>OZ020508.1:87429131-88719131 GCA_963971375.1 Platycheirus rosarum | reverse complement strand
GCGTATGCAGCGGTCATCTATCTGAAGACTATTTATCCAGATGAACAGGTCCAGGTCTCGTTGCTGACCGCCAGGACCAAGGTAGCCCCGCTCAAAGGCGCTACCATTCCACGACTGGAGCTTTGTGCCGCTCACCTCTTGGCGGCTACCCTCGAAAATGTACGCCATGCTCTTGGACTAGAAAAGGCGCCATACTATCTTTGGTCAGACTCCAGCATTGTCCTGTGTTGGCTGCGGAAGGAGCCTTCAACCCTCAAACCATATGTGGCTAATCGAGTACGACACATCCAGGAGTTGACTTCCCCCGAGCGGTGGTATCATGTCCGCTCAGCGCAGAATCCAGCCGATTGTGCCAGCAGAGGTTTCGGCGCTGCCGAGCTCTTAC
Source organism: Platycheirus rosarum (assembly GCA_963971375.1). Classification (NCBI taxonomy): domain Eukaryota; kingdom Metazoa; phylum Arthropoda; class Insecta; order Diptera; family Syrphidae; genus Platycheirus; species Platycheirus rosarum. The sequence continues at coordinate 88,718,746 of OZ020508.1, read as the reverse complement.
GTTATTCACTATGGTGGCAAGGTCCAACCTGGTTGACTACTGGACCCCTGCCAATTCGCCCAACCGGGCACCTACAAGCAGACGAGATGGCACAGGTAGCAGAAGAACTTAAGACATCCGTCTTCACTGGCGTGGTTTCAACCAATCACATGGTGACAACACGTAGACGGGATGGCATCCTCATCCCATTGACCGAGCGATTCAGTAACCTACAGCGACTCCTGCACACGGTCGCATACATGTTTCGTTGGTGTAAAGGGCATCAACACCTCCTCAGGAAGCCAGTGGTCGGAGCAGATGAGCTCGACCATGCTTTAGAACGCCTTATACTCTGGGAACAAGAAGCTACGTTCCCGCATGAGCTACACCAGTTGCGCAACCGCGCCTCACTCTCGAGCAGTAGTCCATTGCTCTCATTAAACCCGTACCTGGATACTAAGGGCATCTTACGCGTTGGAGGTCGATTAACACACGCTTTATTACCGAACGAGCAGCGTTTCCCGATCGTTCTACCGAAAACCGGTAACCTAGTTTGGCTGCTGATCACCCACACGCACAAGGTCACATTGCATGGTGGAGTGCAACTGATGTTACAGACCCTGCGTCAGAAGTACTGGATTCTACATGGACGTCAAGCAGTACGGACCGTACTACATAGATGCGTCACCTGTCGACGCCAACGAGGGACCTTGATCCGACAACAGATGGCTCCGTTACCTAAACACAGAGTAATGGCAGCCCGCCCCTTCCTGGCTTCTGGGGTAGACTACTGTGGCCCATTCGTCTTACGCGTGGGGACAAAGCGATCCCGTGCGACGGTGAAAGGATACCTCGCAGTTTTTGTATGCATGGCCACTAAAGCCGTACATCTGGAAGTTATTGAGGACCTCTCTTCACAGGCCTTTTTGGATGCTTTTACGCGGTTCACAAGCAGGCGTGGACCCTGCCCAGACCTGTACAGCGATAATGGAACCGCTTTTGTTGGTGCCAACCGGCACTTAAAGGAAGATTTGGCTGCCTTTACCTGCCACTACAATCAGCAGGTAATGGCAAATGGAGGAACAACCTGGCACTTCATCACTCCTGGAGCTCCCCATCAAGGTGGATTATGGGAAGCTGCAGTTAAGTCAGCGAAGCATCACCTGGTTCGACTGGTGGGATCTCAATCCCTATGGCATCACCAGTTAAATACTTTGGCAGCACGCATCGAGGCGTGTCTGAATTCCCGCCCTTTGGTACCCCTCCATGATGATCCGGACGACAAACTGGCACTTACTCCCGGGGACTTTTTGATTGGCAGTCCTCTCGTTGCGGTCCCGGAACCTAAAGTTGGCGATGTGCCCCTCAACCGGCTCAAGCAGTACCAGTGGTTGCGGAGGGTACATCAGGATTTTTGGAAGCGGTGGAGCGAGGAATACTTGGTAACCCTCCAGACACGCAGCAAGTGGGAAAGGCGCGAGCCGGAGCTGCAAGTGAACGACATAGTCGTTATTCGCCATGAGAATCTCCCTCCAACCCATTGGCGGCTTGGAAGGGTGATTGCTGTACACCCGGGCAGCGATGGACTTGCCCGAAATGCAACACTTCAAACTCCTCAAGGAGAATGCCGTCGACCAGTACAGAAATTGTGCCGGCTCGTGGAATCAGAAAATTAATACTTCCTTGAACCCAAGGGTCCAACCGGGCAGGATGTTCGGTCAATATCCCATTGACCTAGAAATGGGAACGCCAATTCAACCTACATAACCATACGGCAAGAACATTCCACGCTTTTCGCTGACGTTGCACATTGGGTGGCGACGGCAAGCCGATACATCACATTCCACCCAATTTAATAGCACCACAGACGGTTGCTATTTGTTTGGATACTTCAATCGTCATCGTCACCCACTCATGGTAATGGTCTGGTTTATGGCTATATGATACCTCGCGTCGCCAATGGATTATTCGATCGTCTGTATTTATGTTGGATAAATACTGCATCGAAGGCGACCACTGCTATCAGTCAACGAGAAAGGAAAATGAGCCCTCAACGGATTTTAATTGCTATCGCTGGTGTCGGTACTATCTGCATGGTGCTTCGTTGGATATCAAAGGCTTGGGCCTGGTATCAACTGTTGGATTCGTTCCATCTATGGGACCTGTGATCGTGGGACGATGCTGATACAGCACTTTACAGCCGTGGAGTGCTTCTTGGAACTAAAGCAACGCTACTTGGACTTGGGCATGGCTTCTGTTGGAGAAGCCAGTCAGTGAGTTGGTCTTTGACAAGCAATCGGTTCGGCGGATTCATTGTTTCTTGGTTAAAACTTAGGTTAAAACTTAACTTAATAAAGATATTGTTTATAGAGTTGTGAACTTTGGGTTTTCATTTACGTGGATTCAGTTCGAATTTTTTATTGCTGTTTCGATTATTGGTCTTGATTTTCTTGGTCTTTGATTTCACAACCTTTCCGCTCACCCCTTGGCATTCGGAAGATAAATACCCGACAATTATTATTATTATTATTATTATTATTATTATTATTATTATTATTATTATTATTATTATTATTATTATTATTATTATTATTATTATTATTATTATTATTATTATTATTATTATTATTATTATTATTATTATTATTATTATTATTATTATTATTATTATTATTATTATTATTATTATTATTATTATTATTATTATTATTATTATTATTATTATTATTATTATTATTATTATTATTATTATTATTATTATTATTATTATTATTATTATTATTATTATTATTATTATTATTATTATTATTATTATTATTATTATTATTATTATTATTATTATTATTATTATTATTATTATTATTATTATTATTATTATTATTATTATTATTATTATTATTATTATTATTATTATTATTATTATTATTATTATTATTATTATTATTATTATTATTATTATTATTATTATTATTATTATTATTATTATTATTATTATTATTATTATTATTATTATTATTATTATTATTATTATTATTATTATTATTATTATTATTATTATTATTATTATTATTATTATTATTATTATTATTATTATTATTATTATTATTATTATTATTATTATTATTATTATTATTATTATTATTATTATTATTATTATTATTATTATTATTATTATTATTATTATTATTATTATTATTATTATTATTATTATTATTATTATTATTATTATTATTATTATTATTATTATTATTATTATTATTATTATTATTATTATTATTATTATTATTATTATTATTATTATTATTATTATTATTATTATTATTATTATTATTATTATTATTATTATTATTATTATTATTATTATTATTATTATTATTATTATTATTATTATTATTATTATTATTATTATTATTATTATTATTATTATTATTATTATTATTATTATTATTATTATTATTATTATTATTATTATTATTATTATTATTATTATTATTATTATTATTATTATTATTATTATTATTATTATTATTATTATTATTATTATTATTATTATTATTATTATTATTATTATTATTATTATTATTATTATTATTATTATTATTATTATTATTATTATTATTATTATTATTATTATTATTATTATTATTATTATTATTATTATTATTATTATTATTATTATTATTATTATTATTATTATTATTATTATTATTATTATTATTATTATTATTATTATTATTATTATTATTATTATTATTATTATTATTATTATTATTATTATTATTATTATTATTATTATTATTATTATTATTATTATTATTATTATTATTATTATTATTATTATTATTATTATTATTATTATTATTATTATTATTATTATTATTATTATTATTATTATTATTATTATTATTATTATTATTATTATTATTATTATTATTATTATTATTATTATTATTATTATTATTATTATTATTATTATTATTATTATTATTATTATTATTATTATTATTATTATTATTATTATTATTATTATTATTATTATTATTATTATTATTATTATTATTATTATTATTATTATTATTATTATTATTATTATTATTATTATTATTATTATTATTATTATTATTATTATTATTATTATTATTATTATTATTATTATTATTATTATTATTATTATTATTATTATTATTATTATTATTATTATTATTATTATTATTATTATTATTATTATTATTATTATTATTATTATTATTATTATTATTATTATTATTATTATTATTATTATTATTATTATTATTATTATTATTATTATTATTATTATTATTATTATTATTATTATTATTATTATTATTATTATTATTATTATTATTATTATTATTATTATTATTATTATTATTATTATTATTATTATTATTATTATTATTATTATTATTATTATTATTATTATTATTATTATTATTATTATTATTATTATTATTATTATTATTATTATTATTATTATTATTATTATTATTATTATTATTATTATTATTATTATTATTATTATTATTATTATTATTATTATTATTATTATTATTATTATTATTATTATTATTATTATTATTATTATTATTATTATTATTATTATTATTATTATTATTATTATTATTATTATTATTATTATTATTATTATTATTATTATTATTATTATTATTATTATTATTATTATTATTATTATTATTATTATTATTATTATTATTATTATTATTATTATTATTATTATTATTATTATTATTATTATTATTATTATTATTATTATTATTATTATTATTATTATTATTATTATTATTATTATTATTATTATTATTATTATTATTATTATTATTATTATTATTATTATTATTATTATTATTATTATTATTATTATTATTATTATTATTATTATTATTATTATTATTATTATTATTATTATTATTATTATTATTATTATTATTATTATTATTATTATTATTATTATTATTATTATTATTATTATTATTATTATTATTATTATTATTATTATTATTATTATTATTATTATTATTATTATTATTATTATTATTATTATTATTATTATTATTATTATTATTATTATTATTATTATTATTATTATTATTATTATTATTATTATTATTATTATTATTATTATTATTATTATTATTATTATTATTATTATTATTATTATTATTATTATTATTATTATTATTATTATTATTATTATTATTATTATTATTATTATTATTATTATTATTATTATTATTATTATTATTATTATTATTATTATTATTATTATTATTATTATTATTATTATTATTATTATTATTATTATTATTATTATTATTATTATTATTATTATTATTATTATTATTATTATTATTATTATTATTATTATTATTATTATTATTATTATTATTATTATTATTATTATTATTATTATTATTATTATTATTATTATTATTATTATTATTATTATTATTATTATTATTATTATTATTATTATTATTATTATTATTATTATTATTATTATTATTATTATTATTATTATTATTATTATTATTATTATTATTATTATTATTATTATTATTATTATTATTATTATTATTATTATTATTATTATTATTATTATTATTATTATTATTATTATTATTATTATTATTATTATTATTATTATTATTATTATTATTATTATTATTATTATTATTATTATTATTATTATTATTATTATTATTATTATTATTATTATTATTATTATTATTATTATTATTATTATTATTATTATTATTATTATTATTATTATTATTATTATTAGCTTACTTGTTGACTTTGTGGAGTGCTTTAAGACGTAATTTTGGTCCAAAATGAAAAATTAAAAAAACATATTATAGGTATTAAAACGCTCAACAAATTTTATTTCGAACACTTTTTTGATATCTATCAGCAGAAAAAAGAAAACTGAAAAAAACAAATCTCAATCTCTCAATATACGATCAACATTAGGTGAAAAATACATTTGACTTTATTGTAGAGCATAACAATAGCAACAAAAAAGTATATACGCACAATTTTCATATCCTTACGTAGAGCCGAGTTATTGGGAAAAAAAAAACAAATTTAGCTCTTTTTCAAAGATGTCGGCGAAAGCTCACAGGAAATCTTGGTCGACACTTTCAAGTTAAGCTTTTTTGAGCCCCCTCTCCAACATATCCAAAAATCAGATTTTTCCCTTCACTTGCACTTATATGTCTTTTTTCCGACGTAATGACTGGACTACAAGGAGAACTACAGAAATGACGAACATCACAAAAAAAAACAAAAAAGGTCATTTAATTTCGGCCAGAGGCAGGTGGGTTTGTTGTTAGTGCCCATGCCCATTGCCCATGCATTTCATTTTTTCGTGGTCGTCGCGTCGTCATCGCTCCTGAGGATCGAAAACAAATATACGCAAGGAAAAAAGTGCACATTCATATTCTGGGCGATACGAAGAGAAGGAATATTTACATTTTAAAACGTCCATGCTCCTCATCTGAAGTCTGAATGAACCTTTGAGCTTAGAGCACGGAAAAAAGAGAATTTTATTTATGCACCAATACATACAAGTACGTTTACTTGAGTTTTGAGTTCTGGTCTGTGGTACACCCAGCCTTAATATTCTTTTCTTAATTAATTTTCACTGTATTCAATTTCTTATATTAATTGCTAAATTAATTTTTACTGTATTCAAATTCTTATATTTATATATCTTTTAAATTAATCCTACATTAGAATCAGGATCAGGAACTTCATCTTCATCGTTGGTAATAATGTTTGATGGTAGGATGCAGCGGCTTGTTTCTTGAACTTCCTTTTCTTCCGCTTTTCCCTGAGTAGCCAGGGGTCTCTTTTCTCCACACTTCCTGAATACACTTGAACTGTTTATATTGTTCGCGTATTTTGCACACGCGAGGGCTACTGGCCGATATATTTAGTACCGCTTGGGGACTTCCTTTTTATCATTTTTTTTTTACCGCAAATGTAAGCACTACTTAAGGGCTTTTGCACTTCACGACTAGGGTTTGATTTTTTACTAATCAATAACACTACTTTAGGGTTTTTACCATGCGGAGCTTATAGCTCTTTATTCTTTTAATGCTTAAGAAACTAAACTAACAACATAATAATTCTTAAAAACTAACTCAACCTACGGGAGCTTGGTGTTGTTTTCTTGTATTTCACCATTTGCTAGTTAGCATTTTATTATAGTACTCTGCGTCATTCGTGGAAATCGTGGGAATGATGAAATTGAATATTCGCTGCATTTGCTAGATAGAGCGATGAATATTTGCTGTATTAACTTGTATAAACATTCAAAAAACAAATACCTGCCTACGTACATATTTTTTAGTGAAATTTCTTTCTTTTATACAAGAAAATCTGAGTTGCTATGTTACATTGTGCGAGCATAGTGGCATATTAAAATATTAAAGCTGGGGTCTGATATTCTTTTTAAAATATATTTTATTTTTTGTGATGGTACCTATAACGCCGCTAGGGATTTTTTTTGTGTAATTTGAACTTCGTTTAATAAGCCGTTGCTTTGGTAAGGAACAAATTGAGGACATAAGAGCATATAGTACATTTTCAAAGCACTTTTCTTGTCCTTTTACCGTTGTTGAGGGTTTAAGATCGACAATGTATTTATGTTTTTCTTTACATGAACCGTGAATTAGTTTCATGAGTTTCCATTTGGTATAGCCTTGGCGTTCTTAAACGGTAAAATATTTGCTTAAAGACAAATATGTGATTGGTAGTTTCGTTAGAAAATGTTTATTTTGTAAATAAGTACTTCTTGTTTTTTTTTTTGAGTAATGAACACGATTTTGGGTTTTCGCGAGGAAGAAATAAATTTATTTGCAGTATAAAGCCTGTGTTATTCCAGATAGGTTCTTGATTAATTGCACTTTTTTGAGTTATATAAGGACGGTCGTTAAAAAAACAACATAGTAGGGGTCTGTTGTTTTAAGATTCAAGTTTAGTCAGAAAATTTAAAGAAATGAGCTTAATATTTTTACCAGTTTTTTTGTATTAACGAGACTACCTTGAGTTATTAATGATTAGCGGAAGAGAGTCGCTATATAAATCATCTTGAAATGTTTTGCTTTATACAAAAATATGGAAATTGAACCTCTTTTATACAATTTATAATAATTAAGTATCCGCTATGAGAAGTAATTAAAAAAATGGTGCATATTAGACCCAAAGCACCAGTTAGGGGATGGTGTTTGAGAATACAACATTTTCTGATTAACTATCCTTAAAAGGGACAAGAGATGTATATATGTATTCAATTTTTGTTAACGTTGTGATGGGCTTGTGTTTTGAAAAGCTAATTAAAGGCATTTGTTGTCTTGAAGATAATAACAAGATTCAATACTAATGGTTTTGAGGAAACAATTGAAACATTTTTAGAGGTAATAAAGTTTTTAAACAAGTAGTTTTTCTTGTATTAAGGAATATTGATAAAAATCTTAGCTGAATATATGCCACTTAAAATTAAGATGATGCAAAAAATAATATAATAAGAACTCTTACATTTTGGTATAATAAGGGAAAAAAAGGGTGGTGGTTGGAGAGTTGTTGGGCAGAAATAGTGTTAGGGGCGATAACATTTATCAGAATCTGGTCGTACTCTTTGAAGGTAGGAAATTCTTTTAAAACGAAGAAACGATGAAAAGGCGGAGAAATCTTTGGAGAGTATATATATATATATATATAACTAGTATATGTTCAGAAGCTCGTCATAATTTGTCGTATATATGCCTTAATGGTACCGGATCAGTAAGCAGACATTCCTTTTTAATAGACGCTTTTCGTTTTACGGTAAATGCACAATCATCAGGTTTAATGTGGAGATAGGCTAGGAACAGACGAATGTTGTCTAACAGTTAGTTATCTCTGAGTTTGAAAAGGGCATAACGGGACTCAGTGGTATCAACAAGGGACTGATGAGTTAGTTTTACATTAGTGGGTAAGATAGGATCAAAGCAGGGGGTGGACGTGAATCTTTTGGAGGCAGAGAAGAGTTTGGGTTTGAATTATCGGAGCTTATAAAGTTAGGGTATTTTGCCCCTGTGGTGAGGTCAAAACTTGGAAATTGAGGAGATTCAGTAGGATTTGAGGAATTTAAAGGTAGGGAGGAGAGTCAAGATTGATGTTTAAGGACACTCGTTGGTGAGCATGTTTTGGCATATTGAGGCTTAGTTTGGGGTATAGGTTGGTGATTTGGTTGGGGTCTTTCTTAAGCCTTAGGTTGGAGTCTTGCATGTGGAACGGTTTGTGAGTAATGATGAGGTTGGCCTGGAGCTATAAATGGAGGTGTGAAATCTAGCATTATGTGCGTTGAAGGACCAGTAACGATCTGAGTGAGGGCGGTGTTTATTCGCTTGTAATATAGATTTCAGTGTTAATAATTTGGGGTATGTATGTATGTATTTGTTTATTTAGTATAAATTTACTATTTTATAATAAGTACAATTTCTTAGTTACCATTTTTTAGGTATATATATATGTATATGTATGTATTTTATAGCGAGTTATTTAATAAAAGGAAAAATTCGTTACTAATTGGATTTAATATAAATTGACAATTCTCTTTTAAATCTTTTTAAATTTGGTTAATTTTTTATATACATAATGTTTTGTATTCTACTTCCTCTAAACAGTGGTAATCTAAAATTGTTATTTGATCTCAAATTAAATGATTGGACTTCATGCGTTAACTTTACATTCAAGGAAAGATATTCTGGAAATATTTTGTTTTTTATCTTGAAAACGAAAATTGCCGCATTGAATAATATTCTCCGTCTGATGTTAAGCCATTGGAGACACGAAAGCATCCAATTTATAGGAATATAAAAACTGAATTTCAGGATAACTCTCATCGCTTTGTTCTGAAATTTTTGAAGCCTGTTACTTTCTGTTGTGTTCCCAAGTACAATATTGTTGAGCAGAACTCGAAGTGAGGTTTGGCAATTGTATTATAATCATTCTAAGAAACCGATTTTTTTGAAATTTTGTTCACAATATAATTAAGATGATCGTGAAAGTTCAAGTCACTATCAATAATAACACCGAGATACTTTACTGATTTCAGCTGTTCGATTGGATTATTATTGATACGCAAATCAATTCCGTAGTCTACATTAATTACCATACATTTTGTTTTATTAATATTAATTTTAAATTTATTTTTATCAAGCCACTTGCAAATCTTATCAATATCGTAGTTCATAAATTCAGTAATTAATCCAATGTTTTTGTCAGAAACAAATAATAATGCATCATCTGCAAACAACGAAATTTTGCAATATTTTAAGACATGACATATGTCATTAATGTAAATTAAAAATAGCAGAGGGCCCAATATTGTTCCTTGAGGTACACCGAATAAAGTTTGTTCACTATTGGATAAACACTGGTTAATTTTAGTTCGTTGAGTTCTGTTATTTAAATATAATTGAAACCAATTTAGTTCTTTATTTTCTTTGCCGTATTTGATAAGTTTTGATAGAAGAAGCGATCGATTTATAGTTTCAAAAGCTCTTTGAAAGTCTAAGAACACAGCAATTATTTTATTTTTTTCGTGACGTTTGATTTTTAAAGTCATAATAAGCCAGATGAGAGCGGTTTCACAAGAGTGATTTGAACAAAATCCAGATTGGTTTTGTATAATCAAATTATTTTCCGTTACATATTGTATTAATTGTTCATGGGCAACTTTTTCAATAATTTTCTCTAATATAGGAAGCATGTTAATTGGTCTAAATTTGTCACAGTTGTTCTGGGGTTCTATCAGCATTCAGATTAGTTGGACAACGATTTCGAATATAAGCTGCTGTGTGAATTAGTTCTGCCCACAAAAACTTCGGAAACGATCCATCAATCAAAAACACCTAGTTATTTCTACCAAAGTGCGGTTTATCCGCTCGGAAACGCCATTTTGCTGTGGCGTATATTCAGCAGTTAATTGATACTTTATTCCATTTGATCTCAAAAAATTCGAAAATTCAGTGCTTACTAGTTCACGTGCGTTATCACTTCTCAAACATTTAATTTTGTTGTTTGTTTCTTTCTCTACCTGGCTTTTAAAACTTTTGAATACATCCAAATAATCGCTCTTTCTTTGCAAAAAGTATACGAAGATTTTCCGTGACCAATCATCAATAAATGTTACAAAATAAATACATTTTGTCAAAGACTCTGTTTTGAATGGACCCCAAAAGTCAGTATGAACCAGATCAAGAAGTTTTTGTAGATTTTTCATTCTTATTCGGAAAAGGAAGTCTAGTTTGCTTTCCTCTGAAGCAAGTGACACAACTGACCCCGGAAGAATTAAACTTAGGTAGACCTTGAACCATGTCTTTTTCTTTTAATTTTCGAAGAGATGCCATATTAAGATGTCCGTATCGACGATGCCATACTTCTAACAAATCACTTTGTTTTGTTTCTGTGGCTTGACAAATCTTTACTTTTTCATCTGACCTTAACATGTTCACTAAGTACAAGCTTTTGTGTTTCCTAGCCTCAAGTAAAACTACATCATCTTTAACTATCAGCCCACGTTCTCCTTCTATAATTACTTTGCAACCTTTATCTGTTGCCTTACTAGCTGATATAAGATTGCTTCTGAGCTCAGGAATGAAAAGTGTATCATAAAGACAAATAGCTTTTGGTTTTCCACATACAAAAAACATCCAGTTTGACTGTTCCAATACCTTTAATGTTCGCAAATTTATTGTTTGCGACTTGAACTGATCCAGTGTACTTTTTGTCTATGCTAACGAAACTATCTTCCAAACAGAACATATGTGAGGTAGCGCCGCTATCTACATACCAGTTTAAACGTTCAGTGCTCTCTTCTCGAACATTCTGTGAAACTTCATGTATTTCTGTTTTAGTTCTGTTTAATTCTTAAGCAATGAAACCATATTCATCTCCGTTGTACTCTTGATTTAAAATACCTGTTTGCGCAAAATTTGACCTGTCTCTACCCCTATTCAACACAACGTGGCAGTTTCGTTTTGTATGCCCTTTCAAACCACATCGGTGACAATTAAATTGAAAGCGTGTCGTACCTGTATGATTTTTGTTTTCCGACTTCTTTGAGTGATACCTTACTTTGAAAGCTTCGTTTCCAACATCATCAACGCTTTTCTTATCACTTGCTTCCAAGAGACAGGCTCGTAAGACATCCATTGTAGGCGATTTTTCCGATGCATCAAACGCTGCTTGCAAATATTTGAAGGACTCAGGCAAACTATCAAGTAGTGTGACAAGAAGGACATTATCCAATTTGGCATTCATCTCACGTAACCGATTGACAATCAAATTAAAATTATTCAGATGTTGCTCCATATTTTCGCTATCGTTCATTTTAAAATTAAGTAACTTACGGAATTCTTCCAATTTGGTTCGTGTCCCCTTACGATTGTATGTCCTCTCTAGGAAGTCCTAGATTCCTTTCGATGATGATATTCCATGAACTAGCGACACTTGATCTGGAGTCATTGAGATGATAATCTCACTTCTTGCATCTAGGTCCCTGTTAATCCATTCTTCCGTAGCAGCTGCATTTGCTCCATCTGCATTTGCTCTGCATCTGATGCTTCCAAGTGAAAAAATTGTTTCCATTAAACAATGGAATTTTTCCCGATAACAATGCCATTTTAATTAAATAAAATTAAATAGTATTTTTTTTCCGATTCGATTTATTTCTATACTTGATCTGGGCCCATAACCTCTTAAAATATGCGTGGATTACAAAGAAAAAGACAGATCAAATTTTAAGCGTGTTCTTTATTCAACAGAGGTTAGAATTCAAGAGAAGGAATTTGGAAGGAGTGAGAAAAAGTAAAAGAAAAGAAAACTTCTTACAAATTAGCTTTAAGTATGGTTATACATTATGTAATTCAGTGGTCGTAACAAATGAGCATTATGTAAGGTTAAAAGTTATGTTTGATTTATAATTTTAATATTGTATAGTTTCAACACATATGAACCCACATTGATATTATCATTGTGGGCAAAATTAAAACTCGCGCACTGTTGAGACATATTTAGTTTGTATGATTGGCTAAACGGGGTCAGTTAAATTAATAAAGTCAATAAAGCACACAATTATTAATATTTGTACTTGCGCTTATAGGTACTTTAAGGCAAGTTATGAATTCGTGAAAAAAATGGGCACCACTGGGTCGCACGTACTTGCTCTTATGTGCTTAATTACATTGGAAAGCAAGATCTTTGACAGAAACAATTAACGTTTACGTAGAAAATAACACATTTTGAACTTATAAAAAGTATCAAAACCAGAATACTTAACGGTTTTTAGTAAAAATGAAGTATGCCATCAGACGTCTGAAATAACAAAGAATTTAAGAAAAAAAAGTATTTAGAAAATTTTAGGACCGCTTTTGATAAAATCCTGTTTTTATTTTTAGTTTTTTGAAAAGTATTTTTATTTGTAATTTTGTTATGAAGTTTTTTTTGAATTTATTAATTTACATCTGATTTTAAAATTTTAAGAATTTTTTTTGATAAGTTTTAAAATATTTAAATATTTAAAAAAAAATTATTAAAAAAATAGAAAAAAAAATAATTATTCAAAATGTGTGTATATAGAATTAATTTAAAAATTCAAATATTTAACTTTATTGAAATCCATTGAGCCGTTACCGATAAAGTCGAAAAAAGCCGTTATATGAAGGTACCGTTAATTGACTTTTCCGGTAAATTTGGTTCTATTAAGCTGATAGCTATTACAAACAATTAAAATCTCAAAAAATTTCATCAAAATCTTTGGAGCCGTTTTCGAGAAAAAAAAGCTTTTCCTTAATCGCTACATTGCAGGTACCGTTATTTTTAGCCCTAAAACTAAAATTTGAATTTTCCCTCTGAGGTATGCCAAGAGATACACTATACCCATACCAAATTTGAACGCAATGGCTTAACCCGTTTAGGCCTTCAGATTGATTGATGATATACCCGGACAGACAGACAGGCTTCTCTATGATCGTAATGCCATGTTTGATTGTTATCTCAATTTTTTTATATTCACGAATCCTAAACTTTCCTTATTATCCTAAACAGGATTTTATCAAAGCCGGTTTTACAATTTTCGAAATACATTTTTCTTAAATTCCTTGTTATTTTTTACTAGAAACCGTTGAGTATTTTGGTTTTTAATACTTTTTATAATTTCAAACTGTGTTATTTTCAACGCAAATGTTACTTGTTTCTGTCAAAGATCCTGTTTTCCAATGTAATTATGCACATAAGAGCAAGTACGTGCGGCTCAGTCGTGCCCATTTTTTTTCTTCCATAGACATTTAGTTTTCAAATTTTATTGCATACTAAGTTTTTTCGAGAAAACTCTTAAACTAATTTAAAAAACGAAAGAATTTTCGAAAAAAAAATTATTTTTTTATTTTAATTATGCACATACAATATACATTATACGCAATTTTATTTAAATTTTATTCGACGATGTGATCGCACATATAAGCAAGTACGTGCGATCCAGTCGTGCAATTTTTTTTATGAGTTTTACTTTGATTGGTTTATGGAACAAAAGCACGGAAATAATATTAATTGGTGTTAAATAGGGTCACAAACAAAAGAAAAGGGAGTTAATTGAAAAAGCGACTGCACTCGGCGAGATACAATTAGCAAGTTTATATAAAATACGATATACCGAACAACAGCATACACCAAATATTTTTACTACTAAAAGGCATCTGGTTTTTGGGCTGTACAAAATTCAAAACTGGTCCGATTTCCATGATTTTTTTAAAATGTTTAAATGCGGAAATATTAAAAAAATATAAAAATTTAACAAAAGAAATGTCATTAACACTGATTTTATTTAAAGTTGGAAAAGTTCAAAAATGAATTTGTTGGTTTTTTTGCGTTGATTACGATAAAAACTTGGTGAATTCAATTGGATGAGGTAAAAACAAGTTTTCAGCATTCAAAGCTAAAAAAAACTATCTGAAATCTTATATGGGATGGGAATAATTTAAAAAAATTGTATCGAAAATCCGGATCCGGCATGATCAGAAGGCAAATGCTGGAGATGCTGGACAGGGAGCAGGGAATCGTACAATACTAATATATATATATATACACTATTTAGAATTAGTTCTGAATCAAACAGGGAGATGGCCAGACGAAAAATGACCACTATAGAGAATGTATATACAATGACGTTAGACATGAAACAGTTTGTTGATATAGAGAAAAGAGCAGATGAATTTGAAATTGTGGCTTGGTTTTCGTTGCGTTGTCGGTTCACGTAAATGTATATGAACGTCAGACATGAAAAGGGTGGTTGAAAAATAAGAGGAAGAAGATCAAAGTCAGTTTTGATTTGTATTGTTGGTCCTTTAAATATTTTGTAATTTTTTGTGAAGTGTAGTACATTCATTTTGTTTTTAGGGTAATGGAGGATATGAATATTAAGAAGCTTCAGGAGGAGCTTAAGAACAGAAAGCTTCCAGTAACGGGATCAAAACGTGTACTGCCAGAGCGATTTCGAAGTTTTGATAGAGGAAATTTAGAGCTGCACAGGCGATCGGGAACATCTAACAATGCGCAGGCTGAAAATACGGGTGGGTGCGTTGACCTAAATAATTCAACATTCAGCTCTAGCACTGAAATCATAACCGATGAAATCCTTCGATTAAGAGAATGGAATATGATAGAACGCAAGAAGAAATTACTAGAAAAGGCGAGAATACAAATGAAACAAGAGCAGGAGATGGTTGCGAAAATCAAGAACTACGAAGCACGAACCACAGCAAATTCCAGAACTACACACAAGGTGGTTTGCAGAATTAAGGAAATAGTCGACTCAGTTATTGGTGGGATACGATGCAGGAGGTGTGTAGGTCTTGGAAGCAATTAACAGATGGTTTAAGAGTTAGTTTTCCGCATGAAGTAAGTGAGGTGGAAATGCACCAGCAATTGGTTAAAAGGGTCAAGAGGTCTGATGAAACAATCAAAAATTATTGTTTCGAAATTAATATGATGGGTAAACGAATTAAGCTAGCTAATAAAACTGTGATACAGTACATATTGACAGGATTAAATGATCCACAAATGAGTTAGAGCTTGGCTGTGAGTAATTTCAAAGATATCGCTGAACTGATTGCGAAAATCAAATGGTTTCATAGTATACGGGAACATTCCAAAATAGCGCAAGAACGTCCGACGCATACTCAAGAACAATGATGGATTACCGAAACCAATCGTCAACGTATATCAACCATACAAGGCAACCAAGAAATATAATTTTGCAACAGAGAAACAACACCTGCTATAATTGCAATCAACCGGGCCATTATGCAAGACAATGCACCCACACAAGGAAGAGACCCTTGAATGATATTAATGTTGGGAATTCAGAAGAGAAAAAGAGAACCAATTTTCGGGTGAATGTTGTCGCTAGTAAGCCAAACATGGATGGCTACCAGAAGAATGTCAATATTGAAGGAAAATATTACACAGCTCTTCTGGATTCAGGAAGTGAGAGAACCATTATCTCCAAGGCGGTTGCAACAAATTTAAGCAACGATATCAAAGAGTCAAATGTGTTCCTGCATGGTTTTGGTGGAGGTATATGCGAAGTTGCTGGTAGTATATGTACCAATATTGAAATCGATAGAGCTAATTATAATAGTTGCGCAATTTAATACGGTTGGCTAAGAACGGTACCACCCATACTACCGGTTTTTTTTCTTCGATATTCTCAAAAACTGGTGATCCGATTACTATCAAAATTGATATTCTAGAAGATGTAGGTAGCCTAAGTAATTATGCATTAACTTTTTTCCAAAACCTTTTTTTTTTATTTTTATTTTTTTTTAATTTTTTTTTTTTTGAAAAATGAATATTTTGAAAACGAGTAAGTGTTTTTTTTTTAAATTTTGTTTTTAAAAGAACGTTATTTTTGTGCTTAAGTTTGTATTCTTGAATTATTAAACCGAATAAATGCTTTGATGTTCACTTTAATTTTATTAAATTTAATTTTACAATGTGACCGCACATATGAGCATGTACGTGCGATCCAGTCGTGCAATTTATTTTCTACGACCGACGCACCATTTTCGAGATATACGGTGGCAACCGTGGAAAGATCTCTTTAAATCACCCCCACCCCGCGCGGCACGGAATTTTTTAATGCATGAAGAGGGGCCCCTACCTACACACTCCTGCAAAAATTGGAACTACATGGATTTTTTTTTTATTTAAATTATTTTGACTGGACTATGTTGGGAGGAAAGCATTTCGTTTTTATTTCTCTCTTATGACAATACTATCACCACATCATTTAATCGTCACTTTATAACATTATTGCACCTTAGAAAACACTTTCTGGCAATTTTTTTTATAAACTTGCATCATTTTGTGGGAGTGGTTTACATTGAAAATTGGAACTTCACTGTATCGAGTTATCGCACCACAACAAAAGGAAAGGTTCTATCGGGTTGCGAATTCTTTTTACAATAAAAATAATGAATTTGGGATTATGTATCTCAATCAAAAACCGACGGAAAAATAATAAAAACAAAGTCGACCCAAAATAAACAACCCCATAGACGCGTGTCACTGTCAATCGAGATTCCAGTTCATTATGGCGGTGGTATGTACATAGATATTATGTACAAGGAATGGTAGGTTAGAAGAATTGAAATGGTGTAGTGAAAAAGAAAAGGAAATATTAGGGAAAGTTAAACTCGAAGGGTTCAGTGCTCCCAAATTGATGTTTGGAATTGAGAGAGTCAACACCTGATTCATTAAGGACATAAGTTATTTTATGATTCAAAGAACCCTCAGGCTAATATCAAGAGCAGAGAGCGGCACTTGCTTGCTGAAAAAAAACGGAATCATAAGAATTTCAGCGGGTCGAAAGATGCGCCGAAGCAAATTTGATGATTTTTTCAAATTATCATATATTGTATCATATACATACATATATGATATTAATTAAAATTTCTAAGCAGAACTTAGAAAATAAAAGAATATTTCTGTGAAGAACAAGGAAAAGTTAATGTAGGATATTAAAATTAAAATATAAAAACTAATTAAATTTATTTCTTTTTGTTTTTTTTTGTGGACAGTTTATAGTCCACGGTTAATTTATATGAATGTGCAAAGGAGCGTTTAAGCAATCGGTACATTCGCGAATAAAATTAAAGTTTTTTGTCGGAAGAACAAAAGGAGAATTTTCGGAGGACTAGCGGCTACGGAGCCCTTGTTTAAACAGAAGTGGTCATAAATGAAAAACCAATCAAGGTGCGCCTATGAGAAAGTAAAAGCTGTTGTAAAACCAAGAAAAACCCGTTACTAACAAAAGTAACCGTTAAACAAATAAAAAAAAATTCACCCCTTTTTGTTATTTGTTTATATTAAATATTGCATCCTTATATTAATCGACCCATTGAATTAATTGAATATCAAAGAAACAAAAAGTGCACAAAAAGAGATCTTTCGAGAAAGTTTTCTTAAGACGGAGAGAAACTTATCCTTGGCTGTCGTAAGGAGAATCATAAAGGTCCCCATATACATATGTCCCCATATAGGTCCCCATATCGTCCGTCTTAGTTTTTTTTAGTTCTGTGTTTTAGAATGGTAAGTAATTTTATAGTCGACTATGTAAACATTCGTGGACTAAGGAAAAAATTCTATGCTGCATATGTCCACTCTGGGATGTCTGTTCAGCTGAATTGGTACTTATAGTGAAACACAAGTTGGGGAAAATGCTGACCATTTAGAATTTTGCTTGCATGGCTATTCACTTGTGCCTTTATTCTTTGCCAAACACGGCCTCGCCGTTTACATAAGAAATAATGTAAATGATGTTATCAACTTCAACCCAATTCGGTCTGTGCTTAAACACGGAATTCAATTTCATGTGTTTAAAATTAACGATAAATAAGCGCATCATTGAAATATGTTTTCTTGTTTTCTTTATAGAAGCCCAAATTTAGACAGAGTTTCAACTTCTAACGAATTTGATGCTTTGTCAGACTCCATGCAAAGTATTGTTGCCCATTATCCTCACACTGAATTCGTTATTACGGGCGATTTCAATGTACACAATTCCAGTTGGCTTCGCTTTTCTAGCCAGGCAACACCCGAAGGAAGGTATGTTGATATTATTCGCTGAGTTAAACCATCATACTCAGCTCGTTGATAAGCCACCCGAATTCCTGACATTGCATGTAAAACCGCCAATACTCTATACTTGCTTCTTACCTCCGATCCTGATTCATGCACAATTCGTGTATTATCGCCTCTAGGCAAATCTGACCATTGTGTCATCTCGGCAAATTTGTCGTGCCAACTCAATTCAGTTAAAGAAAAAAACCCAGGAGAACCGTTAAGCAATATGATAAATCAAACTGGGACGGTCTCAATAACTTTTTCAGGACCTTTAACTGGTCACTATGCTTCCTCAATAG
The DNA here is from genome assembly GCA_963971375.1 of Platycheirus rosarum. Classification (NCBI taxonomy): domain Eukaryota; kingdom Metazoa; phylum Arthropoda; class Insecta; order Diptera; family Syrphidae; genus Platycheirus; species Platycheirus rosarum. The sequence continues at coordinate 88,699,253 of OZ020508.1, read as the reverse complement.
TGACACTGATTTCAGCACAGACATGATCACAAATTTAATTATTTTAGGAATGAGAAATTTTATCCCAAATAGGTCGAAGAGTATCACACCTAAGGAAAACTCATGGTTTGATTCGAGCTGTAGAGAGGTTATTAGGAAAATAAATGTAAGTTTCCGTTGTTATAAAGCCAACATCACTGAGGAAAACCGGGAAAAGTTTCAGCAAGCTAGAAAAGCCGGCAATGTTCTTATACGTAAAACGAAATTTTTACATGAGCAAAAAATAATGACCTAAAGGCAGTAAACATTTTTGGTCATTTGCAAAAAAAGGAAAGAATTCTTCATCATTATCAGTTCAGCTGTCAGTTCTCAAGAAAAAGCAGATCTACTTGCTGCCCAAATCGTGGCAAACTTAACACTGGCAGCAGGTGTCAGAACTCCTCCTGTACTCGAGATCGTAAATGATTTTATGGGACCAATCCTCTTCGCACTCGCTCAGTCGCAAGAGTATTGAAATATATCAATATAAATAAATCTGCTGGCCCGGATTTTATTCCCGCTATTGTTCTGAAGAGGTGTTCTTCAATGCTGGCAAAACCTTTGCGTAAGCTTTTCCATCGGTCCTATTCCTTTGGACTCTTTCCGAGTGCATAGAAAACAGCATTTGTACAACCTATCCCTAAAAAAGGCGAATTTTATGCACCCTCAAACTACAGACCAATTGCACTAACGTCCCAATCTCTCCACCGTTTTGGTGAAGGCAAAATTATTGAACTTGATATTTATAAGGCATTTAATAGAGTTTGACATCAATAAATGCTGGTGTGCCCCAGGGCTCCGTTTTGTCTCCGACTCATTCCCTTATATTTATCAACGACTTAATATCTGAAACAACAAATCCAATCAATTGTTTGGCTGACGACAGTACTCTCAGCTTTTTATATTCGTGTCCAGATTCACATTCATGTCCTTCGGATGTGGACCTGCAACGGCAGCGTATAATAAGTTCATTAAATTCTGAAATTGCGTAGAATTTAATGCTTCTAAAACTCAATGTTGTGTTTTGTCGTTAAAGCAAAACATACCTCCAATGCCACTATCCACGAGTATCACCTGCATTGAAGAAACCGAATACTTCTCAGATCTCAGTATGTGCATTGCAGACCACCTTCTGTGGAATGACCACATATATAGAGCTTCGATCTTAATTTCAGAATGCATAGGATATAAAATTTTCTTCCAATCATATTAATAAGTGAGATGTATGTATTAAAGTTCTATTCTTGTTTTTTCTTTTTGTGATTTTATAAATTTATTTCAATAATTTTGTTTTTTTTTATATACACTTTCTAAATTATGTAGCTTTATCCATTTATTATAATGTATAAACTAGCAGAACACTAATTTATAAGATTTTTTTCTTACCGTGTATGCATTAAATGAATAAATTAAACTAAACTATTTGACATCGCAAAGAATGCTATGAGGTGTTTAGGTTTCCTTCGAGGATGCAAGAAGTTCTTCACCCCGTCTGATCAGGCTACAGTATATAAAGCATGTATTCGACCGAAACTCAAGTATAATTCCCATATTTGTGCAGGTGCTCCTATAACCCACTTGAGTTTTCTAGATAGAATTAAAAAAAGAGCTTTGAACATGATAGGCGACCGAACAATAACAGAAACATTTAAATCTCTTGAGCACCGTCGTAATATTTCGTGCCTTTCGTTATTTTATCGTTGTTTTTACAAACAATGCTCTAGCGAAATAGCCAGTTGCATTCCTCCCCTGAAACGATTCAGCCGTAACACTTGAACTGCTATGAATGCCCATCAGTTTACCCTTTAGCCTAACTTCGGACGTACTGTTAAGTATAGAGATTCTTTCTTAAGTCGCACCACACGAATGTGGAATGCTTTGCCAGGCTCTGTTTTCCCTCCCATTTTGATATGCAGAGCATTAAAATTAATTTGCATCGGTATCTCCTCTTTTATTCCTCCTCATTTCCCAAATGCTCGTGCGGTGTTTAAACATTTTAAGGATACACACAAATCTCTTTCGCGCGTGTAAAATAAAAATAAATAAAAATAAATTTACTGGCGCAACAGCTCCTTAAGAAGCCAAGGCCTAGTGACTTATACTCTCAACCATTCCTGTGAGTGTTGTTTATCTGCAAGAATGGAAGGGACCTACAATTTACCGCCAAATCCGAACGGCTTAAAGGCTAGATGAGACGCATTTCTTCGAGACAAATTTTACTTTTGGAGGTTTTGTCAGTTCCTCGCAAGAGGCAGTACCCCAGAAAAAATGTGGCTATGAGCGGATTTGAACCCAGGCTTATTCGTTTAGCAGTCCGACACACTAACCACTAAGCAACGGGGCACTACGCGCGTAGAAATTATGAAAAAATTAAAATAAAATATGGCTTATAATAATTTTCTTGTTTTTAATTTTATATTGTTTTACATTATTATTTTATATTATATTTTGTTAAAATTGGCGAGATATTAAACAGAACAGAAAGAACAGCTGATTAAGAGCAGAACAACCTAAGTGCTTATCCGGGCCTTGGCGCCTAGGGTTCTCGCAAATCATTCTTCCCATTATTTGCGGCGATATTGTGCCCTCCCTGTCGATATAAACCCTCAAAGAGATCTTTTAAGCTAGGTGCCCGGGGTGAGCAATTTAATCAGGAAGCGAAACATTTCCGCTCCAGTAGTAGTTTGGCGGGGGGAATATAAGGGAATCTCGGGCAGATACCAGTAGCTCACTGGTAGCATAAAAACAATGAATTTAAATTTTGCTTGAGTCGCTGATTTTACCGGTTTTTTTTTTTGGTTTTTTGTTCATACGTCCATTTTCATTTCCTATATTTAGTTTAAGTTGATATTAACTATTATTATATTATGTTGCTCCCATAGTTTTACAGAGATGTTCAAAGATGTTTGCTATACCTCTTAAAATAATTTTTAATCGTTCTCTTGAAAGTGGCGAGTTTTTGAACAGATTGAAGAGTTCTATTGTTACGCCAATTTATAAATCAGGTAAAAGACAGGAAGTTTCTAACTATCGACCTATCTGTAAAATTGCTACAATTCCGAAAATATTTGAAAAGTTGGTTTATGATAGATTAACTCCGGTTCTAAAAAGCATTATTTCTCCATATCAACTTGGTTTTGTTGCTGGTAGATCTACCAGCACAAATCTCACAATGTTTTCTTATTATGTTATAAATTGATTCGAAAAGAGTATCAATGTGATATTATTTATACAGATTTCTCAAAACCATTCCATCGTATTAATTATAAAATATTACTTTTGAAGTTAAATAAAATTGGTTTCCACTCAATTTTTTTAAAATGGATAAATGCATATTTAAAAAATCGTACTCAGTACGGTAGGTTAAATAATATTCTATTTTCGCTTATCAAAATTAGTTCGGGTGTTCCGCAAGGAAGTTACCTTGGCCCACTTTTCTTCTTGCTATTTGTCAATGACATTCCCAACGTGTTTCGTAATTCAAAGTGTCTTATGTATGCTGACGATTTGAAAGTCTTCCGGTCTGTATAGTGAGAATATCACTGCACTTTATTGCAAGAAGATCTTAATGAGTTGGGGGAATGGTGTTTTATTACCTCCTTACATGTTAATATAGGTAAATGTCAAAGTATGTCCTTTTCTCGAAATCGTTCTACAGTTAACTTTATTAATAAGATAAAAGATTCAGTGCTTTCTACAGTAACTTTCAAAAAAGACCTTGGTGTGATTTTTGACCAAACACTAAATTTTTTAAAACACATAGATTTTTTAGTGGCTAAAGGAAATTCAATGTTGGGTTTTATCTTTCGCAATTCAAAAGAATTCTGTAGTCCATTCACTTTAAAATGTCTTTACTTTGCGTTTGTAAGATCTAACCTTGAGTATTGTAATACTATTTGAAATCCCCATTATGAAGTTCACTCTTTCAGGATCGAAAAAATCCAAAAACGTTTTACAAGAGTTTTGGTAAAAACGCTTGACTGGGAAATAGATATGCCTTCCTATGATACAAGATGTAAGCTATTTGGATTATTGTCTCTAAAAGTTCGAAGAAAGTTGCCCGAATTTATGTTTATTCGTGATGTATTGGCAAACCATATCGATTGTTCTGAAATATTGGCCTTAATAAACTTCAATGTTATTGCGAGGTTGCTTAGAAATCGATTGTGTTTTAGGATTCCATATCATAGGACAAATTATGCTGCCAACGAACCATTGTCGAGGTGTTTAAGAGTAACTAATGCAGTTAGCGACATGATTGATTTAAGTCTAAGTAGACTTTCATTTAAAAGTAAATTACTTTTTATTTTTAGTCACGTTAATGGTGGTTATGATTAATATTTAATGTATATTGTTTAGTATGTTTTTTTATGTATAGTTATTTTAATTTTTACTTGTAACTATTTTATTTTATTATTTGTCTAGTAATCACTTAAGCAATGTCTTAGTTTGATGAAATAAATTAAACTAAACTAAACTGAACTAAATTTGTCACTTTTTTAAAACACGTTTTTTTATTATTTACTAGCCTTACCCGGCGTACGTTGTTACGCCCAAGAAAAATGAATAAAGTATTTTATTTCGAGATTGAAAAAACTGAGTTTATTTTATCAATGACAATGAAAATATTATATATATATATATATATATATACATATATAAATTTATAGTGTACTGCGAGTGAAAATACATTATTCTTGGTTTTTCCATTTGGTGCGAAAATGAACAATTTTTTCGGCGTTCCAACTCTGGAGCTGGCCATGGGAAAAACATGGATTCTCAAGTTCCAATCTCGCAAAAGCAAGCGATTGTCTTTGAGCTGTATTGATTGTAATCGCAGAGGCAAGGCGAACAGAAAATTCCTTGAAATTGAACGGTAGATCGGTAGGTATCATATCAATTCTTGGAATAAGCACATCTTTTCCGCTAATAATTGTTGCTTCAATTTGGCATTCATTTCTTAACGGAAAGTCTGGTTCCAATGCATAGCTTTAGTGGATCCAAATTTCGAAGAAGCATGATTGGTAAGCCTACTTTCGAAGATAGTATATGTGATGGCATTCCAGACGGCTCCAAGGAATTCAAAAATTCTACCGGATGATTGACTGTTTGATCCTCATCAGAAAACCATCTTTTCAATGTCTTTAATTGACGACTGCATTTGGCAGAAACATGATGGAACAAATATTTCACTTGTAGAATGATCGATCGGAAATTTTCCGTCACCAATATCCAATAGTTGCTTGGAGAATGTTTGAGCAGAAACATATTGGAGTAAATGTACACGCATATTGGTCGATACAGAGATTTTATTTCACATTTCTCCAAAGTGGTGATGCTTTCAGGAAAACACTGAGCTCATCAGTGGGTGTTGATCTTGAAATCACAGGTAGAGTTTGACGAAAATCACCAGCTATTAGGAGGGGTATTCCTCCCATTGGTTGATTTATTGCTCTCAGATCTCGCAAAGTATGATCAAGAGCCTCGAAAGATTTCTTATGGGTCATTGTGCATTCATTCCAAACGATAAGCTTACATGTTTTAAATACAGTGGCCTTACCTGATCCTCTACCAATGTTGCAAGTAGGTTTTTCGGTATGATTAACATTCAACGGTAGCTTCAGGGCTGAATGTGCCGTTCGCCCTCCATCAAGTAACGTTGCTGTTTCTTACTTTCTTACTTGAAAATTGTATCTATTCCTACATGTTTCATGTACTTCCCAATTTTTTAAAGTGAATCATGTCTGCTGTTCATGTAATGTAATGTAAAGTAGTATACACGTTTATTTTAAATTTAATTTACTTGAAAATAACATGTCCTTGCATGTTATAACTAAAAACAATAAAGTGGTGAAAGAATTCTTTTGTAAATATATACAAATATAAATAAATACTTGATGCTTAAAAAATAAAGGTTAATTTTTAGTTTATAAACGTATAAGACGTAGGTATAAGATACAATACACATTTTACTTTTTTATTTACATTTTGCAACCGACTTCATCCCGTTACGTTTATAATGCTTCAACACGCTCTTCTGTCATATTGAGTACTTACAGTAAAAATATTACTTTTTTTCAATTTGTCTGTAGTCATCGAGTAAAAAATGAGAAAGCGACTAAAAGTTCGGTCAATGCGATTGATTTCTTTTTGTTTATTATGCTTAAACATAATCACGCTTTAGCTTTGGTTTCGCCTGGCATCAAAATACTGATTTTTCAAAAAAAAAAAAAAAAAAAATAGAGGTACCGTTTTTAGTCAGTCCACAATCTTAATTTTTACTTGCGATTATAAGTATTATAATGCAAGTTATGCATTCGTGGAAAAAAAATTGAGATAACAATTAAACATGACCGATGATAGAGAAACATATTTGAGTTACTGGCAAAATTCTGTCCGTCTGTCTGTCTGTCTGTGTGTACGGATGTATTTTGGACTATAGCCTAAACGGTTGGGCCAATCGTCTTCAAATTTAGAACTTAAGGTTATTTTGACATTCTGCAGAGGAGTTTTTTCATTCTTTTTAGCTCAAAAATGAACGGTACCTGTCATATAACCGTTGTGTAAAAGCTTATTTTTCTCGAAAACCGCTCCAAGAATTTTTATAGGTAAGTATTATATTTTGTTGAATTTTTTTTAATATGGTGGGCTAAAAACGGTACCTCCGATAGCAACGTTTTTTTTCTTCGACTTTTTCGAAAACTGGTTATCCGATTGCTATCAAAATTGATATTCAAGAAGATTGGTATTCTTGAATTATTTTTTTTTATTTTTTTTTTAAATTGCTAAAAAAACCTACGATTTTGAAAAAAAAATCACACTTTTTTACATTTCTTAAAGAAATAAAATGGCGTTTAAATTATTTAACTCAATATAATTTAACGTATTTTATCAAACAATCAAATGTCACAAAAATCGAATAAATGCTTTAATTTTCTTAAATTTTATTCTACAATGTGACAGCACATATGAGCAAATACGTGCGATCCATCTGTTTTATTTATCTACCGAAACATAACACAAACCTACAATAGTACAATAATTTTGTTCATAAAAAATCTTGAAGCCGCTTCCGAGAAAAATAAGCTTTTACTTAATATTAATATTTGACCAACAAAAAAATAGAAAAAAGTCCTCTGTAGAATGTCAATATAACCTTAGGTTTTAAATTTGAAGACGATCAGCCCAACTGTTTAGGGTGTAGTACAAAATACATCCATATAGACAGACAGACGGAATTTTGCCAGTAACTCAAAAATGTTTCTCTGTCATCATAGCAAAAACACAAACACACTTTACAACCGACTTTTTGAAAAAGTTCATATATGTGTATGCATGTACAAAAAAGGGCACGACTGGTTCGCACGTACTTGCTCTTATGTGCCTAATTACATAAGCAATCTTTGACAGACTACTACAACTACAACTAACATTAACAAGAAAATAACACAGTTTGAACTTATAAAAAGTATCAAATCCACAATACTTAACGGTTTTTAGTAAAAATGAAGTATGTTTTTTATTTTTAGTTTTTTGAATTTTTTCTTATTTGTAATTTCGCTATGCAGCTTTTTAGAATTTATTAATTTACATATGATTTTAAAATGTTAAATATTTGTTTTAGATTAGTTTTAAAAATATTGAATTTTCAAAAAAAAAAAAAAATCATTCAAAATTTTTATGTGTAGTATTCATTTGGATACTTAGATTTTTTCAAATATAAAAAGTCGAAAATTAAGAAAACCGTTATATGAAACGTACCGTTAATAGACTTTTTTTTTGTAAACAGTTTTTTGTTGGAAATAAAAAAAGAGATCGAATACAAACTACTATGTTTTATTTTTTTTGAATCAGGCCCTGTAATATAGAGTTAATAATCCTCACGTGGCATCCGCATAACGATAGTACTAAAGATTTGAATTCTTTGAACAATATTCTACATGCATCATATCTACCTTACTTTCATTTTGTATATACATGTATACATATTTATACGCCATACATACATAGAGAGGTATCCCATCTAAAGTGAGGACGATGAATTCCACTGAATAACGGAATATATGTGTTTTAAGGAATTTCGCCATTTTTAATTCCCCCAGGGAAGACATAAATTTCACTTTATTTTCTCATAGAAAAAGGTGTGAATAATGACAGGAATTTTATCAGTAGGTATAATGGAACAATGTCATGGTAGGTTCAGCAAGTGGGTAGTAAAGCTATCGAATTTCATGTAAAAAGGAAGATACCTATTTTGCCGTAAATTCAATCCTTCAGTCATTACGAGCATCTCTATAGATTCAATAAAAAGCTACCTACCTCTTCGATCTAGAACATTATCTCGACCGTAACAGTTCAATTATTAAGCTCAAACTACGTTCATTGCTCTCCAAAAAAAAACAGCATTGTCGAGAAAACAAAACGAGAATTAATAAGTGAACATTAGGGAAAGCTTTGAGAGCAAGATCCCTGTGCACGACTGCTGCAAGGACTGCTGCGAAGTCGATGAACGTAATGAATGGCTGAACAGGTTCAGCTTTAGTTTTTTATGTCCATTTTTGTTTGTTTGTATAAGTAGCATGGTAGTGGAGAATGCATAGTATAGTCCTGCTCCATAACCAATATCATCGTATTATTTTTACATTAAATTCTTGAGGCATTGGTTGTCTGATTGGGCGCAACGACCAAATGGATTTTCAATTGCCAGAGGCGAAAGACCATTTCCGTTTGAGTATTTTAACCGGAAATTTAGTTCAATTGCATTGCGGTTTGGGCTTCGACAATTCAGTATAGTGGTGGCAGCAACAACGATGACGACGGTGTGGCGAAGTTTATAAATCAATATTTGGAACAAATGCATTCGTAGTGAATAAATCCGAAGTGAGTGTGTGGGAGGAAGTATGGTTTATTGAATATTTCTTGCCGTAGGTATTTTAGAATTGTCCTGTTTTGATAATTTAGTGCGCTAAGCTATTGAGTTTTCGTAGTTTTAAGTATGAAAATTCTCATAATTTATGAGGTACCATTAAAAGGCTTAGGTTTTCTAGGAGAGGAGGCTGCTTATTTACTGTCCCACAAACATATAGCAATTTTGACATTGATCTTGATAACTGTTGAGTTCATTTACAAAACAAGCTGTCTATATACCATGGTGAAAAACGTGCAGCAAGTTATACATCCCATATGGTTGTTTAGTTTTTTCTATTTAAACTTAACATAAATGTACAAAAATAAAATAAAATTACTCACAACTTACTCTTCTCTTATCTTCCGATGACAGCACTTTTAAAAATAACATATACAATGAAGGGGGTGATGTATTACCCCAATTAGGATGTCATTAAAAAAAGAGCTTTAAGGGATAACAAAACATATTTGTTGACACGTAACACTTCATAGACTTTAACAAAAAAGTAATAAGGAAAATTACCATTAAACAATATTATTGGTTAAAAGTAGTAATTAAAAAAGAGAGTTGGCGCAAATTTCTGCGTGTTTTCAGGACATACACGACAAATACGATTTTTATAGTTTGACGGGGGTTCTTCTTGATTTTGTTCCACTAGGTGTCCTATAATCTGCCTCTTTTAACAATTTCACATACATACGTATACAAAAACATAGGGTGATCTTTCTACCCAGAGCATACCGCATTCAAAAAACAAAAACCTAGTGCTGCGATTTTAATCAACTAAAACGAAATTAACTACATAAAAGTACTTGGGAAGGTTGCAAGAAATACCACGGCATACCCAAACTACATACCCCTGATGTTAAGCAAGAAGATTACTTTATATCGAGAATTAAGTAAATTTGCTTTAATTTAAATATTTAATGTTTAGAAAAAAAACAACAGGTCTAAATTTTTTTTAGTCATAAATCAGAAATCAGAAAGTTCAAGTAAAAATGTCCTTTATAACTATAAAAGTCTGACTCTTAAAAAAGCAAGTATACGCCATAGTGTACTTTGGATTTATTTTTTGCTTAATAATCAGCGTTGTTATTTTGAATGGAATGTTTACCCTGAGTATGTTCGTTCTGCCCCAACAACAATGCATGGTATCTTATTTAATTTTAATTGTTATTTTGATTGCCATCCTCAGCATTTATTTAGTCTTCAGACTAAACTGCAATGCTATTTTTCGATTTAACTTATTTTATTTTATTTGTGCATTGTGCTTCAAAAAGAAATAAATTGCACGACTGGAACGCACGTACTTGCTCATATATGCGGTCATATTGTAGAATAAAATTTAAGAAAATTAAAGTGAACATTAAAGCATTTATTCGATTTTTATGACTTTTGATTGTTTGAATAAAGTACGTTAAATTGTATTGGGTAAAATAATTTAAACGCCATTTTATTTATTAAGGAAATGTAAAAAAGTGTGATGTTTTTTTCAAAATTGTAAGAGCCGTTTTTAAATAAAATGGGTTTTTTTAACAACTTTAAAAAAAAATGAAAAAATATAATTCAAGAATACAAACTTAAGCACAAAAATAACATACACTTAAAAACAAAATTAAAAAAAATTCACTTACCCGTTTTCAAAATATTGATTTTTCAAAAAAATAAAAAAAAATATTAAAACAACAAAATAAAAGTTTTCGAAAAAAACTTGATGCAAAATTACTTACATCTTCTTGAATATCAATTTTGTTTGTAATCGGATCACCAGTTTTTGAGAAAGTGTTTAAGTGTTTTATTGTAATATATAAGTGCTTTTAAATTAATTAGAATTTAGAATCTCACAGCCATGTTCCGAGAATTGTATACACCTTAATGAATGTAAGTGTATTTTGCTTAATATAATTAGATTGAAGAAAAAAAATGCATGCATTCAAAATAAATAGCAAGACTGAATCGTACGTAATTGCTCATATGTGCGGTGTTAAAATAAAATTTGAAAAAATATTAAGGGAACTTCAAAATTTTTATTCCATTTTTCTGACTTTTGATTTTTTGAAAAAAATACGTAAAATAGTTTAAACGCCATTTTATTTCATTAAAACATTTAAAAAGTGTGCATTTTTCTCAAAATCGTAGGAACAGTTTTTAAATAAGACGGTTTTTATTTAACAACTTTTTTTCAAAAATTAAAAGAAAATATTTCAAGAATGGAAACTTAAGCACAAAATAACCTACATTTATAAATTACATTATTACATATCAAATAAAAAAAAATATTAGAAATACAAAAAAAAAAGTTTTGAAGATAATTAAAAATTGAAATTACTTAGGCTGCTTATATTATCCGTAATATTAATTTTGGTTTTATTCGATTAACAAGTTCACGAGAAAGTGGAAGAAAAAAAAACGGTCCTATGGGGGATAGCCAATCAACTTTAATTTGCTTACCACCAAAATATAAACCACATCCACAAAAATACCCTGATTTTTTTTCATAAAAATTCTTCGACCTGTTTTTGAAAAAATAAGCTTTTACCTAACGGATATGTGACAGGTACCGTTAATATTTGAGCTAAAAAAAAAATTAAAAAAGTCCTCTGTAGAAGGTCAAAATAACCTTAAGTTCTAATTACGATTGGCCCAACCGTTTAGGCTGCAGTCCAAAATACAGACGAACAGACAGAGAGACAGACAGACAGACAGACAGACAGACAGTCGGACACACGGACAAATAGAAATTTTGCCAGTAACTCAAATATGTTTCTCTATTATCGTAATGTCATGTTCGATTGTTATCTCAAAATTTTTAATTCGCACGAATGCATAACTTGCATTTTACATACATAGTACCTATAATTGCAAGTAAAAACGTAAAATATTTTCAATAGTAAGAACTATAATAATAACTAGTATTGTGTTGTTTATGTGTTGCTGTGTATACTGTTACACAGTATAAGATTTTTTTTAATGAAGATCAACAACTTGTGTGTACAACCACTAAGTCCAAAGGCTATACTTATAGCTATTTCATGGGGGCCAACCCGATCATCAGACTCCTTTAGTGGTGCTTTATCGCTTTATGTTCAATTTTATCGAAAAACCTTTTTTGTCCCGAGCTGGGTTTGAACTAGCGAGATCTAGCTATTATAACAATAATAAAAATATTAGAAAAATTCTTTTTGTTTATCTCTCGAACTCACTAAAAAATACTAATTTTTTCTACTACTATAACTAAGCTGGCAGAGAAAGTTTTTTTAAAGCCTACTAAACGTGTTTTAAACTTGAAAGTTTCCATAAACAAATCTAGCAAATCACTGTTTCGTATTTAATATGGACATTAACGATTCCTTTGATTGGGATGCTGTATCGATTCAGACAAATAGTGTAAGTGTGGCATCAGCACAAGTGACTTTAATGACGTCTTTTTCTAGAGATATAACTCGAATAAAAGTACGAAGGGAACCTCCGCACTTCGCAGAGTTCTTGGCTACGCGACAGCGACTTCAGCCTTTCTACAGAAAGTTGTCTGTAATGCACTTAGAGTTCTATAGTTTTTTTTCGAGGCAAGTACCACTCATGGAAAGTGGCATTGAAGGTACATTTTAGTTTAACGATAAAAAGCAACATTTAGTTTTCATTCATCGGATAATGATGGTGAAATCAGCTATTCCTCCAAACCAGCATTGTTCCCTCTAAGGAAGCTAACAACTAAGTAATTTGAATTCGACTATGAAAAGTCATGTTGTCCAGAAAATGTTTATTAAGTAATTTTGAAGCAAAGCTTTTGATAAAATTTCCCATATTCTGATTTTTACTAGCGATTATAGGTACTCTAATGCAAGTTATGCATTCGTGCAGATTATAAATTTTGAGATAACAATCAAACGTAACATTACAATGTTAGAGAAACATATTTGAGTTACTGGCGAAATTCTGTCTGTTTGTCTGTTTGTCTGTCTGTACGTATGTATTTCGGACTGCAGCCTAAACGGTTAGGCCAATCGTCTTAAAATTTGGAACATAGGGTTGTTTTGATATTCTACAGTGGGGTTTTTTTAATTTTTTTTAGCTCAGAAATTATCGGTACCTGTCATATAACCGTTATGTAAAAGCTTATTTTAATCATCAGTCAGCATCATGCAGTCAGACGGCACACACCACGAGCGGAAGATAATAATTTTAAATAATTAATTTTCTATCCACCATTAAAATGGACCCACACAGGTCCATTTTGCGGGCTACCTTTTAATCCGTATGTATGCACACAAATCTAAGCGTCATCGATCTATATACGAAGAAAAAGAAGAGTACATGGACATCTACAAGGAAGTTATTAGTGATGAGGAAGAGGATCCTACTGACAACGACGAAGAACCAACTCTACAAGAATTCAACGACGAAGAAAATGTCAAAAACATGGCCGACCTTAACTCCAATTTAAATTTTGAGGCGGTTCAACCTAAAAAAAGAAAACCCTCACCATATGGAAAAACTCTCCTTATGAACCAAAAGATTTACTGAGAGAAATTCAGAAGTACCAGTATTTCCCAGTGCAAGAATTGCCAAAAGTTCGGTCATGTGCCTAGCGACTGCGAAATGAAGTACAGGTGCGTCAAGTGCAAAGATGACCATTTGCCAGGCCAATGCACAAGAACCAGCAACGGCATAACGGACGACAAAGTTTACTGTGTAAACTGCCAGCAGACAGGGCACCCAGCAATCTACAATGGATGCCCAATGAGAAAGAAAAAACTTGCCGAGAAAGTAAAATCTGCAGCCCAAAAACAAGAGCAACAGTCAGCCAGCCCCCAAATCCGTTGGACCAACACCTACGAAATCAGCTCAAAAGCCAGGAAAAAACCCTCACCACAACTTCCAAGACAAGTCTTACAGAAGCCAACGGCATCAAAAGCAAATCATCATAAAAGACCATCAACAACGAGCAATCAGATGCCGAAAGGATCAACGTCATTCAACATCTTCAAGGATACCGAAAGAGTGACTTCTCCAGAAGTCAAAAGAGATAATTCCAAGCAACTACGGTATTTTGGATGATAAAGATAAGACAAATATATTGGGTCAACTTATATTCAAATTATGTATATAAAAACCCAACTTTCAATTATAACATATAACGTTAATTCTAACGAATTTCTGTATGTATGTTTTTAAAATCAAAAAAACCAGACATTATTTTCTTACAGGAAACCAACATCACAACGAAGAAAAGGAAAGGAAAAGACTTCAAGGAAATTAACCAACTCGTTGGGAAAAAGAGCTCGATGCCAGATACAATAATGCAACCGAAAGAGCAGAAGCTCTCGCTAAGCATTTTGAAGAGACCTTCAAGGATCACCTGCCCAATCTTACTTATGTTGGCTCAACTAGAGCGTGGTGCTCCTAGGCCTTGCTCAATACGCCCCTTCAGCTGGCTCGATCCCTTGCCTGCTGTCTTAAATTTCGCACTCCAAGTTGGCGGAGGTCTCCTTCTACCATTGAAGATGAGGTCTACCTTGGTTTTGAAGACTTTACTCGCTGGAGCGTTGGTTTCCATTCGCTCTACATGGCCCAGCCATCTTAGTCGTTGGACTCTAATTTTTCTGGCTAAGCTTATGTCGCTGTACAGCTCGTATAGTTCGTCGTTGTATCTTTGTCGCCAAATGTTGTCTTCTCGGTTTACGCAAATAGGATCATAGATCGATTGGGAGAGGGTCCATGCTTCTGCACCATATAGCAGGACCGGGATGATAAGTGTTTTATATAGTGTCTCCTTGGTTCTTCTCGATAGGGCTTTATTCCTCAATTGCTTATTCAGCCCAAAGAAACAGCGATTAGCAAGAGTTAGTCTGCGTTTGATTTCAGCGCTGATGTTGTTGACCGAGTTTACAGCAGTACCCAGGTAGACAAACTGACTGACTACTTCGAAGTTATACATATCAATGGTCACATTTTGACCAAGCCGGTGGTGGGATTGGGCTTTTGTTGATGAAAGCATATTTTTCGTCTTGTCCTCGTTTATTTTCAGCCCCATTCTGCTTGCTGCTGACTCCATAGTAGTGAAAGCACCGGTTACTGCTCGCTTTGTTCTTCCTATCACGTCTATGTCGTCTGCAAACCCATGTTATTGTGTCGATTTATTGAAAATGGTGCCCGATGTACTGGCATGGGTGCTCCGTATTACATTTTCAAGCACAATGTTAAAACAGCTGCATGACAGCGCGTCTCCTTGTCTAAGCCCTCTGGTGGTTTCGAAGGTTTCAGTAGAGTCTCTACCAACTTTGACGGAACAGCGAGCATTCTCCAACGTCATCCTGATAAGGCGTATCAGTTTAGCAGGCATTCCAAAGTTAGACATAGCACGATACAGTTAAGCTCTATTAACACTGTCGTAGGCTGCTTTAAACTCGACGAACAGGTGGTGGGTGTTGATGTTATATTCTTGGGTTTTTTTCCAGGATCTGGCGTAATGTGAATATCTGGTCGGTGGTAGATTTTCCAGGTCTGAAGCCGCATTGATAAGGACCTATTAGATCATCAGCAAACGGCTTAAGACGCTCACATAAAACGCTGCAAAAGGATCTTATAGGTGATGTTCAAAAGGCTTATGCCTCTATAATTGGCCGCCTGCCCAACCACCTTCCTAAATTCATCGAAGAAGTTGAAAACAAGTTTGAAGAAGTTGCAGCCTCTAATACTTCAGTCCCCGACTTTAATGAGGACAATCCTGCACTCGGACCAACTGGAGATGCTTTTACTTCCATCGAGGAAGTAACTGACATAATCCACGGAGGAAATTCTAAGAAGTCAGCAGAAAATGATGGGATTTCTAACTTTGTGCTTAAAAAGCTACCAAATCTCGCCATCCTACTGCTGACGATCATCTTTAACAACTGCCTGAATAACAGCTACTTCTCCGAAACATGGAAAACGGCAAAAGTGATGCCCGTTCCGAAGAAAACCAATCGCAAACATCGCTTCACCTGCTTGATAGAATACAAAATCGAGCGTTAAGATTGATAGGAAATAGAACTGCTGCTGAAACAATTGCCCCACTCGAACACCGATGCAATGTTTTATGTCTTTCCTTATTTTATCGTTTCTTTTACAAAAAATGTTCACTCGAAGTAGCCAGTTGCATTCCTCCCCTTAAAAGTTTCTTTCGTAATACTCGTCTCGCAAGGAATGCTCATCAGTTCACCCTTGAGCCTAATTTCGGACGTACCGTGAAATATAGGGATTCTTTTTTAGCCGAAGGACACGAATTTGCAATAGTTTACCCGGCGGGATTTTCCCTTGCCATTTTGATCTACAAACATTCAAAACCAATGTTAATCGGCACCTCCTATCTCTCCCCTCCCTATCTTCGTAATGCCTGCGCAGTGTGTTCTACATTAAAAGGGAAACACATAATCCCTTGTGCGCGCGTTAATTATAAAAAAATAATAATAGAGGGATATCGGCCGACTTCGCTTCTATGCTGTGTCAGCAAAATCCTGGAGGGACTTATTCTGAGAAAGCTTCATCATTTCTTCAGGGAAAGAGAATTCATACTTGAATGTCAGTATGGTTTCCGAGCACGACACTCCACCATCCATCTGCTTCTTGGACTGCACTCCGACGTGACACACGGACTCAACAAGAAATAGACGATAGTCGCCTGTTTACTGGACATCGAAAAGGCCTTCGACCCAGTTTGGATAAAAGGACTAATATTCAAACTGTCAAGTATAGGACTACCTGAACACTTGGTAAGATTAATCAAACTTTTTCTAAGCCATAGATCCTTTTAATGTACGGGTAAACAAATAATATTGAGAAAGAGAGACGATCAGCGCTGGAGTTCCACAACGTTCTAAGTTGGGCCCCATACTTTTCAACCTTTATACACCATATCACCAACATATATGAAGAAGATCGAAGTTTTTGAAAGGAAGATACTCCGTAGCTGTACAGGTCTACACCGAAACCCCATTACAATGAAATATGTCCCAAACAAAAAGCTATATAAAGACACCAAACTAATCCAAGTAAATCAGTTCATGACACAGCTCTCCAAAAATATTTTGAGGAACTTGGAGGACCACCCCAACTTCGAAATCCAGCAACTACTCCAGCAACAGCTAGAGCCCAACCATCACTACCTCAACATTCGAGGCATCACAGACGACCGATTCGAGGACATAATGGACAATGAAGAAGCCTCGTTCTACGAGAGAACCAGCAACGGACACAACAGAGGATCAACAATACAGCATCCTAACCCCAATTTTTAAAACCAAAGAAGACAGTAACTATAAATAAGAATTTCAATCAAAAGATTATGCAAACAAAAATATGATATAAGTAAAATTATAGCATTATATGTCCCTGTTGTTGAGCCGACATGATTTATTTTAGTTAAAAGTTAGTTCAAAGCCAATTGTACATAAATTTTAAGGAATATAATAAAATAATCGAATCTAAAGCTTATTTTTATCGAAAACGGCTCCAAGAATTTTTATGAAAAGAAATTTGTTTGCTTTTGTAGGTAAGCGTTATATTTTGGTGAAAAAAAAATTTAATGGTCGGCTAAAAAATGGAACCTGTCATAGGACCGTTTTTTTATTCCACTTTCTCGGGAACTGGTTAACGGATTTTTTTTTTAATTTTTGAAAAAAAGTTGTTAAATAATAACCGTTTTATTTAAAAACCGTCCCAACGATTTTGAAAAAAATCACACTGTTTCACATATTTTATGGAAATAAACTGAAAGCTGAAAACTCTTTTATGTCATTTTTTGCAAACAATGAAAATTACAAAAATGGAATAAACACCTTGAAATTCTTCTTATACTTATCAAATTTTATTCGACGCTGTGACCGTATATAAGAGCAAGTACTTGCTATCCAGTCGTGCAATTTATTTTTAATAGAATTCTCTTATTTTTCAACCGCAGCTCATATCGTTGATTGAATTTTACATGAATGATTATCCTAAAAAAAATAGTGTTTTAGAACTGTATCCGATACTTTTAAGGCAACATTTGGATTCCCACGATTTTCTGCTATGCTGAAAATATTTCTATCTGGCATTTTGGCCTCTTCAGTCTGCCAGTATATTTGGTGTTACGGTCAATATTTTTGTAACATATCGAATTACGGTTGGTAAACAATCAAGCTGGGGAGTTTACATCAGAAAACGTCATCAGGCTTCTGGTTTTATACTGTTCATGTCTGAGGTCAAATAAATTCAGCTGTCAAGCTTTACCACTTTTTCAAATACGAGTTTATTTCTCTTTTTTGCTCTTCTAACTCATCAGTTATAAAAGAAATAGCTTAGTAACCACGCCTGAAATAATTTTGCTCAAGCATATAAGACTTTGAGTTAATGGTCTAGTTAAAACGAATGTAACCTTCCGTTTTTTGTTGTTGTTTGGTTCGGTCAAATGTGTCTTCAGTGTATCGATTATGTATTCCTGCGACTTGTTATATTTATAGTTAAACCATTAAACTAGCGATTGTTTGTCAAGATGACATTGTACAAAAAATTGTTTATCTGCAGATTCGAGAGAAAGCAGGGTGCCATGAGATAAAGTCTTATGCAAAAAGGACCAACATGTAATTTTTGCCTTTATTTCATTTTCAAACGCTTGAATCGAAGTGGAAACAAAATCCAAACAACAAATATATGGTTTCAAAGGTGAAAAAGGTATAGGGGTATGCTGCTCCCTTGCAACCCCTCCTGCCTTTATAGGATTTGTAGTAAATGGGAGTGATTCCAAGTATTTCACTTTTGAAAAAAGCGCAACAACATCCAAAATTACGTTTTGGACCTTTTTGCATATGACTTTATTTCATGGCACCGATTTAAGGTCATTCATTCATGGTGTCTTTTTTTGTACATGGCAGATGTTTTTGTGCTTGTCGTTAAATGTTGTAGATAACAATCGAAAGCTTTTTGGAATTGTTTGAACCGTTTCATTAAGAATAAGTAAGAGCAACCAAATGTATGTTAAAGCATTTTCAATTTTTGTTTAGATATTTTTTTTCAGCCAGGCTATGATTGTTTTTAATATATCTTCCCATAGTTTTATAATATCATACATATTCAACCTTTAGAGTAAATACAAACACAACTTCAATATTTTATTAAGTTTGTAAAATAAATACAGTTTCTTTAAAAATGTTCATAGAGCAATTATCCATTTACATTTAAATAAGTTTTTTATTCAATTAGATTTATTTATTCAATTAACTTAAACTTAAATTTCCAAAAAATCCCAGAAGGCCAATTCAATTAAAAATTAATCGAAAACCCCTCAATTTGTTCCAATTCCTCTTAATAGCATTTACGTACATCCTTATGTTAAGATATCATGTTTCCAGGCAAGCAACAACAAAGTCAAATGTATGTAGATTCTTTTTCTTATAGAAGCTAAATACATATAACCATATGAATGTATGTACATATATCTATATTTCATTTCTAGGTACATACCATATTATTAAAAAAAATTCAAATCCAAAACATATTTTACATACATACGTTCATATATTTCCCAATAATCTTCTTGCCTCCTCCTTTTAAGCATACACAGTCACCCAAAAACGAATTTGGGGTACATTCAAATAAAGCCGATTTACAATTCCAGAGCACTAGCCCACTGCCACCCAAGTTCTCAGTAACTAGACTATCTTCGAGTAAGACAACCCCAGATTATTCTCATAATCTGAGTATTATACACATTTTTGTATTTACACAAAACTCTTTCCTACATTTCGCTCTTGCTCTTCCCCATGATATTTTATACATTTTGCACAAACTTACATTTTGAAAAACTTTTTTTTATCGATTTCTCTATCCCTATCAATAAGAACCTCCTTAATAAAAAGCTAAGGAGAAGCATAACACAAAAATAGCAAATTACTTGGGCATACCTACCTACCAACCTTGTACCTTGTTATTATTAATAGCTGTTCCTTCTTTTCTCAATGCTAATATTTTCATGGAATTAGTCATCAAGGATCAAAAATTTATTTCACCCTGAAGATATCAAATACTCATATAATGTATATGGGCATCTGAGTAATGCAGAAAAAGGATGCGTACAAAGTCAATCAGAAAACCAACATGTCTAATGAGCCCCATAATTCTAAAGGGGCGAGACTGTTTTCTATATTTGATAAGCTTTATTTTTTTGTCGGAATTGCGATCATAAAAAGAATAAAGGCTACGTAAGGACAAGGGTTATGATAACGAGAACGTTTATAAAGAAAACTTGTGCAGGAACTTAATAGCTTCGAGCCGATTGTCAAACAAAACTTTTTTTTATAATTAGCGCGCACAAAGGACTATTTGTTTCCCTTTTCATGTAAATCACACTGCGCGAGCATTAGGGAGATAGGGAGGGGAAGGACAGGAGGAGTCGATTTTCATTGCTTTTGAATGCTTGCAAATCAAAATTCCAAGGGAAAATATCACCGGGTAAATCATTCCAAATTCGTGTTGTTTGGCTAAAAAAAGAATCCCTATATTTCACGGTACGTCCGAAAGTAGGCTCAATGGTGAATTGAAAAGCATTCTTTGCGAAACGAGACGATTACGGAAGAAACTTTTAAGGGGAGGAATGCATCTGGCTACCACGAGTTAGAATTTTTTGTAAAAGAAACGATAAAATAAGCAAAGCCATGAAACATTGGCTCGTTGTTCGAGAGGGGCAATTGTTTTAAGGATAGCTCTAGTTATTATCAATCGAGAGAGTGCCAATCATGGATGTGGGGTTAGTGTTTTAACGATAGGAGCCAGCTTTGGGCACACCAGCATTTATTTTGTGGGAATCAGACTTGAATCTGTCCAATACAAATTCAAGTGAACGGTGAAGAAGATAGCTTCTAATCCAACGAACAAGAGTGGGTACCATCGATTCCAAAAGCATGCATTTTTGACAATAGAACTTCAAGCTAAACTCTATCAACTGCCTGGGAAATATCAAGCACAACAATCTTACTTTCACCAAAGTGATGCAATATTTGTTCTACAGTTCGGTGAGATATGCCATTAGATCACCATTGGAACGATTACTGCGAAAGCCATACTGACGGTCATGGAGAAGACTTCGGTCCTCGAGATATTCATTAAACTGACGGTTAATCAGCGTTTCCAAGACCTTTGAAAGAAGGGACGTAAGTGACGGCACGCGTCACATTTCATAAAAGCAATTAAAATATCATATTTCATAAAAGCAATGAAAAAGCAATTAAAAAGTCAAAAAAAAAACACTCCCTCAAAACCACATTTTTAGCCCAAAAAAAAGTTCCCACGTTTAACCCACCCAGTTTCTACTTAGAACCTGAAGATGAAATTTTGGTCGTAGTTGATTGGGTTATAATTGCTAATGATTGTTTCTACGTTCCAATTAATGCGTCGAGTCATAATGAGCTTCCATTAATTGATGGTATGTCTTCGTGTGGCTTGAGCCAATTCAACGGAGTTAATAATCGCTTTGAAAGAACTCTGGATTTAGTATTATTATCCGACACCGTAAGCGCCGAAACTGCAGTAACAGAATCCAGTGTTAAACTGGTAGAATAAGATCGGCATCATATCGCATTAGATATTGCGCTCAACTCAAACCTGTTTTCTCCACATCATACCGCCTATAATAAACTTGAATTTAACTTTAGTAAGTGTAATTTTTTAGGACTCTTTAATTTGTTAAGTTCTATTTACTGGAATCAATTATTCCATAACTGTAATATTAATGATATGTGTAATGTTTTTTATAATACACTCTTTTGAGGTTCTTATAAAACCATTCCACTAAAAAACCTCGTAGTAACTCTTATGTACCACTATGTTTTGACTGTTATATCAAAAACTTAAAAAACAAAAGTAACAAAGCATGGGTAAAATACAATAGGACAAGAACTGATGAAGATTATATAAACTTCTTAATTCTAAAATAACTTTTCACAGAGTACTTTAATTCCTTATATGATAACTATATTCATAAAATAGAACGTGATCTTAAATAGATAAACAGATAGTTTATGGAAAATTGTTAACTGCAAAAGAAAATCAAGTACTTACCCTAACTCTATGTCAAATTCGTCGTCAACTAGTCATGAGCCTAAAATTATTGGAAACATGTTTGCAAACTACTTTAAAGAAGCTTTAGAAGATGCAAACTATGATAGCACTTTTAATTTCTCTACTTCTGAGCCATCGTACTTAAATTTTAAAGCTAAGCAATCAGGGCTTCAACAGTAATTTCCTAAATTGGATCTCATCGTACTTAAAAAATAGACTCAATAGTACTATATTTCACAATGAGTATTCAAACTAATTTGTTGTTAATTCTGGTGTTACTCAGGGCAGCCATTTAAGTCCAAATTTATTTATTTTATTCATAAATGACTTGGTTACGAATATAAGAAATTCATCTGTCCTTATTATAATTAAATCTTACGAATTTATTTACATTAAAACTTTAATCTTTAACAGTTTAGAACAGTTAACTTAGATTATAGGTATTATGTAATTAGTATCAGTTTGTTTCACGTTAGTATTTAACGAAATTGAATATATATTTTCCGCTGATAACTTTTCTACCTACTCTTTTAGAATAATCAAAACAAACAAAAATCGAATAAAAACTTTAAAATGTCCTTAATATATTTCGAATTTTATTCGACGATGTGACCGCGTATAACAGCAAATACGTGCGATCCAGTCGTGCAATTTATTTTCATATGCCATCGCATATCGATCGGTCTTCTATGTATAAAACTCTCATTTTATTCCTCTACTCTATTATACGCGTACGCAAACAATTAACGTCTCGTATTCTCGAATTATGTGTAGCTATTTTTCTTTGCCTTTCGGTCTTATTTCTTGGTTCTCGACTTTTCAGTAGAAGCAAAAGCTGGAACCATGCATCCAATGCTAATTTGGGAGGGGGGGATGGAATGCCGACCCGAGGACCCCCGGTAGATCCGCCACTGACTGTGGCACATATTTGAAGGTGCATAACATTTTTTACAATAAAGATTAATTCCTCATGGAAGTAGTTTTCAAAATAATTGAATGTTGTTATTGGAATAAATATTTTGAGAAACGCTCGGTAGACGAGAAATGTCAACTTCAATGGGTTTAGTGACATTTTCCCCAAAAAGATTATCCCCAAACTAAAATCCCTAAACCCAAAATCCCCAACAGTAAAATCCACAAAGAAAGAAGAAGAGGGATTTAGTAATACACCCAACTTCAAAAATGTTATAAGATTTGTCATATTTTCTTGTACTTTGGAAGGCAACATGATCTTAAAAAATAACATGCTTGGAGGTAAATATAATTATTTCTGGAGACTGCTTAACCACAGAAAAGAAGTTCATCGCAATTAAGAAAAAAAAATTCTTTAGATTGCATCTCTGTTCCGTTCTGTCCTTTTTGGCAGAAAATAAAGACAAGCTTTTGACTGCGAACAAATGGACGAGCGCCAAGAGAAAAAACCTTTAGAAAATTGCGACCACACTATAAGGACAAAGGATTGCTGCACTTTTAGAAACAAAACCAAAACGAAATATGAATATACACAAACATTTGTTAAGAGCTATGATCAAACCTAGAAATGATTATTCAAAAAAAAAAAAAAAAACTAGGTCACCGAAGTCGAGCCTTCGTCACCGCCACCTGAACGCAGCACAAGTCGTTCATGGAATGCATCGCAAATAGGTATTTGTATTATCGCGCTCACAGATGAATAATAGAAAAATAAACAGTTTTTGTTGTCGGTCAACTTGGAAAGTAATACAGGAGTACCCAAAAATGATTGCTGATAAAATGTAGGTCTGACGCCAAATAACCCATACTCAATTCTCAAATAGAGCGACATACCGCATACCCCTCTGATGACTAGGACGACAAAAGGAACGCCAAGAAAAGGATGGAAGAGTTCAGTTTTATTTTGAGTGGCACGTCGAGGCATCCCTAAATCTTCAAAATGTGACGTGCTGCCCGAAGGGAGCATTTCGTTGGATGAATTCTACCCAACACCGAGTTTGTACAACCGACTTTTTAACGCATTTTACCTTTCCTTATGTCTTTTGATGCAGTAAATTGTTTGTCGTTGGTACCCTAGTAGAGATTTTAATTAACATTTTAGGTTCAATTTGGATTTGTGATGTTTTCGTTTCTTTTATTAGGAAAGACATTGAGACTAAAAGTTATTTTATACTTTCAGCTAGGGTAAGAAATTCCATACAGGGTGACCTTGTGCTCAAAACTAATAAAACAAACAGGCGAGGATGTGCTGAAGAACATTATTTAGCGAGGAGCATAGAGTGGGTTAATTTTGTCAATGTTCAATCATGTGCAATGTGCTGTCAAATGATATTTGTTTTCTTAGTCTTAAGAACAAGCACAAGTAAGGAAGTTATAGTGCGAGGACGTGTGTAGAGGGCATAAAATACAAATAAACAAGAAAATAGAACGTAACGCACAACACTGTTGTTGGGGGTCATTATACATTCCAAGAAGATAAATAAATAATTTGAAATAGTTCCTCGAGAAAAACTCAGCTTTGTGTGCTCAGATAATGTTGGTAGTTTGTGTTGGCGCACGTGTCTGGTTGCATCACCAGAGTTTTTATTTTAGAAGCAGGGAGCAAAAGCGTGGAAAGACAGTTGCATGAAGGTAGGGTAAAAACATTCTTGTCTGCAAGTCACGGAGGAACACATCATTCTTTATACCATTTCTGTTGTTATGCTGTACTTGGTTTGTTCCATCGTGAGCTAAAAGTTCTTTCGAATGCAAGACTCAAAAATTGAGATGGTTACAATTTAAAGAATGCTGTGTTAATTATTGTTCTCCTGTTCTTTTGTAAAATAATAATAATGATTAAATAGATAGTTTCCTTTAGGTCCATCGAAGAAATGTAAATATTTAAATATTTTCGCTACATAGCACAATTTAAAGGAAGCTTAACTGTGTTTAACAAAACAAAAGTTTGTAGATTATATACTAATATAGATAGGCATAGGAGCTTTTCTTTTTATTTAAACAGTCTTAAACAAATATTATTTAAGCAATTAAAAATCACTAATGCCTTATTTGTTCAGTCAAACGTTGTTTTGGCTAGGAAAAAAATACAGTAGTCATTTTCTCACTTGTCCTTTACGTTTTCGGGGGTGCTGAATCTGATTTTCAACTTTGCTACTTCCTACGGATATGGCTTAATCACGAAAATCGCAAAAAACCTCAAAATTTTGCACCTTTTTGTAGTTCTTTGTCAAAAAGAAAGACTACCATTAATCAAAATAAAGTACATTAAGTTTCCTACAAAAAACAATTTTCAAGAACATTTCTTGCTTGAAGGGTTTGGCCGCTAGAGCCCATTGAAAAAAAAAAACAAAAATTCCTATTTTTTTAAAGCTCAGTTTTTCCCTTAATTATTTGCTTGTTGCTCAAAAACTATGTTTGTAGTTACAAAAAAGCTTGAATTTTGTTAAAACTACATTATATTGCATACACTTATAACTTGTTTTGGCCAAACCATGTATTTGGTCTTTAGATTTAATAGTATTTGTAGTAATAATTAATTCTTAATTATAACATTAATTACAGAAATAGTATCTCAAAAAACAACTTATTATATATTTTCATTTCAATTTGCATGGTTAAAATAGATATTTTAAGTATTGGGAAAAGATAAAAAGCTACAGTCTAAGACGCTTAGCGGTTGAAGGTCCTGGTTGCTCTTCTGAAATATGAAAGGGAAACACTTTAGCAATGATCCTTAATAATGAATAATTGAATTGTTGTACCTATTTCAACCACTGCTTGGGCTGTAATAGGCACACTAAAGCACTGTGATGGCCCAGGGATAGGGTCTTCATCTGAAATAGAATGCGTCAGGGAAGCTCAATGAGAAATTTATATGTTAAGATATCAAAAATGTGCAGTAACGAAATTTACCTTGGTGTTTCGAAATGCGTTGGGTTTGAGGTGTGTCGTCCACTTCATTCAAATCCTGGTCATCATCAGCAGAAAATTTCTCCATGTTGTTGCAAAGCCTTCACATTTTTGGCAAAGCCGTGAGCAATATAGGCCTGCCTTCTTACATCCACAATGACCTTTATATGCCGTCTTACATTTGCAGGAAATGAGCTGCAGTAGTTTATCGAGCGCAGGGGGCTCGAGGGT
This sequence comes from Platycheirus rosarum, assembly GCA_963971375.1. Classification (NCBI taxonomy): domain Eukaryota; kingdom Metazoa; phylum Arthropoda; class Insecta; order Diptera; family Syrphidae; genus Platycheirus; species Platycheirus rosarum. The sequence continues at coordinate 88,673,143 of OZ020508.1, read as the reverse complement.
TGTGATGGGCTGAAGACCAATTCTGTTTTTCATCCACCCAACTGTATCTTTCACGAAGCCCAGCCAAGACTGAACTTGCAGGTAGACCCTAAGTGACTGCTGACGTGCTGCAGCCTCTGTTGGAGGGAGAATAGCTATATTAGATGAAATCTTGAACGCAGATGTTCAGTAAAGCTTAAGTCGCAATATGTTTAAGGGGGTTATCTGTTTCCCGGGCCCATAAAGAAAAGAAGAAAAAGAAGACATTTTTCTCCTCCACTCACAATCGTCTCTAGATCAGCGTGAGCGTCTTTAAATACGCTTATGGAAGACCCAAGATCTGCGTTCTTCTGCACTGTTTTAACATACTTTATTTTCCCTGGATATATAAGGCTGACTTCGTATCGCAACCGCTCATGGCGTGTAAAAAAAGAATATGGTCAGCTGTTAATGTGTCGATTACATTTGGCGGGTGGTAAACAGTATTGCATGTACTCCCTTTTCATCGCTTCAGGAAGTAGACATGTGAATGAGTACAGAGCCCAACCATTATAACAAGAAGGTCAATATCCTCTCCCACTACAGTAACTGTGTCACACTCAGAGGCTAGGCTAATAGCTGTGACTACTATAAGTCTGTCTGCATCTTCATGTGCTTGGCTGCAGACAATATTTCCTTCATCGAATTTTGAAATGAGCGTCTATAAATCGACTCTTATTATTAAAGTTGGAAAGAAAGTCCTCATGTAAAACAGTAGGGAGCATCGTCTCAGTGAATATCAGTTCTGTCGCATGCTTTTTGTTTTACCTCCTCATGTGCTCGACGTACGAAATTTTATGTACTTTATTTTGGTTGATGGTCTTTCCGAAAAATGCATTTTTGTATGACTTTTTGACAAAGGATTTCTGCGATTTTCATTGTGAAGCCATATCCGTAGGAAGTAGCAAAGTTGAAAATCGGATTCAGCGACTCCCAAAACATAAAGGACAAGTGACAAAATGACTACTGTATTTTTTCCTGAAACAGGAACAGTAGAAATGGACATTAAAAAAAAACTTTTGTTTTTCATCAGTAAGGTAATGTTAATCTAAATTTTTAACTTATACAAAATATTGTTCGCTGCGCAGCACGCGAAAAATTACAAAATGTTGGTACTTTTTTTCACTTTTTGATCTAAAGTCATAAATTATGCGTTTTTCGACAAACAAAATCAGATAATTTTTTTAAGTCCATTAAATTTGCAAATTTAAGTCTAACCGCAGCTCAAGACAATTTTTAGTTTTGATACCGTTTGGATCAAAATGTTGGCAAAGTCGCTAGTCTTATGAGGAAAGTCATCCTACTTATATTATAAATGTGAATGCTTGTATGTTTCGATATTTGTTACTCAATAACGCCTCAACGGCTTAACGGATTTGGATGAAATTTGGTAGGTAGATGGATAATGTGCTAGATTGAGACAGATATGAACGGTTCCTGTGGGAAAGGCTTAAATGTGAAATACCGCTATGCTGGAAGTTTGTTGGATAAGCTTCCATGCCAACAACTGCATGAATTTGTGAAGTTTGGTTGACGAAAGAGTTACAGGATTCACTATCCTACCATAAAGAAATATTGAGATTTCCAGATAAAAGGATTATATTGATTTTTTTTTTTTATAATTAACGCGCGCACAAGGGACTATTTGTTTCCCTTTTAATGTAACACACTGCGTGGGCATTAGGAAGATAGGGAGGGGAGAGATAGGAGGTGTCGATTAACATTGGTTTTGAATGTTTGCATATGGAAATGGCAAGGTAAAATCTCGCCGGGTAAACCATTCCAAAGTCGTGTTGTACGGCTAAAAAAAGAATCTCTATATTTCACGGTACGTCCGAAATTGGGCTCAAGGGTGAACTGATGGGCATTCCTAGCAAGACGAGTATTACGGGCGAAACTTTTAAGGGGAGAAATGCAGCTGGCTACCTCGAGTGAACATTTTTTATAAAAGAAACGATAAAATAAGGAAAGACATGAAACATTGCGTCGGTGTTCGAGAGGGGCAATTGTTTCAGCGGCAGATCTATTTCCTATCAATCTTAACGCTCTATTTTGTATTCTATCAAGCAAGTGAAGCGATGTTTGTTTTTCCAACGGAGGTCGTCGTTGACACTCATACCGAGTACTGAGAGTTTTTCGGTTTCTTCGATGTAAGTGCCATTCATGGACAATGGCATTGGGGGTATGTTAAGCTTTAACGACAGAAGACAGCATTGAGTTTTCGAAGCATTAAACTCCACACGATTCCTATTACCCCATTTGACAATGCTGTATAAATCGGAGTTTAATGAGCTTGACATACGGCATCGTTTCAATTGTACGTCCGAAGGCGAAGGACGTGAATTATCGAACGAATATGAAAAGCTGAGGGTAGAGTCGTCAGCAAAACAGTTAAGTGGATTAGAAGTAACAGACAGAAGATCATTTATAAAAATGAGGAAAAGAGTCGGAGACAGAACATAGCCCTGGGGCACACCAGCATTTATTTTATGGGAATCAGACTTGAATCCGTCCAATACAACTTGTATTGAACGGTCCAGAAGATTGCTTCTAATCCAACGAACAAGAGTATTATCGATCCCAAAAGCACGCATTTTCGAAAAGAGAGCTTCATTCCAAACTCTATCAAATGCCTTGGAGATATCAAGAGCAATAATCTTACTTTCACCAAAGCGATGTAAGGATTTGTTCCATTGTTCGGTGAGATAGGCCATCAGATCACCAGTGGAACGGTTGCTGCGGAAGCCATACTGACGGTCATGGAGAAGCTTACGATCTTCGAGTTATTCCTTAAGCTGACGGTTAATCAGTGTTTCCATGACCTTGGAAAGAAGGGATTTTAGTGCTATGGGTCGGTAGGAGGAGGGGGAGGATGGGTCACATTTCTTAGGGACAGGCTGGACAAATGCTGTTTTCCATCTTCTAGGAAAGATTCCAGAAGAGTAGGAGCGATGGAAAAGCTTACGCAGTGGCTTTGCCAGTGTGGAAGAACACCTCTTCAGTAGAACCGGGGGTATACCATCCGGGTATTGCCTTCTCTGAAGAGTAAACAATTGGTTTGTTACTGTCGATGAGCGTTGGAACCGAAGATGTTGAGGAGTTTTTAACATTTTTTTGATTTAGAGATATAGTGATTTATATATATAGAAATTTAGGTGTACATATATATGTATACCGAACATGTAGATACAGAGATGTATATGTAGAAGTAAAGATGCAGCGATATATATATAATGATATAGAGATATATATGTATGTATAGAGACATAGAGATAAAGAGATGTATAAATATAAAAAATATAGAGATATAGAGACATAGAAATATAGAAATATAAAGTTATGTAAAATTTTATCCAGTAATTTTATCTAGTTATGAATAAAGTTGTAGTAAATTTTAATTTAATTTCATTTAAGCATGAAAAAAAGTCTTTGAGTACGTCTTTGCATATGGCATGACAATATTCTTCATAAACTAAAACTATTACTCCTTTATCCTACTTCCTACTAATAATATTATAAACGTGAAAGTTTGTGAGATGTATGTATGTATCTTTGTTGCTCTTTCACCCAAAAACTACTGAATGGATTTTGATGAAACTTTCCAATAATATAGCTTACATATCAGAATAACACATAGGCTACAATTTATAAAGATATATCGTATATTATCCAATGTATAACTATAAGTGTCAAGAAAGTCGGAAAAAAACAATTTCATCGAATTACCAGATATATATCGATTTTTTGTCTGTCTCTCTGTTTGTTCCGCTAATCTCGGGAAGGGCTGCACCAATTTTGGCGAGGATTTTCACTTGCAGATAACAGATATCCTAAGGAGTAACTTATTAGGCTACTCTTAATTACCCACCAGGTGGCGCTCAGATAGTTGTTTTTTTATTTTAAAATTTCTTATTTATGGACCAATTTTGACGGGACTTTCAAAGACAAATAGCTTATGTTGTAAGAAATATTTTCAGCTATTACAATAATCCTCGCTAGCGGCGCTTTTTTCGAAAATTCAAATTTAGGGACCGATTAGACTCAAAATCACACCATATTATTTATAATTGTATTCAAATAAAAATAATAAAAAGAAGGCGTTTGGAAAAATTTTGATATGATATGTGGCGCTGAGAAGAAATAATCCTACGTATGTATATATTAAATGTGAATGTTTTTTTTTTTTTTTTTTTTTTTTTTTATTTGTAAAAACTTATAACTATCTTCATACTAGACAAAAAAATTAAAAACTAGCTTAAATATACACTTAACTAACTTACTGGCCCAATTTGACGCCACTGCAACTGCCCACCAGGCACTAGTGTCGACTGCAAGTATCAGCCTGTAAGCCACCAAAACTGGTGCAACTGATCAAAATATTCCCTCCGGTCCCGATCGGACACAGCCCTACTGAACCGGAGGCGCTCTGCTTCGCTCCCTCCGACAATGTCTCGGTCGTATAGGAGCCGCCTAACCACAGTTTTTCGGCCGACATGGTAGATCAACGGGATCGCCGATCTATCCTGTATCAGCCCTCGACTGTCTAAATAAAGGATAGCGTCGGGCGGGATGAAACCGCTTGAACGTGTTTTTTCAAAATATTCATCTTGGGGGTAGTAAGCCCCGAAGATTTGGCCATTAGCCGAGGTCATCGCTCTTGCAATGTGTCCGCGAATGAGCTTAATTAAAAAGTTATCTATCCTGTTTATATTGGCCCCGTTATATAAGACCTCGTTGGGATAGTAGTGTTTGTACTCCGACTCTGGTGTTCTGTGTAATCCAAGACAGGTACGAAGACATTGTCTCGCAAACACCCGAATCTTTTCCATAAGAGATGGTGCAACGTTGAACCACACAGGGCATCCGTAGGCAATCATCGGCCTGATGAGGGCCATGTAGCAAATCACTTTCACCCTGCTATCAAGGCAGCTGCTATAAAACAGCCGTCTTGTCAGGGCAAAAGCTCCTCTAGCCCTGGCCAGAGCAGCCTCTACATGCCGATTGAAATATAGAAATTGATCCAGCCAGATGCCAAGGTACTTTACCACACATTTACTAGCCAGTGGATGTTCATGTGGCCCAGCGATCACTAGATTGCGCCAGTTCTTTCTCGTATCCCTAGAAGCCCTAGACAAAGGGGTTCTAAACAAGATAGTTACACATTTCTGGAAGTTGATTTTCATCTTCCAATCAATACAGTATTGTTGAATTTTATCGAAATCACTTTGCAAGAGAATTTGAATGACTTCAACTGTTGGACCTGTTCTGTACGCAACTAAATCGTCGGCATACGCAATTGCATGAGGTATACTCCCAATGAGATCGCTGGTGTAAATACTAAAGAGAATCGGCGAGTTCACCGCTCCCTGTTGCAGACCGTTTTCAATATCAAATGTTGTAGCAGAAGTCACATTGCCACTCTTGACAACAAACTTTCTACCATTAAGCATGTCGTAAATCATATATAACAGTGGTTTACTTATGCGCCATCTGGTTAGCTTCAGAAAAAGACTCTCTAACCATACGGTGCCGAAAGCCTTCTCCAAATCGACCAGACAGGCACCCGTGCATTGTTTCTTAGCATTGTTCCATTGGACAGCAGATACTAGCTTGGAAGCGGCATGAATTGTGTCATGTCCCGCCTTAAAGCCGAACTGGGTGTCTGGAATTATATTTTTGTCCTCGGCCCACTTGGACAGAGCTCTATTTAGGGCTTTTTCAAATACTTTGCTAATACAGCGAAATCAAGCATCGTTGCGCGTGGTTAGTGGAAAGATAGAGGACCGTCTCCAAACCAACTGCGTGCTGTTGATATGTGTTATGTGTTTTCTGTTTTTCCGTCCTCCCTCTATCTTCTGTTCTGTCCTGTATCAATGTCGTCTTGTGTGTTGTCTTTGTAATTGTCTGAGCCGATGGCCTCAGCAGCCAGTGCTCATAAGTGTCTCTGCTTCGTAGATTTATCTACGGAGCAGATCAATATGTAATTTAATGTAAGTGATTCAGCAGAGCTCTGTTCTCCAGATCGTGATTTAGGTGAATGGATTCATTCACCTTATACACTTGCTGAAAAACAGACCCTACTGTTTCAACCTTCTCCAATGGATCTTCAATCATAAAGAAATCGTCGTCCAAGACGGCGTTTCCCAGATCTATTCCTGCGGTCAGGAGTATGTTCTCATTGTCTGTTGTTCTCTGAAGCTTAAGACACGGAAGATCATTTTGATTGTTCTTTCTAAAAAAATTATTTATCTTAGGAAACATACTCGGGTCACTAGAATTAATGGCCCGAATTCTGTTATCCCAGTATGAATTAATAGACAATCGATAGTTTTGTTTTATCGACAACTTCAGTGTCCTAATCTCCAGATCGTTTCTATCCGTGAATCGCCTGTACAAGAGTTTTAATCTTATCAGAAGTCCACTTTTTGCTTGTGTAGTGCTTCTATTGTCGCGTTCTTGTAAATTTCAGTTGCGTTTTGTTCTTTGTATCATGGGAATGTTCTATCAATTGTTCGTTTTATGATACCATCCATTCGAAGCAAGTATTCATCGATCTCTACGTTCGATAGATTCCTGTCATTTGGAGGCACAACGTCGTTCGAGAGGAGTTTTCTTGTCATGGTGTTGGAGAAACGTGGCCAGCGTGCCTTCCTAAAATTGTAAGAGCGCGCAGGCACAAATTCATCAACACCACAAGCTCGTTTGGTAGCTGTATGACGGCGGAAAGTCCGCAGTGGTCACTGTCGTATTCTACCGTCTGTAAACAGTTTCTTGTCTGATGATGTTGACCCAAAGAGTCATTAAACGTCAGTCTTGAGTCTAAGAGTAATAGATCTAGAAAAGCACCGCTCCTTGGGAACGATGGTCTATCTGTAGCAAAAAGATCAACACCATACTCAACACTATGTCGACCCATCCAATTAAATAGATGATTCCCTCTGAGATTCGGCGTTTGGTTTCCCCAATCTTCATGTTTGGCGTTCCAATCCCCCACCATAAGATAATAATTCTCAACCGAGCGCAGTTTTAAACATTCAAAAAGCTCATCAAGCTCTGTAATAAAATTAGTGGGCTGAGGTGCATCTGGTGCGTACACCGTTATTATATACATTCGCTTCCCATGTTGGAGAGGAATGCATATGATGCAAGCTTCTAGCGACCCGAATCTACGCACTTCATTATTATATATGACTTTAAAACTAATGCCTTTTCGTAAAAAGATTGCAACACCATAGCCAAAAAGACATCTGGACTGTGATCATGCAACAATTGAAACATATTTGCTCTACGTTCGGTCCTGATTAGTGAATTTACATTCACAGCCAGGATTTTAAAGGGGTTCTCGTACAGCGCACCCATTAAGATTTAAATTGCCTTAAGCTGGGAAGGTAAGCGTAGACACGGTCTAGTCTTTCCTCCTGCTTTCCGAGCTGTTGTTGTAGACTGGTTAACTGGGCCTGCATGGCCAGCAACACAGACATCATATCTGCCTGGACCGCAGGTGCCGTAGACACGGGGGCCTGTTTAGCAACCTTTGGTTGTGGCTGTACCGTTGTTGTTGCCCTCCTGGCCATCTGAGCGTACGAGACTTGGGGCACAACGGATGTCGGAACAGGCTTTAAGGCCAACCGCCTCTCCGCCACCTTTGGAACTTTTGTTTGTTTTATTTGTTGGAGCTTAGGACAGCCCCGATAGCTTGCAGGGTGCCCCTCGCCTCCACACAGTACACATTTTAGTTGGGTCTTGTCTTCGACCCTTACCTGTCCGAGTTTACACTCTCCTTGATTGTGATTCATACTGCATTTGACGCAGCGTGAATGTTTGTATGTTTGGATGTTTGTTCCCTAATAACGCCTCAACGGCTTTACGGATTTGGATGAACCTTAGTATGTAGATGGATAATGTGCTGGATTGAAACATAGGCCACTTTTTTATCCAGGAAAAATGCACGGTTCCTGTGGGAGTTTTAAATGTGAAATACTGCATTTCTGGAGATTTGTTTGATATACTTCTGTGCCTTAACGACATCATGAATTTGTGAAGTCTGGTAGACGGCCGAGTTACAGGGTTCACTATACTATTAAGAGATATAGAGATATAGGAAAATAGAGTTGTAAAGATATAGAGATATAGAGATACAGAGATATAAAGACATAGAATATAGAGATACCGAGATATAGAGACAAAGATGGCTAATGCAAAGCAGCAAATTCTTCCAACAAATCCATGCCAATCAAGAAAGATAAGATGAGAAAAAAAAACATTCATTATTTCTTTTCTGTCTGATGACAGAGTAAAATCATGAGCGCATTATTTTTCAAAAAATAGGGCACCCGTAACAAGGACTTTTTTTAAGAAGTTTTTGGTCGATCCCTTATTTTTTTTAATTCAATATTGAAAGACTATATAAAGGGTTGTCTTGTTTGTCGGTTTTAATTATATTGTTGTTTAGTTGAGTTAATGGTACATATGTCACGTTTCTTTAAAAATAACACGAAAAAGTTTTTTTTTAAGAATCAATATTTTGAAAACGGGAGTGATTTTTTTAATTTTTTTTTTAAATTATGTTATTTTGGTGGTTTGTATTCTTAAATTTTTTTTTTTATTTAAAAAAAAAAGTTCTAAGAAACCATTTTATTTAAAAAACCGAAATTCACACTTTTTAACATTTTTTTTTTAAATAAAATGCGTTTAAATTATTTCACTCAATAAAATTTAATTTCGAAAAATCAAATATCACAAAAATCGAATTAATGCTTTGATGTTAACTTTAATTTTCTAAAAATTTATTCTACAATGTGACCGTACATTTGAGCAAGTATGTGCGATCTAGTCGTGCAATTTATTTTTCGTTTGCATAGCAGCAGTTTTTTTGTACTTATTTTTTGTTTTCGTTACGGTTTTTTCTCCATTGCAACGAGTTGTTGCTATTATAGTTGGAGTTTATTGCTAGGGCTTTACAATTCGGAATCATTGTTTTAGCGAAGTTTTATTCTTTTTATTATGTACATATATTATAAATGTGAATGTTTAGATGTTTGGATGTGTGGATGATTGTTCCTCGCCTCAACGGCTCATAGGATTTGGATGAAATTTGGTAGGTAGATGAATATTGTGCTAGATTGAAACATAGGCTACTTTTCATCCAGGAAACTTCTGTGCCTTAACGACAGCATGAATTTGTGGAGTTTGTTGACGGAAGAGTTACATGATTTACTATATACCATTAAGAGATAAAGAGATATACGGAAATAGTGTTGTAAAGATATAGATATATAGAGATACAGAGATATAGAGATACAGAGATATACAGAAATATAGATACATAAAGATATAGGCATAGAGACAAAGAGACATACAGATAAAGAGATATTTAAGGATATAGAGATATAGATATACAGAGATATAAAAATTTAGAAATAAAAAAATATAGAAATATAATATAGAAATATACAGTTAAAGAGGAATATCACTTCGATTAGAAAAACGGTATTCACTATCTTACAAAAATAAATTATAAATTTACTAAAAACCTAATTTAACCAAAATGCTTAATCTTAAGTTCACACGGACAAAGTCGTGGGTCGAGGCTAGTATGTTATAAAAATAATACAATGTTTTCTCGGAAAGAGGCAATTTCTTATTCAAGTTCATTTGACTAACATACAATCGAACTTGAGAAATATAACATCAGGTGTTCCCTAAAAATCAGTATTAGCGCCATTATTGTACGTTACCTATGTTGCTATGCTTATTATAGTTCAAACTATTTTGGCTGTCACATTGAGAACGACTTACAACATGCGCTAAACAAAATTTATGATTATTTCATAGGATGCAAAGTAAAACTGAACGCTGACAAAACCCATGCCATTTTTCACCAATCTGACAATCCAAAACATACTCAGCTGTGACCCTTACATGCCTAATGTGAAGGCTTGAGTGAAAAAATTTATTTTCTGGCACGGGTACATATTTAGGATGTCAAAAGCTTGTGGTTTTATACAGGAATCATAATTACAACTACAATTGATCCTAACTCCACTATAAGAAAAGAAATGAGATAAAAATCTGCAGTTTTTCGCATTTTTTTGGGAAATTTCTAAAATTAGCTTTTTTTAAAGCGCCATATCTTGGTAAACTTCTTACAAAGATATGGCGCTTTAAAAAAAGCAGATTTGAATAGTCAATATTGTAAGAAACTTGCTTTTAACGTAGGACGTTAGCAAGAAAAATATTAATGAAAAACTAAAAAAAGGAAAACGCTTTTTTGTCGCTTTTACGATACCATCTATCCCATAAGAGCACGTTAAATTGACCGGATATGTCAAAGCGAATCAGTTTTTAAGCCAATATAGGATTATGACTACATCTTTTATCGGAACCATGATTGTTCTCTCACCAATGAATATTTTGTTCTATTTTTGTAACATTTATTTTCTTAAAAAAATAATAAATTATATTTTCAGTCGCGGGCCGGAGAAATACAAACCACGGGCCGTACTTTGGACAGCCCTGTTCTAAGGCAAAAACGAACAACACAATAGTCGCTTTGATATTCTAAGGTATTTTTATTATTTATTTTTTATTTATAGTAAGTATCTTTTTCCCAAATTAAATTTTCTCGTTCTATTCATACCTCTTAAAATACATTATTGCTAAGGGAAAAATAAAATAATTCGATATGGAATCCTATACTTAAAATCCTAGTTAAACTATTGCTATGACATTCGTTTGTCGTTTTCTACTAAGGAACGGATAGAATAAAAAAATGAAAAACGCCACATACAAGAAAAAACTGAAATGAATCTGAGAGTTTTGTTTTAGAAAAGAGTAAACATTTTGTGAAGTTCTTCCGAATCTGACATGTGATTGTGAAATCTATTCGATAGGTTTGTGCGATATTTTCAATTTAAACGCGTTGTCCTGGTTCGGAAAAAGGTTGAAATGAGAAAAAAATATATATTGACTGTGTGGATAAGAAGAAATTCAGGACCGCATTTATTTGTAATACAGGGTGTCCACCGGGAAGGTATACTACTTTGTTTAGCCGCCATTTTGGTAAAAAATAGTCTTGAGAGTTCATATTTGGCAGTCGTGAATTAGACACGTGGCAAATTAATTATGGAAATATATTCGATAAACCAACGTGTTTTAAAACATTTTATCAAAATCAATCATCGATTACTGTGACGATGAGAAAGTTACGTGAAATTTTTGGGAGAAACAACATGCCAACAGAACGCACTATTTATCGTGTAATGAATGATTTCGAAGAAAGAGGGTCTGTAGGTGAAGGTGATAGGCCCAAGCATGGACCACAACGTACTGCAAGATCGGCTAAAAACATTACTGCTGATCAAGGAAGTGTTCAAAACAATCCATCAACCTCAATTCGACGCCGTGCTCAGGAGCTTGGTCTTCAAAGAACAAATTTGGCCACAATTTTGCAGAAAGATTTGCATTTGTTTCCTTTTAAGATTCAGTTGACACAAGAGCTTCTTCCACAAGACCATTTACGCCGCCCATATGCCAATAGGATGTTACAGTTAGCCCATGACAACCCCGATTTTCATGAAAAAATCAAATCATAATGAGTGACGAGGCACATTTTCATTTGAATGGATATGTGAATAAACAGAATAGTCGGTTCTGGGCAATGGAAAACCCTCAAATTATTCATCAGTCACCTTTGCATCCATTAAAAGTTACAGTATGGTGTGCAACTTGGTCAGGAAGAATCATTGGACCTTACATAATGGTGATGTTGATTGGCCTCCACGGTCGCCTGATTTGACTGCTCTGGACTTCTTTTTGTGGGGATATCTGAAGAGCAAGGTTTATGCAAACAAACCAGAAACGCTTGAACATGATGAAATTAATGAAATACCGCGTAAAATGTGTGAGAATGTAATAAAAAATGTACTAAAAGGGCTCGCATTTGTGAGACTAACAGAGGCGGACATTTACCTAATATTGTATTCCATACAGAACTGACGACATTAAATAAAACATTTATCAATATAAGATCCATTCTCTTTCACATAATCAAAAATTATAAACAAACAAAGTAGTATACCTTCCCGGCGGACACCCTGTAAATATTAACTAATTTGTATGCCTTACCTTAGCTTACCTGTGGTGGTGCTATAGTCGAAGTGGACCCGCCGGGCCTCAACCAACAATTTTCTCCACCAAACTCGGTCCCTAGCTAGAAAACTCCAGTTTTGCACCAAAAGTTGCCGCGTCAGTGCTTTAGTTTAGTAATTTTAGTAATTTTATTTGCCGTGCTACGAATTTCAAAAAAAAAGAAGAAGAAGATTGAATTCGACGAATACCACAGTCCATTGCTCTTTAAAGCTTTTCTCTCTCTCTATAACGCTATCATAATATACGGCATGTTAGTAACGATTTGAAATTCCTGAATTTTTCCAAAGATAACATAAAGTGGATTTTTGCCCCTCGTTAAGTTCGGACACCCATGATACTGGAGAAGTCCCTTGCGTGGATCGCAATAAAGTCAATTCAGCTGATTATTCTGTGTCTCGAAATAGCTTTTACAATTCGCCCCACAGCAAGTCAGGTGGCTGTGTTTTTTCAACTGCAAAACCAAAGGCACTTTCTTTTTCAGCTTGGCGCAAAATCCTAGGACTATTCTATTGACATAGCTAATGCACTACGCATATTTCCAAAAGCTGAAAAAACATGTCTTTGGTAACATCAACCTTATCTTCTGTTGGGTCATGCGCGCATGTAAGGCTTACCTATGTTGGCAAATTTAACATTGATGCTAATCGTCATGAGGAACTCACTCACACAACTTAACGACAAATTAAGAGCTGTTTTTTTTTTGTCTGTAGCATTTCAAGTTCTTTGTCCGTAATTCTTTTGCAGGTTTCATCATCAGTGAATTCGTCCGAATCCGTGGTTGCTTTGAAAGTAACTGCTCCTTACATGGTCGACATAGAGGACCAGTTACTTATTATAACTCCAAGGACGAAGAGCCGGAGGATATATAAAAAAAATAAAACACATTTTCATATATATATAAAACATAAAATATTAGATTTCGTAAGTCGTATAGGTATGGGTTATGGCCGTCTACCACACTGACATTTTCGAATAAAAATACATTTTATACAGCAAAATTAGAAAATTATAGGAAAAGAAAATTAAATTAAAAAAGACACGTTGTTCTATCCTTAAAACTCTTCTTCGATAATAAGGTTTCTATATTTTAGCGCAGCAACAGAATATTTATAGAGTAAATCCCAACCATCTTCTCCATTTAGTAAGCTGAGGAATTCAATTTCATCGATGCTGTTTTTATTGAAGTACATAATCTGGATTTTTTTCAAAATTGGACATACTGCAAGGAAGTGAAGGGTATTCAAACGGCTATAGTGACTCCTGACCTAGCTTCAGAGTCGTATCTTCTATACAAAGTTTTTCCAAATTTTTCTAAGATCATGTTCAATTTTAATTGTAGCAGGGCTGGTTGTTCATTTGGTGTTATTTCAAGATCGATACCGCATATTGAAGTAAGGCTCTCCCACTCTTGTAATATAGATCCTTTTACCTGGATTACCTTACAATTTTTTATGAATTCTTCTGTCCGCCATATCATAACTTTGATAGTTGAAATGCATCTGAAAATTATCCATTACCAGAGGAGGATTTCCTGTCTCCCGATACAGCATATAGTTTGGGGAGTTTCTTGGCAATCTAAAAATCTTTTAATGAAATATCGAAGACATTTTTCTACCGCTTAGAAAGCAGAACATCCCCAGACTTGTGTTCTGTAAAGGAGAATTGATACTAATTGATGTAGAGTGGAATATCTGTTGCTTTCCACTGTGTTGGGCATATTTGCTTTTAATACACCGCTCCCATAACGAAGAGATTGCTCGTTTTACCTCAGCTAATTTACCCTTTAGAATAGATGCCTATTCGTCTTCGGATTCGAAGTCATTAAAACTCCTAAGTATTTGTACTCCCGTACAATTTCAATATTCTCACCGTTGTACGTTCACTTTTCGTTCTGCGCATGTCTACCACCTCCGCCTCTAAACACCATCATTTTAGTTTTTCCCTGGTGTACTACCAAGTTCCACCGTTTGCAATATTGATGGAGTCTATTTACCATAATTTGCACTTTATCAACCTTATCAGATAGAAAAACTCAGTATACCTGAGAGCAGGTATTGTTACTCCTCCCAAAATACTTCTACCTCTTACTTCATCTGTAATATCGTTAATGAATATGTTAAATAGAAGTGCGCTCAACATACAACCTTGTTTGAGGCCCATTGTTCTTTCAAATTCATCGGATATATTATCTCCAATGCACGTTAATCGACAAAGAAACAGTATATTTTCTTCTCTTTCTTTTTGTAGTAATCGGCAATGTTTATAAGGATAAATATTTATTTTTTCCTGAACCCGGCCTGGGATTCGGATAAAATATTTTTTTTATAATTAACGCGCGCACAAGGGACTAGCTATTTGTTTTCCTTTTTAATGTAGAACACACTGCGTGGGTATTAGGATGATAGGGAGAGGAGAGGTAGTAGGTGTCCATTAACATTAGTTTTGAATGTTTGCAGATCAAAATAGCGAGGGAAAATCTTCGGTTTCTTCGATGCAAGTGCCATTCATTGACAATGGCATTGTTTGTGTGTTGAGCTTTAACGACAAAAGATAGCGTGGAGTTTTCGAAACATTAAACTCCACACGATTCCTACTACCCCATTCGACAATGCTGTATAAATCGGAGTTTAATGAGCTAGATATACGGTACCGTTGCAATTGTACGTCCGAAGGCGAAGGACGTGAATCATCAAACGAATATGAAAAGCTGAGGGTAGAGTCGTCAGCAAAACAGTTAAGTGGATTAGAAGTAACAGACAGAAGATCATTTATGAAAAATGAGGAAAAGATTCGGAGACAAAACGGAGCCCAGCATTTATTTTGTGGGAATCAGACTTGAATCCGTCCAATACAACTTGTATTGAACGGTCCAGAAGATAGCTTCTAATCCAACGAACAAGAGTATCGATCCCAAAAGCACGCATTTTCGATAAGAGAGCTTCATGCCAACCTCTATCAAATGCCTTGGAGATATCAAGAGCAATAATCTTATTTTCACCAAAGCGATGTAAAGATTTGTTCCACTGTTCGGTGAGATATGCAATCAGATCACCAGTGGAGCGGTTGTTGCCATTTTCTATATACCTATTCTGATAGACTGGAGTGGATAAGCCCGGCAAATAATTTACCACAGGTATTAAGAATTGAAATGCCTCTATAGTTCGACGGGTTCTCGTAGTTTCCTTCTTTATGGATTGGAAAAATAATATTTTTTTTAAAGGTTTCGGGAACTAAACCGAGTAAGGTAATAAACTCATTTGTGGCATGTAGAATTCCGAAGGAATACGGTAATCTCCAGGTGATGACTTGATTGATGGCTCATCTAAAATAACTGCAAACCTGCAGCCTTGAAGCAATGAAATTTAACTTTCCATTTACATTCTTAACAGCTTTCCATAACAGAGCCGAACTGCGTTTCTATATTCGATTGATCGAAAGCTGCTTTTTTTATTATTACACATTCGCTTAAAATTCTTATTCGCTTCAGCATATAGTTTTTTTAAATATTTGAACATTGTGCAACCTTAGAAAGTTTAAGAGCTTAAATGATAAGTTTCTGGATTATAAGCACTCAATATCAAACCATTTTTGTTTACAAATTAGTTGATTTTTAGGCGGTCTGATTTTTGGGTAAGCTTGCTTAACAGCTTTTGTGAGAGAGCTTATTTCAACGGGTACAAAAGTATTTGCAAAGTTTTTCGAGGTCTATTCCTAAGTTAATAAAAAAACTAAATTGATCAATAAATAAATTTAAACTGTACAAAAATGTTTTTTATATATATTTTCATTTAATTTTATTTTTATTTTATTTAATAATTTCACAACTCTAGTTTATAAGAACTCTGCGACGCGTTTCGGAACTATGATTCCATCTTTAGGCGCGATATAGGAATATAAATTTAATTTATTGTGTCTGCTATCTCTGCTGCTTAGCCGCTGTTCTTAGTGTTGTTTTTGTTATTTATAATTATATTTGTCTTCTTTTGTTTAGTAATCTATAATTTAATGCTCACAATGAAAAAAACTAAACTATTTTATTTCTATCATTCCAGATTAAATTAAATAAAAAGACATTTCAAAGGCATGTGGTCTGAGAATGTCTCAGCTCCTACTTTAAAATTACTCATAACGTTACTTCAGCTTCCAGAGGCAAAGCAGTAATCAATGAGCGAACATGCGGTACCTTTTATGAAATTATACTCTCCCTCCGGATCTCTTGAGCAGCTACCATTCAGGGCATGACAGTCATAAACATCTGCAAGTTTCAACATTTTTGATCCTTTGCTATCGCAAACTTTGTCTTTAGAAAAACGGTTCAGGTTCAGAAAGGAAAATATGCACTGATGAAGTTGTTTGTGAAAAGCCAATTCGAGCGTTGAAATCTCCTACGAGCATTAGATCATTTGCGTCGATGTCCTGCAGAGTGTCGCCTAGTTTTTCAAAGCCAACATCCCAATATATGCAGTTTAAATAGATCGGAACTATGTACATTCTGTTACATCTAGCACGTAGGAATCTCCTACTCTTTGAAAGGTATTTCAACTCCAGTCGGTTCGCCTCCACTGCCACAACCAAAGTTAGTCGTTTTTATTACGTAATTCTATCTTAATTCATATTTGATATTTGAATGAATATGAATATTTTAGAGCACTGTTCCGGTGAAAAGCGCGGAATCTATTTTATGGTAAGATGAATTTTAAAATGTGTTAAAAGGTGACAGAGGCTCAAGATAATAGGGGTATTCATGCAAACAGATACATTTATACACTGTAGAAAATCTTATCCTTCGGGAAGCATTTGAATGAACGCTCCTTAGAAACGAATTGCGTAAATGTGGAAACAGTTATTTAACGTCAGTGTTGAGATTGAAGTAAACTTACTAACAAAAGTAAGTACACTGGTAGATCTTATTAATTAGTTATTGGTTTTTATTTAGAGATTAAAAAATTCGAAGAAAACAATTGTTTTTCGCTTCATTATAGCTGGAAATATGAATATAATGGGTTTTCCAATAGGGACTTGACAACTTTGAATATAATTTGCGAACGCACCCTTTCACTAATAATCGAACTTTGAAACTTTGAAAATCGAAATTGACAATGACAATTTATACAGTAAACTCAACATTTTTATAAAAGTAAAGTACACGAGCGGGCAACGTCTGCAAATTATAAAAATTTTCTACCGAAATTCGGAGTCGATGACCGAAACTTTAAAAGCGTTGTTGAATTTCATCGCAAAGTCATCTTCAGTAATATTTTGGTTCAATGGGTTCGTCAAAAAGCAAAATATGCGTTATTGGTCGAGAGAAAATCCACATTTGCAACAAGAACAACCACTTCATCCACAAAAAATAACTCTTTGGTGCGGTTTGAATGCCGCTGCCCGGTGTTATTGGACCATATTTCTTTGTCGACGATAACTTTCGTCACGTTACTGTGAATGGCCAGCGTTATCGCGCAATGATTACCGACGTTTGAAACATATTATTAACGCTTGCATCTATAGATCCTTGGAAAAATGCAAGGGTTATACCAATTCCAAAAAAAGTAATCCAATTGAACCTTCTAATTTCAGACCAATTAGTTTGCTACCTTATTTTGGTAAAGTTCTGGAACGGCTGATGGCTGATCAAACTCTGAACTATATTCAATCCAACAACAAGCTTTGTAAATGGCAGTCGGGTTTTCGCAACTACACAGTTGTGAAACTGCAGTTGTGTTGATCATCAAATTTTAATTTCTAAACTTTGTAATAATTTCAGTTTCTCTAGTACTGCTCTTAAGTTATTGAGGAACTATCTTTATAACAGGCTTCAAAAAATTACGACTGACGAAGGTTCTTCTAGCCCATTTATTGTCAACTGCGGGGTGCCACAAGGGTCAATACTGGGGCCACTTCTTTTTTCCCTTTTCATTCATGACTTACCTGAAATTGATAACGATTGCCACGTTCATATGTATGCAGATGATGTTTTGTTGTATATTTTTCGTAAAATTGGTTTGATGGAAGATTGTGTTGCTCGAATCAACGAAGATTTGGTAAATATACAAAACTGGGCTAACCTAAATAAACTTCAACTTAATCCGTCAAAAATATAATATGGATCTACCAGCGATTGTTTTAAATACACAGACTATTGAATATGTTCGCAAAGTTAAATACCTAGGTTTTCAAATTAATCATAAGTTGACATGTTGTGATGCAATATCAGAATCTATTAGACGAATTTACTGTGGTTTACGTTCCCTGAGGTCTTCTTCCCATATATTGGACACGGATTTAAAAAAAAACATCTCGTTAAAAGCTTTATATTACCCTTTTTCACTTTTAACTGCGCCGTTTACTCCAATCTAGATTACGAATGTAAACGTAAACTTAATGTAGCGTTTAATGACTGCCTACGTTTGATCCATAACACCCCTAGATATGAAAGTACTTCAATTTTTCATGATTCTTTGATGGGATTGAGTTTAGATAAATATATAATGTTTCGTAATATTATTGTTCTTCATAACATTATTCATGAATGGTGTCCTGGGTACTTAGGAGAAATGCTTCAATTTGCACAGTCTCAAAGAAGACTTCGACTGATTTTACCTCGATTTAGACACACCATTGCTGAAAGATCTTTTTTTGTTACTGTAGTCAAGATATGAAATGGACTTCCGTTTGAAATTCAAAGAACTGTCGAGCCGTCTACTTTTAGAAAGAAGGCATTTACATTTTTCTCTTCTCCAATTAAAAGAAAAAAAAATAAAATTGGAAAACTTATAAAAATAAATCTAAAAATGTACATTAGTTTGTTAAATTCCGTTAAATTGTATTTATCAACTTTATTTTTTTCTTTTAAGTTGCATATTTATTATTTTTTGTTCATATTTTAAATTTGTTTCGCTTTATTTTCTATGTTAATTTAATAATTGTATAATTGTATAGTTACTTTTATTCCTTTTCTAAATTTGTTTAGATACTATAAAATTATTGAATCTTATTGTATCATGTAAATTTTTTTAATGCAAATACAAATACAAATACAAAGATTATGTTTGGCCTGAATTGACAATATTAATCAATTTCTGGCATGGTAAGTAATGGTTCACATTAACGTCCTCTTGAAATGGATCAATTTGAATAGATTTTGTAGAGCTTTTTGATAACCACGATAAGAACCGCGACTTTATTACAATTACAAATTATTGCTGTAAGAAATTCATCAGGTGCTGGCTGAAGCAGAGTGGTTATAGGCTCCAAAACATTATTTCTTAATGACTATCCCCGGCTTTCTTAATTAGTGCTATCTCTTCCCATCCAAACTTGAGCTTGATGGTACAGAATATTATCGAACAGCATCAGATGTTGGAGGAAGCGAAGATAATTTTAAAGCCTTGTTGAGCCTGGTCAGGCGGACAAATGCAAAATATAAATATCTTTATGCATCTTCTTTCGAATGTGCTTTGTAAAATGCTAGAAGTAGACGTTTACTATTTTCAATATTAATACAGCTCTGCCAAAAACTTCGGCATATTTTATGAGATCGTCACTCTTTACGAATAGCTTGAAAAAAATTAATTTGCCTTTGTTGTAGAGAGCAGAAGTGGAAACACAACTGTTGAATGCGTTCAAAAATAAGATGTGGGCTTGAAATTTTGGGTTCGGCAAGGCTGATAGTACTGTATAATTTAGTTTCCATTTTAGCTTTATCTGGTTTTCGAAAGTAAATCTTTTTGTCTCGAGGATCGCGAGATATCAGTATTGCTAGTAGGTCGACTTCCTCCCCTACAACAACATTCGTGAGTTTCTCAGCATTCTCTGTGGCTGTTTCGATTATAAAAACATCAGCATCATTTTTGGCTTGCCTGAATTGGATGTTAGAAGCCTTATTTGAATTAGCGAGAAATTATTATTGGGAAGTTGATACCTTCATTAATGCGTCGAACAAAATGTCAGCTGATGGCGGAACTGAAACACAGCACCGGCGCTGATCTGAAAATTTTGTATTATTACCTTAATCTTTATAACCATCGAAACAATGGTGACATTGAAAATTGCATCAAATGAGTTCTCTCGATTCCATAAAGCGCGGCACAAATTGAACCAACAACAGCACCAGCACCGTCAACATCGAACAGTACGCTGACCAGCAAAACAAATTCAAACACATTACCACCAGCACCAGCATCGTCTTATTAGAAAAAATAACACTGTCAGTTTTATTTTTGCAGTATGGTGCGCCTGAATATTACTTGTGTAAAGTTGGTAGCAATGGAACAGCAACAGCAAATTTAGGACTTGGTCTAACGACGCTGTTGACGTTGCTGTTGCTGGTCTATTGGAGCTTGAGCAATTGAAACACATAGGTTCTAAAATAATGGCGGCCGTTGTTGCTGTTGCTGGTTCAATCTGTCTCGCGCATGATCTCCTGCATCGATCATGTATGTTACATTTTTATAATCATTTAATCAAACTACCTGGTGATACTTGAGATTCTTTGAACTGCAGTAATTTTTTAACGGTAAATACTACGGACCAAACTCTCATCACAATTTGTATGGAAAATTGCCTCAACAAGTCTGTGGAACAAGTTTTTTCTTTTTTTTTTTTATAAACAAACTATTTTCGAGCAATTTAAAAAAAACACGCATTTTCATAACCTTTGACCACTCATAACTGACCTAGTGGTTATCGGATCGGTGACGAACTCTCTCAGTTTATAAAGAGCCCCATTACCAATGATTGTGGCAAATTTCTTTAAAAGACTAACAAACAGTAAAAGACAGAAAAATAATCATTTATTAAATTAAATTAAACATTTTAACTTCGCTAAATATTAAAATTTTACTTAAAAATATCTTGAGCCAATGCTTAAATACTAAAGGTCGTTATTTACACCTCTTTAAAAACTATCAAAACCGAAACTACCAAGAATGGAACAAAAAATCATGAAATACTGCCTTTACAACAATGTTGAATAAAAAAATTGCTTTCAGTTGTTGAATCAGTTAAACAAGTGAAGCAACAAAAATTAGTGGTAAGTTTTCCAAAGAAGAAAAAAGTTGGTTGTCTATAAAGTCGGTAAGAAAACATTGATGGCACCAAATCAACATACAGCCTGTTAACTCACAGCATATACATCTCTACTTATCACGTTAAAAAAATCTAGTTCTAAATCTACTACTAAGTACTAAAGCTAGTACCAACAACATTCATAGTACTAAATTATAGAACTAAGTACAAACAATCTTGTACCAAAAATAGTATTGTATCTACCAACAACCTTAGTATCAATCAGCACCAGTTTTATATTTAACTAGCGGTACCCGACGCGCGTTACTGCGTCCTACAAAAAACATGTTTTAATGTGAAATGCCAAAAATATTGCTAGCGGGACAAGAACGATCCCTGGACAAAACTATATTTGTTCTGTAAATTTCATTCCGTTGAGCGGTTTAGGAGTACATACTCGACATACATACACACATACGTATCAAAACCACAATATTTAACAGTTTTTAGTAAAAATGAAGTATGCGATCACACGTCTTAAATAACAAAGAATTTAAGAAAAAAGTATTTCGAAATTTTAATTAAAATATTGTCGATAGTGCCGCAAACTTCCCGCATTCCACCTTTCTCATTTAAGGTAAGTTGTAAAATGGTAAGTTCAAAAATGTCAGTTTCCGGCAAACAAACTTGTTTTTAAAATTTAATTTCATTTGTTGCAATTGTGACTTCTTTTACACATCAAACCTCTGTCATTTTATGAACACCGTGAATGCACCTAGTATATGGTATTGAGATTTGAGTTCCAGTGCCCAACAAATGCAAGGCTGTAAATATTTTCTGACTTACAGCTGATGCCGTAGTTTCATTAGTGAGGGAACGTAATTTATGGTAGGAACTTTCGGTAAGGTAATCTAATCAGCAATTTCTACGGCCAAACGAATTTTTTCAATAAACACATCGAGTTCTATTACAAAGTGAATTCTTTCTTTAAACACTTTTGTCTGTCTTTGGTCCTCAACATCACTGTCCGAATCAGAATAGTTTTTTTTTTTTAAACCAAACTTGACCACTAAATAAATTCAGAACGATCTTTCATCACCTGATAAACACTACTGCACAAGTGTTTTGTTCCTAACTTGTTGACTTCCAACAATTCCCCGACCATCGCCGTCGGGTGGGTTGAAATGTATCAACAATTCAACAATTCTCTTTTTTCTTAACAATTGTTGTTTCCAGTTACAAAAACTATGAAACTTGTTGAAAGAAGCCAAAACTATTGTTATAATTCTCTTAGACTTGTTATTCCGTGTTACACAAATGTTAAAAAGTTATTAGGTACATTTCACTTGTTCAACAAGCACTTTGTCTTTATGTATTGTGTTATAGGCCCCAGGCATGCAATAATTCAAATTTTATTTCTAAAGAGTAATATAAAGCTCGATTGATACGGTTGTGACTTGTGATATGCTATAGTACTTAGCAGACCTAAACGAACGGTATCAGATTGAACTGCGCCCTCAATCCCAAAACTAAATAATACATCCCTGATAATTCCCTGCGACAACACCTTACTTTACCAATGACGAGAACAACGCACGGTGTTGACGACACATGAAAAGGATAATATTGTTATAGGAGGATTTTTAAAGGTGGGAAAGTTTTTCAGAGCAAATGGAAAGGCCAACAAAAATGATAAAAACAACAAGTACATACTAAGAACAACACCAGCAAAAAAGCCAATGTGTGCCGCCATTGAAACAGAAAACAGGACGACAAAAAGGGAGAATTGAATTGACGTTAAGGTTATCTTGCGGCAAACATGACTTGGATTTTGAGATGTTTTCTCTCTAGATTAGGACTCCACACGTTTGCACACACATTTGTGAAAATGCGAGAAAAAGGGATCCAAATCTGAGAATTTGATACAAACCACACATGCTAGGTTTTGGTTAGTTTGTATGGTTATGGGAATGGAGTTTGGGCCGTGGCTTGTTTTTATAAAAAGTGACATAAAATATATAGCAACACACACACATTTGTATAAGACTGCTACGAGTAGACTTTTGTTAACAATCACTCACCTCACATACATAGAAATCTTTGCTTGAATTTTGGTTTAATTCCACCATACACTATACTCCATCCATACAATATAAATGACTACAAAAAAGGAAATCATAAACATGCAATCGAAAATATTGTGGCAAACTTTAATCGGTAAAGATGAACAAAAAATATGGAAACATCGAGATCATATGGACATGGACATATACCTATACACATAAATGTTTGACATACATACTTTCATTCAAAATCATTATCAACTTTCATTCACTTTACTTAAATACAATAACATTAATTTTATAAATTTTAAATTCCAATTAACCAATTGGCAAATGACCTATCACGAGAGACGACACTAAACCCCTCGTTGGAAGACAGTAACCAGGTGACATTGACATAATTCGATGAGAAAAGGGACCTGTTATGAGCTTAAAAGCGTAGAGGTGGAAATGTGGTTGGTTGGTTAAAAAGAAAAGATAATCTTGAGTGAACATCTTATATCGACAGCAGCTGTAAATATACGTGGCGAGCAAATTATCTGAAATTCAATCTGAAGTATCTTTCATGTAAAAAGTAAGCCATCCTTAATAAAAGTTAGTTAATTGGTGTTAATTAGCCTGGGGATATACATATATACATAAATAAATATGTTCTATACATTTTTTCAGCCCTTTGTTTAGTCCAGTCTACGTCGGAAAAAAAGGCATATAAATGCAAGTGAACGGAAAAAGCTGATTTTTGGATATGTTGTAGAGGGGGCTCAAAAAAGCTTAACTTGAAATTGTTGACCAAGATTTCCTATGAGCTTTCGCCGCCTTCTTGGAAAAAGAGCTAAATTTGTTTTTTCCCAATAACTCGGTTCTACGTTAAGATATGAAAATTGTGCGTATATACTTTTTTGTTGCTTTTTTTATGCTCTACAATAAAGTCAATATGTTATTTAAATTTTTCATTTTGGACCAAAAAGTCAGCAAGTGAGCCAATAATTCTTAACCTCGCTATCTGCTATCTGCATCTTACGAACATATTATTATCTCTGGCGCACTTCTTTTTTTATTGGATAGATACCTAGTAGGGCTAACCAACTTAGGGATTGAATTGCGATACATGGACTTTCTGTTTACAATTCTTATGTTATCTCGCTCCTAACAAAACTTCAAGTCTTTTTGATTGAATGATTGTTATCTGAACAGCTAATATTTTGTACCTACAAAATTGATTTTTCACGTGTCACTAAACGGCTTATTCCTTAACACCTATTTGGTTTCAGAATTATCCACTCAATAATAAATCAGAATTGGGCTTAGTACCCTCAAATAAATATTTTAAAAGTACACATTCAAGCGGTTTCATCCCGCCCGAGGCTATCCTTTATTTAGACAGTCGAGGGTTGTTACAGAATAGGATCGGCGATCCCGTTGATCTGCCATGTCGGCCGGAAAACTGCGGATAGGCGGCTCCTTTACGACCGAGATATTGTCGGAGGGAGCGAAGCAGAGCGCAGAATAAAAAAAATACAACAATATTATAGAAAATTGCTGCTATGGCTGTTAGGTTTAAGTAGTTTTAGTTATTTTAAGTATATTTTTAGTTTATTATAAGTACTTATACCTTTTAATTTAGTTTTAAGAAAACATATAATATTAGGCCTACTGCCTAGTTTTAATTTTTCTGTCAATGTTAATTTTAGTTTAGTATATTCTCAGGCCGAAAGGCAATTAATTAACATAGAGAGTAATTTAGAGCGCATTGCACCAGTAAGTTAGTTAACTTAATTAATAATAAGATAGATATAAATTATTACAAAAAAAAAAAAAAAAACTTAATATTTAATTTAGTTCTTAAATTTGTTTGTCTAGTAATAAGATAGATATAAATTATTACAAATAAAAAAATTAATAAAAAAAAATACTCATCCACCCAGAATATCATTGCAAAAAGTTTCTTCCAGTTTCACAAAATTCTGCTCTCAATAGCCTGACATGTCTTTTGACATTAAGCTCAACTTTTATCAAAAAGTAAAAAGTATTTTTAAGTATCTTGTTTTCATTTTTTTCAATACAAAATTGAATTTGATAAGGGATTTGAATTTTGGAAATTAAAATAGGACGTGCTTAAGTAAGACTTTGTAAATAAAAACATTTTTTTTTATTATTTTTACTTGCGACTATGTTATGGTACCTACTATAATGCAAGTTATGGATTAGTGCAAACAAAAAAAAAACAATCAAATATGACATTACGATAACAGAGCAATTTAAAAAATGGGGTCGGGAAATTCCGTCCGCCTGTTTGTCTGTCTGTCTGTCTGTTCGCGCCTCTACAGTCTAAACGGGTGGGCCGATTCGCTCCAAACTTGGTATTTAGTAACGGGTCCGCCAAATAACTTTTTTTTTTAAATGCTATAAAAAAAAACTACTGAATGTTTTCTCAAACTTCTTTTTTGATTTAAAAGTACAATCCTTCCGGTTAATAATAGAAAATAATTTCATTCAAATGGCTGCCTCGGCTGGCCATGCAGTAGCCTACACGATCGGTCTAATTCTTAAGCACATTATCGATTGGGTGCAGCTGTATTTAACCAATGGCTTCACGAATATTGTCGTTTAAAGCGTCAATTGTCTCTAGCTTGTCGGGGTAATACTTATCTTTTACGGCACCCACAAATAATAGTCCAACGGTGTCAAATCGCAGCTCCGAGGTGGCCAAACGACATCAGCTCTGCGGCTGATAATGCGATCTTCAAAAACAGGGCGCAAAACATCGAGTGTAGCTTCGGCTGTGTGGCAAATAGCGCCGTCCTGTTGAAACCAAATGTTGCCAATATCCTCCTCTTCAATTTTTGTGAACAAAAATTCGTTCAACATGGCCCGATAACGATCGCCATTGACTGTAACGGCCACTCCTTGCTCATTTTCGAAGAAAAATGGCCCAATTATGCCTCTGGACCAAAATCCGCACCAAACAGTGACTCGTTTTGGGTGTATCGGCTTTTCAATGTATGCGTGCGGGTTTTCTGTGCCCCAAATGCGACAATTTTGCTTGTTTACATACCCGCCAAATCAAAATGAGCTTCATCTGAAAAGATGATGTTTTTGGCAAAATCGGCATCTTCTCTAAGTCGATCGCAGGCCCACTCAGCGAAGCGAAAATGCATTGGATGGTCAGTTGGCTTCAACTCCTGAACCAATTGGACTTTGTATGTCATCATACCAAGGTCTTTATGCAAAATTCGTCTCAATGATGTCTCCGAAATGTTCAATTGTTGAGAACGACGGTGAATTGATGTTGATGGCGCTTCACGCACACTTTCTGCCACAGCAGCAATATTCTCGGGTGTACGCACTGTTTTTGGCTTTCCACGCTTTGGTTTGTCGATGAAGATGCCAGTTTATTTCACTTTTTTCACAAGATAACGAACATACGGAGCTGACGGTGCTTCTTTTCTTCCAAAATCCGTACGCAATTTTCGCAAACATTCTGCAACATTACCATGATTTTCAAAGTAATGTCGCAAAATTTCCCAGCGTTGTTCAAGCGTATTCACAACCATATTCGTTCAGCGGAAGGATAAAACTAATTATTTGTCAAATCAGACATGATTATTGTTACTATTCACAAAATAAGCACTAGTTGAAAAAAAAACCTTAGATGGCGGACCCTTTATATATTAAGTAGTATATAGGTGGGAGTTTTTCATTTTTTCTCTAAGTTGAAAAATAACGTTACCTGCCATACAATTTTTAACAAAAAGTTAAATTTTCTCGAAAACGGCTTTAACGATTTTGATAAAACTTTCAGGGTGCTATTTTTACATCTTTCAGTTACCTCTCATATAACCGGTTTTTTCAAATGCTGTTTTATCGTAAACTGTTATTCCGATTTCAATAAAATTTCGCACACAAAAATTCATTTATAATACAATTAATATTGCATTTAAAAATTTTCAAAAACTTTTTTTTCGATTTTTTAAAATTTTCTAAAAAAAAATTTGTACTCGAAATATTTTGAAAATGGGTTGAATTGATTTTTTTTTAAATAATTTTCCCAGATGAAAATTACAGATTTCCTTATAGCTTATAACGACATACTAGAAAAAAATTAAAAATATTTTTTTCGAAAAGTTTAAAAAAAACACTTTTAAAAAAAAACTGGTCGAACTATTTTTAATATTTTTTTTCCTCGATAGACATTTAATTTTCAAATTTTATTGCATACTTATTTTTTCCGAGAAGACTCTTTAACTAATTAAAAAAATAAAAGAATTTTCTAAAAAAAAATATTTTTTTTATTTTAATAGACGTGTGGTTTTCAATCTGGCAATACTCTTTTCGGAGTTGGTCTTTTTGACAGCTGTCACTTGATTTATGCTCAGTTTGGTTTGCCATTTCATAATGAATAGACTTACTCTTGAACAAGTTTGCAAATTGTGCAAATTTATTACTAAAATAATGGTTCGTTTCGGTATAACAAGTATCCAAGAAGACCCGAATGAGTCCATCCGCCAAAACGCGCAACAATTGGAGATGTGCCCATCCACTTTATGGAAGATTTTGCGGAAGGATCTTGTTTTGCAGGCTTACAAAATCCAACTCACACGTTCGGTGAATAGGCCCAAAACGAGATGGCCACCGATCCTGATTTTCACAAAATTGTGAAAATTAGGCTTTGGCTAGAATTTATTCGTGCCGAAATCCTTTTTCAAACATAATATCTTTATAATAAAGCTAAATTCTTGGCCATAACATTAAACTATATGCGTTTTATTTCTTCTTGAAAACCACACGTCTTAAAAAACACCCTTTATATACATACATATGCAGCCACTAAGCAATTATCGAACATAAGAACAAGTTCGTGCGAACCAGTCGTGCATTTTATTTACTTCCGATTTGTAGGAACTATTAGGCAAGTTATGCATTCGTAAAAAAAATTAACAATCAAACATAGCATTACGATGAAAGAGAAACATATTTGAGTTACTGGCAAAATTCTGTCTGCCTGTCCGTCTCAACGGATGTATATTGAATTACTGTCAACAGCCTTGGCTCCGATAAAGCATCGCTTCCCGTAAAATCAGCGATATCAAGCATCGTTGCGCGTGGTTAGTAGAAAGATGGAGGACAGTCTGAAAACCAACTGCGTGCTGTTGACATGTGTTATGTGTTTTCTGTTTCCCGTTCTCCTTCTGTCTTCTCTTCTGTCCTGTATCAATGTCGTCCTGTGTGTTGTCTTTGGAATTGTCTGAGCCTATGGCCTCAGTAGCCAGTGCTCTTAAATGTGTCTACTTTGTAGATTTATCTACGGAGTAGATTAAAATGTAATGTAATGTAATGTAATATTGAATTACAACCTAAACGGTTTGGCCAATCGTCTTAAGATTTGGAACATAAGATTATTTTGACATTCTACAGAGGAATTTTTAATTTTGTTAAGCTCAAATATTAACGGACCTGTCATATAATCATTAATTTAAAGCATATTTTTCTCGGAAATGGCTCCAAGAAATTTAATGTAAACAAATCTGTGTACTATTGTAGGTGTAGGTTATGCTTTGGTGATAAAAAAATCAAGATGGTGGGCTAAAAACGGTACCTCCCATACAACAGCCTTTTTTCTTCGATTTTCTCGAAAATTTATTTCGATTTCAATCAATTTTTTTTTGTATTTTTAAAAATTTTCTTAAATTCTTTTTTTCAAAAATCAATATTTTGAAAACGGGTAGATGGATATTTTTTAATGTTGTTTTTAATTGTAGATCAATTTTTTTGCTTTAGTAGGTATGCATTCTTAAATTATTTTTTTTTAATTTTTGAAAAAAATTATTAAAATAAAATCGTTTTATTTAAAAACCGCTCCTACGATTTTAAAATAAAATTTAAACTTTCCATTCCATTCGTGCAATTAATTATATTTTTTACTTGCGAGTATACCTAGGGACTATAAGGCAAGTTATACATTCGTAAATAAAATCTATAACAATCAAACATGACAATTGACAATACGATCATAGAGAAGCTTAAAAAAGTGATTGAGAAAAAAATGTGTATATCTTTGGCATTCCTCAGGAAAGAAATTGAAATTTTATTTTTAGGGCCAAAACAATGTTACCTGACATATAACCGTTAAGGAAAACGGTTCGAACGATTTTGATGAAAAAAAATTAAGAATTTTTTTGTTGGTACTAGCCATCATTTAATGAGGACCATATTAACGGGAAAAGGCTATTAACGGAAGCTTTCATATAACGTTTTTTTTTGTAATTTTTGGCTTTCTCGGCTTACAGACCATAATTTTACGTAATAACTTCATAAGAAAATATTTATGACACCAACACTAACTTACTGTCACCATATCCAATTCCACTTACTCCACTCCATACACACGTCATTATACGTTTTGCAATTACATAATAATAAGGGAAAAAAATCAGTAAAATACCCATACCCCATTCCCTCCCTTTTCCATTCATTTCAACGATGATCAACCAAACTACCACCAAAACAAGCTCAAAAGCAAATTCAACAAAAAAGTAGAAAGACGAAGCAGCAGCAAACGCGACCGAACGATCATTCAGTTAGAAAACGGTATATATAAACGGCTCAGGCGGAACTTAACAATAAACAGTCATACTTTTTCATGGGTGCAACCGGCGTTTATCGATTTATAAAACGTATCACGGCAAAAAAAATTCAAAAAACTAAAAATAAAAAACAGGATTTCATCAAAATTCGTCCTTCAATTTTCGAGATACTTTTTTATAGATTCGTTACTATGCAAGACGTGTGATGGCGTACTCAATTTTTACTAAAAACTGTTAAGTGTTGTGGTTTTTACACTTTATAAGTTCACATAGTGTTATTTTTGTACGTTAATGCTAATTATTTTTTAAATTTTCTTTATATTCGTACGTGCGATCCAGTTGTGAACATAATTTTTTCTGTTTTAAGTAAATTTTTTTAGAAAATAGAGGTCCAGCCTTAGCACGACCCAGCCAGTTGATTTGTATGATTAAAATAAATAAATAAATTCATTGGCGCGACAGCTCCTTAAGGAGCCAAGGCCTAGTGACTTATACTCTCAACCATTCCTGTGTGTGTGTTGTTAATCTGCAAGAATGGAAGGGACCTACAATTTACCACCGAGTCCGAACCATCAGCCGTTCGGATGATGCACTTTTTCGAGACAAATTTTACTCTTGGAGGTTTTGTCAGTTCCTCACAAGAGGCAGTACCCCAGAAAAAAGGTGGCTATGCGCTGGATTTGAACCCAGGCTCATTCGCTTAGCGTTCCGACACACTAACCACTAAGCCACGGGGTACTACGATTTTTATGATTATGTTACTGCTTTTCTACCTAACAGGCACAGTATTTTTCTTAATTTAAAATAAACTATTGCATTTTCCGGATCTCTGAAGAAAAGCTTACAAAATTTAATGATGATCGATATAGAAGTTAAGGCGTGAAGTGTTACAAACAAAACAAGCTTATTTTCGCATTTATAATGTAGTCAGGATTAAGTCAATTACCCTTATTACCGTTAAATGAGAGTTTGTTCTTGACAAAAACAAAGTTTTATAAAAACCCAAATATGTTGGCCATTATTTTGCTGTTTATATTTATGCAGGTTGTGTTATCGTGTAAACAAGGTCGTTACTGACAAAGCACTTTTGAATTATTAACATGTGTTTTTTCAATGAGAAGACAAATTCTCATCAATGTGATAAAAATGTTTTTTTTCTAAGGATAATGCTCAAAATATATGCATGGTTTTAATATAGGTACATAGGACAGCTCCATACATATTTACACATAAGGTTCATATTTATACAAACGAAAACCGTTCGCCCCGAGAAAAAGTAAAGTCGTTTTATGATGTCTAATCTTAAGAATATGTTTTTCACAACCGCATAACCAAAATAAAAACAAACAACAAGGACTCTCTTAAATAGAAACTCAATCAGTTGTCACGATTTTTGTTTTTACTTTCTCTTTCAAGAATCTAAAAAGGATTAACACTTGGTTCCCCATGGAACGGACAGATGGAACGAAGCTTACGCATAATAAAATAGATAGATGGACAGCAACCCAGGCATAGATACAAAAAATAGCATCCGTGTTGTCCATCTTTGTCCGATGTCGAGGGAAATTTCGTTCGCTTGTTCCCCGGAGATGGGGGTTGAGGAAATTCTTTAAGGACATCACGAGCAAAAGCAAAACAGTTCTACATCAAAGTTGACCCTCCACTTCCTTGAGCTTCCGTTTCCCGCCCACCACCGCCTTATTTTTTTCGCATTTTGCTTCTGTGTTATATTGCTAAGCTTGGAAAATTGCCTTTCTTGTTATGAAATTTGAGGTGGTAATTGGCTTTTCTTCCGTTGGAGCGTGCATCAAATTCAATCCACCCTGAGGCCTTTGTAATAACTCACAGAAAGAGCCAGGTTAGTCGTCCTTTTGATATAGAAACAAACACACATACATATATATAGCTTAGGTATAGGTATCGTTTAAGAGTCCAATATTTACATTTTGCGCATGTAATATTCAAATACAAATTTCAATTAGGTACAAGTGTTTAAAAGTTATTACTTCCCCTATGTTGGATGGCAGTGCTGTGTTCTGTCCTCGCTTCCGCTTTTCTAGTTATAAGTTATACTGATAAGCAGACCACCATCGCCATCGCCAAAGACCAAAGCTGGAACATTTCAATTCTTATACACTTTGGTTTTGGCCTATAGGCAGTAAAAATTTACTCCACTAAAAGCTCCATGTGGTTCATTGTTTGATATTTTTAAGCATCCAGTGCTTTTTAATGTATTGTGCAATTCAGCATAACGATTCCACAAAGCACCAGTGTTGTAATTGTTGTAAATTTACATTTAAGTATTACAAACCCAAGTAAGAATTTGCATACGCAACGCACCCTCTATACACCGTCGGAAAACCTAAGGCCGAAAGGAGACGAAGACCGGAGCATTGAGTCTGAGTACCCCATTTTCCCGTGCCATCTCTGGTTTACATTGTAAACAAATAACTTCGTGGCGGTAACAATGTCGGTTTTGGTAGTAGACATGATGGGGTAAGAACGGGTGGCAAAGCTCTACTCTAAGTAGACAGATACGATTATATTTTCATTCAAGCATTCTAGAAAAAAGAAAACCCAGGATTTTTATTGTTCTTGCAAAGAGGTGGCAATGTTTTTGTTCTTTCTCCGTACAGGGAAAGAAATGTTCAAACAAACACATCCCAGACACAAAACTTGGAAAAAACAAGGAAATAGGTACTAAAGATATCTACGAATAACATACAAAACAGGACAACGACATGGAGGCCAACGAGGCGGCGATGAAGAATGCAATGCTTAACTTGTTTGTGGGTTGCAAATGCAAGCATCAGGATTCAGGACATCCAAAACAAATGGTTGGCTTTATTGGCTGAAGTTGAATGAGTAAGTAGAGCAAAAGAAGAGTCCGCTCGGGACAATGTTAAAAGATAAGGCATGCCGGTACGATTATAGCTGAGAGAATTAATAAGTGGTGGAAAGTTGAAGAATTATGACCTTTGGGATAGTAATCTCGTTAGGTGCGATAAAATATAATTGTAGATTTATACAAATAATGGTATCTTTGAACGTCCGTATCCGTTGTGATTATGAGGAAAACGCAGAGTTGGGTCTGTTTACTCTATTTATATGAAAAGAAATCCTCGGTAAACGAAACGCAGTTAACTGCTGACGGGAGCAGCATATTGGTGTCTGCACCAGTGGACTTAGTTTAATTAGATTATTTGTTTTTTTTCTTTTTGATAAATGTAGTCAACAAAGATTGCACCCAAATGGAGATAATCTTAAGTATAATCTTGGTATACAAAATTTGATTAATTAACTGTAATTTTGCCTTGAACTAAAACCTCTTATGAAGTGATCGTCTGAGGATAGTGAATAAGTTTTGTTTCGTCATGAATTTCTGTTCTTTAGCTTTTATTTGTTAAGGACATTTCTTCCGTTCCCTAATTTTGTATAGTTTAATATATCAGCATTCAAACTCAACCTAAGCTTAACCCTTTTTGTTTAAAATGTAGGTATATATGTACATACTTATGAATGAAAGTTAAAAGGAGGTTGCATGTTGTAATTGTTGTTGTTGAGACTATCCATTTGTAATATTTTTGCAAAGTCCTCTTTCCCCTTATCTTGAATGAAACAGCTAGAAAAGGGTGCTTTTTGTTTGGACCACTATAATTTGCCAGAAGGTATTTGAACCACTTATTATGACAAAGAGGGCTGTAAAACGCCTAGCTTTTGTGGGTAGTAAATAAATAGTGCTCTGTTTTAAAAAAAACCTTTTGTTCGGATATGAAAAAGTTGGTTAGTTCCTTCAGGATAATAAAGTTTGTTCTTAAGAATTATTTTGATGACAAAGCACTAATGATTTATTTTTAAGGAAATTGCGTTGTAGACAAAGACCCAAGCAATTAAAATTCTGATGGTTAAATTTTACACAAACTCGTTCAAGATTAATCCAACGGAAGTAAAAAAAAGTGCTATCCTTTGGTTACGTACTAATAATTGCCGAACAAAAATCTTTCCTGTCTTTCTAATCCTTCATACTAGTGCGGTGCAACATTCTAAAAGGCAATAAACTTTAAAAATACCGGTTAAAAAAAAAAACTGTTTGACATTTCGTGTACCTTATTTTGTTAAATATAGTATAACACTTCAAAAATATTAAATAAATGCGTATACTTACATATGTACTTTATGTATGTTTTAAATAACTTTGTAAGTGAATTTGGGAGTTTCGCGATACATGCAAGAGTGGACTAAAAGAATGAGATCTTTGGTGCCAGAGGAACTGCAATTTGAGATTAGTGGATGAAATACGTTGATTCGTTTTACGCTGAAGAAAACAAGCTTTTGAAAACATTGTCCATTATAAAAAGCAAGAAAAAGCTTTGAATTTTGGAAGATGTTACATTGGTCAGTCTAGGCCAATTTTCAAATCCGTTTAAGCAGCACAAATCTCACAACCACTTAAATATTTCGTTACTTGGATTATAGACGAATTCCCTGAAGCATCGATAATTATAAATGCAACCGAAAATATTAAACATAACAAATCATCACGTGATGACCGTACTTAATTTTAGTTTTACAAAAAACTTGTGTTCCCCTTATAAATAGCGTTAGACACCAAATTTGGAAATAATTCAAATTCAGACAAGAGAATTTCCTGTTGCAATGGCTTTGTTTGTCACCCAATGCCAATACGAATATTCTAGGATTTCCTACTCGGTGGAGATGTGCTAAAAGGGGGAGGGGGTAAAATGTACCCCTAAAACTAATCAATATTTTCAAAAATGGTTTCGATAAAAGTTGTAGAGCATTCAATTCCGCGTTGTAACTTCATTTAACACAGTACGCAACTTCTTTTACCAGCTTACCACGGTATGAAAAACCTATGAAATCGCAAGTATTGGAATATATCATCCGTTCCCTTAATGTTTTTTAGGTTAAAAGCAGGTATTCTAGAACAGAGATATTCCTTAAACCATCCAGATTGCTATTGGACACCGACTGAACCAGTAAAAAAGGAAAATGTTCGCTCCTGTAAAAGGCTTGACAACAATAAAATCAAATCGCCTGCAGCTCGGCGGAAGATATAGTAAGGGTGCCTCCGGATTGGTCTCCGTCCGCATTTAGGCAAGTTATAAAAACCATCTTCGTGTTGTTGACGACTTTACTGCTACCGTTGTTGTTAGTATACAGGGTTTTTGTTTTTGATGTTTTTGTCCCTCTTTATTACCCTATATTGAAAGTATCTGAGCCTGCAGCTCTCGAGCGAGTGACCAACATTTTTACAAAACTCTCTGCGCCACAAAGATTTCTATGAGTTTATTTGCACAGAGCGGTGCTTTTGACAAGAATATCTGAGAAGGGAATCTCTTTAAAATGTGACTTTCTTAAGGTACTACACCCTTTACATATTATGTAAAAGTATATGAAATTTGGAATCTGAGTTTACACCATAATTCTCATAATGACCCGCATTACAATTACATACATTAAAATGGTTTGCACGATGAGGATGATAAAAGTGTAACTCGAGAGATATAGATTTCATCTGAACTCAATTCTCAAAAAACATTTCAATAGTTAGTTGTAAGTAGATCCAGTGTTTGATTCTGTAGATGCGGAAATAGGATTCAGATATGCTCAATTTCGCTTTTCTTGCGAAAAGTAAACCAGTGAGTTTTTTTCACCGTACGTCCAAAGTCGGACTAAACGGTGAACTGATGAGCATTCCTTGCGAGAAGAGTATTACAGAAGAAACTATTAAGGAGAGAAATGCACTTCGAATGAAAATTTTTTTTATAAAGGAAACTGTTGGGTCCACTTAAGGTAGAAGTGGATGATCCCTTGGATCTTTAGGATTTTTAACCCTTGTCAAATAAATGCAACTCGAGTTCAATTATGACTTCTGTATTAGTTCTTTAATTTGACAATTATTGTTGGTTAACATTTTTAAGAATGTTTTTGTTATATTAATTAATATAAAACATCTTTAATTAAACTTACTTCATGGTGTAGAAACCAAGAGATGAATATTAAAATTCGGATTAAAAAAATTAAGTTAATTCGTTAAGTACAACATACAATGAACAATGAATAATGAAACTTCAGGATAAAAAGAAAATTTGTTGAATTAGAAGAAGAGAACCAATAAATAATTATGTAATAGATTAAATAATACGGAGTTTCCAGTGGCGGTAACAGAAACGATAAAATAAGAAAAGTGTCGGCGGTTATACTTGAGTCTTGGCCGCATAAATGTTTCATAAATTGTAGCGGTAGCCAGATCAGATGGGCTTTAATGAACTTAAGTTCCGAAGGCAAATGACGTGAATCATGGAACGAATATGAAAAACTGATGGTAGAGTCCTCAGCAAAACAGTTTAGTGGATTAGAAGTTACAGACAGAAGATCATTTATAAAAATGAGGAAAAGAGTCGGAGATATAACGGACCCAGGGGTACAGCAGCATTTATTTGGTGAGAATCAGACTTGAAACCGATCAATATACAACTTGTATTTAATGGTCCAGAAGAAAGCTTCTAGTTTAACAGACAGGAGTATCATCGATATCGATCCTGTTGTATTTTATATATTTTATTTTTTTAAATTTTATATATTTTAAGACTTGTTTGTACTTAATGTTAATTATTTTAGCTTACAAAGTGAACTGACTCTTTAAAAAAAGTATTTTAAGACAACCGCTGCTTGTACAAGTATGCTAAGCGATGGGACATTATACATCAGATCCTAAAAGCATACATTTTTGATAAAAAAAACTTCATGCCAAACTCTATCAATTGCCTTAGAAAAATCAAGCGAAATGATCTTACTATCGCCAAAGCAATATAAAGAATAGTTCCAGAATTCGGTGTGATCAGATCAGATCATCATACGATCAGACAAGCTCATCATTATGTAGTGAGTTCTTTAGTTTGAATAATGTTTTTATAAAAAAACAGAAAGAGATGTTCCGCATGAAAAGAAAAACTGATTATTAATTGACATGAGGTTCTAATGTATGTTGTGGTTGATTTTGTTGATGCCACATGCATGAGGACATTATTCACTTTGCTACTGTCGATCTTTAACGAGTCGATATTTTGAAAATTGATCTTACAAGAGTCGACATTTTGATCAGTCGTTACTTTTACCAATCGACTTTTCGAAAGTCGACATTTTAAAGGTCGATTTTTTAAAATCCACTTTTTAAAAAGCGGCAAATCGTACCCTATCCTAAAGGAATATGTAAAAGTTTCAATATGAATGGGCAAGCACACACGAGACTGGGCCTGCACACTGCAAACACGAGACTATCTCAACCCGGGGAAAACCGGTTTCAAACCTTACATCAAGCACAGACGAGATTAACCAATCTGGGGGAAGAAAAAGTATACATGAACTTCTTTCCTATGTGTTGGTACATTTTTCGAACCCCAAACTGTAAGAAATTGTGTGTGTGTTAGTTTAAGTCTTCGTTCATCCACTCAAAATTTGGTTGAAGATTTCAGTCCAATTTAATTTATACCACACGTTTCCCTTCCCTTGCTCAGAAAACCGGTTTCAGTCCGGATTGAATAGCCTCGTGTGTGCTGGCCCACTATTCACACCGGACTTCTGAGCAGGGGAAGGGAAACGTGCGATATAAATTGGACTGAAATCTTCAACCAACTTTTGTGTGTATGAATAAAAATGAAAACTAAACACACACAATTTTGTAGGTAAGATTTTAGGTCTACATATAAATTCAAAAGAAATACGAACACATAAAAGAAGTTCATGTATACATATGTACATTTTCTTCTCTAGAGTAGTTCAAAGTAGATCGAAGTAGTGTGTCGACATGACGAAATACTGTGTAAAAAACGAACAAACTAGTTCGTCGGCACAGTTTCTGTACTGGTATTGATATAAAATTATACGACGGCGCGTGTGCGTGTGAATGCCCATACAACAACGAACTACTTCGTCGACATAGTAGATCGATGTGGCGTGTAAAAATGATATCAATACCAGCTGAATTCCTTGGGAGTCAAGAACACCCATCTGAAAAGGAAATAAAGTTACTATATACAGACGGCGGGGTGTATCGTGTATCATCGATCATGTGTTTGACAAAGGTAATCCGGCTGAACATTTCTTGCATTTGCAGTCACATACTCACATAATTGCATGGCATTTATATCACTACATGCATATGCATACTCTACATCTACAATAATATACATATGGTAAATGGTAGTCTGTAAGTAGGTACCACAGAGTAACTTTACAATAAAGAGGGAAATCTACTGCCTTCTTTTGACAATCTACAATCTGGTCAAATAAGTATTGGTGTAGAACTGTCAAAAAATTGACGCCGATCGAGAATGTAGTAGTGCTGAACTGTCAAAAAATTGACGCCAATTGGGAGAGTAGTAGTGCTGAACTGTCAAATAATTGACGCCGATTGAGAGTGTAGTAGTCAAATAATTGACCTCTTCTTTTCAGTTTCCTTTTCTTTTTCACCACGAAATTGGGCGTGTTGGAAGATACTTGATAATTAAAAGCGCCATCCCGAAATTGACGTCATCAGTGACTCAAACTGACTAAATTAAATTACCATTTTTGGAAAGAATCCGAAGTGTAAGTGGACTTAAAATGTATATTAAATCAATCAGATAAGACATTGGACCAAACCTGCATCAATTAAAACTAACTTTCCCGTTTTTTTTCTAAAACGGAGAGGGGCACTGATGACGTAAAAATACGAAAGTCGCTATCTTGTTTTCTTGTATCATGAAGAGACACTAGCAAGTTACTCGAATGCAAGTTGTTATACTTTATTATTTTTTCCCTGCCTTTTACAGATTATGTGCTTGAAAACTCTATATAAACGTTTAAAACTGGTTAAATAATATTCAAGAGTTTCAACCATTTTACCTGATACCTAAACTGATGATAGTGTATTGGTTGTTCTAAGAATGAATTTAAACAAGCATTCGGTCAGAAGAACACCTACTATGTATATTTGCAAGATTGTATTATACAAAGTAGCGATAAAGGTGT
Organism: Platycheirus rosarum; assembly: GCA_963971375.1. Classification (NCBI taxonomy): domain Eukaryota; kingdom Metazoa; phylum Arthropoda; class Insecta; order Diptera; family Syrphidae; genus Platycheirus; species Platycheirus rosarum. The sequence continues at coordinate 88,634,286 of OZ020508.1, read as the reverse complement.
ACTTTTTTAACGTTAAATTATCTTTCTTCACACCATATAATATATAATGGATTTATATGGCAACATGCCTCAACTCTGTTTTCATGATCCTCAGATACTTCCTTCAGAACTACGAGAGCGAAGTGAAACCTTTTCAGAAAGATCACCCAGCAACCCACGTACGAAAGATTTTCCTCTATATAATATATTTACTCTATGGTAGGTACAAACATTTAATAAGGTAAGTCAGTCTAAGCTCTAAGCTCAACTTTTGTATAGGTATAAGCATTTAATAAAGTAAGTCTGTGTCTTAAGCCTTTAAAGTTTAAGCTGAACTCTCATGTCCAGCGTCTTTCTTTGGTTCCGGTTGTTATCGAAAAAAATGTATGGACATGCGGACAAGGATCATACAACTATAAGATTAATTTTTTAATTTTATTCTTTTGTTTTGTTTGAATAATTTTGTTAGCTTCTTTTGCATCACTGAACAATGTTTATATAAAGTACATCATTCCTTTGGTTACAAAATATTTTAATTTATGTAAACAATTTAGTTTCTAATGATGTCTTAAAGGACGAAACGCGTTGAACTCTATATTGTTTGAATAAAATAAAAACTGTGGACATAAACAAAATCAAGTGTTTTTTTTCCTTTTTTTTAATGTTATCTACAACATGGTTCCATAAAGCGCTATCGAAAGACTATTGAGTTTGTTAGGACTAACACCTCGAACACATCAATATTTAACTTAAGTTCTTAAATAAAGAATAAGAATAAAAATTTAAATTAAATAGCTTTGTCACTTTAACTCAAATCGACATGTCAATTCCTAAATCCATTCAATAAAGGTTTAATATTAAATACCTGTGGTACTAAAAAGGAAAACTGTTAAACGTTTTTATTCTAATTATACACATTTTCACTCCAGACTTAGTTCACTCAAATCAAATTGGGATGCATACAGTTTAAAAACGAACTTCAATCAAATTAATGGTAAGGTTTTTCAAAATTAAAACTAGATCCAACCTACTTTACAAATTCTCTAATTTTATTCTTCTTTCTTCCGAAATTCATAAACTCTGTACAAGGATATTTCATTAAAAGTAAATGCTCGTTCTACTTGGCTTACATATCTATGCAGAATGAACACATGAAAAAGCGAAGAATTACGAATTAATAAATAAGTACTACGTGCCCCGTGGCTTAGTGGTTATAGTGTGTCGGACTGCTAAGCGAATGAGCGTGGGTTCGAATCCAGCTCATAGCCACCTTTTTTCCGGGGTAATGCCTCTTGCGAGGAACTGAAAAAACCTCCAAGAGTAAAATTTGTCTCGAAAAAGTGCATCTCATGTAGCCGTTCGCACTCGGCGGTAAACTGTAGGTCCTTTCCATTCTTGCAGATTAACAACACACACACAGGAATGGTTGAGAGTATAAGTCACTAGGCCTTGGCTCCTTAAGGAGCTGTAGCGCCAATAAATTTATTTTTATTTATTTAACTATGTACTACGAAAGTACGATATAGTGATGACAATGTCGATGCCATGTTGGGACACTTTTCTCTTCCTTTTCCCAGCATCCACCTTCAACAATGTAAACATATTAAAAAAAAACAAAGATTTGTGGCGCCTTGGAATTTTTATTCGTCCCACGGTTAAATATGTACCTGCTCTCTTGGTTTATCATTAATTCAAAACACCATTAAAAAAGAACCTTGCCTTGGAGTTTAATATAAATCGAATGTATGCATCCTGAAAATCGAAACGATCACAATCAACCGTGTGCCAGGATTTGAAACCTTCGAATTGGTATTTCACCCTGACTAAGGTGCAAGGCAAATGTTTCTCATGGTAGTTCGAATTCTCCTGATGAGTTGGTTCAATCTGAAGCTGCAGCTTGTCCTCCAACGTAACTGAATAAATTATGAAGTGCACTTTGGCAACTGCCAGGGGATTAGGGCAAACCATTGTTGGTTTCGAGAAGAGCACATCTATGTAATGTCTATTGCTATAGCGGGGATCAGAATTCGTTATCAGAAGGCTACATGGAGAACCATTTGGGTGGCACACATCAGCGGTGGTGGTAGCAATTTCATCAAAATGCGACGTAATGTGTTTTATGCAAAACTTTAGTCCTTTGGAGAGTTGCCACAGATTAACATAGCCGCTGATTTGTTCTACAATCCAAGCTATAGTAAAGTCCTTGATCTTCCAATGCCATTTTGAGGAATCCACATTGTGATGTGATAGTTTTTTTGTTTCTGTTTCGGTTTTTGATAAACATTTTCTTCGAATGACGGATTTTGAAATGTCCCTGCAGCTGTTGAAAACACTCTCGGCTGATTTCATAGCGCTGCTTACTATACGTTCCGATACGCATCGGATTTCACGCATTTCGTCCATTTCTTGTTCTCTTTTTTAGAAAATCGAAATCATGCCGTGTCATCAAAGTTTTGCGGAAACGATTTTTTTGTTTCTTTTTTTTTTGCTTTATCGTATTCTCTAGACTGAGAAATTGTTTTCAGAATTTGCTTTATATGCGGAGCATAGAGTGTTTTCCTTTGAAGAGACAGCAAACCATCGGCAGCATAGCCTGATTCCGATCCCTAGAGTTCATTTTGCTGATAGGACATGAAGGAACATAAGCACATCCGTTGCCTATAAAACTGCTACAATGTTCCATCGACCTATATTTACCATTGTTGTCCTCCCTGTCCCTCTTGCAATACCAAGCCTCTATCCACTGGGATTCAGTTTTTGAAAAGTCACGTTCGTGCATTATTCCAGAGGCACAGTGAAAACAGCACAGCAGCCGGCTGGCCCTTGGATGCAAAGACTTTCTTCATTTCCGTACCGTTGTCGTCGTGTACCGGGATTGTATTTCATCGTTAGTCCAATTCGTTGGTATTGGTTTTACCCTAGCGCTGGCTCAATCCCGCTTATGGAGGGAGCAAAATTATATTCAAAGTGCAGACAAGCCGAAACAGAAAATTCCAAATAGCATGGCCAAAGTCGAAAATTCACCTTCATGTTCATATACCCCTCAGTCTGACTTCTCTTTTTTATTATTTTCCGAAAAAAAAAAGAAATTTCAAATTTTCTCTCAACGTGTTTTCTATTTTCAGTCGTCTGCACTCCGAATAAATTTTCGTTAGTTGTGCAAAAGTTCTTTAATTTTTTTGTTGAGTTTAATTTTATGTTTCAATGGCTGCTATGCATGGAGTAGGAGTGTGAAATGTGTGCGCTTAAAACATGATGGGAGGAGGAGTAGCTGCAGAATGATTTGTAAGATATGTATATACTTTCTTACACGAATTAAAACTTCACCTGTTTTGAATTAAGCCGAAACAATTTATTGCCTGCTTTCAGCTTTGGCCCTGAGTGCAGTAGAACATCCATATTTACGAGGTGATATGGGACTATTTTCACTTCTCTTCACCTTGTTTAATAGTCTAGGAACGTTGTTGTCCTTGTTGTCTTTTCCGTTGGCGTTTTTTGCGTCTGTATATATTTTTTTCGTCAGATTTTTGTTTCTTTCACTGAGAGTGCATCTCAGAATTCAGACAAGAATACGAGTAGCGCCCAGCAGCATCATCGTTTCTATTTAGAGAAATGTCTGCAACTTTGCGTTAAACTATTATGTTTAACGGCGAAACGACATTCGCTTTATATTTGTCAAAGGATTTGGTTTGACTTTGTAAACGCAAAGTTCGATGAAAATATTAAAACTTTCTAGAAGTAACAAGGTGTCATCTAAAAACGGAAGTAGCCAAACATGCTTCAAAAGGCACAAGGGCTATATCAGATAAGGGAACTGGACCTTTAAGAATGCTTATGCTGGAGAATTTTAATTCTAGACCAATCCGGATGCAGGAATATCATTGCTAACATTATGTTAAATCGTGAATACGATGCATGGCCTAGTCAACATTTGGATGAGCTAGAAACACAACAAGCTTCTAACAGACTAGACGGTAAGAGGAACCTATGACCTTATCTTACCTTAGGTGGCGCTACAGTACGGGGTGAAACTGGGCCTACACCAAGAAGTTTCTTCAGCCAGCTCGGTCCCTAGATATCTGCCTTTAGTTTCGCACGTGGAGTCGATTGAGGTCCTCTTCCACTTGTGTGAGAGTCTGAGTCTTTCTCTACTTCGCCGTCCCTCTGTGGTAGAATCGAAGATTTTCCAGGTCGGAGCATTGATGTCCATCCGCCCGCTCTATATGACCCAGGCATCTGAGACGTTGAATTTTTAAAATTTTGCCTAAATTGTGCATTGATTATTGAGCGTAAATCACAACAATTGAGCTCAGGGACAACAAAAATTCACATTCAACGTCATCCTTGATTAAAGCAATACAGAAATAAAGCGAACGAGGTTCCGGTTCCGCGTATAAAAACATCAAGTTTAAAGTTTATCTGAAAAAGACATTTCCGAAACAAACGTTGTTTTTAATGCTGAATTTAAAAGAACCGAATATCCAGATGACGTGGAAGATGCGTTTTCATCTGAACGCATAAACATTTTCATGATTTGATCAAAGACAAATATACATTCGTTTTAAAAAACTTTGTCAAAATCACGCTTGTGCTGTTTACTGTGAAGAGAGCATAACTTTTCAAAATTGAACAACTTTGTTGTTTTGTCATAGAAGTCAATTTTTTTTAAGGATAATGATCTTTGACACTAAAATTTGTAATTTTGATTTGATTAAATCTTGCCGCAAAAAAAAAAAAAAAAAAAAAAAAAAAAATGTGCAAAAATATGCTATTTTACTCATTTTTATAATATTTTTCCTTCTGCTTTCATTAGTTAGGTATTATCGATTGAATTGTTCGTCTAAAAGTTTCCGTAAGAGTACACAATATGTATGTAAGTATCTTTGTAAATTATACTTGTCCAATGGATTCGGAGTTATAGCAGACACAAGATTTTGTTTTAGTCAATCCAAAACGATTTCAAATTATTTTAAATATACATCATTTTCGTTTTATTCTGATAATGATAGTGAAAAATGATGTTACCTTTATTTAACTACCTTCAGATAAATTTTTGATTATTCGAAAAAAAATTTGTACGTAAAATTGTTTTCAGCGGAATAATTTAAACGCCATTTTATTTCTTTAAAAATGTGAAAAAGTTCTTTTTTTTAAATCTTAGGAACAATATTTAATTTGAACGGCTTCTTTTAATTTTTTTTCAATTAAAAATAAATAATTTAAGAATGCAAACCTAAGCAAAAAAATAGCCTACACTTAAAAACAAAATTTAAAAAAAAATTCTTCAATATATTGTATTCAGTACCTTTTGAAAAAAATTTATATTATTAATAATACAAAAAAAGTTTTTCGATAATATTTCATTGTAAAATTAGTTTGGCTTTTCAAAGGTTTTAGTGTCCTTTACTCCAAAATGTGCGTTTCGGCCAAGCATGAATGGTGTGCTCATCAGTTAGACCGTTCTTGCTCTTCTAAGACGCACAAAATAGATTTAATAAAAAAGATTATTTTTATTACATCGTTAAAATTTATATACAATTGACCTTAAACTAACTTATAACTAAAATAAATCATGTCTGCTCAACAACAGGGGGCCGACGTACTTCAGCTGGCTCTATACAATGCTATATTTTTACTTATATCATATTTTTGTTTGCATAATCTTTTAATTGAAATTCTTAATTATAATAACTGCTTTTGGTTTTAAAAAATTGGTGTTAGGATGCGGTGTGGTTTATCCTCTGTTGTGTCCGTTGCTGGTTCTCTCGTAAAACGGGGCTCCGTCGTTATTCATAATATCCTCGAATCGGTCGTCTGTGATGGCTCCAATAATGAGGTAGCGATGACTGGGCTCCAGTTGTTACTGGAGTAGTTACTGGATTTCCAAGTTGAGGTGGTCCTCGAAGTTCCTCAAAATATTTTTGGAGAGCTGTGTCATGAACTGATTTATTGCGATCAGTTTGGTATCTTCATATAGCTTCTTGTTTGGGGTATATTTCCTTGTAATGGGGTTTCGGTGTATACCTGTACAGTTACGGAATATCTTTCTTTCGAAAACTTCGATCTTCTTCATATATGTTGGTGATATGGTGAACCAAATAGGACAAGCGTACGTCAGAACTGGAAAGATCAGCTGTTTATAGATGAGGAGCTTAGTATTAGTGCTTAGTCCGTTTCTTCTCCTAAGAAGCGGGTGAACAAGATGTAGGGAGAAGTTGGCTCTCTTAAGCATAAATGAAGCGTGCTTGTTGAATTTGAAGCGGTTAGTGAAATTCATTCCAAGGTATTTTGCTGTTTTCTTTGTCCTCATCACTGTGTTGCCTGGTAGCTTAATACTTATATTATCACAGCGTGATGCGAAACCTCTCCGACCTCTTGTTGCTGTTGTTCGCAAAAAAAAGGTCGATGATTACCGACTCTTCATAAAACCCATTGCAGAAAGCAATGGTGAATTATATTTATTTAGGGAACTTTGGTTAAAGATAGGCACCGGTCTTAACCTACCGTTTTTAGACTACCAAACCATAATCCACACCTAAAATGTTGAACTGATTTTTGTTCATAAGAATTTTTTAAGCTGTTTCCAAGACAAATAAGCTTTTACTTAACGGTTACGTAGCAGGTACCTTCAATAATTTTGTAAATAACCTTATGTATTAGATTTGAAGACGATTGGGCCAACCGAGGCTGTAGTCCAAAATACATCCGTACAGATAGTAAGAAAGAATTTTGCCAGTAATTAAAGTATAATTGAGCCCTAACCGCTTTTTTAGCGTAAGCGACAAAATGTAAATTTTAGAGGAAACACATTTTATTCTTTTTTTCCTATATATGAATGTCGGTTACGATAAATTTTGTTTTCTCTGTAACTCTTTGTTAAAAAGTCTTATTGAAAAACTAATGATAAGGATACATGCGTAAAAGCGTCAGCTATGGAATTGCATTATTAACTTGATTTTGTAAAAAAATGTTCTTTACGGATAAAATGGCGGTTAGGGCTCGATATGTTTCTTTATCATCGTAATGTCATGTTTAATTTAAGTGTCATCTCACGCTGTGGTCTTCCGATTATATCAATAAGAGGAACCTATGAATATCAAAATAAATTGCAATTGTTGGATTTTGTAGGCCTGCAAACCAAGATCCTTATGCGCGCGAGGGCGGATGGACTCATTTGGGAAGAAGAACATAGATATCTCGATTTCTTGAGATTTTTGGCGCAATTCTTTTCCTTCAACTGAAGTTCTGTTATTTCTGATGAAATTAGGTAATTCTGGTCTATATTATAGAATAAGATTTTTTCTGAACCTGTTTAAATCTGCTCTGTTATTCATCATCAGTTTCATCTTGGTTGAGTAAGTGCTTCGTATCAAAAAAAATTGTCAAATTATCAGGGAACAGTGACTAAACGCATCCTCAACTTTGATTACAATTTCGACGAAATACATTACTGCTTTAGTTCTGTTCGACTTTTTTGTTAACTTTAAAAAAATTCAAATTGATTAAAATACATTTTTACAAACCTAAAAAACCATTATTTTCCCTTTATATATGTACATATGTACATACGAATGTGTATACCTTGTTGTTGAAGGGGAAAAATAAATCTTTCATTTTCGAAGATATATAAGGAAGTCTTTTTATGCCACACATTTGGTATATATTTCAACACAGGCCGTTGTGGATATAACGTAAGAAGAATCTAAGCTTACGTTCAGTTATTCCTTTCAAACCAAATTAGCCTAATTAACTATCGTCTATTGATTTGTAATACAAATATAATAACTTCATGAGTGGTTAATCTCAGTTACACCTTTATGCTGCAAGGTGTGCATTAAATTAAATATTTATGCATGTTCAGATCAAACTGAGTTCCTGCCAAAGAAGAATTATAGGCCGGACCCACATCAATGTGGCAACTTTACTAAGAAACCCATGACATATTCCTTTATTATTCTTACAACAAAGCACGTTAAATACCGATTTTGCTGTTTCACTATTGATATTGAGTTCTCTGTTTTGTTATTTAGCTTATACAGCAGACCTCAACTACCGTTATTCTTAGTGATTTATTGTAGTTTTCCTATGAACCTTTTTACCCACAATCAAATTCTGTTACATGGAACTTTTAAATTTCACTCAGGTACATGATATTGGAAATTACTTAAAAAAACCCTTGTATATTAATCCTTTATGGAATTTGGAAGTCCAGAAAAAATGTTCTTTCATTTTTACGGACTTCTGTATTTGAATTGCCATATTGCTTTAATCAAATAATGGTTTAAGTTTCTTAAGCCCAATTTCTTTAGAAGTTCAATATCAAAAATGAAATTGAAAAAATTGGAGAAAAATTTATAAAAATGTCCTGGCGTATGGGAGATGAAAAATGATATACACATCAGCACTTCCATGTAATCAAAAGAACTTTCTTTAAAGTTTTCAAGTAGTCGCATAAGATTTACAATACCCACAACTAGTAGACCGATTACAAATAGTAAGGTGAATTGCATTAAAAAAGATGCTTTGATTTCCATCACCTACAACTTTGGATATTTTCAAAAGAGCGAGTAAGCGAAATTTCAAGAAATTACACTAGAACCGAGCTCTACTAAACGGATTTCTAAGCCCGTGTGCCCTTATTTTATAACATCAATGACACTGCACGACAAATCCGAATACAATTTTATTGTTTTGATTTGAATATGTGGTGTCGATGTCTATGACATTTATCCACAAAAATGTAATTAACGAACTTCGACCAAATATAAGTAATCGAGTAAACATGTCGCGAAAGGTTCCCGAAGAATTAGCGACGACCGGTAGTCCACGCGAGTATTAAGTAGTTACCACTGGGAATGCCTTCCACTAGTTCCAAGTATTTATAATTTTCATTAAGTTTTGATAGCTTCCGTTTTCTATTCTATGGCATTCTTCTTCATTCAATCTCATCGGCTAGACGAGTTCGTGGTGTGTTTCAATTAAAGTTATTATAAAAATTAATGTTGTAGTTAAGTAAAATTAATTAAAGTAATAAAGTGAAATGGTGCAGGGACCTAGCTTCACATGGGGATTAACTTCACCACTAGTGAGAAGTAATTTCCCACCAAGAATGAGAAATAACTTAACCTTAAAATTGCGTAAAATAATTTCCCATTAATAATAAGAAAATCTCAAGGAGGTAACAAAAAAGGTAAAAAAAACATAAATTAGAGGGTTCTGTGAAACAAGACCCTAAACCAAAAACCAAACCAAAAAAAAAAAAAAAAATTAAATAGAGCCCCCAAATTGTGTCATTTTTACTTTCGATTATAGGGACCATAAGGGAAGTTTAGGATTCGTGAATAAAAAAAAATTGAGATAACAATCAAACATGACATTACGATCATAGACAAGCCTTTAAACACTCTAAAAAAAAATATTAAACTACCGATTCTAACATTAACTTCAATACATAATCAGTAAAAGATCTGACATTTAAAATGCTATAGCTTTTGTGTGTGTCCCAAGTACAGATATGCTAAAATAGCAGCCTAGAGTTTTTTCATTCAACAACTTTCATCAACTTTTTCAATTCCCAGCTTGAACTTGCTTTAGTTATTTTTGACAATTCTGTTTTTCTACGTTCCTGCCAATACATTTGATACTCCTTCGTTTACCGAAAGTCTATCCAACGTTATTTGTCTTCTTCTAATTTCTTATTTCTTCCCAACACATCATGATACTCTTTCGTTTAAAGAAAATCTATTAACTGTATACATTTGTCTTCTTCTAACTTCTTATTTCTTCCCAACACATCATGATACTCTTTCGTTTACCGAAAGTCTATCCAACTGTATTCATTTGTCTTCTTCTAACTCCTCATTTCTTCCCAACACATCATGATACTCTTTCGTTTAACGAAAGTCTATCCATATGTCCTTTTTCCCTCTTCCCCTTTTCACACCATCTTGGTGTTCGCGCATGCTAATTCGAATATTCGTATACCAAATATATCGTCTTCCCCATGCGCATTTCATTCCACCAATAGATTATGGTCCTACACCTTCGCACATCTTTACATACCTACACATTGACGCAATATAATTGCCCCCCCCCTGCACACACTTATACCAACACAGAAAAAAACAACGCCGATCAGACGACCGGTAGTCCCCGCGAGTATTAAGTAGTTACCACTGGGAATGCCTTCCACTAGTTCCAAGCTAAAACGCATTTATAATTTTCATTAAGTTTTGATAGCTTCCGTTTTCTATTCTATGGCATCCTTCTTCATTCAATCTCATCGGCCAGACGAGTTCGTGGTGTGTTTCAATTAAAGTTATTATAAAAATTAATGTTGTAGTTAAGTAAAATTAATTAAAGTAATAAAGTGAAATCATGCAGGGACCTTCACCAATAGTGAGAAACAATTTCACTTTCTTTTGGGAAATAAATTCCCACAAAGAATGAGAAATAACTTAACCTTAAAATTGCGTAAAATAATTTCCCATTAATAATAAGAAAATCTTAAGGAGGAAATCATATAGATTTTTAGCAATTTATTGTAAGCAAAAGTTTTTGTAACAAAAAAAGTGAAAACATTTTCTAACAAAAAAGTTAAAAAAAAACATAAATTCGAGGGTTCTGTGAAATAAGACCCTAAACCAAAAAACAAAACCAAAAAAAAATTAAATAGAGCCCCAAATTGTGTCATTTTTACTTACGATTATAGGGACCATAAGGGAAGTTTAGGAATCGTGGTGAATAAAAAAAAAATTGAGATAACAATCAAACATGACATTACGATCATAGACAAGCCTTTAAACACTCTAAATGGGTTAAGCAATTGCGTTGAAATTTGGTATGTCTGTATCTCTTGGCATTCCTCAGAGGGGAAATTGAAATTTTATTTTTAGGGCTAAAAATAACGGTACTTGCCATATAACGACTAAGAAAAAGCTTATTTAACCACGGGAAATAATGTTAGATCAAAGAGAACAATTTAATTTACTGCTGTATATTCTTCAAATAATTTCTATACTTATAACATAGTCTTTACTAATAAATTAACCAAGGTAAAATTACTCCACTAGAGTATAGAGTAAGAGTTCTTCACTCGACCACGGTGTAAAAACAAGTGCGTCATATGAGAGAGTAATGATGTTAGGGAAGAATGAATTTCCCATTTCATTGCACACATTTACGTGGCGTGTTCTTATTGGTCATCGTTACACTTAATTTTCTCGACAACGGCTCCAACGAATTTTTTTGAGTTTTTTCTTTTTTGGTAGTAGCTATCAGCTAATAAGAACGAAATTTACCGGAAAAAGTATATTAACGGTACCTTCATAAAACGTTTTTTTTAATTATCTACTTTTTTGTAACGGCTCAATGGATTTCAATAAAAAATTATATTTGAGAAGATCTAAGTAGTCAAATTAATCAAAATTTTAAATAACTTTTTTTCTAATAAATATTAATTTTTCAATATTTTTTTTTTGAAAAAAATCAATATTATTAAAACTAAAAAATATTTTTTTTTTTAATTTTATAATCACATGTATCGGGTTGTTCAACAGGGACGCTACAAAAGTAGATCGACATATTTCTTGCCGTTCTTTTGACGTTTCTCTTCAGTAAGGTTTGCCATTTCTTGATGGAAAGATATACGAGCCAACAACGAGTCGAAATTGTGTTCTCACCGTTAAGAGCGCTACGTCCAATTTATGGTCGTCATAATCGTCCTAGCAGATCAACAATTGAGCGTCTAGTGGAAAATTTTGAATCCACAGACACAGTACAAAATGTTCCCGTGCCAGTGAGACAAAGAAGTGCCCGTATTGTCGAGAATATTGCTGCCGCTGAGGCTTCAGTTGCAGAAAGCCCAAATGTGTCTCTCACACGTCGTTCTCAAGCGTTGGGCATCTCTGTGACGTCGTTGTGGCGAATTTTGCGAAAAGATCTTGGCCTACATCCTTACAAGATTACGTTGACGCAAGAACTGAAGCCGCTTGATCACCAGAAGCGTCGTATGTTCAAAAACTAAAAAAATACGGTTTGGTGTGGTTTATGGGCCGGCGGCTTCATTGGGCCGTTCTTCTTCCATGAAGATCAAGACCGGCACGTTATTGTGAATGGGGATCGCTACCGTTCAATGATAACCGAATATTGTTGGCCCCAATTGGATGATATGGACTTGGAGGACATGTGGTTCCAAAAGGACGGCGAATGTCACAATCAATTTATTGGAAACCAAGTTTGGAGAACGTGTTATCTCACGAAATGGTCCAGTCGGTCGTGCAATTTGTAGCCGTTAGACTATTTCCTGTGTGACTACGTTAAATCTATGGTCTATGCCAACAAGCCAGCGACGATTGATGAACTTCGTGTACGAATATCGAACGTGAAATTGCAGCAGTATCGGCCGATTTATGCTTGAAAACCGTCGAAAATTGGGTTCAGCGTCTGGACTTCTGCAAGCGTGCCCGTGGGAGCTATGCAAAAGAAATCGAATTCCATACATAATGGCATCGAACCTACTTTCACAGGAATAAATAATTTCATTGTTATACTTTTATATACTTTTGTAGCGCTTTTATTGAAAAACCTTTTATATTTATAAACTCTAAAAAACTGCAATAGTGCCCCGTGGCTTAGTGGTTAGTGTGTCGGAATGCTAAGCGAATGAGTCTCATGAAGTTTCGAATCCAGCTCATAGCTACCTTCTTTTCCGGGGTACTGCCTACAAGAGTAAAATTTGTTTCGAAAAAGTGCATCTCATGTAGCCGTTCGGACTCGGCGGTAAACTATAGGTCTCTTCCATTCTTGCAGATTAACAGCACACACACAGGAATGGTTGAGAGTATAAGTCATTAGGCCTTGGCTGATTGGCTCCTTAAGGAGCTGTCGCGCCAATAAATTTAATTATAATTTTAAAAAACAGCATATCAAAATAAAAAAAAAATTCAAAAAACTTAAAATAAAAACAGGATTTTATCAAAATCCGTCCTACAGTTTTTTAAATACTTTTTTCATATATTTGTTACTATACATATACCTGTCATGTAACCGTTACGTAAAAGCTTATTTTTCTCGAAAACGGCTCCAAGAATTTTTATAAAAAAAATCAGTGTACTACTGTAGGTATGCATTATATTTTGATGAAAACAAAAATTAATATGGTGGGCTGAAAACGGTACATCCCATAGGACCAGCTTTTTTCTTCGACTTTCTCGAAAACTGGTGATACGATTTCAATCAAAATTGCTATTCAAGAAGGTGTAGATAGCCTTAGTAATTTTGCATTGATTTTTTTCCGAAAACTTTTTTTTGTATTTTTAATAATTTAATTTTTTTTTTTTGAAAAGTCAATATTTTGAAAACGTGTAAGTGAATATTTTTTAAATTTTGTTTTTAAATGAACGTTATTTTTGTGCTTAAGTTTGTATTCTTGAATTATTTTTTTTTAATTTTTTAAAAAAATTGTTAGAAAAAACGGCTCCTACGATTTTGAAAAAAAACATACTTTTTACATTTCCTAAAGAAATAAAATGGCGTTTAAATTATTTCACCCAATACAATTTAACGTACTTTATTCAAACAATCAAGTCACAAAAATTGAATAAATGCTTTGATGTTCACTTTAATTTCCTTAAACTTTATTCTACAATGTGATCGCACATATGAGCAAGTACGTTCGATTCAGTCGTGCAATTTATTTCATAATGAAATTGTGCCTTTTATTGCAAAAAGGAAATCGACACATAATTTTCTTGACCTTCAGCATTCTTTTGGGCTTGAATTTGTATGTTACATTCGGCACACATTTTCAAAGAGCTTCAACATTAGGACTTCCCTCTCTTTTTATCGGATTCTTCGCCGTCAAGCACATCGACACATACATATCTAATTTTTCCACAAAAATTGCGATTTTTGCAACTATTCTGTTATTCGCTGATGATTTTCAAAACAGTCCTCAGAAACTAGTTTCAATTAAAAGGAATCTGTCGATCTTAAGCTCATAGAGGCCGGACGTCGGGTCGAGGTGCGCACACAAATAATTAAAACAAGTCAAAAAAAAAAATTATTGCGCATTGTTATCGCGAGTGTTTTAAAAAAAATAATATTACACATTCGTTTGAGAAATTGGATAAACCCCCTCGCGTGTGCTGTAAAAAATATATCAATATCAACTCGCGTCGTTGGAAGAGAGACAAGATGCGCATTCGCGCTGTGGAAAAATAAAATAAAAAATAATACACACTTGCATAACAAATCAAATTATTCTCTTATCTGTCCCAAGACCTTTGTGCTTAGCTTAACTGCCTCTTTTTATCTACTGTAGGCATCGTATAACCATCTAATGCTTGCGGTAAATGGATAAGGGCATCTGCGTTTGTCCTATTGTGCTGAATATTTAAATTATTTTTTTGTATGCAAGCTGTCTTATGGGCATAACACCTAAGACAGTTTGTTTATTACAGAAGTTGATTTGGATTTTCACTGCATAGTTCGACTTAGTCAGAATTGTGTTTTGTGTGAAAGTATTTTTAAATGGTAAGTGATTTTCGTGTCGTGTATTCTAATGTTCGTGGTATAAGAAAGAATTCCTTTCACGTGTACGTCTACACTGTTCAATACAGGCCAGCTGTTTTGGCATTAAGTGAAACCCAGGTTGGAGTATGGAGTAAATACTGATTTATCAGAATTTGCTCTACATGGGTATAGCTTGGTGCCATTACTATTTTCCCATCATGGTCTCAAGGTCTATGTTAGGAACGATATTGCTTGCCAGAGCCTTCCCCAATATGGGCAATGTTCAAACACGGACTTTAACTTCGTATGGCTCAAATTTACTGTCCGCAAGCATGTCATTCATTATTGTTTTATTTACAGGAGTCCAAATCTCGACAGTAATTCGACTTGGAACGAGTTTGATGCGTTGTCTGATTCCATCTCGAAAATTGTTTCCCTTTGTCCTCGCACTGAAATCGTTATTGCCGGCGATTTCAATGTACACAATTCCAACTGTCTCTGCTATTCTGGTCAGACAACACCCGAAGGAAGGTAGTCGAGCTCTTTGCCGGGTTATATCACCTTACCCACTTCCCACCAGGACCGTTTGGCAATACGAGAAAGCCAATTGGGACGGCCTGAATATTTTTTTCCGAAACTTTAACTTGTCACTATGCTTCCTCAATAGTGACATTGATGCCAGTGCTGAAATGATCACAAATGTGATTCTTCTAGGGATTCGTTCTTTTATTCCTAACAGAGTAAAAAGCATCAAGCCTAAAGAAAAGTCTTGGTTTAATTCTGAGTGTAAAGAAGCTATTAGGCTCATAGAAGTAAGTTTCCGATCCTACAAAGACAACCCTAACGAGGAAAATAGGAAATAGCACAAACAAGCAAGAAACTCATGCAACTCCGTTATTGAAAGAACCAAATTTTTGCGTGACCAAAAATTACGGCAAAATATTCTGCAGTGTCCCAAAGGCAGACAAATTTTTTGGTCATTTGTAAAAAATATTAAAACCTTCTCAACATCTTCGGTTCCAACGTTCATCGGAAATAACAAACCAATTGTTTACTCTTCAGAGAAGGCAAACTTGCTCGCCGCCCATTTCGCTGCCAGCTCCACGCTGCCGCATAGCAACGTTGCCCTTCCTGTACTTGAGAATGTAAATTTTTCCATGGGACACATTTTTTTCCGCACTCGTACAGTAGCAAGAGTTCTCAAAGATCTCGATATACACAAATCCGCTGGCCCGGATGGTATACCCCCGATTCTTCTGAAGAGGTGTTCTTCCACACTGGCAAAGCCACTTCGTAAGCTTTTCCATCGCTCCTACTCTTCTTGAATCTTTCCTAGAAGATGGAAAACAGCATTTGTCCAGCCTGTCCCTAAGAAAGGTGACCAATCCTCCCCCTCCTCCTACCGACCCATAGCACTGACATCCCTTCTTTCTAAGGTCATGGAAACACTGATTAACCATCAGCTTAAGGAATATCTCGAAGATCGAAAGCTTCTCAAGACCGTCAGTATGGCTTCCGCAGCAACCGTTCCACTGGTGATCTGATGGCATATCTTACCGAACAGTGGAATAAATCTTTACATCGCTTTGTTGAAAGTAAGATTATTGCTCTTGATATCTCCAAGGCATTTGATAGAGTTTGGCATGAAGCTCTCTTATCGAAAATGCGTACTTTTGCAATCGATAATACTCTTGTTCGTTGGATTAGAAACTATCTTCTGGACCGTTCAATACAAGTTGTATTGGACGGATTCAAGTCTGATTTCCACAAAATAAATGCTGGTGTGCCCCAGGGCTCTGTTCTGTCTCCGACTCTTTTCCTCATTTTTATAAATGATCTTCTGTCTGTTACTTCTAATCCACTTAACTGTTTTGCTGACGACTCTACCCTCAGCTTTTCATATTCGTTCGATAATTCACGTCCTTCGCCTTCTGACGTACAATTGCAACGGTACCGTATGTCAAGCTCATTAAACTTCAATTTATACAGCATTGTTAAATGGGGTAATAAGAACCGACGCAATGTTTCATGTCTTTCCTTATTTTATCGTTTCTTTTATAAAAAATGTTCACTCGAAGTAGCCAGCTGCATTCCTCCCCTTAAAAGTTTCTCCCGAAATACTCGTCACGCAAGGAATGCCCATCAGTTCACCCTTGAGCCCAATTTCGGATGTACCGTGAAATTTAGAGATTTTTTTTTGTATATATAATTAACGCGCGCACAAGGGATTATTTGTTTCCCTTTTAATGTAACACACTGCGTGGCCATTTGAAAGATAGGGAGGGGGAGATAGAAGATGCCGATTAACATTGGTTTTGAATGTTAGCAGATCAAAATGGCAAGGGAAAATTTCGCCGGGTAAACTATTGTTTTGTTTTGTTTGGCTAAAAAAAGAATCCCTATATTTCACCGTACGTCTGAAATTGGGCTCAAGGGGGAACTGATGAGCATTCCTTGCGAGACGAGTATTACGGGAGAAACTTTTAAGGGGAGGAATGCAACTGACTACTTCGAATGAACATTTTTGTAAAAGAAACGATAAAATAAGGAAAGACATGAAACATTGTGTCGGTGTTCGGGAGGGGCAATTGTTTCAGCGGCAGTTCTATTTCCTATCAATCTTAACGGTCGATTTTTTATACTATGAAGATAACGACTTTTGGCTAAACAACTGAACGTCAATATGTCAATGTTTTGTCAATATAGTATAGATCTCCAACAGTCTTCTGTCTCATTCACTCATTAATTTTTCATATTTTGAGATAAAAAAATTCTTCGTTTTTCTTAAACTTTTCTGTTATATTTAAACCTTTTCCTTACAAAACAAACACAAAACAAAAATAGTTATTTAATTTGGTGCAACTATTCGGAAGTTATGCGAGTACATAAATTTCATTGATACATTTGTATTTATATAGATAGATAGATATATTGTTTTTTTTAATCGATTTATGACGTTTATTGAATTAAAGGCAAATATTTTAATTCATCACTATACACATATAATAAAATTGAAGCAGTTTCGGCCTGACTGCGCATAACACGAGAACGACAAGCCGAATTTGAACAAATCTTTTTTTAATTAATAGGATATTTACTCGAGAAACATATACATAGGACATTTTTTTTTAATAAAGTTACTTAAACTTTGTAATTTGTATCCATGGATCGAGGCTTACTCAAGCTAAGCCGCGGGCCCAGATAGTACTTTTTTAAATTGAATAAATAGAGTAATATATAAGCTGATGGTATGTATTTATTTATTTATTTATAGCTAAATAATTTACAAAATTAATTTATAAACTATTTATTAAGGAAGACACTAGGGCAGCAAGGCCATATAGTGTCATTTTTTGAAATGCACAAATAATTCAAGTATACTAGAAATTATAATTAGTTAACATTTATGTATGTACGTACATAAGTAAAATTTTAATTTGTGTGAATAGTTGATTTGAATACAAAAATAAGAAATAAGAAAAGTAAAAGATTAACTTGTATTTTAGACATTAAGAATTTAAATATCATTAAACTTGTTGTGGAGTAATGTTGCTTCTTTGATGTTTTGAAGGGACTGCAAAAGAGTTGGATCTAAAAGGTCTGCGAGTTGTTGCTCAATAAGTTGTGGTTCATTTATACGCTTGGAGATAGGGCAAGTAACCAATATATGCCAAATAGTAAGAGCAGTTCCACAGTTCTGACATTCTTCTGGAGATTCTCTGTTGTACAAATGCCGACTGGTGAAAAGGGTTTTCCTACCCTGATTCGTAGCAGTTTTATACAGTCATTTCTCGTAAATGCTGTATTGTAGGGGAAAAGTGATGTTTTCGAAGAAAAGTTTCTGAATGTTTCCACTCCTCAGCTATCTGCGCCTTCTGTATTGATTCAACAATTTTTTTGTAAGTCGATAAGAAATAGGGATTTCTACTGTCGAAGGGTATTTATTAATTTCTTTACCTGATGTATCTGCAAATTCATTACCCGATATTCCTACGTGTGCAGGTACCCAAGCTAACATTATATTGCTGTGATTATTGAGGCTGCTTCTGATGGATTCCAGGGAAGGACATTTGTTAAGTCCACTGCGAAGTCCATAAAGGATGCTTAGGTTATCAGTGAAAATAATGGTTCTCTCCTTAAGGCATTGGGCTATGGATATAGCTTTTTCGATAGCTGTTAGTTCTGAAATGTAGCTTCCAGCTAGTTCCAACAATAGTCCTTGATGGATAAGTTTTGGAACTCCCAATGAGTGTAGCTGATTGATAGCTGGAATAGCTATAATAGCTATTTGACTCTGTCAAACGCCTTTTCAAGATCCCATGACATTACCATACTGTGCGTTGCAGACAGATTTTGGGCAATTTTTCGTTCCAATAGCTGTAAGAGTGTTTGAACTCCTCTATTAGGTCTAAAGGCATATTGTGCCGGGTGCAGTTTCTTTTCCATCATCCAACCAATTCGTCTTGCTAGGATTTTCTCAAAAATCTTAGAGAGAATGGGAAGGAGTGATATGGGTCGATATTCTTTATTAAATGGGATGATTGTGTCTTTTTAGGTATGGGTTTAAGTTTTGCCCGCTTCCAGTCCTGTGGAAAAATACCCTTATCCATAATGTTGTTGTACAGAGAACAAATTCTTCTTTTGAGACTATCATCACAATATTTTGCCATATTGTACGTAATCTTATCTTCTCCCGGCGTCGTTCCCTTTGTACCTTGTAGGGTTAGCTTTAGTTCGATTAGTGTGATTGCTTCCATGAGATATTCCGATTGGTCAAAAAGATTAGGGAGGTTATCTATATTAAAACTGATCTTTTTTTGGATCGTATTTTTAGGGTAAGAGATGTCAGCACTATATCCTTTCCATTTGTTAGCGAAAGTATTTGCTATCACTCTGGGATCTATTTGTATGGTTTCTTCCATAAACATGTGAGGGAATTCTTGAGGTGGCTTCGAGGTTCGGAGTGACCTTATTCTGTTCCATAGTGTTCTAGAGTCTAGAGTTGGATTCATGGTATTGATAAAATTTTCCCAGGACAATCTTTTGGCTTGGATAGATTCTCTCCGAAGTTTCGAACAAGTTTTCCTGTAATAAATGCAATTTTCTGTTGTGGGGCTTCTTCGTAATTTTGACCATGCAATATGTTTTTCTTTTACAAGGATGGAAATGGTTTTGGTGAACCAAATAGGATTTGGTTTGTGTCTTGTTTGGTTTGTTACAGGAATACTTTTTGCTTTTTTTTTTTTTTTTTTTTTTTATAATTAACGCGCGCACAAGGGATTATGTGTTTCCCTTTTAATGTAGAACACACTGCGCGGGCATTACGAAGATAGGGAGGGGAGAGATAGGAGGTGCCGATTAACATTGGTTTTGAATGTTTGCAGATCAAAATGGCAAGGGAAAATCCCGCCGGGTAAACTATTCCAGATTCGTGTCGTTCGGCTAAAAAAAGAATCCCTATATTTCACGGTACGTCCGAAATTAGGCTCAAGGGTGAACTGATGAGCATTCCTTGCGAGACGAGTATTACGGGAGAAACTTTTAAGGGGAGGAATGCAACTGGCTACTTCGAGTGAACATTTTTTGTAAAAGAAACGATAAAATAAGGAAAGACATGAAACATTGCGTCGGTGTTCGAGTGGGGCAATTGTTTCAGCGGCAGTTCTATTACCTATCAATCTTAACGCTCGATTTTGTATTCTATCAAGCAGGTGAAGCGATGTTTGCGAAGCACCTGCCCAGAGGTGGGAGTTATACTCGAGTTTAGGGCGTATAAACGCTTTATAAATTGTAGCCAGATCAGATGGGGAAAAGTACTTCTTACACCGATACAGAAAACCTAAGCACTTTGCAGCATTCTTAGCGATCTCAAATATATGGTCGTTCCAACGGAGGTCGTCGTTGACACACATACCGAGTACTGAGAGCTTTTCGGTTTCTTCGATGTAAGTGCCATTCATGGACAATGGCATTGGGGGAATGTTTAGCTTTAACGACAGAAGACAGCATTGAGTTTTCGAAGCATTAAACTCCACACGATTTCTATTACCCCATTTGACAATGCTGTATAAATCGGAGTTTAATGAGCTTGACATACGACACCGTTGCAATTGTACGTCCGAAGGCGAAGGACGTGAATTATCGAACGAATATGAAAAGCTGAGGGTAGAGTCGTCAGCAAAACAGTTAAGTGGATTAGAAGTAACAGACAGAAGATCATTTATAAAAATGAGGAAAAGAGTCGGAGACAGAACAGAGCCCTGGGGCACACCAGCATTTATTTTATGGGAATCAGACTTGAATCCGTCCAATACAACTTGTATTGAACGGTCCAGAAGATAGCTTCTAATCCAACGAACAAGAGTATTATCGATCCCAAAAGCACGCATTTTCGATAAGAGAGCTTCATGCCAAACTCTATCAAATGCCTTGGAGATATCAAGAGCAATAATCTTACTTTCACCAAAGCGATGTAAAGATTTGTTCCACTGTTCGGTGAGATATGCCATCAGATCACCAGTGGAACGGTTGCTGCGGAAGCCATACTGACGGTCATGGAGAAGCTTACGATCTTCGAGATATTCCTTAAGCTGACGGTTAATCAGTGTTTCCATGACCTTAGAAAGAAGGGATGTCAGTGCTATGGGTCGGTAGGAGGAGGGGGAGGATGGGTCACCTTTCTTAGGGACAGGCTGGACAAATGCTGTTTTCCATCTTCTAGGAAAGATTCCAGAAGAGTAGGAGCGATGGAAAAGCTTACGCAGTGGCTTTGCCAGTGTGGAAGAACACCTCTTCAGAAGAATCGGGGGTATACCATCCGGGCCAGCGGATTTGTGTATATCGAGATCTTTGAGAACTCTTGCTACTGTACGAGTGCGGAAAAAAATGTGTCCCATGGAAAAATTTACATTCTCAAGTACAGGAGGGGCAACGTTGCTTTGAGGCAGCGTGGAGCTGGCAGCGAAATGGGCGGCGAGCAAGTTTGCCTTCTCTGAAGAGTAAACAATTGGTTTGTTATTGTCGATGAGCGTTGGAACCGAAGATGTCGAGGAGTTTTTTATATTTTTTACAAATGACCAAAAATTTTTACTGCCTTTGGGACACTGCAGAATTTTTTGCCGTAATTTTTGGTCATGCAAAAATTTGGTTCTTTCTATAACGGAGTTGCATGAATTCCTTGCTTGTTTGTGCTTTTTCCGATTTTCCTCTGTAGGGTTGGCTTTGTAAGATCGGAAACTTACTTCTTTGAGCCTGATAGCTTCTTTACACTCAGAATTAAACCAAGACTTTTCTTTAGGTTTGATGCTTTTTACTCTGTTAGGAATAAAAGCACGCATACCTAGAAGAATCACATTTGTGATCATTTCAGCACTGGCATCAATGTCACTATCGAGGAAGCATAGTGACCAGTTAAAGTTTCGGAAAAAGAAATTCAGGCCGTCCCAGTTGGCTTTCTCGTATTGCCAAACGGTCCTGGTGGGAAGTTTTTCTTTAACTGGATGGGTGGGGGATGAGAAATTAGCTGAAATGATACAATGGTCTGAAGTGCCAAATGGAGAAGTTACACTAATGGTATATTTATCAGGGTGAGAAGTAAGAAACAAGTCAAGAGTATGGGCTGCTTGCCCAGCAACATCCGGTATACGCGTTGGCACATCGATCAGTTGGGTAAGGTGATGTAACCCGGCAAAGAGCTCGACATACCTTCCTTCGGGTGTTGTCTGACCAGAATAGCGGAGCCAGTTGGAATTGTGTACATTGAAATCGCCCGCAATAACGATTTCAGTGCGAGGACAAAGGGAAACAATTTTCGAGATGGAATCAGACAGTGCATCAAACTCGTTACAAGTCGAATTACTGTCAAGATTTGGACTCCTGTAAATAAAACAATAATGAATGACATGCTTGCGGACAGTGAATTTGAGCCATAAGAAGTTAAAGTCCGTGTTGGAACATTGCCCATATTGGGGAAGGCTCTGGCAAGCAATATCATTCCTAACATAGACCACGAGACCATGATGAGAAAAGAGTAATGGCACCAAGCTATACCCATGTAGAGCAAATTCTGATAAATCAGTATTTGCTCCAACCTGAGTTTCACTTAATGCCAAAACAGCTGGCCTGTGTTGAACAGTGTAGACGTACACGTGAAAGAAATTCTTTCTTAAACCACGAACATTTGAATACACGACACAAAAATCACTTACCATTTAAAAATACTTACATACAAAACACAACTCTGATTAAGTCGAACTGCGCAGTGAAAATCAAAATTAACTTCTGTAATAATCAAACTGTCTTAGGTGTTATGCCCATAAGACAGCCTGTTTACAAAAAATCAATCCAAACATTCAGCACAATAAGACAAATTCAGATGCCCTTATCTATTTACCGCAAGCATTGTATGGTCATACGATGCCTACAGTAGATAAGAAAGAGGCAGTTAAGCACAAAGGTCTTGGGACAGAATAGAGGATAATTTGTTATGCGAATGCGTTTTATTTATTTTTTTTTTCTTCTTCAGCGCGAGTGGGCATCTTTTTCATTCATCCTACGACGCGAGTGAACACTATTATTTTTTTTTTACAGCACACGCGAGGGGTTTTTTTCTAATTTCTCAACGAGCGTGTATTATTTTTTTTTTCCTTAAAGCACTCGCGATAACAATGCGCAACAATTATTTGTTTGGACTTCGTTTAACTAATTGTGCGCGCACCTCGACATCCGTCTTCAACGAGCTTAGGATCGACAGCTGCAGCTGTTCTGATGATTTTTTTTTATTTTTTGCAGCTTCCTGGTTAATGTTATTTGATGAAGCTATTTCTAATGAAAGGGTTTGTGTGGTTGATTCAAATAACCTCCAATTAGCCAAATTTTCTTTAAAACGTGCCTGGAACTTCTTTGTTATTTTCCTTTGTGGAGTTTGTATCACGATTGGAATATGGTCTTTAGTTTCTGAGCCGGAAGGTATGACCTCCCAATTTAGTAAGGGTGCAATATCCTCAGTTGCAAATGACACATCGATTGCCGTAAAAGTATTTCTAGTGCTAAAGAAAGTGGGTGAACCATCATTAAGAAGGACTAGATTTCTATCATTTGCAAAGTTTTCGAACTTTAATCCAGTAGGGTTAGTTGCATTTGATCCCCATAACGTATTATGTGCATTTATATCACCTAATATTATATGCTGGTTACGATTTCTTAATGGAATATCTTCTAGGATTTCTGGAGTAATGATAACGTCATGTTCCCTGTATATGTTTGTGATGTTAATTGTCCTATTTGCTCTAATTTCGATTGTTTGATCCAACAAGTTTGATGTGGAGGTGATATGCGATTCTATGGGTATATTCTGTTTGACAAGAAAACCTATACCTGCTTTGGCATAATGATAATTTTTATTATGTTCAAAAGTTTGGTAGTTTTTCATTTTAAAGTATTTATTTGTATTAGGTGTTATATGGGTTTCTTGTAGTGCTATTATATCTGGGCTATATTTATTAATTAAACGTTCTAAACAGTGTTTATTGTTTAAAAAGCCTTGAAGGTTCCATTGGAGGATGACAAAGTCAAATTCCAACAGAGCCATTATAATTTATCAGTTTTTGTATTTATCGAAAGTTGTGTGTGTGGTGTGGTGTATTGTGGTTTGGTTGTTGTGTGAGAGGGAGATTTTGTTGGAGTAAGTTTGAGTGATCTGTTAAGTTTGGGCAAACGGATTGCTCAGATTCGGAGTCAATATCCATAATATTGTCCTTTGATGTAGAATGTATATTTGCATATTTTTTCGGAATGATGAGAGAAATTAGTAAGATTTTGTAATTTGGGAGCGTAAGATGAGAGAGATTTTTGAGTTGATTGTGTTTGGGCTTGGGGTATTTTGTTGGTTTGCTGTGGTAGGTGGCTGGGATGGTTTTGGAGTGATTTATTGAGTGGTGGAGATTTTGTCATGGGTTAAATATTAGGAGTGTTTGGTTTGCTTTCATTTTGGATTTGAATATTTGTCGTCTCAGTGAGTGGACTGGAGTTGGCGCCTTGGCGGAGATGGTTGTTTTCTTCATTTGATTTTCTACGCGTTTCTTTATTATTTCTGCTACTGTCGGGCTATTTTCGTTCCTTTTTTTGGGAGGCTGTAGTTGGTGAAGTGACGGGTTGTCGTTATAGATTTGCCATGCATCACGAACGGTGCACCGGCGGTCAGCTTTGATCTTATTGACAGATTTGTACCGAAGGAAGGCGGGGCAGGAGGGGTCATATGACGTGTGGGTTTCTTCATTGCAATTAATACAGAATGTGCGGGTACAAGGTGTATGTGGTGACGGAAGTGCGCATTCTTTACAAAGTGCTGCATTAGTGCAGCGGTTTTTAGTATGTGCCAATTTTTGGCATAGCACGCAGCGCATAGGATTAGCAATATATTCATCAACTTTGCAGTTCATCCAACCTATTTTGATAGCTTGCGGCCGTCGGATTAGATCGAATGTAATAATTGCTGCACCTGTCGGTATCAAGCTGTCTTTTTCACGCTTCATCATTTTTTTTACTTCAGTTACTTTGAACTTTTTAAGTTCTTCTAAGAGTTCTGCTTCAGGAATATCGATTATATGTCTCGAGTAAATTTTTCCTTGCACAGAGTTTAGGGCAACGGGGTTAGTTACTTTAACCGGAATTGAATCGATTAGTTTAGCTTTGAGGAATTTGTTTGCGGTTGCTTCATTCAAGACTTTGAGTAAAAGATCACCTGACCTCATTGCCTTAACCTCCAAAATATCTTTCGATATGTGTTCCAAGCCTCTATTTATTTGGAAGGGATTGTAAGAAGAAAGAGTGCGTAGTTGAATTTCATCTTTTCCTGTTGCACTTACAGCCTTTTCTGCTCCACTTATAATAAGAAAGCGTGGGATGTTGGTGCCGTTCGTAATTATGGGTAGTAGCAGATAGTCGTCATCGTCTCTGGTTTTTCGTTTAGAGTTTTTTTGTTTTTTTTGTAGGCTTATATTGACCTCTGGATTGAGGCCGTTAAACCTGTTATCGGTATGAGGGGGCGGCCCCCAATCCATCTCTTAGCTTTTTAGTGGCGTGAAAAGAAAGAATCAGCTATGATATTATATATCTTTCACACGCGGTCAAAAAATATTCGCACCAAATTTGTCTTTACACGGCAAATGCCAAGTTTGGACTTGGTATTGGTATATCTCTCAAATACGAGGATCTTTTTCATATATACGAATCTGCAGCATATTATTAATGGGTACAAGGGACGTCGAATACACATTCATTTACGTCGATGTAGGTCGATATTTCCATGGTATCACGTTCAACCGTCGCACTTTAAGACAACCGATAGAAATTTAACAGCTTTGATTGTCAATACCGAAAGAACTGAATGGTCTTTAAATATCTGCCCCATATGCTCCATTTGCTCTGCGACCAAACATTGGATAGGTAGAAAGGTTTTCAATTTATTGGAAATGTAGTGCCAAACACTTCAAATAATGTGAGTGATCTCAGGGCATTCAACTCAATGAATTTGTTTCTTGTTGTTTGCGATGGCGTTGGTGAACAGACAGTTTTTTTTTAATGTTTCACATACGCCATAGTATCTATGGCGTATTTGGAGTATAAATAATAAAGGCGGCAATCAAGGAGACTAACCTGTAAAACAAACCTTGTAACCCTTCAACGGATCCCCGGACGCAGTGATATTTACAGAAATGAAATGGCTGATAGTCGGTCCATTCATGAAACCAAGCCAAGTTCTAACTTGGGTACTTCTGCCAATGGAAAACGAGAAAAACAAAATTTATGAAATATTAATCAAAGTCCAAACGATAGATGGTCAACATTTCAAACTTGTCGCAAGTAAAAATAAGTCATATTATGGGCTCCAACGAACAAGTAATCGTTTTTATTGCACAGGAAATTAGTGTATGCATCAATTGAAATTCAGAATACACAAATAATTAATTAACATAAATACTGTTCTCATTCTAGTATGTCGTTCTTAAATGCGTTAAATTTGTATTCTTTTTCATCATTGTTGAATGATCTTGGATTGTTATTCAATTTTTCATTTATATATACAATTCTAAAACTTGCTCTTATCCTCGAAATTGCATGCTCTCATATCTTTAGTTTATACTTGTTGCATTAGTTACGTTAATTTAACACAGAAATCCGATGGATGAAATTTCATTGACATATCCATGCAATTGTCATAGAATATGAAAGTATGTATACTTGAGCTTTAGAGTGGAGATACACCAATATCGTAGCAGGATATCAACAAAATTTATGTAATAAAGATTGTATACGTGTCTTGCAAAAAAAGCTAAGCTTCATCAATTTCATATTCAAATAGCAATCACCAATCATAATTCAATGATTTGGTTTTACCTCCATAAATAATTAAGTAGAAAAAACAAAATTTTAAAATTACGATTATAAAGTTTTTAAACATTTTTTAGGTAATTTTCATTACTCTAAAATAAATACTGCAGTTTATGTTATGAATAAGACTTTTATACCGACATACATCTCGGTAGTATATGTACATATGTTCTCACAACTTTGAGAGTTTTATTCAAGCTAAGATAAACGTCTAGGAGGAATATATTGGTTCCTACTGATACCAGTATACTTTAGCGAAACGTTTGTAATTGTACAATGTTTGGAAAAATACAACTTTAATATTTTATTATTTAAAATTATTGTCTATATATTCATAAAGTTTTTGTTTTGATTTAATAAACACGTTAATAGTATCGTCATGTAGTGCCCCGTTGCTTAGTGGTTACGGTGTCGGACTGGTAAGCGAAGAGCTTGGATTGGAGTCCAGCTGATAGCCACCTTCTTTTCCGGGGTACTGCCTCTGGCGAGGAACTGACAAGACCTCCAAGAGTAAAAAATTGTCTCGAAAAAGACCATATATTTGAGATCGCTAAGAATGCTGCTAAGTGCTTAGGCTTTCCGTATCGGTGTAAGAAGTATTTTTCCCCATCTGATCTGGCTACAATTTATAAAGCGTTAATACGCCCTAAACTCGAGTATAACTCCCACCTCTGGGCAGGTGCTTCGCAAACATCGCTTCACCTGAAACAATTGTCACTCTCGAACACCTACGCAATTTTCATGTCTTTCTTATTTTATCGTTTCTTTTATAAGAAATGTTCACTCGAAGTAGCCAGCTGCATTCCTCCCCTTAAAAGCTTCTCCCGTAATACTTGTCTAGTAAGGAATGCTCATCAGTTCACCCTTCAGCCCGATTTCGGACGTACCGTGAAATATAAAGATTCTTTTTTTTTAGCCGAACAACACGAATGTGGAATAGTTCACCCGGCGTTTTTGATCTGCAAACATTCAAAACCAATGCTAATCGACACCTCTTATTTCTCCCCTCCCTTTCTTCCTAATGCCCGCGCAGTGTATTCTACATTAAAAGGGAAACAAGTAGTCCCTTGTGCGCGCATTAAATATAAAAAAATAAATTGCACGACTGGATCGCACGTACTTGCTCATATGTGTGGTCACATCGTGGAATAAAATTTAAATAAAATGCACGACTTGGTCGCATGAACTTGTTCTTATGCTAGATAATTGCTTAGTGGCTGCATATGTATGTATATAAAGGGTGTTTTTTTTAGACGTGTGGTTTTCAAGAAGAAATAAAACGCATATAGTTTAAAGTTATGGCCAAGAATTTAGCTTTATTATAAAGATAAGGTTTGCATTATGTTCTAAAAATGATTTCGGAGAAGTGGCCGCCACGGCTGCCACGAATAAATTCCAGCCGAAGCCCAATTCTCCCAATTTTGTGAAAATCGAGATGGGTGGCCATATCGTTGCCCATTCACCGAACGTGTGACGCGCTTGATAGTCGTTCGCCTTTAATTCTTCAACGAGTTGGATTTTAAAGTCTGCAAACCAAGATCCTCCCGCAAAATCTTCCAAAAAGTGGATGGATGCGATGGCGGATGGACTCATTTGGGTCTTCTTCGATACTCTGTCCACCGAAAGGAACCATTATTTTGGCAATAAAATTGCACAATTTGCAAACTTGTTCAGGAGTAAGTCTATTCATTATGAAATCGCAAACCAAACTGAGCATAAATTAAGAGACAGCTGTCAAAAAGACCAACTCCGAAGAAAGTATTACCAGATTGAAAACCACACGTCTAGCTATTTAAATAAAAAAATATTTTTTTTTTGAAAATTCTTTATTTTTTTTAATTTGTTTAAGAGTTTTCTTGGAAAAACTAAGTATGCAATAAAGTTTGAAAACTAAATGTCTATCGAAGAAATAAAAATTTTGAAAATCATTGGATTAGTTTTTTAAAAAGTCGTTTTTTTTTTAAACTTTTTCGAAAAAAATATTTTAATTTTTTTTCCAGTGTGTCATTATGAGACAATCTGTAGTTTTCATCTGGGAAAATTATTTAAAAATATTCAATCAACCCATTTTCAAAATAATTCGAAAAACCATTTTTTTTTTAAATTAAAAATGGAAAAAAAAAGTTTTTGAAAATTTTGAAATGCGATATTAATTGAATTATAAAAGACTTCTTGTGGGCAAAATTTTATTCCAATCGGGATAATAGTTTACGATAAAACCGCATATGAAAAAAACCGGTTATGTGAGAGGTACAGTTATAGAACAAATTTGGAAATAGCTAGGGAACCATGTACAGCTAAAGTGCTATAAAACTCTGCTGTGAAAGTGCTTTGTTCAATTTATTTTACGCTCTCGCAATTTATTTTATTTATACAGTAAAAACGGCAAATTTATTATAAATTAATTAAGAAAAGTTTTAAATAACACTTTTTCTTCCATTGAAATATATATAAGTGCAAATATATCAGGTAAAAATTGTTATATTTGTCCCTATAATATCTGCCCAACTTGTCACATGACCGACAACAAAAGGAAATTAAACGAAACCTCTCCAGAAGAAAATCGTAAATCTAGAACGTCATTTATCAGCAGAACATCAAAACTTGAAAAAAATCCACTACGAGTATCGCTGAAGCCGATCTCCAAAAAAATAAAACAATAATCGACAAGTCTCTTCATATTGAACTTCAAAGAGCAACCGCCAAGTTAGCTACGAAGGACGACCTCATTTCTTTAAAAACTGAAATTAACTCGTTGCAAGCCCAAAATGAATTTTTAACCAAACAAATCAAACAATTTGAAACTAGATGCAACATTTTGGAAGACGAACTAGAGATGCAAGGTCGTGAATTAAAAGCAAAGAATATAATCCTCACTCTTCCCAAAGATCAAAAAATTATCAAATTATCAAAGAAACAAAAATTAATTCAATCACCTGCTGGACCAGTGATGCCACTTTAACAAAACTTACCAAATTCTAGTACGTAAGCACGAAATTGAAACTGTGATGCCGTCAGCTCAATATCTATTTTTACTTGTAATATTTTATTTTATAATGTGTCCGGTCTTAGTAACAATTTATTATATGAAAGATTTTGATATATTCTGTTTATATGAAACACATGTTACTTATGAAAATTTAAACAAATTCACGAAATATTTTAATGGTTATAAAATTGTCTCAAATGCTGCTGTAAGAACTTTTATAAAAGGACGCGCAAGTGGCGGAACACTGTACGGAATAAAAACATCGATATTAAAATCATACGATTTTGAAGTAATAGAAGGCTCAACCGTTATAAAACTTTTAAATATAAATGAAATGTACATTGTCCCGTTCTATATAAATTGTAACAAATGGCCCGATGACTATAAACGACTTATTTATACCTGGCAAACAAAAATGTATTAGTGATCGGTGATTTTAATGCAAAAACCAGCAATCATTAAACTACCACAGTCCCTTACACCAGCAATCCTACTTTAAGCAACGAGGAGAGAAATTCGAAGGACAGTGTATGCAATCAAAATGGTATGAAATTACTTCATTTGTTTCAGATGTACGATTTTACTATTTTAAAAGGATGTGCAAATGAAGACACCGAAGGGCATTTCACTTTTATTGGAGGACAAGGTAAATCTTTCATTGACTCTTGTGCGGTAAACAATGATTGGAATGATTTATTATCCAAATTCGAAGTACAATGTAAGAATTTCTCCGATGATTTGCCTATTATTGTGGAATGGGTAAATGTTGCTTCATCAGAGCAAAAGAACCTCAAACTATTGCCTCGATTAAATTGGAACAGGATGATCTATTGGTTTATCAAAACAAGTTGAACGCTAATCTTTTAAGTCTAAGCGAGTTATCTGAGTCAGTTGAAGTACATTCCAATCAAAAACCATTACAAATAAGTGAAAGAAGTTCAAGAATAAGTAGTTTTATAATGATTGTATGAATGCCTGAAGAAAATCATTTGCTCTTTTTAATGTGATGAGAAACTCCAACTTCATCTAGCTATCGAGATCTAGAAATTGGTATATCGAAGCAAATTCTTATTATTAAAATTTATGCAAACAAAAGAAAACGGAATTTGACAACAAACATGCACTTAAACTTGGCCAAACAAAAGACTCGAAAGAGTTTTGGAAAGTGACAACAGAAATCAACGGAACAAATTTTACCATAGGTACAGGAGTATCCGCCGAAGTTCTTTCGATCCACTTCAAAAAATTTGCTTTATGGAACATCTGGTCTACTTTTTATGTATGCTGAGCCTCTTTCTACTGACGAGATCCTAGATAGTGAAATAACACTGGAAGAAGTTTAAGATGTAATCACTAACGTCCTTCGCCTTCGGACGTACAATTGCAACGGTGCCGTATGTCAAGCTCATTAAACTCCGATTTATACAGCATTGTCAAATGGGGTAATAGAAATCGTGTGGAGTTTAATGCTTCGAAAACTCAATGCTGTCTTCTGTCGTTAAAGCTAAACATTCCCCCAATGCCATTGTCCATGAATGGCACTTACATCGAAGAAACCGAAAAGCTCTCAGTACTCGGTATGTGTGTCAACGACGACCTCCGTTGGAACGACCATATATTTGAGATCGCTAAGAATGCTGCAAAGTGCTTAGGTTTTCTGTATCGGTGTAAGAAGTATTTTTCCCCATCTGATCTGGCTACAATTTATAAAGCGTTTATACGCCCTAAACTCGAGTACAACTCCCACCTGTGGGCAGGTGCTTCACAATCATCGCTTCACCTGCTTGATAGAATACAAAATCGAGCGTTAAGATTGATAGGAAATAGAACTGCCGCTGAAACAATTGCCCCTCTCGAACACCGACGCAATGTTTCATGTCTTTCCTTATTTTATCGGTTCTTTTATAAAAAATGTTCACTCGAGGTAGCCAGCTGCATTCCTCCCCTTAAAAGTTTCGCCCGTAATACTCGTCTTGCTAGGAATGCCCATCAGTTCACCCTTGAGCCCAATTTCGGACGTACCGTGAAATATAGAGATTCTTTTTTTAGCCGTACAACACGACTTTGGAATGGTTTACCCGGCGAGATTTTCCCTTGCCATTTCAATATGCAAACATTCAAAACCAATGTTAATCGACACCTCCTATCTCTCCCCTCCCTATCTTCCTAATGCCCGCGCAGTGTGTTACACTAAAAGGGAAACAAATAGTCCCTTGTGCGCGCGTTAATTATAAAAAAAAAAAAAAAAAAAAAAAAGCACCTGGTGAAGACGGAATCCCATACGAATTCTTCAAAAACTCTTCTCCGGCGTTTATATGTCGACTTAAAACATTCTTCCACAAAGTTTATTTGAATGAAGATGTACCTTCATCGTTCAAAACTTCTATAATATTCTCGATCCACAAAAAAGGAGATTTGAATAATGTAAAAAATTATAGCGTTCATGAACGTGCTGGCTAAACTGTTTTGTGGAATACTCGCCAATAGACTAGAAAGATGGGTAGAATCGAACAGCACCCTCTCGGAATTTCAAGCTGGGTTCAGGAAAGGATACTCAACCGTGGACCATATTTTCACGCTGACATCCATTGTAAGAGCATATCAAGCAAGAAATAAAAAAATATACGCGTTATTCGTCGACTTCAAGTCAGCGTTTGATCTTGTAAATCGTAATGCACTTTTTTACAAACTATCGCAACTAGGTATATACACAAAGTATATTCATGTTTTGAAGGAGATGTATAGAGACTCAAAAGCAGCTGTTTGGGATGATTCGCACTACTCTACTCACAATGGTTTGAAACAGACTGGTGTGAAGCAAGGATGTCCTCTAAGCGCTATTTTGTTCTCGTTATTTTCCAGGAGAAAAACGAATAGTTGAAAAGATATTTAATGTACTTCTATACGCTGATGATATAGTGCTGCTGTCAGAATCACCCGAAAATCTCCAATTGATTATTCACCGCTTAGCCGAGTATTGCAGTAAAGGGGGTGCTGTTTTCTAGATCTAACCGGAACCAAAACTCGTGGTATTTGAATTTTAATGGAAACCGATTAGAGATAGCAGATGAGTACAAATATTTGGGAGTTAAACTAAATAAGACTATTAATTTTTCAAAACACACTTGATGGTATTGTGAATGTTGATTACGAACGACATTCTTCGGTTTGACAATCGACAGTTGTCGTGCATAATTTTCTGATCGACAGCAGAGTTTGGATGTCTTCTTTTGTTTAAAATTTTATTATTTTATTGAAATTGCTATTTTAATGTAAAATAAACAAAATAACATGTTTCACAGGTCAAAAGAAATTACATACATAAAACCAAATGAGTATTTTGGTAAGGTTAATGGAAAAAAATCAGGACATAGTAAAAGGCCTGTGTGTAAAGTCCCAGGCAAATATAAAATGGGAAAAATGTTCTTTGGATTTTTTTGAAATTACGATTTGACTCATTTTTAATTAAATTGAATTATAAAAAACGCAAACCAAAACTACAAATGCGAAAATGTATTTGTAAACACCCTAATGAACTGTCAAAATCGTTTTATTCACAATATATTTTTACATTATTCACAATAACATATCATTTCGTCGATCGTGGTCCACAATACCAAACACACAACCTAATCGACACAATCGACAAATGGCGAGTCGATTGGTGGTCGACAACCGCAATCGGGGCCTATATTATGCATCGCAAGTATGGGGTGATAACGAACATGCTGTGATAGAAAAGTTTCATCGTTCTTTTTTGAAAAAAAACTGTTTAACCTTCCGCCAAATACACCAAACTATGCATTATATTTGGAAACGGGTCTTACTAAACTTTACACATCTACCCTTAAGTCGCAGGCGGACTACATCGTTAAGCTACTGTCTTCTCCAAACGATCGTTTATCAAAAAAAAATGGCTCTATACGAAATGAGGAACAAAGACTGGTGGGCGCTAAGGTGGATTAGCTTAGGAAAAGCTTGTGGAGAAGTAGTGACGTTCGATCCAAACAACTAAGGAAGTTTAAAAGAACAGTTTTACCGCATCATTCAAGCCTACGAAGAATCAGTAAGATTTGCGCTAGAAGGAGAAACCCGAAATTCAGAAACCAGAATATTATATTCACAACTCAAGCTTGACTTAATGGAAGGTAACTACTCCAACGATTCGATTCCTAAGTCATTAAAAGCATCAACTCTTTCAACTATGTCTTCTTCAATAAAGTAGTATGACAAAAATGGTTCCCTACTTCTTGAATATGTCATAACCTTACACTTTTTTCTGTTGAGTTCCATTCCATTTAAGCAACACCAGGCAAAAACTTTGTCAATGTCATTTTGTAGAAATAAGTATCCATTCGGGTCCATCAGGCCATAGAACAGTATAAAGTCGTAAGCAAATTTCAAAATCTTGCAATATGAATTATCCGACCAATGGACCAATGTGGTTTTCTTGTGGATCTCCGGATAAAACATTTTTTATCTTAGATGTGCAGTGTTTAATAATTACGAATTATGTACGATTTTTTAAATAAGATCTTATCAAATCAATTATCTACTTTTGAAAACCATATCTTTCTAATTTTTGTAGAAGTATGGAATGGCATACTCTATCAAATACTTTACTGAGGTCAGCATAGAAAACATCAGTTTGGTGGCCATTTTGCATATTTCTGTTAACGTGGTTAGTAAATTCTAAAAGACTAGTGACGGTCGATTTCTTCAAACGAAGTTCATGTTGTTCAGGAGCGAGTAATTTTTGACAGTGAAATTGACGTTTTATTTTAAAAAAGCTTTGTTAAACATGAAAGTTTCGCAATTCCTCGATAGTTTTGAATGTTATTTTTATTACCGCACTTATGAAGAGGTATAATAAATGACGATTTCCATATCTCAGGGAATACACCAGTTGAAAATGGACAATTGAATAAATATGTAATTGTTGAAGAAATATAAGTCTTACTTGCTTTAACAAAAATGGACGGAATCTTATCAGGAACACAATTATTTAGAACGTCATAAAAATTTTGTACACATATATTTCTATAGTTTGAATTTAAAACTTGTCCAGTCTACATTGTTAAAGAGCTCGTCAAGTTTTTCCATACTAATTTTGTTAAAATTAAATTTAGCAATTGACAGATAATTCGTGGGAATAATGCAATTAATTGAATAATGGTGAGGAACTTTCGGTAAAAGCCGGTCATTCACATTAACAATATCACAGGAACCAGTAAAATCAGTAAAAGCAAGTTCCAGACAACGTAGAAAGTTTCTGTTAGTATTATGACGTCATAAGTTGAATTTATACAGTTTAAATAAAAGGTATTAAGCTTTGATTTCATTCCTCCAACATAGGTATTAGATACTTAGTTTTTTAACTGTGCAAGAATATAAATCTGAGAAAAATTTCCTCTTCTTGGATTGTTTTTAAATTCGTGGGCAATCGTAAGTTTTGGCCAAAAATTTGGATACAGCATCAGGCTTACAGTAGGATCAGGAGAAAAAAAAATTAAAAGAAGATATCCGACGTTTATATGAAAACTGCATTTTAACGCCTTACATTCAAGTATTTTTTTTACATAGTTTTCCACCATTTCACAAGTATTATCATTGTATTTATATACACTGCCTATAGTACTATCATGAAGCATATTTTTTTAGTTTCGAATCAAGTCGCAATGAGGCGTGCTGAAATTGCCAAGTGGTGAGAATAAATACTGGTAAAATATCGGTAAATGTTCTCGTCTCCACTATTTAGAGTTAGTTACGGATCAACCAGGAAGATGGCCAGACCAAAAATGACCACCATGAGAGTACTATAGATAATGTATATACAATGGTATTATTCGGATGGAAACACGATACAAAAGCACATTTCTCAGGAGGTACAACAACTAACTCGGCCGAAATACCCTCATCCATATCGGAAGCTATTGGGTCGACGGTTTGCGAATCAGTAGTTGAATCTCCAAAGGAATTAGTAGTTTTGGGTACCAAAATTGGAATTGAAGGGTTCGGATTTCTTCAATTATGGTAGTAGACAAGGGTAATGGCGGCGCTGCAATAGAAAGATGCTTTGTACATGGTACATAAATCACGTTGCTGTCAGTTTTTTTTTCGATTTGGTGATGAATCCTTGACTTAAAGTCCCACAGCTATTTTTGCATTTTGTTTAAATCGTTTGTTATTTCATTAATTGTATTCTTAGCTTTTCTAAAGATTTAAAATAAATCAGATTCCTGTTTCAATTCTTACAAAACCATCGCAAACCATTACCAATTCTTAAAAGGTGTTCAATCAGCTTGGCGTTAAGGCAAGGCATTTCATATGAGCAAAACTACCACATATCCAGCACATACACATTTTTTCTCCGTCGCCGATAATTTCTTTGCAGTGCAGGCAATTCAATAAAAAGTATGCAATACAAATTATAATTCAAACTTAAATACTCACTCAAATGGAAAATAAATTATAAAAATATTATGATGAGAGTTCAGAGAGTAATTATTTTTTATACATATATGTTATTATATATAATTATATATATTACATAGTATTTTAGTAATAAACATAAAAGGTAAAAATAACTCAATAATCATCAGCATCCTTTTTTAAAAATATTTATTCCATGGAAACTCTATTTGTCAGAAAAAGCTCTAACAATTGAAACAAAATGTTGTTGTTTTTATTAGCTATCTAGAAATGCTAGAAACACATTTAAGAAGACCTCAACTCTACTCCAGGGCTATTCGAAAACATGGAATATTTTTGACTCACAAGAAACTTTTTTTCAAAACCTTGATGCAACTTACATTCAGGTCATACTGCATATATCCTTGACTTGTTTTTTTACATAATCGTGAAAAGTACACCATTTATGTGCTATCGCCTCTAAAGTAGTCTGCAGACCATTGTATCATATCTGTCAATTAAAGAAAATATCCCAAAGAGATCCAAATGTTAATACTTGAAAGCTAACTGCGGTGGTCTCAACAATATTAACAGGTCACTATGCTTTCTCCATGTCAATACTTAAGCAGACACCAGCGCCCATATGATTATAAGTATCATTCCTTACAGATCACAGATATCAAACTAAAAGTGACCTTGATTATCATTGCCTGTCGTTGTCTCTTACGACTCCGTTCCTGAAAAGGTGTAAAAAGATTTATAATGCTTTCATTTAAAGAAACAAGTTCTGACATGAATAATGAAAAAGTTGGTTATTTAAAAAATTGGCATCACTGACTGGGTCGCACGTACTTGCTCTAATGTGCCTAATTACAATGGACGGCAAGATCTTGGACAAAAACAAATAACATTAACGTTGAAAGTAACACAGTTTGAACTTATAAAACCTATCAAAACCACAATACTTAACGGTTTTTAGTAAAAATGAAGTACGCCACCATACGTCTTAAATAACCAGGAATTTATGAAAAAAGTATTTCGAAAATTGTAGGACGGATTTTGATAAAATCCTGTTTTTTATTTTTAGTTTTTTGAAAAAAAAAAATTATTTTTAAATTTTGGAATGCAATTTTTTAGAGTTTATTAGTATACATGTGAAAATAAAATTTTAAATAATTTTTTTGATTAGTTTTAAAAATATTAATTTTTCAAAAAAAAATTTCAAAAATAAAATTTAATTAGAAAAAAACAGTTATTAAAAATTTTGATATGCTGAATTAATTTGGCTACCTAAATCTTTTTAAATGTAAAATTTGACAGAAATCAATAGATTCGTTACCGAGAAAGCCAAAAATTTTAAAAAACCGTTATATGAAAGGTCCCATTAATAGACTTTTCCCGTATATGTGGCTCTGATCAAATGATAGCTAATACCAACAAAAAAATTCTCAAAATTTGTCATCAAAATCGTTGGAACCGTTTTCTAAAAAATTAGATTTTCCTAAACGGTCGTATGCCAAGTACCGTTATTTTTAGTCCTAAAAATTAAAATTCAACTTCCCCTCTGAGGAATGCCAAGAAATACACACATACCAAATTTGAACGCAATCGCTTAACCTGTCTAGGCTGCAGATCGATATACACCCGGACAGACAGACAGACAGACGGACATTTTTTATTTTTTAGACTTCTCCATGATCATAATGTCATGTTTGATCGTTATCTCAATTTTTTTTATATTCAGGAATCCTAAACTTGCCTTTTAGTCCCTATAATCGTAAGTAAAAAAGTACGAAATTCCGCTAAGGCTTTGTTCCGAAGCTCGTTTACACTGACACTTCTGTGATCAGCTCGCAAGTGAAAGCTGATTTATTAGCAACAGAGTTTGCTGCTTTTTCAACCCCTACGCTCCTTATTTACTTGAGCGTAAATGTTTTTTTGGCTAGTAAGACCACTGCGTATTTTTGTTCATCTATTCAATCTTCCGTATAGTACTCTTATGGTGTCATTTTTCGTCTGGCCATCTTCCTGGTTGATTCGTAACTAACTCATAATAGTGGACGCTAGAACATTTACCGATATTTTACCAGTATTTAATACACTTTTGTTGTTTGTTTTTATTCTATGTCCACACCAATTGGCGATTTCAGAGCGCCTCATTGCGACTTGATTCTCAATTAATAAATGATGCTTCATGATATCATATGCAGTGTATATACAAAGCTTCCGTGTGGATAGAAAACAAAAACAGCATTTGCGCAGCCCATACCTACAAACAGACGTCTGTTCCTCTTATTTAAACTTGAATAAAATAGTGACACAGAAAAAGAAGGATTGAAGCATGCCTTTCAGTTAGAAGAATTAGAAAGATAGGAAAGAAATTTTCGGCGCAGTAAATCTTGACTATTTCTGGTTGCGTTTTAAAAGTCCATTATTGAATTGTGGACTAATAAAACCTTTAACTGAGTCAATAGTCCATAATGCAATTTTGGCTTGTGGACTTTTGATCTTGCGCGTAATAAAAACATTTACTACGCTGGAAGATCGTCCAAATGTTTCTTGTCTCTCCTTATTCTAAAAACTAATTCTTTGGATGGATCACACGATGTGAACCTATAAAAAGTATCAAAATCACAACACTTAACGGTTTTTAGTAAAAATGGAGTACACCATCGGGCGTCTTAAATAATAATGAATTTATTAAAAAAGGATTACGAAAATTGTAGGACGGATTTTAATAAAATTCCTATTTTTTATTTTTAGTTTTTCGAAAAACTTTTGATTTTGGTATGCATTTTTTTTAGGTTTATGTATGTATATACAGCTGTTCGTAAAATTAAAAATAATTTTTTTAATCAGTTTTAGAAATATTGAATTTTCAAAAAAGAAAAAAATTTAAAAAATTAATTATAAATTGAAAAAAATAAACATTCAAAATATTGGTATGGAGAAATAATTTGGCTGTTGAGATCTTTTCAAATATAAAATTTTACCGAAATCTAATGAGCCTTTACCGAGAAAGTCAACAATTAAAAAAATTGTTACATGAAAGGTACCGTTAATAGACTTTTCCTGTAAATTTGCCAATACCTACAAAAAAAATCTCAAACATTTTTGAGAAAAATATGCTTGCGCACGCAACACTGCCTTTGGAAGTCATGTCACATGTCTGCAAGCATTTAAAAAAGTTTAAACTTCACAGGCATGAATGTGAGTTAATATTTTTGAATGCCCAAATTATTTAAGTTTTGGAGTGTTGATTAAGCGAACGAAATGGCAAAAATTATAAATGAATCTTTTTGGTTAAAATTCATAAAAATTTGCCATAATTTGCCTGAAATAAGATAAATAAGAAGCGAAAATTATAAAAATAAACAATAGACAAAAAAGTGCGGCAAATGAAAATGGTTGAAATGGTACAGTACAGTAGTAGTTATATAAAATAAAATATCGTAATGTTAACGTTAGCATTTAACGTATAAATAAACAAACAACAAACAAACAAACCATTGGTTTTTCTGCAACCATGACCATAACTGCAACCGTTTTATCGTCACCATTTAAATAGCTATTTCCACTTGTCTCAAAAAATTATGAATTTCAGCCAGTACAATTTTTATAACTTTTTCTGGACATAAATTAATTGCTGTGAAAAAAAATTCGGAAACGCTTTATTAACGTCACTGTATATTTCATTTGAGCATGTATTTTGTTGTGTTGTTAACGAGGCAACAAGATTTACCCTAATAAAATTCATATAGTCTTCACTTGTTAAAATGTATTTCTGAATGAAGAATAAAGATACAAGCGTGCCTCTGTTCGTGGATGTGAAATTGATTTACGCAAAATCGTTATACATACAGAAGGACAGACAGACAGACAGACATTTTTTCTCAATAACTTTCTTAGATTTCTCTATGATCGTAAGGCCATGTTTCATTGTTATCCCAATTTTTTTGCTTTTGAGAAAAATCAGGGAACTACCCGAATCGTTAAAACGAATTCAAAGAATCTAATATTCAAGAACAAAGGGCGTAGTAGTGCGAATGCGAACTCATGCCCAAAAAAAAAACAACCTCTTAATTTGACCTAGTGATAGGCAGCGAGTTCGAATTTAAGCTCACTACTTGATCTTTATTTTACTGTATTATTACTTTTTAACATAGTCTTTTATTAAAACATGTTTATAGTATCATCATCCAAAGTATGTGGCTAGGGAAAGCGGAAACACAGGCGATGGCCCTATACCCGGTCCTGGAA
Source organism: Platycheirus rosarum (assembly GCA_963971375.1). NCBI lineage: Eukaryota > Metazoa > Arthropoda > Insecta > Diptera > Syrphidae > Platycheirus > Platycheirus rosarum. Next base: position 88,593,743 of record OZ020508.1, on the reverse strand, counting down.
ATGTTGAGACCGAAAGATGAAAAAAGGAACTAGAATGAATATAAATGTAATACGTAAAGGCGGTGTGGGGCTAAGGCATCTACGGTAGCATGTGTCACATGGGCAAGGTGTATGAATCAAGAGCTTAACAGTTACAATAAATTTTCTTGAGGATTACTCTCATTGCTTGCACCTAACTTGGAGCACACAGGTCCTTAGGTTGGAGAAAACTTTTTATTCATCTGCGCATTACAGCTCGTCGTCGCTTCCTTTTTTGTGGGTTGTTGATGGCAAAAACTTGAGTTTAATCAAAAATCTCAAGAGATTTTGTTTTTTTCACCCTTCGCGTTGGCTCACGCTGTACCATAACCTCCTTCGCACCTTAACCTTAGGTTTCTGCTAAGTTTTTCCAGCGTTGCGCTGGCATGTCTCTGCAGTCATTCTTGGCTTCATAATTTTATTTTGTTTTTCGAGAGAGATGAATTTCATTTTATAACATTGCTTTTAGTATAATTAATGTAATTGATGTTAATTGTAATTAAAAAGTTAAGTATATATTCTTTTATTTATTTTTACTTTTTTATTATCGAATGCCGCCGCTGCTTTTGATGGTTGTATGTGTAAGTGCGTCAGATGTTGAGCAATTGTGTACAAGGATCTAACAAAGCAGAGCCTGTTTTGGTCCGGAACGAGATGTATGTTGTATACAGATACATTAATACCTACAATAGACAGATAGATACTACAAATTCTATTAATCATCCTTAATTGAAATTGCTCTTTGCAACGGTTTGTTAAAGTTAATAAAAGGAATCGCAAAAAAGGAAAGCTTGGGTGGGAGTTGGGGAGCGAGGCAGAGCAGAACATAGCAACAACAAACTGAACATAAAGTTAAGCTTGGGATGATTGCCTGGTCATTGGTTCAGTGAGCGGAAATATTCATTATTCTGTTTGATGTCAATTATATCATGATATTGAGAGAATTGCTTCATGGTGTTTGTGTTTGTTTGTTTGCTTTTTGGTGAGCCAACTTAAGCAGCGAATAAATTGGGTAATGGTCCTCAGTTAAAGTGGTTATTTGGGATTTGTGGATCGAAATTCACTTTTGGTTAACGTTTATATGTATATGTAAGGTATTTTATATAATTATAAGACTTTGTAGTCCTTCAAGTTATTTTTTAATATTTTTTTTTGGAAAGTATCCTTGAATCCTGGAAAAGTGAATATATCTGTAACCATATTGGTTTAAGCTTAGCATCCTCTGGACAAATTCGTATTATACAATTAATTCTTCTCTTGATATAGATATATTCTTAAGGTTATTGGATAATTGTTTTATAAAAATAGAGATTACATTTTAGAGTTATTTTTTGTGCTATAGTTTAACTTTGATATTAAACATGAAATGATGAAGGAAGTGAGTTTTTTTACCTTTAAAAACAAACATTAAAACGTAACAAGGAATACGAAGTCTGCATACATTTATACGTTTGTGAAAAGTCTATTTGCCAAAGTATGATGGTAATATTGTCTTTTCTGCCAATATCTAGTAATGTTTTATTTTAATATTTAAGTATCTGTTTAATTTAGTTGAGTTTACATATGTGTACTTACAATACAGTTCCTTGGAAAAGTGTTTAGCAACATTTTTGTAATGGATTTTTGCTCGAATTTAAAATAATATGATGCTTACTTACATATCATCATACAATTTTGAAACACATTGTCAAGGGTACACAAAAGGACATACACTCGGTACTTTTCTTTAAATTTCTATGTAAAACTTACGTTAGGCAATAATATCAAGAACAGAACAGTTCTGTGACATTAGCTAATAAGTTCCTGTTTCGTTTTATAGTGTTTAACATTTTTAATTTATTTTTTAAGTGTTTTATGTTAACTATCAAATTAATTTAAACACAAATACAAAATAAAATAAGAAATTAACGAAGAATATGAGAGAAAGTTCAAGTTGATAAAGTGCCAAAAAACCAACGAAATGAATGAATAATCTTTGTATTTGCATTCAGAAAGCACGCAAGCACATTTTTCTCGAAAACGGCTACAACGGTTTGATGAAAAATTTTGACAATTTTTTTGTTGGCATTGGCTGTTATTTGATCAGAAAAAAATAAAAAAAATTATAAAAAAAATCGTTAGGGCCGTTTTCGAGAAAATCTAACTTTGTGTTCAAAATTGTATGGCAGGTACCATTATTTTTCGACATAGAGCAACAATGAGAGATACTACCTAATAAATACTAAATACCAAGATTGAAGCAAATCGGAGCATCCGTTTAGGCTGTAGAGGCGCGATCAGACAGACAGACGGACGGAATTTCCGGACCCACTTTTTTTAACTTCTTTATTATCGTAATGTCATGGTTGATTGTTAGATTTTTTTTTTGCACGAATCCATAACTTGCATTTTAGTACCTAAAAAGCAAGTAAGAATTTTAGCAATCAGACCTGACATAACGATGATAGAGAAACATAATTGAGTTACTGGCAAAATTCTGTCTGTGTATGTAATTTGAATGTATATTGAACTAAGGCCTAAACGGTTTGGCCAATCGTCTTCAAATTTGTAACATAAGGTTATTTTGACATTCTATAGATGACTTTTTTGATTATTTTTTAGCTCCTGTCGTTAAGTAAAAGCTTATTTTTCTCGTAAACGGCTGCACGAATTTTTATGAACAAAAATCAGTGTACTATTGTAGATTTAGCATTTAGGTTATGTTTTAGTGAACAAAAAAATTCAAGATAGTGGGTTAAAAACGGTACCTCTCATAGAACCGTTTTTCATTTTTTCGACTTTCTCGAAAACTGGTCACCCGATTTCTATCAAAATTAATATTTAGGAAGATTATTTCAAAATATATTCTAAAACTTTTTTTTGTTTTTTTAATAATTTTTCTAAATATTTTTTTTTTCAAAAATCTAAATTTTGAAAACGGGTTTTGGTTTTTTTTAATTTTGTTTTTAAATGTAAGTAATTTTTGTTTTTAAATTTGCATTCTAGAATATTTTTTTTTAATTTTAAGAAGGTTATTAAATAAGAACCGTTTTATTTAAAAATGGCTGACAATAATATTATTTGAAAAGAAGCACACAGAAAATACATTGCACGACTGGATCGCACGTACTTGCTCATATGTGCGGTCACATTGTAGAATAAAATTAAAGAAAATTAAAGTGAACATCAAAGCATTTATTCCATTTTTGTGACTTTTGATTGTTCGAATTTTTAATTTCATTTAAACCCAGATTGCACAATTTATAGAGATATGGTGTCTTATATCCTACCTTACTACTGAAAATAATTATAATTTGTATTGAATTGATATCACAGATTTATACATTTTGAAGGAAAAGTTACTAAAAAACCCCATAAAAAAATATATATAAATAAATAAATAAATAAATAAATAAATAGATAAATAAATAACTTAATAAATAAATAAATAAATAAATGAATAAGTAAATAAATAAATAAAAATAAGTAAATAAATGAATTTCAGTAGTAAATAAATAAATATATAACGAGATAGCCAACAAATAAGTAAATAAATAAACAATAAATACAGTTAATGAATATTCTATATTTCAAATTGTTGAAATAAATCTAAATAGTATTCAGAGCAGATTGCAAATTGGTTTTCAATGCTAAGACCAGTTGAGTCTGATGAATAAACGCATGTGTCATCAGCGAACATTGCAGTTTCACAATTTGGAAATTTAGGAAAATCATGAGTATAAATGTTATATAAAAATGGACCTAGGACTGTTCCTTGAGGTACACCTGCAATGATATTATTTTGTTCGGTAAACCAGTTGTTCACACACACTTTGAATGTTCGGTTTGACAGAAAGGGCAAAATGATTTTTACGACCTATAACAGAAAATTCAAAGTAACAAGTTTATAAATCAAGCCCTCATGCCAGACATTGTCAAAACCCTTTTCCAAATCAAGAAAACCCATTCCTGTGCTCTTTCCCGAAGACAAATTATTTTTAATGTATTTCGTTATTCTGTCAATTTCGTTAGTTGTACTATGGTACCTTCTAAAGCCAATTTGTTCCAGTGGCAGGATATTTTACTGCATGTAAAACCAGTTTGTTTTTTATTAGCTTTTCTAAGCATTTGCTCAACAAACTTATTGGTCTGTAGCTAGAAGGATCACTAAGTTTTTTTCCTGGTTTATGGATAGGAATGACTTTAGCCGCTTTCCACTCTTTCGGAAAGTAACCTATTTTTGAACAATTGTTAAATAAATTTCTTAGATAAGTAATACCTGTTATTGGAAGATTCTTTAAAAACAGGTTCTTTATTCCGCCAAATCCGGGAGATTTTGTGGATTTAAGGCTTTTTAATATAAATTCTATATCATCAGAAGATACTATATTCTCGGTGACTTCAAGGATACTTTCGTTAACTAATTGCATAGATTGATTAACAATACATTCTATGTGATTATTGTTTGCAGTATTCGTGGTAACTAAATTGTTAGCACAAAATGTGGCTAATGCGTTGGCTTTTTCTTCATTGGATATTAAGATAGAAAGATAATTCTATGGCGGAAGGACTAGATCTGTTATTTGGTGGAATACAAGTAGGTTGCGGGGGGTACAAAATGATTGTTGGGTGAAATAATGTAAACGCCATTTTATTTCTCTAGGAAATGTAAAAAACTATGATTTTTTTTTTCAAAATTGTAGGAGCTGTTTTTAAATAAATAGGTTTTTTTAACTACTTTAAAAAAAAATTAAAAATAATAATTCAAGCACAAAATTAACAAACTTTTAAAAACAAAATTAAAAAAACAATTCACTTACCCTTTTTCAAAATATTGATTTTTCAAAAAAAAAATTAAAAATACAAAAAAAAAGTTTTCGAGAAAAAATTAAAGGAAAATTACTTAGGCTACCTACATCTTCTTGAATATCAATTTTGATTGTAATCGGATTACCAGTTTTCGAGAAAGTCGAAGAAAAAAAACCGCTCCTATGGGAAGTACCGTTTTAAGCCAACCGTATTACATTTGTTTCACAAAAATATAATGCATACCTACGTACACTGATTGTTTTTTTATAAAAATTCTTGGAGCCGTTTTCGAGAAAAATAAGCTTTTACATAACGGTTGGTACTGTTAATTTTTGAGCTACAAAAAAAATTGAAAAAAATCCTGTGTAGAATGTCAAAATAAAATTAAGTTCAAAATTTGAAGACTATTGGCTCGACCGTTTAACCTGCAGTCCAAAATACATACGTAAAGACAGACAGACGGACAGAATTTTGCCAGTAACTCAAATATGTTTCTCTATAATCATAATGTCTGTTTGATTGTTATCTCAAAATTTTTAATCTGCACGAATGCATTACATGTATTATAGTACCTTTAATCGCAAGTAAAAAGTTCAGGTATAAATTTTTTTCCACCAGAGTATTTCATCCAGTATGTGCTTGAAGTAAGGTTTGAAACCGGTTTTCCCAGGTTGAAATCATCTCGTGTGTGCAGGCCTAATGGATTGAAAAAATTATTTTCTGAAATAAGCGATCGATAAGCGATTAATCGGTTAAAAAATTAGAAAATTTAACGGGCCTTACTGACTGAACACCATGGTGAAGCAGAAGCTGAAGTATTAAGCGCTGTCAAAGTTAAATATACGCGAACTCTATAAGGCGAATACAATGAGAAGCTGAAGCTGAAGTTTAAAATTTAGCTGAAGCGCAAGTTCACTCAACTTCAACTTGCGCTTTACGCTTCAGCTTCATCTTGACTTTTCACAGGAACAAAATAGGCCAGTTTAATGTTTCTGAACTATCCGAGATCTCTTTTTTTAGAATTGAATATGACTGAGAAAATTCTTGATCACTCCGAAATCTCAAGAAATTTGAACTAGCTTAATCAAACGAAAACAAAATGTGTAAGGGAAACACGGAATTATTTAAAGAACTGGTTAAATAAGAGATATTTTATGGAATTTAACGAACCCCAACTATAAAATGAAAAAAATGTGGAGTAATATTTGGATAGCATTTAAGATATATATACATGTTTTATATATTATCACCGTTGTGTTCGAATCAGCTTCATCACTTAGCTTCAATTTTGACGTACTTCATTTTTGCGCTCTCTCCCTAATAGAATACAATTTCTCGACTTTTTTAGCGTGCACAAGGGGTTTTTTGTTTCCCTTTTAATGTAGGAACATTGCGCGAGCATTAGGAAGATAAATGCTTGCGAATTAAAATGGCAAGGGAAAATCTCGCCGGTTAAGATATTACAAATTCGTGTAGATCGGCTAAAAAAAGAATCCCTATCTGAAATTGGGCTCAAGGGTGAACTGAAGAGCAAGGAATGCGAGATGAGTATTACTAGTGAAACTTTAAGGGGAGGAACATTGAAATTAAAAAAAAAAAAAGATAAAATAAGGACAAACATGTAGCATTGCGTCTGTGATCGAAAGGGGCAATGTTCTCAATTTCTATCTCCTATTAATCTAAACGCTCTTTTTACTTGCGATTATAGGGACTATAAGGCAAAGTTTAGGATTCGTGAATATAAACAAATTGAGATAACAATCAAACATGACATTACGAGCATAGAGAAGTCTAAAAAAGTTAGTGGCAGACAAAGTCTGTCTTTCCGTCTGTCTGTCAGTTCGTATAACGAGCTGCAGCCTAAACGGCCTGAGTGATTATCTTCCAATTCAGTGTGTGTGATTGTTTTGGCATTCTCCAGAGGGAAAATTGAAATTTTATTTTTAGGCCTAAAAATAACGGTTTACATATAGCAACATGAACGTTTTGGAAAAGCTTGTTTTTCTCGAAAACGGCTCCAACGATTTTGATAACATTTTTTGAGAATTTTTTTGTTGGTATTAGCTATCATTTGATCAGAACCAAATTTACGGGAAAAGTCTACTAACGGTACGTTTCATATAACGTTTTTTTTTAATTTTTGGCTTTCTCGGTAACGTCTCTTTGGATTTCTATCAAATTGTATATTTGTGAAGATCTAGATAGCCAAATTGATTCTGCATACCAAAATTTTGAATAATTTTTTTTATAATAAAAAATTAATTTTTGAATATTTTTTTTTTGAAAAAAATCCAATATTTTCAAAACTTGTCTAAAAAAATATTTAAAATTGAAAATTTGGTCAAAATTAATAAACTCTAAGAAACTGCATAAATAAATAAGATACATGTATTGGCGCGACAGCTCCTTAGGAGCCAAGGCCTAGTGACTTATACTCTCAAGCATTCCTGTCCGAACATGAGATGCACTTTATCGAGACAAATTTTACTCTTGGAGGTTTTGTCAGTTCCTCGCAAGAGGCAGTACCCCGGAAAAGAAGGCTACTATCAGCTGGATTCGAACCTAGGCTCATTCGCTTAGCAGTCCGACACACTAACCACTACACCACGGGGCACTACTAACTACATACCAACATTTAAAAACTTGTCTTCAAAAAACTAAAAATAAAAAACAGGATTTTATAAAAATCCGTCCTTTCGAAATACTTTTTCATAAATTCGTTATTATACAAGACGTGTGATGGAATACTTCATTTTTACTAAAAACCGTTAAGGGTTGTGGTTTTGACACTATTTATTATTATTATTGTTATTTTTTTACGTAAATGTTACTTGTTTCGATTAAAGATCTTGCCTTCCAATATTATTAAGCACCTTAGAGCAAGTACATGCGACCCAGTCGTGCCCATTTTTTGATTTCTATTGAGCAGATGTAGCGATGCTTGTGAAGCACTTCCCCGGAATTCCTATTGATGTCATCTATTATATATAAATCAGGTGTCACGTTGTTGCACACGATGAACTCCGAAAATATCTAAGCGATTTTCACTTTTTTTTTATAAATTTTGCTTTGCTGCCGTTCCTAAGATAGGATAGTTTTTATTCCCGTTTTTTTATTATTTAATTTAAAATTCAACTTTTATTTAATTTTCATAAAACCAAACAAACGGAAAACGTCAAAACAAAAGGAATGTACGATGCTCTGCGTTCTTTAGGGTTAATTTTTTTGTACTACATATGTTATTAAAAACAAAAATAAGAATGAAACCACCTTTTTGGGTATTGGCTTTAGATCTCATAATGAGAATAACCAGAAATGTATCTTAGAAGGGAAATTCAGTTTTCAAACAATTATTGGTAAATTTATGGGAAAATCCTGTACGTGTAAGGGAGTATGAAAAAATTAGAAAAAAAATTGGACGTTTAACTTCAAGAAAAATATGTTAATTTCATATGTTTGGTTCATTAAGTAGGTTGCAAAATCTACGCAAAAACGACCAATTAAGTTAAAACAGAAAAAACACATACAAAATATTATTTTTAAAGTGTGCCAGAACAAAAATGGCATTTTTATATTCTTCTGATTTTATTCTATAATCCTACGGATTTCCTCCGCGGATGTAGTATCTTCAAAATCATCCATTTCTTTGCTGAAGATTAAAGAAGCATAACACAGATTTTTTTACATTATGCCAACGGCAATATTGCCATGTCCATAAATTATTGTAATCTAATAATTGTAAATTTTCCAATCAACAACAAGTTGGAGAGAAGGAAGAAGCGCGACCAGCCAAAACAAGCTTCCAAGATACATCAGCAGCTGGAAAATGCTGGACTAGCGTCGGACATATCAGTGTCGTATGTGTCCGACGAAGGGGAGGGGCACAAAGCAAGTACCCCAGACAACAATAATAACACTAACGCAGAAGAAAGGCCTTCCTCATCGGAGTCAGATGATGAGGAAGAAGTAATCAGTCAGCTCGAGCGCAAAATCCTGGCTGTCAGAGCCAAACAAGAAAAAAATAAAAGGCACGACTGGGTCGCACGTACTTGCTCTTATGTGCTAATCCTTTTTAAGTGCAGGCGTCTTTTTGACAAAGATTTTATTTTAATATTTTTTGTATGACGTGCAACTTCCTTAGAATCGTTTTGGGGTGAAGCTCGAACGAACATGCGTCACGACAAAGGGATAAACACATAAATATATAGGATTGTTAGCTTTTGCAGTTTTTTAGTGTAGTATTATCTTTCCACTTGCTGCTTACTGTTTATAATATAATTTGCTAATAGAAAGATACAAAGGACTTTTTTCAGTTAAATTTTCATTTTGGTATGGAAAAATTTGAACAACTGGCATAAAGATTCGTCGGAATCAGCAGTATGGCAATAATGCTAGGTAAAGGGACCTTTATACGTCCCAATATGGGACCAATGGAATTTATAAAGGATAAAGGTACCTATAATAAGGTTGGAAGGAAGGTAGGTACTAAAATTAAGATACGTGTTCCAACTACTGTTAAGCGAGTAGGTATAGAGACAATAAACCCTAGAAAGATAATCTACGTCTGAGGGACGTATGGCGCGGAAAAAAATTGTTATATTTTTTAAATTATAAACTGTACTGCGTTGGCTTTTTAGATATGCTCATGCCTCGGTCAGAGTTTGAATGGGGCATCAGTTACACCCCCTTTAGTATCCGTGGGGGCTAGTAAAAGCTATGTTATACGTCCGGGAGACGTATGATTATCTTTTATGAAACTTTTGTGCATAGTACAAAAATATGTGAACAAATAAATTTTTTTCTTAAAAATTACTAAAACTAATTTTCACAGTTAGCCTAGCCCCAAAGGATCTTATTAAGCGAATATAAAGATTAAAAGCCAACTCAAAGCTTCCTTTAAAAAATAAAGTAAGTTTTTTGGTTTGATTTTAAAGTGGTTCATGCTTTTTGTTAATTTTGTTCAAACTGTACTTCATTTGTACTAAATTATTGATTTATTTATCTTAAAAGAACCTTACTTAATATTTAAAATACAAATATATGTTAAATAGTAAATGGTTAAGCTTTAATACGCTTATAAAGTGTCATACGTCTCCGAGACGTATGATTATCTTTTCAGTCCCAAAAAATATGATTATCTTTCTAGGATTAAAAGTTAACACGGTGGTTTTGTTTATTTATAGGAAGGTGTAAACTTTTGTTTTCTCGATTGAAATTTTTGCATTCAGTAGTAATCGAATAGTTTTTTTTATTTATTAGTTGTTTTGGTGTGTTTATCAAAGGCTTCCTTATTTATTCTGTGCTTTTATGATGATGAAAAATACTTTAAAATACGTAAGTATGTATGTAATGTAGGTTGTCACTTTCTTTTATTTGACTAATGGCTAGGGCTTAGCCGAGCAATATGAAATAAAATGTTGGGGAAAAAAATTTATGAAATCAAAAAAACACTATTCATAACGTTTTTTGGAAAAAATGTTGTAAGCCATCTTATTTCTTTTGCTGTTTTCTATTTTACGAATTTTTCATTTCAAAATCGTTCGACCAGTTTTTTCAAAAAAATGTTTTTTTTGAAAAACTTTTCGAAAACATATTTTAAAATTTTTTTTAGTATGTCAATTTTAAGAAATCTATAGTTTATACTAGGAGAAAAATTTAAAAAAAATCTATAGATCCGTTTTCAAAATATTCAAAAAACTAAATATTTTTTTAAAAAAATTATTAAAATTTAAAAAAAAATGTTTTTGAAAATTTTGATTAGCAATATTATTTGAATCATAAAACACTACATATTTTGAAAATTTCATCAAAATCCGTCAATTAGTTAACGAGAAAGTTTGATTTTAAAAAACCGGTCATATGGGAGGTACCGTTATAAAACTTTTTCTGAAAAATCCATTAAAATTAAAAGATAGATTTTGCACAGAAAACATCATTCTGAAAGTTTAATCAAAATCGTAGGAGCCGTTTTCGAGAAAAATAAGTTTTTTAATAAAAGTTATATGGCAGGTACCGTTAGTTTTAGAGCTAGAATGCCAATTCCAAAAACTGTCGGGTAGAGCACTCTAAAAATACTATATACCAAGTTTGAATCAAATCGGCCCAACCGTTTAGGCTGTAGATATCGATACGGACAGACAGACAGACAGACAGACAGACAGACAGACAGACGGACGGAATTTTCGGACCCACTTTTTTTGACTTCTCTATCATCGTAATATCATGTTTGATTGTTAGAATTTTTTTTTTTTTTTACGAATGCATAACTTGCCTTATAGTCCCTATAATCGCAAGTAAGAATGATGGAGGAAAGGCTCGCCAAAGAGCAAAAGGAGGCAGCCAAGCTTAAGGCCCTCCAGACGGCTGAGCAGCAACAGCAGCAACTACAACAACAGCAGCAAGCACAGCTGCAGAAACAACCAGCACAGCAGAAACAAAAACAACAATCTGTTAAAGAGCAACAGCAGCAACAGCAAAAAGAACAACAAAAAAGATGGATCACCCTAAGGTGCCTCCAATTAATACATATAAAATGAACATTAAAGGTATAATAGATATATGTAAGGACGCCATAGGCGATACCTTTTTAATTGAAAGGCTTAGTAATGATAGACATGCTATCCACTGCTTCTCAGTGGATCAGCATAAAAAGGTTAAAGAGATTCTCTCGAAAAAACGGCCACTGAACATTACAGTTTCACGCCGAAAGAGGAAAAAATTCAAACGGTCCTCTTAAAGAGCCTTGACAGCTCCACTGACAAGGTGGCGCTTTTAAACGAACTCCGTCGTGTAGCGTCGAACGATCTCGAGTTCGTGGGGGTCAAACCATTCACGACTGTCAGAGCCAGACGGGAGCAACGGAAATTACCGTTCTTCCTGGTTCAGTTGTCGCCCAAAAGCAAACTGGATAGTCTACGGAAAATTACCAAACTAGACTACCAGGTTGTAACCTCTGGGACAAATTAAAGAGACGCGGCGACATGCTTCAATGCATGCGCTGCCAAAGGTTCGGGCATGCCACGGCGAACTGCGGTATGCAGTCCCGCTGCGTGAAATGCAGTGAGAACCACAATGCAGGTGAGTGTAAACTCGGACAAGAAAGTGCCGAAGATAAGACTCAACTTATATGTGTATGCTTTGCGGAGGCGAGAGGCACCCTGCTAGCTATCGGGGCTGTCCTAAATTCCAGCACATAAAACAAACAAAAGTTCCGAGGGTGGTGGAGAGGCGATCTGTTTTTGCTCCTGCACCGACAGCCGTTGTGCCCCAAATCTCTTACGCCCAAATGGCGGCAGGGAGGGCAACAACAACGGTACAACCACAACCAAAGGTTGCGAAACAGGCCCCCGTGCCTACGGCACCTGCGGGACAGGCCGATATAATGACTGTGTTGCTGGTCATGCAGGTCCAGTTAACCAGCCTACAACAACAGCTCGGAAAGCAGGAGGAAAGACTAGACCGAGTCTACGCTTACCTTGCCAGCTTAGGGCAATTTAAACCATAATGGGAACGCTGTACGAGAACCCCTTTAAAATACTGGCCCAACTCCACTCGTGGGGCGGGGTCGCTATCTTTTTGCGAAAAGGTATTGATCATAAAGTCATATATAATACTGAAGTGCGAAGATTCGAGTTGCTAGAAGCTTGCATCATATGCATTCTTTTCCAACATGGGAAGCGAATGTATGTGATCGCAGTGCACGCACAAGAAGAACCTCAACCTGCAAACTTTATAGCAGAGCTCGAAAAACTTTTCGAGTGCCTTAGTCTGCACTCGGAGGAAAATGACTACATTTTCGCCGGAGATTTGAATGCCAAACATGTAGATTGGGGAAATCAAATCCAAAATCCAAGGGGATACCATCTTTTTGATTGGATGGGTCGACAACATATTGAGTATAAAATCGTACTCTTGCTACAGATAGACCATCGTTCCCAAGGAGCGGTACTGTTAGACTCAAGACAGACAGTAACGGACACTGTGGGCCAACAGATAAGAAACTGTATACAGACGATAGAATACGACAGTGACCACTGCGGACTATCCGCCGTAATACAGCTACCAAATGAGCTTGTGGTATTGGAGGAGTTTGTGCCTGCGCGCTCTTACAATTTTAGTAAGGCACGCTGGCCACGTTTCTCCAACACCCTGATAAGAGAACTCCTCTCTAACGACATTGTGCCTCCAAACGATAGGAATCTATCAAACGTAGAGATCGACCATCGATGGTGTCATAAAACAAACGATGGACAGAACAATCCCACGATACAAAGAACATAACGCAACTGAAATGTACAAGAACGCGACAATAGACGCACTACACAGACACAAAAGTGGCCTTCTAACAAGATTAAAACTCTTATACAGGGGGTTTACTAATAGAAATGATCTGGAGATTAGGACACTGAAGTCAATCAAAAACGTCAACTCGCTCATAAAGCAAAATTACAGATTGTCGATTAACTCGTATTGGGATAACAGAATTCGAGCCGTTAACTCTAGCGACCCGAGTATGTTTCCCGAGATTAATAAAATCTTCAGGAAGAACAATCAAAACAAACGATCTTCCGTGTCTTAAGCTCCAAAGAACGACAGACAACGAAAACATACTTCTGACCGCAGGAGTAGATCTGGGGGACGCCGTCTTGGACGACAACTTCTTTGTGATCGAAAATCCATTGGAGAAGGTGGAGACAGTGGGTTCTGCTTTTCAGCAAGTGTATAAGTGGAATGATTCCATTTGCCCGAACCACGACCTGGAGAACAGAGCTCTGCTGAATCACTTCTACCTGCGAAATAGCATCACGCAATGGCGATCTGAGAATCTTGGTTTTACCGGGTTCAATGAAGACAATCTGGCAAACGCCACCATCGCCGATCGAAACGGGCCAATTTCATGCTCAATTAGAAGGTCGAACTACAAATGATCTTCGCATCATTAAATAAAAAGAAGTCAGCAGGAGTCGATGGTATACCCAATGTTATACTACGACATCTCCCTGAGGAAGCAATAGATATATACACAACACTGTTCAACAACGCGCTGAATAATGCATATTATCGAGTGATTTGGAAGACAGCAGTTGTTCCTCCTCTCCACAAAAAGGGAAAGAACAATTCCAATCCGGCAAATCTCCGGTCGATAAGTCTTCTTCCGAGTATCAGTAAGGTATTCGAAAAGGTTATCAATAGAGCTCTGTCGAAGTGAGCCGAGGACAAAAATATATAATTCCAGATACCCAGTTCGGCTTTAAGGCGGGACATGACACAATTCATGCCGCGTCTAAGTTAGTATCTGCTGTCCAATGGAACAATGCTAAAAATCAATGCACGGGTGCCTGTCTGGTTGATTTGGAGAAGGCTTTTGACACCGTATGGTTAGAAGGTCTTTATCTGAAGCTAACCAGATGGGGCATAAGTAAACCACTATTATATATGCTTTACGACATGCTTAATGGTAGAAAGTTTGTTGTCATGAGTGGCAATGTAACATCTACCACAGCGTTCGATATTAAAAACGGTCTGCAACAGGGAGCGGTGAACTCGCCCATTCTCTTTAGTATTTACACCAGCGATCTCGTTGGGAGTCTACCTCATGCAATTGCGTATGCCGATGATTTAGTTGCGTACAGAACAGGTCCAAAAGTTGAAGTCATCAGAATTCTCTTGCAACGTGATTTCGATAAAATTCAAAAGTTCTGTAATGATTGGAAGCTGAAAATCAAATTCCAGAAATGTGAAACTATCCTGTTTAGAACCCCTTTGTCTGGGGCCTCTAGGAATACGAGAAAGAACTGATCGCTGGGCCACATGGACATCCACTTGCGAGTAAATATGTAGTAAAGTACCTTGGCATTTGGTTGGATCAGTATTTATATTTCAATCGACATATAGAGGCTGCTCTGGCCAGGGTTAGGGGAGCTTTTGCCCTGACAAGACGGTTGTTTTATAGCAGCCGCCTTGATAGCAGGGTGAAAGTGATTTGCTACATGGCCCTCATCAGGCCGATGATTGCCTACGGATGCCCTGTGTGGTTCAACGTTGCACCATCTCAAATGGAAAAGATTCAGGTGTTCGAGAGACAGTGCCTTCGCACTTGTCTCGGACTTTATAGAACACCAGAGTTGGAATACAAACACTATTATTCCAACGAGGTTCTATACAACGGGGCCAATACAAACAGGATAGATAACTTTTTAATTAAGCTCATTCGCGGACACATCGTAAGGGCGATGACCTTAACTAATGGACAAATCTTCGGGTAGTAAACCCTCAAGATGAATATTTTGAAAGCACACGTTCGAGTAGTTTTATTCTGCCCGAGGCTTTAGTATATCTTGATAGTCGAGGGCTGATTCAGGATAGATCGGCGATTCCGTTGATCTACCACGTCGGCCGCAGAACAGTCGATAGCCGGCTTAGATAAAACCCGATATTTGCAGTCGACATAGACGAAATATCGTCTTTGGCCGACCTACATATATATCTATAGTATCTCAGTTAGGTGGGACAGTTGCGGTAGCACCAACAAAAAATATAAAAATACAAAAATCCAACAAAAAAAATATAAAAATTCAAAAAAGCTTGCTGTGGCTGTTCAAATTTTAAGTAATTTTAAGTAATTTTAAGTATTTTAGGTTTATTTTAAGTAATTTTAAGTTTATCTTTAGTTTATTTAAAGTTCGTTTTAAGTAGTTTAAGATAAACACCGATAAAGTAAACCCAGTTTTTTTATTTAATATTCTGGGTGAAAAATAAAACCCCATTATGTATATCAGATAAATTTAAGTTATTTTTAGGCCGAAAGACAATTAAAATTAAGTTAGAGATTAGACAAAGGAGACTCTGTATAAGACCCCAATCATTCCAGTTCTGCTCTATGGCGCCGAGGCACGGACTCTATCTAAAGCGGATGAAGATATCCTTAGTCGTTTCGAGCGTAAGATTCTTCGGAGGATTTTTGGCCCTATCTGCGTTAACGGGCTTTGGAGGAGAAGGTTCAACCAAAACCTATACGAGCTGTACAGCGACATTGACCTGGCCAAAAAAATACGCATATCACGTTTAAGTTGGCTTGGTCATGTAGAACGAATAGACAACAATGCTCCGCCTCGCAGGATCTTCAATTCCATCTCAGAGGGTAGACGCAGTCAAGGAAGACCTCGCCTTATGTGGCGCGCTCAAGTAGAGGACGACCTCAACCAACTTGGAGTGCGAAACTGGAGGCAGCTAGCTAAGACCGAGCTGGCTGGAGAGGCATGTTGGTTGAGGGCCAGGTTCGTCCGAACTGTAGCGCCCTCTTAGTAAGTTAGTAGTGTTGTGCAGCATTCAGTTGCATTCCAAAAGTCATTGTCCTTTACAGACACACCGTTATCATATTATTAAATTATTAAGTGTGATCTAACAATCACTATTGATACGCCAAATTTCTTTTTTTTTTTTTTTGCATAACGTGCCTTAGCTAATGTTTAGACACAAGCAAAGCAGTCCTTGATTCGCATGCAAAACTCCAATTACTTAACTTTTTTTTGCGTTCCCGTATTTCACGAATTGTTAAAGAGCTTCTCACCAAAACTAGAATCCAAATTTTCAAAAAAGCACCTCAAGGCTGAAGCACCCTCCTTTTGCAATTTTGTTGATGGTACATATGTACACACCAACATTGTTCATATGTATACAATAAGAAGTACATATCCTAAAATACGCACAGCGCCAATTCTTCATGTCCTCTCAGATACGTGAACTATGTATTAACACCTTTAATCCCGGCTGTCATCCATATATCCTCGCCTTAGGATATATGAAAACCATATTTTGCCCGACTTTTGCAGGCAATTTTTCATCCGTTAATGTGTTTTTCCTTCTTTGACGAAGGAACGGATATAAACGGGAACACACATTTACCGTTACCCAGTAAATTCGCATACCATGCCAGATTTATTATCTCTTGGATCAATTTGGAACGGGAAAGCCGGGAGAATAGGTTAGGGATGAATTATATACAGAACCCGCTGCAGACTAGATTGGCAGTGTGTAAACCTTGGATTTTGTCTTCTCCCTACAGTACACGGTAGTTTCTGTAGTTCGTTAAGTGCAAGGGTAGTGGATCATTGTTGTTGCTAGCTTCGCATCCACATGCAACATTGAACATCATCAAATTGAAATTTACGGGTAGTAGATCTCTATTGTTGTTTTTGTTTAGGTATGCTACTGCTGCTAGGTTTGCAGTGCTTAGAGAAGGTTGCCACTGCCACACTGACCGAACGCATTCGTATGCACCACACCAGATCAGATCAGTGCAAGCTGTACCATACAAAGCCACCCACATCCGAACATCTGGTGTGTCCTGTTCCTGTCCATCGATATCGATTTGTGCCAAGTGATGGAATAATGAAGAGAGTTTGCTGCTCAAACTCATCACCCCGAGACCAGGACCTGGTATATATGGCCCATAATGATGATTGCTTTTTCTGGATGGAATTCATTCGAATGGAATTGGATTAAAATTGAATGGATCCGTGCGCCGTACTCGTCGTTGAGTCAGATTGAGAGTCGATAGCATCGCATGGACATGGCTATCCCATGCGGTCGAAATTTTCACCTCATGCTGCTATGTCCCTGTTGTTGTAGCTGATGGCTCTGATGGTTATCCTCATCAATATTTAACTGAGTATACAATTTTTTGGTAGAAATTCTCACTCTGCCTCTGATGTCCATTCTGCAAATCTTTTTTTCGAGCAGCAGGTTGTAGAGAACTATATTGATCTATATAGTGCAGCGCTTGTATTTGCTACTTACAGGGTATGCATGTGAAATGAACTAATTATTACACTTGCCACAAGTGGATCGGATTTTATTTGCTTGAGGGAATTTTAATTGGTCCATTGATTGCTCTAGACGGGGTGACTCTATGATCTCAGAGTATATATTGACATAAGGTCATTGGCTTGGATACAAAATAAAAAAAAATTAATTAAATATGAAATGGCTGTATGGAGCCAACCAACGAAAACACTGTATTGCGAGAAAAATCGAAAAATGATTCGCTAAGTAAGCCATAAATTGTATGAATGCCATCTGCTTGTGATTTAAGGAATGAAGATTAAGTTATACGATATAATAACACTAAGCTGTATGCTTGCTGAACCAGCCTGTCCACGAATTATTCGTTTTAATAGCCCCGTTTTCGTCCTGCTAATGAAATAAAATTTGTAATATTAGCGTTGTCCCTGTATGACCTTAACTGTTACTATTTACCCATCTGCAAAAAATGTACACAAAATGATTGCTTTAGGAGCTTAAATGACATTATGAGGATTCATAAAAAAATACATGGAAAACAAGAATGTTCCCATTGTAATGGGGAAAAACTTTGGTTTTCAGAGAAATGTTTTTCCTTTGTTTTAAACTTCATAAATGAAAACCCACAGGGCAAAAAACATATAAATACGTACATACATACATACATACATTATGTAAGTCATTTCATCTTTAAAAGCTTGGACCCCGTAAACCTACTGGTATTATTTCATCTGAGCAATTTCTTTAGAATTATTATTTTTTTATTTATTGCATTTCCTTAAAAAAAATAAATGTTCGCTTTTAAAATTATAATTTTGAAGGGGACAGAATACGAACACAAAGTTATGTGAAGTCTATCACACTTGCTTCAATGAAAATGCGAAAAAAGTTGAAAAAAGAATTTAACCCTTTTTAGGAGTCAGAGGTCTTTTATCTCATTTTGAAATCAAGTATCATATTAGCCGTGTTTTATGGGGAAATTTATCCGTAGCGAAGCAAGATTTTACACATACTACGAATACAACAACCAGCTGCCGAAAAAAGTAGATGTTGAATTTGGCTGCGGATTGCATTTCGGCTTAAAATTAACTTAAATTTATCTAATCTATGAGACGTTTTATTTTTTACACAGAAAAATTAAACTAGGTATCTGAACTTTGTGCTTAAATTATCTTAGACCACTTAAAACTAGCTTAAAATACTTAAGTCTAGAACAGCCACAGGAAGTTTTTTTTTTAATTTTATATTTTTTTTGTATTTTTGCATTTTTTATATTTCTTTTGTTAGATTTTTGTTATTTGTTTTATATATATATACTATATTTCCAAAGATATTCACGCAGCGCAAAATAAAATTACCAATTTTCATTTTAGCTACATTGTTTGAGAAGGTTGCAAGGTTGCACTTGGGCGTGTTGGAATCTATAGATACACATTTATTTGTTGGGATTCGAATGCCAATGCAACTATTGTTGGTGCACGATCCTCTTTTTGGTTGTATCTTGTGTGTAAATATTTTTTAGACTCACGGGTCGACGGTCTTTTGTGAATGATCGTTTTATTTGAAAAGTTTGAAAGGTTGCACTTGGACATTACACAAAAGGTGGCTGCCTATGTTCTTTTTGAAAGCTGCCCATAGCTTTCCCAAAAAAACACGGCTATTGTCAGGTATAGAGATTCATTCTTAAGCCGTACTACACGAATGTAAAATGATTTACTCAGCTCTCTCTTATCGTCTGATTGTGATACTCAAAAATTGAAGAACAATGTACACACCTCGCTTATTACTGTTTGAAGTGTGTCCCTGGCATATTAATGGTATCAAAACCCTGTGAGTGTGCGTGTATTGTAAAAAAAATATTCCTATCAATGAAAAAAAATAATTTGAAGCCCCAAAACTCAAAAGAAAAAATGGACACGAATGGGTCGCACGTAGTTACTCTTATGTGCCTAGTCACATTGAAAGGCAAGATATTTGACAGAAACAGTAACATTTACGGAGAAAAAATTACACGATCTAAAATTACAAATAAAATTATAAATATATATATATATAAATATTATGATAAAATCCTGTTTTTAATTTTTAGTTAAACAAAAGTTTTTTTTTTGATTAGTTTTAAAAGTATTGCATTTTCAAATCAAATATTTCAAAAATAAATAATATCTATAAAAAGAAAAAAATAATTAATCAAAATTTTGGGTAAGTAAATTTAATTTGGCTACTTAGATCTTTTCAAATATAAAATCTGAATCGAGTCCAATGAGCCGTTACCGAAAAAATCGAAAATAAAAAAAAAAAAATTGCACGTACTTGCTCTAATGTGCAGTCACAGCTTCTATACTCTATCCGATGGTAGTTTGCAGTACAGGGAAGATAGAGATGTTTGTCTCTCATTCGCACTCTTTTGTTTGCCGTAAGGGCTTTTCATACAAAAGCTCTTGAAGGGTTTCCGCAGTAAGCAATTTGAATTGAAATTTGAAATTCTAAATAAAGATAAGTTAATAGGGATTGAATTTTGAATAGCAGCAGCCACAGCCAATCAGTGCGCAGTCAGACGTGCTCTGAATATGACGTTTTGGTTTGCGTCAGATGGAATTGGAAATTCACTGGCGGACAATTTTAATGGGGGGTTTCATTGAATTCAGTATGGTGCAAAAGTGTGGCACGCTACTGATTTTAAAAAAGCTTTCCCATAAGACGTGTACTGCAAACCACCACCAGATAGAGTATAATAAAAAAATTGTAAAATATTAAACGAATTTCAAAGTTTTTATTCGATTTTTCTGACTTTTGATTGTTTGAAAAGAGTACGTAAATTAGTTTTCAGTGGAAAAAATTGAACGCCATTTTATTTCCTTATTAAATGTGAAAAAGTGTGAATTTTTGTTTCAAAGTCGTAGGAACGGTTTTTAAATAAAACGGTTTTTATTGAACAACTTTTTTTAAAAATTAAAAAAAAATTATTTAAGAATGCAAACTTAAACACGAAAGTTACTTACATTTAAAAACAAAATTTAAAAAATCCATCTACCCGTTTTCAAAATAAGTTATTAAAAAAACAAAAAAAGATTTCGATACTATTTTGAAATACAATTACTTAGGCTGCAAACATCTTTCTGAATATCAATTTTGATTGAAATCGGATTTCCAGTTTTCGAGAAAGTCGAAGAAAAGAATAACCGTTCGATAG
Source organism: Platycheirus rosarum (assembly GCA_963971375.1). Lineage (NCBI taxonomy): Eukaryota > Metazoa > Arthropoda > Insecta > Diptera > Syrphidae > Platycheirus > Platycheirus rosarum. The sequence continues at coordinate 88,572,943 of OZ020508.1, read as the reverse complement.
GAGGTACCGTTTTTAGCTCACCATTTTTTTCACCAAAACATAACCTAAACCCACAACAGTACACTGATTTTTTTTCATAAAAATTATTGGAACGGTTTTCGAGAAAAATAAGCTTTTACATAACGGTTACATGACAGGTACAGTTAATATTTGAGTTAAAAAAAAAAATTAAAAAGTCATCTGTAGAATGTCAAAATAACCTTGTGTTCCAAATTTAAAGACGATTGGCAAAACCGTTAAGGCTGTAGTTCAATATTCATCCGTACAGACGGACAGACAGACAGAATTTTGCCAGTAACTCAAATATGTTTCTCTATCATCGTAATGTCATGTCTAATTGTTAGATTTTTTTTACGAATGCATAAATTGCCTTGTAGTCCCTATAAATCGCAAGTAAAAACGTTATATGAAAGGTACCATTAATAGACTATTCCGGTAATTTTGGTTAAAAAATATTCTCATAAAATTTTATCAAAATCGTTGCAGCCGTTTTCGGGGAAATAAATCTCTTCCGTAACGGTTACGTGACAGGCACCGTTATTTTTAGCCCTAAAAATTAAATTTTAAAAACACCTCCAAGGAATGCCAAAAGAATTACACATTCCAAATTTGAGAGTTCTCTAAAGTTGGCATGACCATTTTGAGCAGGACTAAAAACAAATATAAAATTATCCGTAAATTATCCGTGAAAAAAAGAATTTGCCGCGAAGTCAGATCATGTGATTTTCCTGTACTACCAACTTGATATAAAGTTAGCATGACCAAACGCATACCTTTCTACAAGGCACCTACAATTATCTACATGGGCTTAAAATTTGCCGTAAATTATCCGTAGACAGGTTGTCAAATCAATTTTTTTTTTTTTAGTTATGTTCACTTGATCAAGTTAGCAGGATCATAGGCGTATATCGCTATAGAGGATGATTTACGAGACATGTGACAAAAAGGAAGAACGTGAAGGTTTGGTCAAGACAAGAAAAAAATCGTATGGGAGGGGGGTTTATCCCCCCGTCCTTTAGCCCGGAGGGGCAATTTTCTTAAAAAATGACTTAAAACTGAAAAATAATTAAAAAAAACAACGTTTACATCCACAATGCCATGATATAGCTTGTTGTAAGGTCAGAAATCTCGTTTTTTGTTTTATATTTAATAAAGCTGTTTTTAGGAATAGTTTTTGAAAAATTAATTTTCAAACTCAAAAATTAAAAAAAAAATTAAAAAAAACTTCAAACTATTAAACAAATATCGTACAATTTTCCGTACATTATCCGTAAGTTATCCCAGAAAAAAAATTGTTGCCGCGAACTCGGATCATGTGATTTCCCATGTACATACTGCCAACTTGATATAAAGTTAGTATGACCAAACGCATATCGTTCTATAATTGGCACCTACAATTATCTACATAGGCTTACAATTTGCCATATATTATTCGTAGACAGATTGTCAAATCAATTTGTTTTTAGGATTTTTTTTTAGTTTTGCCGACTTGATCCAGATTTGCACGACCATATGGGCGTATCCTCGCTATAGAAGGCACTTAAAAAGCTCTATTTTGGCTTTAAATTTGCCGCCAACTGCTCACTTAGATAATTTGCCGAGAAACCGTAATTATATGTTAAAACAAATAAATTGCATGAATGGATCGCACGTACTTACTCCTATATGCGGTCACAGCGTCGAATAAAATTTTATAAATATACCTAAGAACTTAAAAGTTTTTTTTCGATTTTTGTGACTTGATTGTTTAAACAAAAGTACGCAAAAGAGTTTTCAGCCGAAAAATTTAAACGCCATTTTATTTCTATAAACAATGTGAAACAGTTTGTTTTTTTTTCAAAATCGTAGGAACGGTTTTATAATAAAACGGTTTTTATTTAACAACTTTTGTAAAAAAAAAATTAAAAAAAATAATTGAAGAATGCAATTTTTAGAACAAAAATAACCTTCTTTTAAAAAAACTCTGTAATGTTTATTTAACTTGCGTCTTAATTTTAACCTTTTCTACTTCTTAATGGGTAAGATTTGCTATGTACTATTATATTTTCTATATTATTAATACAAAAATGAATTTTGTAGTTCAACCTGATGAGGCAATCTGATGGTAAAACAGTTTTGCTTAGAAACAAAATAAAAGAAGAGATTTCTGACTTTAAAAATGGCATTGTGGGTGTTAACGTAATTTTTTTAAATTATTTTCCAATTTTAAGTCATTTTATTAAGAAAATTGCCCCTCCCGGCTAAAGGGAATGGAATAGACCCACCTCCTATACGATTTTTTTCTTGTCTTGACCCAACCTACACGCTCTATATTTATGTCACATGTCTCGTGAATCATCCTGTATAGATACGCCTATGATCCTGCTAACTTGATCAAGTGAGCAAAACTAAAAAAAAATCCTAAAAATAAATTGATTTGACAATTTGTCTACGGATAATTTACGGCAAATTTTAAGACTATGTAAATAATTGTAGGTGCCACTTATAGAAATATATACGTTTGGTTATGCTAACTTTATATCAAGTTGGCAGTACATGGAAAATCACATGATCCGAATTTGCGGCATTTTTTTTTCATGGTTAATTTACGGAAAATTATAGGATATTTGTTTTAAGTCCAGCTCAAATGGTTGTATGAAAATGTAACGACAGCTAAGTTGACTGATTAAAAACAGCGTGTACTGAGTACATATCATTTTATTTAATTATTGAAATGCATAGTTTTAAATAGAAATACATATGTATTCAATACAGAGTCGTGGTGTTAACTGAATACATAATAGACTGTAATGAGTACACTTAACGTGTATTGAGTACAGATTTTTATGTTTCTTATTTGTTATATATAAATAATATATATAATAAATATTATATATAAATGAAATATATATTCAATAAATAAAATATGTACTGAGTACACGTCTATTCAGTGCATAATTTTAAATAATGTGTCATCCGATTTTGAACGGCATAAATTCCATAGATTATGTATCCATTACATAAAATATGTACTGAGTACACCTCTGCCCAACGAAATAGCGAGATACACATAATTCTAAACAATGCGTGTATTCATTACATAAAATATGTACTCAATACATAAACTGTAGAATCAGTGCACGCCCTTGTGGACTTAATACGGCCATTTGTTTTAATAATAAAAAAATTAAAAAGTTTGCCTTTTGATTTTCAAACGTCTTTATGAACGGGTAAAACAAATATACCCTATTTGCTTCGCATTAGTTTTTAATTAATTTATTCGTACACTTACAACGTCGTTCCTAAAACGTGCATATGTATATGTAAATCTTTTTTAAATTATTTAAAAAAAACTGCAATTGAAGTGTTTTAAAGTGAATTTTTGACTACGTTAGGCAAAGCATATAAGCCACTGTATAACGAAGTGCAGCCTAGACGGCTGAAGTGTTATCTTTAAATTTGGTGTGTTATTCTTTTGGTATTATCCAAAGGGGAAATTAAAATTTTAATTTTAGGCCTAAAAATAACATTATGTGCCACATGACCGTTTAGAAAAGGCTTATTTTTCTCGAAAACAATGTTTCGAACAAAGATCTTGCCTTCCAATATGATTAAGCACACAAGGGCAAGTACGTACGACCCAGTCGTGTCCATTTTTTACTTTCAATTATAGGGACCTTAAAGCAAGTTTAGGATTCGTGAATATAAAAAAAATTGAGATAACAACCAAACATGACATTACGATCATAGAGACGCCTTAAAAAGTCATTGCATAAATGTCCGTCTGTCCGGGTGTATATCGATCTGCAGCCTGAACGGGTGAAGCGATTGCGTTCAAATAGTGTGTGTGTATCTCTTGGCATTCCTCAGAGGGGAAATTGAAATTTTATTTTTAGGGCTAAAAATTACGGTACCATTAAGGAAAAGCATATATTTCTCGAAAACTGCTCCAACGATTTTGATAATTTTTTTTTTTTGGTACCTAGTAGCTATAACCTAATTAGAACCAAATTTACCGGAAAATTCTATTAAAGGTACATACATACAATAAAATTTTATATATGAGAACATCTAAGTAGCCAAATAATTCTGCATATCAAAATTTTAAATAACTTTTTTTTTAAATTAAAATTAATTTTTGAATTTTTTTTTTGAAGTCAATATTTTTGAAACTAATCAAAAAAAAATATTTAAAACTTTATAATCCCATGTATATTAATAAACTCAAAAAAACTGCATACCAAAATAAAAAAAAAAAAAATAAAAAACTAAAAATAAACAACAGGATTTTATCAAAATCCGTCCCACAATTTTCTAAATACTTTTTTCATAAATTCCTTATTATGCATGACGTCTGATGGCATACTCCATTTTCACTAAAAACCGTTAAGGGTTGTGGTTTGACACTATTTATAAGTTCAGAACGTGTTACTTCTGTACGTAAATGTTACTTGTTTCGATCAAAGACCTTGATTAACCACATAAGAGCAAGTACGTGCGACCCAGTCGTGTCAATTGTTTTTCTTTTGAAACAGTGTCAGTGTTTTTTATTTATTTATTTATTGTTTATTGTCTATAAGTATTATAACTCTCTTAGACTATTCTTAAATACATACAATTTTATTTCTTTTATTTTAATAAAAACAAATTTAAAAATGTATAGAACAAATTCCCAAAATACTTAACAAAGCGGATTTAAAAACATTTCTGGTTTGATCAAAATCGACTGCCTTTGCAAATTGATTGAATTTAAGACATGCATTTGAATTTAACACATGTATTAGTTATAGGTTCATTCTGACCATAATTTGTTGCATGTCGCGGAATGTACAAAAGAGCATTATTTCTAGGCCTCAAGGTTCTTGGAGGTGCATTTAAACCGAATAAGGCAAATAGAGGCGGACAATCAACTTGATATTACATCTCTCATAAATATTACAGAATTATTAGTTAATCTGCAAGACAGGGGCTTTAAACCAACAAGTAGACATCTGCAATCATAGGAAGGCATATAAGAAGACAAATTCAATTTTTTTAACATTTTCAATACGATTTAAATCTTTTTTTTTTTTAAGCGGAGACCAAACAACACAACAATATTTTAAAATAGGACGAACTAAGGCAACAAGAAGAGTTTTTAACGTATAAGGATCCCGAAATTCGTGAGAGTGCCTAACGAGAAAACCGGACATCGCATTTGCTCTTGATATAATATAATCAATATGAAGATTAAAGGAAAGATGTGAATCTAAATTGACACCCAAATCCTCATGAATTTGAACTTTTTGTAAGATTTTGTCAAACATTTTATAACCAAATAATAAAGGCAAGGCAGAACACTCTTTAATATTTAAGTCTAAGGAGTTCATAGAACACCAAACATTCAAACTATCTATATATTTTTGAAAATTTAAACAGTCACTAACTAATTTAACTGACATGTAGAACTTCGTCTGCGAACATAAGACAATTTGAAAACTTAATGACTGTTGGAAGGTCATTAATGCAAATTAAGAACAACAAGGGTCCAAGGTGACTGCCTTGTGGCACACTCGAGTAGTTAATTGAAAGCTTTGATCCAATTTTCACGCATTGTGTGCGATTACATAAGTAATTACCTAACCACTTTAGAACTGTAGAGGTTTTTTTTAATAAAATTCGATGTCTAACTCCATGGAATGCTTTTGAAAAATCGGTGAAAACAGCATCTTTTTGACATCTGTATTCAATGTTTTTCTCAAGCAAAAGTTTACAAAAATCAACATGGATTTGTCCAAACCGATAAATGATTTTTCAGTGCTCTATATATTTTATTTTTTACAATAGATTCGAAAATCTTTGGAATCAGTTCCAGTTTGGCTATGGGTCTATAATTTTGAACAATCTGTTTTGGAACTGATTTCTAAATGGAGTAATATATGAAATTTTCCAAGCATCTAAGAACTCACCTCTTCGAAGAGACAGATTGATGATGAAAGCTAGAGGTTTAGACAAATTACATGAGCATTCTTTAAGAAACTTAGCGGGAATATTATCCGGCCCGAACTTTAACTAACTTCCGAACAAGAAAGTTCATCAAGAACCTCATCTTCATATATTTCCAATGACCCCATGTCAACAATTTCGGAATACCTAGGCAAAACGTCATAAGAAGAGCTATCAACAAAAAATCTAACCATAAATATTGGTTGTATAAAAACTTTTTTTTAAGAAATTATACTCTTTGAGCAAACGGCAATAATAACTTCGATAAATAGAATTGATATTACTTCTTGTTTGAGCCTTAAGTAAAGCATTTTTAAACGAATTAGGCCTTTCGAAAACCATATCGGTTTATCTAATTTACGCCTTATAGCCTTTTTAGGTATACATTAATCAAAAAGCTCTTGGATTATATTAATAAAAGAAGAAAAACAAAAAGACAAATCTTATTGTGACAAAATTGAAACCCACTCTAATCTTTGAATATTGTTATTAATACAAATGTTATTGGCTTTTTATTAAAGTCGTATGGCTCCAGGAAATAACCCACCAACGAAATAACACCGCAACGAAATAACCCCTCAAAATGAAATAAGTCCCCAAAATTTTGGATTATTTAATGGGTTTTTGGGGGCTTATTTCATTCTTCAAATTGGGAGTGTCTTTCATGATGAAATATGTCCCAAATTCAACAATGAAAAAAGTCCCCGAATTTGGGCATTGAGGGCTAACTTTGATTAGCGGTATCTCCGTTATTTTTATATATTGGACCTAAGACTTTGGTTCACCTACCAACTTTAAGAAATTGTATGCTCTTTAGCTCTGTCATGCAATGTGTTCCACAAAATGTGGGACAAACTGAAAAAAGTCCGAATATTTGGGGTTTTTTGACCCTTTCCTAAGTTAGCACAGGGTCTGCGAGGTCGATAAATTAGAATAGTATTCCTTATGTACCCCCAAACTACCCATTAAAGTTTCATTAACTTCGAAAAACTTTCCAGTACATAACGGCTGGACTATAGTGACTTAAACTCTCTATGTATGTGTTGTGAATCTGTAAGAATGGATGAGATGGACAATCAACTTGATATTACATCTCTCATAAATATTACAGAATTATTAGTTAATCTGCAAGACAGGGGCTTTAAACCAACAAGTAGACATCTGCAATCATAGGAAGGCATATAAGAAGACAAATTCAATTTTTTTAACATTTTCAATACGATTTAAATCTTTTTTTTTTTAAGCGGAGACCAAACAACACAACAATATTTTAAAATAGGACGAACTAAGGCAACAAGAAGAGTTTTTAACGTATAAGGATCCCGAAATTCGTGAGAGTGCCTAACGAGAAAACCGGACATCGCATTTGCTCTTGATATAATATAATCAATATGAAGATTAAAGGAAAGATGTGAATCTAAATTGACACCCAAATCCTCATGAATTTGAACTTTTTGTAAGATTTTGTCAAACATTTTATAACCAAATAATAAAGGCAAGGCAGAACACTCTTTAATATTTAAGTCTAAGGAGTTCATAGAACACCAAACATTCAAACTATCTATATATTTTTGAAAATTTAAACAGTCACTAACTAATTTAACTGACATGTAGAACTTCGTCTGCGAACATAAGACAATTTGAAAACTTAATGACTGTTGGAAGGTCATTAATGCAAATTAAGAACAACAAGGGTCCAAGGTGACTGCCTTGTGGCACACTCGAGTAGTTAATTGAAAGCTTTGATCCAATTTTCACGCATTGTGTGCGATTACATAAGTAATTACCTAACCACTTTAGAACTGTAGAGGTTTTTTTTAATAAAATTCGATGTCTAACTCCATGGAATGCTTTTGAAAAATCGGTGAAAACAGCATCTTTTTGACATCTGTATTCAATGTTTTTCTCAAGCAAAAGTTTACAAAAATCAACATGGATTTGTCCAAACCGATAAATGATTTTTCAGTGCTCTATATATTTTATTTTTTACAATAGATTCGAAAATCTTTGGAATCAGTTCCAGTTTGGCTATGGGTCTATAATTTTGAACAATCTGTTTTGGAACTGATTTCTAAATGGAGTAATATATGAAATTTTCCAAGCATCTAAGAACTCACCTCTTCGAAGAGACAGATTGATGATGAAAGCTAGAGGTTTAGACAAATTACATGAGCATTCTTTAAGAAACTTAGCGGGAATATTATCCGGCCCGAACTTTAACTAACTTCCGAACAAGAAAGTTCATCAAGAACCTCATCTTCATATATTTCCAATGACCCCATGTCAACAATTTCGGAATACCTAGGCAAAACGTCATAAGAAGAGCTATCAACAAAAAATCTAACCATAAATATTGGTTGTATAAAAACTTTTTTTTAAGAAATTATACTCTTTGAGCAAACGGCAATAATAACTTCGATAAATAGAATTGATATTACTTCTTGTTTGAGCCTTAAGTAAAGCATTTTTAAACGAATTAGGCCTTTCGAAAACCATATCGGTTTATCTAATTTACGCCTTATAGCCTTTTTAGGTATACATTAATCAAAAAGCTCTTGGATTATATTAATAAAAGAAGAAAAACAAAAAGACAAATCTTATTGTGACAAAATTGAAACCCACTCTAATCTTTGAATATTGTTATTAATACAAATGTTATTGGCTTTTTATTAAAGTCGTATGGCTCCAGGAAATAACCCACCAACGAAATAACACCGCAACGAAATAACCCCTCAAAATGAAATAAGTCCCCAAAATTTTGGATTATTTAATGGGTTTTTGGGGGCTTATTTCATTCTTCAAATTGGGAGTGTCTTTCATGATGAAATATGTCCCAAATTCAACAATGAAAAAAGTCCCCGAATTTGGGCATTGAGGGCTAACTTTGATTAGCGGTATCTCCGTTATTTTTATATATTGGACCTAAGACTTTGGTTCACCTACCAACTTTTAGGAAATTGTATGCTCTTTAGCTCTGTCATGCAATGTGTTCCACAAAATGTGGGACAAACTGAAAAAAGTCCGAATATTTGGGGTTTTTTGACCCTTTCCTAAGTTAGCACAGGGTCTGCGAGGTCGATAAATTAGAATAGTATTCCTTATGTACCCCCAAACTACCCATTAAAGTTTCATTAACTTCGAAAAACTTTCCAGTACATAACGGCTGGACTATAGTGACTTAAACTCTCTATGTATGTGTTGTGAATCTGTAAGAATGGATGAGATGGACAATCAACTTGATATTACATCTCTCATAAATATTACAGAATTATTAGTTAATCTGCAAGACAGGGGCTTTAAACCAACAAGTAGACATCTGCAATCATAGGAAGGCATATAAGAAGACAAATTCAATTTTTTTAACATTTTCAATACGATTTAAATCTTTTTTTTTTTAAGCGGAGACCAAACAACACAACAATATTTTAAAATAGGACGAACTAAGGCAACAAGAAGAGTTTTTAACGTATAAGGATCCCGAAATTCGTGAGAGTGCCTAACGAGAAAACCGGACATCGCATTTGCTCTTGATATAATATAATCAATATGAAGATTAAAGGAAAGATGTGAATCTAAATTGACACCCAAATCCTCATGAATTTGAACTTTTTGTAAGATTTTGTCAAACATTTTATAACCAAATAATAAAGGCAAGGCAGAACACTCTTTAATATTTAAGTCTAAGGAGTTCATAGAACACCAAACATTCAAACTATCTATATATTTTTGAAAATTTAAACAGTCACTAACTAATTTAACTGACATGTAGAACTTCGTCTGCGAACATAAGACAATTTGAAAACTTAATGACTGTTGGAAGGTCATTAATGCAAATTAAGAACAACAAGGGTCCAAGGTGACTGCCTTGTGGCACACTCGAGTAGTTAATTGAAAGCTTTGATCCAATTTTCACGCATTGTGTGCGATTACATAAGTAATTACCTAACCACTTTAGAACTGTAGAGGTTTTTTTTAATAAAATTCGATGTCTAACTCCATGGAATGCTTTTGAAAAATCGGTGAAAACAGCATCTTTTTGACATCTGTATTCAATGTTTTTCTCAAGCAAAAGTTTACAAAAATCAACATGGATTTGTCCAAACCGATAAATGATTTTTCAGTGCTCTATATATTTTATTTTTTACAATAGATTCGAAAATCTTTGGAATCAGTTCCAGTTTGGCTATGGGTCTATAATTTTGAACAATCTGTTTTGGAACTGATTTCTAAATGGAGTAATATATGAAATTTTCCAAGCATCTAAGAACTCACCTCTTCGAAGAGACAGATTGATGATGAAAGCTAGAGGTTTAGACAAATTACATGAGCATTCTTTAAGAAACTTAGCGGGAATATTATCCGGCCCGAACTTTAACTAACTTCCGAACAAGAAAGTTCATCAAGAACCTCATCTTCATATATTTCCAATGACCCCATGTCAACAATTTCGGAATACCTAGGCAAAACGTCATAAGAAGAGCTATCAACAAAAAATCTAACCATAAATATTGGTTGTATAAAAACTTTTTTTTAAGAAATTATACTCTTTGAGCAAACGGCAATAATAACTTCGATAAATAGAATTGATATTACTTCTTGTTTGAGCCTTAAGTAAAGCATTTTTAAACGAATTAGGCCTTTCGAAAACCATATCGGTTTATCTAATTTACGCCTTATAGCCTTTTTAGGTATACATTAATCAAAAAGCTCTTGGATTATATTAATAAAAGAAGAAAAACAAAAAGACAAATCTTATTGTGACAAAATTGAAACCCACTCTAATCTTTGAATATTGTTATTAATACAAATGTTATTGGCTTTTTATTAAAGTCGTATGGCTCCAGGAAATAACCCACCAACGAAATAACACCGCAACGAAATAACCCCTCAAAATGAAATAAGTCCCCAAAATTTTGGATTATTTAATGGGTTTTTGGGGGCTTATTTCATTCTTCAAATTGGGAGTGTCTTTCATGATGAAATATGTCCCAAATTCAACAATGCAAAAAAGTCCCCGAATTTGGGCATTGAGGGCTAACTTTGATTAGCGGTATCTCCGTTATTTTTATATATTGGACCTAAGACTTTGGTTCACCTACCAACTTTTAGGAAATTGTATGCTCTTTAGCTCTGTCATGCAATGTGTTCCACAAAATGTGGGACAAACTGAAAAAAGTCCGAATATTTGGGGTTTTTTGACCCTTTCCTAAGTTAGCACAGGGTCTGCGAGGTCGATAAATTAGAATAGTATTCCTTATGTACCCCCAAACTACCCATTAAAGTTTCATTAACTTCGAAAAACTTTCCAGTACATAACGGCTGGACTATAGTGACTTAAACTCTCTATGTATGTGTTGTGAATCTGTAAGAATGGATGAGACCTACAATTTACTGCCGAGTCTGAAGAGTTACATGAGATGCACTTTTAAGAGACAAATTTTACTCTTGGAGGATTTGTAAGTTCTTCGCAAAGGCAGTGCCCCGGAAAAAAGGTGGCTCTGAAGGGGAGACGAACCCCGACCCTTCGGTTAGCAGTCCGACATATTTACCAATAAGCCACTCGGCATAGAACGTTTGAATCACACATTGGCAGCACCGCTTATCTACCACTTCTATTGTAATTCCATGAAGCCCTATCTACTGACAGTTCAGTCAAAAAGAGGATAAAAAATCGCAAATTTTAATATAAAGCAAAGAAAATATAAAAATGCAATCTGAATAGAATTTAAGGTTTTGACTAAAGCTGCCTCATTTGTTTAATGATTTCAAGACTTGAATTGTCAAAAATTTAAGAAAGTCGTGTGAAGGAATGGAAAATCATAATCCAAAAATGCCGTTCTGAACCACAGGCAATAATTTTTATGTCGACTATGGTGGTTAGAAGTAAATATGTACAAGTCAGAAAATTTATTGAATGTCGGAACTTTTCATATAAATTGATTTCGAAACAAAAATCCTCAAATAACACATAAATTATAAAATTGAAAATAGGTGCTGTAAGCCTTCAAGTTAAATGCAAGTTTGAAACCAAATATACAAACGTAATAAAAAAGAAACAAATCATCTGATGAACTTATAAGAGAGAGATACTAACAACCGACAGCTTACACGAAGTAGAAAAGAAAAAAACTTTTTGACGAGTTAAATAAGTTAAAATATGTAAAAACTTTCCGAAGAGAAAAGTATTTGATGTTAACGTTGAGAAATCTTTCACAAAAATTTCCCTATAGCCTAACAAAGAAAACTTTATCACTTTTAATATCGTTTGTCATCGAATGTATTTATGTAAAATCCCTTTTTTTGGCTATGGAACACTAGTTGGGTCAAAAGTAATTTACAAGATTGCTCATAGTCTTTGACGGCTCACCATTTACCATTTGATTAAAAGCAAGGGACACACGCAAAAAAAAAGGACGCACATGCTTGGTTTTGAATTGAAATTAGATTTTTCCTGCCCCCGTTAGATCTGCAAATACTCAAAGATAACGAATAAACCCTTGTTAAAGTGTCTTATATCGGCGAAGGACTGAAAGCCTCAATTTACATCTCCTTTTCAAAACAAATGACCTTTTAAAACCTGCAACCCCAAATGCATTCGTGTGTTTCAAACGCTACATTTTATTTAACCTGTTTAACCTTTATAGCATGTCCTAGCAGTTTCTTTACTAGAGAATAGTTTCTTTCAGGTCCACTTACCAAGTAAACACAACGTCCCACTTTCCTTCCAATTGAAATAGGAAAAAAATTAAAGTGTAAGGAAAAAGTGCGGTTTCGTCGGTGTTTGTAACTTGTCAATATGAAATGAAAGTTACAAACAGCAACGGAAAAAAATCCTACGTATTTCTGACCGAAAACCCCTTCCTGACGGTAAGAAATTAAATAAAAAAATATTTCCTCTACAAACCCACAACCAATAATATATGTGGTGCGGAAAAAGTACATAATTTAGGAAAAAAAAAATGGTCAGTCTTGTGGAAGGTGTTAGTAGTTACATACAACGAAGCAGAATATTTTTCCACTCTCCCGACATCGACCTGAACTCGACCTCATTACCTCCTGATATGGTGTGGTTGAATAGATGTCCTTGCTATGTAGCATTGCATTCTGCCACATAGTCATAGTCAAAGCATAGCTACTGTGTACAATATTCAATGGCAAAGTGTTTCTACAGGATGAGGTGAGCAGTGAGCAGTGAGACCAGCAGAGCCATTCAGCCATTGGTGCCGCCGTCGGCGGACGCAAAATGTGATAATTTATAGTTTTGTTTGTACACTGATGACATACCTATCTACATATGTATGTGGGTTGTGTGAACGGGCTATGGGTACCCGAACTACACTTTTACGGATGGGAGAAAACTTTCCTTTGTGGGTTTTGTTATATAACGATGTGCGTACGCTTTTCCACAAATACAGAGTCAAAAGTTTTGCTCCAAAAATATTCGTATATAATTGGTTCTTCGACGATGGGTTGTACAGCGAAGTTGTACCCAACAATTTGGTAAGAGTTTGTCGCTGACAGAAATTACGAAAAACATTGGAATATACATTTTTTCTACCCCGAAATTCAACGTCAAGCGGATAACGGGTGATAGGGTAGTTTGAACCCGTTTTCCGAAAAATAAGAACATCTTGCTTGGTTAAGTATTAAGAGCATTATTTAGGAAAATAGTGAAAATCGATATCCTAGGCTAGGCCACATTTTTAGGTACGGTTGTCATTTTTTTTCAAAAACTAGAAGACATAAAACCATGCGTTTTTTTGTGTTCGATTAAGAACTGATAGTTACATGGAACACATTTAAGCTAATTTACAACTTCATTTCACAATTTTGAAAACAATCGGTCTAAACTTTTTTTCACGTTTTTTATCAAAATTTGGACTTTAAATGCGAATTTCTCAAAAACAATTGACATGAGTAATTTAATTTAAATGCAGGATTATAGAACAAACTTCTGGATTTCAAATCCAGTATAGCACTTTATTGTAAGTATTTCCGTTGTTTTTTAATATTTTTTTTTTCAATTTAAACCATTTTTTCTAAAAGAAGGGGAGATAGACCCCCCCCCCCCTCCCATATTAAAAAGTGTTTGTTTGTACCCCATCAGCTAAATCAAGCATCATTGTGCGTGGTTAGTTAGTAGTCGGATGGACCGTCCGAAAGCCAACTACGTGCTGTTGATATGAGGTATCTGTTTTCTGTTCTCTCTTTCTTCTGGCCTGTCCTTTTTCAATGTCATCTTGTGTGCCTGGCAACAAAAGTAATATTCGTAATAACAAAGAATTGGTCGAAAAAACCTAATATTAAAAATAAAAAACAGGATTTTATCAAAATCGGTCCTACAATTTTCGAAATACTCATATATTTATTATTATTTTAAACGTGTTATGGCATAAGATGACATAAGAGTAAAAACGTGTGACCAGTCGTGGCCATTTTTTTTTTAATAATTATTGCAAAACCTGAATTCAACTTGTCTCTTTAAAACACCATGGGCGGCCATCATATAAAATTAATAATTAACAGAAATCATACCATCGTTCAAGAGTTTGATGTGGTAATAATGATGTCCAGAAATACAGTTCACAAGATTGAAAGAGTAATTTATTTAGTATAAATGGTCGAAAGCATATGTACATAATGATGACGGCACAACTATAACGAGCACGGCAGACAGCATTTCACTTTTAGCACAGGTTTTTTAAGCTCACTTAAAAGTTTTTTTTTTTTTAAATAAGAAATTAAAGCAAGTTAAATTATCCATATTTAAAACAAAATTGCAATTAATGTTAAACGGATGTTTTTCGTGGATTTAATTCGTTCGTATAAAGAAGTTGCCAAGTTTTTCTTATCTCACGCCACGTCGGTCGTTTGCGCTTCGCATACACAAAACACAAAAATTAATGTGGGGTAAATTCAATTAAACAAAAAGAAAATTAAAATAACAAAAATTCTTTAAATGGCATCAGTGGTGTCCGGCCTAATATTTTTTTAATTTAATCTTACAGTTTTTAAATTAAGAGTAAACAAAATAATATTTGTTGTGACTTACGATTAGCATAACCGAGTGAGACCAAGCGAAAACGCTAGACCTCGTTGACATTTTATCGCAAAAAAGCATTATTGTTTCCGCGCTAAAAAAATCACCTCTAAAACCATAGTGCAACTTAGCAGGCTTGTGAAAAAAAAATATTTCTACACACTACCACCAGCATACATAAGTGTCAGCATTCTGCTTATCCTAGCGCAAACCTAGAAGAAGAAATTTTCATTTTGGAATTCTTAAAGACATTGGCGCAAAATTATAGACGCTTTAATACCAAACTGAAAGAAATAAAGTTTGGCACTAACATTAAAAGTGTAGTTCTTCAATTATAGACGATTCAAAAATTGATTTTCTCTTAGTGTGAAACTAGATTTTTAATAAAAGGAATACCTTGCATTATCTTTTTAGTGTTAAACTAAAAACTCTCAGAGCCAATGACTGCTCGCTCTCACAAAACGCCATTTTGAATATATAAATACACACAAACTCTACCTAAATCCAATAACAACAAAATTCCCTAAGGCTCTCACACTTTCAAATTTGATTGTAACTAGTGCAGGGGTTTTTTTGTTTATAATTAAGAGAAACTTAGTGCAGAACTAAACATTTTAAGCAGTGTGAAGTTAATGTATTAAAAATAGGTTGTCTATAATTTTGCCCCATTATTATTGTCTCATCCAGTGGTGAGGCATTTTAGTATTTGTTCTACCAATAGCAAATTAGAGGTTTTTTTGTTTATAATTAAGAGAAACTTAGTGCAGAACTAAACATTTTAAGCAGTGTGAAGTTAATGTATTAAAAATAGGTTGTCTATAATTTTGCCCCCTTATTATTGTCTCATCCAGTGGTGAGGCATTTTAGTATTTGTTCTACCAATAGCAAATTAGAGACTTCACATTAAATCATCCAAACCTATATTTTCTTTACATGCAAACTCAATCTGACAAATCTACACAATATCATATTTAGAAGATAAAAACAAGCTATTTAGCTAATATCAGAACCATATCAAAGTGCCTTCCAATTATAAATGTACAAGCGTTGCCGTCCATACGCAAAAATAAATAATTAGCAGCAATAAAAAAAAGAATCATTAAAATTAATACATAGCTAGAATACTAAGAAAAATAACAAATTGTGCTTCTTGTGACAATATTGCTGATATTTTCTTGCAAACAACACTGGAAGTGTTATGTGTAAAAATGAAAATGTCATCTAATTATGTTTATGTGGTTGCCACATATATTCCACCCAGCTTTAACATCGAAATTTACGAACATTTTTGCAATACTTTGGAAACGATATTTGATCCGAAAGACGAGAATTGTAATTGGTGACTTCAATCTTGCCAATTTGGAATGGACCAAGTCTAGTAGTAATGATATCTTTTTGCCTGTCAACGCATCGAACCTAAGCGAATTTTGTATAATTGATGAAATGGCTTCTATTGGCTTAAATCAGCTAAATTTCTCAATAAAACACGGCTATTAATAGAATAGAAAGCATCCAACGAAGATTTTTAAGATTTTAGCCGTGTTTTATTGGGAAATTTATCCGTAGCGAAGCAAGATTTTACACACACTACAAATCCAACAACCAGCTGCCGAAAAAAGTAGATGTTGAATTTGGCTGCGGTTTGCAGGTTCGAGACAACAAGATTCATCGACGGAAGCGCACATGCAACTTGAATCAAAATGTAAAAAAAAGGAATGATTTTTAATAAGTAGGAAAGAGATGGGCTAAAGAATCCAAAATCTGCACGAATCTCATAAATTATTTTAAAACTCTTTGCAGTGACTCAAGTTTTCTTCTCATGTCGTTTCATTTTTGACAAATTGCATTTTATCGCCGTGATGGAAGGCTCATACGATTCACTTGAATTGTATTGATTTGAGTGCTTTTACTCATTAAAAATAAATTGCACGACTGGGTCGCACGTACATGCTCTTATGTGAGCTACAGCTTGGAATAAAATTTTAAAAATATTAAGGGAACTTCAAAGATTATATTCGATTTTTCTGACTTTTGATTGTTTGAAAAAAGTAAGTAAAATAGTTTTCAGCGGAAATATTTAAACGCTATTTTGTCTCTTTAAAAAATGTGAAAAAGTGTGATTTTTTTTCAAAATCGTTAGAGCCGTTTTTAAATAAAACGGTTTTTTAACAACTTTTTTTAAAAAAATTAAAAAAAATTATTCAAGAATACAAACTTAAGCACAAAAATAACGTAAATTTAAAAACAAAATTAAAAAAAAATCACTTACCCGTTTTCAAAATATTGATTTTTGAAAAAAAAAAAATTTTAAAATTATTAAAGTTCCAAAAAAAAGTTTTCGAAAAAAAATTACGCAAAATTACTCAGGCTACCTACATCTTCTTGAATATCAATTTTGATTGTAATCGGATCACCAGTTTTCCAGAAAGTCGAAGAAAAAAAACGGTCCCATGGGAGGTACCGTTTTTAGCCCACCATTTTAAATTTTTTTCACCAAAATATAATGCATACCTACAGTAGTACACTGATTTTTTTTTATAAAAATTCTTAGAGCCGTTTTTTAAGAAAAATAAGCTTTTACATAACGGTTATATGACAGGTACCGTTAATTTTTGAGCTAAAAAAAATTGAAAAAAGTCCTCTGTAGAATGTCAAAATAACCTTAAGTTCAAAATTTGAAGACGATTGGACAAACCGTTTAGGCTGCAGTCCAAAATACATCCGAACAGACAGACAGACGGACAGAATTTTGCCAGTTACTCAAATATGTTTCTCTTTCATCGTAATGTCATGTTTGATTGTTATCTCAAAATTTTTAATCTGCACGAATGCATAACTTGTATTTTAGTACCTATAATCGCAAGTAAAAATATATGCGTATAGGTAGACATTAAAAAAAATATTTAGAAATATAAGCTTATCAAACAAAACACATAAAACACTTTTGCGAATAGATTCTTAGCACAGACACAACCTTTCTTTGAAGAGAAAAGCTGTGTTTTACTTTCCAGACATTCCTCTCGTGTCAGTTTTTCTGAGTGTGCAACCCCGAGTTTACAGTGATGCAATTGCGCGCTTCCGTCAATGTGGCCAGGCACATTCACAATAGACATGATATAAGACTTGTATCATGCTACAGATACTATATTTCCATAGATATTTAAGCAGAGCAAAATCAAATTACCAATTTTCATTTATGCTATATTGTTTGAGAAGGTTCCAAGATTGCACTTGGGCGTTTTGGAATCTATAGATACACATTTATTTGTTGGGATTCGAATGCCAATGCAACCATTCTTCGTGCTCGATCTTCTTTTTGGTTGTAATCTTGTGTGTAAATATTTTTTAGGCTCACTGGCCGACGGTCTTTTGTGAATGATCGTTTTATATTGAATTATTTCAGAAGTTTGAAAGGTTGTACTGGGGCATAAAACAACAGGCGGCTGCCTATGCTATGGCCCATAGCTTTTCCCGCAAAAATACGGTTTTTCTCTTCGTTTTCTTCCTTGTTCTGAAAGAATTATATTACGTCCATGCATTCAAAGACTAGAACTGAAAAATTGATAAACCTCCCACCTCTTGCTGATGATAAAGAATATTTGCAGTTTGCTTAATAACTAAAATAATGAATGGATCTATTTCATCAACTCTTAGTCGAATAAATTTTAATTTGAGTCGGACGAGTTAAAGAAGAAATTTGCCTCTTTACACAATATTCAGCAAATCAAATTATGGCGAGAACAGTCCTCTTAATCAATTAATTAAAACTTTTAGTAAACTTTCTAATCTTTTTTTTTCTTCAAACGACAACTTTTAATCGAAAGGCTTTAAATATAATTTCTTTTTTCAAAGGCATTGGAACTTTGTATTCATTTCACTTAGAATTTAGATATTTAAGTATATTAAAATAGGTATATAAATATTATAATGTTAACGTTAGCATTTAACGTATAAATAAACAAACAAACATACAGTCATTAAATCCCAATGTCTTGAAAATCTTTTTTTTTCTGTAAATCGCCGTGTTTATCTGTCTGTACGTATGTACAAAAAGCTTTGGTAGGCCAAAGTAATTTCGCATTGAAATTTTTTCGAGGTAAATTAAATTTATATTTTATTAAATTTTATAAAAAAATATATTTTTTTATTTTTTAGGCGGATGAACCTCTTTATTCGAGTGCTACTTAAGAACTAACTATTACAAAAGGTAAGTTGTTATTATCATGAGGAGCATTATTACCAGGAATACATTAATCCCTATATTTAATGCGTTTTTCCTTTCCAGTAGCTCGATCTGTTCCGTGGCATTCATCTGTAATTCCTTTATCATTCCTAGGGAAGGTACCTCTTTGAACTGTTGCACTGATGATCTGGTTTGCAAAATAGCTGGTAAAGGTTTAGTTATCTCGCTGGTTTTAAAAACTTTCAAATTCGCGATGATGGTTGTGTTTGAGTGTTTTATGATGTACGTTCCATCTAGTCGGATAGCCTCGTTGTTAATTATTATTGAGTCGTTGAATTGATTTATAAATAATATGCCGTCCGAGATTTCTTCAATGGATGGTGTGTTTCGGTTATCGATAGTGGTCCAGGTGGGTATTTTGCTTTTCAACAAGTTGGGGATACACGTAGAGTTACTTATATCTACAATATTTCTGCTAATACAAATAGAATGTTCACTTATTACTAAACAATTTTGCTTTATACCATATATCTTATTTTTACATTAATTTTTTTTTTAAAGGCATTTCGTTTATCTTTATTCCTATCTTTACTGCTTTTATTACAAGCATAGTACATATATCTGGGTCCGTTGTTGTTATATCAATTATAAAGATAC
The DNA here is from genome assembly GCA_963971375.1 of Platycheirus rosarum. NCBI lineage: Eukaryota > Metazoa > Arthropoda > Insecta > Diptera > Syrphidae > Platycheirus > Platycheirus rosarum. Next base: position 88,553,099 of record OZ020508.1, on the reverse strand, counting down.
AATTTTTACCATTAGAGGCAATTTTAATGTTACAAAAGTCAAGTGCCTCGTCATTATTTATAAAAGGTGTATTCTGCTTTTTAAAAAATTCTTCTGTTAGTTTTATTTCAGAATTTGACAGTATGAATGCGTTTACTGCATAAACTTTTGCCCAGTGAATGGCGTAAGCTATATTTATTAATTCTTCTTTTGCTAAATCTAGTTCATATTTTAATTTTAATGTTTCAGTGTCTTTATTCTTAATTTCTTTTTTACAATTTTAAATATTTCATTTGTTACATTAGTAATTTCATTAATTTTTCCTATGGTCATACGATTTATTTATCATTTGTCTATTAGTGTTTTCAAGTACGTTATTCATCTTTTCTGATAAAATTTCATAATCATGATGATCTGGACTGCCTGCGATCCATTTCCAGGCGGTCCCTATGAAATCAAGTGATCTTTTCTTCTTCTTATTTTCAACTTTCAATCCTGCCAGGTAGGTTTTTATTTTATATATTTCATGGGAAATGTAAGGATAAAGGGGGTGATTTTGTGTGGTTTCTATTAGCATATTCTTTGTCAGGTTTTCGTAATGTTCAATGTCGATTATGTGGATTATTTTGAAAGATCCTGTTTGTATTTTTGGGGTTCCAACATTTATCTTAACCAATTGAGATTTTGAGTAATCCAATATTTGTGTATCCGCTGCGCATAGCGGTAATAACCTATAAAGAAGAATTTTTATTTTTAATTAAATTCTTATGGACATTTTTTTCCAGAATTGGTTACTATTGTGGAATTTTTGTTTTCTGCTACTGTTTCTTTAAATTTTGGAGAGAGTTTATTACCTAGCCTTTTATTAATTTTTACTTAAACGGTATCGCCTATTGCATAATTTTTAAAAGCTTTCCGTTTCTTATTATGGTAACAGCAGTTTGCTTGTCCTTAATCGCCTGAGTGACAATTGTTCTCTCTTCTTGTAACTGTTCGGGCTATTAATTTTATTTCGTGCAAAAAATACTTCGATAGGTTTTTTGTTTGTGGTGGTATAAACGGATCTATTATATTCGTAAATGGATTTGTCAAACATTTCGGAAAATGACCTAAAGGTTTGCTCGACTTTCATACAACGTAATAGTTCGGAAAGTGTTGAATGGAATCTTTCGATTTGACCATTCACAGAACATACATATGGTGATACTTTAAACTTTTTTTTTTTTTTTTTGTATAACACTTTAATGTTGAAAAAGTTCTCAACCATGAATAAAATGGAATTGGACCTTAATGATTTCTCATTATCAACCACAATAATTTCTGGGACACCGAAAGATAGTATAAGCTCTCTTAAGGCTAAGGGTTGCTTGATATGTTCTGTAGCTCTAGACGTTGCGATTCTTGCTAAAGCATACTTGGAGAATTTGTCTATGGCAGTAAGTTCAACTTTGTTGTTAGTGAAATATAGGTCGATATGTCAGATCTGTCCAGGATATTGGAGTATAGGAGTAAGTTGCAGTAGTATATTGTTGGGGTGTCTATCGTACTTTTGTTCTTTACAGATTTGACATTTATCCGTTATGTTCTTTATTTTTTGCTGCATTTTTGTAAAATAAATTTTTTGTAATAATTGAATTTTATTTTCTTTGCTGTTTCGGTGAGCGCGATTGTGTTCTTTAAGAATTTCAATTTCCTGTAAATTTCCACCTATTAGGTCTACTGCATTGTTTCTTGAAAAGAGTACTTTATAGAGGCTAAAATGTAAAGGAAATATTTCCTGGATTTTTCCTAGAGTCGTTTCCTCAGCTTTGATTCCATTTATTACGGAAGGATTGAGAAATTTTTTTAAAATTTCCACAAGTTTTTCTGAGGTAAAATTTGGTTCAATAATAGTGTGACGATGATAAGTTGGGAAAATTATTTCGAATTTATAGTCGGAAGTATTACCAATAGCAAGAAAGATTTGATTCTTGAACACGTTTATGGGTTGTTTCGCCATTTTAATAAGGTTTTGATTCGAACTTTCGTGGCTAAGATGAGTTGTTGTTAACGTATTTATTTGACTACATCTTGTTCTAGATAGTGCATCAGCGACTATATTAGTTTTTCCAGGTTTATACTTAATCTCTTAGTTATATTCTTCCAATATTGACTTCCATCGTTTCATCTTAGAATTGTGGTTCTTATTACTAAGAGCGAATGTCAACGGTTGATGGTCCGTAAATATTTTGACACGAGCAGTACTTTAATTTCTTAGAGAAGTCAGTGCCCATATTATGGCAAGCATTTCCTTCTCATTAGTTGCATAATGCTCTTTGGTGATATTTTGTGTTCTCGAAGTGAATGTTATCGTTTTGTCACCTTGTGACAAAACTGTACCTATCGCGAAATTTGACGCGTCAGTAGTAAGCTCAAAGTCTTTCGTAAAGTCTGGATATGCGAGAATAATATCTGCGAAGTTAAGGAGTTCTTTATTTTCTGAAAGGCATCTCTAGCATTATCGTCGAGATTAATTTTTATTTTATAGGAATATAATTTGGACAAACGTCCTCCTTCCCCTCTTAAAAGGGTTGTCAGGGGCTTGGCGAGCTTCGCATAGTCTTTGATGAAGCGACGGTAGTATCCTGATATGCCTTAAAAGTCAAGTGCGCGTTGGGAAATTGAAGGCGCGTTTTTTAGGACAAATTCGAACTTTCCATTATTTATTGAGAAGGCTGTCTTCTCTATATCAGATTCCTTAAATGGTATCTGATGAAATCCGCTTTTGAGATGGATAATTGAAAAAAATTGTTTTTTGCCTAGTTGTGCGAGTATTTCATTAATGTCTTGGATTGGATAACGATCTGCAATAGTATTTGCGTTCAGCTTCCTATAGTCGATTACTAATCTATATTGCTTGTTACCTGAAGCATCAGGTTTCTTGGGCACAATCCAAACAGGCGAATTGTATGGTGACCGAGAAGGTCTAATAATTCCGTCTTCTAGAAGTTTTCTAAACTGGTTTTCATCTTCTTCTTTAAGAGAAGTAGGATATGGGTAACATCTTGTAACGGGTGATTTTTTTAAGAGCTTGAGAACTTTTTTTTTAAAAAAAACGCATAAAATTTGCAAATTCTCATCGGTTCTTTATTTGAAACGTTAGATTGGTCCATGACATTTACTTTTTGAAGATAATTTCATTTAAATGTTGACCGCGGCTGCGTCTTAGGTGGTCCATTCGGAAAGTCCAATTTTGGGCAACTTTTTCGAGCATTTCGGCCGGAATAGCCCGAATTTCTTCGGAAATGTTGTCTTCCAAAGCTGGAATAGTTGCTGGCTTATTTCTGTAGACTTTAGACTTGACGTAGCCCCACAAAAAATAATCTAAAGGCGTCAAATCGCATGATCTTGGTGGCCAACTTACCGGTCCATTTCTTGAGATGAATTGTTCTCCGAAGTTTTCCCTCAAAATGGCCATAGAATGGCGAGCTGTGTGGCATGTAGCGCCATCTTGTTGAAACCACATGTCAACCAAGTTCAGTTCTTCCATTTTTGGCAACAAGCGTTGCTCGTTAGTAAGTCTATTCATGATGAAATGTCAAAGCATACTGAGCATCTTTCTCTTTGACACCGTGTCTGAAATTCCGCGTGATCTGTCAAATACTAATGCATGAAAATCCTAACCTCAAAAAAATCACCCGTTATAAATCGGAGTGTCAGTGAAAGTACGAATATCTCCAAAAACCTTTGTCGTAAAAGTTAGTTTTTCGTCGGGATCGGCAAAAAGTGAGGAAAAATATTTGATAGTTGTGGTTAGAGCTCCTTTTTTTTTAAATTAATGTTGTGACCGAATAAATTGATATGGGTATGCAATTGATTTTGCAAGAAAGTTTTGGTTATTATCGAGAGAAGTTGTAACGAGTTGGTGCTGAATGTAATTTCTGCTAGACCCGGTGTCTATTAGAAATTTTAAGATGTTGCCATTTTTGTCTTGCATTCAAAAAAAATGGAAGCGAAGAGTCTGCTAGCCTAAAAAAATGAATATCTGCGAAATCTGCAGAGTAGTCATGTTCAAATGAACTTCCATTTTCATCATATTGATTTAAAGTATTTATGTAACTTTGTAACTCCTCGTCTGGTTAATCGATGAATCCACTCGGGTTTTGTTCATAAGGAGTATCCTCCGGAACAGATTCTATGTGAAAATTTGGTTGATTTTGTTTTGTAATCACGTTTATTTACTTTTCTGGTGTTAAGACTGGTGTTCGGTTCTAGTTTGATGTTAGTTATATTAGGCTGATTACCTTTTTGGAGATTCTGTTGTTGTGGACGCATGGGGCCTTACTTGATTATTATATATGCTCCAGTTCTGGTAGCCGGGATTTGAATAATTTGGAAACAGTCCATAATTTGGGGTTTGAGTTAATACGTTTGGCGTTGTCGGGTATCTAGATGGATTGGGATTAGGGTACATTGAATGTTGCTGCTGTATTGGTTTTGGTACGACGGAGGGAAAAGTTCTGTCATTCATATTTGGTTTTCTTTGGTGTATAAAGGAAAACTGCGAAGGAAATTGTGGTTTTCTTTTCTTTTGGTGATTCTATCCATTTCTGATATGTCTGCTCTATATTGTGGGTCAATACCCTGGTCTCTTTCGATATTTCGGGGAATAGGCCGACTTTGTTTCCTTAGAACTCGAATGACGATACCCGTAATGAGTATGTCCAATTCTGGTGTAGATTGGATATTCTGACTCACTCGTATGGTGAGGAATTACTTGCACTTATACCAGCATTTGGGGGAATAGGATTTTGGGGATTTTGTGAAGGGTTACCGGCAGAATTGGTTTCAGATGCATTACTGTCGGTATTCGATCTTGTATTCACCATGATTATGTTTAAATATTTAGGATGACTGATAAAATGAAGATATTTACTTTGAAAATTATTATAAAATTATTACATTATAAAAAAAATTTATAAAAAATTTTAAAAATTAATTCAGAACTTAAATTTCTGACTTTTTTTCCGGTTCAATTTAAATTTTTTTTCTTAATAATTATATTTTAAGAAATTATATTTTCCTTTCAATACAAATTTAAAATTTATACAAAATTGAATTTTTTTTATTTTATCCTTTTTTTCTTATAAATTTTCAGTAGTTGTTATTTGCTTAGCAATTAAAAATATTTTTTTAAACAAAAATAATGACTGTCACTTTGAATGACTTCTAATTTTTTTAAGATTTAGTTTGTTTTAATTTGAATGTTTGGTTTTTATCACTAAATAAAATAAAATAATTAATGTTTTCTTACACTATTCGCTGGGCCCCACGTTGGGCGCCAATTAAATTTATATTTTATTAAATTTTATAAAAAAATATTTTTTATTTTTTGGAGGATGACCTCTTTATTCGAGTGCTACTTAAGAACTACTTATTACAAACTGTGTTTCTTAAAATCTAGCTTAAAAGTAACTTAATCTAGCCAACCTGGGATTGCATTTGTTGTTGACATGTGTTGACTTCAGACACCTCGTCATCACATTCCTTCGCGTAACTGTTTGGTTGTTCTGTGACTCGTGGGAAGCGTCATCACATTCTTTCACGTAGCTGTCTGGTTGTTCTGCGACTCGTGGGAAGCAAATCTGGATGTGTTGATGACGGTAATATTTCTTGCGTTAACTGGTGTTTTCTGTTTAAATAATTAAAACACTTATTTTTGAAGAATAAATAATAAAATAAATAAACGGCCTTGGCTCAAATTAAGTATCGCTTCCCGTAAGATCAGCGAAATCAAGCATCGTTGCGCGTGGTTAGTAAAAATATGGTGTACCGCTCGAAAACCAACTGCGTGCTGCTGGCTGATATGTGTTTTGTGTTTTCTGTTTTCCGTTTTCTCTCTATCTTCTGTTCTGTCCTGTATCAATTTATGCCAAAATACAGCAAAGCGGACTTTTTTCGAGAATCCATTGTCGGAAGTGATGAAAACTCAGCTTTCCTCAAATCTAGCAAAGAATTAATATTAAGGCAAGTAATGACATTATTATTGATTGTGTAAGGTTTAAAAGTAATGTTAGAGTAATGCAAAATACAATTTTTTTGTAATGACAATACTGGTAATGAGATTACTATTGAAAGTGGCCCGCAGAGATACTCAGGATTTTCGTCATTCATGTCCATCATTTCAAATAATGACAATACTATCGACCATGCACGATCATTATTAATGTCAAATACTTTTGCTGTAATTCTTATGACATTACTAATGTCGTGTAAGGTCCGCTAATAGTTGGTTATGTGTGACGTTTTCATACATGTGTACGGCTAAGATTTTGCATTAGGAGGCAAATAACTAGAAACTCTCAACTCAATCATTTATGCGTATATTGCGTACATACCTTGTATTCAGTATTGTTTTGGACATAATCACTACCTGTTATATCTTTTTATGCCAACCCTGGCCATTTTTCTACTTAGGTCTTATTATTTTTTTCTATTGGTTTGTTAAAAGAAATCAAATTTATTTCAATTACAGTTTCGCTATTCCTTCAAAATATAAGCAACCATTCTGTAGAAATGTGGGATGAAAACCCAAGATGTTGCAGTGATGATGAATTTTCTGCATCTGATTAGGACACCCATGACCTGTGTGTGCCTCAATCAATATTATCTTCAAACTTCCACCTAAACTTACCATAAACCTAACGTATACGTAAACTCTGCAGCATTTGTTTCATCAGGCAGATAGTGTAGAGGAGTTAGGGTTAGGGGTATAGTATTCATTTGCACACAAATAACTTTTGGGATCAATATCTTTTTTAGCCTTCCGATGCCGCTTCTAAGTGTGTTGATATCTTGATATTTGTTTTTTCTTGTGTATGTGCTTTTACGTTTTCTTCTTAGCTCTTCTTGTTTCTTTCCAATTTTTCGTTTCTATCTTCAACTGCAGGTTGTTGTCTGCAGGAATCATTTAATAAATAACATTGCCTGAATAATTCATGAGTTTTTGTTTTAAGAGATATTTATTATTCTCTTTGTTTTATGAATTATGTATGTATGTTTCGTCACTTTATCTATTCAGAAAAAAATAATAATAATGTAACAGGAAAAGAGTAAACACTCCCTTCGATTCTCATGAGGTATGTTTTTTGTTTAGTTTTTTGCAATCTCTTAGTTCTGCGAAGAGTCATCTGCTCAGAAATAAATTAATTTCACCTTTCGAAGTTTTCGAGATCAGCAATTATCAGTTTATTTTTTACTTGCGATTATAGGGACTATAAGACAAGTTATGCATTCATAAAAAAAAAAAAAAAAAATTCTAACAATCAAACATGATATTACGATGATAGAGAAGTCAAAAAAAGTGGGTCCGGAAATTCCGTCCGTCTGTCTGTCTGTCTGTCTGTCTGTCTGTCTGTCCGTATCGATATCTACAGCCTAAACGGTTGGGCCGATTTGATTCAAACTTGGTATATAGTATTTTTAGAGTGCTCTACCCGACAATTTTTGGAATTGGCATTCTAGCTCCAAAACTAACGGTACCTGCCATATAACTTTTATTGAAAAACTTATTTTTCTCGAAAACGGCTCCTACGATTTTGATTAAACTTTCAGAATGATGTTTTCTGTGCAAAATCTATCTTTTAATTTTAATGGATTTTTCAGAAAAAGTTTTATAACGGTACCTCCCATATGACCGGTTTTTTAAAATCAGACTTTCTCGTTAACTAATTGACGGATTTTGATGAAATTTTCAAAATATGTAGTGTTTTATGATTCAAATAATATTGCTAATCAAAATTTTCAAAAACATTTTTTTTTAAATTTTAATAATTTTTTTTAAAAAATATTTTGTTTTTTGAATATTTTGAAAACGGATCTATAGATTTTTTTTAAAATTTTTCTCCTAGTATAAACTATAGATTTCTTAAAATTGACATACTAAAAAAAATTTTAAAATATGTTTTCGAAAAGTTTTTCAAAAAAAACATTTTTTTGAAAAAACTGGTCGAACGATTTTGAAATGAAAAATTCATAAAATAGAAAACAGCAAAAGAAATAAGATGGCTTACAACATTTTTTCCAAAAAACGTTATGAGTAGTGTTTTTTTGAATTCATAAATTTGTTTCCCCAACATTTTATTTCATATTGCTCGGCTAAGCCCTAGCCAAGCCATTAGTCAAATAAAAGAAAGTGACAACCTACATTACATACATACTTACGTATTTTAAAGTATTTTTCATCATCATAAAAGCACAGAATAAATAAGGCAGCCTTTGATAAACACACAAAAACAACTAACAAATAAAAAAAACTATTCGATTACTACTGAATGCAAAAATTTCAATCGAGAAAACAAAAGTTTACACCTTCCTATAAATAAACAAAACCACTGTGTTAACTTTTAATATTGTCTCTATACCTACTGGCTTAACAGTAGTTGGAACACGTATCTTAATTTTAGTACCTACCTTCCTTCCAACCTTATTATAGGTACCTAAATCCTTTATAAATTCCATTGGTCCCATATTGGGACGTATAAAGGTCCCTTTACCTAGCATTATTGCCATACTGCTGATTCCGACGAATCTTTATGCCAGTTGTTCAAATTTTTCCATACCAAAATGAAAATTTAACTGAAAAAAGTCCTTTGTATCTTTCTATTAGCAAATTATATTATAAACAGTAAGCAGCAAGTGGAAAGATAATACTACACTAAAAAACTGCAAAAGCTAACAATCCTATATATTTATGTGTTTATCCCTTTGTCGTGACGCATGTTCGTTCGAGCTTCACCCCAAAACGATTCTAAGGAAGTTGCACGTCATACAAAAAATATTAAAATAAAATCTTTGTCAAAAAGACGCCTGCACTTAAAAAGGATTAGCACATAAGAGCAAGTACGTGCGACCCAGTCGTGCCTTTTATTTTAAATAACAATTGCCCTCTGCAACTCCCCTAAATAGTATAGGATTTGGAGTACGTGTGGGTCGAACCACTGAACCTGTCTGATCATATATGTTAATTAAAATTCATTTGTGTCAAGTGAACGTTTCGCCCATCACCCATTTTTAGTCACAGATCGATCGACGGCTGTGCAGCTGCAACAGTGGTGGATTTTCATATTAAGTGTTGAAAAATGAAGGAATTTTTTGGCGTTCTCTCGCTTTGAGGATTTTGAGCGAACTGATATCTATTTTTATGTGAATAAACACCATAATCTACCAATGTTCAAGGTTCATTTATAGGTATAAGTTGCTAGAAACCAGGTCTATGAACAAGGTGATCCATGTAAAAACCCGCCAGGAAAATTGAATTTGTAGGAGAGGGATGAGCGGAAGCACAATCTGAATTTCAGGCTCACCAGTCAAAACATAAACGGACAAAGGACGGACAACTACCGGTCTTACGGAAGGAAAGGAGAACTTTATCAAGCTTCACACACCTTGGCACCTTTACATATAAAATATACACATACATTTTTCTTAAACAAAGTTGTAGCTTACAATATTTTTTTTAAGTTTTTATTTTTTTATATATGATCAATTTTCCTTTTTTTAAAAACAATTTTCTTAATATTTTTTTTTTATTTTTTTTTTCATAAATTTTTTTATAACTGAAATATATTAAAAGAGATGTGTGCTGTTTGATTGCTAGTATAATACCGTTTCTTTATTTCTCTCTTACTTACTACAAAATGACAGTTCTTTGTTAACTAACGGGTGATTTTTTTGAGGTTAGGATTTTCATGCATTAGTATTTGACAGATCACGCGGGATTTCAGACATGGTGTCAAAGAGAAAGATGCTCAGTATGCTTTGACATTTCATCAAAAATAGACTTACTAACGAGCAAAGCTTGCAAATCATTGAATTTTATTACCAAAATCAGTGTTCGGTTCATTCACCGTAACGTTGCGTCCAACAGCATCTTTGAAAAAATACGTTCCAATGATTCCACCAGCGTACAAACCACACCAAACAGTGCATTTTTCGGGATGCATGGGCAGTTCTTGAACGGCTTCTGGTTGCTCTTCACTCCAAATGCGGCAATTTTGCTTATTTACGTAGCCATTCAACCAGAAATGAGCCTCATCGCTGAACAAAATTTGTCGATAAAAAAGCGGATTTTCTGCCAACTTTTCTAGGGCACTGATTTTGGTAATAAAATTCAATGATTTGCAAGCGTTGCTCGTTAGTAAGTCTATTCATGATGAAATGTCAAAGCATACTGAGCATCTTTCTCTTTGACACCATGTCTGAAATCCCGCGTGATCTGTCAAATACTAATGCATGAAAAAATCCTAACCTCAAAAAAATCACCCGTTACATGAGGTTGGGTGCGTTCACTTTATTATGACATACAATTCAATGTGTGGCGTGTTTATGAATACATTACAACTCCCTACTAAAGTTTGTTATATACATAGTTTCAAATTAACTAAATTATGCCGTACAAATTTTAGACTAAATTATTTCGATATTGATCAGCAATGCTCGCTTTTGCAATGCTTGGAGTCTCTCGAATTGGTCGACTTGATGATGGAACGTTGCGTGTTTCAATAACTTTTTCGTTTAAATCGTCGTCCGAATCAAGTGTATCGTTGACTGGTTTAACTACCTCTTCCCCTTTCAATGGCACTGCATAAACATCTATTGTATCGGGAGTACTTCTCCTTAAATTCGTATATTCTCGTGTTTACTGAGTCTCCTGTCCGATGGTTTAACATGACTTGTGATGGAGAAACTCCCGTGGTGCAATGCACACTAATGCGGTAATCGAATAGAAATATATTCAAAAAAATCGAAATCGATTGGTTTTTTGTCTTCCAAGTTGGCTATGAGTGACTTTTTTACTGTTTTTACGGAATTTTCTGCTTGACCATTTGTAGTAAACCGTATCTACAAAATGTTTCTCTCAGAAAATTGATAGTACATGCCGATGTAATCGTTTTTGTTTTAAACACCTCAATCCATTTTGAAAAAGAATCAACAATTATTAGCAAATAATATCCGTGAATTGGACCTGCATAATCAATGTGAATTCTTGACCACGCATGATCCTCTGGGTTCCATGGAATCAATGTACTTTTTTCTGGGCTGGTGTATTCTGCATGCATGACATGATTTAATTAAATCTTCAATGTCTCTATCGATTTTGGGCCACCAAATGAATGATCGGGCCAATGCCTTGGATTTGACTATACCTAAATAGGATTTATGTAAATCCAACAAAATTTGTTTTCTAAATTTATTAGGGATAATGCTACGGAAACCCCATAATAAACAATTGGATTCGACCGATAATTCATTACCCTTATTTTTATACGGAATAAATTCATCACCTGTTAAGGTCGACACTGTACCGCTTTGAACAGCGTCCATCAATTTGGACAAACCTTTATCTCTTCGTGTTTCAATTTGAACATTTTTGAAACTTAATTGAAGTTGATTATTCGAATAAATAAAGTTAATATAATTTGCCTGTTCAACATCAATAAAATTGATAAATTTATTTTCGCTCGTGGAATCATTTTCAAATTTGAGCTGGGGTATGCGTGATAAAGTATCAGCGTGATTCGATGAACCCTTTACGTATCTTGAAGTTAAAACCAGACAAAATGAATGAATGAATTGATATAATTTAGTTACGCTAAAAACGATGGCAAGGGCTTAGTTTTGGATTGTACTATAATTTCGATCTACTGGAGATAATGAACGTGAAACATATGCTACTGGTTTGAGCTCACCATTTTCAAACTCATGTGATAAAATACCAGTCACTGCTGTATCACAAGCGTATGTTGTTAAAATAACTGTTTTTTTGCTATCAAAATGAACTAACAATTGGTCTCCGGTTATCTCCTTTTTTAATAATTCATATGCAGAATTCGTGGCGTCATTCCAATGAAATTTAGTGTCTTTTCTCAATAACTTATAAAAAGGTTCCATTTTTTGTGCAAAATTTGGAACAAATTTGGAGTAAAAATTTAACATTCCGATGAACACCTTAACTTGAGATACATTTGTTGGTATTGGTGCGTGAAGCACGCTTCTAATATTGCTGTCGTTTTTCCTTAGGCCATTTTTGTCAATGGTAAAACCTAAGTACGAAATTTCTTCCATAAAAATATGCATTTCTTAGGGTTCAGTCTCTCTCAATCCAACAGATTGTAATTTACCTAAGACGATCATTAATGTTTTGCTATGGCTATGAGTGTCAGGCCCGGTGACGACAATATCGTCCATAAAATTTAGGCAGTTAGGTATACCACGTAACAACGTTTCAATGGTTTTCTGGAAGATAGCCCCCGCTGGTTTTACGCCAAAAGCTAACCGCTTTACTCTAAATAAACCTAAATGTGTACTATGAGTACAAAGGTTTGGGATTCATGGTCTAACTGATTGTACGCATTCGATAGATACAATTTAGTGAACAACTGTCCACCCTGTAGCGAAGCGAAAATTTCCTCGATACGAGGCAATGGATATTTGAAATCTACCAAAAATTTATTAAGAGTGACGCTAAAATCGCCACAAATGCGTAAAATCACCGTTTGGTTTCATCACGTTTGTATTATCTAAATTAGATGCAAAATTTTGAATTGGAACAGGATTAACTGAATTCTTTTGATTTGAAACGGTTGAGCTCGAACTTGAAATCGCGTTAACTTGTCTTAATTCAAAGTTGAAAACCCGAAGAAAATTTCTCCCCAATAAAATTGGTCGATTAACATTCGTGACTACCATTTCTACTTTCTCAGTTTGATCTCGATATTTTGTGTTTGGTAAAAACTCACCGATAATTTTTATTCTATGATCACCGTAGTCATCGTATTTGTCTGTGTTTTGCTTTAAACAACGCGTGTCAAAATGCTTCCTGTATTGAGTTAAGGGCATCAACGAAATCGGAGACCCAGTGTCACATTCCACATCGAATTGGATACCGTTGATGTACACAGTTAAATCGAAAGTGTCTGACTTACGGCTCCCGGAAATATTAAAAATGGAATACCAATCCGTTCCATCACCACATGTCGGTCCAACTTGAGTACCTGTGTTAATGAAAGTCAAAATATTAGCATTAGTTTCTTGAACATGAGAAATAGTGTGATTTAAATTAACAAAATTTGTCGATAAATTCTTCTCTTTTCAGTGGCAAATCGGCTTTAAATGTCCCTTTTTTCCGCATTTATCACAAGTAGCGTCTCTAAATTAGCAAGTTTGTGATTTGTGTGTCCTCCATCCACAACGTTTGCATGCATCCCGTTTCTGGTGATTTCCGTTAGATCGCCTGTTGCATTAAGTCTCGTTACTGTTGTTGCCTCGGACAAAGTTAACCTCAGTTGACATTGAGTTACCCTTGAGTTTCACCTTGTGTATGAGCGCCTTCTTCAATGCCATGGCTATCGTCAGCTTCTCGTCCTCTTCGCAAAATTTCTCAAACAATTTTTCGTTGTTGGCCATTCCCATTATAAATCGGTCACGTACAGCTTCGTCCAAATTGGCAAATTTGCATTTCAGCGCTAACATTTTAACGCGTGCGTACCATGAATTGACTGATTCATCTGAATTTTTCGATGCGGTGTAAAAATTCAATCGTTCTCGATAAATCATTTACGGTGGCATAAAATGCCCTTCCAACAGCGTGCACAGTTCGTCGTATTTTTTATCGCTTGGCCTTTTTGGGTCACAAAGTGCTCGTAACAGTGAATACGCATGTGTACCGATACTTTTCAACAGCGTTGCTTTTTTCGATGGCTCCAATGTCACATCAATGTCAGTGAAATGGATATCTAAGCGCTCTTTCCATTCAGTAAAACTGTCTGTTTCTGGCGTAAATTCCGTCATTTGAGACGCTTGAAAAATAGTCATCTTTTGTTCGGTTTTTGATGTATCACCGTTTGCCATTCTTATGACTTTTACTTTAATTTTACTTTGCGCGAAAAAAAAAATTTAGTAATCCTCGTCGCCAATTGAAATATATTAAAAGAGATGTGTGCTGTTTGATTGCTAGTATAATACTGTTTCTTTATTTCTCTCTCACTTACTACAAAATGACAGTTCTTTGTTAACTACATGGATTGGGTGCGTTCACTTTATTATGACATACAATTCAATGTTTGGTGTGTTTATGAATACATTACAATAACTATATTTATACTTTTTTTACTATAAACTTTTTTTATTTTTGATTCACAGTTTTAATTTTTACTTGCGATTATAGGGACTATAAGGCAAGTTTAGGATTCGTGAATATAAAAAAATGAGATAACAATGAAACATGACATTGCGATCAGAGAGAAGCTTAAAAAAGTCATTGACAAATAATGACAGTCTGTCTGTCTGTCTGTCCGGGTGTATATCGATCTGAAGCCTAAACGGATTAAGCGATTGCGTTCAAATTTGGTATGTGTGTATCTCCTGGCATTCCTCAGAGGGAAAATTGAAATTTTATTTTTAGGGCTAAAAATAACGATACCTGCCATGTAACGATTAAGGAAAAGCTTATTTGTCTCGAAAACGGCTCCAACGATTTTGATGAACATTTTTGTGATTTTTTTTTTTGTTGGGAAAAGTCTATTCACGGTGCCTTTCATATAACGGTTTTTTATTTTCGGCTTTCTCGGTAACGGCTAGGTAGCCAAATTTATTCAGCGTATCAACATTTTTTAATACGTTTTTTTCTAATTAAAATTAATTTTTGATTTTTTTTTTTGAAAAACGAATACTTTTAAGACTATTCAAAAAAATTATTTTAAATTTTATAATCACATGTATATTAATAAACTCTAAGAAACTGCAAACCAAATTTCAAAATAAAAAAAAATAAAAAAAATAAAAATAAAAAACTGGATTTAATCAAAAACCTACAATTTTCGATATCCTTTTTTTGTAATTCTTCTTTATTTAAGACGTGTGAGGGCCTACTTCATTTTTACTAAAATCCGTTAAGTATAGTGGTTTTGATGTATTTTATAACTTCAAACTGTTATTTTCAACGTAAATAATACTTGTTTCTGGCAAAGATCTTGCTTTTTAATGTAATTAGGTACATAAGAGCATGTACATGCGACCCAGTCGTACCCACTTTTTTATTAGACCTATTTTTTCGTATATATTTTTTTCAAATTTCCTTTTTTTTTGCTTCTTATTATTTTTTCTACCTACACTTAGATTTTTTTTAGAATTTATGATTTTGTTTAATTTTTTTTAAGTTAATTCTTCTAACAATTTGTTTGAAACTTTCTTATAAGCATTAAATACATTTTTTGGTAGATTTTGTTGGTTTGTTTTAATTGAATTCGTTCAAAAGTTTTTATTTACATAACATTTTATTTAATTTTACGTATTTTTTAGTTTATTTAAAGTTTTGTTTTTTTAAACATATATTTTGAATTTTTGAATTTTTGAATTTTTGTTTGATTTTTATTTAAATATTTTACAATTTTTTTCTTTTTTCTACTTTGACGAGTTTTCTCACAAAACCTTGTTTTTTTAAAACCCTTTTGTGGTAGGAGTGTTAGTGGGATTTATTGGGCAAAATAATGGCAGAAGTTAGGCGAAATAAAGAATTGGTTCTGGAAGAGTCGCAGATAATCTCTACATTGAACATACACAATAACGAAAACAACTCGAACGGGACATATGACGACATCACAAGCTTAATACGGAACATGGACATTAATGAAACGGATGAGACCTATTACGACTCCAACGCACCTAGACAAATAAGAAACAAAATTACAAGAACTACGACAAGAGAATATATGGAAACATCAAGAAAACAAAACGAACTAACACGAATTGGTTCTGGAAGAGTCGCAGCTAATCTCTACATTGAACATACACAACAACGAAAACGTCTCGAACCGGACATATGAGGACATCACAAGCTTAATACAGGACATGAACATTAATGAAACGGAAGAGACCTATTACGACTCCAACGTACCTAGACAAATAAGAAACAAAATTACAAGAACTACGACAAGAGAAAATATGGAAACATCAAGAAAACAAAACGAACTAACACGCTAAAAAGAACGAGATAAAATACGCGAGCAAACAAAGGAACTAGACCGAAAACGAATACAAATAGAACAAGACATTACGAATTGAAAACGAAACTAAAGGAAAAGGTCATATACGTCCCTCATCTATATTGACAAATGAAGACATTTACGAAAAAATGCATCAGGTTACCTCTCTCACTCTCAGAAAAAGTCAGTCACAAACCCCCAGATTCATAGCAGACGGTTTGACAACTTTTTTGGCAGGTGAGAGAGACACAGCTGTACGTCAGGACCTAACTTTTCAACAAAGACAGCCACAAGACATGACACTAACATCGACTATGATACAACCTTTGAACGAAACATGACATTAAAAAATACAGACATATTCAGGAAAGACACTAGGGAAGACATGAGACATTACGCTATCTAGCCTAGAACGGACATAAACCGACCATTTAGACAAGACACAACTTACAGACAAAACCCTAGACAAAACCCTAGACAAAACATAACTTTAGACTTAACCAACGACTAGACAGTACTCACTTACAGACAGACAGACGGACAAACTACTCGAGGAACAATCAGCCGACGTCCCATCCATCAAATGATCCTTCCTTCAACCGCTGGGTTGACGTACATAAGTGGGGAGAGGCGGACGACGATTTGTTTGGAACTTTCACCATTTGGTCGCAGGTGCTGCTGAACGATGGTACTGAAAATTCATGGAAGAAAACCAGAGTAATGACCTCTTTAATTATCAAGATTTGGAGTCAGAACTTCTTCGGCAATTCAAAATTCGACGATTTGTATGCTGATATTAGGGGGTTAATTTTACAATTACGGCAAGACCGAATGAAGGTGGCTTAGTTTCTATGGTTAGGACAAACATTAAGCATAGGGTAGCGACGTTAATTTTTGGTTGTAATATAAATAGTGTTAGAGACTTAAGAGACGAATGCCGGAGAGCAGAAGAACAAAGGACGAAAAGGTTTGTTAATGAAATTGACAAAGAAGAAATAAATAGAAGAGAAGTTAGTGATTTTTATGACCGCTGGGTTGACGTACATAAGTGGGGAGAGACGGACGACGATTTGTTTGGAACTTTCACCATTTGGTCGCAGGTGCTGCTGAACGATGGTACTGAAAATTCATGGAAGAAAACCAAAGTAATGACCTCTTTAATTATCAAGATTTGGAGTCAGAACTTCTTCGGCAATTCAAAATTCGACGATTTGTATGCTGATATTAGGGGGTTAATTTTACAATTACGGCAAGACCGAATGAAGGTGGCTTAGTTTCTATGGTTAGGACAAACATTAGGCATAGGGTAGCGACATTAATTTTTGGTTGTAATATAAATAGTGTTAGAGACTTAAGAGACGAATGCCGGAGAGCAGAAGAACAAAGGACGAAAAGGTTTGTTAATGAAATTGACAAAGAAGAAATAAATAGAAGAGAAGTTAGTGATTTTTATGACGAAGATACCGTGATAGAGGCAATAGAAAATGGACAAGATAGGAGATATTGCAACTCACTTGACAATAGATTATGGTTAGATAGAGAAAGGAAGAGTTCAGATTTCCATACCTTTACTTTTTGTTGTGGGCAGGGCAACATCTCATTCAAATGTGATGCTTGCCAGGAAAATTCAAAAGTCGGCAGTGCATCCGGGAACCCACTGCCAACGACAAATCCTGTCCCAGAAAATCTGAACCTGAAACCGTAAAGATAGAAAATTAAAAACAAAAAATATTGACGAACATAAAACTTACAGCTAAGAGTCTTCAATAAATAATGATAGGATATGACAAAGCTAAGAATTATTTAGAAATATCTAGGTTTAGAAGAATATGCAAAGATTTTTTTTGTTGGAAAGTGAAAAATACATTTCTCGCTCAGATGTAGAGGTGTTTATTTACCAGCTGAAAGGACTGGGAATGACCAAAGAGGGATATTCATTGTCTTTGTTCTATGGAAGAAAAAATAAGTAAGCAAGACATTTTATACATTTTACCTGCCAGTGAGAGGAAAAGTAAAGAAGGCCAAGAGAAAAAAATAATGGAAAGATAGTTTTAAATAGTCCTAAAGCGTCAAAAAGTGTCAAAAAAGAAGGAAAAGGGAAAAAATTAAAAAAAAAAGAAAGGAAAGATAATTTTTTTGTTATTTATTGAAATTAGTTTTTAAAATATTAATTAATAATTTAAATGAACAAAAATGTGTCGGAGAAAGGTTTTAAAAGCATAAGTAAATAAATTGCACGTCTGGGTCGTACGTACTTGCTCATATGTGCGGTCACATTGTACAATAAAATTTAAGAAAATTAAAGCTAACATCAAAACATTTATTCGATTTTTGTGACTTTTGATTGTTCGAATAAAGTACGTTTAATTGTATTGAGTGAAATAATTTAAACGCCATTCTATTACTTTAAGAAATGTAAATAAAAGGCACGACTGCGTCGCACGTACTTGCTCCTATTTGCTAATCCTTATTAAGTGCAGGCGTCTTTTTGACAAAGATTTAATTTTAATGTTTTTTTTGTTGACGTACAACTTCCTTAGAATCGTTGTGCGGTGAAGCTCGAACGAACATGCGTCACGACAAAGGGATAAACACATAAATATATAGCATTGTTAGCTTTTGCAGTTTTTTAGTGTATTATCTTTCCACTTGTTGTTTACTGTTTATAATATAATTTGCTAATAGAAAGATATAAAGGACTTTTTTTAGTTTAATTTTCATTTTGGTATGGAAAAAAATTGAGCAACTGTCATAAAGATTCGTGGGAATCAGCAGTAGGGCCTATATAGGTCCCAATAACAATAACTTACTTTTTGAAATCAAATTAATTAAAATAGCTTAGTTATGTTTGATGGATCGATAAACGTATGGTGTGGGTAGGTACCTATTAATGGAATTTATTAAGGATATTAGGTACCTATAATAAGGTTGGAAGGAAGGTAGGTAAAAGTTAACACAGTCAACGGCCTTGGCTCCGATAAAGCATCGCTTCCCGTCAGTCGTTCAGATACTGTGAAGGTTACAACACACCTGACGACTTTCGCAGTGGAAAAGTATTTTAACAAGTGATGAACTTTAGTTTAAAGTAATTCCAGTAAAAATGTAATTTATTTTTTGCCAAAAGGCAAATAATTTCATTAATTTGTGTTATTTTTGCTTTTAATAAAGCCAAAATTCATTACAAAATGATTTGGATATAAAAAAAAAAAAAGCTTTTTTAAAAGCTAAACATTTGTAGATCTTTGGGCAAGCCATTCCAAAGCTAAATCTACCAGAAAAAAACCATTGTTCAATATATAAGGAAATAGCTCAGTGGTAGAGTGGCCGATCGCGGCGCAGAAGAACCCAGGTTCGAATCCGGCCTGGGTGTCTTCACCAACACTTTTTGGGAAAAAGTGTTGAAAAATAGAGAAAGCCTAGAAGGCGTGAAAACTTCCCAACCAATGGAAGGAGATAATGAAAAGGTGGTGCCATCGGATGATGGGCTACCAAGAACATCGGCTGATGTCGCAAAGACGTCAGCGAAAAGGCGAAAAAAACAATTTAAGCCTAATCTGGTGAAAAGGCAAACCAGGGCAACTCCGGCCATAGTGCAAACCGTAGGGGAGTTGGAAAAAGAGCGGCCAGCCAAGTCCAGTGCCGCAGAAAAGATACGTCAGCAGCTGGAAGTTGCTGGCGTGACGTCGGACATATCTGTGTCGTATGTGTCCGACGAAGGAGAGGAGCACTACACAAGCACCCCTGACGACACAACAGTTGCCGAAGGCAACAACAACAACAATACAAAAAAAATTCCTTCCTCATCCGAATCCGACGATGAGGAGGAAATAATCAGTGACTTTGAGCGCAAGATCCTGGCGGTCAGAGCCAAACAAGAAAAAAGAAGGAGGGATGAAAGGCTCGCCAAAGAGCAAAAGGAGGCAGCCAAACTAAAGGCCCTCTAGACGGCTGAGCAGCAGAAGCAACAACTACAACAACAACAGCAGCAAGCAGAGCTGCAGAAACAACTACCACAGCAGAAGCAAATACAACAGTCTGCTAAGCAACAACAGCAACAACAACAAAAAGAACAACAAATAAAGATGGACCAACCATCGACGTCTAAAAAGGCACAACAGCAGCAGCGGAACCAACAGCAGCAGCAGAAACAACAGCAGCAGCAAAATCAACAGCAGCAGCACCAAAGTCAACAACAGCAGAGACAACAGCAGCTGACAAACAGCAGCAGATACAACAGCAGCAGCAACAGCCAGCGCAGCCAACACAAAAAAAAGGTAAGGTGCCGCCAATTAACACATATAAAATGAACATAAAAGATATAATAGATATATGTAGGGACGCCATAGGCGATACCTTTTTAATTAAAAGACTTAATGATGATAGACATGCTATCCACTGCTTCTCAGTGGATCAGCATAAAAAGGTTAAGGAAATTCTCGAGAAAACGGCCACTGAACACTACAGTTTCACGCCAAAAGAGGAAAAAATTCAGACGGTCCTCTTAAAGGGCCTTGATAGCTCCATTGACACGGTGGCGCTTTTAAGCGAACTCCGTCGGGTAGCGACGAACGATCTCGAGTTCGTGGGAGTCAAGCCTTTCACGACTGTCAGAGCCAGAAAGCCCAAAAGCAAACTGGATAGTCTACGGAAAATTACCAACGTAGACTACCAGGTTGTAACATGGGATAAACTAAAGAGACGCGGCGACATGCTTCAATGCATGCACTGCCAAAGGTTCGAGCATGCCGCGGCGAACTGCGGTATGCAGTCTCGCTGCGTGAAATGCAGTGAGAACCACAATTTAGGTGAGTGTAAGCTCGGTCAGGAAAGGGTCGAAGATAAGACTCTACTTAAATGTGTGCTTTGCGGTGGCAAGGGGCACCCTGCTAGTTATCGGGGCTGTCCTAAGTTTCAGCAGATAAAGCAAACAAAAGCTCCGAAGGCGGTGGAGAGGCGACCTATTTTTGCTCCTGCACCGATAGCCGTTGTGCCCCAAATCTCTTACGCCCAAATGGCGGCAGGGAGGGCAACAACAACGGTACAGCCACAACCAAAGGTTGCCAAACAGGCCCCCGTGCCTACGGCACCTGCGGGACAGGCCGATATAATGACTGTGTTGCTGGCCATGCAGGCCCAGTTAACCAGCCTACAACAACAGCTCGGAAAGCAGGAGGAAAGACTAGACCGAGTCTACGCTTACCTTGCCAGCTTAGGGCAATTTAAACCATAATGGTCGCGCTGTACGAGAACCCCTTTAAAATCCTGGCTGTGAATGTAAATTCACTAATCAGGACCGAACGTAGAGCAAATTTGTTTCAATTGTTGCATGATCACAGTCCAGATGTCTTTTTGGCTAGGGAAACCAAGCTAAACCAGAAACACAAACTGACTCATAATAATTACAATATCGTAAGAAGGGACCGGCCCAAATCCACTCGTGGGGGCGGGGTCGCTATCTTTTTACGAAAAGGTATTGATCATAAGGTCATATATAATAGTGAAGTGCGAAGATTCGAGTTGCTAGAAGCTTGCATCATATGCATTCCTCTCCAACATGGGAAGCGAATGTATGCGATTGCAGTGTACGCACAAGAAGCACCTCAATCTGCAATAAACAGAGCTCGAAAAACTTTTCGAGTGCCTTAGTTTGCACTCGGATGAAAACTACTACATTATCGCTGGAGATTTGAATGCCAAACACGAAGATTGGGGAAATCAAATCCAAAATCCAAGGGGATACCATCTTTTTGATTGGATGGGTCGACACCATGCTGAGTATAAAATCGACCTTCTTGCTACAGATAGACCACCGTTCCCAAGGAGCGGTGCTTTTCTAGATCTACTACTGTTAGACTCAAGACTGACAGTAACTGACTCTGTGGGCCAACAGACAAGAAACTGTTTACAGACGGTAGAATACGACAGTGACCACTGCGGACTTTCCGCCGTCATACAGCTACCAAATGAACTTGTGGTGTTGGATGAATTTGTGCCTGCGCGCTCTTACAATTTTAGTAAGGCACGCTGGCCACGTTTCTCCAACACCTTGACAAGAGAACTCCTCTCTAACGACATTATGCCTCCAAACGACAGGAATCTATCGAACGTAGAGATCGATGGATACCTGCTTCAGATGGATGGTGTCATAAAACAAACGATGGACAGAACGATCCCACGATACAAAGAACATAACGCAACTGAAATGTACAAGAACGCGCCAATAGACGCACTACATAGACAAAAAAGTGGCCTCCTGACAAGATTAAAACTCTTGTACAGACAGAAACGATCTGGAGATTAGAACACTGAAGTCTTCAATCAAAAATATCAACTCCCTCATTAAACAAAACTATCGATTGTCTATTAACTCTTACTGGGATAACAGAATTCGAGCCGTTAATTCTAGCGACCCGAGTATGTTTCCCGAGATTAATAAAATCTTTAGAAAGAACACTCAAAATGATCTTCCGTGTCTTAAGCTCCAAAGAACGACAGACAACGAAAACATACTCCTGACCGCAAGAGTAGATCTGAGGGACGCCGTCTTGGACGACGACTTCTTTGTGATCGAAGATCCATTGGAGAAGGTTGAGACAGTGGATTCTGCTTTTCAGCAAGTGTATAAGGTGAATGAGTCCATTCATCCAAATCACGACCTGGAGAACAGAGCTCTGCTGAATCACTTCTACCTGCGAAATAGCATCACGCAATGGCGATCTGAGAATATTGGTTTTACCGGATTCAATGAAGACAATCTGGCAAACGCCACTGTCGCCGAGCGAAATGGGCCAAGTTCCCTGCTCATCTCAAAGGTCGAACTACAAATGATCTTCGTATCATTAAAGAAAAAGAAGTCAGCAGGAGTCGATGGTATACCCAATGTTGTACTACGACATCTGCCTGAGGAAGCAATAAACATATACACAACACTGTTCAACAACGCGCTGAATAATGCATATTATCCAGTGAGTTGGAAGACAGCAGTTGTACATCCTCTCCCCAAAAAGGGAAAGGACAATTCCAATCCGGCAAATCTCCGGTCGATAAGTCTTCTCCCGAGTATCAGCAAGGTATTCGAAAAAGTTATCAATAGAGCTCTGTCCAAGTGGGCCGAGGACAAAAATATAATTCCAGACACCCAGTTCGGCTTTAAGGCGGGACATGACACAATTCATGCCGCGTCTAAGTTAGTATCTGCTGTCCACTGGAACAATGCTAAAAATTAATGCACAGGTGCCTGTCTGGTTGATTTCGAGAAGGCTTTTGACACCGTATGGTTAGAAGGTCTTTATCTGAAGCTAACCAGATGGGACATAAGTAAACCACTGCTATATATGCTTTATGACATGCTTAATGGTAGAAAGTTTGTTGTCAAGAGTGGCAATGTAACATCTACCACAACGTTTGATATTAAAAACGGTCTGCAACAGGGAGCGGTGAACTCGCCGATTCTCTTTAGTATTTACACCAGCGATCTCATTGGGAGTCTACCTCATGCAATTGCGTATGCCGATGATTTAGTTGCGTACAGAACAGGTCCAAAAGTTGAAGTCATCAGAATTCTCTTGCAACGTGATTTCGATAAAATTCTAAAGTACTGTAATGATTGGAAGCTGAAAATTAACTTCCAGAAATGTGAAACTATTCTGTTTAGAACCCCTTTGTCTGGGGCCTCTAGGGATAAGAGAAAGAACTGGCGCAAGCTAGTGATCGCTGGGCCACATGGACATCCACTGGCGTGTAAAGATGTAGTAAAGTACCTTGGCATCTGGTTGAATCAGTATCTACATTTCAATCGACATGTAGAGGCTGCTCTGGCCAGGGCTAGGGGAGCTTTTGCCCTGACAAGACGGTTGTTTTATAGCAGCCGCCTTGATAGCAGGGTGAAAGTGATTTGCTACATGGCCCTTATCAGGCCGATGATTGCCTACGGATGCCCAGTGTGGTTCAACGTTGCACCATCTCTAATGGAAAAGATTCGGGTGTTCGAGAGACAGTGCCTTCGCACTTGTCTCGGTCTTTATAGAACACCAGAGTCGGAGTACAAACACTATTATTCCAACGAGGTCCTATAAACCGGGGCCAATATAAACAGGATAGATAACTTTTTAATTAAGCTCATTCGCGGACACATTGCAAGGGCGATGACCTCAAGCAATGGACAAATCTTCGGGGCTTACTACCCCCAAGATGAATATTTTGAAAGCACACGTTCGAGTGGTTTTATCCCGCCCGAGGCTTTCCTATACCTTGATAGTCGAGGGCTGATTCAGGATAGATCGGCGATTCCGTTGATCTACCACGTCGGCCGCAGAACAGTCGATAGGCGGCTCCTCTACGACCGAGACATAGTCGCTGGGAGCGAAGCAAAGCGCCTCCGTTTCAGTAGGGCCGTGCCCGACCGCGATCGGAAGGAAGCCCTAGATCAGGTCCACCAATTTTGGTGGCTTAGCTAAAACCCGACCATTTTCAGTCGACATAGACGAAATATCGCCTATGGCCGACTACATATATCTATTGTAAGGTTAGGTAGGGCAGTTGCGGCGGCACCAAAAAAAAAAAAAAAAAAAAATATAAAATTTCCAAAAATACAAAAAAAAAATATAAAAAAACACGAAAATAAAAAAAAAGCTTGCTCTGGCAGTTCTAATTTTAAGTAATTTTAAGTATTTTAGGTTTATTTTAAGTAATTTTAAGTTTATTTTTAGTTTATTTCAAGTTCGTTTTTAAATCGTTTAAGATAGATTAAGTTAAATAGATAAAAATAAACCAGTTTTTTTAACTTTCTGGGAAAAAAATAAAACCCGATATAGATAAGATAAATTTAAGTTATTTTTAGGCCGAAAGGCAATTAAAATTAAGTTAGAGAATAATTTAGAGCGCCCGCATAGGGCCAGTAAGTTAATTAAAATGATATTTTTAGCTAGTTTTAAGATTTTTGTCTAGCATTTAAGTAGATATAAGTAAAAGAAAAAATAAAAATCAATTAAAAGTAAAAAAAGTAAAAAAGCATCGCTTCCCGTGAGATCAGCGAAATCAAGCATCGTTGCGCGTGGTTAGTGGAAAGATGGAGGACCGTCCGAAAACCAACTGCGTGCTGTTGACATGTGTTATGTGTTTTCTGTTTTTCCGTCCTCTTTCTATCTTCTGTTCTGTCCTGTATCAATGTCGTCTTGTGTGTTGTCTTGTAATTGTCTGAGCCGATGGCTTCAGTAGCCAGTGCTTATAAGAGACACTATGTAGATTTACCTACGGAGCAGATCAATATGTAATGTCATGTAAAAGTTAACACAGTGGTTTTGTTTATTTAGGAGCAGGTGTAAACTTTTGGTTTTTCGATTGAATTTTTTGCATTCAATAGTAATCGAATAATTTTATTTTATTTTGTTGGGGGCAAAACCCCCCTTTATTTGGCTTTATACAAGCTATTTCTTAATCTAACTTAAAAACTAAAAAACTTAATAGCTAAAACTTAAATTAACTGTTTGGGGCTTAGGAGACGAAGCTTTAGGCAGGGAGTACTGATATTAAAGTCAAAACAAGAAGAGTTAGAATTGACACTCCTCAGCATTCGAGAGATTGGTTCATTGGAGCCATAAGAGGTTCGATGGGTGGGAAGATAGAAGAGGCGGGGATTACGAGGGTTAGTATTTAGAAAGATGGATGCGTTAAGGGCTGTGCAGTCAATGGTAACTGAAAAGATTCGGTGAATGAAGAGAATGTCAAATATTTCTCTTCGATCTTTCAGCGTATTAAGGTTTTGATAAGGAGGTAATATTAAAAGAATACTCCAATTAAGACCTCGAAGAGCAAATCGAAGGAAACGGCGTTGTATGCTATCAATTCTGGCAATGTGCACTTGTTGGTAAGGCGACCAGACTTGACAAGCGTACTCAAGGAGCGGACGAACAAATGATATGTAAAGGGATCGGGCAACGTAGGGGTCTGCAAATTTCTTGGATCATCGTTTCACGAAGCCAAGTGCTGAATTTGCTTTAAGAATTATATCGTCCATATGTTTGAGAAAATTCAGATCATGGTCGCAAATAATCCCAAGGTCACGGATCACCTGAACGGGGGAAATGGTTTGACTGTGTAGAAGATAGAGACGGGGAGAAGATTTGATGCGTTTACGTGCAAAGGTTATTGACTGGCACTTGGAAATATTAAGCTCCAAGCAGTTTTTGGAGCACCATATTGAAAAATTGTCGAGATTCTGTTGGAAGTGGGAAGAGTCTTCAGATGAAGAAATGACCTTGTAAAACTTAGTATCTTCTGCGTAGAGTGAGATTGAAGAATGTTTGACGATCATTTCAATGTCGTTGATACTAACAATGAAGAAGAAAGGGCCTAAATGGCTGCCTTGAGGAACACCGGATGTAGCTAAAAAACGGCTTGATGAGACGGATCTGAACCGAACGCTGTAAAAACGGTAACTTGCGAAATAATTAGCTATAGGGAGCGCTTCAGATTAAGTTTCGTTATTGAAAGAAAGGAAGGATGGGTACCCGTCAGATTTTCTTTTGTGGTTGACAAATTGATAAAAAGACTTAGGGTCATTAATAATGTGAGATTTCATTTCGATTAAATAGCGTTGTTAAAGGGTGTTGAAAAGTTAGCAGAAATGTAGATATGTACCAAGGTAAGCTGAATAGTCGGTAGGAGATCCAGTGCGAAGAAAGATTGCCCACTATTTGTTCCTTTTATTTCTTAGAGTACGCAGCCTGGCATTATACCAAGGTGGAGAAGTAGAAGAAGTTTTTAGTCTAGAAAAGGGGACAAAGAGGGATATAGCATTATGTATTTCTCTGTAGAATGCGGATGTGGTATCTTCCACAGCTAGGTTTTCAAAATTAAAGTGAGTTTTTTTGAGATATTCATTAATTTTGCGAAAGTTTGCTTTGTGGAGATCGTACGAAGCTGGTGGTAAGGGGGGGGGGGGGGGTTAGGCAGTGTTGAAGACTGGAGAAAAATGAGAGAATGAGGGGATGGTGGAGGTTTTCTATCGTTGAAAAAAGCAGGGGAGAAAGTGAGATTGAGGAATTGATGAGATCTGTTGTAAACACAAGGTCAAGTTGCATACCCATATAGTTTGAAATTCCACTAACTTGGCAGAGGCAAGAGTCTGCTAGGCGATCAACGAAGAAATATTTTTTATCAGAGGTGGGGTTAGAAGCAATGTAAAACGATTGGTCGTCTGACTAAGTCCATTTTAGATATGGCAGGTTGAAGTCACCGAAAATAAGGATCTTATCATGGTGTTCGCACAAATCTGAAATGTTGTCAATCGTTTCGATTACAAATTCATAAGATTCGAGAGGTAGCGATGGTAATATGAAAAAGCAGGTTTTGTAGAGCGACTTATGGGTTAGTGTTATTTTGATTGAAACATAGTCAAGGCATGGGGAGGAGGATATTGAGAGAAGAGATGAGTCAATTGTATTAGTGATAGCTAGTAGGACGCCTCGGCAAGGGGATTCATCAGTGTCGCGGTCTTGATCGTCATCTCAATAAACATTGAAAGTAGATGGGAACAATTCCTGGTTGTTTATGCTAGGGATAAGATTAGTTTCAGTCAGGGCGTAGACTTCAAAAGGTAAAGCATGGGATTGTTGAAGGACTGCTCTTGTTTTTGAGCAAAGTCCTCTTACGTTTTGGTAGTAAAACGTAGATAGGCTGAATTATCAACGAAAAACTTTTCATGGTCGGCTCTGCTACGTTGAAGGTGAGCAATCCGTTTTGAGTGGATGTATTGTCCAAAACCAGATAGATCACTCTCAACTTTTTGAGGAGGCAAATTAAAATACTTATGGTATTTGATAAAGACCATAACACTTGTTCTAGTTTTACCTTCATAGCAAATGGAGTCCGATTTGTCGTAAAGATAGGACAAAAAGATGCGTATGTTCTCAAAAGTTTTTTTTTTGTCTCTAAGAGAGAGCGTATCGCGATTCAGTTGAATCAGTATTTTGCTTAGTAAGTTTGACTGCAGAAGGGAAGAGAGGGTCAATGTAAGCGGATGATCCTGAAGGAGGCTGGGGAGTGTTTGGATTAAGTATATGTGAACTCACAAAATTGGAGTATTTTAGGTCGAAGCTTGGAGAAGAGGTAGAGATTTGTGGGTTTGGTGAGACAGAGGAATTGGAAGGAGCAGTTTCAATATTGAAAGACACCCTTTTGGGAAGAGGCTTGGATGGATAAGTGGCGTTTTTGCCTTTGATTTAAGATTGAATTGATTGACGGGGCTTGGGTTGTGGCTTGGGTTGTGGGACTGTGGCATGGTGAGGAATGCTGTGTATTAGGAAGGGGGGTGTGAAATTGGGCAGGGTTTCCTTGGTGCTGATCAGGCGTATTGATTTTGTTAGAGGAAAGCGCTCTTACTTTTTCGGACAGATTGGTGATCAATACCCTATTTAATGCAAGGTCATTGCTTATGTCTACGAATCTGTCAGCTAATTCAGAGAGCAATGGATCATGTTGACACGGAAGGGGAGTAGTACGGTATTAATGGAATTTATTAAGGATATTAGGTACCTATAATAAGGTTGGAAGGAAGGTAGGTACTAAAATTAAGAGTGGGTATAGAGACAATATTAAAAGTTAACACAGTGGTTTGTTTATTTATAGGCAGGTGTAAACTTTTTTTTTCTTGATTGAAATTTTTGCATTCAGTAGTATTTATTCTGTGTGCTTTTATGATGATGAAATGCTTAAAAATACGTAAAATACGTAGGTATGTATGTAGGTTGTAATGCCCCGTGGCTTAGTGGTAAGTGTGTCGGACTGCTAAGCGAATGAGCCTGGGTTGGAATCCCGCTCATAGCCACCTTCTTTTCCAGGGTACTGCCTCTTGCGAGGAACTGACAAAACCAAGACTAAAATTTGTCTCGAAAAAGTGCATCTCATGTAGCCGTTCGGACTCGGCGGTAAACTGTAGGTCCCTTCCATTCCATTCTTGCTATGGACTATATAAGGCAAGTTTAGGATTCGTGAATATAAAAAAATTGAGATAACAAAGAAACATGATATTGCGATCATAGAAAAATCTAAAGAAGTGATTGGAAACAATTTCTGTCTGTCTGTCTGTCAGTATGTATAACGAGCTGCAGCCTAAACAGCTTAAGCGATTATCTTCAAACTTGGTGTGTGTGATTATTTTGGAATTCCCCAGAGGGGAAATTGAAATTTAATTTTTATTTTCAAAGTAAATGTTACTTGTTGCTGTCAAAGATCTTGCTTTCCAGTGTAATTAGGCACAATACAACTTTTTTTAAAATTATTTCGAACTCTTCTGTAGTTTTCTGAACTTCCGTTAGTTTTCAATGCACACTATACTTAATATGATGCTAATTTATTCTGCTTAAGAATATATAGCTCCTCAACATAATAATAATTTGTTTTCAAGGGCTTAACTAAACTTTTCAAACATTATTCAATAATATTTTTAAATGCCACGGGAATATTAAAATCACTATCAAGAATAATATGCTTAAAGTTTCTATTTCTTAGTTCGATTTTAGTAGTTTCATGGTCAGATATTATCCAGTTTTTTTTTAATGTAACATTAATTCCAGAAAATGATTTATTTAGAACATAGTCGTTAAGTGTTTCTTGTTGTTTCCTTAACTAGTTGACTTAAACCATATTTAACTAGTATCTCCGTATCAAATCTTTTTTTTCGAACTATCAGACTCATAATATTGAAAGCTCCTGCAACACAGACATTTTCGTTAAAAAAGAAATTTCTTTCAATAAATTCAACTAAATGGCGTATTAAATTCTGATACACTCATTTTATCTGATCTATACACTCCCTTTATATTCCAAACTTCATTTTCACATTTTATTTTTATCATTAATATCCACAATTTGTAATCAATTGCTTTTGATTTGATTTTAACTGACTTCATTTTATTATTTATATATGTATATAGTAGTTCCACCGGTATGTCTAGGATTCGAAAAGCAATGCTTTGAAATTATCTAATCTATATTCTGATTCATTTATATCCTCTGTCAATGTGTTTCAATCAATATTACAAAATCAAAGTTATTCTGTGGCACCAATTTCCGCAAGGACATCAAAATTTGCAGTGAGACCCTGAACATTTAAATAAACTCCACTTATTTTGCTTAGTTGCTAGTACCCAATTCTCTTATTTTACTTGTTGCATGATTTTCCTCGAAGGCTAAATTAAATTTCTTGTTCGTTCGCACGTCTAAAGTTTATAAATTTTAGTAATGGATTATTTTTGCATTCACTTGTTTTATGATTTTCTAGACAAATTAAACACGTTTCTTCCTTCTGAAGATATATGATTAAATCCCTTACACTTGTAAAATATCGACACCATCAAAACTTTGCAGCGTTCCCATCCAATGTTTAATTTCCCTGCCTCAATAATTTAAGAGAAAGATTCCTCATCAATTTCTACAACCGCATTGTATTTTAAATCATTATTTATTTTCCTTTCAAAATATGTTATCAATTTTAACTGACTTTTTCCAATTCCAATTATATTAAAAAAAGAGTTGTTAGATAAAAACCGTTTTATTTAAAAACCGTTCCTACAATTTAAAAAATTAATTGCACGGTCACATTGTAGAATAATGTTAAAGAAAACTAAAGTGAACAGCAAAGCATTTATTCGATACTTGTGACTTTTGATTGTTCGAATAAAGTACGTTAAATTGTATTGGGTGAAATAATTTAAACGACATTTTATTTCTTTAGGAAATGTAAGAAAGTACAAAGATAGAAAGACTTTTTCAAAATCGTTAGAGCCGTTTTTAAATAAAACGGTTTTTTTACCAACTTTTTTTTTAATTAAAAAAAATAATTCAACAATAAAAACTTAAGCACAAAAACAACTTCCATTTAAAAAAAAATTAAAAAATTCACTTACCCGTTTTCAAAATATTGATTTAAAAAATAAAATAAAAAAAATATTAAAAATAGAAAAAAAGTTTTCGAAAAAAAAATCAATTCTGATTGTAATCGGATAACCAGTTTTCGAAAAAGTCCAAGAAAAAAAACGGTCTTATGGGAGGTACCGTTTTTAACCCAACGTATTAATTTTTTTTTCATCAATATATACAAAAATCCTCAACGCCCAACATTATACTCAACTCTACAATTTCTTAAGAAATGCACTAAGATATCGAAATCTAATTATATATGAATTTTATTAAAATATATAAATCAAAAGCTAAAATCAAAAGCAGGGAACTTAACAAGTTATTGTCATTCACCTTAATGAAAAAAAATGGGCACGCCTGGGTCGCACGTACTTGCTCTTATATGCCTAATTAAATTGGAAAGCCAGATCTTTGGCAGAAACAAGTAACATTTGCGTTGAAAATAACACAGTTTGAACTTATAAAAAGTATTAAAAACCAAAATACTTAACGGTTTTTAGTAAAAATGAAGTATGCCATCATACGTCTTAAATAACAGAGTTTATGAAAAATGTATTTCGAAAATTGTAGGACCGGTTTTGATAAAATCCTGTTTTTATTTTTAGTTTTTTGAAAAAAAATTATATTTTAAAATTTGGTATTTAGTTTTTTAGAATTTATTAAAATACATGTTATTATAAAATTTAAAATAATTTTTTTATATAAATTTTCAAAATATTGTTCTTTGAAAAAAAAAATTCAAAAATTAATTTTAATTAGAAAAAAAAGTTATTAAAAATGTCGTTATGCAAAATTAATATGGGCTACGTAGATCTTCCAAAATATTAAATTTGTCAGAAATCAAGAGCAGTAACCGAGAAAGCCAAAAATTAAAAAAAACCCTTATATTAAAGGTCCCGTTAATAGACTTTTCCCGTATATGTGGTATTAATCAAATTATAGCCAATACTAGCAAAAAAATTCCCAAATTATTTGATTAAAATCGTTGGAGCCGTTTTAGAGAAAAATAAGGTTTTCCTAAACGGTCATATGGCAGGTACCGTTATTTTTAGGGCTAAAAATAAAATTTCAATTTCCCCTCTGGGGAATGCCAAAAGAATCACACACACTCACACACACCAAGTTTGAAGATAATCGCTTAAGCCGTTTAGGCTGCAGCTCGTTATACATACTGGCAGACAGACAGACATTTTGTCTCGATCACTTTTTTAGACTTCTCTATGATCGTAATGTCATGTTTGATTGTTATCTAAATTTTTTTAATCTTCACGAATCCTTAACTTGCCTTATAGTCCCTATAATCGCAAGTAAAAAATGAAAATCAAGCTTTTGTAAAAACATCTGAAAATAAAATTATTTAATCTAACCAATCTATTATAACTTCCACGCTAAGCTATTATTTAATCTTTGCTTAAAATTTACATTTCGAATACTATTTAAAATAATAACAATGACTGACTACTTATGTTCTATTGACTTGGTCAGTGATTTGTATATTTTAAGAGCTTTTCATTGACAGATTTACAGATCTGCACTCGTTAAATTTTTAAATTGGAAATAATTTGCATTACACTTGAAAGGGTCTAACTATTATACATTATAACTCTATCACAAATTAATTTGAAAGAAGTTAGAAGCTTTTAATAATTTCCATATTGCACATGCACAAAATCTTATCACATATTTTGAATAGGATGTGGAAAAGATATCTTACAATTAAGTGTCAAAGTAATTATTTAAAAAAAATCAATCAACCCGTTTTCAAAATATTTCGAAAACCTTTTTTTTAGAAAATTTAAAAAAATCGAAAAAAAAAGTTTTAGAAAATTTTGAAATGCAATATTAATTGAATTATAAATGACTTCCTGTGGACAAAATTTTATTAAAATCGGGATAATGGTTACGATAAAATCGCATTTGAAAAAACTGGTCCTATAAGAGGTTATAACGTTATAACGTTAGAACAAATTTCGAAAAACGAATTCTAATTAAAAAAAAATTGAAAAATTGTAAAAAATAGTGCCCTGAAAGTTTTATCAAAATCGTTAGAGCCGTTTTCGAGAAAATCAAACTTTTTGTTAAATATTGTATGGCAGGTACCGTTATTTTTCGACCTAGATCAAAAATGTTGAATTCTACCAAATAAATACTAAATACCAAGTTTGAAGCAAATCGGCCCACTAACAATTTTGATGTTTGCTATCTCTCTAAATACTTGGTTCTTCTTGAATTTTTAAACCTGTTTAAGTTTAAGTTTGTTTAGTTAGCATTCTGCAAAGCGCTTTCGAACTTTCAATGTCCAGATTAAAAAATCATACCATATAACCACAAATGAAAAAAAAACGACTAAAGAATATAGGTACATAGAATTACTTAGAATTAATAGAATTATTAGAATTAATTCTATATTCTTTGCTACGACGATGTTGCTCCTTTCTGTTAGATGTACAAAAAAATTAACTGTAATAGAAATAAAAGGCACGACTGGGTCGCACGTACTTGCTCTTATGTGCTAATCCTTTTTAAGTGCAGGCGTCTTTTTGACAAAGATTTTATTTTAATATTTTTTGTATGACGTGCAACTTCCTTAGAATCGTTTTGGGGTGAAGCTCGAACGAACATGCGTCACGACAAAGGGATAAACACATAAATATATAGGATTGTTAGCTTTTGCAGTTTTTTAGTGTAGTATTATCTTTCCACTTGCTGCTTACTGTTTATAATATAATTTGCTAATAGAAAGATACAAAGGACTTTTTTCAGTTAAATTTTCATTTTGGTATGGAAAAATTTGAACAACTGGCATAAAGATTCGTCGGAATCAGCAGTATGGCAATAATGCTAGGTAAAGGGACCTTTATACGTCCCAATATGGGACCAATGGAATTTATAAAGGATTTAGGTACCTATAATAAGGTTGGAAGGAAGGTAGGTACTAAAATTAAGATACGTGTTCCAACTACTGTTAAGCGAGTAGGTATAGAGACAATAAACCCTAGAAAGATAATCTACGTCTGAGGGACGTATGGCGCGGAAAAAAATTGTTATATTTTTTAAATTATAAACTGTACTGCGTTGGCTTTTTAGATATGCTCATGCCTCGGTCAGAGTTTGAATGGGGCATCAGTTACACCCCCTTTAGTATCCGTGGGGGCTAGTAAAAGCTATGTTATACGTCCGGGAGACGTATGATTATCTTTTATGAAACTTTTGTGCATAGTACAAAAATATGTGAACAAATAAATTTTTTTCTTAAAAATTACTAAAACTAATTTTCACAGTTAGCCTAGCCCCAAAGGATCTTATTAAGCGAATATAAAGATTAAAAGCCAACTCAAAGCTTCCTTTAAAAAATAAAGTAAGTTTTTTGGTTTGATTTTAAAGTGGTTCATGCTTTTTGTTAATTTTGTTCAAACTGTACTTCATTTGTACTAAATTATTGATTTATTTATCTTAAAAGAACCTTACTTAATATTTAAAATACAAATATATGTTAAATAGTAAATGGTTAAGCTTTAATACGCTTATAAAGTGTCATACGTCTCCGAGACGTATGATTATCTTTTCAGTCCCAAAAAATATGATTATCTTTCTAGGATTAAAAGTTAACACGGTGGTTTTGTTTATTTATAGGAAGGTGTAAACTTTTGTTTTCTCGATTGAAATTTTTGCATTCAGTAGTAATCGAATAGTTTTTTTTATTTATTAGTTGTTTTGGTGTGTTTATCAAAGGCTTCCTTATTTATTCTGTGCTTTTATGATGATGAAAAATACTTTAAAATACGTAAGTATGTATGTAATGTAGGTTGTCACTTTCTTTTATTTGACTAATGGCTAGGGCTTAGCCGAGCAATATGAAATAAAATGTTGGGGAAAAAAAATTATGAAATCAAAAAAACACTATTCATAACGTTTTTTGGAAAAAATGTTGTAAGCCATCTTATTTCTTTTGCTGTTTTCTATTTTACGAATTTTTCATTTCAAAATCGTTCGACCAGTTTTTTCAAAAAAATGTTTTTTTTTGAAAAACTTTTCGAAAACATATTTTAAAATTTTTTTTAGTATGTCAATTTTAAGAAATCTATAGTTTATACTAGGAGAAAAAATTTAAAAAAAATCTATAGATCCGTTTTCAAAATATTCAAAAAACTAAATATTTTTTTAAAAAAATTATTAAAATTTAAAAAAAAATGTTTTTGAAAATTTTGATTAGCAATATTATTTGAATCATAAAACACTACATATTTTGAAAATTTCATCAAAATCCGTCAATTAGTTAACGAGAAAGTCTGATTTTAAAAAACCGGTCATATGGGAGGTACCGTTATAAAACTTTTTCTGAAAAATCCATTAAAATTAAAAGATAGATTTTGCACAGAAAACATCATTCTGAAAGTTTAATCAAAATCGTAGGAGCCGTTTTCGAGAAAAATAAGTTTTTTAATAAAAGTTATATGGCAGGTACCGTTAGTTTTAGAGCTAGAATGCCAATTCCAAAAACTGTCGGGTAGAGCACTCTAAAAATACTATATACCAAGTTTGAATCAAATCGGCCCAACCGTTTAGGCTGTAGATATCGATACGGACAGACAGACAGACAGACAGACAGACAGACAGACAGACAGACAGACAGACAGACAGACGGACGGAATTTCCGGACCCACTTTTTTTGACTTCTCTATCATCGTAATATCATGTTTGATTGTTAGAATTTTTTTATTTTTTTTTTACGAATGCATAACTTGCCTTATAGTCCCTATAATCGCAAGTAAAAATTAGATAGAAGATTTAAAATTCTTTTAATCGTAAGACTCATAAGGAGTGTAAATTTCGATTTTCGAATTCCTAGGTCTTTAGCGTTAGCCGCTATTTTAAATTTCAGATGAATTGATTTTTGTGAAATAACACTTATTTTTAACTTATGACAAAAAATGCACAAAACAAAATGTGTTTAGAATTTAGTTTTCTAACACTTAAAGTTAAAGATATTTTTTCGAGTTAATCCGGAAAATAGGAGTAAGGGTATTAACGCATATTTGCACAGGTGCCATATTTGTACATTCCGCTGACATGGAAAATATATGTACGATAGTTTTATTTTTCTTTTTTTAATCGCTAAAGAAACTCATAAGGAGTATAAATTTCGATTTTCGAATTTCTAGGACTAGAGTCGTCCGCCATTTTGAATTTAAATTATATTTATTTTTGTTAAATATCTCGCTTATTTTCGACTTTTGGCGAAAAATGCACATGACAAAAGTTGTCCAGAATTTATTTTCCTACAAGTTTGGTCTTAACAATTTATTTGTCTTCGATTGATATTTTTATAAATAATGCACAAAAAAAGATTTTTCTACTGTTTTTGGAAAATATCAATCAATAAATTCTGAACACATTTTCAATTCAATCAATTCATCTTAAATTCAAGATGGCGGCAGAATTTTCTGATGGACTTATAAAGTTCTATCCTGGCTATGCTATCGTAGGCGGCTTTAAAATCTATAAAAAGATGATATGTTGGAATATTAATTCCAGACTTTTTTCCATCACATGAAGGTTAAGGATCTGATCAATTATATTGTTGATTCGCCTGGTATGAAACCACATTTATATTTGCCGATTATGGTTTTATAGCGTTTGGGGATGTCCTATTGGATTAAATGTTCCTAATTTACAAAACGGGTAAATTTTTTTTATATTTGTAGCGTAAAATTAGATTTTGCGGGAGAGTACGATAACTTTGGATCCGCAAATTACTGTGGGAGGGGTCTAGCTCCCACCGTTTAGGTTGGAAGGACAATTTTCTAAAAGAGCACTTGCATTCAAAAAAATATATTTAAAAATACATACGAACTGTCATTGTCACTTTTTTTTTACACCAGATTTTTTATGTAGTAAGCTTAGAGCAAGCTTCATTCTACAATCAGAAGCTCATCATAAGTGCATGTGTTAGTTGTTATTAAAATTAAATTAAAATAAAATACAAATAAATTGCACGACTAGGTCGCACGTGTTATGAATGTGGTCAATGACACCACCAATTTAAAAACTAAGAGTGACATTAACATCGTCACACCTTGTGTAATACCAAAAACCAGCCGATTTTAAATAAATGTTACAATGGGAACGGAAACGAATCAAATAACATTTAATTTCCTTTCCCATCAAATTGCTGATTTTGTATAAAGAAGTTATTAAGCGAAATGAATAAAAAAGAGTCATTCATTGATTGACCAGCAAAAAGCAAAATGTTTCATTTTTATTGAAGAACCTTGATTGCGGATTGATCGAGAATCGACAAAAGTGTAAGAACTTAACTGGCGCAGTCGACGAACCTACATAAAGAAAAAAAAAAGAAAAAAGTCTCAAAAAGTGGATACGTAGTGTTGTAGTGAACATTTAACAACAACACGAAGAAACGAAACTTAAGAAACATTGATTTAAAAAAAAAAAAAAAAAATATAATTGTGAGCTAAAAATCAGCCACAACAAAATAACATTTTTTTAAAAGACATTAAAAGACAGTGTTTGGTTGTTAACCGTCCACAAACCCTCCACCACCCTAAAAAGATAAATAAAGTGAAGTGATAGATAGATTTTAAAAATAAATTGTGTTTGCCATCCACAACCCCACCTCATCCCGTGAATTAATAAATAAATAAATCAAAAAAAAAAAATAAACAAACATTGATTTAAAGTGTGATACCTACTCGTATAAAAAAAAAAAAAAAAAAGATACAAAAAAAACAGTGAAAGACAAAAACAATGACTCCGGACGAGATCGAGCAATGCATTACGATGCTAACTCAGTTTGTAGTCCAAAGCACTAGAACAGCAACCAGTATGCAGAAGAAATTGGATTACATACCAATTTTCAAAGGGGAAACTGGGACGCTACCATCGTTCATCGATATAGTAAATAAAAAGATGAACGAATACAGTAGGGAAGAGGAGAAAAAAGCAGCGTTCGAAATTATCTACAATTGGAAAATTTCTGGCCCAGCGAAAAGTCTACTGAGGTTAAATCCGCCCCAATATTGGTCGGAATGTGAAGAAAGGCTGAGAACCCATTTCAGACCGAGGAAGGACCAGCTGACAATCACCAATGAAATAATGAATTTAAAAGTAAGTTCTATTTTAGAATTAAGCAATAAATTAAGTTCATTAGTAGAAGACATTGTAGAATATGCTGCATTTTATAAAGAAGGTACCACAATGGCAGATATTTTTAGTGGAATAGCTATACAAAGGGTTAAGGCTTTAACACCAGGAGCCCTAGCTTATTGTATTATGGATAAAACTAACTTGTCAGACATTAGAAATACCATATATAGTTTCATAGGTCAAGATAGTTCAAATCTAAGAAATGTTAGTAAACAAACAGAAACATTTAGAAAGATTGGACGAGATAGGGAATTCCATAGAAATAGTCATAATCGTTTTCATAGTTTGAAGCAACCAGATTCATATAATCCAGGCAATAGAGATTCAGATTACAATTCGAGACCTAGTACAAGTCAGAATTATAGGAATAATGTGTTGAAACCAAGGTCGAATAACTTTAGACAGCAGAGTAATAGCAACTCACAACAAATGCGAACTGCAACAAGTAGTCAAAGTAAAAAAAATAAAGAATCGGATCATATGTCTGTAGACGCGATGAGCGACGAAGTTAATGCTATAAATGATACATTTTTTATAAATTAGCCTCGGAGAATAAAATAATGCTGCCCTGACATTACAAAAACATAAATATATAGCTTTGTAAGACACCGGGTCTACAATAAGCTTATTAAATACAAATAATTGCCAAGAGTTAGAGTATAGAATAATGAGTGAGGAACCAACGATAATAAAAACAATACAAGGTGAAGTAGATAAACCCAATAGAATTGTAGCTACGGTATGCCCAGATGAATTTAAGTGTCCGGTAAATGCAAGAATGAAATGGATTGCTATAGGAATAGATAAGTCGTTTAATTTTATTTTAGATATGGATTGGATAAACAAAAATTTAAAGGAAATTAACATAGAAAAAGAAGAAGTGATCATGAATAATGGGGTGAGCCTTCCACAAAGACATAACTTAAAAATCCAAGCAG
Organism: Platycheirus rosarum; assembly: GCA_963971375.1. Classification (NCBI taxonomy): domain Eukaryota; kingdom Metazoa; phylum Arthropoda; class Insecta; order Diptera; family Syrphidae; genus Platycheirus; species Platycheirus rosarum. The sequence continues at coordinate 88,514,077 of OZ020508.1, read as the reverse complement.
ATAAGTGTAGTTTCCTCAAGAAAGAAACAGAATTTCTGGGTCATGTTTTAACTAAAAACGGGATGTTGCCAAACCCAGATAAGATAAAAGTTATTCAAGAAATTGATATACCGAAAACTGAAAAGCAGTTAAAAGGATTTTTAGGAACAACAGGATTTTATAGGAAGTTTATCAAGGATTATTCGAAGATTGCGTATCCTATGATAAAATATTTAAAAAAAGGTGCCAAAATTAATGCAAATGATCTGCAGTATATATCAGCTTTTGAAAATTTGAAAAGTTTGATTTTGTCACATCCAATTTTAAGATATCCAGATTATGACCAACCATTTGTTGTAACAACAGATGCCAGTGATTATGCAATCGGAGCAGTGCTATCACAGCAAGGTCATCCAGTGTGTTTTATTTCCAGAACACTCAATAAACACGAACAAAACTATAGCACCACAGATAAAGAATTTTTAGCAATTGTTTATTCAGTCAGCGACTTTAGACCTTATCTGTATGGAAAGAAATTTAAGATTGTGACAGACCATGCACCGATCAAATATTTGAATAGCAAATATAAGGGGAAAGAGTTTTCCCAACGACACCAAAGGTGGATACTAAAGCTTCAAGAATTTAACTATGAGATTGAGTATTTGCAAGGTAGTGAGAACAAGGTTGCAGATTACCTAAGTAGATTAGAAAATTCTCAAAAGATAAATGAAAATAATGATGAAGAGTCAAATTTAGAAATATCCGATGGTGAAACTCAACATTCAGTTGATGAACAAAGATTGGATCACATTAGTATAAAGGAAGTGTGCCCCGTGGTTTAGTGGTTATTGTGTCGGACTGCTAAGCTAAAAAACCTGGGTTCAAATCCAGCTCATAGCCACCTTTTTTTCTGGGGTACTGCCTCTTGCGAGGAACTGACAAAACCTCCAAGAGTAAAATTTGTCTCGACAAAGTGCATCTCATGTAGCCGTTCGGACTCGGCGGTAAACTGTAGGTCCCTTCCATTCTTGCAGAGTAACAGCACACACACAGGAATGGTTGAGAGTATAAGTCACTAGGCCTTGGCTCCTTAAGGAGCTGTCGCGCCAATAAATTTATTTTTTTATTTATTTATTTATTTAGTATAAAGGAAGATATTGTAAATAAATATAGAACACAGATTTTACTAACATACAGTCCAGAACATGAGGTTCAAACACCTCATAAAAGAACAGTTATAGAATTAAACCCGTTAGAAAGCGAGAATTTTATAAAGGATATGTTAAAAAGATATATAAAGAGAGGGCAAATTGGAATTTACTCTGAAGTAAATTCCAATGTTGTCATCAGACAACAATATAAAATTCATACGATGTTCGAAAAGAGCTCAAGAAATAAAGACAGAGGCTGAATTACACAAGCAATTGTCACTTTACCATACTAAAGAGTCAATGCATAGTGGAATGAATGAATGTTATCATAGCCTTAAAGATAAAATATATTTCCCTAAGTTGAGAGATCATATTCATCTTATAATAAGTAATTGCAGTAAATGTAGAGAAATAAAATATGATAGGAAACCGATTAAAGCAAAATTTAAAATCACAGAAACCCCTTTAGACAAAAGTGAAGTTATTCATTTCGACATATTTCATTTTAAAAAACATGCTTTTGTAACTACAATAGACAAACTAACCAAATTTGCAGCAGCTTATCAGATTACTGACCGTAACTGGAGAGCGAAAAAGACATTAATAATTGAGCAGTTTGCTAAATTTGGTAAGCCAAAAAAAATTATAATGGACAATGAATTTAGAGCAGAACAATTAATTGAATTCTTAAATGCCGAGGGCGTTGAAGTTCATCTTACAAAACCAAATAACCATACAGGTAATGCAGACATAGAGCGGCTTCACTCAACTTTATTATAAATAATAACGGGAATAGAGGGAAGTGAGCTCTCAATTGAAATGAAGATTCAGATGGCTATAGGAAACTATAACGATCGGTATCACTCCACAGTAAAATGTTCACCTAGACAAGCAAAAGATGAAAAAGATAGTCAAAATTTAAGAGCAAGAATAGAAAAGACTAAGGAAAATATAATTAACAAAAGGAATTTAAGTAGGGAAAATTACAATGAAAATAGAGATATAGGACATATAAGGAATTATAAGAGACTCAGACATAAAGATGAGCCTTTTTACAGATTAAACCCTTTAAAGAATGTACATGTTTCAAATATTAAAAGACCTCTCAAAATTACAGATTTTGATCAACGTGATAATCTTGTTAATAGTAATACCAGCAGTACAGGGGCTATTACAGGTAACTCCAATTCATGAAGAGATAGGATACACTACCATCAGGATCAAAGAAGTTGAAATCGTCAACCAGACCACAACCATCCTCCACTTAATAAATGTAAACGACATGGACAATCTACTTTCCCAGATTGAGACAAATATAAAGAATTTTGAGATAAATAACAAAGAATTGTTAAAAACAGTTATATACGATATCAGAGCCAAAATCAGGTCAATAATTCCAAAAGAAAATAGACATAAAAGAGGTCTAATAAATTTAGTGGGTACTCTAAACAAATGGCTTTTTGGTACTATGGATGACAATGATAGGCAAGAAATATTAGAACACTTGAAAATTAACGAAGAAAATAATCACAACGCAATTTTCAATTCGAACAAACAAATTTCAATTAATAGGCATTTCGATGATACTTTATACATTATTCTCAGAAAAGCAGTAGAACAAGATAGAAATAAGACAACTGGATTTCTTAATTCAATTTCGGAACTAAATAACGATATGAGAAGACAATCACTGTACTCAGATCAAATGCTTAAGTTGAGATATTTAGAGAGTAAAGTAGATCAAATACAGGATAGTATAGCTTCCGCTAAAAATAATGTCTTTCATCCAAGTATTTTAACGTCAGAGGAAATTAAAATGTACGATATTAATTTTTATATGTTAAAATTAGTAAAGATTGGTATATTAAAATATGCTAACCAATCATTAGTTATAGCAATTAAAATTCCTAAGAATTATATTAAAGTAGATCTTAAGCTAATTTTTTCCTCTACCAAACTCGGAATTCTTTGAGATTGATGAAAAAGAAACATATTTTGTAACAATTAATAACAAGAACTTTGAATTCCAAGAAAACAAACTGTTAAAAGAATTAAAAGTAAGTAAGTAACTGCATTTGGAAAAATGAATGTAGACTTAAGTTTAATAATAAAACAGTTGTTAAAAATATCGAAGACGATACAGTAGTAATTTTGAATGCAGTTCAAGAAAAACTATTTCAAAATTGCGATGATCGAACTATAATATTAAGCAAAAATAATTTAATAAATTTTTATAACTGCAGTATTGAAATTTGTCAAGAAGAATTTAAAAATCAAATAATAAAAATTCAATCTAAGTATTTTTATCCTAGTAATAATGTAAATAAAACAATACCGAAAGCTGTAAACTTTGAAAATATTATGATAAAACATTTTGAAAATATTAAGGAAATCAAAGAATTGAAATTCCATAAAAATGTATCTTATGCTTTGAATGTAACCATTATATTAATTGCTGGAATATTTGTAATCATTTTAATCTTATGGTTCAAAAGAAATAATGCAAATGTAAAAATTGTAAATATTGATGTAAATAAAAGAATTCAGGAGAATTCAAAGTCTGGAGGTGAAGGTGTTATGAATGTGGTCAATGACACCACCAATTTAAAAACTAAGAGACATTAACATCGTCACACCTTGTGTAATACCAAAAAACAGCCGATTTTAAATAAATGTTACAATGGGAACGGAAACGAATCAAATAACATTTCATTTCCTTTCCCATCAAATTGCTGATTTTGTATAAAGAAGTTATTAAGCGAAATGAATAAAAAAGAGTCATTCATTGATTGACCAGCAAAAAGCAAAGTGTTTCATTTTTATTGAAGAACCTTGATTGCAAATTGATCGAGAATCGACAAAAGTATAAGAACTTAACTCACGTGCTTGCTCCTATGTGCTAATCCTTTTTAAGTGCAGGCGTCTTTTTGACAAAGATTTAATTTTGATGTTTTTTTTGACGTGCAACTTCCTTAGAACCGTTGCGGGTTGAAGCTCGAACGAACATGCGTCATAACAAAGGGATAAACACATAAATATATAGGATTGTTAGCTTTTGCAGTTTTTTAGTGTATTATCTTTCCACTTCTTGTTCTTTACTGTTTATAATATAATTTTCTAATAGAAAGACATTAGGGACTTTTTTTAGTTTAATTTTCATTTTGGTATCGAAAAATTTGAACAACTGGAATATGGAATAACGATTCGTAGGAATCAGCAGTAAGGATATAAGGCTGGGTACAGGGACCTATAGGTACATTTAACAATAATTTACTTTTTGAAATCAAATTAATTAAAATAGCAGTATTATGTTTGATGGTTCGATAAACGTATGGTGTGGGTAGGTATTAATGGAATTTATTAAGGATATTAGGTACCTATTGGAAAGAAGGTAGGTACTAAAATTAAGATACACATTCCAACTACTGTTAAGCGAGTGGGTATAGAGACAATATTAAAAGTTAACACCATGATTTTGTTTATTTATAGGCAGGTGTAAACTTTTGTTCTCTCGATTGAAATTTCTGCACTGAGTAGTAATCGAATAGTTTTTTTTATTTGTTAGTTGTTTTTGTGTATTTATCATAGGCTTCTGTTGCATCTTGCATATTGAATTATATTAAACTTACTTGACAGCTCTCTCTCTATCGTTTCACATCTGTATGAACATATTAATTGTCATTCCACCACATTACATCAACTGAGTCACAAGCAGTAAATTGTAGAGAGTTTAATATTAAATAAAGCAACCAAGTTCAAAATTAAAATTAATTAATTCATAATATAATAATTGGCGACGAGGACGGTTGAACAAATATTTGAGATTAAACGTCGAACAGTGCATATATCATAAACACAAAGCGCGTGGTAAATTTTTTTTTGTGGTTAAGAACATAGTGGAATCATAGATGGTGAACGAGGATAACCCGCCTGCTGAGGATCAACTACGATCAAGATCACATGTGGTCCAGAACTTACAAACTGCATTTTCAATTGAACCATTCGATCCCCAAAACATTAAATGGACGCGATGGGTTGATAGATTTGAGACGGCTATCGCTCTGTTCGACAACGCTACAGATAAGAAGGTCCATTTAATTTTACACTACATGGGAAGTGATGCTTATAATACATTGGGCGATAAAATTTCACCTCAAAAACCATTGGAGAAGACATACAAAAATATTGTGTCCACTTTGACATCATTTTACGATCCAGTGCCGAATGAAATAATGGAAAACTACAGATTTCACCTATGGAAACAAAATGATTGCGAGACCGTGGATAAATTTGTAATTGCGCTAAGGAGACTGTCGCACAAGTAGCACAAAATAGTATATTTTCGGAATGTCATTTCTTAATTCCTACTTTATTCTTTCTTTAATCGGTATGCCAATCTGTAACTTCTTTAATTCTTCTTTATTCCTTCTTTTTTAGGTATTTCCACAATAAACTTAAAGTGGTATGTTAAGTTCTACTTATAGAATTCTTAAATACTTCTTCAATCGGAATTCCTTAAATCAAAATTGTTTGTTTCTTTATTCCTTCTTAAATCCCTCTTAAATCCTTTTAATTTTTTGGCGTTTTCAATACTTCTTTAATCCATCTTAAATCCTTCTTAAATCCTTGTTAAAAAAGTTTTTTTTTTAAATAAATCGGCATTTTCGATACTTTACAGTATCGTATAACATTGGTGCAATGAAATTATAATAATAATAATAATAATAATAATAATAATAAGAAGAAGAAGAAGTATTGAAAATTCCGATTCAATTCCGTAAAAAAAAACTTAAATCCTTATTAAAAAGTTCTTTTTACGGAATTGAATCGAAATCTTCGATAATTCTTAAATCCTTTCTTAAATAAATTGCTCGACTGGATCGCACGTACTTGCTCATATGTGCGGTCACATTGTCGAATAAAATTTAAAAATAAGTAACATTAACGAGAAAAATAACACTATCTGAACTTAAAAAAGGTGTGAAAACCACAACACTTAACGGTTAGAAATGGAGTACGCCATCACATGTCTTGTATAATTATGAATTTATGAAAAAAGTATTTTGAAAATTGTAGGACGGATTTTGATAATAAATCTTAGAAAATAAAAGTTGTTCAAAATTTTGATACGCAGAATTAATTTGTCTACTTAGATCTCCCCAAATATAATATTTGACAGAAATCCAAAGAGTCGTTGCCGAGAAAGCCTATAATTAAAAAAACTGTCACATGAAAGGTACCGTTAATAGACTTTTCCCGTAAATTTGGTTCAAATGATAGCCAATACCTTTGTATATACACTGCCTATAGTACTATCATGAAGCATCATTTTTCAATTGCGAATCAAGTCGCAATGAGTGGCGCATCAATCACCAATTGGTGTGGATATAGAATAAGAACAAACAACAAAAGTGTAATAAATTCTGGTAAAATATCATAAATGTTTTCGTCTCCACTATTTAGAGCTAGTTACGGAACAACCAGGAATAAGGCAGTCAGACATTTTTTGCCATTAACTTTTTTAGACTTCTCTATGATCGTAATCTCATGTTTGATTGTTATCTCAATTTTTTAAAAGTCACGCATCTTAAACTTGGCTTATAATCCCTATAATCAAAATAAAAAATGATTGAACCGAATTTATTTAATTTGTGGAAAAAAGAAAACGAGATCAGAAAGCAATTCAAATTGCTGAAATATGCTAATTTGAGGTTCAAGATACATTTCTAGTTGAACCCTCCAGTGATGGACTGAAAATATATCCATTGTTACGTCTGCAAAGTGTTGTATGATGAAGTTATTAAAGAAATATTCTATTCCAATATTTGTCCGTTCTATCGCTTATGTGAGCCTTTAAGACAGAACTTGACATGATTCAAATTGGCTGAGTGAGTAGCGCGCACGTACGGTATGCGAAAGAACACGAGTTCGAATATCCGGGTGGCGGAAAAAAAGGTAAATAAAATAATTCAGTTATAATTTAAAAATATAAATAATAATGCGACTTTACAGAACAGAGCAAAAATATGGACAGCAAAAAATAAAAATAAAGAAAAAGGAGAAAAAAAGACAACAAAACAAAATTCAAAAAAAAAATAATTTTTTTTTTTTTTAACTTTTTAGCTTTGGTTGTGAATAACTTTTCTTTCTAAGACGTTAAGGAGTTTAGAAGGAGTTAATACCTATTAAAGAAGGTGAAAAGAAGACTTTGAAGGGCATAGTAAATTTAATACCGATTTAAGAAGGAGTAAAGAATGATTTAAGAAGAATGTTATTCCGTTTAAAGAAGATTTTGAGAATCAATTTATCTTCTTAAATCCTTCTTTAAGTAATGCTGTGCTACTTGTGCGTGCAAGTTTGGATCCTATTTGGAGACGGCACTGCGTAAACAATTTGTTTTTGGGTTACGTAACCAATGAAGCCAGAACCGGTGTTTGGAAAAGAAGACTTTGACGTTAGATTCAGCACTGGAGTTAGCCAAATCCATTGAACTATCCGAGATGGGTGATGCTGAAATTCAGAAGGTGAAGAAATCCTTCGTCTTCGTCAAAGAGAAAACCCACAATAAGACTTCATCCAATACCAAAGTAAATGCAAGAAAGTGTTTTCGACGTGGAGACACAAGTCACTTGGCGAATAAATGTCGATTTGTGGACTTAGTTTGTCACGGTTGTGGCCAAAAATGATGCAGATATGCAGAGGGTTTGTTTTAAGGCGAAGAGGTGGGGTGGTGGAGCCACGAACCACTCGGAAGATAAAATTGTACAGCTGAATGAATTGGCACACCTGGAAGAAATCTATTAAATCGGAGAAGCACCCCCGGTAACATGTCATTCCAAAGTTCTTTGTAAATTGTTAATTAATGATGTTCCTTTTGCTTTTGAAATAGATACCGGATCACCCGTGACTGTAGTCGGCTTGGCGGACGCACAAAGGCATTTTGGCAATATTCGAGTTCAGAAAAGTGACATTGAACTGGTCAGTTATTGTGACAACAAACTGGAATGTCTGGGATTTGTTCACGTTAAAGTTAAGTTAATGGACATGGCGATTCAAAACAATTTAAAATGTACATTACACAATTTAATCGAAATCCACTACTTGGACGGGAGTGTTTACGTCAAATTCAGTTGGATTGGGGAAAAGTCCTGGATGGTCTAACTGAATGAAGTAATGCAGATAAGAACAATGGCGAAACTGAACATTAACGAGGAAATTAAGAAATTGCTACAAAAATATGAGAAGCTATTTGCTGACACAACGGGAAAGATTACCGAATTATAAGCTCGATTGCATGTTAAGGAAAATGTGAAACCTGTCTTTTTAAAAGCTCGTCGTGTACTGCTTTCATTAATGAAAGCAGTGGAAGAGAAGTTGGAAAAGTTGGTTCAAGAAGATGTTTTGAAAAGAGTCGAAACCAGTGAATGGGCGACACCGATTGTTGCCGTAAGAAAAAGCAACAACAAAATTACAAGGTAACTGTGAATCCTGGTCTGTTTATCGATGAGTACCCACTACCCACTACCATCAATCGACGAGTTGTTCGTTTCAATGGCTGGAGGTGAGAAATTCACAAAAATAGACCTTTCAAAGGCATACCTTCAATAAGAAATACATCCGGAAGACCGAAGTTTGCTTACATTGAACACACATAAGGGATTAGTTATGACGACGCATGTGCACTCTAAACATGCGCTTGAATCCTATTTGCTGATTCATTATTTTGTGATGCAAACATGTTCCCACAGGTAACTGTATATCGAGGTTCGTCGCGGAATATTCCATGTCACCGGATGGCCGTGCTGCCTTGGAATTGGTTGGTCATTGCCCAAGTAATGAAACGTCGGCACATTATGTGAGAATGACCTCGAGTGATCGCCACCATACAACGCTAGGGTAGAATAAGTAGAATAAGTTAGTCTTGATTGGACCTTTGTGAGAATCAGTCGAGTCGAGTCAATATATCTTGAAATAAAGTTCTATCGTTTTTTATTTAATTGTAAGTCGAACAGTTGGGCCAGCCCTCTGATTATTATATGCAAAAAAATGCCTCTTAACCGTACACCACCAAAGGTTACCGAACAGGACAACAACATAGCACAGCCTTGCTCTAGTAAGAGATGCTTAGCTAAAACCTCACCGGAATATTTCCCCCCGCAGAAAATAACAACTGACAGGGATAAAACTAATATATCTGTTGGCAATATGCAAATCCCGGATCTTTTAAACCTGGTGAAAGACACGATGGCTTCGCTTCTGGATGAGAAATTGAAAGATCTACCCACCAAATCTGATATAGACATGCTTGGAACAGAAATAAAATCTCTGAAACAAGATAATCTTTTGCTTCAAGCTCAGCTCGACAAAATGGAGACCAAATGCCTCTCTCTTGAGCGACAAGTTGAGTATCTGTCAAAGAGCGTAAATGAAAAAAAATATAATTTTACATTTTCCGGCTCAAATGGTTGCTCAGCCGGTGGAAAAAGCGAAAGCACTGTGTATGGATTTGGTCGAAACACAAAACCAAGGAGTAATTTCAGAGACACGTCTTATTCGCTCAAGAAATGCTAAAATTGAATTACAAAACAGAGAAGATGTGGGACGTATTCTTAGATCAGCAAGAAAACTGAGAGATACCGGTATTTCCCTCCATAAAGATTATCCCACTGCGGCAAGAGAAAGAAGACGAAAACTATTCGAAATTAAAACAAAAATAACATCTAAAAATAGAAATATAAAAACATTTATTCGAGGAGAAACACTACAAATTGAGGGTAAAATATTTTATTATAACCAAAACAATGTTTTGACATGTGACGAAGACGGAGGAATGACGTTTCTGGAGCAGCTGATAGATGAGATGTCAATAAACGAAAATCATACCAGAGCTTCTCAAACAGAAAGACAATAAGTGCTGCCAAATCGTTTTTAACATAAATGCCGTCAGCCACGTTCACAATAATAGTGTTTTAAACGAAATAAATAATAATAGTATTCCTTGTAAAATTATTTCATATAATATATCAGGTTTAGGTAGTAAACTAGTTTTTAGATTTTTTTCGATAAAATAAGAGAAAGCGACATTTTTCTACTATTTGGAACTTTCATCTATGGTGACACAACACAATATGAAAACTATTTCCCAGAATTTATATTGAAATGGACCCCAGCCACGAGAACTCATGTATACGGAAGAGCAAGTGAAGGATGTCTATTTGGAATCAAAAAATCATTTAAGAAATGTACTAGATGCCGATTTGTCACGGAGATGAACAGGATTGTCATTGAAATGACCATTACACATGAGCAATTTTACATCGTTCCGGTTTATATTAACTGTAATAAATGGATGGATGACTTAGCTGGATTGTACGATTTCCTTATGGAACTAGGCAAAGAAAATACTATGCTGATCGGAGACTGCAACGCTAGGGTAGGAAGTTCTCCGATGTTACAGATGGAACCAGACTTTACACAAGCTACAATTAGTATAATGAGATCTGCTCTAGACGAGAAAATAGATGGAATTGGGAGAAGATTTATAGAAATGTGTGAATCGGTTGGTCTGACCATGTTGAACGGGAGAACTGAAAGTGATCGAGAAGGTCATTTTACATTTATAAGAGGAACATCTTGTTCCACAATAGAATATTGTCTCATACGTGGAAAATGGTTCGATTATGTAGATGATTTAAAAGTAGATGAGTTGGTTTATTTTGACCATTTACCACTGAATGTTAAATGTCGATATGATGAAGAACCGGGTTACACCAACGAAAACATGAAGCTGTTACCAAAACTTCAATGGAAGAATTCTTTTTTGTAACTCTATCAAATAAATCTTAACCAATTTCTTGATTCTGTAAGTAATGAGCAAATTGAATCGGTCCATGGTATTGAGCTTTCAAATATCTTTGCAAAGAAAAACAAAAGCAATATTTCCGATACCTCATGCAAAGATTGTCGGAAGTAAGAGACATTCGATCCTTTTGGTGGCTGGCACGTACACTCAACGGTATACCTTTTGCAAGGAAAACAATAAAAAGTACGAGTATACTTGCTCACCATTTCGAACAGCTTCTAGGTGCACCACCAAGACCAAGTCAAATGTTATATGCTAGTCCTTTAGTAGAAAATGAAGACCTCGACCGTGCATTCTCAGTTCAAGGAGTAATGAGAGTCCTACACAGATGCAATCTTAACAAGGCTCCAGGGGATGACCGTATTCCGTACGAATTTTACAAATACGCCAATTCTGGTGAAATTCCAGAAAGCTTTAGGAGGAATATTATCGTCCCAATGTTTAAAAAAGGCGATGTAAATGAGCCTAACAATTATAGAGGCATATCCTTTATGAACTCTGTTATGAAAATTTTTACTGGTGTCATTCAAGACAGACTGTTAAACTGGATACAACAAAATAATCTTCTAAGCGGGTTTCAAGCCGGCTTCAGGAAAGAATAATCAACAGTCGATAACATATTTTCACTAACTTGCATTGCTAGATCATACTTAGACAAGGGGAAAAAGTTATATGCTTTCTTCGTTGACTTCAAGGCTGCCTTCGACTCAATCGACAGAAATGCCCTTTTCTACAAACTTTGTTGTCTAGGCTTATCGTCGAAAATGAGCAAAATCTCACAGCAGTATGGGATGGAAATGAAGGATTTTCCTGGTTTCATACTTCTTCCGGGGTCAAACAGGGCTGTCTTTTGAGTCCTCTTCTGTTTTCGCTTTTCTTGGATGACCTTACATCGTTTTTGCCTGGAGGTATTAGTTTTGCTGGTACAGTAATAAGAACTTTGATGTATGCGGACGACATTGTCATTTTTTCGGAGACTCCAAATATGATGCAAATAATGATTAAAAAATTGCAATTGTACTGCCGCAATTGGGGTCTTACAGTTAACACTAACAAATCCAAAGTAATGATATTTCGAAATGGCACAGGGCGATATGCAAGGGAGGAGAAATGGATGTGGGAAAATGTAGAGCTTGAGTTGGTGAGGGAATATAAATATCTTGGAGTCATCATTACACCTCAGATGGCGTTCAAAAAGCATCTGCAGGAAAAGCTTATAGAAGCAAAAAAAGCCATCAACTGCAACTGGACGGGGGTCCTCGGGAAAAAACAGATAACCCCGAGTGCTAAATATAAACTTTTCGAAGCAGTTATGAGGTCAGTGATGTGCTATGCTGGTCTAGTATGGGGGTTACTTCAATATGAGGAAGTAGAAAAATTACTGAGGTATTTTTTGAAAAAGATCTTTTGGCTCCCCGAAAACACACCTACATATATTCTACTTTTGGAGACCGGGATGTCTCCGCTCTACGTCTTTTCGCTCAAGTTGCATTTGTTCTACATTGCAAAGGTTATGGCTCTTCCAAATCACCGTCTGCCAAATATTATCGCTCTGCTATCACGAAAATCACAGTTCTTCGAAGAATGGTCACGGCTTTATTTACATAACATTTATTCGAGGAGAAACACTACAAATTGAGGGTAAAATATTTTATTATAACCAAAACAATGTTTTGACATGTGACGAAGACGGAGGAATGACGTTTCTGGAGCAGCTGATAGATGAGATGTCAATAAACGAAAATCATACCAGAGCTTCTCAAACAGCAAGACAATAAGTGCTGCCAAATCGTTTTTAACATAAATGCCGTCAGCCACGTTCACAATAATAGTGTTTTAAACGAAATAAATAATAATAGTATTCCTTGTAAAATTATTTCATATAATATATCAGGTTTAGGTAGTAAACTAGTTTTTAGATTTTTTTCGATAAAATAAGAGAAAGCGACATTTTTCTACTATTTGGAACTTTCATCTATGGTGACACAACACAATATGAAAACTATTTCCCAGAATTTATATTGAAATGGACCCCAGCCACGAGAACTCATGTATACGGAAGAGCAAGTGAAGGATGTCTATTTGGAATCAAAAAAATCATTTAAGAAATGTACTAGATGCCGATTTGTCACGGAGATGAACAGGATTGTCATTGAAATGACCATTACACATGAGCAATTTTACATCGTTCCGGTTTATATTAACTGTAATAAATGGATGGATGACTTAGCTGGATTGTACGATTTCCTAATGGAACTAGGCAAAGAAAATACTATGCTGATCGGAGACTGCAACGCTAGGGTAGGAAGTTCTCCGATGTTACAGATGGAACCAGACTTTACACAAGCTACAATTAGTATAATGAGATCTGCTCTAGACGAGAAAATAGATGGAATTGGGAGAAGATTTATAGAAATGTGTGAATCGGTTGGTCTGACCATGTTGAACGGGAGAACTGAAAGTGATCGAGAAGGTCATTTTACATTTATAAGAGGAACATCTTGTTCCACAATAGAATATTGTCTCATACGTGGAAAATGGTTCGATTATGTAGATGATTTAAAAGTAGATGAGCTGGTTTATTTTGACCATTTACCACTGAATGTTAAATGTCGATATGATGAAGAACCGGGTTACACCAACGAAAACATGAAGCTGTTACCAAAACTTCAATGGAAGAATTCTTTTTTGTAACTCTATCAAATAAATCTTAACCAATTTCTTGATTCTGTAAGTAATGAGCAAATTGAATCGGTCCATGGTATTGAGCTTTCAAATATCTTTGCAAAGAAAAACAAAAGCAATATTTCCGATACCTCATGCAAAGATTGTCGGAAGTAAGAGACATTCGATCCTTTTGGTGGCTGGCACGTACACTCAACGGTATACCTTTTGCAAGGAAAACAATAAAAAGTACGAGTATACTTGCTCACCATTTCGAACAGCTTCTATGTGCACCACCAAGACCAAGTCAAATGTTATATGCTAGTCCTTTAGTAGAAAATGAAGACCTCGACCGTGCATTCTCAGTTCAAGGAGTAATGAGAGTCCTACACAGATGCAATCTTAACAAGGCTCCAGGGGATGACCGTATTCCGTACGAATTTTACAAATACGCCAATTCTGGTGAAATTCCAGAAAGCTTTAGGAGGAATATTATCGTCCCAATGTTTAAAAAAGGCGATGTAAATGAGCCTAACAATTATAGAGGCATATCCTTTATGAACTCTGTTATGAAAATTTTTACTGGTGTCATTCAAGACAGACTGTTAAACTGGATACAACAAAATAATCTTCTAAGCGGGTTTCAAGCCGGCTTCAGGAAAGAATAATCAACAGTCGATAACATATTTTCACTAACTTGCATTGCTAGATCATACTTAGACAAGGGGAAAAAGTTATATGCTTTCTTCGTTGACTTCAAGGCTGCCTTCGACTCAATCGACAGAAATGCCCTTTTCTACAAACTTTGTTGTCTAGGCTTATCGTCGAAAATGAGCAAAATCTCACAGCAGTATGGGATGGAAATGAAGGATTTTCCTGGTTTCATACTTCTTCCGGGGTCAAACAGGGCTGTCTTTTGAGTCCTCTTCTGTTTTCGCTTTTCTTGGATGACCTTACATCGTTTTTGCCTGGAGGTATTAGTTTTGCTGGTACAGTAATAAGAACTTTGATGTATGCGGACGACATTGTCATTTTTTCGGAGACTCCAAATATGATGCAAATAATGATTAAAAAATTGCAATTGTACTGCCGCAATTGGGGTCTTACAGTTAACACTAACAAATCCAAAGTAATGATATTTCGAAATGGCACAGGGCGATATGCAAGGGAGGAGAAATGGATGTGGGAAAATGTAGAGCTTGAGTTGGTGAGGGAATATAAATATCTTGGAGTCATCATTACACCTCAGATGTCGTTCAAAAAGCATCTGCAGGAAAAGCTTATAGAAGCAAAAAAAGCCATCAACTGCAACTGGACGGGGGTCCTCGGGAAAAAACAGATAACCCCGAGCGCTAAATATAAACTTTTCGAAGCAGTTATGAGGTCAGTGATGTGCTATGCTGGTCTAGTATGGGGGTTACTTCAATATGAGGAAGTAGAAAAATTACTGAGGTATTTTTTGAAAAAGATCTTTTGGCTCCCCGAAAACACACCTACATATATTCTACTTTTGAAGACCGGGATGTCTCCGCTCTACGTCTTTTCGCTCAAGTTGCATTTGTTCTACATTGCAAAGGTTATGGCTCTTCCAAATCACCGTCTGCCAAATATTATCGCTCTGCTATCACGAAAATCACAGTTCTTCGAAGAATGGTCACGGCTTGGGGTTCAGCACGACATCCAGTTGGTAGAAAGAAATACTGGTGATTGGAAAGACATCTTTCCAGAATTGTTGGGAAGGATTGAAGATTCTTTCTTTGTTAAATTTAAGGAGTAGAACCAAAGAAAAACATCGATCTGGTAAGGCTGATGAATCCGAACCAACACTCCGTAAAGCTCAGACAAGGAGAGGTGATTGGAAGATATATCGACAACATCTGGGAGTGAATCTGCGAGTCCTGTTTCTGCAACAAAATTGGCTGAGGTCTGTAATGCTATCCTTGGAAACTGTGAGCTAAATCAGGAGCAGAAAACCATGGCCAAAAACCTCATTGGCGAGTTTGCTGATATATTTGCATCGCAGGATGGAGACTATGGTCGAACACACCTAGTACAGCACCGAATAGACACCGGCGATAGCAGAACGATCCGACAAACTGCTAGAAGACTTCCATTGGCAAAACAGTCGGAAGTCGATGAGATGATATCAACCATGGAAAAAGACGGTCTAATCGAAAACTCAAAAAGTCCGTGGGCATCACCCGTTGTACTAGTGAAAAAGAAGGACGGCAGCACTCGATTCTGCGTGGATTACCGGAGGCTCAACGATGTCACCAAGAAGGACAGCTACCCCTTGCCTCGAATAGATGACACCTTGGATACCCTTTCTGGAGCGAAATGGTTTTCCACCCTCGATCTGAAAAGTGGTTATTGGCAGGTACAGATCCATCCAGAAGACAAAGAAAAGACCGGTTTCACAACGGGAAATAAACTATGGCAGTTTACCGTTATGCCATTTGGCTTGTGTAACGCTCCAGCCACCTTTGAGCGTTTAATGGAACGTGTGTTACAGGGTCTGACATGGAAAACCTGCCTGGTGTACTTGGATGACGTCATCGTTGTGGGAAAGACGTTCGCTGAACACCGCGACAACTTGAGGGAGGTGTTTACACGACTTCGAACTGCACATTTGAAACTAAATCCAAAGAAATGTGCTCTGTTCAAAGCTGAGGTGAAATATTTGGGACATGTGATATCATCAAATGGAGTAAACACTGACCCGGAGAAAATCGAAACCGTGAGAAATTGGCCAGTTCCCGAAGATAAACACCAGCTGAGGAGCTTTCTAGGTCTCGCCACTTATTACAGGAGGTTCGTCAAAGATTTTGCCGGAATCGCAAAGTGTCTGCACCAGCTAACTGAGAAGGGTAGACAATTTAAATGGTCAGGTGAGTGCGAAAGAAGCTTTCAACATCTAAAACAGCGGCTTTGTGAGGCACCAATACTAGCTTACCCCACCCCTGGCAAAACATTTATTGTGGACGCGGATGCTAGTAACGTGGGTGTTGGAGCAGTTCTGTCGCAGATACACGATGGGCAGGAGAAAGTGGTAGCCTATTTCAGCAAAGTTCTGTCGCGACCAGAGAGAAACTACTGTGTAACCAGACGGGAACTCCTTGCTCTGATACTGGCCACAAAACATTTCCATAAATATCTGTATGGACAGAGATTCATCCTGCGTACCGATCACGCCGCTTTAAAATGGTTGCTACAGTTCAAAAATCCTGAGGGGCAAGTAGCAAGATGGATCGAACGATTGCAGACTTACGACTTCGAAGTACAGCATCGCAAAGGAAGACTGCACTGCAACGCGGACGCGCTTTCCCGCAGACCATGTGAGCCCAGTTGCAAACATTGTGCGCGAAAAGAGGAAAAGGATGAAGGTATATCTGTCCAGAGAATAAGAGCCGAACCTGTAGAGGGTTGGAGTGCCGAAGAAATTCGTAATGCACAAAAAGAAGACCCTGACATCGAGCCAATCCTTGCATGGAAGGAATCTATGGAGAAACCAATCGCAAGAGACATCTCCGACAGAAGTCCTACTTTAAAGGCATACTGGGCGCAGTGGGACTCTCTCCATGTGGAAGATGGTGTTTTGCGAAGAAAATAATGGGAAATGCCGGATGGAAGATCCTTTAAGATGCAGCTTGTGGTTCCACGATCGAAAGTAGAGGAGATCCTACGAGAAATGCATGCTGGAATATCGAGACTCGAATTAGTACCGAAAGCTTAGATTGTGCCAGAACCAGACAGAAGCTTCCAGAAGCTTGTAAACTTGTATAAATACAAAAGTAGATTGCATTGAGAGTTCAGTTTATTTTCGAAAGTGGAATTGTTAACAACTGGAAGCGTTAATAAAAAGTGATTGAATTGAGATTAAATAAAAAGTGTTGAATGATAAAAACGTATTTGAATTGTGAATAAGTGGAATAAGTTAAATTGGTGTTATTTAAACTGAAAGACGTTGTGTTGAATAAAATAAAGGGATTTGTTGTATTAATTTTGAATTTTGATTGAGTTTTATTTGTCGAAACCCAGGCTAAAATATCACATTACTAACAACCTAGGCAACTTGACCTCATCTTCTCTTCCGACCCTTACAACTCAGTTGTTACCGAAAGGGGAGCGTATCGGAACCCCGCTTTTCAAAAATCCCGATAAAAAGTTTTAAAATCCCGTCTGCTAAAATACTGTTTTTTTATAATCCCGCCTCCTAAGATCCCGCTTGCTCAAAATCCCGATCTATTATAATCTCGCTTTTTAAAATCCTGACAAATCTCGACAATCCCGTTTTTTTGCAAAACATTCTTATTAAACTAAATAATAATAGATGTAGGTTATATGCGCTTTTTACTTTTTTATAAATTTAAAACAGTTAAAAATACTGCACTAAAAAGTAATTGGTCATACCTACGTCATACTGATTGAGAGATAAAATCTCAAGAAATTTCTTTGAACACTGATTCGGTAATAACGCCGAAATTCTGATCCACATTATTACCAATCCAACATACACACTATGATTTCTTTTAATTTGTCAGCTATGCTCAATATGGACATAATGTCCATAAATAAAATTAGACTTGAAGTCCGAAATTTCAATTCATACATTATGTCCACTTTTAAAAAGGCATAATGTCCATGGACCTTATGGCTTTTTCCTAAGTGGTCACAATGTCCATGGACATTGTGCCTATTTGAAGCAGACATAATGTCCATGCACATTATTTTGCAATCAAAATTAGTTGACTAGATTTTTTTAAAATAGAACAACTAATATTGATTGCAAAAGCGAGATAATAAGAAACGGGATTATAAAAAACGGGATCATAAAAGACGGGATTTTAAAAAGCGGGATTTTAAGAAAGCGGGATTATAAAAAGCGGTATTATAACAAGCGGAATTTTAAAACCGGGATTTTAAGAAACGGAATTATAAATAGCGGGATATTGAACCCCACCCACCCAGAGTTTTCATCTTCTCTCAACCATTGACCACTATCACCCTCCCCTTTCCCTTGTCTTTACACTTCATCAAGGTATTTCCACGACTGATTTTGAAGCATCTTTCTTTTTTAATTTTGACTGACTTCTCTCACCTTAATGGTTTAATAAACCGTATTGATTTTAACCGCTTCATAAACACCATAATCCCACCGACATTTCCCTTTCATTCTTTCATTGCAGTGTAAAATCTCCAAATGCCTCATCCAATGTGTTTCCTTCTTGCCCCAAAAGAATTGCTCGTTATCTCCCCCTTGGTTTACTAAAGAATTGCAAAAACTTCGTAATCTTAGAAATAAATTATGGAAAACATTTCTAAAATCAAGAACTACTGTCGGTTATTTAAATTACCAACAAACTTTTTCAAATTTTCTTCTGTAAGTGATTCTCTTTATCATGATTTCCTTGATAGAATGCAGGCAAGTCTCCTTTCTGAACCTAAACGATTCTACCAGTTTATAAACATAGAGAAAATCCGACGGCTTTCTCCTTTCTATTAATTTTCTTGAAACTTTTCATCTGATTCCCAGGTTATCGCTAACTTATTTGCGAATTGTTTTAGTCTTCCACATAACGTTCTTTATCAATTCCAATTTCTGCTACTTCTGGCGTTCCTCAGGGAGCCAACTTGGCTCACTCTTATTTCTTCTTGCCATAAATGATGTAGATAAGATTATTTCCCACTCGGACTTTTTTATCTATGCAGATGATATAAAAATAACGAAAGTAATTACTACACCTTGTGACCCTCCGCTACTTCAACACGATTTAAATTCCTTTCTAGCTTGGTGTCATAAAAAATCTATTGAACTTAATGTTAACTAGTGACTTTCTCACGGAAACGTCTACCACTTCCTCATCGAATGGACGAATTTTGTGACGTGGCTGTTCCAGTAGTATCTTCCATTCGCGATCTAGGTATCTATTGCGATAAACAATATAATTTCTGCTCCCACACCGACCTAATTATTGCAAAAGCGAACTCTTCCCTTGGTTTTATTAAGCTCTGGTTCAAGGAATTTTCAAACCCTTAACTCACCAAATCTCTCTGCATAACATTCCTTAGGCCTATTCTTGAGTATGCTTCTCAGGTGTGGTCTCCTTATCAAACAATCCACTCGATTAGAATTGAAGCCGAACAGCGAAGATTTCTTCGTTTCGCTTTAGGTCAGCTTCTTTGGTCGAATCCCCTTATTTTACCTCCTTGTGAAGATAGATTAAAACTAATAAACTTACACACCCCTTGCTAAACGTCGTGATGTTGCTGATATACTCTTTGTGCACCAAATAATTTTGTAAAAGATTGATCAATGCTATTAATAAATTTTGATAAAATGCTGTTTCTTATTTTTGGGTTTTTGATTTTTTTTTTAATTTTGCTATACAATTGCTTGGAGTTTATTAATATACATGTGATTATAAAATTTAAAATAATTTTTTTTTGATTAGTTTTAAAAATATTGATTTTTCGAAAAAAAAACTAGATATTAGTTTTAATTCGAAAAAAAAGTTATTCAAAATTTTGATATGCAGAATTAATTTGGCTACCAAGATCTACTCAAATATAAAACTTAACAGAAATCCAAAATTAAAAAAGGTACCGTTAATAGACTTTTCCCGTAAATTTGTCTCTAATCAAATGATAGCCAATACCAACAAAAAAATTCTCAAAAATTTTGCATCAAAATCGTTGGAGAGCCGTTTTCGAGAAAAATAAGCTTTTCCTTAACGGTTATATGGCAGGTTTTTGATTAGTTTTAAAAATATTGATTTTTCGAAAAAAAACTAGATATTAGTTTTAATTCGAAAAAAAAGTTATTCAAAATTTTGATATGCAGAATTAATTTGGCTACCAAGATCTACTCAAATATAAAACTTAACAGAAATCCAAAATTAAAAAAGGTACCGTTAATAGACTTTTCCCGTAAATTTGTCTCTAATCAAATGATAGCCAATACCAACAAAAAAATTCTCAAAAATTTTGCATCAAAATCGTTGGAGAGCCGTTTTCGAGAAAAATAAGCTTTTCCTTAACGGTTATATGGCAGGTACCGTTATTTTTAGACCTAAACATAAAATTTCAATTTCCCCTCTGGGGAATGCTAAAAGAATCACACATAACAAATTTGCAATCGCTTAACCCATTTAGGCTGGAGCTCGATATATACCCGGACAGACAGACAGACATTTTTTGCGGATCACTTTTTCAGACTTCTCTATGATCGTAATCGTAATGTCATGTTTCATTGTTATCTCAATTTTTTTAATATTCACGAATCCTAAACTTGCTTTATAGTCCCTATAGTCGCAAGTAAAGAAATAATTAAAATTAAAAGACTAAAAATATAAATTATGAATTATTAAGACATTTGATTGGTTAAAATTACTTTTACAAACAAAAAAATACTAAATTCTTTAGTATTATACATTATTCCACGAGATAACTAAACCATGAAATAAGACTTAATCTACGGACTAAAATTTCTCATTAATAAAAAAAAAATACGAGAAATAGTAAAATGACGTTTACCAAAAATCCCTTAAGAAAATCTACTACAATAAATGAGATGCCTGTTCAGTAACTTGAAATTTTTTCACAAGTTTCTCAAACTTCGATTTTTGTATATGAAAAAAACAATAATAAAGCTCACCACATTAATAATAGCCTAATAAACCTAATATGTAATTCATTTCATTTTGGAAGTGTTGATCTTAAGCTCACCAAGGCCGGACGTGTGAGGTGCGCGCAAAATAACGAAAATAAAAAAGTGAAACAAAAATAATTTGCGCATTGTTGTTGCGAGTGTTAAAAACTCGTTTGAGAAAATGAAAAAATACCCCTCATGTGTTGTAAGGAATAAAATAATACCCACTTGCGTCGTTGGAAGACAGATAAATATACACACTCGTCGCAAATACATCCTCCTATCTATCCCATGACCTATGTGCTTAACTGCCTCTTTTTTATCGACAGTAGGCTAGGCTACATGCCTAATAGATAAGGGCATCTGAATTTGTCCTATTGCGCTGAATGTTGAAAATGATATTTTGTATGCAAGCTGTCTTCTGGGCATAACACTCAAGACAGTTTGTGTATTACGGAAATTAATTTGGACCTTAACTGCACAGTACAACATTGTCAGAGTTGTGTTTTGAATGTAAGTATTTTTAAATGGTAACTGATTTTTGTGTCGTATGTTCACGGTTTAAAAAAGAATTTCTTTCACGCCTACACTGTTCAATACAGGCCAGCTGTTTTGGCATCAAGTGAAACTCAGGTTGCAGTAAATACTGATTTAACAGAATTTACTCTACATGGGTGCCATTACTCTTTTCTCATCATTGTCTCCTGTTCTATGTTAGGAATGATATTGCTTGCCAGAGCCTTCCCCAATACGGGCAATGTTCCTGTCTGATTCCATCTCGGAAATTGTTTCCCTTTATCCTCGCACTGAAATCGTTATTGCGGGTGATTTCAATGTATAAAATTCTCGTTTCCGATCTTACAAAGCCAACCCTACAGAAGAAAACAGCACAAACAAGCAAGTAACTCATGCAACTCCGTTATCGAAAGAACCAAATTTTTGCATGACCAAAAAATACGCCAAAAAATTCAACAATGTCCCAAAGGCTGTAAAATTTTTTGGTCATCATTTGTAAAAAATATTTAAAACTCCTCAACATCTTCAGTTTCAACGCTCATCGACAATAACAAACCAATTGTTTACTCTTCAAAGAAGGCAAAATTGCTCACCGCCCATTTCGATACAAGCTCCACGCTGCCTCACAGCAACGTTGTCCCTCCTGTACCTGGTGTGCTCCAGGGCTCTGTTCTATCTTCTACTCTTTCCTCTTTTTTATAAATGATCTTCTGTGTGTTACTTCTAATCCACTTAACTGTTTTGCTGACGGCTCTACCTTCAGCTTTTTATATTCGTTCGATAATTCACGTCCTTCGCCTTCGGACGTACAATTACAACGGTACCGTATGTCAAGCTCATTAAACTCCGATTTATACAGCATTGTCAAATGGGGTAATAAGAACCGTGTGGAGTTGCATGCTTCGAAAACTCAATGCTGTCTTCTGTCGTTAAAGTTAAACATAATGCCACTGTCCATGAATGGCACTTACATCGAAGAAACCGAAAAGCTCTCATTACTCGGCATGTGTGTCAACGACGACCTCCGTTGGAACGACCATATATTTGAGATAGCTAAAAATACTGCTAAGTGATTAGGTTTTCTGTATCGGTGTAAGAAGTATTTTTTCCGCTTCTGATCTGGCTACAATTTATAAAGCGTTTATACGTCCGGAACTCGATCACAACTGCCACCTCTGGGCAATTGCTTCGCGAACATCGCTTACCCTGCTCGATAGAATCCAAAATCGAGCGTTAAGATTGATAGGAAATAAATCTGTCGCTGAAACAATTGCCCCTCTCGAACACCGACGCAATGTTTCATGTCTATCCTTATTTTATCGGTTCTTTTATATAAAGTTTTCACTCGAAGTAGCCAGCTACGTTCCTCCCCTTAAAATTTTCTCCCTTCATAGTCGTCTTGCAAGATACGCTCATCAGTTTACCCTTGAGCCCAATTTCGGACGTACCGTGAAATGTAGGGATTCTTATTTTAGCCGAACTACACGAATGCAGAATAGTTTACCCGAAGATATTTTCCCTTACAATTTTGATTTGCAAGCATTCAAAACCAATGTTAATCGACACCTTCTGTCCTTCCTCTCTCTATTATCTTAAAGCTCGCGCAGTATACTTAGATAGATTAAGAGATAGTCCCTTGTGCGCGCGTTATTTATTAAAAAAAAAAATAATCAACAAATTGCACGAATGGATTGCACGTACTTGCTCATATGTGCGGTCACATCGTAGAATAAAAAAGTATTTTGAAAATTGTAGTACGGATTTTGATAAAATCCTGTTTTTTATTTTTAGTTTTTTGAAAAAAAATTTTTTGGAAATTTTGGTATGAGTTTATTAATATACATTTGATTATAAAATTTAAAATAATTTGTTTTGATTAGTTTAAAAAAAATGATTTTTCAAATAAAAAAATCAAAAATTAATTTTAGTTGGTTAGAAAAAGCAAGTTTTTTAAAATTAATTTGGCTTCCTTGATGTTCTCATACCTATATAAAATTTTACAGAAATTCAAGGAACGTTAAAAACATAAAAAAAAACATTATATGAAAGGTACCTGATCTGATCAAATGATAGCCAATACAAAGAAGAAAAAAATCTCAAAAAATGTTCATCAAAATCGTTTGAGCGGTTTTTGAAAAAATAAGCTTTTCCGGTCATATGGCAGGTACCGTTATTCTTAGGCTGAGAAATAAAATTTCAATTTTCCGCCTGAAGAATGCCAAAAGAATCACACACACCAAATTTGAAGATACATACTGACAGGCTCAACCGTTATAAAACTTTTAAATAGAAATGATATGTACTGTACATTGTCCCGTTCTATATAAATTGAACAAATGATCCGATGACTATGAACGACTTAACAACATTATGTTACAAACAAAAATGTATTAGGGATCGGTGATTTTAATTCAAGAACCAGCAATCATAAAACTACCACAGTCCGTTACACCAGCAATCCTACTTTAAGCAACGAGGAGAGAAATTCGAAGGACAGTGTATGCAAATGGTACGAAATTACTTGATTTGTTTCAGATGTACGATTTTAATATTTTAAACGGAAGTTGCAAATGGAGACACCGAAGGGCATTTCACTTTTATTGGAGGACAAGGTAAATCTGTCATTGACTATTGTGCGGTAAACAATGATTGGAATGATTTAGTATCCAAATTCGAATTACAATGTTAGAATTTCTCCGATAATTTGCCTATTATTGTGGAATGGGTAAATGTTGCGTCATCAGAGCAAAGGAACCTCAAACTATTGCCTCGATTAAATTGGAAACAGGATGATCTATTGGTTTATCAAAACAAGTTGAACGCTAATCTTTTAAGTCTAAGCGAGTTAACTGAGTCAGTTGAAGTACATTCCAATCAACTTATTTCTTGTATAAGAAATTCTTCATCAAAAACCATTACAAATAAGTGTAAGAAGTTCAAGAATAAGTGGTTTGATATTGATTGTGTTTTAGCGCGGAACAAAAAAAAACCACTTTACTTCTGATTTAACAATAAAAAACACGATTTAAAGTAGAAAAAAGGCATTGCATCACAAAACCACTATTATGTACTCTATTTCCTTCGGAGGTCTTTCCTCCTTCCGAGCTTAAATATAACTAACTCAAATTATGAGAATTCTTCTTCCGGAAAAGAGGGAGAAATTCTCATTAACATCGAACTAGACTCGTAAACCGTTTTTGTTCGATACAGGTTGTATGAATGCCCGAAGAAAATTATTTGCTCTTTTTAATGTTATGAGAAACTCCAACTTCATTCATCGAGACCTTAGAAATTGGTATATCGAAGCAAATTCTTATTATAAAAAATTTTGCAAACAAAAGAAAACGGAATTTGACAACAAACAAACACTTAAACTTGGTCAAACAAAAGACTCGAAAGAGTTTTGGAAAGTGACAAAAGAAATCAACGGAACAAATTTTACAAAAATTTGCTTTATGGAAAATCTGGTCTACTTTTTATGTATGCTGAGCCTCTTTCTACTGACGAGATCCTAGATAGTAAAATAACACTGGAAGAAGCTCAAGATGTATTTACTAACGCGAAGAACGGTAAAGCACCTGGCGAAGACGGAATCCCATACGAATTCTTCAAAAACTCTACTCCGGCGTTTATATGCCGACTTAAAACATTCTTCCAAAAAGTTAATTTGAATGAAGATGTACCTTCAACATTCAAAACTTCTTTAATATTCCCGATCCACAAAAAAGGAGATTTGAATAATGTAGAAAATTATCGCGGTATCTCGTTTATGCACGTGCTGGCTAAACTGTTTTTTGGAATTCTCGCCAATAGACTAGAAAGACGGGTAGAATCGAACAGCATCCTTTCAGAATTTCAAGCTGGGTTCAGGAAAGGATACTCAACCGCGGACCATATTTTCACGTTGACATCCATTGTAAGAGCATATCAAGCAAGAAATAATAAATTGCACGACTGGATCGCACGTACTTGCTCATATGTGTCACATCGTCGAGTAAAATTTAAATAAAATCAAGAGACATCTGTCAAAAAGACCAACTCTGAAAAAGTATTGCCAGATTGAAAACCACACGTCTATTAAAATAAAAAAATATTTTTTTTTAGAAAATTCTTTATTTTTTTTAATTAGTTTCAGAGTTTTCTTGGAAAGAACTATGTACCTATGCAATAAAATTTGAAAACTAAATGTCTATCGAAAAAAAAAAATTTTGAAAATCGTTCGACCAGTTTTTTTAAAAAGTCGTTATTTTTTGAAAAACTTTTTGAAAAAATGTTTTGAATTTTTTTCTAGTTTGTCATTATAAGGCAATCTGTAGTTTTCATCTTGGAAAATTATTTAAAAAAAATTCAATCAACCCATTTTCAAAATATTTCGAAAACCAAATTTTTTTTTTATTTAAAAAATCGAAAAAAGAGTTTTTGAAAATATTGAAATGCAATATTAATTTAATTATAAATGACTTCATGTGTGCAAAATTTTATTGAAATCGGGATAATAGTTTACGATAAAACCGCATTTGAAAAAACCGGTTATATGAGAGGTACCGTTATAGAACAAATTTCGAAAAAAATATTCTAACTGAAAGATGTATTATTGTAAAAAATTAGCACCCTGAATGTTTTATCAAAATCGTTAGAGTCGTTTTCGAGAAAATCAAACTTTTTGTTCAAAATTGTATGACAGGTACCATTATTTTTCGACATAGAGCAAAAATGAAAAATGCCCCCGAGATACTACCTAATAAATACTAAATACCAAGTTTGAAGCAAATCTGCTCATCCGTTTAGGCTGTTGAGGCGCGAACAGACAGACAGACAGACAGACGGACGGAATTTCCGGACCAATTTTTTTCAACTTCTCTATTATCGTAATGTCATGTTTGATTGTTAGATTTTTTTTTGTGCACGAATCCATAACTTGCATTTTAGTACCTAAATCGCAAGTAAAAAATAAACGCGTTATTCGTCGACTTCAAGTAAGCGTTTGATCTTGTAAATCGTAATGCACTTTTTTTACAATCTAAAACTATCGCAAATAGGTTTATCCACAAAGTATATTCATGTTTTGAAGGAGATGTATAAAGACTCAAAAGTAGCTGTTTAGTATGATTCGCACTACTCACAATGGTTTGAAACAGACTCTGGTGTGAAGCAAGGATGTCCTCTAAGCGCTCTTTTGTTCTCGTTATTTCCCAGGAGGAATACGAATAGTTGAAAAGATAGTTAATGTACTTCTATACGCTGATGATATAGTGCTGCTGTCAGAATCAGAATTGATGATTAACCACATAGCCGAGTATTGCAGTAAATGGGGGCTCGTTATTAACACGAACAAATCAAAAGTGGTGCTGTTTTCTACATCTAACCGGAACCAAAACTCGTGTAGTTGGAATTTTAATGGAAACTGATTAGAGATAGCGGATGAGTACAAATATCTGGGAGTTAAACTAAATAAGACTATTAATTTCTCCAAACACCTTGATGAGAAAGCCAAATCTGCCCAAAGCTTGACTAATCAATCTTGGAAGACCATTTTCACTAACGAACACATCATATTATCTGCTAAGTATAAAATTTTTAGTGCTGTGGTTAAATCGACACAATATTATGCATCGCAAGTATGGGGTGATAACGAACATGCTGTGATAGAAAAGTTTCATCGTTCTTTTTTCAAAAAAACTGTTTAACCTTCCGCTAAATACACCAAACTATGCATTATATTTGGAAACGGGTCTTACTAAACCTTACAAATCTACCCTTAAGTCGCAGGCGGACTACATCGTTAAGCTACTGTCTTCTCCAAACGATCGTTTATAAAAAAAAGGCTCTATGCGAAATGAGGAACAAAGACTGGTGGGCGCTAAGGTGGATAAGCTTAGGACAAACTTGTAGAGAAGTAGTGACGTTCGATCCAAACAACTAAGGAAGTTTAAAAGAACAGTTTTACTGCATCATTCAAGCACACAAATCCTTAGTAAGATTTGCGCTAGAAGGAGAAGCCCGTAATTCAGAAAGCAGAATATTATATTCACAATTCAAGCTTGAGGCTTGACTAAAGGAAGGTAACTACTTCAACGATTCGATGAGTTGCAAAGAGATATCATTAATATTTAAAACCAGATGCGAACTATTAGCTCTCAATGGGTGCCCGTACACCGGAAGTTTCAATCAATTTTGCACTCTTTGTAATTTGAAAGCCAAAGAAGACTGTTTTCATGTTATAAGTGTATGTACGATTTTTATTCCTCAACGTCTCTCATATTTTGTAGAGGAAAGAGACCAGAGGAATAGGACAGATGGAAAAGCTTACGCAATGGTTTAGCCAGCGTTGAAGAACACCTCTTCAGAACAATAGCGGGGATATTATACGGGCCAGCGGATTTGTGTTTGTTAAGATCTTTGCAACTCTACGAGTGCGAAAGAAGATTGGTCCCATGAAATCATTTACGCTCTCGAGTACAGGAGGAGTTCTAACACCTGGCAGCGTTGAGTTAGCAGCGAATTGGGCTGCAAGCAGATCTGCTTTTTTTTGAGGACTGACAACAGGAGTATCGTCGAAGACAAGCGTAGGAATCGATGATGACGAGGAGTTCTTTACGTTTTTAACAAATGACCAACAATTTTTACCGCTTTTGGGACAATGCAGTATTTTCTGCCGGAATTTTTGTTCATGTAAAAATTTAGTCTTTCGAATGTGAACATTACAGGACTTTCTAGCTTGCTGAAACTTTTTCCGGTTTTCCTCGGTTTTGTAGGCTTTTTAACATCGCAAACTTACCTCTTTCCACCTGATAACCTCTTTACAGCTCGAATCAAACCATGAGTTATCTTTAGGTTTGATACTTTTTGACCTATTCGGGACGAAATTTCTCATACCTAAGAGGATAACATTTGTTACCATAACTGCGCTGGAGTCTATGTCGCTGCCGAGGAAGCAGAGCGACCAGTTGAAGATCCTGAAGAAATTATTGAGACCGTCCCAGTTGGCTTTCTCGTATTGCAAAAATGTTCTCCTAGGGGGTTTCTCTTCAACTGAGTTTTGTTGGCACGAGAGATTTGCAGAAATGACACAATGGTCTGATGTGCCTAGAGGCGAAAAAAACACGAATTTTGTGTTTTTCAGGATCGGAGGTAAGAAACAAGTCTAGTGTGTTGGGGGCTTGGCCTATGATGTCAGGAATTCGGGTTGGCTCATCAACAAGCTGAGTAAGTTGTTTTACCCAGCAAAGATTTCAACATACCTTCCTTCGTGTGTTGTCTGGCCAGAATACCGAAGCCAACTTGAATTGTGTACATTGAAATCACCCGTAATAATGATTTCAGTCTGAGGATAATCGGCAACAATACTTTGTATGGAGTCAGACAAAGCATCAAATTCGTTGGAAGTTGACACTCTGTCCAAATTGGGGCTTCTATAGATGAAACAAGTATGTATGATGCGCTTGTTTACCGTGAATTTTAACCACATGAAGTTAAAATCTGTATTAGAACACAGACAGTATTGTGGTAGAAGTTGGTATGCAACATCATTCCTAATAAATAACGCGAGGGGTTGATAGGCAAAGAATAATGGCACTAAATTATACCCATGAAGGTTGTTAAATTCCGAGTGATCAGAATTTTCTCCTATTTGGGTTTCACTTAATGCCAAAACAGCTGGCTTGTTTAAAGATGTATAAACGTATGCAGCACAGAAATTCTTTCTGAGCCCACGAATGTTGGAATAATCAAACCTGAAAATACCCCCCATAAAGAAGGACAAAAACTCGCAAATAATTCAAAAATGAACCTTTCAAAAATAATGATACCGAAGTTTGATGAGGTTTACTTAAAATGGTCCCAATTTCATGATTTGTTTAGCCAGATGATAGACAACCAACAAATATCGAACTGTGAAAAATTGTTCTACCTTAAAACAAACATTACAAGAGAAGCAGAACGGGTCATAAGACTTGTGGCTCTGTCGGAGGACAATTAGCCGTCAGCATGGAAGTGCTCCAAGAAAGATACAGCAATCCTAGACTACAAGTATCCGCCCTACTCAACCGACTCTTGTGTCAATCGTTTCGGTCGTCAGAGGCAGCATCCGCTGCGGCATTAAAAGACCTTCATGACACAACACAAGAATGTATGCATGGCCTCACCAACCTTGGAATAGATATTGCTAAATGGGATTCAATACTGCTTCACATACTTACGAAGAAGCTAGATAAGTCCACTCACACGCTATACGAGCAAACCTTGACCAAACCAAAGGAACTACAGCCGCTAGACAAATTTCTAAAGTTCCTAGAAACTCGTTTCCAATCATTGGAGGCACTTGGTGTAAAAGGTAACAGAAAGGACCTGGATGAAGGAAGGAAAAGGTACCCAAAGGTAACGAGCTCAATTACCATTCAGAATAAAAATTGTACGTTGTGCAAGAATCAGCATCAACTATATTCTTGCCGTACTTTCTTGAACCTTACGCCTTCAGAACGATTGAACCATATGAGAAAAAATAATTTGTGTGTTAATTGGTTCCTTGATGGACATACCTCCTTCAACTGTAAACTACAAGGTTGTTCAAAATGTGCTAAGAAACACAATTCATTAGTGCCCTTGCCTAAATTTAATCAACCAAAATCAAGTGCATCAGTTTTAAATCCTATTACTAAAGGCATGGCACCACCAGATCCAGGACCATCCACTACATCTGAAATTAATAAGGCAACACCAGCAGCGTTAAGCTCGAACAAGAAAGAGGGTTACGTATTCCTCAGCACCGTTGTCATAAATTTGATGGCTCAAAATGGCTCACCGATCAACTGTCGCGCTATTTTGGATTCAGGTTCACAAATCAACATCGTCACAGAAAGAATGATTCGTAAACTAAATAAACCCTTATCTTCTCGGCCCATGATCATACAAGGTATAGGAAATTCCAAAAAGGATTCAAATCGAAGAGCCAACATATGTTTAAAGTCGAATACAACCAATTTCACCACCAGGCTTGAAGCAATCGTATTACCTCAGATTGTATCTCCTCAGCCAACACAAACAACTGACATATCTGTGTGGAAAATTCCAAGGAATGTCATACTAGCTGACCCGCAGTTCAATAAAAGAAATAACATTGATCTGCTTATCGGAGCCGAATTTTACCATCAGTTACTTTGCATTGGCCAGATTAAATTAGGCACCGAGTTACCACTACTGCAAAATACGCAGCTAGGGTGGATAGTCACCGGAAAGGTGAACGAAGGTTTCTCAACAAATACAATTTGTGGAATCACTACTGAGGAATCATCCCTCGAGCAGACTATAAGCAATTTTTGGCAAACCGAAGGGCTTTTGTGTTCAACATCAAGTCGCACAATTGCAGAAGCAAAATGTGAAAAACATTTTAACCAATCAACGTCAAGAGACGCAACTGCAAAATACGTTGTCAGTCTACCCTTTGCTGATGACTCAAATAAACTAGGATCATCTAGTGTCATTGCTTTAAATCGATTTCGTGCATTGGAACGCAGGTTAGACCGTAACCCGGAATTATACAACTAGTACCGTGAATTCATGAAAGAGTACATTAACTGGGGCATATGACAGAGATTGATTTCAAATCAATTCCAACACCACACTACTTTCTGCCTCATCATTGCGTGCTTAAACCAGAAAGTAATAGTACAAAGTTACGAGTCGTCTTTGATGGCTCTGCAAAGACGTCAACTAATATGTCGTTAAATGACTTACTATATTCCGGACCAACAATTCAAGACGAATTATTTTCAATATTATTGCGTTTTAGACTGCCAAAATTTGTCATAAAGGCCGACATTCAAAAAATGTATCGGCAAATACGCATACGAGAAGAAGATCAACATTTTCAATTGATATGGTGGCGACCCAACCGAACTGAGTATATTAAATGTTATAAACTTCATACCGTGACATATGGAACCACGTCAGCTCCATATCTCGCAACAAAATGCCTCCAGATCTTAGCTAAAGAATATTTCGCAAAGTATCCATTGGGCTCGCAAGTTTTGCTCAAAGACTTGACAAAGACTGACGTTATGACCGACGTCTTCTGCATAAAAACAAATTATAGAACATCAAAAAGATTCACAAAGCGATCTGTAGCTTCAGAAATAGCACGTCTTTTTGACCCACTTGGAATAGTCGCTCCAGTAGTAATCGCTTTTTCTGCAAGAATTGTGGGAACTCAAATACGACTGGGATGCTGCTTTACCGAAAGAGATGAACACCAGCTGGAACAAATACTACCAAGGCCTACAAGAATTAGATAAATTCCAAATTCCTAGACACGTTTTTGGTCATCATATTGCCTTATCAATGGAAATTCATACCTTTGCAGATGCTTCAGAGAAGGCCTATGGGGCTGCTGTGTATATCAGATCACTTAACAAGGATGGTACAATCGTAGTACGACTGCTGTGCTCCAAATCTCGAATTGCACCAACTACTAAAACAACATCAGGCATGAGATCGATGACAATTCCACGTCTTGAACTATGTGCAGCACTCTTAGCTGCCGAACTCTCAAAACGAGTGGTCTGACTCCCAAATAGTATTGAGTTGGATTAACTCAAATGCAGAATCCTTTCAGACCTTTGTTGGACGTCGAATTGCCAACATCCAATCTCTAACCAGCACTAATCAATGGCGATATGTGCAATCAGCTGAAAATCCAGCTGATGTTTTATCCAGAGGCATATCCCCGGAGAAACTGCAGGATCATACACTATGGATTTTTGCATGGATCGGAATCAATTTGGCCAGCCCCATACAAATTCAGCAAAACATGGACAGATGAAAGGAAGGAAGTTGCTTTATTGACCACTAATGACGACAATCATGTACAAAGTATTTTTGAAGGAATAAGGCATTTCAACTCATTCAATAAACTCAAGGTAATCCTAGCCTACTGTTTTCCGATTTGTCAAGGATGCAATTAAATCCGTCAGACAACTCTCAAAAAAGGACATCAGAAAGGCATAGTCATTATCAACCTCGGAACTAGAAATATCCCTGCAGTTTATCATCAAGGAAGTCCAAAATCACGGTTTCCATAAAGACATACGTTTCCTGAAGAAACACAAAGAACTAGATAAGGAAAGTCCATTGAAAGGACTCGCTGTATTTTTAGACCAAGACGATCTTCTGCGAGCTATAGGCAGACTTCAAGCAACAAATTTAGTATACGACAGCAAACATCCGATACTGTTGCCATATTCTCACCCACTAGTCAAAATGCTTATGACGGATATACACCTCAATAATAATCATATTGGACCCCAAGGCCTACTAGCAATCACGAGACAGCGCTTTTGGCCAATCAAGGGCAAGAATATTGGCCGCTCTATCGTCCATCACTGCATATTTCGCATCATGGCGAAACCAAAAATGTATTCGCAAATGATGGGAAATTTACCAGCGACAAGAGTGCAACCATCACGTCCATTCATCAATACAGGAGTGGATTTTTGCGGTCCACTATGGGTTCATTACCGATCGAGAGGGAGCCGAGCCCAAAAATTGTATTTATACATATTTCATCCAGGTTTTGCTGGTTATCAAATTGCATCGAACGGACTAGCATTTTTATTAGTTCACACAAATTTTGTTGTTGTTTATTCGATTTTCTTTCTGTTTTCCCCGCTCTGGTTATGAGCCAACAATTCGTATGGATTCACATAATAATGGAGAAGTGGTGAAAGAAGTTGACACGTGTCAAGCATATTAGAATTAATTAATGTGTTTTATATGTGTTTTTCACACTAGCAACTAAGTTGCTGTCTATACTGGTACACAGTAGAAGCTCTTTGAATGAAGAACAACAACTTATGTATACTACCACCAATTTCATAGGCTGGAGTTATAGCTATTTCACGGGTGCATTATGGAAACGACGGTGCGTGTCGCCGACGTGCGAACAAAATTTGGCGTACTGCGGCGTCCAATACACAAACTTACACCACTGTTAGAAAATAATGAAGCTTTGTCTGAATCTCAAACAGACATGCCATCATCCGAACGAAAGCGAAGAAATTCTGATCCTAGTGAATCGTTATCATCATCAAAGACAGCAAGAAAATCAACAACTAGGGTTAACTCGACAAACCCAAACTTCTTCACTACACTATTGCTAATTGGTCTATTTTTACCAATTGTAATTGCAAGTGACATAGAGGTTATAAACTTCAACAATTCTTCCCCTGGAATTCATTTTCAACGACATGGAACAATAAGTCTGATTCACAACAGATGGAACCTTGTTGTGTACAATAATCTCGAGCCATACCAGAAGGAATTCCAAGCATTAGACAACAGTACTACGATACTGGAGCATATTTGCAATAGACTTCCATCTAAAGAACTCTGCTCCCAAATTATACAACAGTTACGGCTAATAACACATGAATTAATTGACGATAATATTATTCCTTCAAGCAAGCCCTCTGTGAGGATTAAACGAGGTGCCATCGACGTTGTCGGAAACATAGCAAACTCACTCTTCGGAGTTCTCAACTCCAAGTACGCCAGTGAAATATCTCAACGATTAGAAGGCATCTAATCGAATGAGGATCGACTTATGAATCTTTTAAAAAATCACACTTCCATTCTAGACTCGACAATCAACATTATGAAGTTAAGTCAAGACGATATGTCAAAAAGACAACTTGCACTTATTGATTATGATTCAATTATTCAATCGTATAAACAATGTGACTGAAGAATTATACCAAACCAAATTGAAAGAACTATTTCTGTCCCACGCTACTCTTATAGTCATTAACATTCAAAGAATGCAGACATCCATAACAGATGTTTTGGCAGATACACAACAAGGACGAGTAAATCACCTGTCAATCACCCATCAACAACTTAAAATTAAAGTAGGTAAAATAAGAAGTCATCTTCCACCAGGTCTTCGGATTCCAGTAGAACCTGACCAAATCCTACAGCTTTACAAACTAATGAATGTCGAGGGACACATTAGTTCAAATCACATTATTTTCAACATTGAACTGCCTTTACTCGGCTTAGAAGTGTTACATTGAGTCTCTCATGGATGTGCATTCTCTATTTTCTTAAGCATATAAGGTATACTGCCTTCTGCAGTTAGTCTTAACTCATTCGTGTACAGGTTCAGATCTCAAATATGAATAAAGATTACTATCCCATAATAACCTTGTGTTTCTATCCAATATAACAAGAAGAATTCATCGCATACAAGCTGATTCCCATTCCAGCAGCAACTAATAACAGCTACATAACCATACAACAGTCAACTGATGTCTTTGCTGTGAGTGCTCATCATGACCAATATTACCCCATAACCGAAGATGAACTTTTTAGATGTACCACTACTAATGGAGATCATCTTTTATGTAGACAAACTCATCCGGTCTATCAAGCTGGAACTAACTTGAGCTTTTGCGAGATTAGTTTACTCAACAATAAATCGGATCTTTCAACGTGTTAACTAAAAATGATCAAGGCTAATTCAGTATGGACGAAACTCCCTGAATTAAACCAATGGATATTTGCAGTTAATAAAGAAACGGTGTTTAATGTCGTTTGCAAGCAACAAACATCATTTATAGCATTAGAAGGAAATGGGTTGCTAAAACTTCAACCCTATTGTGTGGCGAAAAATAAGCATTTGATACTTCAAGGCCAACAAATTTATTCGTCTAAGGTTCAAGCGTCATATACCAGATTAATTTAGGATGTGCAGTTTCAAAATGCGTTTAACCTAGCTTCAATTCACTACAATACATCAAACACCAGCTCGATAAATCAAGAGTTGCATGAGCTTCAAGAACAGATCAGACGTCAACAGCTGGAGTTACCCAATCAAATCCATTATCATAACATTCCCCACAGCATCTTGAGTTTACTTGGATTACTCATCACCATTGCAGTAGTGGGGTTCTTAGTTTACAAGGGATGCCGTCAAAAACTCTCTCCGCCTACCCCGGCCCACGGAGAACACGACCATCAAGCTACACCATAAGTGTCTAAGAATTCGTTCAGATGAATCTGTCGATCATCAGAGCGGGGCAGGATGTTCAGTTTCACAGAACATTCCTCGCATAATTTTCATATCCGAAACTTTTTATATTTTTGTTTATGTTTCACATACTGTAATATCATAATCGAAGCCATTCATATCTTTCTGTGTTTCACATACTGTAATGCCTTCTGCACTTTCAGCACAAATATAATTATTCTAAATCCAATTGTAGTGCCTTCTGCACATTCAGCATTAATATAATTTTCAATTAATAATGATTGTAACAAAACACCTTGCACACTTTTGTTTTGTAAATTCGGCATTATTTGTCATACAAACCATACCTTTGTAAATAAATGTAGACTAAGCATATTTTTAAGTATAAATATCGGTAAGAAAATAAAATTTATTTTAGATAGCAACGAAACAGTAACCAAGACTTTTTATTTTATTCAAGTGAGTCTGCTTGAAGCTGTTTAAGTCATCTCAAGGTGTTATAGTGCTTCACTATATACACCATACCAGTCATAGTACAAGAACTGTGATCTGGTCAACATAACGATAGAACAATCGTTTACAGTGTCTATGAAATAAGCAATAAAATTAATTACTTACTTACTTACTTACTACCGACAGACAGACAGACAGACATTGTTTGCCACTAACTTTTTTAGACTTCTCTATCATTGTAGTGTCATGTTTGATTGTTATCTCCTAAACTTGTCTAATAGTCTCTATAATAGCAAGTAAAAATGGGTTTGGTAAATTTAAATTTTCTCAAAAACTAAAAAATCTTTTTTCAAAAGTTGTTATAGATATTTAAAGACTTAAAAAACTTTATGATAGAGCAGACTTTTCGCTTTAAAAAAAGACAGCACATACTAATTTACCCCTACTGCCTTAATGGGGTAGAATCCGTTATTAATTTGCGGCCCGCGCCAAAATAATCCTACTCTTGCCTGTTTTGCGTTGTCGAATATTTTTTTGCGATATATAATTTTTTTTTTTTTAGATCAAAAACGCAACCTAGGACCTTGATGTGAGTAATTTAAATATACAAGTTTGACTTAAAAATATTAGTTGGATATACATATTTATGTTTGTTTCATTCTATTTTGTTTACATATTAAAATCCTTCTTTTGAAGTGGAAATAAAATCCAAAAAAATTGAAAAAAGGTTGCAGTTCCGAACTTTACATGCAAAAAACGTGTTTTGGGCTTTATTTCACTTTTTAAAGTGCAATAAAGTCTAATATTACGTTAAGGACCTTTTTGAATAAGACTATATTTCATAGCACGAGATTTTCCTCCAGAAAATGTGTTTTGTTCTCATACAAGAGTAAATATAATTATTTCCGAAATGATGGACAATCATATGTATGGAAAATGTCAAATGTTATTTTGTTCTTTTTTCGATTTTGTGTGCGTTTTCTCTTACATCACATATGTACATGTAGTTTCCGATTTCTTTTTTGATGAAGACAAAGATGGTGTTTTCCTTAAACCTACATATAAAAGAACAGTTCTAATGGAAACAATTTTCTTGGATGCATTACGATTACGAGCCTATAATAAAATAATATTTAAAAGCCCACAATTTTTAAAATATCTTTTAAATTGTAATTTTTGGTTTAAAGGGAAATATTAAAGGTGTCCGCTTCCTTTTTTGAGCATCTTTATTAGAAAATGAAAAACACCCACGGATATCTGAACTTGTGAAAAAACTTTAATCATTGGTAGAGCCACCTGCTGTTATCGTTGTTAATTAACAGCTCTTAGAAGAATCCTCCGTTGATGGAATATAGTCCCTCCCCGAATGGGTCTTGTATTTTTATATCAAACAACACACGCAGACAACGTATAGTCCGTTTGATAATAATTTTGCTCAAAGTAATTTATTTTATACAAAAAAAAATATTACCAGAACATAAGTAAGTACCTATGGCCATTTGGCCTTTGACGTTGCCATAGTCATCCTTAATTCAAAAATAAATACATAATAATCTCCAGCAAAAGTACTGCCTCGAGAAGAATTGTCATTTCAACTTTGTCATCATAATCAACGGTATACTTTTGTCCTTATCCCCGAAATTAACTTACGAAAATTATATAATAACCCAGCCAACAACAAAAAAAAATGGAGAATAAAAGAAATGGATCACTTCGAGTAGGCCTAAATTCTTAAGGACTATAAGACAAGTTCCCTTCTCAGTTCAGGTTGCAGAAAAATGGGGATTACAACTTACAACTGGCGTATTTTTTATGTTTTTCCATGCAGGCTACCAAGGCATAGAAGTAATTAGCGTATTTAGCATTTTTATGATAAAACATAATTATTGTGTTTCTTTTTCTTCATCTAATTTTACTGTGGCAATGGTAACTGTGAAAAGCTCCTTCTCTTAAATCGATATTTCTTTTTTGTAAGGAAGTCGGTACAGGGCATTGAAATACGTTAAAGTGAAATCCTTCCAGATGCGCAGGCAAGAATGCGCACATTTTGAGGTTGCGAAAAACTTGGGTTTCGACATGAAAAATATTTTTTAACGAGTGGGGTTGTGTGGGTTTTATAATATTTAATAAGGAGTGAGCTTGCGTTGGCGGTTGTTTTAACTGACGACCTTTTGGGAAAATGAAATAAACTGCACGACTGGATCGCACATAAAATAAATAAATGAATGTATTGGCGCGACAGCTCCTTAAGGAGCCAAGGCCTAGTGACTTATACTCTCAACCATTCCTGTGTGTGTGTTGTTACTCTGCAAGAATGGAAGGGACCTACAATTTACCGCCGAGTCCGAACGGCTACATGAGATGCACTTTTTCGAGACAAATTTTACTCTTGGAGGTTTTGTCAATTCCTCGCAAGAGGCAGTACCCCAGAAAAAAAGGTGGCTATGAGCTGGATTTGAACCCAGGTTCTTTCGCTTAGCAGTCCGACACACTAACCACTAAGCCACGGGGCACTACTACATACTTGGTCATATGTGCGGTCACATCGTCGAATAAAATTAATGTGAAAAAATGTGATTTTTTTAAATCGTAGCAACGGTTTTTAAATAAAACGGGTTTTTAACAACTTTTTTTTTTAAATTAAAAAAATTATTCATAATTCAGGAATGCAAACTTAAACACAAAAATAACCTACATTTAAAAACAAAATAAAAAAAAAATCACCTATCCATTTTTTAAATATTGATTTTTCAAAAAAAAATATTTTATAAAATTATTAAAAACACAAAACAAATGTTTTCGAAAATATTTTAAAGTGAAATTACTTAGGCTACCTACATCTTTGTAAATATCAATTTTGATTGTAATCGGATAATCAGTTTTCGGGAAGTCGAAGAAATAATACAAAGCAGAATTTTTAGCCCACAGTTTTAATTTTTCATACAAATTCTTGAGGCCGTTTCCGAGAAAAATATGCTTTTACTTAACGGTTATATGACAGTTACAGTTTATATTTAAGCTATAGAATGTGAAAATAACCTTAAGTTCTTAATATGAAGACGATTGGGCTAACCGCTTGGGCTACAGTCCAAAATACATCCGTACAGGCAAACAGACAGACAGACAGACGTACAGAATTTTACAAGTAACTCAAATATGTTTCTCTATCATCGTATAATGTCCTGTTTGATTGTTATCTCAATTTTTTTTGCACGAATGCATAACTTGCATTATAGTTCCTATAATAGCAAGTAAAAAGAGGGTTTTAAGACTCAAAAGAAAACACTGCTGTAATGGTAAAAGCATCTTCACATACAAATTTGTTGGAAGAATTAAGGCTGACGACTAACATCCCGACTTTAGGAATTTTAAAAAATCATAGAATAATTAATAAATACATGCCATATTAATGTTGTCTGTCTGAGTGACAATTTAAGTAAATTTGTTCAATAAGTATAATTACATGATAATTATAATGATTTTTTCATAAAAAAGATACATTAATTATTTTAGTTTTTAATAAATTAAATCTTGGCCAAAATCAAGTAAAAAACGTTAGAGATTAAATATTTAATTATAAATTTTGCACAGGTTGGTGTGGACTTTTAGTTTAGTTAAAACAAAATATATATAGGTACTGTAGTTAAAACGAAATTTGGAATTTTAGTTTAGTTAAAACAAAATAATGGGTACTTTAGACTATATGTATCATAATAATAAAAATTATTTTAAAATTAGACAATTTTATTGCGTTAAAAGCTTTCATTGTAAATTCTTGATGTATATAACTGCGCCTTCTTATAATATTCATATAAGCCCATCCAATCGAGCCCGTTCAGTTAATTGAATTCATCTTCAGTTGGCAATGGGCTTTTACCAAAGTAGAACAGCCTTATCTCCTTCAAAACTGGAAAAACTCCAAGAAAATGCTGCAAATCTTCTCTCTCCTGTAAATTGCAAAGTGTGCAGATATCAGATCCTTCTATTTGATGAGGCCTATAGTTAAGCTTTATTTCTCCTCTAATTTTCAACATTGTTCCAATCAAGTAAGACATTTTTTCCATTCGGATGCTTAAGCTCTGTTAAATTTAAAGCTGGTAACCGATTCCAATCCTTTACGAAGAGCGTTTTTTGTCTCACTGCGAATTGCAGAATCTTCTTCGGGAGTCTATTATCATGCATATGCAGCATCTTTATAATGTAGTCCGCATTAAGTTTGAGTGTTGAAGTTGATATAAACATTGTTGGCAGCCCTGTTTCCAAATAACACATATATTTAGGAGTATTAATCGGTAGAAAAAAACTTTTTTTTCTCAAAAAAAAAAACGAAGTAAATATTCCACCTGCTCTATTTATGCACTCGCCAAACCTGTGCTGCATAAAACAAATTTGATTTGGCTGTAGCATTAAACACTCTTTGCTTTGTATTGAGTGATATAAGGCTGTTGTTAAAAAGTCTTTTCCAGTTAGTACAAATCGCAGATTTGGCTTTATTTAATTTAATTTCAAAATGTTTTTCCAGTTTAAAATTGAAGGATAGTTCCACTCCTAAATAAGTACATGATTTCACTACATCTAGTACTCTACCCTCGTATTTTCAGTTCTCCTCTCTCGAGGTTCTTCCGGAGCCATTTTTGAATACCATCACTTAAGATTTGTCCGTGTTGACATCTAAGTTCCAGATTCTGCAATATTCTGCAAGCCTTTTAATCATCAGTTGTAGAGAATTAGGAGATTCCGCAACAATAACTATGTCATCGGCATACATAATGACCTTGAATCGCATATTACCGACCTCCACTCCACATGGCAGCCAATCTACCAAGTCATCTAAGAAAAACGAAAATAATAGTGGGCTTGGACTACAACCTTGCCTCAATCCTTGTGATAATTCTATCTCGGATCGCTTTGTTCCATTGTAGATGAAAGTTGATGTTTGCTCAATATAACGGATGAAATTCGTGGAGATTCCTAGATTGTAAAGCTTTTAGAACAGTGATTTTCTATTAACTGTGTCAAATGCTGCTTTAAAATCCCCAAAAAAAGTGACTGAATCACAAAGATGTTATCAACAGTGGAATACCCTTTGCGAAATCCCATTTGACACTCACTTAATTTGTTTTTTCCTTGCACCCAGTTGTTAAGTCTTTAGAAGAGTATTGAGGTAAAAATTTTTAGCGAAGCATTAAGGAATGAAATTCCGCGGCAATTAGCTGGGTCATTCTGATTTCCCTTCTTAAAGATTGGCATAATTAGCGCCTCAAAAAAATGTTCCGTGTACGTTCCAAATTTAAATATGATGTTGAGGGCAATTGTTAGTTTTTCCTTGAAGAAAGCTGTACTATACTCATAGAATTCAGCTGGAAGTCTATTTTATCCAGTGGCTTTACGTTCCTTCATATTGTTTATTGCAGCATTTACCTCATTTTGAGTTATCTGCGTAACAAGAGCTTATAAATCCTTTTGATCCATTAATAACTAAATAAAATACTAAAATGAGATATACAATGACCTTACTAACATGTATCCGATTTTTTTAAAAGCAATGAATTTGCATCCAGAAAAAGTCATAACAGTTTGTACTGGCACTATTACATACAGTTTTTTCAGACAGAGAAATGGAAATAGATGTATAAATAGTAGATAATGCACCAAGGAGAAAGTATCAAAAAATTGGCTCAGGGACATAAGCCCCAGTTTTACGTTTTGGCATTTATATCCCACCTCGGTGGGACATTTTCACCCACCAAGATGGGTTATAAGTTATAACATAAGTCACAAATTCGATTTTGGATCTTTAGTTAACCAATGTATTTATTTAGAATTTATTTATTTTATTTGATTCGCTTAAGTAGTAAGATAAAAGTAATAAGATGCAATCTTATAAGCTTGAAGAGTATATAAAATCAAAAATAGAAAATATGGCTAAAAGGAATTTAATATTTTAATCCTAAATATTTAATTTGAAGTTAGTATTTAATTTTCATTTTTAGGTTAATAGTTAGTTACAGAAGTAAAAACTGAAAAAAAGGAAGGCAAAAGTTATAAAGAAAAAAATGGGCAGGACTGGGTCGCACGTACTTGCTCTTATGTGCCTAATTGGAAGGCAAGATCTTGGACAGAAACAAATAACAATTACGTTGAAAGTAACACAGTTTGACCTTATAAAACCTATCAAAACCCCAATACTTAACGGTTTTTAGTTAAAATGAAGTACGCCACCATATGTCTTAAATAACAAAGAATTTATGAAAAAAGTATTTCGAAAATTGTAGGACGGATTTTGGTAAAATCCTGTTTTTTGTTTTTTGAAAAAAAAATTATTTTTCAATTTTGGTATGCAGATTTTTAGAGTTTAATAATATACATGTGAATATGAAATTTAAAATAATTTTTTTTGATTAGTTTTAAAAATATTGATTTTGGCTATCTAAATCTAAAATATAAGATTTGACAGAAATCCACAGAGCCGTTACCGAGAACGCCAAAAATTAAAAAAACCATTATATGAAAGCTCCCGTTAATATACTTTTCCCGTATATGTGGCTCTAATCAAATGATAGCCAATACCAACAAAAAAATTCTCAAAAATGTTCAACAAAATCGTTGAAGCCATTTTCGAGAGAAATAAGCTTTTCCTAAACGGTCGTATGGCAAGTACCGTTATTTTTAGCCCTAAAAATAAAATTTCAATTTCCCCCCTGGGGAATGCCAAAATAATCACACATACTAAATTTGAAGATAATCGCTTAAGCCGTTTAGGCTGCAGATCGTTATACACCCGGACAGACAGATAGACAGACAGACGGACATTTTTTGTCAATGACTTTTTTAAACTTCTCCATTATCGTAATGTCATGTTTAATTGTTATCTCAATTTTTTTTATATTCAGGAATCCTAAACTTGCCTTATAGTCCCTATAATCGCAGGTAAAAAGATATAAAGAAAGAATTTTGTTTATCTCCATTTGTATTTATTTATATAAGTATGCATCAGTCTTAAAGAGACTGAAAATAAATAAGTAGTTCACTCCAAAACTGTGCTTCGTCTCTCGACACCCTAACATGCTGCGGTAAGATGTTTCATTGGCGAATGGCATTGATAAATAAATTGCACGACTGGATCGCACGTACTTGCTCATATGTGTCACGTTGTCGAATAAAATTTAAATAAAATGCATGACTGGGTCGCATGAACTAGTTCTTATGCTAGATAATTGCTTAGTGGATGCATTTGTATGTATATAAAGGGTGTTTTTTTTTAGACGTGTGGTTTTCAAGAAAAAATAAAACGCATATAGTTTAATGTTATGGCCAAGAATCTAGCTTTATTATAAAGATAAGGGGGAAGTGGCCGCCGTGGCTGGCTCGAATAAATTCCAGCCGAGGCCCAATTTTCTCAATTTTGTGAAAATAGGGATCGGTGGCCATTTCGTTTTGGGCCCATTCACCGAACGTGTGACGCGCTTGATGGGCGTTCGGCTTCAATTCTTGAACGAGTTGGATTTTGTAAGCCTGCAAACCAAGATCCTTCCGCGCGCGATGGCGGATGGACTCATTTGGGTCTTCTTCGATACTCTGCTCCACCGAAACGAACCATTATTTTGGTAATAAATTTGCACAATTTGCAAACTTTGTTCAGGAGTAGGTCTATTCATTATAAAATCACAAACCAAACTGAGCATAAATCAAGAGACAGCTGTGAAAAAGACCAACTCCGAAAAAGTATTTCCAGATTGAAAACCACACGTCTATTAAAATAAAAAAAGATATTTTTTTTAGACAATTCTTTATTTTTTTAAATTATCTAACTTTTTGTTCAAAATTGTATGGCAGGTACCATTATTTTTCGACATAGAGCAAAAATGAAAAACACCCCCGAGATACTACCTAATAAATACTAAATACCAAGTTTGAAGCAAATCGGCCCATCCGTTTAGGCTGTAGATGCGCGAACAGACAGACAGACAGACAGACGGACGGAATTTCCGGACCCACTTTTTTCAACTTCTCTATTATCGTAATGTCATGTTTGATTGTTAGATATTTTTCTGCACGAATCCGTAACTTGCATTTTAGTACCTAAATCGCAAGTAAAAACTGCCTCTTGGATATCAAATTGTTCAACGCGGATGTATGAGTATAAGAGATCTATTCGACGAGCTAAATCTTAGTCCAGCAAAAAAATAACCAGGTTGATGTGTTTGAATAATATTAAATAGTAATATAAGCGTTCTGTAACTTAAAAGATGATTAAGAGAAATATTCGACATTTGTCTTGAGAAATAATAGA
Source organism: Platycheirus rosarum (assembly GCA_963971375.1). NCBI lineage: Eukaryota > Metazoa > Arthropoda > Insecta > Diptera > Syrphidae > Platycheirus > Platycheirus rosarum. The sequence continues at coordinate 88,469,491 of OZ020508.1, read as the reverse complement.
TTCGGTCAGTATTGTTGAATGCAACGTTGAGCTTTCTTGTTCCAGATGAATCACAGTCGCTAAAAACTTTGCACTTGAAAGTTAATATAGGTATCACTATAGTTTTGGCAAGCATTAAACGTGTTTTTAGAGGGGTGAAAATATTGTTAGGACCATATAACATGCGTAGAACACCATTAACTTTGCCAATAATTTATATGATTATTTCAAGTTAATCTTCTATTAAATTCCTGACAGTTTCTACATATTCAATGGGGGAGTTGTTGAGGGAAATGATTGGGAACTAAGAAAGATACAAAGGGTTCCTGCTTATAACAATGCATTTTGACTTAGATGGATTAAGAATGAAACCATTTCTATAAGAGCATTTTGAGATTCTTTCAAGATTTGTCTTAATAGAATCAGCATAGTCTTCAATTAACCTAAGTTGCCAACTTTTGAGCAACTGAACATCATCTCGGCATACATTTGATTAGAAGCGGATGAAATAATAGATTGAAGCTCGTTAATGTAGAGGGAGAAAGGCACAGGTCCCAATAATAGTAAATAAATCTACGAAATAGACACAATTAGGAGCACTGGCTACTGAGGCCATCGGTTCAGACAATTACAAGACAACACACAAGACGACATTCATTCAGGACAGAACAGAAGATAGAGAGAGAACGGAAAACAGAAAACACATAACACATATCAACAGCACGCAGTTGGTTTTCGGACGGTCCCCCGTCTTTCTACTAACCACGCTGATTTCGCTGATCTCACGAGAAGTGATGCTTTATCGGAGCCAAGGTTGTTGACAAAATTAAGGCCTCAAAATTATTATTGAGGTCCCTATAGGAAATTCGAGTAAGTGTGAAGTTGGGTATATGTTATATCGTATAGGTATGCAAATTTTTTTTATATCCAAAAGACTCCCTAAATAATTTAAAGTCATTTTGTAATTTGTATACATTAAAATTCGCACTTTACTTTAAATCTCAAAGTGACCCAAGCAGGGGGTTGCAGGGGGCAGCATGCTCCCCATACATATCACACTATTTAAATCTTTAATACATTTGTAGGGCGCATCGCACATTTATAAGAGTTTAGTGGGACATAAGTCCCACAAATTCTTTAGTGGTCAAGTGTGGTCAAAAGTCCCAAATTAGATATTGGCACTTATGTAGCACCAAGGTAAGATATAAGTCCCAAAACGTAAAACTGAACCTTTTGTCCCGGGGACTTAGTGTCCTTGCCACCTGCCTCAGTTTTGCAGGTGAAGTCAGTCTAGGTCCAATCTAGTTTTTTCTGCTTTTCCGTTTCAAAATGGTGAGTTATTGTATGTTTGACTATAGCCGTGTTGTATTATGGCCAATAACCCATATGGTTCACCCCGTGGTAATAAAACGATATGGGTTATGAAAAATATTTCCTTCAAAAAACGTACACAAAAACGTACGCGCTTTGCTGATAAATTAAATAAAATTAAAACAATTTAATTGCCTAAAGGCAAAACTAACTATTTAATTACTTTATTTTCTACCACTTAAAAAAATAATCAATATTGCTTGGACACAGCGAAAATCGTCAGGAGTGTTGTCACCTATACTGTAGATGAACGATTGCGATCGGCCACCCTATCCACTGAGCTATTTGCTTATATGGGAATGTCTGATTTTTATGCAATATATACAGCTCTGGGCTGGTTTGCCCAAAGAACTACAAATGCCACAATGCCACAAAGAATAACCAAATTAATGTTGGCTTGTTTTTAATAAAATTAATTAAAATTAATTGGCTATTGGCAAAAAATACGGATTAAACCGCTAACTTGTTAATCTACCACTAATACAGTGAAAGTCGTCAGGAGTGTTGTCAACTTCACTGTAGCTGTCTTTATTCTTTGCCAAACATGGCCTCTCCGTTTATGTAAGGAATGATGTTGCCCATCCCTTCAACCACAATATTGTTAGTGCTTAAACAGAGAATTCAATTTCATGTGGATAAAACTAACGATGAATAAGCGCATCATTCATATATATTTTCTCTACAGAAGCCCAAATTTAGACAAACGTTCAACTTCTAACAAATTGGATGCTTTGTCCTACTCCATTCAATTGTTTCCCGTTACCCTCACACTGAAATCGTTATTACATGTGATTTCAAAGTATGTATACAGTTCTAGTTGGCTTCGTTTTTTCTGGTCATACAACACTCGAATGAAGGTATGTCGAGATTTTTGTTGAGTTAAACCACCTTACTCAGTTCGTTGATGAGCCAACCCGAATTCCTGACATTGCAGGTCAAACCGCTAACACCCTTGAATTGTTTCTTACTTCTGACCCTGTTAAATGCACAATTCGTGTAAGTATTACCGTCTCTAGGCACATCTGACCATTGTGTCATGTATGCAAATTTCTCATTCCAACCCATTACAGTTAAAGAAAAAAACCCTATTAAGGGAACCATTGGCAATACGAGAAAGCCAACTGGGAAGCTCTTAATAACATTTTCAGGACCTTTAACTGTTCTCTATGCTTCCTGGATAGTGACATAAATGCCACAATTTTTTTTTTATTTTAGGAATGAGAAATTTTATCCCAAATAGGTCGAAGAGTATCAAACCTAAGTTAGGCAACAATACCTAAGGAAAGCTCATGGTTTCATTCGAACTGTTAGAGAGGTTATCAGGAAAAAATTTAGGTTTCCGTTGTCATAAAGCCAAAACAGTAGAGAAAACCGGAAAAAGTTTTATCAAGATAGAAAGGCCTGTAATTCTCATATTTGTAAAACGAAATATTTACATGACAAAAAATCGGCAAAAAATACTGCAATGTCCCAAAGGTAATACAAATTTTTGGTCATTTGTAAAAAAAAACGTAAAGAACTTTTCGTCGTCATCGGCTCCTACGCTTGTCTTCAACAACAATCCTGTCAGTTCTCAAGAAAAAGTTAATCTGCTTGCAGCCAAACTTGCGGCAAACTCAACGCTGCCAGCAGATGTCAGAACTCCTCCTGTACTCGAGTGTAAATGATCTTTTGGGACCAATTTTCTTTCACACTCGTTCAGTCGCAACAGTATTGAAAGATTTCAATATACACAAATCTACTGGCCCGGATAGTATCCTTGCTGTTGTTTTGAAGTAGTGTTCTTTAACGCTGACAAAACCTTTGTGTAAGCTTTTCCGTCTATCCTATTTCTCTGGGCTCTTTCGGAGGGGATGGAAAACAGCATTTTTACAGCATATCCCTAAAAAGGCGAACCTTCTTTACTTTCAAATTATCGAACGATCGCACTAACGTCCCTTCTTTCTCATGGAAATGTTGATTAATCTTCAGCTTAAGAAATATCTCGAAGAACGAAAGCATCTAGATAACCAGCAGTACGGCTTTCGTAGCAACAAGTCCACTGGTGATCTGATGGTATATCTTACCGAAAAGTGAAACCAATCTCCCCACCGTTTTGGTAAAAGCAAAATTATCGCACTTGATATTTCTAAGGCATTTGATAAAGTTTGGCATCAACCCCTTTTATTGAAAATGCGTGCATTTGGACTCCACTAATCTCTTCTTCGTTGGATTAGTAATTACCTTTCAAACCGTTCAATACAAGTAGTGTTGAACGAATTGAAGTCTGACATTCATAAAATAAATGAAAACTGATTTTGGGGGTCGAAGAGGTCTAAAAATCTCCCTATTAATATTAAATTAACACAATTTCTTACTTGAGACCTTAAGGATACTGTCACGGTCGGTTGTGAAGGAAGAGGATTCAAGAGAGCAAAAATGATGCGCAAGAGCTTTAATGGGTAGTATTGATCAGATCACTTGGTGCGTCGGCCATTCTTGGTAGCATCCTCTGACTACGAATGAAAATTCTCGCTTTGTGTAGCAGTAGGTGCTTAAAAGAACTAATTTATTGATTTCATTATATAATAAAATTAAGTCATAGGTATAAAGAAATGTATTTTTTTACATTATAATAAAGAAATAGGAAATTGTGCTTACCGTTCGTCTCTGCTTCGGCTGCTTGTGCAAATCAAAATGGTTTCCCAATAATTTTGAAAGAAGGCAAATAAAAAAAAAGTCAGATTGAAAAGAAAGACAACTGACAAAATGAGATCGGAAGCGGGAATATCCTTGACGAGAACCCCCTTGGTCCAGCAGTGTCGGTACAGATTAGGATCCACGATGACCACTATGTCGCCAACTTCGATTGGCTTAGCCTTCTCAAACCAGTTTGTACGCCGCGTCAATGTTGGTAGAAACTCCGCTATCCATCTTTTCCAGAACTTATCCGCGATAAGCTAAGAATGTCGCCACGACGACCGCACGTATTGGTCCGTTACCTCAAAGCTGCGGGGAGGTTTGTCGCCTGAGGATGAATCGAGCAAGAAGTGATTGGGTGTGAGAGCTTCTGGTTCCGCAGTGTCCAATGATAGATATGTGAGTGGGCGGCTATTAATAATACTTTCGACTTATAAAAGCAGATTATGAAGTTTTTCATCGTGGATCTTTGCATCTCTTATTATAACTTGATACAAAATTGTTTTTATAGATCGAACCATACGCTACCAGGCTCCTCCCATATGTGGCTTCCAGGTGGTATGAAAGTCCATGCGCTGTTATGGCTAGTAAACTCAGCTTGAATACCAGCGAAGCTAATTTCCTGGTGCGGTTCAAGCAATTCCTTCTCGGCTGCTGTAAGATTGGTCCTTTTGTCGCTATAAGATTGGATCGGGGTTCCTCTGGGTGCAATAAAGTTGCGAATCACCATGACACATGAGCCCATAGTTAATGTGGGCAACTTCGATGTGAATGGCACGACAGGTTAGGCACGTGAAGACAGCACCGTAGCGTTTTTCCGTCCGTCTACTAACGGTTACTATATATAAGCCAAAGAAATTGAGACCTACGTATGAGAAAGCTCTTGAATAGGGTGCCAATCTTGCAATGGGTAAGGGAGCCATTTCTGGTGGCTTGGAAGTGGCTCTTCGGATTTTGCATAGTTGACATTCACTGCGAACAGTTCGTAGGAGCGTTGGTAAACCTAGAATTTGGTAAGGCTGAAAAATTTCATTAATGACGGTCTCGTAATTTAAGTGAAGCAACTTCCTGTGGTAAAAGACGACAATAATTTTCGTAATGTAATGGGTCCTAGGTAAAATAATCGGATTTTTGGTTGCATCACTGTGTTTTCTAGGCGACTTCGCATACGAATAATATCCAATATGGATTTGACAGCTCTTGGGAATTCATCCTTGTATTCCAGTGCACTGAGGTCCTTCACGCTTTGAGGAAGCGAAGGTGAGTAGCCAACAAAGCTCATAACATAACCTTAAGGACGTAGACATCTGGTTGACGGTTATGCTCTCCATTGCGCCATAAGAAACGTTGAGCCTCCTAATCTCTTTTCGACTGTCACTCTGTGAAACATCTCGCAAATATCTCATATTCCGATTTTGCCGACTCGGAAATTGAAGAGGACCTCAATTAAATTTCATCATATCCGGGCCTTTTTAAGGCATCCGTTTAAAGAAACGCTGATTTTGTTCGGTTTCTTTGGATTCCTGACGGCAAATATTGGCAAGTACAATTTTTGGATACATTTTGAATTTATTTCGGCTGGTTTCAGCTTGCGAATGTAATCCTTTGCTTCTGTCCAACCCATTCGGTCTTAGTAGCAGTGGGTTCGTGTGTCCTTCCCTCACAAAAACTAAGTGGCATTGCTAGGCTCCTGTTGTTTAATCCAATTATGATACAAGGGACTGTACTGGAGACTCCTTGGGGCCTTGAATCTATCTACGAGTTCATCCATATTTATAGACTGTGTTGGTAAGTCAAGCTTCGTAACGGACCGAACGCCTGTGACCGGTGTAGATATGACTCTACTCGCTGCTTCAGCTAAATTAAAAAGCCAGTCGCTTAAGTTTGTTAAATTGAGATCATAAAGTGATAGAGAAAACATTGACCAATTAATGCGCATTTGAGTCGGTAATTTATCAAGAAGCTCTTGCAGGAGCGAAGGACTGTCTAAGTTAGATATTACGCCAGCTGCCTCCATAGTGGCTGCAATATTTTTAACATCCAGTGAAAAATTTATGAGCGCATGCAACTTATTTGGATTTACTCCTGGCGTACTACTAGCTTAGAAATTATTTATAATATGTTCTGGCCTGCCAAAAAACAATTCGTAATATCGACATTACTTCAGGTACAAGAGATGGAAGCGTAAGCCTGTTGCTTACATATTCCAGTGCCTTGCCTCTCAAAGCGCGTTGCAGCCGAAAAAAATTATCATCGTCACTAAACCCACAGAAACGCGTTGAGTTCTCAAAACTGCTCACAAATAGTCGCCACTTGTCGGGTTTTCTACTAAAGACTGGAAATTCCCTTGATACTACCTGTCGTGAATTTGAACTTGCTCTGTACTGGGAGCAAAGGAAGTGAATGTTGATTTATTTGACAAATTGTTGCTAGCACCGTTCGTTGCTGGATTGTTAACTGTGCTTTGGATAATGTGTTTTCGAGTCCCGATAAGTTTAAAAATAAAAGCCACGACTGGGTCGAAAGTACTTGCTCTTATGTGCTAATCCGTTTTAAGTGCAGGCGTCTTTTTGACAAAGATGACAAAGATTTAATTTTAATGTTTTTTTTTGACGTGCAACTTCGTTCGAATCACGACAAAGGGATAAACACATAAATATATAGGATTGTTAGCTTTGGCAGTTTTTTTTAGTGTATTATCTTTCCACTTGTTGTTTACTGTTTATGATATATTTTGCTAATAGAAAGATATAAAGGAATTTTTTCAGTTTAATTTCCATTTTGGTATAGAAAAACTTGAACAATTGGCATAAAGATTCGTGGGAATCAGCAGTAGGGCAATATACCTAAGTATAGGGACCTATATAGGTCCCTATAACAATAATTTACTTCTTGAAATCAAATTTGTTAAAATAGCTTAATTATGTTTGATGGATCAATGAACGTATGGTGTGGGTAGGTATTAATGGAATTTATTAAGGATATTAGATACCTATAATAAGGTTGGAAGGAAGGTAAGTACTAAAAATAAGATACACATTCCAACTACTCTTGAGCGAGTGGGTATAGAGACAATATTAAAAGTTAACACAGTGGTTTTGTTTATATATAGGCAGGTGTAAGCTTTTGTTTTCTTGATTGAATTTTTTGCATTCAGTAGTAATCGAATAGTTTTTTATTTGTTAGTTGTTTTTGTGTGTTTGCTTCCTTATTTATTCTGTATGCTTTTATGATGATGAAATGCTTAAAAATACGTAGGTATGTACATATGTAGGTTGTCACCTACTTTTATTTGACTAATGGCTAGGGCTTAGCCGAGCAATATGAAATAAAATTTTGGGGAAAATATTAAACAAATAAAATTTTTATGAAATCAAAAACACTATTCATAACGTTTTTTTGGAAAAAAATGTTGTAAGCCATCTTTTTTCTTTTGCTGTTTTCTATTTTATGAATTTTTCATTTCAAAATCGTTTGATCAGTTTTTTCAAAAAAAAAAAATTTTTTTTAAAACTTTTCGAAAACATATTTTAAAATTTTTTTGAGCTTAAAGAAATCTATGGTTTATACTAGGAGAAAAATTAAAACAAAAATCTATAGATTCGTTTTCAAAATATTCAAAAAACAAAATTATGTTTTTAAGAAAATATTAAAAATTAAAAAAAATGTTTTTGGAAATTTTAATAAGCAATATTATTTAAATCATAAAACACTACATATTTTGAAAATTTCATCAAAATCCATCAATTAGTTAACGAGAAAGTCTGATTTAAAAAAAACGGTTATAAGGGAGGTACCGTTATAAAATTTTATCTGGAAAATCCATTACAACTTAAAGATAGATTTTGCATAAAAAGAAAAAAGTTTTATCAAAATCGTAGGAGCCGTTTTCGAGACAAAATAAGTTTTTCATTAAAAGTTATATGGCAGAACCGTTAGTATAAGAATACTCTAAAAATACTATATACTAAGTTTGAATCAAATCGGCCCAACCGTTTAGGCTGTAGGAATCGATACGGACAGACAGATAGATAGACGGATCGAATTTCCGGACCCACTTTTTTTGACTTCTCTATCATCGTAATGTCATGTTTGATTGTTATAATTTTTTTTAACGAATGCATAACTTGTCAGCAAAAAATTAAAATGATATTCATATTACAGTCTGCTCCGTGAAGGAATGTGCAAACCATGAATTGTGTGTGTGGGAATGGAAGATTTGCCATATAAAGAATTAAAGATATCCGCTAACCGAATATCTAGTAATGATGGGGAGGAATGTGTCCTATACATAATTTCCCCCCCTTTAGTTTAAAATTCTCCTGAATTTTATTATTAATTTTAACTTTAATTTTCTTTTGAAAAATAAAACTGAAAATAACTAAAACAATTAATAAAATAATTAACGTGAAGTTAATTCCATAATATATGTTCTTATGATACTGTAATTCTTCAATTTTTCCAATGTTATTTTCGTTTTCAAATATTATGTCTTCTTAAGTTATTTTGCTGCTAAAATTGGTAAAACTTCTTTCTTCTTTCTTTTGGGCTATCAATTTCTTCTCTATTTAAATTTGGAATAGGTGAAATAATTTAAAGTTGAATTTGTTCAAAATCTTTGGGAATTTTTATGGCAAATAACAATAAATTTTCTTTAAATTTAATTACACCTATTTTAATATTTTTCATTTTATTCAAATCAATTTCATATTTTTGTATTTCAATATCAGTTAACATATTTGGATTTATGTGCCGGTATCTAGCCGAAGCTATATAACTTTGAATATGATCATTTTTTTCTTTTACAATTTGAAGTTTAAAGTACTGGTCATTAAATAAATTTCTCTTAATAACATTTCTTGATACACTATTTAATGGTCCTAATGACTACTCTATCTTTTTCTAAAACTGTTTTTAATTGCTGAAAAGTTCTATTAAAATGATCATTTAAAATATTACCTATACCATTATGATTATTTATTTCTATATCAATAAAATGTTTTTCTATATTAATTCTGTCCTTTTCATCCATGGTTCCAAACAACCATTTAGATGCACTGCCTACAATGTTACATGTATATTAGAAAGTTTACTCTTCTTAAATCTGCCTTGTTATTTTTTATAAATCCTGTGTTTCTTCACAATTTTCTCTTGTTTTGTTTGCTTTGGTAATGTTGTTTCTCTTAATAGTTTGTAATTTTTTTAAAATTCTACACTTCTCTAACAAAGTACTATGAAGCCTTTCCACGTCTGAATTTCCAGTGTGGGAATTCGGTTTAGTAAAATGTATGTTTATACATTCATTCTTTTATCTGAATTGATTTGAATTCATTATCTGCAACTATTTTGCGTGGCTTTCCTGCCTTAGCAAAATGACTTTCAAGTTCTTCAACCAAAGTCAAATGGTTTCTATCATTTAAATAGTATGCAAAACCAAATTTTGAAAATTTATCAATTACTGTTAAAATACTACATTTTAAAATTACGAATGTATCAATTTAAATACATTTATTTAGTTCCGATGGTGTTTTTTTTTCAAATTAAGTTTTGGTCTGCGATCATATTTCAGCTGTTGACAAACTTCACATTGATTAATTACAATCTGAATTAATTCTAGTAAATTGGGATACTCTATATTTTGTTTTTAATTTAATTGAAAGTTTCTTGAATACCAGAATGTAAGCTTTCCTTTACATGGTAAATCGAAATTTGTTTAATTGCTTCTGTTTCTATTTTTATATCTTGTGCTCTGTATGAACAGTTTATAAATTTTATCTGACTATCGTTTGAGAATAATTCTCTTAATTTTTCTTGTACTACCTTGTACTTACATTACATTACATTTTAATCTACTCCGTAGATAAATCTAAGAAGTAGACACACTTACGAGCACTGGCTACTGAGGCCATCGGCTCAGACAATTACAAGACAACACACAAGACGACATAGATACTGGACAGAAGAGAAGACAGAAGGAGAACGGAAAAACAGAAAACACATAACACATGTCAACAGCACGTAGTTGGTTTTCGGACGGTCCTCCATCTTTCCACTAACCACGCGCAATGATGCTTGATTTCGCTGATCTCACGGCCGTTGACTACCTTGTACTTATTATCGCTTAGTTCTGAATATATACCCGTTAATCCTTTTTTTAATAAATCTTCTTAAAATATCATTTAGATTTTGAAAATCACATTCCGCAATATTATTATTCTTTTTCCATGAATTGTTTCTATTTCTTTCGTTAAAATTATTTGAGTTTTATATTTCTTTACGATTTCTTCCTTTATCGAAATTATGATCTAACAATTCTTCTTCTGCGGAATGAATTGTTGCCATAGTGGTTTCATTCTCATCATCTTCTAAATTAAATAGTAAACCTATTTCTAAAACATCGTCTTCATATTGTTGCGGATTCGCTTGTTAAGGAATTCCCAATGAAAGGATGGAAAAGCAAATAAAAGATTTGAAAAAGAGAAAATGAGGTTTAATGTTAAAACTAAAGCTTTATTACAGAGAGATTCACTTCTCGTTAGATTTACAAAGTGACAGTTCGTTTTTGCTACCACAGTGTTTCCTTTTATGATGAAAAATGTGAATATGCCGGTAGGTTGGTACGTTTGAGGTGGGTTCAGATGTGAATGCATTCAGGTATTCGTAACACTCCCCCTTTCTTGGACTGTGCCCTCTCGAATCGACAGCCTGTTTTCGGGAGGCCAAGCACTTAGGTTTCTACCTCGATAGTGAGTAACCCGATCTATGTGTACAATTTTGAACTTTGATCGAGGTGTTTTCTGGATCTTAATGGTGACATCTGAAATGACTTCTGTAACTCGGTATGGTCCATCCCAATCCGACTGAAGTTTAGGGCAGACTCGAACTCTTCGTTGAGGATTGTGAAACCACACAAAGCTTCCCACCTGAAACTTAGGAATATTAGCTCTTAAATCATACCTGGTTTTCATTCTTTGAGCAGAACGTTGAAGTTCTATTCTTGCTCGGTCATGAACTTGTTGGAGGTGATCACGAAGTTGTTGGGCTTATCCGCGATATGGCTTAGGGTTGCAGTCTGGAGTCGTTTCCATAAACAAGTCTTGAGGTAACCTCATTTCACGGCCATACAAAATTGTAAATGGTGTTTCTTTTATAGATTCTTGAGTAGACGAACGGTAGCACATTGCGAAGAGTGGAAGAAGATCATCCAAGTCATCCTGCTTTTCGTTGACGAATTTTGAGAGATAATGAAGAATCGTCCTGTTCATTCGCTCCACAAGACCATCCGACTGCGGGTGCAGCGGCGTTGTTCGGGTCTTCCTTATGCCCATAATTTCCATTACACTTTTAAAAACTTCAGATTCGAAGTTGCGTCCTTGGTCCGAGTGCAACTCTGTTGGTACGCCGTAACGACAAAAGACTTCTTGCACTAGTGTCTTGGCCACAGATTCTGTTGTTTGGTCGACGAGAGGAAATACTTCCAGCCGCTTCGAAAAGTAATCCATCAATACTAGGACATACCTGTTTCCTCGTTTAGTTGAAGGTAAAGGCCCTAAGATGTCGATGGCTACACGTTGGAATGGTTCACCGGTCAAATAAATTTGTAAATTTGCACGTGTCTTTCTTTGAGGGCCTCGCTTTCCTGCACAGATGTCACATTCAGCACAATAACGTTCCACATCTCCCCTCGCTCCCACCCAATAGAACCGTGATCTTAGTTTCGAAAACGTCTTGTTTACTCCAAAGTGACCACCAGCTACGGTGTCGTGGTATAGCTTTATGACTTCCCGAAAAAGTGTTTGCGGAACTATTGGTAGTAAACGATCGGGTTGTTGTTTTGATGTTGGTACCCATTTCTTACACAAAACTCCGTTTTGTATCTTAAGACAGATAAACTGTACCCAATAAACCTTTAGATCGCTGCTTTGGCTAGAAATATCATTCCAAGGAGGTCGTGTTCCTTCTTTAACCCAACTAATAACTTGAGCAAGCACAGCATCTGCTTCTTGGGCGCACTGGATTTTATCAAGGTCGATCTCACTAGCAACAATTCGAATGGCTTGAACTGAAAAGCTGCTTACCAATTGAAGTCGTTTTTTCCAGCTCGATGTTGCACTCGAAAGTTATATTGCTGAAGGCGTTCCATCCACCGGGCAAGTTGACCTTCAAGATTCTTAAACGACAGCAGCCAATTCAACGCGGCGTGGTCCGTGCGGGCAATAAAATCTCGAACGTAAAGATACACGTGGAAGTGTTCAATGGCCTTAACCAACGCCAGCAGTTCCTTACGTGTTGTGCAGTAATTGCGTTCAGATTTATTCAGAGCTCGACTGTAATAAACAATAACTCTTTCAACTCCTTCCTGGTGCTGGGAGAGTACTGCTCCCAGGCCATATTCGCATGCATCAGTGTCCAGTATGAGTTCCCCTTCCACTTGAATATGGCTCAATATTGGAAAGGAAACTAAAGCATTTTTCAAATCGTTAAAAGCACGCTTACATTGGTCAGACCAGTTAAATTTGATGCCCTTTTCTGTAAGCTGATGAAGCGGGCGAGTAATGGCAGCAAACTGAGGGACAAATTGGCGATAGTAAGTACACAGTCCGATGAAACTTCTAAGATCGGTCAAGTTGGTTGGAGTTGAACAATTTAAAACTGCATCAATTTTTGAAGGGTCTGGAGAGAGACCTTTACCGCTAAGCACGTGATCCAAAAACTTGACTTCCTCGCGGAACAGGTTGCACTTGGAAGAATTTAGTTTTAAACCAGAGTCCCTCAAACGGCTAAAAACAGAACGTAAATTTATTAGCATTTCGTCGAACGTCTTACCATGAACGAGAATATCATCCAAATATGGAAGGCAAACTTCCAACGGGAGTCCTCTTAGCACAGTAGAAATCAGGCGTTCGAAAGTGGCCGGAGCATTTGTCAAGCCAAAGCTCATTACGAGAAATTGCCACAAACCATCTCTCGTCACAAAAGCTGTTTTCTCCCTGTCATCCGGATGAACTTCAACCTGCCAGTATCCTGACTGACAGTCAAGCGTGCTAAACCATTTAGAGCCTGATACTGAATCTAAAGTGTCATCTATTCTTGGCAATGGAAACGAGTCTTTGACCGTCACGGAGTTCAAAAGACGATAATCGACACAGAATCTGGTTGAATTATCCTTCTTTTTAACCATTACGATTGGAGATGCCCATGGACTGGAACTGGGTTCGATAATACCCCTTCGTAACATGTCGTCAATTATTTGCCTTGATTCTTCCTGTTTGGCCAAAGGAAGTCGACGTGGAGGTTGTTTAATCGGCTTGGAGGATCCAACTTCAATTCGATGTTGTACGACTTTCGTTCTTCCCAAGTCATCTGGCCCAGAAGAAAAGATGTGTTTGAATTCCCAGAGAAGTTCTTTTGCGGCTTGCTGCTGAGCGAGTTCGAGGTGCTCTACTGAACGATCGAAAAATTCTATGACACATTTTAGAACAGGAATGTCTTCACTATATGGCATCGAATCCAAACATTCAACTTCTTCGAACAGAGCAACTGGTGTATCACTTGGCAGAGCCACAGAATAATCGGCCACATTAATCACCCGCACAAACACAACGCCATCATAATTTTTGTTTAAGGATCTTCCAACCAACAATCCTTTTGGCAGCTGCATTCCAAGTGGAGAAACGACTCCTTCTGAAAGATGTTTGTTTATTGTTACAGCTGTGGAGACCATCACTTCTGCTTTGGGGAGGAATAACTAAGTCAGTAACAACACGCAAGCACGCAACTCTCGTACTTTCTTCCATATTTGTTTCACCACTTTGATTTGAGTCATTCTCGCAAGTCATATGAATTTGACATCCACCTATAGTTAATTTTTGGGACGAAAAATTCAGAATACCTTTTGTGGTTTGAAGAACGTCAACGCCAAGTATTCCATCGCAGCCAATAGGTAAGGAATAATCGAACACCAGCAATTTTATACGACGTTTAAATCTGCCGATTACAATGTCTGTACGCCACAAATGTGAACTTTGGAATGAGTTCCCACACAAAGTTTGTAAACAAACGTTGCTAGGCACGAGACGCGCGTTGGGAGGAATAATAGATCGACTTATCAACGTCACCGAAGATCCAGTGTCAATCAACATTCTACATGACACTTTGCCGATTTCTATGGGAACAATAAATCCACTGTGAAGTCTCTGCGAGTAAATGTTACAGATTTGGGGTCGAGTATACGAAATCAGTGTTGACCCCTCGCCACTGACTGCTGTTCGTTTCCCGACACATTATCTTGTTCATGCTGTTCTTGGCTGATTTCAATTGTTCGTGTCTGATGAATTGAGTGCGTAGCAAGGCGAGCGGCTTCGACAGTAATGGCTCTAGAAAGTGCTTCGGCGATTGTTTTGGGGTCTGTAAGCCTTACATTTTCTTGCACATTGCGGTCAGAAATCCCATCAAGAAATTGCATAATTGCTATACGCTCTTGTGCGCTTGAAGGGCAGTCACTAAATACAATACGTGTGAGTCGCTGTATGTCGCTTGCGAATGCACCTAAATCTTCATTGGGACGCTGTCGCCTAGAACGGAATGTAGCATGAGTGATGTATTTTTCTTGACTTACAAACCTTAGCTGTAAAGCTGCTACTAGTTTATCGTAATCGGAACGATCAGCAGGGTCTAAATTTGCCAAAACCGCCACACTTTCTCCTCGAAGTAAAGAAGCGAGTGTTCTTGCCTTTTGTTGAGACGTCCATTGGTTGGCTTCAGCGATAATATCGAATTGCAAATGATAATCTCGCCATCGGGTTGTTTTGTTGTCGAATGGAGGTGGTAACGGGTTGTACAAATGTGTAGATAAATTGGCAAGGCAATGTGAATGTTCATCAACCAGTTTTTCTTTAGGATTGCTCTCCTTTGCGGTGTGATGTTCAGGAGTGGAACAGTCGAAAGCTTTATTGACAAAAGTTGTGGCACTCATTGTTTTAATTTCCTCTGACTGTCGCTGCTGTTCTTGTGCAATTTTTGTAATGGCAGCATTTTGCCCTTCCATTTCAGTGCACAAGTAATTAAGTTTCGCGACAATTTTCTCTAGATTCTCTTCCATATCGAATTAGGAATCCCACTTCTGACACCAATGTTGCGGATTCGCTTGTTAAGGAATTCTCAATGAAAGGATGGAAAAGCAAATAAAAGATTTGAAAAAGAGAAAATGAGGTTTAATGTTAAAACTAAAGCTTTATTACAGAGAGATTCACTTCTCGTTAGATTTACAAAGTGACAGTTCGTTTTTGCTACCACAGTGTTTCCTTTTATGATGAAAAATGTGAATATGCCGGTAGGTTGGTACGTTTGAGGTGGGTTCAGATGTGAATGCATTCAGGTATTCGTAACAATATTATATTTGAAAAGTTGTTACACATACTCATCCCTCCATCTTCAGACTTAACGGCCTCGTTAATATCAATTCTGTTAAGAAAGTCTGCGACTTTATTATCTTTTTCCTACAAATACTCTATTTCAAAATTATATTCTCCTAATTTTAAAAGCCACCTATGATGTCTGGCTGACATATCTTTTCCCTTGTATTTAGCATGTAAGTTTTTTATCGATTGATGATACGTATAGATTTTAAATTTATTACCGTACAGATATGGTCGAAAATTACTGACTGGCCACATTATAGCCAGAAATTCTTTATCCGTTGCGGAATAATTAATTTCAAAACAAAAACACACTAGGTGTCCTTCTTGCAACAGAACTGCCCCTAACGCATATTTTAATGCGTCCGTTGTTAATTGAAACTGTTTTTTTAAATCTGGGAATCTTAAAATAGGATGGAACCAAATAAGGCTTTTAAGTTTTTCAAAAGAAACTATATAGTTTGGATCTGTAGTCCTAAGTTTAGGATCTTTCTTAAGATACTTTGTCATGGGCTGCGCAATTTTTGCGTAGTCCTTTATGAATTTTCTATAAAATCTACTAAGACCTAAACTTTTTATTTGTTTCTGGGTTTGAGGTAATTCTAAGTTTTCGATTACTTTTATGTTATCAGGATTTGGTTTAAAACCATCTTCTGTAAGAAATTAACCCAGAAACTGAGTTTCTTTTTTCATAAAACTGCATTTATCAATCTGAATTGTTAATCCCGTATTTTCAAGTACTTTAAATATTGCAGTCATAGATCGTATGTGTTCCTCAAGTGATGTGCTGAAAATAAGTATATCGTCTAGAATAATACACATGAAATGTTTATGAAATCTCTTAAAATGTCATTCATAAGCCTTTGGAATGTCGCTGGGGCATTCTTTAAGCCAAACGGCATTCTAAGAAACTCATATAAACCTTGGGGTGTTGCAAAGGCTGTCTTTGGAATGTCATCCTCTGTTACTAAAATTTGGTGATAGCCTTTAGCTAGATCTAATGTTGCAAAATAGTTTGACCTTCCCATCTTGTCTAATATGGCGTCCATATTAAGAAGTGGTTGCTTGTCATCTATTGTTATTTCATTTTATTTTCTACTATAGTCTATAACTATACGAAATATTTGCACCCAGAATTATCATTTTTTTTTTTGGGAACGACTATTAACGGATTTGAGTATTTAGATCAACTTTTTTGGATAATTCACCGCTCTTCTATTTCAGCTATCTGCCCTCTCACTTCTTCCTAATGTTTAGGAGGATACCTATATAATTTCGCCTTGACTTGACAATCTGTAGTTGTCTTTATTTCGTGTTTAATTATTGGAGTGCTCGTTAGCTTATCTCCTTCTTAAAAAAATAAATTTTGAAATCTTTGTATTATTTTGGTTATAGCTACATGCTCTTCTTTATTCAAATAGTCAAGTTTAAGTCGATTAATTATGTCACTATTGTTGATTGTTTCTAATGTATAAGTTTCGTCATATGTATATGGTTTCCCTACTCCCTAGTATTTTTATTCGTTGTTCGTTGAGAACTATTTTTCTCTAAATCGATTAGGGTATTTATTTTATTAAGAATGTTTATTAAGAACGTTGGGTTTTGGGTAAGTTTTTAACTTTCCATCTAATAAAAGCTCCTTTAGGAAACTGACGTTCTTCAGGCGCTGGTGTATGCGCTTCAAACTCAATTGCATCCTTATCATTTATGGTTGTAAAATGCATTGGTTTTGTTACCTTCTTAGGTTCTTCATGTCTGTGATAATTTTGGTTTTGCGAGCGATTTTGACCTGAATGTCCATTATTATTTGAGCCATAATAATTTCCTGAATTTCTATAATCATTAAAATTACCTGAATTTCTTCTATTAAAGTTATTGTAGTTACTTGCATTTCTGTTATTTGTTTTATTACTAGTATTTCTACTATTTGTAGTGTTAAAATTACTAATATTTCTATTATTAGGAAAATTATTGCTTCGATTAAACTGCATTAAATTTCCTGAACTTCCATTATTTTGTTGCCTATTATTGTAATAATTATTTTGATTTCTAGCAAATCCTATCTTGTTCTGATTTTTAATTTATCTATTATCTATTTTATTGGCATTATTATTTTTCTTAAATTCATCCCTAATGCTTCTTCTTCATATCTTCTGCTTATCATTATTTCAAATATTTTATCTTGATTTTTCTCTTCATAGATTTTGTCTAACAAAAAACCCTGACTCATCTCTTTGATTATATTAACCAGCATCGAATTTATAGTACTTAAGTCTATGGCCTCTATAATATTCTTTTAATTCGTCACTTTTGTATTTAATTTTTTGTGTTTCTGATAAAAGATCACTATTTACTTTCAGGCTGTTTACAATCCTGTAAATCTGGCTGGACTCTACGTCCCTGAATCTGGTAGGTTGATTAGTATTTCCTTCGCTCGTCCTTGTATTTTCTCATTGTAGATTGTCCTCACCATGTATTTCCTTTACGTTAGGCTTGTCGTATCCCCAATGTAATATTCAACATTTTTTATAAAGCTGTTGAAAGTTATATCACCTGTCCCGGTAAAGGTAGCCATATGCTTTACTTCTCTTGATACTCTTTCCCTGTCGAGTCGGGCGGTTTCTCTAGCTAGAAGGTTTTGGAAAGCTGTGTTAAGCTGTTCCAACTGTTGTTCCCTCAACATAATCTGTTCCTCTTCTTGTCTAAGCTGTTCTTGGAGTTGTTCTTCTTCTAGGTTACGATTTTCGTCGAATTGTTTAGTTTTTGATTGAGTCCTTGTCAACATTAATTGTTTTTAATTATTGTTCTACACCTTTCGTGTTTATGAATATTAACTGTTTTTTAGTTAGGTATTGTCTTACACTTTTCATGTCTATCAATATATTTAGTAAAAGCAACCACAACTTAATCGTGCACGATTTTATTATTGGGTTCACTGCTTTACTCTACAATTTTCACTACACTCACAATTCAATTTTTGTTCGTATTAGTGTCACTTATGGTAGTCACGGTTCGTATCACTGGATAATTATATTTTTTTTAATTATTTAATTATCCTACCGACTGCGCCATTAGTGTGTTTTCGCGTACCGATAAGTTAAAAAAAAAAAAAAAACCCAAATACAAATTATTAAACGTAACCGTTTTACTGTCAAACACGTCTTAATGGTTCTACGGATTGAAATCAACTCACCGAAATTTTCCAAGATACATAAGCAGATGCATTGATTATTATGTTAGGTGACCCAACATTAAAATCATAATCATATTACAGTCTGCTCCGTGAAGGAATGTGCAAACCATGAATTATAGTGTGGGAATAGAAGATTTCCCATATAAAGAATTTAAGGTATCCGCTAACCGAATATCTAGTAATGATGGGGAGGAATGTGTCTTATACATAACTCGCGTGCCCTGAACTACATTAGTACCTCGGCTGTTGTCGCCGCAATTTTCGTTCCCAGAATTATTTGTCCCATTATCCACTTTGCCAAACTCTAAGCCATTGTCATCACTTACCCACTGAAAACCCCGTGCCTGCATTTCTTAAAGCTTTACCGCACTATCTGATACCGAAAATTCTTCAGTATGCATGAGCTCGTATTTCTTTTTAAGATAATTCATATGAGCTTCTTTTTCTTCTTCCAAAAGCATGAGTTCAATTTTTAATTTACGTCGCGTTTTAGAAGTACTGTCTTTATTCCTCATTGAATTGAAAGGAAAAGTTGTCGTACGTACCATGCTGCCACCATTATTATTAGTTTTTGTGCCGGTTTTACAGTTGGCTTCTATGCCGTTGTTCTTGTTGGCTGCTGCGCCGCCGTTATTCTTGCTGGCTTCGTTGGTGTGGTTGTTGCTGAATTCTTTGCAGGTGTTCTTACTGGTTTCTATGCCGTTATCCTTGCCTGCTTCCCCGTCGTCTGCAACCAATAAATTCCTCTGTTGAATCATGATTTTTGTCGTTGCAGCGCCCACTCACCCAATCCTCCTTACTTATATCGCTCGTGACGCTGACGCACACAAAATGGAACCACCTATCGTACGAGTCGCATTGAACCACTGTCTTGTTGTCCTTTTCGGTGCACAAGAGGCAGCTTCCATGACTTGGCTCCTTCTGGTCGGTGTGCGGTTTTGGGGGCATTGATAGCTAGCACACTTCTCGTTCTTCAGTTAAAAGAAAACTCCACAACGTTCTTTTAAGACCACTCGACCACTCTTGGTAGCACCCTCTGAATACGAATGAAAACGCTCAATTTGTGTAGCAGTAGGTGCTTAAAAGAAATAATTTATTGATTTCATTAAAACAAAGATAATTCATAGGTATTTAGAAATGTATTTATTTTACATTATAATAAAGAAATAGAAAATTGTGCTTACCGTTGGTCTCCGCTTCGGCTGCTTGTTCAAATCAAAATGGTTTCCCAATGAAAAGAATGACAGCTGACAAAATGAGATCGGTCATCGGGCGAAGGGTGAGACAAAAGGTAGGATCACTATGGTGATGCAGCTTACGGCGTTGATAACAAGTAGAATGCCAGAGATAGAATACTTTTTTGAAAACTGGATAATAAGCCATAGTCATACCTCATGTAAAGAAAGTCCATCGCTGGAACGTAATTGTTTTATCGTTAACTGTAATCCCGACTTCAATAAAATTTTGCACACAGAGTCATTTGTAATACAATTAATATTGCATTTCAAAATTTTCAAAAACTTTTTTTTTCAATTTTTAAATTAAAAAAAAAAAAAAACTGGTCGAACGATTTTAAATATTTTTTTTCCTTGACAGACATTTAGTTTTCAAATTTTATTGCATACTTAGTTTTTCCGAGAAAGCTCTTAAACTAATTAAAAAAATAAAAGAATTTTCTAAAAAAAAATTATTTTTTTATTTTAATAGACGTGTTTTTTTCAATCTGGCAATACTTTTTTTGGAGTTGGTCTTTTTGACAGCTGTCACTCGATTTATGCTCAGTTTGATTTGCCATTTCATAATGAATAGACTTACTCCTGAACAAGTTTGCAAATTGTATAAATTTATTACCAATGTAATGGTTCGTTTCGGTGTAGCAAAGAGAAGCTGAACGACCATCAATCGCGTCACACGTTTGGTGAATGGCTAAAAACGAGATGGCTACCTATCCCGATTTTCACAAAATTGGGCCTCGGCTGGAATTTATTCGAGCCAGCTGCAGCGGGCACTTCCCCGAAATCATTTTTAAAACATAATGCAAACCCTTATGTTTATAATCAAGCTAAATTCTTAGCCATAACATTAAACGTTATGCGTTTTATTTCTTCTTGAAAACCACACGTCTAAAAAAACACCCTTTGTATGCAATGGACATATGCCGCCACTAAGAAATTATCTAACATATGTGGTTACGCATCCAGCACCTAGGATTTCGCGATTATCCTTAATTGTCCGTTTACCTTAACTTCGATAGTCCCTTTGGGTTGATTGCTTGAAAGTCGAAAAAATTGTTGCTCTTGAAATAAAGAGACAGACGCGACCGTTCACTTCAATGGTTAGCTTTATTCTGGTCTTACTGATCATACAGTACGGACCACATTTTTAAGTTAAGTATAAGAAAATATTAGCACATTTCAATTACTAAACATGCTGCCCGCCTTGAAATATTGATTTCAAAATGTTATAACAAAACTATTAAATTTTGGCTAGGTTGACCTTAATTCATTTTATAAATCTTTTGGAAGTTAAAAAAAATTCAAATTTAAGTTAAATTAAATAAACTCATTTTAACAAATGCAAAATTTAAATTTTTGAAGTTCTTGGTTAACAATGACATTTAAGTTATTGAAACAAATACCTACTGAAGTTTTAATATTAATTTTAAGTTTAAATGTAATTCAAAGTTAAAAACGTAATTCATAGTTAAATTTTATAATTCAATCATTTTTTTTGTTTTACGAGTTGAGTTGACAAAGCTTAGATATAGATCGTTTGATGATGCCATTTTTCGTTTGGAAAAAATGGATCGTTGCGACTCGAACAAGGCCTTCATTTCCACGATGAATTTCCCGAACTCGTCCCATCAACCATCGATATGGTTTTTGATTATCGTCTCGAATAAGAACCAAGTCGTTTTCTTTAAGATTTTCTTTTCGCTTGTTCCATTTGACCCTTTGTTACATCGACGTCACATATTCATCTTGCCAACGCTTCCAGAAAACTTGTTGTAATTTAGATATGAATTGGAATCTTGACAGAAGAGTTGGTTTCACGTTCTCGAAGTTTGGTTCTGGTAACAAATGAAGTGAAGTTCCAACCAAAAAATGAGTTGGAGTAAGTGGTTCGAAATTATCCGGTCCACAGCTCATAGGAACCAACGGCCTAGAGTTCAAACACGCTTCGATTTTGCACAATAGGGTTTGAAACCCTTCAAAACTTAACATTACGTTTCCAGCAACCCGTCTTAGATGAATTTTTGCTGACTTTACGGCAACCTCCCAAAGGCCTTTAAAGTTAGGGACTCCCGGTGTTATAAAGTGCCAATTGATGCCATTTTTTACTGCCGATCTGTTCTCCTGAACTTTCCTTTTGCCCAAAAAGTCCTTTAGCTCTCCCAACAAGTTACTCGCTCCTACGAAGTTTGTACCGTTATCGCTGTACAAATTTTTGCACTCTCCTCTCCTGGCAATAAATCAATGAAGAGACGATAAGAACGCTTCAGTAGAGAAGTCTGATACCATTTCCAGATGGACAGCCTTTGTGGAAAAACAGACAAAAACTGCAATATACACCTTTTGGCTTCTACATCCCCTCGAACGACGTGGTGTTGCCATGGTCCTGCGTAGTCGACCCCCGCATTTAAAAATGCCTTTCCTTTCTGAAACCTTCCAGTTGGTAGACTTCCCATCAGCTGTTGAATGGGTCTTGCTCTGTAGCGTTCACAGTCAACGCAACGATGAACGAACTTTCGAATCGCGTTTCTTGCCCCAAGATCCAAAACTTTCTCCTTATCATTTGTGGACCAGCATGCAGATATTTTGAATGAGTATCTTCCAAAGTTTCATTATCAGGGGGTTCACCTATACTTGATGAAGTGTTATTTGTAACGACATTTTATTTAAAATTGTTTTTTATACTAATAAGTGTAAGATGCGAGGAGACTTGTTTCCTTTTTGTCCTTAAATATGTTTGCCTGATGATGAGCATATACATGCTCGAAACGTCGCACTTAAAATAATTACATCTGTGTTTTGACCGATAGCCCACTATTATTTTCTTAATTGATGAATATAAAGGTCACAAAAAACTAACATTTACTACCAGTTAATACTCCGCAGATACAAAACCGCACCGTAAGCATCATCCGAAGCATCAGCGAATCCATGCATCTCCCATGTTTCTTTGCAGTGAGGTAAATACCTCGATATCTCAATCTGCTCGACGTCATTTAAGCCTTTGCGCAGCTCTTTCCATTTTCTAATGACGCTTATTGGCACCTGATCATCCCATTCTATTCCTTTTTCCCAAAAACGTTGAAGCAGGATCCTATAATTTATATCCTAAGGGATCAAATATCCTAGCTTTATATTTTATTTTTTTAATTTACACGCGCGAAAGGGGTTTGTGTGTACCCTTAAAATGTTTAAACACCCACGAGCATTAGGGAAATGAGGAGGGATAAAAGAGGAGATACCGATGCACATTAGTTTTAAAGTTCTGCATATCAAAATGGGAGGGAAAAACAGAGCCTGCAAAGCATTCCACATTCGTGTGGTACGACTAAAGAAAGAATCTCTATACTTAACAGTACGTCCGAAGTTAGGCTCAAGGGTAAACTGATGGGCATTCCTAGCAGTTCGAGTATTACAGTTGAATTATTTCAGGGGAGGAATGCAGTTGGCTATTTCGCTGGAGCATTGTTTGTAAAAATAACGATAAAATAACGAAAGGCACGAAACATTTCGGCGGTGCTAAAGAGATGTAAACGTTTCTATTATTGTTCGGTCGCCTATCATTTTCAAAGCTCTTTTTTGAATTCTATCTAGAAAACTCAAGTGGGTTATAGGAGCACCTGCCCAAATATGGGAATTATACTCGAGTTTCGGTCGAATATATGCTTTATATACTGTAGCCAGATCAGACGGGGTGAAGAACTTCTTGCATCTTCGAAGAAAACCTAAACACCTCGCAGCATTCTTTGCGATGTCAAATATGTGGTCATTCCACAGAAGGTGGTCTGTAATGCACATACCGAGAACTGAGAGGTGTTCTGTTTCTTCAATGCAAGTGCCGCTCATGGATAGTGGCATTGGAGGTATCTTTTGCTTAAACGACAAAAGACAACATTGAGTTTTAGAAGCATTAAATTATACGCAATTTCTTATTCCCCAATGCTGTAAAGATCAGAATTTAAGGAACTTATCATACGCTGCCGTTGCAGTTCAACATCCGAAGAACATGGATGTGAATCTGGAAACGAATATGAAAAGCTGAGAGTACTGTCGTCAGCAAAACAATTGATTGGATTAGTTGTTTCAGATAATAAGCCATTGATAAATATAAGGAAAAGAGTCGGAGACAAAACAGAGCCCTGGGGCACACCAGCATTTATTTTGTGAATATCAGACTTGAATCCGTCCAATACAACTTGAATTGAGCGGTTCGAAAGGTTGTTACTAATCCAACTAAGAAGAGATTCATCGAGTCCAAATGCACGCATTTTCGATAAAAGGGCTTGATGCCAAACTCTATCAAATGCTTTAGAAATATCAAGTGCAATAATTTTGCTTTCCCCAAAATGATGGAGAGATTGGTTCCACTTTTCGGTGAGATATACCATCAAATCACCAGTGGACCTTTTGCTACGAAAGCCGTCCTGCCGGTCATTAAGAAGCTTTCGTTCTTCAAGATATTTCTTAAGCTGAAAATTAATCAGCGTTTCCATGACCTTAGAAATAAGGGACGTTACTGCAATTGGTCGGTAGTTTGAGGGTGCAGAAGATTCGCCTTTTTTGGGGATAGGCTAGACAAATGCTGTTTTCAATGCACTTGGAAAGAGTCCAGAGGAATAGGACCGATGAAAAAGCTTACGCAAAGGTTTTGCCAGCGTTGAAGAACACATCTTCAGAACAATAGCGGGGATACAATCCGGGCCAGCGGATTTATTTATGTTGAGATCTTTCAATACTCTTGCGACTGAACGAGTGCAAAAGAAGACTGGTCCCATAAAATCATTTACGCTCTCGAGTACAGGAGGAGTTCTGACACCTGCGGCCAGTGTTGAGTTTGACGCGAATTGGACAGCAAGCAGATCTGCTTTTTCTTGAGAACTGACAGCAGGAGTATCGTTGAAGACGAGCGTAGGAACTGACGATGACGAAGAATTCTTTACTTTTTTTACAAATGATCAAAATTTGTTACTGCCTTTGGGACATTGCAGTATTTTTGCCGAATTTTTTGCTCATGTAAAAATTTGGTTTTTCGAATATGAACATTGCAGGCCTTTCTAGCTTGCTGAAACTTTTTCCGGTTTTCCTCAGTGAAGTTGGCTTTGTAACAACGGAAACTTACATTTCTTAACCTGATAGCTTCTCTACAGCTCGAATCAAACCATGAGTTTTCCTTAGGTTTATACTCTTTGAACTGTTTGGGATAAAATTTCTCATTCCTAAAAGAATTAAATTTGTAACCATGTCTGCGCTGGAATCAATTTCACTATCGAGGAAGCATATGTCAACGGCAACACCATCAGCAGCAATACCACCAGTGGCAACACCAACACGACCGTAGTGTGAAAGAGAAGAAGCCAAGTCAGTATTCGTCGTATTGTCACCGAGAACGGGTCGTTAGATAATATTTGTATCTTTTCCCTAATACTATTTTCTTATACTTTAAGTTCTCTAAAGTGTCGTAATAAATACATACATTTCCATTAATTAAGAGTTTAATCGATACGTTTTATTTAGCAAGTCAACTCGGATCTTTTCCTGTCTTTACAAGTCAGAAGTGCGATTAACCCAAACCAAAAAACTATACGCAATTTCTTTCGCGCTTGGGTTTACTAAAAAAAAGAAAAAAAACATTCAACACATAGTAACACGTGAAAACCAAGCAGAAAAGGAAAAGATACAGACACGCGGTACAAAAAAGACATGTGCAACGTCTAGCACATAACGAAACGACGAACAACTCAAAAAGTCACGTACACCGTCTAGACAATAAAGAAAACGAAAACTCAACGATACCAAAACGAGAGGGACAACGATAGTCTCAACGAAACGAGAAAAAATAACAAAACGCAATCTGTCATTTTTCTCGTGGAAAAACAGAAAAACAAACGTCAAAAAGTGACATATTTGTTATTTTTTTACATAAAGTGTAAAAATGATCAAGTTAGAAGTTCTAAAAGTAGAACAATTGAATAAACTTCTGCGCAATCACGATTTACCAGTAACAGGTAACAAAGCACATAAAATTGCGAAGTTAACGGAGGCACTGGAAAGTGACGAGGTGGATGCGGAAGAGCTGAGCTACGAAGAATCATCAATGGAATCTTGGCAAACCGGAATGGACGATCTAAGGAGTATCGTCGCAAGTTTGGCAAAAACGGTGGGTGAATTGACGGTGAACCTAAGTCCAGTGGCACCGGCAACGTCTGTCCCGCAAACATTGCCACAAACGATGTCAATCGCTCCAGATGAAATAAGCAACGCGCATGCTCCGAATGTCACCGAACCCCCAGGACAAAGTACACCACTTTCCACGCCGCAAGTACGACACCCAACTGGATCTCAGGATATAATCGGAAGCCTTCCAGATTTTGATCCATTGAAGCGTACACTTTCTTCGAAGCAGTTCATCCTCAAAGTCGAGCAATTGCAAAAGCTCTATATGTGGAGCAGCGAAATGATTTTGTTCGCAGCCCAACACAAACTTAAAGGCATCGCAAAAGATTGGCTGGATGCGCAGCCAGTGTTTCAGACATGGTCAGAATTCGTTTTGGAGCTCACTTCGGATTTTCCCTGTATTGTGAACGTAGCAGATGTCCACCGAGAATTGGCAAAACGCAGACGGCGACAGAACGAGTCACTCACAGAATACTATTACGTAATGCTCACCATCGGGAGACGAGGTAAGTTGGATGATTTTTCTATTAATTCGTACATCATTAATGGTTTAAATGATTCCACACTTACACGAACGCTACTCGCTCTCAATCTCAAAACGGGCAACGAGCTTCTGAACTCGCTCGAGAACATCTCCTCAATGCCAACGACATCAGTCCGTGCTACGACAACGTTTACAGCAGAGGCAAAGGATCATGACGCAGATTTCAGTCGCGCTCCAAGCACACGGAAAAATTTCAAATGCTTCAACTGCAACGAATTGGGTCACATCGCTGCAAAATGTACCCAACCTCAACGGAAAGCAAGATGCACCTGTTGTAGTAAAGTCGGTCACGATGCTAAGGATTGCCGCTCCAAGAAGACCACCATAGCCAAAGTCGAGCAGAGCCTGCAGACGGATGAAGTTCCCGCACCAGTCATGAAAGAAATAAAGTTGCGCGGACGTTCATATTCAGCGTTCGTCGACACAGGAAGCGACCATTCCCTAATAAGAGAATCATCAGTGCCTAAGGATGTACCAAGAATGCCGTTCATCAAACTACTAAAAGGATTCGGGGGAGCGATAGTCGAGTCAACGCACGCGATCGAAGTTCAAATGACCATCGACGAAAACGAAATTGCTGTAAAGTTGAACATTGTTCCCGACATGTTCTTACCACAAGCAATGCTTTTGGGACGTGACATCTTGTGCCGAAAGAATCAACGTTTGGTTTTGGAGGCAGGAGTCTTGCAGATGCAAACAGAATCCCCAGAGAAATTCAACATAGGCAACCAACTCAACACAGCTTCACGACATGCAGTATACGATCTCCTCACCGACTACGATGATTGTTTTGCCGAGGATATATCTCGTATCGGGTGCTGCAAGAATACATTCATGGATATTAAGGTGACAACGGACAAGCCAATCGTAGGAAAGCGCTATCAAGTACCATTCGCCCAGAGAGAGAAGTTATCTCAGATCGTGGAAGATTTGCTCCAGCATGGCATAGTGCGCCCAAGCATTTCACCACATGCTGCTTCTGTAGTACTAGTGACCAAAGCCAATGGTGAATTGCGAATGTGCGTCGATTACCGAGCCTTGAATTCGGTAACAATTAAAAAGCAATTTCCTAGTCCCATCGTAGAGGAACAGATATCTCAGTTGGCAGGTAATAAAGTGTTCACTACTCTTGACATGACAGCCGGATATTATCAAATTCCGCTGAAGGAGGAATGCAAGCAGTTTACAGCTTTCTTAACACCAGATGGTTTATATGAGCATAACGTCATGCCCTTCGGCTTAATAAACGCCTCGATGTACTTTCAAGAGATGATGACCAAAATAATCCAGCCCCTAGCACATCGAAAACACATAGTGAGCTATGTAGATGAAGTCATCATCGCAACTGGTTCGGTCGAAGATGGAATTTTGGTGCTGAGAGAATTTCTGGATGCAATCAGAGAAGCGAGCCTAACGTTGAGGCCGACGAAATGCTTCTTTATGTCAACGAAGGTAAATTTTCTGGGACATGTCATAAGTTCCGAGGGTGTACAACCTGGAGATAGCAAGACGAGGTGTATCAAAGAATTTCCGACGCCAACAAATGCTATAGAAGTAAGACGTTTTCTAGGAATCACGGGTTTTTTTAGAAAATTCGTAGAAGGTTACGGTCGAGTAGCACAACCACTTTTTAAGTTGTTAAAGAAGGGCGCTGACTTTTCTTGGCAGGACGAACAAGAAGAAGCGTTCAAAAAGTTGAGGATCGCCATTACCGACAAGCCGGTTCTCACATTGTTTGACGTAACCAAAGATCATGAAGTACATACAGATGCCAGTTCTGTAGGTTTATCCGGAATACTTTTCCAGCATGAGAATGGAAGCTTGAAACCAGTTTCCTATTATAGCAGACGATGCAGTGATGCGGAAAGTAGATACTCGAGTCATGAACTTGAAGTCCTCGCTATAGTGGAGTGGAGACATACATGGAGATTTCGTGTCTACTTGTTGGGTACCCACTTCCGAGTAGTCACGGATTGTAATGCAATCGCAACCACGAAAGCAACCACCCCGTTACCGTCCCGCATCGCCAGATGGTGGCTGCGGTTACAAGAATTCGATTTCGAATGCACACATCGACCAGGCGAAAGGATGCTTCATGTGGATGGAATGAGTAGAATTCCCACCTTGCCGCCGAAGGAAGCGACAACAGTAGCTGAAGATGTCTTAAGGGTGACCACAATAGACGAAGACTGGATATTCGCCATGCAGATGACAATAAGTTAAGAGACATCGTAAAGATTCTTAAAGAAAGTCGTACGGTTAACCCGACTGCGAAGAAACAAGCAGAGATGGACTATGCTTTGCAAGGAGGACGATTATTTAGAAAAGTCGACTGTCAGAAAAGGCTAGCGGTACCACAGCTTGTCAGGTGGCGCATAGCACGGTTATGTCACGATGATGTTGGACACTTCGGGTTGGAGAAGACAATCGACCGTATCAAGAAAGACTTTTGGTTTCCACGGATGAGACGATATATCAAGTCTTATATCGCAGCGTGTCCCGAATGCTGCCTAAACAAAGTCAAGGGCGGTAAGTCCGAGAGTCAGCTACACGTGATGGATGTGCTCCCGATCCCGTTTCGATGCGTAAACATAGACCACCTAGGACCGTTTCCGCGAACTAAAAAGGGTAATTTGTATATAATTGTTCTAGTCTGTTCTTTCAGCAAATATACCATTCTGAGGGCTGTAAGGAATACTAAAACAACACCAGTCATAACGATGCTTCGAGAAGTCATGTCGATATTTGGTCAACCGTTGCGTATCACCTCCGATAGAGGGGTTGCATACACGTCGAAAGAGTTCTGCGACTTCACAACAGCGTATGGAATTCAGCATATAAAGACAGCTGTACGGACACCAAGGGCAAACGGACAGGCCGACCGCATGAATAAGACCCTGTTAAGCATGCTTAAGTGTTCCGTTTTGAAAGATAAGGATTGGGACGTGGTTTTACCACATTTGCAGTGGAGTTTCAATACGCAGCGCAATGCAACAACTAAATTTTGTCCTAACGAACTAATATTTAATTTTAATCCTAGAGACATAAGTCAAAATCGAATAGTACAGGCTATTCACGATGATATAGGCGAAGCAGAGGACGTCGAATTGAAAAGGCGACAGGCCGCAGACAACATTTTGAAGGAGAGGTCCAAATGGAAAGCTATCTACGACAAGAAGCATCTTCCTCCTCATCGTTACGAAGAAGGCGATCTGGTTGTGATCGACTATGCCCCTCAAGCGACTGGGGAGTCGCATAAGCTAGACCCAAAGTATAAAGGACCATACATCATCACCAAAGTTTTGGAGTTCGACCGTTATATAGTAGAGGATCTCCCAGACAAACCGTTAAATCGTAGGCACTACAGTAACGTTATTTCGAGTGACCGAATGAAACCTTGGTGTAGGCTGAGCCCAGATCTTGATTTGGACGAAGACCAAGAGTGTGCTACATCCGAGGACGAATCATTATTCATTGGAGATGAAATATCAGGAGAGGCCGAGCTGTCAACGGCAACACCATCAGCAGCAATACCACCAGTGGCAACACCAACACGACCGTAGTGTGAAAGAGAAGAAGCCAAGTCAGTATTCGTCGTATTGTCACCGAGAACGGGTCGTTAGATAATATTTGTATCTTTTCCCTAATACTATTTTCTTATACTTTAAGTTCTCTAAAGTGTCGTAATAAATACATACATTTCCATTAATTAAGAGTTTAATCGATACGTTTTATTTAGCAAGTCAACTCGGATCTTTTCCTGTCTTTACACATAGTGAGCAGTTAAAGGTCCTGAAATAGTTATTGAGGCCGTCCTAGTTGGCTTTCTCGTATTGCCAAACGGTTCTCCTTGGGTTTTTTTCCTTAACTGAATTGAGTTAGCACGAGAAATTTGCAGAGATGACACAATGGTCAGATGTGCCTAGAGGCGATAATACACGAATTGTGCATTTATCAGGATCGGAGGTAAGAAACAATTCTAGAATGTTGGGGGTTTTGACCTGCAATGTCAGGAATTCGGGTTGGCTCATCAACGAGCTGAGTAAGATGGTTTAACTCAGCGAAAATCTCAACATACCTTCCTTCGGGTGTTGTCTGGCCAGAAAAGCCAAGCCAACTGGAATTGTGTACATTGAAATCGCCCGTAATAACGATTTCAGTGTGAGGGTAACGGGAAACAATTCCTTGAATGGAGTCAGACAGAGTATCAAATTCGTTAGAAGTTGAAACTCTGTCTAAATTTGGGCTTCTATAAAGGAAACATATATGAATGATGCGCTTATTAATCGTTAATTTTAACCACATGAAATTGAATTCCGTGTTTACACACAGACCGAATTGTGGTTAAAGTTGATATGCAACATCATTCCTTATGTTAACGGCGAGGCCATGTTTGGCAAAGAATAAAGGCACAATTGAATACCCATGCAAGGAAAATTCCGAATGATCGGTATTTTCCCCAACTTTTGTTTCACTAAGTGCCAATACAGCTGGTCTGTTTATCACAGAGTGGACATAGGCAGCATAGAAATTTTTCCTAAGTCCACGAATGTTTGCATAGTCGACTATGAAATCACCTACCATTCTAAAACACAGAACTAAAAAAAAACTAAGACGGACAATTACCTATAATCAATACACCACTAAATCCCAATTTGAGCTTCTCAATACAAATTATTAACAGTGTTATACCTTGACAATAAAATGTATTTGATCCGCCCCTGGTCATTTAGGGAGCATTAACTAATCTATCCGATAACGATTAGACTTGTTCATTCGGATTTACCGCAATGTTCAAGTAAAATCATCTGTGAGTGAGATAAGGAAAGGAAAAGTTTGCAAGCTGTTTCTGATAACAAGTTCCTCTTCGTAAAACAGGAGATTTCACGCCTTTTAACCTTGAATGTAAATGTATCCGTTATGGGATGCCATTCAAGACCTAATGTTTTAATAAACTGATTTGAATCTAAAGGCCAGCTCCAACTCGGTTCCTTTTTTTCGACCGGGATTCCATTTAACAGACTGAGAAAATTTGAAGACCATTTGCAAATCAATCCTGCCCTTTGTAGCAACCTGCAAAGTTGATCAACTATCCTCTGGGCCTCTTCTTCGCTGCTGCAGCTGAATATAAAATCATCCATGTAGAAGTTGTTAGCTTTCAGAGCCGATGCTTCAGGAAAATTCTCCGCTTTGTCTTCAGCCAGCTGTAACAGAACCCGAGTCGCCAATAATGATGCAAGGGTCGTACCGTACGTGATAGTATTTAACTCGAACTCCTTTAGGATATCCGAGGGTGAATCCCTTCAAAGAATTCGTTGAAAACACCTATCTTGTGGATCCATCAACACCTGACGATACATTTGTGCAATATCAGCGCTAAGAGCTACAGGATTTATCATGAAACGCAGCAGGATGTGTGTCAAATTGTTCCGCAATACAGGGCAATTTAAAAGCTGATAATTTAAGGTTTTACCACCGTAAGGATTGCAGGAATCATCAAATACCACTCTCAACTTAGTTGCACTGCTTTCCGGTTTAATGACAGCATGGTGGGGAAAATAGTACCCCCGATTTGGACACCCCCTTTCAGTTTCTATTTCAGTCATATGACCTAAGTTCTGGTACTCCTCCATAAAATGTACATACTGTTTTTTTTAAATCCTTGTCCTTAAGAAACCGCCGTTCCATTGCCTTAAGTCGCTGTTTTGCCATTAAACGAGAATTGGCCTCAATAACCGCACCTTCCTTGAACGGAAGACTAACAATAAACCTGCCATCCTACATCCTCCTGCAGTTTTCCTTGAAATGTTTTTCATAAGGAAGAAAATCATATGATGGAGTAATAGCCGCCTTTGGCTCTTCTATCTCCCGAAAACGTGCAAGTGATGTATTTAAATCCTTTAATGTGTGAAAAACCATCCTCCTCTGCCCTTGCTCGTCATCTTCGTCGCTCGCTTAAACCCATCCGAATTCCATTCCCATAGCTATAACACTGTTGTTTTCATTAAGTATTTTGTTTCCAATAATCGATCTGAGTACGATACTAGCCTTTAATAAAATATCGATTGATTTTGGCGTACAAAATCCGGGTACGCCAACTGAATGTCACCAAGCTATGTTCGAACATCATAAAATATCTTATCCTGTGGCAACCTTTGCGTGATGGTTCCTAATATTGCTGCCTGAGTTGAAACCTTGAAGAGATCTAAATGATTTCTTTTTAGACCTAAATATTGAGCACATGCCTCCGTTACAAGCGATACCTATATCGACATGGCTTGTAGACACCCCAATTGTCCTTGACTAAAACGATTGCGGTTGGCAGTAAGTTGTACCTTTTAGGAGTTTACAAGGACTTATTGACGTTAGCTGTTAGAACGCTAGAACCTTGAGAATCACCAACTGCTATGCCTTAATAAAGAAGCCGCTTTAGAGACAATTTAAGGTACTGTAGCTTCTGAATACCTGACAATGTTCTAGACTGATGTACTATCGTGGTCAAAAGATCTTTAAAAGTAGGCCATTCCTTATATTCGCCCGAGAATGTTGGAATTGGACATGGGGTAACTTAGTACCACGGTGCGTTTGGGATGAACTCCCGCTAATATAACCTTCTGAAAGTCGAGCTAGAGCGGCCGCGATTGAAGCTTGGTTATTCGAAATAAGTCGCGCAGACTCCATAAATCCCGGCGGTATGTTCTAACCGTGGTGAACGCTTGTCGATTCTTCCGAAACAGACACTCGGCCTGGATTTATTTTATTTGTACACCAGGTTTTTATCGCAAAGTATTTATTTTCGAACTCCTCTCTAACGCTTTCCTTTTTAACTAACTCTTCGTCTGACACCAATGCCTAAATTTCCATCTGCACCTGTTCGAATGCTTGCATGTTTTCCTCTAATTTGACAAGCCACATATTCGCGTCTGCTGCGATAATAGAGTCATCCGCGGTTTCCCTAAAATATTTCTCTAGGCGGCTGAGAATTCCCTTATACGTACCCCTCCTCTTTCTCAATGCTTCCATTTTATTAAACGCGTATTTTGTAAAAAAAAAAAACATAAAATGAGAGAAGGTACTCACCTGTGTGTTTTATTTATATAAAAATACCTTGCGAATTTACCAAACTGATATCAAAATTGTCTGTCTCACTTTTATGGCCACTACTGTGCTTCAATTATGAAATGACAAGAGCACTGCACGTTTTTATGCACAAACACTTGCACAGTTTTCTCTCTCCACTTATTTCACCGTTCAGTTTTTTTTTTTCAAAATTGCCTTTACACTACCACTCATGGTTTTGTTTCGTTTCTATGCTTTTTGCCGTTTGTATCTGTAATTTATACCTTGTGATGTCGAATCACCCAAATTTTATATTTTTTGTATCCCACCTCTAATACGATTTTCATTAAATGGATTTTTCCTTTTTTTCACTAAATTGAAGCTTAGTTAACACCTTGAACTCAGGGCGGCGCCGCCCTTGTGTGCAAAGTGTGCGGCGCACACAGGCGCCAAGACAATAGGGGCGCCGCTATCGAAATTATTTTTGTTACACTTACAGAACAACATATTTCTTTGTAGTGGAGTATCGATAAGTAAGTAGGTATAATAGGCTCTACAAATGCCCCGTAAACAACAAAACATAATATTTCGCTTATTGTACAAGTACCCCAAGATAATGTCAGGAAAATTCGATCTTTCAATTTTTCGAATTCGGATTTCAAAAATATGCCGACATATCTTGCAGATAAGATCAGGCAGAAACTAGAATGTTGGAAATAAGGGATCCTTCTGTCTAATTATCGATACAACTGGCGCTTGATTAACGTCATTCGGAATAGAAAAACATAAATGATCCGAAAATCGCTTTTAAAATTAATGTATTTTTTGTTATCCTCCATAGACGAAAGATTTAATTTATTGAATAATCACAAAGACGTGTTTAATTTTTTATTTAATTTTTTATTTAAACTAAGACCAAGAACAAATTCAATTAAGAATAAGCTGTCATCGTTTGCAGGAAAAGCTTACAACAGATGATTCATTGGACATTACCGCCGGTGATTTGTGTGAAGAAATTACGTCATGTCAGTCTTTTTTCAAAAAAATTAAATAATGATGTGTCGAAAATTCTCAAATTTATACATTTAAACAATTTGACAGCTGTATGCCCTAACATCACAATAGCATTACGAATTTTGCTAACTGTGCCAGTTACCGTAGAAAGCGCGGAAAGGTCCTTTTATAAATTAAAACTAATAAAAAATTACCTGCGCTCAACAATGAGCCAGGAAAGATTAACAAATTTAGCAACAATATCCATAAAGGAGGTTATATTAGACCATACAGACATACACGAAACTATTAATGATTTCGCACACAAAAAAGCTAGAAGAGTCTAAATAATATAATTAAAATATTTTTATTTATATTCTTACACATTTTAGATTAGTGTTATTAGAAAAAAATCAGTTATTTTGTTATTAATATATAAGTATACGATTAGGTAGAACATCATATATAAAATTAAATTCGCTTTTTATTTTTCGCAGTAATTGGCAAGCGAAAACGAACCGCTTTTACCTATTTAGGAAAATATTATCTAATTATATGTCAACGGCCTTGGCTCCGATAAAGCATCGCTTCCCCTCAGTCGTTCAGCAACTGTGGAAGAGTGGAGACTGCGTTGACGACTTTCACAGTGGATAGTAATTTTTCAAGTGTTTACTTAATTAAATAAAGTAATTAAAATAAATAGTTAGTTTATTTGCCAAAAGGCGAATAATTAAATTTATTTTTTTGCTATAAATATAGCCAAAATCAATTTGGCTTTCATAATCTATTAAAAAAAAAGCTTTTTTAAAAGCTCCTTTTGTAGTTCTTTGGGCAAGCCAGCCCAAAGGTATATGTTACAAAGAACCAAGGTATTTGTATATAAGCGAATAGCTCAGGTGGTAGAGTGGCCGATCGCGGCGCAGAGGAACCCAGGTTCGAATCCGGCCTGGGTGACTTCACCAACACTTTTTGGGAAAAAGTGTTGGGAAATAGAGAAAGCCTAGAAGGCGTGAAGAAAATCTCCCAACCAATGGAAGAGGTGGTGCCATCGGATGATGGGCAACCAAAATCGGCTGATGCAGCAATGACGTCAGTGAAAAGGAAAAAGCGACAGGTGAAGCCAAAACCTAATTTGTCAAGAGGCAAATAAGAGCAGCTCCGGCCCAAGTTCAAGCCGTAGAGATGGAACCAGAGCGGCCAGCCAAGAAGAGTGCCGCAGCAAAAATACGACAGCAGCTGGAAGTTGCTGGTGTGACGTCGGACATATCTGTGTCGTATGTGTCCGACGAAGGGTAAGGGCCCAGTACCCCAGACGACACCCAAGTTGCCGAAGACCATATGAGCGTGGATCTTATCCCTTCCTCATCGGAATCCGACGATGAGGAGGAAATAATTAGTGAGTTCGAGCAAAAAATCCTGGCAGTCAGAATAAAACAGAAAAACAGAAGGAAGGCGGAAAGGCTCGCCAAAGAGCAAAAGGAGGCAACCAAGCTCAAGGCTCTCCAGACGGCTGAGAAGCAACAGCAACAACTACAACAACAGCAGCAAGCACAGCTGCAGAAACAACAACTACAGCAGCAGCAAAAACAACAGCCTGCTAAACAACAACAGCAACAACAGCAAAAAGAACAGCAAATAGAGATGGATCAACCATCGACCTCTAAAAAGGCACAACAGCAGCAGCAGAACCAACAGCAGCAGCAGAACCAACAGAAGCAGCAAAACCAACAGCAGCAGCAGCAAAGCTAACAGCAGCAGAGACAACAGCAGCTGAGACAACAGCAGCAGAGTCAACAGAAGCAGGACCAACAGCAGCAGCCACCGCAGCAAAAACAAAAAACAGGTAAGGTGCCGCCAATTAATACCTTTAAGATGGACATTAAAGAAATTATTGATATATGTAGAGGCGCCATAGGCGATAACTTTTTGATAAAGAGATTAGGTAATAATAGGCATGCTATCCACTGCTTTTCAGTGGATCAGCACAAAACAGTTAAAAATATCCTCCAAAAAACGGCCACTGAACACTACAGTATCACGCCGAAAGAGGAAAAAATCCAAACGGTCCTCTTAAAGGGCCTTGATAGCTCCACTGACACGGTGGCGCTTTTAAACGAACTCCGTCGGGTAGCGACGAACGATCTCGAGTTCGTGGGGGTCAAGCCTTTTACGACTATCAGAGCCAGACGGGAGCAACGGAAATTACCGTTCTTCCTGGTTCAGCTGTCGCCCAAAAGCAAACTGGATAGTCTACGGAAAATTACCAACGTAGACTACCAGGTTGTAACATGGGATAAACTAAAGAGACGCGGCGACATGCTTCAATGCATGCGCTGCCAAAGGTTCGGGCATGCCGCGGCGAACTGCGGTATGCAGTCTCGATGCGTGAAATCTAGTGAGAACCACAATTTAGGTGAGTGTAAAGATCGTCGAAGATAAGACTCTACTTAAATGTGTGCTTTGCGGAGGCGAGGGGCACCCTGCTAGTTATCGGGGCTGTCCTAAGTTTCAGCAGATAAAGCAAACAAAAGCTCCGAAGGCGGTGGAGAGGCGACCTATTTTTGCTCCTGCACCGATAGCCGTTGTGCCCCAAATCTCTAAGCAGGAGGAAAGACTAGACCGTGTCTACGCTTACCTTCCCAGCTTAGGGCAATTTAAACCATAATGGGCGCGCTGTACGAGAACCCCTTTAAAATCCTGGCTGTGAATGTAAATTCACTAATCAGGACCGAACGTAGAGCAAATTTGTTTCAATTGTTGCATGATCACAGTCCAGATGTCTTTTTGGCTAGGGAAACCAAGCTAAACCAGAAACACAAACTGACTCATAATAATTACAATATCGTAAGAAGGGACCGGCCCAACTCCACTCGTGGGGGCGGGGTCGCTATCTTTTTACGAAAAGGTATTGATCATAAGGTCATATATAATAGTGAAGTGCGAAGATTCGAGTTGTTAGAAGCTTGCATCATATGCATTCCTCTCCAACATGGGAAGCGAATGTATGTGATTGTAGTGTACGCACAAGAAGCACCTCAACCTGCAAACTTTATTGCAGAGCTCGAAAAACTTTTCGAGTGCCTTAGCCTGCACTCGGGTGAAAACTACTACATTATCGCTGGAGATTTTAATGCCAAACATGTAGATTGGGGAAATCAAATCCAAAATCCAAGGGGATACCATCTTTTTGATTGGATGGGTCGACACCATGTTGAGTATAAAATCGACCTTCTTGCTACCGATAGACCATCGTTCCCAAGGAGCGGTGCTTTTCTAGATCTACTACTGTTAGACTCAAGACTGACAGTAACTGACTCTGTGGGCCAACAGACAAGAAACTGTTTACAGACGGTAGAATACGACAGTGACCACTGCGGACTTTCCGCCGTCATACAGCTACCAAATGAACTTGTGGTCTTGGATGAATTTGTGCCTGCGCGCTCTTACAATTTGAGTAAGGCACGCTGGCCACGTTTCTCCAACATCCTG
The DNA here is from genome assembly GCA_963971375.1 of Platycheirus rosarum. Lineage (NCBI taxonomy): Eukaryota > Metazoa > Arthropoda > Insecta > Diptera > Syrphidae > Platycheirus > Platycheirus rosarum. Next base: position 88,431,361 of record OZ020508.1, on the reverse strand, counting down.
ACCAGAGAACTCCTCTCTAACGACATTGTGCCTCCAAACGACAGGAATCTATCGAACGTAGAGATCGACGGATACCTGCTTCCAGACACCCAGTTCGGCTTTAAGGCGGGACATGACACAATTCATGCCGCGTCAAAGCTAGTATCTGCTGTCCAATGGAATAATGCTAAGAATCAATGCACGGGTGCCTGTCTGGTTGATTTGGAGAAGGCTTTCGACACCGTATGGTTAGAGGGTCTGTATCTGAAGCTAACCCGATGGGACATAAGTAAACCACTGCTATATATGCTTTATGACATGCTTAATGGTAGAAAGTTTGTTGTCAAGAGTGGCAATGTAACATCTACCACAACGTTTGATATTAAAAACGGTCTGCAACAGGGAGCGGTGAACTCGCCGATTCTCTTTAGTATTTACACCAGCGATCTCATTGGGAGTCTACCTCATGCAATTGCGTATGCCGATGATTTAGTTGCGTACAGAACAGGTCCAAAAGTTGAAGTCATCAGAATTCTCTTGCAACGTGATTTCGATAAAATTCTAAAGTACTGTAATGATTGGAAGCTGAAAATTAACTTCCAGAAATGTGAAACTATCCTGTTTAGAACCCCTTTGTCTGGGGCCTCTAGGGATACGAGAAAGAACTGGCGCAAGCTAGTGATCGCTGGGCCACATGGACATCCACTGGCGAGTAAAAGTGTAGTAAAGTACCTTGGCATCTGATTGGATCAGTATCTATATTTCAATCGACATGTAGAGGCTGCTCTGGCCAGGGCTAGGGGAGCTTTTGCCCTGACAAGACGGTTGTTTTATAGCAGCCGCCTTGATAGCAGGGTGAAAGTGATTTGCTACATGGCCCTCATCAGGCCGATGATTGCCTATGGATGCCTTGTGTGGTTCAACGTTGCACTATCTATAATGGATAAGATTCGGGTGTTCGAGAGACAGTGCCTTCGCACTTGTCTCGGTCTTTATAGAACAACAGAGTCGGAGTACAAACATTATTATTCCAACGAGGTCCTATACAACGGGGCCAACATAAACGGGATAGATAACTTTTTAATTAAGCTCATTCGCGGACACGTTGCAAGGGCGATGACCTCAACTAATGGACAAATCTTCGGGGCTTACTACCCCCAAGATGAATATTTTGAAAGCACACGTTCGAGTGGTTTTATCCCGCCCGAGGCTTTCCTATACCTTGATAGTCGAGGGCTGATTCAGGATAGATCGGCGATTCCGTTGATCTACCACGTCGGCCGCAGAACAGTCGATAGGCGGCTCCTCTACGACCGAGACATAGTCGCTGGGAGCGAAGCAGAGCGCCTCCGTTTCAGTAGGGCCGTGCCCGACAGGGATCGGAAGGAAGCAGTAGATCAGGTCCACCAATTTTGGTGGCTTAACTAAAACCCGATAATTTTCAGTCGGCAAAGACGAAATATCGCCTATGGCCGACTACATATATATATTGTAGCTTTAAGTTAGGTAGGGTAGTTGCGGCGGCACCAAAAAAAAAAAAAAAAAAAATATATAAAAACACAAAAATCAAAAAAAGCTTGCTGTGGCTGTTCTAGATTTAAGTATTTTAGGTGTATTTTAAGTTATTTTAAGTTTATTTTTAGTTTATTTTTAGTTTAGTTTTAAGTTAGTTCTTAAGTAGTTTAAGACAGATTAATAAACTGATAAGATACACAGTTTTTTTTCATTTTCTGGGTGAAAAATAAAAACCCTTTATATATAAGATAAACTTAAGCTATTTTTAGGCCGAAAGGCAATTAAAATTAAGTTAGAGTATAATTTAGAGCGCCCGCATAGGGCCAGTAAGTTAATTAAGATAAGAGTTTTAGCTAGTTTTAAGATTTTTGTCTAGCATTTAAGTAGATATAAGAAAAAAGTTAAAATAAAAATCTCTTAAAAGTAAAAAAAAAGCATCGCTTCCCGTGAGATCAGCGAAATCAAGCATCGTTGCGCGTGGTTAGTGGAAAGATGGAGGACCGTCCGAAAACCAACTGCGTGCTGTTGACATGTGTTATGTGTTTTCTGTTTTTCCGTCCTTTTTCTATCTTCTGTTCTGTCCTGTATCATTGTCGTCTTGTGTGTTGTCTTGTAATTGTCTGAGCCAATGGCCTCAGTAGCCAGTGCTCATAAGTGTCTCTGCTTCGTAAATTTATCTACGGAGCAGATCAATATGTAATGTAATGTAATGTGTATCTAATTATATAAAACTACAGAACATTTATTTCGGTCAAAATTAACAAATAGGAAATAAAAATAAGTTGAAACATTAAGATTCGTGTAAAAAGAGGCGCTTCATAGATTTCGCACGCAGGGGCTGTGGGGGGTCGGCGGGGCCCTGCTTGAACTTTATTATTGAATTCTTCAGCTCGCGTTCACCACACATCATACACCCACCGCACGCCGCTTCGCCATACCGAGAGAATCAAACACTTTTTAATCAAAATTATACCAATCCGGCTCGAAGGACCAATGGTTACGCATCCAGCACCTAGGATTTCGCGATTATCCTTAATTGTCCGTTTACCTTAACTTCGATTGTCCCTTTGTGTTGATTCCCTGAAAGTCGAAAAAAATGTTCCTCTTGAAATAAAGAGACAGACACGACCGTTCACTTCAATGGTTAGCTATTATTAAATTATGTTTAATTCCTTTAATTTGTTTAATTTTATTTCAAAATATTTAATATACAATAATAATTTTAAATATGCTTTATTTAAACTATTTATGATTTAATGATATTACCTACAACATTCTAAGTATTATTTAAAAGACATATTGTTTTAAAATACTTACGTAAATAAATAAATACAAAAATACATATCAGCAAGTACGTGCGATCCAGTCGTGCAATTTATTTATTTCATATTTGAATATAATGTATAATACATGTTCGATGCCAGAGAAGAAAAACAAAAAGAAAACAACAGCGCATAAGATATAAATTGCACGACTAGATCGCACGTACTTGCTCATATGTGCGGGCACTTTGTAAAATAAAATTTAAGAATATTAAAGTTAATATCCCGCTCATAGCCACCTTTTTTTCTGGGGTACTGCCTCTTGCGAGGAATTCACAAAACCTCCAAGAGTAAAATTTGTCTCGAAAAAGTGCATCTCATGTAGCCGTTCGGACTCGGCGGTAAACTGTAGGTCCCTTCCATTCCATTCTTGCAGATTACCAACACACACACAGGAATGGTTGAGAGTATAAGTCACTAGGCCTTGGCTCCTTAAGGAGCTGTCGCGCCAATAAATTTATTTATTTATTTATTTTATAAAGTTAATATCAAGGAATTATTGTATATTACATTGAGTGAAATAATTTAAACCCCATTTTAAGGTACATTTACCAATAATTTACTTTTTGAAATAAAATTAATTAAAATAGGTAACTTAATTATGTTTGGTGGATCGATACACTCATGTTGAGGGTATTCATGGAATTTATTTAGGATATTATGTACCTACCTATAACAAGTTTGGAAGGAAGGTAGGTACTAAAATTAAAATACCTATTCTAAACACTGTGAAGCGAGTGGGTACAGCCTTAACACAGTGGTTGTTTTTATGCAGGTGTACAATTTTGTTTTCTTGATTGAAATTTTTGTATTCAGTAGATAATCGAGTATTTTTTTTTATTTGTTAGTTGTTTTTACGTGTTTATGTGTTTATCATAGGCGTGCTTATTATTTATTCTGTATGCTGTATGCTGTTATGATCATGAAATGCTTTAAAATAAATAACGATAAATCAATAATATTAAAAAATAACGAAGTTTGCTTTCATTAGACTAGTGGCTAAGGCTCAACCGAGCAATATAAAACAAAATTTGGGGGAAAATATTACAATATTATTAAAAAATGTATTTTTTTTATGAAATCAAAAACACTATTCATAACGTTTTTTGGAAAAACTGTTGAAAGCCATCTGATTTCCTTTGCTGTTTTCTACTTTATGAATTTTTCATTTCAAAATCGTTCGACCAGTTTTTTTCAAAAACAACATTTTTTTTGAGTTTGTCAATTTAAAGAAATCTATAGTTTATACTAGGAGAAAAATAAAAAAATAAAAATCTATAAACAAAATAAGTTTTTTAAAAAATTAATAAAAAAAAAGGTTTTTGAAAATTTTAATAAGCATTATTATTTAAATCATAGAAAACTACATATTTAAAAAAAATGCATTAAAATCGGTGAATTAGTGAACGAGAAAGTCTGATTTTAAAAAACCGGTCATATGGGGGGTACCGTTATAAGACTTTTTATAAAAAATTCATTAAAACTAAAAGAAAGATTTTGCGCATCTACATTTGGGTCAAACCGTGTTGAGATTGGGTTGCAATTTTCCATTGAGAAGCGTTTAAGAACTTCAACACTAGTGAAGCAATACAGCTAGCAACCAATGTATCCACAGTACTTTCGAAGGGTGGCTTCCAATTGCGCTCAGGTAATTAACCATGTTAATGGTAATACTTCTTCTTCTTCAGAGCTCAACATAGGCTCACCAACTGCAACAGTGCTTGGACTCAGTTGGAACCCTGTGTCTGATGAACTATTCTTCAAAGTCAAGCTTGAACAAATCGATAAGAATCTCACTAAGCGAAAGGTTCTCAGCGAGGTGGCACAACTATTTGATCCAACAGGACTCTTGGCTCCGGTGGTAATAACCGGGAAGATTTTCATCCAAGCACTATGGTCTGCTGGCCTGACTTGGGATGCTCCCTTACCTCCAGAATTGGCAAACATTTGGCGGAGGTTTGGCAATGGCCTGAACACACTGGATCAAATTCGAGTACCCAGGTGGTTGGGTATGCAGCGAGATGTAACAACCACACTTCATGCGTTTTGTGATGCGAGTTTGCGTGCGTATGCTGCTGTCATTTAGCGTCGGACAGAAGACATAAATGGACGAGTGCAAATTTCCCTGATTACTGCTCGAACGAAGGTTGCCCAATGAAAGGTTCTACAATTCCACGTCTAGAGCTCTGTGCAGCGCACTTACTGGCAATGCTTTTCAACAGTGCTCGTACGGCTTTGGGTCTCGTAGATAGTCCCTACTATTTGTGTTCCGATTCCAGGATTGTACTGTGTTGGCTGAATAAACATCCTGCCAGTTTAAAGCCGTACGTTTCAAACCGAGTCAAACAAATCTTGAATCTGACGGCAACCAATCGATGGTTTCATGTGCGGTCGGCACAAGATCCGGCAGATTGCGCAAGCCGCGGCATTGGAGGTCCAGAGCTCTTACAACATTATCTATGGTGGCTAGGTCCCGAGTGGCTTGCAAGTGGCGCGTTGCCGATAGCTGCAGATTCTCAACTCACTTCGGACGAACTGGCTAACGTTGGCGGTTGGAGTGGTTCTGTTCCAGCTTTCTACAAGACGACGCGATGGGCACATCATTAACCTTACAGAGCGGTTCAGCTCCCGGCAGCGCCTTCTGCGTACCATGGCTTACATAATGCGGTGGAATCCTAAAAACAAAACCCTCCGTCGGCACACTATTGTTCAGCCTGAAGAGTTGGATGCAGCTCTATTAAAACTTGTAACATTGGAACAAGGGCATGCATTTGTTGATGAACTTCGAGACATTCGACGAAATTCAACTTTAGCAACTGCTAGTCGATTGCTTCTTTTGAATCCTTTTCTGGATAAAGATAGTACCTTGCGCGTGGGTGGACGTATATGCCACGCATCCATTCTAAACGATCAGCGTTTCCCAGCTATCCTCCCACGGAATGGCGCATTAGTGTGGTTACTTGTAAACTATGCGCATGAAAGTACTATGCACGATGGCACGGGTAAACCATTCCAAAGTCGTGTTGTACGGCTAAAAAAAGAATCTCTATATTTCACGGTACGTCCGAAATTGGGCTCAAGGGTAAACTGATTGGCATTCCTAGCAAGACGAGTTTTACGGGCGAACATTTTAAGGGGAGGAATGCAGCTGGCTACTTCGAGTGAACATTTTTTATAAAAGAAACGATAATATAAGGAAAGACATGAAACATTGCGTCGGTGTTCGAGAGGGGCAATTGTTTCAGCGGCAGTTCTATTTCCTATCAATCTTAACGCTCGATTTTGAATTCTATCGAGCAGGTGAAGCCTGCCCAGAGGTGGGAGTTATACTCGAGTTTAGGGCGTATAAACGCTTTATAAATTGTAGCCAGATCAGATGGGGAAAAGTACTTCTTACACCGATACAGAAAACCTAAGCACTTAGCAGCATTCTTAGCGATCTTAAATATATGGTCGTTCCAACGGAGGTCGTCGTTGACACACATACCGAGTACTGAGAGCCTTTCGGTTTCTTCGATGTAAGTGCCATTCATGGACAATGGCATTGGGGGTATGTTAAGCTTTAACGACAGAAGACAGCATTGACTTTTCGAAGCATTTAACTCCACACGATTCTTATTACCCCATTTGACAATGCTGTACAAATCGGAGTTTAATGAGCTTGACATACGGCACCGTTGCAATTGTACGTCCGAAGGTGAAGGACGTGAATTATCGAACGAATATGAAAAGCTGAGGATAGAGTCGTCAGCAAAACAGTTAAGTGGATTAGAAGTAACAGACGGGAGATGATTTATAAAAAATGAGGAAAAGAGTTGGAGACAGAACAGAGCCCTGAGGCACACCAGCATTTATTTTGTGGGAATCAGACTTGAATCTGTCCAATACAACTTGTATTGAACGGTCCAGAAGATAGCTTCTAATCCAACGAACAAGAGTATTATCGATCCCAAAAGCACGCAATTTCGATAAGAGAGCTTCATGCAAAACTCTATCAAATGCCTTGGAGATATCAAGAGCAATAATCTTACTGTCAACAAAGCCATGTAAAGATTTGTTCCACTGTTCGGTGAGATATGCTATCAGATCACCAGTGAAACGGTTGCTGCGGAAGCCATACTGACGGTCATGGAGAAGCTTTTGATCTTCGAGATATTCCTTAAGCTGACGGTTAATCAGTGTTTCCATGACCTAAGAAAGAAGAGATGTTAGTGATATGGGTCGGAAGGAGGAGGGGGAGGACGGGTCACCTTTCTTAGGGACAGGCTGGACAAATGCTGTTTTTCATCTTCTAGAAAAGATTCCAGAAGAGTAGGAGCGATGGAAAAGCTTACGCAGTGGCTTTGCCAGTGTGGAAGAACACCTCTTCAGAAGAATCGGAGGTATACCATCCGGGCCAGTGGATTTGTGTATATCGAAATCTTTGAGAACTCTTGCTACTGTACGAGTGCGGAAAAAAATCTGTCCATCTGATTTTCCTCTGTAGGGTTGGCGTTATAAGAACGGAAACTTACTTCTTTGAGCCTGATAGCTTCTTTACACTCAGAATTAAACCAAATCTTTTCTTTATTTTTGATGCTTTTTACTGTGTTAGGAATAAAAGCACGCATCCCTAGAAGAATCACATTTGTGATCATTTCAGTACTGGTATCAATGTCACTATCGAGGAAGCATAGTGACCAGTTAAAGTTTCGGAAAAAAATATTCAGGCCGTCCCAGTTGGCTTTCTCGTATTGCCAAACGGTCCTGGTGGGAAGTTTTTCTTTAACTGGATGGATGGAGGATGAGAAATAAGCTAAACTGACACAATGGTCTGAAGTGCCAAATGGAGAAGTTACACTAATGGTATATTTATCAGGATGAGAAGTAAGAAACAAGTCAAGAGTATGGGCGGCTTGCCCAGCAACATCCGGTATACGCGTTGGCACATCGATCAGTTGGGTAAGGTGATGTAAACCAGCAAAGAGCTCGACATACCTTCCTTCGGGTGTTATCTGACCAGAATAGCGGAGCCAATTGGAATTGTGTACATTTAAATCGCCTGCAATAACGATTTCAGTGCGAGGACAAAGGCAAACAATTTTCGAGATGGATTCAGACAGTGCATCAAACTCGTTACAAGTCGAATTGCTGTCGAGATTTGGACTCCTGTAAATAAAACAATAATGAATGACATGCTTGTGGACAGTGAATTTGAGCCACAAGAAGTTAAAGTCCGTGTTGGAACATTGCCCATATTGGGGAAGGCTCTGGCAAGCAATATCATTCCTAACATAGACCATGAGACCATGATGGGAAAAGAGTAATGGCACCAAGCTATACCCATGTAGAGCAAATTCTGATAAATCAGTATTTACTGCAACCTGGGTTTCACTTAATGCCAAAACAGCTGGCCTGTATTGAACAGTATAGACGTACACGTGAAAGAAATTGTTTCTTATACCACGAACCATTCATGCTACGAGTGGGAAACAAGCGTTCTCTTTCTGCAGTGAAGACTTATCTCGCCATATTTGTTTACATGAGCACTTAGGCTGTGCATATCGAAGTTGTCGAAGACCTTTCAGCGCAAGCTTTTTTGGACGCCTTTACGATGTTCGTGTGCAGACAGGGACCATGCCCTAATTTGTATAGCGACATCGGTACGGCAATCGTGGGAGCTAACCGTCTTCTACAAAAGGATTTGGAGGCTTGGCACAACGAAACTAATCAACAATCCCTGGCTTCTAACGGAACCAAATGGCACTTCATAACGCCCAACGCACCTCATCAAGGCGGATTATGGGAGCATCATCTGTTACGCTTGGTTGGCACCCAAACGCTTTGGTACAATCAACTTCAGACCATGGCCGTCCGTATTGATGCCTGCCTCAACTCTCGCCCGATTACCCCTCTGTACGACGATCCAGATGAGAGGCTAGCTCTAACTCTAGGTGATTTTCTCATCGGAGCCCCATTGATTGCGGCGCCTGAACCCAACATCAATGCGATCCCATCAAGATGTGTCAAGCGCTGGCAGTGGTTGCGTCAAGTTCATAAACACTTTTGGCAGAGATGGAGCGAAGAATACCTGGTAACCTTGCAGACCAGAAGTAAGTGGCGAAAGCGAGTGCCCAATATCCAATTGAGTGATATTGTAATTGTTCGTCAAGAGAATCTTCCAGCAACACATTGGCGGTTGAGTCGTGTCGTCGAGATTCATCCGGGCAGTGATGGATTGGCTCGAAATGTTACACTCAAAACTTCTACCGGCTTGTGCACCCGGGCGGTACAGAAACTCTGCGTTCTTCTGGAGACCAACTATTTCGAACGAGACAGTTCGACCGGGTAGGATGTTTAAGATTCCATATCATTATGTAACATCGTCTTTACATACCAACGCTCTTTTCATTCCTGAGTACCTAGATGTCGCTATCCTTCCACAGAGTTTGACATTTGAGATGGCCGACTTCCATGTTCTTGACTTTTCTTTGTTCTGTCTTTTAATAAACTTCGAACAGTTCACACGCATTTTGTTGTTTTAATATCCGAGTTTTTTAATTTAATCCCCTACACCATTGACATTCTATTTAATCCTCAATCTGAATTCACATAAATTAATGTTTTTAGTTTCTATGGATAATGCACGTTTCCACTTAGAAGTTGACCTGTTTTGCGAACAATGTAAACATTTAGTTTCTATGCTGCCGGGAGAAATATAAATTTAATTTATATTCCAAACGTTGAATTTCACAGAAAAATCGATTATTTCAAATGGATGGAAAGCCCATAACCTGTTAAAGTTGGATAAATCTGGAAGCTCGAAATAAAATGACTTATCTTTAACAACGTTGAAAACGGAAGAGAATTTATTTATTAAGCAGGTTTTACTCGTAACATCTGTCAGTGGTAAAGAAGGCAACTGCATATAACTTCATTAAGTCTAACTTCATTAAGTCTAATTGTTCGTTCACACTTTTAACAGTAAATTTGGTTATATTCAAAAGATAACCAATACCAACAAAAAAATTCTCAAACTTTTTCATTAAAATCGTTGGAGCTGTTTTCAAGCAAAATAAACGCCAAAATAATCACATCTTACACATACCAAGTTTCAAGATAATCGCTTAAGCCGTTTAGGCTGCAGCTCATTATACGACAGACAGACAGACATTTTTTCTCGATCACTTTCTTAGACTTCTCTATGATCGTAATGTCATGTTTCATTATTATCTCATTTTTTTTATATTCACGAATCCTAAACTTGCCTTATAGTCCCTATAATCGCAAGTAAAAAATATTCACTAACGATGCCTATGCCATGAAGCCTTCAAAAATGGAGAACCACTTATGTATCAAGAATACATGCTAATAAAAAGAGGTAAGCGTTTACTATTCTTTCAACCACTTAAGAAAAAACTAAAGAAAAAGGAAGAACAACTAAAGAATCCATAAGATCGAAGTTTCACGTTCAGAGACGAATAGACGAGATGGGTCGCGACTCGCGATGTGGAAAATATTTTATGCAATTTCTTACAGGCCAACAGATTCTCTCTCCAGTTGGACTGGTCTATATTACTCGGCAAAGAAGCTCTGTTGTTAGGATAATGTTCGATATATTAGAGATGAAAATGTGTGTTAAGAACTGTTTTTTGCTACATACATATTTAAAGTCTGATACCAAACGAGAATCGAATAAGCCAAGAAAGAAGAGTTGATCACCATCAGCACAGACGAGGAGCTTAAGCTGAAGTTCAATCAAGGCTACCAGAAGTTCTTGTCGCAGCTCAGCATTAAAACAAAGTATCTGGCATTGTGGAATATTGATGTAAAACTCCTTATCGCTTTTCCATTTTCATACCTGGTCGAAAAAGGCTTCAAACATTTTAAAAATACAGAGAAACCGTTTGAAAATCAACGAACGCGGAGATTTATGGCTGCAACTCACAAATATTGAACCAGATTTAGTTAGATTGTTAGAAATTCAACAGGTTCATCTCCATCGCACTTTTGAATTTTAATGAGAAAATGATGTCAAGTTTACTCACTTAACTAACCGTAAAGTTTTTAAATTGGTAAGTATTTTGTTTCAATAGGAAAAACCTAGAGATAGAACTTTTTAAGTAATTAGGCTCTGGGGGTCTTAGGTATTAGTTCATTGGTCTCTCACCTAAAATAGTTTGGACAGATGGACAAACAGACACTCTGAAATAGGCAAAGTTTTGACAGTTACTGCAATATATTTCACCTTTATTGTAATCTTATGTTTATTGTTGTTTGATTGTTTTCTCAATAATGAATAGATTGATTTTGATGAAATGCATACCATAAAATCTTTTATAACTTATTTAAAAAAAGTTCTGAATTTCTATATTAACAAGGAATATCCCTACCTCCTAAAAGAACCTGGCATAAATATCATTTTGTAGTCCACCACAGAAGAGAAAGCTCCACTTAACCATGAAACCATAAGCTTGAGATTCATGCATCTTCATAGGTTAGTAATATAATTTTATAATGATATGACACACACAGATACCGAATCCGTCTCTCCTCCGCAGGTTAGAGAACTGGGTTCCGTTTAAATTCTAAAGCCATAAATAGGGACTATACCACACACAAAAATTGTGAGTATTCTTACCTTTTTTTTAATAAGAAAAGCAATAATATAAAATGCAATTTAAAATAAAAAAATAAATATGAGAAACAAAATTTATTGTTTCATCCTCCACGTGGTCTTTTTATCCGGATTATGTAATCGTGTTGCACGACTGGGTGCTTAAGTGGATGCCCTGTGGGAAGGATTACAGACTCCCGTGAATCCAGGTCGGCGTGGAACATCCTATGAAAACAGCAAAACGAATAAATGATGGGGTAAATCCATTATTTTTTGTTGTTTTTGAAATGCAGAGCTCTAGAGTAACTATTGATTTCAGCCATGAGGTTTTAGCTGAAAAGAGTTTATGTATTCATGGCTTCAATGGTTAATGATAGCGCAGGTTGCAAATACAATGCTATTCTCACATACAATGTGTTGTTAATTGGCTGCAGCAGTTTGTCGTCATCGATGATACAATAATGAATGTTGTTCGTCAATGTCTTATTGATTTCAACTCAATGTAAAATCTGTATAAAAAATCAAATAAAGACAAAACCAAATTGCTTAATTGAATTTATTGTACCTATCCGTTTTTGTTTTTTGTGATAGAGGAAAAAAATGTTTCTGTATGTAAATTTAGTTGGATATTTACACCGTATTGCTTTTTTTAATTCACAGTTAAAAGCTTAATTGTAACTAACAAAATAAGGTGTTCTAAATTTTCCAAGAAGCTACTTGTCAATTTTCCTTTCAGAAATGCTACGGCAGTTAAGTATTTCAACTTCATACTATGTACCTATATTAACAGTGTGTCTGTTAAGCCTGTCGCCTTTTAGAATGACACCGAATTATTCGCAATACTAATCAGAAGAAGAAAGAAAGATTTCCAGCACAGATGATGGAAAATTATATGAACATTTAGAAACTTTAAACCCATCACAGACAAAGCCGGTTGAACGGGTTGAACTAAGAGTTTGAAAAAGCGCAACCTCTAAATTTTTTTTTTTATTCGATGAAAATCTTCAAAAGACACTCGGTAAGAATCGGTACTAAGTAGTGTGGTATTCTTACCGCATTAAAACTACCGGTGAATCAAGGCCAACATATGAAAGATCGATAAATGATTTTTCATTCTTCATTTATTAAATCGCAAGGACCTTGCTTTAAAATATTTGGATGGGTTCAGCATTTGTTTTCTTTTTACAGACCCAAAGTTGGATGCCATAAGTCAAAAAGGGTTTCAGTATTTGTTCATATAACATTAGTTTGTTGTGGTTGGTGGATAGATAGTTCAGAGTTCTTTCCTAGTAAGCATTACATTTTTCTATAATTCAAGCTTATAAAAAGCTGACGGTAGAGTGATCAGCAAAACAGTTAAGGGGATTAGAATTAACAGACAGAAGATCATTTATAAAAATGAGGAAAAGAGTCGGAGACACAGAACAGAGCCCTGGGCACACCAGCATTTATTTTGTGCGAATCAGACTTGAATCCGCCCAATACAACTTGTATTGAACGGTCCAGAAGATAGCTTCTAATCCAACGAACAAGAGTATCATCGATCCGAAAAGCACGCATTTTCGATTAGAAAGTTTCATGCCAAACTCTATCAAATGCCTTGGAGATATCAAGAGCAATAATTTTACTTTCACCAAAGCGATGTAAAGATTTGTTGCACTGTTCGCTGAGATATGACATCAGGTCACCAGTGGAACGGTTGCTGTGGAAGCCATACTGACGGTCATGGAGAAGCTTACGATCTTCGAGATATTCCTTAAGCTGATGGTTAATCAGCGTTTCCATGACCTTATATAGAAGGGATGTTAGTGATATGGGTCGGTAGGAGGAGGGGGAGGATGGGTCACCTTTCTTAGGGACAGGCTGGACAAATGCTGTTTTCCATCTTCTAGAAAAGATTCCAGAAGAGTAGGAGCGATGGAAAAGCTTACGCAGTGGCTTTGCCAGTGTGGAAGAACACCTCTTCAGAAGAATCGGGGGTATACCATCCGGGTCAGCGGATTTGTGTATATCGAAATCTTTGAGAACTCTTGCTCCTGTACAAGTGCGGAAACAAATCTGTCCCATGGAAAAATTAACATTCTCAAGTACTTGAGGGGCAACGTTGCTGTTAGGCAGCGTCGAGCTGGCAGCGAAATGGGCGGCGAACAAGTTTGGCTTTTCTGAAGAGTAAACAATTGGTTTTTCATTGTCGATGAGCGTTGAAACCGAAGATCTTGAAGAGTTTTTAATATTTTTTACAAATGACCAAAAATTTGTTCTGCCTTTCGTACTTTGCAGATTTTTTTGCCGTAATTTTCGGTCATGCAAAAATTTGGTTCTTTTAATAACGGTGTGGCATGAGTTCCTTGCTTGTTGTGCTTTTTCTGATTTTCCGCTGTAGGGTTGGCTTTGTAAGATCGGGAACTTACTTCTTTGAGCCTGATAACTTTTTTACACTCAGAATTTAACCAGGACTTTTCTTAAGGCTTGATGTTTTTTACTCTGTTAGGAATAAAAGCACGCATCCCTAGAAAATTCACATTTTTGATCATTTCAGCACTGGAATCAATGTCACTATCGAGGAAGCATAGTGACCAGTTAATGTTTCGGAAGAAAATATACAGGTCGTCCCAGTTGGCTTTCTCGTATTGCCAAACGGTCCTGGTGGGGAGGTTTTATTTGACTGTATGGGTGGAGGACAAGAAATTTGCTGAAATGACACAATGGTTGGAAGTGCCAAATGGAGCATTGCCCGGCTTGCGCAGCAACATCCGGTATACGCGTTGGCACATCGATCAGTTAGGTAAGATGATGTAACCCGGCAAACAGCTCGACATACCTAGCTTTGGATGTTGCCTGACCAGAATAGCGGAGCCAATTAGAATTGTGTACATTTAAATCGCCCGCAATAACGATTTCAGTGCGAGGACAAAGGGAAACGATTTTCGAGATGGAATCAGACAGCGCATCAAACTCGTTACAAGTCGAATTACTGTCAAGATTTGGACTCCTGTAAATAAAACAATAATGAATGACATGCTTGCGGACAGTGAATTGGAGCCATAAGAAGTTAAAGTCCGTGTTGAAACATAACTCCTGTGGGGGAAGGCTCTGGCAAGCAATATCGTTCCTAACATAGACCATGAGACCATGATGGGAAAAGAGCAATGGCACCAAGCTATACCCATGTAGAGCAAATTCTGATAAATCAGTATTTACTCCAACCTGAGTTTCACTTTATGCCAAAACAGCTGGCCTGTATTGAACAGTGTAGACGTACATGCGAAAGAAATTCGTTCTTAACCCTAGAAAGATAATAATATTTTTTGGGATGGAAAAGATAATTATACGTCTCGGAGACGTATGGCACTTTATAAGCGTATTAAAGCATAACCAATCACTTTTTAACAATTATTTGTATTTTAATTATTTAGCAAGTTTCTTTTAAGAAAAATATATCAGTAATTTAGTACAAATGAAGTACAGTTTGAAAAAAATTAACAAAAAGCATGAACGATCTTCAAAATAAACCAAAAAACTTACTTTATTTTTTAAAGGAAGCTTTGAGTTAGTTTTTAATTTTATATTCGCTTAATAAGATCCCTTGGGGCTAGGCTAACTGAGAAAATTAGTTTGAGTAATTTTTAAGAAAAAAATTTTGTTGTTCATATACTTTTGTACAATGCACAAAAGTTTCATGCACGTCTGCCGGGGTTGTAACTGATGCCCCATTCAAGGTCTGACCCAGGCCTGAGCGTGAGCATATCTAAAAAGCCAACGCAGTACAATTTATAATTTAAAAAATATAACAATTTTTTTCCGCGCCATACGTCCCTCAGACGTAGATTATCTTTCTAGGGTTAAACCACGAACATTAGAATAAACGACACAAAAATCACTTACCATTTAAAAATACTAATATTCAAAGCACAACTCTGTCTAAGTCGAACTGTGTAGTGAAAACCCAAATTAATTTCTGTAATAAACAAACTGTGTTAGGCGTTATGCCCATAAGACAACTTGCATACAAAAAATTAACTTAAACATTCAGCACAATAGGACAAATTCAGATACCCTTATCTATTTATCGCAAACATTGTATGGTCATACGATGCCTACAGTAGATAAGAAAGTGGCAGTTAAGCACAAAGGTCTTGGGACAGATAAGAGGATAATTTTTTTTTATAAGGGAAATTTTTTTTTCGCGAAATCAAATACCCATACCCTCTTTTTTTTATCCGAATTGACCTCATTGGCTCAAATAATAAATATTATTGCAATTGGACAACGATAACCAATGCCGACTTAGTGCTAAACTTTTGACCTGAAAATTTGTACTGACTTACTGTAGGAGGAATTAAGAACTTTAATTTTTATTACTTAATTAAAACTCCAATACATCCAAATAGTATATTTTTTATTCATTTACATTTAAAATATTATTATTGTTCAAATTTTCTTTTTTAACGTTTGTTTTTTAGTCGGGATAAATTTTCCGGTGTACTTGTACGCAACGTAATAAAAATTGTCTTTTTTCCTCCTCACCAGTAATTAATCCATGAAAGTCTTACATTAACCTAACCGCTTTTTCAGCTACATCGTTTACTACCCTCAGTGCCAAAACTTTCTTTTCTGGCTTCATGAAACGGAGCATTATTTGGCCACAAAGTAGGACATTCATGTAGAAAACTGTCTCCAATTTTAAGGCGGTTAAACAAGGACTTGCTTTTTACTGAAATTAACTCACAGATGTTTTTTTTCTGAAACAAAATAAGATAAGAGTTTAAAAAAAAATATGCTTTCACAGGGAACGAAAGTTACAATTTATTTTACTATTAATGCTAATGTTTTTTCTTTAAAAATAAGCATTTCCTTGTTCAGTTTTTGTTCAAGAAGCACACAGGCACAGTTTATACGGCCTGCATTTGAAGCAGTAGTATCAGTAGTAACAAAGAATGTGCACTTTATCTTCTTAATTCCAGTCTACAATCGCGTACAAACTGCCTGTGCTTGTTCAGTTCCTGTAAAACCTTCTAGTCTTGGTCCAGCAATAAGTTGTTCCTTGTCTTCATAAGAAATAACTATAAGAAGACGATCTTCTTTTGATTTCCGAGCATTTAAACAGGAAAAATCTTGCCGTCCCAATGAACAGTCAGAATTTCCGGTACCTTATTTTGGAAGTCTTCATTAGATTCAGACGATGAGTCGTCTTGTAACGGAACATAAAATGATGTCGAAGGAGTCGGCTCAGATAAATATTAAGCACGTCATTTTTCTTCTTCGATAGTTTTGAGGCGCGCTTTTTCCTCTATCAGTCAATTTTTTATCCACTTTTGCTAAGTGACCAGGTCAGCCTGGTTCTTTTTGACGCTGTAAAAAAAATCTATTCTCATTTATTTTTAATAATTGAAGCGAATCGGCGTGTGCAATGTCAAACAAATTAACTAAATTTTTGACAAAGTCTTGACGGCGCTGCTTAAATACGTCTTGTGTCTTTGTGCAATTTTTTGCAAGTCCCTCCAAAATTGATATAAGCTTACAAATTAGTTTTTTCACACAATTAGACAAGGATTTAGTAGGAATAGAACTTGTCCATTAGACGGAAGTTTTGAACCCGTTATTTGATGTTTTACACCACCTTTTAAAAATATACCTCTTTTAAGACTGCGCAATTGCACTGACATGTTGACTGATTGAAAACAATGCGAGTTCTATAACTAAATAACGAGTAATCACAAGCACAGCGACACGTTAGGTAACGTCAGCCTTAGAGAGCAAGTACTGACATGTATTTATGTAAGTCGGCACGGGTTACTAAGGTCCTACCTTCTTAAAATTGTATTTATAATTGTTTTGACTTAAAAGTAAAAAAATTAAGATGGTTTGCGTTGAAAAAAAAGAATTTAATTTTTTTGGGACACTCTATTTTTTTTCCACAGCGCGAGCGGGCATCTTTATCTTTCCTCCAACGACGCGAGTAGATATTATTTTATTCTTTACAGCACACGCGAGGACTTTTTTTTCATTTTCTCAAACGAGTTTGTATTATTTTTTTTTAACACTCGCGCAAATAAATTTGGTTTTGAATTTTATTTTCAATTATTTTTGCGCGCACCTCGACGTCCGGCCCTGACGAGCTTAAGATCAACACTATTGATACGCTATTTTTGCGTCCAATTGCAATTTTTGTGTAGCTTTCAGTAAGAATTTCTGTGCTGCATACGTTTATACATCTTTAAACAAGCCAGCTGTTTTGGCATTAACTGAAACCCAACTAGGAGAAAATTTATGGGTTAGTGCCATTATTCTTTGCCTATCATCCCCTCGCTGTATATATTAGGAATGATGTTGCATACCAACTTCTAGTACAATACGGTCTGTGTTCAAATACAGATTTCAACTTCATGTCGTTAAAATTCACGGTAAATAAGCGCATCATAAATACTTGTTTCATCTATAGAAGCCCCAATTTGGACGAATGTCAACTCCCAACGAATTTGATGCTTTGTCAGACTACATACAAAGTATTGTTGCCCATTATCCTCACACTGAAATCATTATTACGGGTGATTGCAATGTACACAATTCAAGTTGGCTTCGCTATTCTGGCCAGACAACACCCGAATGAAGGTATGTTGAAATCTTTGCTGAGTTAAACCAACTTCATCACAGGCCAAGCCGCCAACACACTAGACTTGTTTCCTACCTCCGATCCTGATAAACACAAAATTCGTGTTTTTTCGCCTCTAGGCACATCAGACCAATGTGTCATTTCTGCAAATCTCTCGTGCCAACAAAACTCAGTTGAAGAGAAACCCCCGAAGAGAACCGTTTGGCAATACGAGAAAGCCAACTTGGACGGTCTCAATAATTTCTTCAGGATCTTCAACTGGTCGCTCTGCTTCCTCGGTAGCAACATAAACTCCAGCGCAGTTATGGTAATAAATGTTATCTTGTAAGGTATGAGAAATTTTGTCCCGAATAGGTCAAAAAGCATTAAACCTAAAGAAAACTCATGGTTTGATTCGAGCTATAAAGAGGTTATCAGGTTGAAAGAGGTAAGTTTCCAATGTTATAAAGCCTACAAAACCGAAGAAAACCGGAAAAAGTTTCAGCAAGCTAGAAAGGCCTGTAATGTTCACATTCGAAAGACTAAATTTTTACATGAACAAAAAATACTGCAATGTCCCAAAGGCAGTCAAATTGTTGGTCATTTGTTAAAAACGTAAAGAACTAGGCTTGCCCGTATAATATCCCCGCTATTGTTCTGAAGAGGTGTTCTTCAACGCTGGCAAAACCATTGCGTAAGCTTTTCCATATGTCCTATTCCTCTGGTCTCTTTCCGAGTCGATGGAAAACAGCATTTGTCCCGCCTATCCCTAAAAAAGGCGAATCTTCTTCTCCTTCAAACTATCGACCAATTGAACTTTCGTCCTTTCTTTCCAAGGTCATGGAAACGCTGATTAATTTTCAGATAAAGAAATATCTTGAGGACCGAAAGCTTCTTAATGACCAGCAGTACCGCTTTCGTAGCAACAGGTCCACTGGTAATTTGATGGTTTATCTCACCGAACAGTGGAGCCAATCTCTCCATCGTTTTGGGGAAAGCAAAATTATTGCACTTGATATTTCTAAAGCATTTGATAGAGTTTGGCACCAAGCTCTTATATCGACTCGACAAATCTCTTCTTCGTTGGATTAGTAATTACCTTTTGAAACGGTCAATACAAGTTGTATTGGACGGATTCAAGTCTGATTCTCACATAATAAACGCTGGCGTGCCCCAGGGCTCTGTTTTGTCTCCGACTCTCTTCCTTATTTTTACCAACGACTTATTATCTGAAACAACTAATCCTATCAATTCTTTCGCTGACGACAGTACTCTCAGCTTCTCATATTCGTTTCCAGATTCACATCCATGTTCTTCGGATGTGGAACTGGAACGGCAGCGTATGATAAGTTCATTAAATTCTGATCTTGACAGCATTGTACAATGGGGAATAAGAAACCGCTTAGAATTTAATGCTTCGAAAACCCAATGTTGTCTTTTGCCGTTAAGGCGAAATATACCCCAAATGCCACTATCCACAAGTGGCACTTGCATAGAGGAAACCGATCACCTCTCAGTTCTCGGTATGTGCATTACAGACCACCTTCTGTGGAATGACCACATATTTGACGTTGCAAAAAATGCTGCGAGATGTTTAGGTTTCCTTCGTAGATGCAAGAAGTTCTTCACCCCGTCTGATCTAGCTACAGTATATAAAGCATATATTCGACCGAAACTGAACTAACTTCTCTCTGAGTCGGTTATAGATTATTTCCTAAATGTCTAAGATCTGTGCAAATTGCAATCTACCCATAAAACGTTCTCAAATTTCTGAATCCGTCGAGTGTGGTTTTTACTGCGGTCGTCACTTTCACAAAAATTGTGTTCAATTATCGGACGATAACTCTAAATCTTTAATTAATCCAAATATGTTCTGGAAATGTAACTCTTGTGTGAACATTAACCTTTCCACTTTCTTTCTTAATTTTCATGAGCTCTCCCTAAGTGTGAGTGAGATAAAAAATGATCTAAGTGCTCTCAAATCGGTACTTACCATTAACTCTCCTAAACGAAAAACTGCAAAAAAAAATTCTAAAAACACTGAGAAAGAAAGTGAATCCCCTTCCCCTTACGTGAGTCACCATCACGATTCCCAAAAGGCTGATCTGCCATCATCCGCCCCCAGCCTGCCTATGGTAGTGGAAAATGTGCAAACCCCATCAATAGTTTCATCTGCCTCATCTCAATTTAATTCTGAACCGCCAAATCTAGCTTATTCCGACTCTCAATTCTCGGTTCTAAATAATAACCACTCAGAATGGAAAACAGTGCATTCGAATAAAAAGTCAACAAAGCCAATGTATACAAAAAAAAAAATTATTGGCACTGACACTTCATCCTCTCTCTGTGCCTTACCCAATTTTAAATGGCTTCACTTGTCTAAATTCAACAAAGACACAAAATCCGAAGATTATTAGCCACATATCAATAAAAACTGATATTCCATCAAATCAATTTAAATGCTATCCGTTAATTAAAAAAGAAACTGATTTATCAAAACTCAAATTCTTAACATTTAAATTGAGTGTTCCTGCTTCCAAATATTCGATTATCATGAATTCCTCTATCTGGCCATGCTTTGTCCAAATAAAAAAAATTGTCTCGAGAGAAAAAAATAATAATGAACTAACTAAACCCTCATCTCAGCATACGGGAACTTCTGCGTCATCATTATTATCACAGTCAACTTTGCCGCCGCCACCACCGTCATCATCATCATCAACATCATCATCACCTCCACCTCCACCACCACCACCAGCCCTTCCATCAACTCAACAGCCTTTACAACAGCCGCCACTCAATGTCAATTGACAATCAAAATCTAGAACATCTTCTAAACTAAATTTCTCTTCGTTGCACTCTTATCAGCGTTCCGGTAATTATAATCAGCTGTTTGGATATTACCAAAACGTTGGAGGAATGCGCACAAAAATTCAACAAATGTTCTTGTCTCTGTCATCTATTCAATATGATTTCGTTGCACTCACCGAAACTTGGCTATCCATTGACCATCTTAATGCTGAAATCTGCAACAACAATCATTATGCTCTTTTTCGTAAAGAACGTTGTTCTCAGACAACTGGTTTGGAAAGAGGTGGAGGTGTGCTGCTTGCTGTTTGCTCTACACATGTATGCATTGAAATGAGTTTGCCTTCTTCTGCTTCTTCTTGTCCGTACGACATTGACCAAATTATAGTTAAAATCATCTTTGAAAATAAATATGTATTATTTGTTGTTGTAAGTTTTATTCCACCCAAAAGCTCACTTGATTTGTATAAAATTCATGTAAACAACTGCAATTTCTATTTATCAAAACTAAAAAGTAATGAACATATAATTATTCTTGGAGACTTTAATCTTACAAATGTTCAATGGGTTTTTGATCCCGAAGAGCTACAACTGTTTTCATTTAATGTTAATACAGATTTTGAATGTGAATTAATTGATTCTTTTGTAAGTTATGACTTGGTTCAACTGAATTGTTTCAAAAATAATTTAAATCGTATTCTGGATCTTATTTTTGTCGATAGAGAATTAAATATATCAGTTGATGAATCACTTTATCCTATTTTTTCTAACTCTGTTCACCATTTGGCTCTCAATGTTAATTTTTCATTCTATGATTATTTTAAAAGTACAAATTGTTGTAAATTTAAGTTCAATTACACAAGAGCTAATTACTCAGACATAGCGAGTTATTTGTCGGGTATACCGTGGCACTTAAAATATAGTTCTATGAATTTAATTCAATTTTATAATTTTTTCATTGATAATCTGAAAGCGGCAATTGATATGTATGTACCAAAGGTAAAAATAAATAAAAACTCAAAGCCTCCTTGGTTTAATAAAAGGCTTTCTAACTTAAGTAATAGAAAAAACAAAGCTTACAAACGGATACGCACTTGCGAAAATAATACTGTTTTGAAACAGGTTTACGTTCGGTTAGCGCGAGAATTCGATGTTCTTAACAAATTTCTTTATAAAAATTACATTTTTTCAATTGAATCGAACATAAAAACAAATGGAAAATGTTTTTGGTCATTTATTAAAAGTAAAAAAAATTCCACTGGTATTCCTAGTAGTATGAAATACCTTGGGTCAACTTATTCGGATCTTCCTAATATTTGTAATTCGTTTGCCCATTATTTTGAATCAAACTATACGAAATTTAATGTAGATCATTTAAGCAGAGCTGATTTAAATAATCTAAATTATAAGGTTGACATTGGTCAGTTAGAGATTAATTTATCCGAAATCGAAGAAGGTCTATTGAGCTTAAATAGTGATTGTAAGCCAGGTCCTGACGAAATTCCACCAATTATTTTAAAAAAATGTGCACCTGCTATATCTGTTCCCCTTTTTTACATTTTCAACACCTCTCTTGTGAGTGGTGAATTTCTTTCAGTTTGGAAAAAAACATTTTTATCTCCAATTCATAAAACTGGTCCAAAGCAGGAAGTAACCAACTATCGTCCTATTTGTAAACTATCGACTATTCCGAAACTTTTCGAGAAAATTTCTTCTTAAGGAGCATATTTCACCATTTCAACATGGCTTTGTTGCAGGTAGATCCACAACCACCAATCTTTCAATTTTCTCCAATTTCATCTTAAATAAACTCGAAGAAGGGTACCAAATTGATGTTATTTATACTGATTTTGCGAAGGCTTTTGATCGAGTCAGTCATAGTATTTTGATTAAAAAATTGAAACTATTTGGTTTTCACTCTAACATGTTGGAATGGTTAGAATCCTATCTAAAGGGTCGTATACAGTTTGTTTGTATAGATCAGGTACTGTCAAATCCAATTGTAGTAACCTCGGGTGTCCCCCAAGGTAGCCATCTTGGCCCCCTTCTTTTCCTAATCTTTATAAATGATATGGCTGATATCTTCTTGAACTCCAGTAAGCTTCTATTTGCAGATGATTTGAAGTTTTTCAGATGCATTAAATTTTTAAATGATTGTATTCTTTTACAAGACGATCTCCATAAGTTGACAGAATGGTGTTCAACCAACCAATTATTCTTGAACGTTAAAAAATGTCAAATTTTTTCTTTTTGTGGCAATTTTTCAAAAATTACATTTGATTACACAGTTGACACGGTTGTTCTTGAAAGAGTTTTGGAGAAAAAAGATCTTGGTGTAATATTTGATT
The DNA here is from genome assembly GCA_963971375.1 of Platycheirus rosarum. Lineage (NCBI taxonomy): Eukaryota > Metazoa > Arthropoda > Insecta > Diptera > Syrphidae > Platycheirus > Platycheirus rosarum. Next base: position 88,408,201 of record OZ020508.1, on the reverse strand, counting down.
CAAAACTAAGTTTTATCAAGCACATAGAATTTATTGTAGCTAAATCTTGTTCAATGCTAGGGTTTATTAAACGTAATACCAAAGACTTCAAGGACCCTTTTGCCCTTAAATCTCTTTATAATGCCTATGTTAGGTCTAACTTAGAATACTGCTGCGTGATTTGGAATCCTTACTACAATATTTATTCAAACAGAATAGAAATGATCCAAAGAAAATTTACAAGGCATACAATCCAGAAATTAGGTTGGAACATCGAAATCCCGTCATACTCAACTAGATGTAAGCTTCTTGGAGTTCAATCTCTCGAAAAGAGAAGAAAAATGATGTCTGTAATGTTCATAAGTGATATTTTGTCACATCATATCAAATGCCCTATGCTTTTGTCATTGATTGATTTGTATGCTCCGTCGCGTCAGATAAGAGAACGTTGTCTATTCCGAGAAAAGGAACACAGAGTAAACTATGCTCGTAATGAACCAATAACTCGTTGTGTCAGAGAAACTAATCTCATTTCAAATTATATTGATTTTAATTTTCATAAATCCAGGTACATTCTAAAAAATAATGTACTTCTGTTCTTTTCAAATTGATTAATCAAATTATGTTTACACAATTGTTGTATTAAATACTTAATGTTATTTTGTTAGATGTTAAATGTTATACCTACTTATCTCCTGTTTTTTTTTAGTCTAATTGAAGATTTAATTATCTCTAATTGATGTAAATAAATAAATAAATAAAAATGATGATGAAACTCGAGTATAATTCCCATATTTGGGCAGGTGCTCCTATAACCCACTTGAGTTTTCTAGATAGAATTCAAAAAAGAGCTTTGAAAATGATAGGCGATCGAACAATAACAGAAATATTTACATCTCTGGAGCACAGACGTGATGTCTAATTTTGTAATTGATACTTCGAGATCAATTTTTTTTTTTTTTAAATATAAGCTTTTCCTTTACAAAATAAAAAACGTTTTATAAAATAATATTTCCTTTTATTTTTCAGTTACTTTTCAAAGACGACCAATGTTCGGTGAGTATACAATTCAAGACGCGATTCAAGACTAAAACATAATCATATGATATTTCTTATGCTCCACTTGAGCTTACATTTTAAGAGATACACGAAGATTGGACTTCCGAGGGTCTGAATTGAACTGAAGGGAGAACAACTCTTGTTCTATGTTATTCTATTATTTTGATTTAGTTTACAAAGAAGTAATTTTATTACTAGACATATTGTAATAATAATTATTCCAGTTAATGAGAACAGATGGATCTGTTGGTTTTTATAGCTTTGTTCAACTTCTTTGATATGGTTTATATTTTCGACAGTTTTGAAATGTAATTTTGAGAATGTTAAATTTGTTATGTCCGTATAGTTAATGTTTTTAATAATGTTTGGAAGAATAATTTCATGATTGAACATTTTGTTTTGGAAAGTTATATTGTTTAGCGATATTTCACAATCTTTAATAAAAATAATATATGTTCCTTTAATAACAAATTCTTGTTGGTTACAATTTTACTTTATTTTTTGCTTTTTGATATTTCTTGCTAAAATGTAATTTTGAGTTATAAATTGGACATTTTCTTGTATGTTTTGTTCATACTTACATTGATTCATATTTTCTTGTAAAATATCTTTAATACAAGGTATTTCTATTTCCTGTAATTCTGTTTTAACAATTGTTGGATAGTATACATTGTTTCTTTTTATTAAAACATTGTTTATATCTGTTTTAATTTGCATAAAGTTATCTTTATTTGGTATTGGTACAATTTTCATTTCTTTATAAAAGCTTTCTGTTAGTTCGGGTATTTCAATAATGAATAATATATTTTCTTTGTATAATGCAAGTTTAAGTTTTAATTCTTTAAGGTTTTCAATATTAATTCTGTATGTATTTATTTCTTCTATGGTCAAAATATCTCTACTCATTACTCCAACGCGAGCTGTTAACATAATCTCTTTTATTTTTTCTATATCTTCTAAAAGATAATCTATGTTTTCTTTTATTTTTATTTCAAATTGTATTCTAGCTACTTCTCTTTCTAAGTGGTTTAAACTATTTGTAAATTCTTCAATTTTCTTGGTTATCATTTCTGTTTCAATATTTAGAGTATCTGTTAGTATTCTAATTTGTCCATTAAACCTATCATTTATTATTATTTGTTTATTCAAACTTATTATAGAATTATGACTGTTTTCTTCTATAACTTCTAACTTACTTTCAATATCTTTTCTATCGCCGTCATTCAAAATTCCGAAAAGAAATTTCAAACCATCTCCAACTATATTTAATAAACCTCTTCTTACTCTTGTATGTGGAATTATTGATTCAAATTCATTTCGTAATTTTGTAGCTTTGTTAATAATGCTCCTGTCAAAATGCGTTAACTGTTTAACGTTGTTTTCGACTAATCTTATATTTTTTTTTGTATTCTGTTAGATTAATTACATGAAGTAATATTTTATAATCCTGTATTAGTTGGTATTCTTTTATTTGGATGAGAGTAAATCCATTTCCGTTGTTAAAATCAATTATGTCTAATGCCTGTGCTTGTACTTGGTAGGAAATTATTGTTGTCGTTGTCATCATCACTATTATTGTCCTTGTCACCATATATAGCGATATTGGAAATATTGTCGTCCATATTTTCCGTTGGTTTCTTGAAATCAGATACATGTTGATATTTCTTTTTCTTATGAAATTGATCTTTTAAAAAAAAATATCTTTATTATTATTATTATTAATGTTAGTAGATTTGTTTTTGTGTTTATCATTTAACGTATATTTTTTCTTTTCTGTTTTATTTATTACTTCTACTTTTTTAAACTTTGGATCAGTAATTTAATTTTTATAACCTTTAGTATTCATATTCCTTAAATATTCTTCGTTTATTTCCTTATCTTGCCTGTTTATATTTCCTTTAGTCAATGTTTTAATTTTCTTTTCTTCTATTCGGTTGTATACTTCTTCTGTGTTTTTTACTTTTCCATAATGAATGTCAATTGGTTTTTCCATAACTGTCAAATGTATTATGTTGTTGTATGCCACAATTGCTCTGAATGCGTACTTAATTGGGGTTTCTTCTTCTTTATTCAATTTCGTGCTTTTTAAGACTCTTATGTGTTCATTAAGCGATTCATGTAACCGTTCTACATCTGAATTTCCCGTATGCCTGTAAGGTGTTGTTATATGGTATTTTATTCCTTTATTTTCAAAAAATACTTTCAATGGTTCGCATGTAAATGCACTTTCGTTGTCCATGGTAATCCTTTTCGGATTTTTCATATAACTAAAAATTTTAGTTAAAGCATTCAAACATTCTATATAACCTTTATTATCTATTTTCTCTATAGTCGCGATTTTAGAAAATGTATCTATGCAAGTTACATATTTTTCATTGGCATCTACATACCATATATTGTTCGTTACATTCCTTTGGTGATTCAGTTTTTTCGTATGGTAATTTTAAAGGATTTCTTTCAGCTTTCCCCATACATATTTTGCAATTGTTTATAATTTTGGTTATTTGTTCTTTAAGTTGTGGATAGTAAAATTCTCTTTTCATTTCTTGGTATGTTTTTTTTTCAATTCCTGGGTGGTTGTGTTCTTCTCTATGGATTTCTAGTATTTTTTCATAAACTTGTTCTTTATTTAAATCTTTTAATAAAATATTGCATTTTATTAGATTGCTTTTATTTCTATTTTGCTTTATCCTGTTATTTACCCAATAATTCTGGAAATTGTTAAAATTTTCGGCATTGTCAAAAAGGATTCCTGTCGTATTCTGATAACTGATCTCTTTTATAATTTCCTCAAATAGTTTTTCATCATAATTTGGAAATTGGAAAAGCGTCCTTTCCTTACCTTCATGTAGAATTGTTTTTTCAACATTTTGTTCTTCATTAGTTAGGATGATGAGTTGTTTTTTGAGAAAATTAAGGGGTTTTTCCGATATGAAAATATGGTTAGAAAAATCCTCTACTGCACTATGAATGGTTGCTAAATCAGTTTCTTCGTGTTGGCCTTTTTCATGTTGCTGAAGAGCTGCTTTTGTTACGAAGTATCGTTGGCACTTACTGCATTGCCATTTTGTTATGCATGACTTATTTTCGTATTTATTTAAATGGTTAGTATACGATCTTTGTTGGCTAAAGTTTTTATTGCAGAACTCACATTTAACTTGTTTTTTATTTGTTTTGTTATTGAAATTCTTTTTACATATTTTACATTCGAGAATATTAACTTCTTTTTCTATTTTAATTCTAGATAGCGCATCCGCTACCTTATTTTCTTTTCCTTCTATATATTCGACAACAAAATTATATTCTTCTAACTTAATCTTCCACCGCTGTAACTTGGAATTGGGTTCCTTTAAGGATGATAACCAAACTAAAGGTCTGTTTTAATTTTAAACTTTCTACCGTATAGGTAGTGTCTAAACTGTTTTGTCGCTCACACAATTGCCAAATGTTCTTTTCGATTGTAGAATATTTGGTCTCATGTACATTGAGTGTTCTACTTGCGAAACTTATGTGTCCATGAACTTGAGATAATACAGCTCCTAATGCAAAATTACTTGCATCTGTAGTTAAGGTGAATTCCTTACTTAAGTCAGGATATTGCAAAATCAAGTTGTTCATTAAAATTGTTTTTAGGGTTTCAAAAGATTCTCTGTAATCTTTATCTTCAGGGTTTATTTTGGAACCTTCTTTTAGACGTAATGTTTGGCTATCTTAGCGTAATCTTCGATAAACTTCCGATAGTATCCATTTAAACCAAGAAAGAATTGAATATCTTTTTTATTTTTAGGAAAAGGGTAATTTTGTATTCCTTCCACCTTTTAAGGGTTTGGTTTAATACCGTCTTGCGTGACGATATGTCCTAAAATTTCGGTTTCCTTTTTTAAAAATTCTGTTTTATCCAGTGACACCTTCAAGTTTGCTCCTTTTAATTTCTAACGATGTACTAAAAATTATTATGTCGTTCATATAGACATAACAATTCTTACCAATGTATTCCCTTAGAACGTTGTTCATCATTCGTTGGAATGTAGCCGGTGCGTTTTTTAGCCCGAATGGCATTCTAACAAACTCATAATGCCCGTGCATTGTTGAGAAAGCCGTTTTTTTAATGTCTTTTTCGCAGACTTCGATTTGATAAAAACCTTTTGTAAGATCCAACGTAGTAAAAAAGTTGGCTCTTCCAAGTTTATCTATCTATCTCTTCATTATGAATCTCTGGATATCTATATATACGAGTATAGATAGGAGAGTCAGTTTTTGTAGGTATTTCGTGTTTTATTTCGTTAGTAAATGAAAGATTATCTCCTTCTTGAAAAAATATATCTTTATGTTGATGTAGAAGTCTCAAAAGACTTTGTTTTTCCTCTGTGTTGAGATGTTGAATTCGTATTGCCGTAGTTATATCGCTGCAATAATATATTTCTGGATAGGGTTCTAAATTTGATAGAAAATGTATTTCTTTTTCGTATTCGGTTTCCTCATTTTCATTTAATAAGAGAGAAAATTATTATATCATTCATTTTTAAATGTTTTAATTCATAATTAATATGGGCCTTATTTGCTTGTAAAATATTATTCCCTATCGAATTTGTTATGAAATTTGTTGATGTGGAAAACGCATGTAAATTTTACAGGTAAATAAATTTTTTCAGGTGGAATTATTGCGTCGTTAATTGTATTTATGTAACCTGCTGCCGTACGTATTTGAATAGGTTTATTTAATTTTGATAGAAATATTTGTGGACAGTTTCCCGGATTAAGTAAACTATCTGTACTTCCTGAATCTACCAGAAGTATATTGATTTTGTAGCAGTACTTATTTTAATGTAAGGTAGTCTATTCCCGAGGCTGTTAATGGAAAAATTTCAATTACTTCTTGTACATTTTTTTATCTTTCCAAAGTGAGTATTATATCATCTACGTTCGTTAGAAAAATTGGTAAATCTTCCTTACGCCCGTCAAAGGTTTGGAGTTTTTAGATATACTTAAGGGGGTTTAAATTAAAGCTTAATCTAGGTACATTATTATTTTCATTACCTATAGGTTGTTGTTTCTGTTGTTGACCGTTCATGATTTCCAGAAGTTGTTGTTGTAGATCGGCGTTTTGTTGCTGTAAGGCTGCAGCTTGTTGAGGATCCATCGTCCTTCGTTGGTTATGCTCGGTTGAGCGTTTTTGTCGCCTCAGTTGCTCTTCAGGAACACGTTGCGAGTTTCTTATGCGATTGAAAAAGTTCTTCATCTATTTGATCACGTTGGGGCTTTTATTTATTATGCCACTTTAACTTTTTTTTTTTTATATTATGTTATTATTTTTAACGTCTTATTCGTGTTCTGTAAACACCTTCTTTATTTTTTTAATTTTTTCTAAAAGGTCCTTGTGACTTATTTTTTGCACTTCTTTATCAACCCCACTTTTATGATCCATAGATTCTTTTTATTTCTAGGTACCGCCACTTATATTTATTCCGTCTCTACGAGAATTTGGGGCATTTTACCATGTACGTTGGAGCCTCCGAAAAAATACTTTTATTAATATCCCACTTCCACTTTCGAAATGCACTTAATTGAATTTAATTTAATATTATTAAATTTTGTGAAGACAATTTTGTTTTCCGTCAGTAGTTGTGTAGGTATTTGCACTTTACGAGTTCATGAAACGTAGTGTTCATATTGCGGACAATCAAATCCTGTCGACTGCGCCAATTTTGTAATTGATCCTTTGAGATCAATTAAAAAAAAAAATATAAGCTTTTCCTTTACAAAATAAAAAACGTTTTATAAGACGACCAATGTTCGGTGAGTATACAATTCAAGACGCGATTCAAGACTAAAACTTAATCATATGATATTTCTTATGCTGCACTTGAGCTTACATTTTAAGAGATACATAATGTGTCCATATTTGGAATCGATCGTTGTCACATTCTCATATAATATTTTTTAGGCTCCACTTGAGCTTACATTTAAGAGATAAATTATTAATTTCTATTTTTAGAATCGATCGTTGTTGCATGTTCATTCAACGATCGATGCTTGGAGTGGTTTTAGTTTATCAATTTGTTATTGTTAGTGTTCCAAGAAGTGGTTTAAATTTATCAATTTGTTATTGTTAGTGTTCAAAGAATTTGTCTGTTTACATTTTTTTAAGAATGGGGTTCTTTGTTTTTCTGATTTAATGACAATAGGAAATCTTAAGTGAAACGATTAAATTATCCGAAGGGATAATTTATTGTTGTATAAGCGTTGGTCATAACAGTCTCCAGCCTTTCATTATTTTATCGCTACTTCCACAAACCATGCTCTACCGAAATAGCCAGTTGCATTCCTCCCCTGAAACGATTCAACCGTAATACTCGCATTGCAAGGAATGCCCATCAATATACCCTTGAGCCCAACTTCGGACGTACTGTCAAGTACAGGGATTCTTTCTTTAGTCGTACCACGCGAATGTGGAATGCCTTGCCAGACTCTGTTTTTCCCTCCCTCTTTGAAGTGCAGAACTTTAAAACAAATGTGCATCGATACCTCCTTTCACATCTTTCCCTATTTTCCTAAAGCCCTCGCTGTGTTTAATTAACATTATACGGGTAGTAAAAATCCCTTTAGTGCGGGCTAATTATAAAAAAAAAATAAAAATTTGTCTGGCACAAATATTGCCATCAGGATCAGCAAAGGTGGCCATGATAGCATTGTTGTCTTCTGGAATATCCCCTTGTATATAACAGAAACAGGGTCGGTCCTTGGACACTTATTTGTGGTACACCGCCTTCAATTTTCTTTAGTTCCGAATAATTTTGGACGTACCGCACTCTAAAGAGTCGTTTCGTAACATAAAATGTCTGTATTTATTAAGTTTATTTATTTATTTATTTATTGTAAGATGGTACTTCTGTTGGTGGCTTACCTTGTTAGGTATAACAATGACTTCTGCAATTTTCCAATGATATGGCAGATATCTTAGTTTAAGGCATGCGTTAATTATAAATTGGAGTTTTTTGAAGGCCATTGATGAAATTTCTTCAAAACTTGAGCAGTTATTAGATCGTAGCCTGGTGATTTTTTGTTAGACAAATTATGTTGACACATGATTCTTACTTCTTTGAGCGTAAAAATAGGATTTTCCCTTCGTAGCTGTGTTTTCTGGGAACATAGGCGCCCGCAGGGTAGGGCTAGGGAGGGCAAGTGCCCCCCTCGCTCACGAACATACCATGAATAACCATAATCCATTTGCTATTTTTTTAATTTTATGTTGTGGGAAAAATTTTATTAAACAAAAATCTGCCCCCCCTCCCTAGGAAATTTCTTGCGGGCGCCTATGGCTGGGAATTGCTTAAAGACAATGGCGAGATGTTTAGCGAAGAGATCAGCCTTTCCTTTTAGATTTCCGATGCATTTACTATCTTGAGATTTTATTGGCGGTCTTGAGTCTGGGGTCTTTTTAGGCGCTTCGCTGCTTTCCATAAGGAGTATTCGGTAGAAGCACCCGTCGTGACACTTTTCAGGAATTCACTGAAGTGAACAATTTTTGAACTCACAGATTCTTTTTTTAGTTGGTTGTTAAGACGGTTAAAAACTGCCTTATCATCTGGAAATCTCATAGCTTGCCATTTTCTTCGTGCTCTTCTCTTTTGCAATATCAGCTCCCTTATTCCGACAAGATAATTAATTTATTTTTCTTGAGTTCGAAATAGTTGGAGCACTTTCTGCTGTAGCCTGTTGGACATCACCAATAAATTGTTTTACTTCATGATCAATTAGTTTAATTGTTTGCATAGAGGATCTTAGGTTTATAAGACTTTCAACTTTACCTCTGAATTCGTTCCAGTTTGTTCCCTTATTCACAAGCTTAGGATTACTTTTTCTTATTATTTCTGCTTCACTCAGTAATAAAATTGATGGAGTATGATCTGACGATAAATCGTAATTACCTCCTTCGACACTTATATGATTTCGTTCGAAAAAGTCTATTAGGTCTAGTATTTTGTTAGTATCAGATGGCCATTATGTTCGCGATCACATCCCTATATCTCCTTATGTGGAGAGTTAAGATGAGTAGTTCTTTCACTGTCAGATAGGTATTGAAACCAGCTACCCGGTCACTATATCACAGATTTCCCAAAAAGAATAATTTCGTCTACAAATTTTAACTCAAGCTTTCACACGCCTATATCTCTTTATTTAAAGGTCCTACCTGAATATGTTTTGAATTTTCAGATACGGATTGAGTCCAGCTACCTGATCCATAAAAATAAATCTCTAAAAAAAATAACTGCGTCTCCAGGAGAGTATTATGGGGTCACGTGTCAGAGTATATTTTTTTTACTCAAGCCTTCTACGCCTATATCTCGTTTGTTTTAGAAGTCCTAGGTGAATGGTTCTTGCACTGTCAGAAAGGTATTGAATTCATCTACTCAGCGCATTTACCACAAATTTCCCGAAAGAATAATTGCACCCGCAGGAGCGGTTTTGTCACTTAAGCCTTCACATGCCTATCTTTTGTATGAAAAAGTTCAAGCTGAGTATATTTTTTATTTAAATAAAACTGTTGTATTATACTAACAATAAATAATAGTTTATAGTAATAAAATACTGACATTAATATAATGAGTTTAACTAAAACAATGTATTTAGCTCAATACTGTAAATTATTTAATTCTCCGGCCGTTTGAGTTATTTTTTTGAGTTTTTGCTGTGTTCGGAGTTGTTTTCAATTTTCTGAACACCTAAAATTGGATGTTCCCACCCTGATTGGACAGTTTGCTCAAACCCTAGAGGTGGGGATTTTTCCTAAAATACTCTCCTTAAGTAATAATAATAATACAATCCTGTTAAATTTCGTTTCTGTTAGAATTATTTACAACTTTTGCACAATATTCCTGTACTATCAGAAATTCGGATATATTGAGCTTTAAGCAAGCTTCAATCTATGGCCGAAGCTCATCATTTCATTTAGTGCATGTGTTAGTAGTTAGTAAATAGAAAATAAAACACAATAATGCAATTCGATTCATAAGTCAACTTACATGAGTTATTATATTTGGTTTTTTATAGCCCTTTCCTGTACTGTAAGCTTTTGAATTAACTCAACGTAGAACGTAATACTACATAATATGTGCAACACTCATGTGGTAGATTAGATATCTCATTAATGTAACGAGTTCTTATTTCAATTCTATATATATTTCCTCTTTATCTTTACTTGAAGTTATGTTTAAAGCGCGGAACATATTGAACCAGCAACAGCACCAGCACCGTCAATAGCGAACAGCAGGCTGACCAACAAAAAAAGTTCAAACACATTGCCACGAGCAACAGCACCAGCATCGCCTTCTTAGAACAATAACAGTCAGTTTTTTTTGCAGTATGGTGTTCCTGAATATCACTTGTGTAAAGTTGGTAGCAATGGAACAGCAACAGCAAATTTAGGGCTTTGGTCTAACGACGCTGTTGACGTAGCTGTTGCTGGTCTATTCTAGTTCTATTTGGAGCAATTGAAACACATAGGTTCTAAAATAATGGCGGCCGCTGTTGCTGTTGCTGGTTCAATCTATTTCGCGCTTAACACTAAAAAGAAACCCTTTCACAATTTTCCTATGGTAACAAGTCTTTCAAACTTTAAGGGTATTAAAATGGAGTAAGTTCTTGTAAAAGTTAACCATTTGAATTAGTTTAAGGTTTGGGCAATTTTTTTTTAATTATTTAAAAAAATGTGAGTGCAATATAATTTACCTAAATTAAAAAAATCTACGCAAACCGTAACTCATAAAAAAATAATCCAAACATAATTTAAGCTAGGATGTATCTTCAAAATAGCTTTAAGACATAGGTACCTATTTCATTTTGTCTAGACACAAGACATTTGGAATAAAAAGTTCTAGTATCGTAGTTTTAGGAAGATTTTGATTTTGTGCGTAAGTTTGACTTTTTTCTGAATCTGGGTATCTCATGCAAAACTTCTATTTTGAATAATGCTAAGCTTAGCATTAGCATCAATTTCTTTAGGTTCTGGCCTTAAAAAAGTTTAGTTGTTCTGGTGTAGGTCCCATAGAGACTTTTAAATACTATTTTAGGGCTTCTTAAAGTCTAAGTAAAAATCAATAGAAGTGTGTGGTAAAGTATGATAGTACATTTTCTTGAAAGCCTGGCCCAAATATATCTATATATGTACTCACGTTCAGTAAAAAGTTAAATTCTTACTTCCATCTTTCTCTACTTGCCCCACACATTTTCAAACGCAATTGCGTTATGGCATTTTATTCTACTCGAGCTCGAATCCCGAGGGTAAGTGGAGCACCAACCAAAAAATCTAAAATCACAACGCCTTAAGTTTACCACCAAGGTTTACAATGGCGTTAGAATTGGATTTCATTTATTTGGCGACACACACTCTACCTACATTCTTACGTATACATTATGTTTTGTTCATTGACCATTTGAGTGCCTTTTCTTTCTTGTTTATTTTCATCCACATTTTCAATTTCTTTTGTTTTTTGTTTATTTTTAAAATAAATTTTCAAAAGAATACTAACAAACTCCTACGGCACTTATAAAAACATAAATGTGTATATGCAATTAGGTATATATGTACATACATAGTTGACCTTTGAATAATTTATTTATTGGCTTCAACCCATTTATCTTAAGCAATGTAATTCTAAAAGTTGCTATGTCCTTGTCCCTTTCCTAGTTGCTTTAGTTCAAACCTATGTTGCTGCCCACCAGCGATATCTATCTTCTTCACATTAATCTCTCTTATCTTCGACCTACGAGACGGCGAAATGACAAACTACTATACACAGCTAAGAACTTCCTGACAACAATCCTCAAACAACCCTCCGAAAATGGATTTCTTCCTAGAACCGGTTTTGGTTTTATATCCTCATATTCCCATTTGGACGTGCAGTTGACATTTCAAATTTACTTCTTTTTTCGGTTCAAAAAGGACCTTGAATGAAATAAGCGCCAGAGAGTTGTTGAACACACGCACTGCAGTAAGGAAGGATAAAGATCAATAAATTGTTGACTAGCTTCTCTTATTAAATAACAGATATTATAGGTAACAAACATAAATTGACCTGTGACAAATGTCTTGTTTTTCCTTTATATCTACCTTATACTTATTTTTTGTCGATATGAAAGCTTTTCCTCCCAAAAAATGTATCGTCCTTTTCCTTTTTTGTATGTACTACCTGCGTTGTTATTATTTAATCAAAGGAATTTCGTATAGTATATGTCAGATTAAAGTTAGTCCTAGTACTATAACGCAAACAGTTCTCTTGAAATAAAAAATAAAATAAAATATAATCCTTGCTCTGCCAGGGATGCGAAAAATATAGTTTCTGTTTTTTTGGTTACTATTTCACAAACGTTTGTATAACTTATGAAAAATAAAAATTCCAGGAAAAATAAAAATTCCACAAAAAATGCCTGCCCACGTTGAATAAACCCCGACAAAGTTTTGAGTTGCGACATTGGTACCATAAGGGCAAGTATACGATTTATGCGTAACCGAAAAAGTCAGCCTGTCTATCTATCAGGCCTCGTCAAACAGAGCGCGTTTTTACGGCGAAAATTAAGTCATTTTAATTATTGTTCTGACTTCTTTTGTGTCATTTTCATTAATAGTGTTTATCAAGGAAAAACTGATAGAATATTTTAGAAAATTATTAATCATATGAGAATATACATAGTTCTAAAGGGCGAGATATAGCAACAAATTTTTACGCACTGCTTACAGCTCTGTGTGTTGTGTGACGTTCTCCGACGCTAAAACGCCGTGTCAAAATAATCTCAACGTCGCGTTAAATAATCTCAACGCCGTGTAAAAAAACGCGCTCTGTTTGATGAAGCCTTAAAAATCTTACATATGAAAAGATCTAAGTTGCCAAATAAATTTTCCATGAGTACCAACATAAAGGATACAATTATTTTATGTTAATATATTTTTTTTCAACTATACAATAGGTTTTAAACCATATTTATAAAATTCAGATGTAATTAAGTCTGAACCTGAGACTTGCCGTCCCTAAGCTCATTTAAAACCTATAAGATTTCATTCTCAGTAATAAAAGCATCAAGAAAAGATACACAAGTATCTAATATTCTTTGAAAAAACTGCTTACCAAAATTAAAAAAAAAAAGTTTTTTTCAAAAAAAAATTAAATAAAAACGCGAATTAATCAAAATCGGTCGTGTAATATTCGAAATTTAGTTAAGTGCGGTGGCTTTGACACTTTAAAAGATGTACCGATTGTTGTTTTAATCCTACATAATACTTGTTCGAATAATAAATTATAGTCTTTAATAATATTGGGAATGGGAACATTAGAGCAAGTACTTGCGACCCCGTCGTCCATTTTTTTTTTACATTTTTTACAAAAAACTGCACGGATTTGTCATTTTTAATCTAAAAACTAACACACGAATGTGTTACAAGCCCACATGGTGAAGATATTTTTATTTAAGGATAAAAAAATGAAAATTAAAGTGACAACTGATAACTTGGAAAGAATTCAATATTTTGAATATCGAATTTCTATTGTCGATGAAAAAGGTGATTTGATAAAAACGGCACAAAAATGTTTCATTTAAAAAACCCTTTGGTCAAATAGATTTTGTATGTGTTAGTGTTTGAAATTGATTTGATTACAAATACGATTGCATATGAATATGAGTAACAACGAACTAGATTAAATAAAATGGACAACCGAACGTACCTAAAACAAACGTTTCTATAGTTCGGTTCTATGATAAATATTTTTTCAACAAAGCATTGTTCATACCCACAATATTCCACAGATTTTTCTTGTAAAGGATGTGGAATCGTGGATATGCAAAAAAAATGTGATAAGAATCAAACGTGACATTACTATAAGGAAATCTTAAAAAAATGGTGACAAAAAATGTAAGATTTTGTAGGTATGTGTTTAATAAATTAGATTTCGCTTAAGGTGGGCATTTGGCGATAAAATGTTAGGCATCCTCTCTCTTCCTAAGAATACAAAACTCGCACCAGAATTAACAGCTTTGGGCCGATGCGGGATGTAGTTTAATTTAATTCTTGTACCCGTTCTTTTGTATATATTTTATATAGCAGCTCCTGACAAACCGAATGAGATCATGTTCAATCGCCTATTGTAAGATAAGAAAAAACCTTTGTCCAAGCAAGAAGTCTTATCTATTTCCGTAACATCACAATAAAGACTACAAAGCCAAGCATTCAGCATTGATAAGGAAAACAACAAAGGAATAACATCACGTACACCATATGAGTAAACAGTTTAAGTAAGACTTATTAAAAGATGAAGATTCAGAATTGTTTTAACCATAATGTTGTAAACTTCTCAAAAAACAAATATACTTCTTTTTTAAAAACTTGTTTTTTAATTATTTAGAAACAGAATGTATGAAATGGGAGTAGTGCCCCGTGGCTTAGTGGTTAGTGTGTCGGATTGCTAAGCGAAGAGCCGGGGTTCGAGTACCGCTCATAACCATCTTCTTTTCCGGGGTACTGCCTCTTGCGAGGAACTGAAAACATCTCAAAGAGTAAAAATTTGTCTCGAAAAAGTGCATCTAATGTAGCCGTTCGGACTCGGCGGTAAATTTTAGGTCCCTTTTAGGTGAGCATGCTATAGGTCCTCCTGTCTTGTGTGATGACTTTACAGTAATATGGAGGCTGCAGTTGCATTAAATAGTTTAATCTTTGTAGTATGTTTATTGTACTTATTATCAATGCAACATCCCCATTCTGCCGATTTAGCTCTTTTCAAGCTTCCCAGAAGTAACCCTGCACAAAATTAAGTTTGGTGTAATAAAGGAAATAAATAATTTCTTCTGAAATCGTTCAAAGTTTCTGTGGACTTATTTATTGTAAGTTGGAATACCTAACAGAAAAGCTCGAGTGTTAATAAGAAGCAAAGAAACACACTTGAATCCAGCAACATCATCTACTGAAGCTCATTATAGTGTATAATCCTTAAATAGCAATTATACGGACAAATTTACGTACATACATTTCTTGGTGCGTTAATATACAGTGTGTCCCGTAAGTCAACGTAAAGCGTACAACGGGAAAAAGAGGAGATTATATTTGTACTGGGAAAAATAAGAAACAAAATTCATCTTGGTTGGTTACGATTTAAGGGCAATATTTAAGAGAACGATGAAAATCGGTTCCCTGGGCCACATTTTAAGGTGCGGTTGTCACAAATTTTCAAATTCTGGGGTATTTCGTTTTTATATGTAATCATTGTATATACATTCTCTATAGTATTCTCATGGTGTCATTTTCGTCTGGCCATCTTGGTTGATTCGGAACTAACTTTAAATAGTGGAGACAAGTACATTTACCGATATTTAATACACTTTTGCTGTTTTCTATATCCAATCATATTGTTGATTTCAGCGCGCCTCAGTGATTCATTCCGAAAACCTTCACCCACATCACTTTACCCCAGTGCAAGAGTTGACATCAAATGATAAGGTATTGAGGAAAGAATTTTGTAGAACGCTATTGCTGAGGGAAGAAACAGAATACAACTACTTCAAAAGGATAGTCTGGACAGATGAAGAGCAGTTTACCAGAGATGAAGTTACCAATTCCCACAACTTACATTACTGGAGTCCAAACAATCCACACGTAAAAAAACAAAATAAATCACAGCACCGTTTCAGCTGCAATGTGTGGCTTGGTATTGTTGCACGCACCGTAATTGGACCACGTTTTTTGAATCCGATCTTAAATGGAGAATTCTATCTGCAATTCCTAAGAACTCTTTTGCCAGACTTATTAGAAAGTGTCCCTTTGGCAATAGCAGACAATTTGATATTTCAACAAGATGGAGCTCCAGCACACTACAGTCCCACTGAATGGCCACCAAGATCACCGGAGTTAACTCCTTTGGACTTTTACGCCTGGGGATTCATGAAGAACTACGTGTATGAAGTTGAAATTCCATCTTTGGAGCAACTTAAACAACGGATTGAGGTAGCTGGAGTGAAATTGTAGGAGAATTTGGCAGAGTAAGATTTATCTGCAGCCATACAAAGAAGATACAACCTTTGCCTTCTAAAAAGTGGGGATCATATCGAAAATTTATTGTAACATTATTGATTTTCATTTGAATAAGCTTCAATGTTACAAATATTATTAAAATTACTGGTTAAATTATTTATTTATTTAATTTTTCGCTAATAAAACTAAAAAAAAAACAAACAAAAAAACAGTTTTTCTTGGAAAGAAAAGTGCTTTTAGTTTTTTCTTAATTTCTCAAAAACTAAGATACACTTTGACATCCGGTTTTCTGTTTTTGACTAAAAATTAATAAGAGCATTGAATTTTGAAAATAAAAATAATAGTTAATTACATAAAATTTTGCAAAAAATTAGTTTTTTTTTGAATTTTTTTTTTCAAAATTTTGAGTTTGAAAATTAATTTTTTTAAAACTTTTCGCTTAAACAACTTAATTTAAAAATAAAATAAAAGAGTGGTATTCTGACTTTCCAGAAAAATATAATAAGGCTTTGTATCATTCACCGTTGTTTTTAAATAATTTTTTTTCTGATTTAAGTCAATTTTTTAGAAAATTGCCCCTTCCGCCTAAACGGGGGATATAGACCCCTCCTCCTGTACGATTTTTTTCTTGTCTTAACTCCACCTATACGCTCAAGCTTTTTGGTGCACGTTAAACCAATCACCCTGTTAATGGTATCGTCGTCTATGTTAGGAATGATATTGCTTGTCAGAGCCTTCCACAATACCGAATATGTTCTAACACGGACTTTAACTTCTTGTGGCTCAAATTCTCTATCAGGCATATCATTCATTATTGTTTTATTTACAGGAGTCCAAACTCGACAGTTATTTGACTTGTAACGAATTTGATGCGCTGTCTGATTCCATTTTAGAAATGGTTTCTCTTTGTCCTCGCACTGAAATTATTATTGCGGGCTATTTTAATGTAATTGTAATGTAAACCATTACTGTAGCTTCTCCATTTGGCACTTCCGACCATTGTGTCATTTCAGCAAATTTCTCGTCTTCCACCCATACAGTCAAATAAAACCTCCTCAACATCTTCGGTTCCAACGCTCATATTGTCTACTCTTCAGAGAAGGCAAACTTTTGCTGCTATGTCTACGCTGCCTTACAGCAACGTTTCCCCTCCTATACTTGAAAATGGAAATTTGTCAATGGGACATATTTCTTCCACACTCGTACAGGAGCAAGAGTTCTCAAAGATCTCGATATACATAAATCCGCTGGCCCGGATAGAATACCCCGATTCTTTTGAAAAGGTGTTCTTCCCCCCTGGCAAAGCCACTGCGTTAGCTTTTCTTTTGCTCCTACACTTCTGGAATCTGGCACGAGTACGATAACTTGGCCGCCAAGATTTGATGACGGGGTTTTGTAGAGGGGTCAAAAACAAACTTTTTAGTTTTCACTATGGGAGGTAGGGGCACTTTTAGAAAAAAATGGTTTAAATTGAAAAAAAAATATTAAAAAACAACCGCAACACCTACAATAAAGTGCGTTTGAAAGCCAAAAGTTTGTTCTATAATCCTGCATTTAAATTAAATTACTCATATCAATGGTTTTTGACAAATTCGCATTTAAAGTCCAAATTTTGATAAAAAACGTGAAAAAAAAGTTTAGACCGATTGTTTTCAAAATTGTCAAATGAAATTGTAAATTAGCTTATATGTGTTCCATGTAACTATCAGTTCTTAATCGAACACAAAAAACCGCATGGTTGTGTGTCTTCTAGTTTTTTTTTTTTTTTTAAATGAAAATAACTAAAACTACTTTTCTATAAAATTGGAATGTTAGCTTTTTTTACTTGCGATTTATAGGGATTATAAGGCAAGTTATGCATTCGTAAAAGAAAATTAAAAAATTCTTACAATCAAACATGACATTACGATGATAGAGAAGTCAAAAAAAGTGGGTCCGGAAATTTCGTCCGTCTGTCTGTCCGTCTGTCCGAATCGATTCCTACAGCCTAAACGGTTGGGCCGATTTGATTCAAACTTGGTATATAGTATTTTTAGAGTACTCTTCACGACTTTTTTTCGAATTGGCATTCTAGCTCCAAAACTAACCGTATGCCATATAACTTTTAATGAAAAACTTATTTTTCTCGAAAACGGCTCCTACGATTTCAAAATCGTAAAACTTTCTGAATGGTGTTTTCTATGCAAAATCTTTCTTTAAGTTTTAATGGATTTTTCAAAAAAAGTTTTATATCCCATATGCCCGTTTTTTTTTAAATCAGACTTTCCGACGGATTTTGGTGAAATTTTCAAAATATATAGTGTTTTATGATTTAAAAAATATTGCTTACTAAAATTTTCAAAAACATTTTTTTTTAATTTTTAATATTTAAAAAAAATTATTTTGTTTTTTGAATATTTTGAAATCGGATCTATAGACTTTTTTAATTTTTCTCCTAGTATAAACTATAGATTTCTTTAAATTGACATACTCAAAAAAAATTTAAAATATGTTTTCGAAAAGTTTAAAAAAAAAAAAAAAAACAGCAAAGAAAAAGATGGCTTACAACATTTTTTTCAAAAAACGTTAGGAATAGTGTTTTTTTGATTTCTTAAAAAAATTATTTGTTTAATATTTTCCCCAAAATTTTATTTCATATTGCTCGGCATTAAGCCCAAAGATGGACAAATTTTCCGAAACGCGTGTTATGAATATGAACAATGACACCATTAGTTTAAGTATTAATGATGACATCGAAAAACCGCCACCAGCAAAAGTATCTAGATTTTAAGTTTATAGCTTTTCTCATGGGAACGGAAACGCAATGAATCAAATTGCATTGCATTTCCTTTACCAAATACGATAATAAAAAAAATTGCAAACTCAACTGTAAATATAAAAATTATGATTGTAATAAACATTTTTGGAAAAAATAAAGATTCATTATTGTATAACCTTAACTGGCGCCGAAAAAGTTGATACGAAGTGTTAAAAGAAAAAAAATATTTTAACGCGAAGAAACGAAGCTATATAAGTATTTTTCTCAAAGAAACGAAAACGAAGAAGTTGATACGAAGTGTCAAAAAAAAATTATTTTAACGCGAAGAAACGAAGCTACATAAATATTTTCTCAAAAATATATATCTAACTGATTGCTAAGAACTAATTGCAGTCATAGCAAATCAAAAGTAAAACAAAAAAAAAAAAACTAAAGTGGTAATAAGATACAAAAAAAAAAAAAAAAAAAAGAGAACAAAAGTAACGTAGAGCATTTAAATAAAAGAAAAAAAAGAAACAAAACAGTGATAACATACAAACATACATTAGTGAATAGTGAAAATGACAGAACAAGACCAAAGCCAAATGCAACAATGCATCGCTATGCTAACGAATTTAATTGTCCAAAATGCAAGGGCATCCACAAGCATAGAAAAAGATTTAGAATTTCTACCAACTTTCAACGGAGTGCCGGGAACATTACTTTCTTTTAAATAGAGAAGGAGATATTCTGACAACAACAAATACTATAGTTCATGAAATCCGGACAACAACGGATGAACAAATAAATTCAAGACTTTATAGGTATCCGAAAGTCCATGAGATGGAAGTTAAAAGACTGTTAGAAGAAATGGAAAGAAATGGAATAATTAGGAAAAGTAAAAGCAAGTATAGTTCACCGATAATAGTTGTACCCAAGAAAAAAGACAACTCAGGGATTCAGAAATTTAGAAAAGTTGTCGATTATAGGAGATTAAATCAGTTTACTATAGATGACAAATATCCTATACCTAATATTGATAGCGTTCTTGACAAATTAGGAAAATCCCAATACTTCAGAACAATTGACTTGGCTAAAGGCTACCATCAAATAATGGTTGCTGAAAAAGATATAGAAAAAACAGCATTTGTGACTCCTGGCGGTCTTTATGAATATGTTCGTATGCCTTTTGGTTTGAAGAATGCTTCAGCCACTTTCCAACGTATGATGAACGATATTCTCCCCGAATATATAAATACAATCTGCGTTGTTTATATGGATGATATATTAATCTTTTCGACATCACTGGAGGAGCATATAATTTCATTAAGAAAGATTTTTACCAGACTTAGAAAACACAATTTAAAAATTCAAGCAGATAAGTGCAGTTTTGTTAAAAAACACACTGAATTTTTAGGTCACGTTTTAACAAAAGATGGTATGATGCCAAATCCAGATAAGGTCAAAGCTATACAAGAAATTGAAATACCAAGAACCGAAAAACAATTGAAAGGATTTTTAGGAACCACAGGGTTCTATAGAATGTTTGTTAAGGATTATTCAAAAATAGCCTACCGTATGATCAAATTTTAAAAAAAGGCAACAAGATAAATCCAAATGATCCTCAATATATAAAAAAGAATTTTCTCAGCGCAATCAAAGGTGGTTACTTAAACTTCAGAAGTTTAATTATGAAATTGAGTATTCGCAGGACAGAGAAAATAAGGTCGCAGATTATTTAAGCCGATTAGAAAATTCTGAGAAGATAAATGAAAATAATGACGAAGAGTCGAATTTAGAAATATCTGATTTTCAAACCCAACACTTAGTTGATGAAGAGATATTAGATCACATAAGTATAAAAGATAATATTGTTAATAAATACAGAACACAGATTTTATTAACATATAGTCCAGAGCATGAAGCTCAGACACTGCATAAAAGAACAATTATAGAATTAAATCCATTGGAAGACGAAAATAGAATAAAAGATTTATTAAAAAGATATATTAAGAACGGTCAAACGGGAATATACTCCGAAGTTAATGACTCAGATTACAATAGAGTAAATTAATTTTAATAGAACTTTTTTCATCAGACAATAATATCAGATTCATACGATGTTCGAAAAGAGCACAAGAAATTAAAACAGAAGCAGAATTACATAAGCAATTGTCATTATACCACACTAAAGAGTCAATGCATAGTGGTATAAATTAATGTTACTATAGCCTAAAAGATAAAATATATTTTCCTTAATTAAGGGAGCAAATCCGTCTAATAATAAGTAATTGTAATAAGTGCAGAGAAATAAAATATGACAGCAAGCCAATTAAAGCAAAGTTTGAAATCTCAGAAACTCCAAAAGACCAAATGCTCAAGCTTAGATATTTAGAAAACAAAGTAGAACAAATTCAAGATAGCATTGCAGATGCTAAGAATAATGTTTTCCATCCAAGTATATTAACCGCAGAAGAAATTAGAATATACGATATTGATTTCTATAAATTAAAATTAGTAAAGGTTGGCATACTGAAATATATTAACCAATCAATAATTATAGCAATTAAAATTCCAAAAGATTATATCAAAGTAGATCTTAAACTTGTTTTACCTATGCCAAACACAGAATTTTTCGAGATTGATGAAAAAGATGAATATGTTGTAACAGTAAACAAAAACAATTTCGTATATCAAAAAGACAAATTGTTAAAAGATTTAAAAATAAGCAAACACTGTATTTGGAAAAATGAATGTAAACTTAAATTCAACAACAAAACAATAATTGAAGCAATTGATGGAGAAACATTAGTAGCTAAAAATACTGTTAAGGAAAAAACTCAAAATTGTGACGATCGGACAATAATATTAAATGGAAATAATTTAATAAACTTTTATAATTGTAGCCTAGAAATTTTTCAAGAAAAATTTGATAATCGAATAACAAAAATTCAAGCCAAATATTTGTATCCTAGTAGTAGTATTAACAACTCATTGCCAAAAATTGTAAGCTTTGAAAGTGTAATGATAAAACATTTCGAAAACATTTAAGAAATTAAGGAGTTAAAGTTCGACAAAAATTTATCTTATCCTAATTTTATTCGCTGTTATATTTATTATCCTATTTATTTTATGATTTAGAAGAAATAATGTCAATGTAAAAATTGTAAATACAGATGTAAATAAAAGAAATCAGGAGAATTCAAAATCTGGCGGTGAAGGTGTTATGAATATGAACAATGACACCATTAGTTTAAGTATTAATGATGACATCGAAAAACCGACACCAGCAAAAGTATCTAGATTTTAAGTTTATAGCTTTTCTCATGGGAACGGAAACGCAATGAATCAAATTGCATTGCATTTCCTTTACCAAATACGATAATAAAAAAAATTGCAAACTCAACTGTAAATGTAAAAAATATGATTGTAAAAACATTTTTGGAAAAAATAAAGATTCATTATTGTATCAAACTTTAACTCGCGCGTCGCTATTTAAAATAAATTATATGTTTTTAAATAGTTTTTAAATCTTAAATTAATTAAAATTAACATTTATAACAAATATTGTTTTAATTTTATTTAATTATTCAAATAATTGATGACTACATCGAGACAAAAACCTCAAATTAATACCATATTTTTTTTTAGTTCTCCAGCAAAATTATGTTTTTAAATTCATCTCATAAGCATATTCAGCTGTAACTTATCTTGGATGAAATGTTAATATCAATCAGTTATCCGGGCGTAATATTTTACGTTTCCTTTAAATACTTACGGTTCATAGATATCTTCTACCAATATTCTTGTATTCATAAATTCAAAAGCAGAGTATATCACATACTATTTAAAACAGAAAAGTAGATTTCTAAAATTAATTAAATTTTTTTTCAATTTTTTATAAAACATTGCAATCGTTTCAACATATACAAATAATTGGCGTTTTCGTTGAAATCTGTCCAGCTATACGCATCCTTGAGAAAGTCTTTCAAAATCTCAGTGTTTACTTACAAATTCTTTTCATTATTTATTTTTTACTGATCTTAAGATGCTGTTCCAGTTCTTAGCGCCAATTAATTAGGGCGGGGGAAATGTTCAGCAGTTAGCCCCATTTAACGTTGGCGATCTTAAGAAACAGGAAAAACGTATCAAAAAACTTTTGGGTATAAAGATCTCAGTGAAGAGATGGGAGTTATTGGGTTTATTCAAAATAAAATGCTGGTTCATAATATTTCAATCACGTTGCTCTTTATTGATTTGTTCAAAACTTCATCAAACATTGGCCTATTACAACTTTTTCTAGAGTTTTTTTTCACTTTTTTAAATAAAAATCTTTATATTTCTTACTAATTTTATTACTTTATTGTTATTTATGTACTTTTTTATTTTTACAAATTTACTACTTTACAAGTTCATTGAATTTAATAAAAAAAAATATTTCTCTTAATTAGTATTTTTTAGGGACATGCACTTTAAAAGTTTTTTTATACATTTTTATTTTCTAATTATTTATTGTTTTTCTTACGAACAAATATCTTTTGTTGTTATGGTTAATTGCATTTTTTATATAATTGTAAGATTTATTTTCATCTTATTTATATAAAATGGCAAATGCCTATTTTTTACTATGTATTCTTAAAAACATTTAGTTATAGTTGACTGTATATATATTCTCTCCTAGTTATGGAGTCAAAAATCAATCACTAAATAAAATTTATAATTTTAATAAATCTTTACATTATAAAACTTAACACAAATTATAATGATGATTTCTTGTTTTAAATATATGTATTTACAGAGTTAAGGCTTTTTGATATAGAAACTTTTGGTTCTGGTAAAAATTGAAAAAAAAACAAAAAAAACTAACTTGTGAGTGATTTCTTATCTATTTATACTGCTAAATAATAAAATTCGTACAGCTATGAGATTAAAGTATTTAATTTATTTATTTTTTTAGTATCAAAAAGTTATAATTACAACATATTTTGATCTCTGTTTATCAGTTTCTTACATTTAGTCTATAATTCTATTTGGCATGTATAATTTGTTGATGTTAATTTGGCATATACATATGATTATTCTGCCTAAAATATGATGCAAACATTTCAATTAAGCTACTTAAAAAATGTTTATTTTTCATGCGTTTTTGATTTGAAAATGAATAAAATATCATACTTTTGCAACCATTTTAAACACCTATTCTACACTTAACCATATATCCTGAAAATATACTAATGTCATTTACATAAAATCTATACACATATAACATCGCCTGGCGATGAGCTCTTAAGATCGTTGACGTCTTCAAGACTACAAGTTTCCTTACCTTCAACCACCCGATATTCGACTACATCTTCATCGTTGACGCTTTCGGACGGTCACAACTGTTCACGTCACATGAACACATCCCCGCTAACCGGGCCTGTCACTTTCCTCGGTGTTGTTGGCACTCCATGTGGACAGGTTGTTCCCTTGCCACTGGACTCGTCTTCGAAGGTTACCATTTTTTCGCGAGGTTTTATTAAAATTTGTGGTGGGGGCGGTGGAGGTGGGGCACATAGAATCGTTTGGGCCTGCAAATTGTGGTTGGTATTGCTCACTTGAATAGGTGAACGTCTTGGTGGTGGCAGAGCCAGGTCTCCTACGCCCGATAGATTAAACTCACTTATACTACGTGGCACAAAGTACTCCATATGATTTTCTGGAACTCCAGTTGATCGACGCACTGGAGTATTGCGTTGGAAGGCTGAAGACCGTCGCGGTAGCGAACTGTATTGAGTAAGTGTATGCTGGGCGAACAGCGGGTTTTGATGATTATTTGGTATAAGTTCAGTCTGGCGCTGTCAGGATTTTGGTGTCACTGACACTGAAACTAAAGCAACATCATCAGAAGCTGGAAGAACATGGTCTTGAACGCTAAATTTTCTTAGCCAAAGAATGATTTCTGTCTGAATAAGACTGAAACACATGGCAACTACAGCCATTCCTATGAGAATATAGCCAGAAGCTAAATAGAGGCTTAGATTTCCCGTTGGAGCGAGATCACCGAAACCGATAGTACCAAGTGAGGTGAAGCAAAAATAAAGTGATTCCAGAACAC
Source organism: Platycheirus rosarum (assembly GCA_963971375.1). Classification (NCBI taxonomy): domain Eukaryota; kingdom Metazoa; phylum Arthropoda; class Insecta; order Diptera; family Syrphidae; genus Platycheirus; species Platycheirus rosarum. The sequence goes on along the minus strand of OZ020508.1, from coordinate 88,383,313 downwards.
TCCAATTCTGCATTTTATGAAATAGTACCGCCCCCAAGGAAACGTAACATATAAGAACCATAATGCATATGGATATTGGAACACTCGGCGAATTGGCCAGTTGATATGATGGCATTGTATAGTGATGAATCTTACCAGCTGTATGATGAGCAAAGTGGTTGGTTGCAACACTTGCTGATGTATCCTGAGGAGGAGCTTTCGTTCCGCCACCTGTGTTTTTCGAACCCGTCTTTCGGAACAGGCAACGCATTGCTGACGACAATCCCTCACCCATTGCAGAGAGATATAACAAAATAATTGGGATTCCAAAGAGGGCGTAGATTAGGGCAGCTATTCGACCCCATTGTGTCCGAGGAGATACACCACCATAACCTGCACAAATAATTAAAAGAAAACAAAAAAGTATATTATTCAGTAAATAATAATAATAATTATTATAATATTAATAATTAATCTTTGAAAGAAATCAAGGGAAATTGGAAAGGATTTATGTTCTTATTTAAATAATAATTGTTATTTTCATATTCTACCTTTCGTGCCTGATGTGTTTGTGTGATAGTGGCATGAACAAATAACAAGGGAGTTTGTCAAATTTTGAGACTATACGACTTATTGATTTTTTAATAGATACATTTGTTTGCGTAATATTCATCGAAGGAGCTAAGCCGTAGTGACTTATTAGCGTAGTGAATCTCTTAAAGCAGCGTGGTCCAACAATTTTATCGCTGAATCCGAATATCTGCATGAGAATCACCACTTCGTAACAAAGTTTATTCTTGGAAGATTTGCCCTTTCCTTCCAAGATAAGCAGGGCTACGAAAAGCAAGGTGATTCTGGTGGGAAACAAACCTGTAACCTCTTTGGCATAGCAGTTCAAAACGCTTAGCCAGCTATCCGGAGCATAGTGATTATGTTTTTTTTTTGACATGTCTTTTGTCGTTAGGTATATCATGATTTGCCCCATGCCACTGTCTATGAGTGGCGCACTTTCATCAACGAAATTAAACAGAATGCAATCATATCAGTATGTTTATAATGAACCATCTCTAATCTTATTAGACGATCAGATACTGGACCAACAATTCTAAGATGCTATTCAAAAGTTTAAATAAAACTCCCATCAATTCCTGGTGTTCCAGTAACTTGCTTAAGTCTCTTGGAAAGTATTTAAAATCATAGTAATGCCTCTTGTCTCTCCAATAAAAAGGAACTCTTTGTATTGGTGCATAAAAAAAACTTCCTAATTCCTATATAATAATTGAAATAATTTGATTCATTCAAGAATATAAAAATGTTGGTTTCGGTGTTGATTCGATTAGTCACTGAGCGAAAAAACTCAACGTAAAATTTAATAAATCGTATTCCATTTAACGTTGGGAAATAGTATCACGAACGTATTTGAATTTATGTTGAAAATATTGATTTAATTATGCAACGTTATTTTAAGTATTGTCATTCTTGTTTTAAAGTTAAACGTAGTCGATTTAACGTATCAAGTACTTTCAACGTTGTTTTAAAATGGAAAATGCTAAAAAATCCATGCATATACACAACTTTCAAAGTGTAACATAGCTGATTCTAATTCATTCAAGCTCATTTCGCAGTGGCAACCACTTCAAACTGTTGCCAAGTTTTAACTTATGATTATAGGTACTATGAGGCAAGTTATGGATTCGTGCAAATAAAAAAATTTTAACAATTAAACATGACATTACGATGATAGAGAAGTCGAAAAAAGTGCTCCCGGAAATTCCGTTCGTATGTCCGTCTGTTTGCAACTCTATAGCCTAGACGGATGGGACGATTTGCTTCAAACTTGGTAGTTAGTATTTATTTGGTAGTATATCGGTGGGTGCCATACAATCTTTAAAAACAAGTTTGATTTTCTCGAAAACGGCACTAACGATTTTGATAAAACTTTTAAGGTGCAACAAGACATCTATCAGTTAGAATGATTTTTTTCAAAAATTGTTCTATAACGATACTTTTCATAGAACCGGTTTTTTTAAAGGCGGTTTTATCGTAAACCATTATCCCGATTTTAATAAAAGTTTGCACACACGAATTCATTTATAATTCCATTAATATTACATCTCAAAATTTTCAAAACCCTTTTTTTTTGATTTTTTTAAATTTTGTAAAAAAAATGGGTTTCGTAATATTTTGAAAACGGGTTGATGGAATTTTTTTTAAATAATTTTCCCAGATGAAAACTACAGATTTTCTTATAATGATATACTAAAAAAAAATAAAAAAAAAACTTATCGAGAAACTGGTGATCTCGTTGGTAGATCTTACACAGTGGTAACAGATGTTTTTAATAAATACAGAAATGAAGGGACTTTGCAGAATAAGGTGGGTAGAGGCAGGAAAAAAATATTAGCAGAAGCAAATGAAAGGTACATCGTACACAAAATGAAGCACAACCCTAAGAAGCATCTCAAGTAACAGTACGGCGTACTTTAAGGTCAAAAGGTTTTAATGGTAGAATTGGACAGCGCAAACCTGTTATATCCAAAGTCAATAAACAAAAGAGACTTAATTTCGCCAAAGAATATGTACATAAAACCCAAGACTTCTGGAAGACTGTAATTTTTACTAACGAAAGCAAGTTTAATTTATATGGTAACGATGGAAGGCAAAAGGTTTGTCGAAAACCAACCCTAAAAATACTGCCCACAATGTAAAAATGTGGTTGCTTTACAATGTACTTTCACAGTTAAAAACTCCACCTCAATCACCCGACATAAACCCCAAAAGGAGGTGCAACTTCCTATTAATGTTGCTGTGTTCGTGTTTTATTAACTTTCTTCTTTAATTTGTTTTTAATTTTTTTTTATTTTTGAAAAAAAACTTTTTTATTTATTTAATCTATATGAAGGTAAAATAAAATTCTTACAAATAAAATAGTTTATTTAATAATGAATCAACCAATTATCTGGTATTTTACTTGTGAAGTAGGTCTTGTGCGAGCAAGTGTAGGTATATATGGATAGTTTGTTTAATTATAGTTTTCTAAATTCATTTTTATTTAAGTTTTTTCAAATTAAAAGGCCCTACCCAAAAACCTACCTTAACAGTTAGTTTGTGCGACTATGTTGTGGGTTTTCTTAAAAATTGTAAGCTTGTTATTCGTCATTTAACACATATAATGTGTAATAAAAATCATTAATTATATTTTATTATATAATTAATTAATTAAAGAAAACTAACAAACCTTTAAAAAACAAGTAAAAAAGAATAATACATCGAAAATTATTTTTAGACATATGTACATTATTATGAATAAAAAAAAACTCATTTACAAACATCAAAGCCAGATGTTTTTGTTTAGATTATACAGTAGGTATTCACTGTATAATCTAAACAAAAACATGTGGCTTTGTAGTCCGGTCAAATTAGACCAAAAAATATGAGTGATGTTACATAAATTCACACCCAGCTGAAAATTGGTAGGATTGCTAACAACACCTTCATAAATAAAATCTAAAAAGTCCTCATCGATCCGACACCTGCAAAAAAAATAAAAAAGTCAAAGTTCACAAAAACGGGTTTTTCGCGATTTTCAGAAAAACGGTAAGTTTTATCATAAAATATGCTGAGACAAAATTGTAGATTAGATAATTATCTATAAAAATTATTAAAATACCATTTTTTCTAAGACTCGGCGTTTTCGAGATATAACGATTAAAAAAGTTGAAAGAGTTGTAATTGTCATAATATGCACTGCACATGCATATGCACACGTTTCCAAGCCATCTTTGGCTTTGAGTTAGTGTACTTAGCGCGTTTTTTAATGTGGTTTCAAATAGACCTAGGTACCAGGTTATTTTACGGATCTGTTCTGATTCTGTGTAAAGAAACGGCGAACGTGCCGTTGCCCTCTTATTAGTGGTCTACATGATTAAGGGCACGCTTTCACAATTTCAGCAATTTAGCAATTCAATTTAACAAATACCACTATTGTTGTAGGTGAAGATGTAGACTTACTCGTATTACTCACTGCTCAAACTCCAATCGAAAAAACAATTTTTTTGTTTAAACCTGGAAAAGGTCAACATCAATCAATAGTAATATATTCATCGAAAAGTTTATCTACTTGAGCAAAGTGTCAAAATCATGTACTATTTTTAAACGCAAAAACTGGATGTGATACGACATCCGCATTTTTCAGAAAGGGTAAAACAACAAAATACCCTCAAATGTCGTGACAGAAATGTTTTAGCTTCATCTCATCAGCCATCAGTCGTGTATTGTACGTACTTTAAAATTGAAAGTGTCAAACGTGAAAGTGAACAAATAATAAAAATGATTTTATTTAATAAAAAATTGTTAGACATATTTATTTGTATTTTTGTGCAACTAGCTTCTACCCGCCACTTCATCTGCGCTATATTAGAATTGGGTCCATAAAAAACAAACTTGGTAAGTAAAGCGAAAAAAAACTTTCAGCCATACATCATTTACCATTCAGCATATATATTTTTCCTACAGGAACCGTACATTTTTCCGGCATAAGAAACAGCCTATTTTCTATGCAGCAGTTAAGCCGTTGAGGCGTTATCTTAACATCCAAACATACGAACATTCTAATTTTATAACATTTATTTATAATATTTATTGATTTATATAAAAAAGGCATGTATTCTATAAATTAAGGTTATTTTTTAAAAATTAATAATAATTTGAAATGAAAAATAAATCGATTAAATTCCAAAAATATAACAAAACGTTTTAATCTCTTTGTTTAATATACTTAACTTACCATTATAAATTTATTCTTAATACATAGTGTAAGCGAATTTATACAACTCCTATGTATTTCTATTTAAATAGTCCCATAATCATGCGATTTAAGATCAGTTAACTTTTATTACTCTCTTGAAGTGGACCAATAAATTGTATTTCTTTTGTGATCAATTCTCGGACTTTTGACTATTGACTTTGAAGTTTTTAGTCGGGTTTCTCATGTTATTTTCTTTATGGTGCCGAAACCCGTGAGTTAGAAATCGTACAGAGAAAAGAAATACATTTAACGCATTAGAGTCCGCTTGAAAAATGGAGATCTCCGCTCGTTCAGCATACAGAGGACAAGTCACAAAAATCATTAAGTCTAACTCTGCAACTGAATATTTAAATTCTCCTGAGTCCCAAATGGATGACGAGGATAAGTTGGATGAAATCGAGGAAGAATTAATTTTCTTTATCGAGCGTTTGACGGCAGCCCATGAAGGTCTATTTATTTCCCACCAGGAGGTAAAAGATAAGAACCTTATCAAAGAAGAAGACATGAACAGAGAAAACGAAAAGTTTGCAGAGTACCAAGACTGCGCCATAGGAACACTGGCTAAACTTAAGAAGAAAGGGACACCTAGAACAACAAACCTAAACGAAACATCAGATGTAATGCACAAATCAGTCAAGCTGCCGGTGACCTTAAAAAAGTTTGATGGAAATTTTCAGGAATGGTTGCCGTTTTGGGACCGATTTCGTACCAAAATTCATGAAATATGGTGGTACCGAACGCTTAGTCGATAAACACATGCAACAACTAATTGTTCTTCGACCGGTAAATTTTCCGACTGGTGTTACGGGATTACGTCATCTATATAATTCAATTACCGCATGCAGTCGCACTCTCACTGCCTTACAAATCCCATTACACCACTACTTCTTCATGCTGAAGTCCATTTGGTTGTTAATCAAAACCAACGTATTAATAAAATGGAAATAAAGCTACTTTATTTTAATTAAATTAAGGTTAACAATTTAGAAAAAACATACTTTTAAAACACTACATTCCTGCCGCCGACGATGGTATGTTTTCGGATCCTCCTAATTGGCTGCTGTCAAGTGGCTTGTACCAAGCGGCTTCTATCATCTGTCTTTTTGTGTCGAAGTGTCACTTGGCGCGTAGCGTTGTCAGGATGGCATAGCACGTCGATTGTAAAGCGTGAAACAGATTGAACCAGCGACAGCACCAGCACCGTCAACAGCAAACAGCACGCTCACGCTGACCAGTAAAATAAATTGAAACACATTGCTACCAGCACCAGCATCGTCTTCTTACTTCTGTTTGACACTTTGTGTCATAAAAAAGTATACGAAGTTTTCTTTTGCCCCGAATTTCACTTGCTCAAAGTTGGTAGCAATGGAACAGCAACAGCAAATTTAGGACTTTGGTCTAACGACGCTGGTGACGTTGCTGGTGCTGGTCTAATCTAATTTGAGCCATTGAAATACATTGGTTCTAAATTAATGGCGGCCGCTGTTGCTGGTTCAATCTGTTTCACGCATAAGGCTACCGCCACAGAGGCCCTCCAGAAGGCTCACGCACCCTACAGATAGCGAACTGTGACCTGTACGCGGCGATCTATACGGGTGCAGAGAGGCTGAGTAGTTGTACTTGTACATTGTGGAGGTTCTGCATTGTCCGGAGCGGAAACAGGCTGGGGTGCAATATCACATGGTTCTGCTCCTAAATATGCAGGCTTCAAACGATCTATTGAAATTTTAGTCGTCTTTCCTCGAACGCTCAGCTTAAAAAAATTTCATATCGTTGAATTTGAGTTTGAGAGAATGGTTTGATTTCAATTGGTTTTAATTAAATTTCACAAACCGAAGATTTACTTGATGTATTTAACCGAGAAGTGTCAAGCGAAGTGTTTTCATTCTTTAAACATTGGTCTAGTAGATCTTGAAGATCACCACTAAAACTAAAATATAGCTGTTTAATTTTAGAAAAAGTTTCATCTTCAAAATATTTTTTCTTGGCAGGATCGGCAGCCGTGTTAACAATGGCCGTATGATCCTTTTTCGCCATTTTAAAAGCTTCCTCTACTTCAATGAAACACGAGTTCACATACCCCTTTGAGAATCGCGTCGTTGTATCTTTAGGGATTTTTTTAGAAAAGTTATCATAATCGTTTCTTAGTTCTTTGAGTCTTAGCTCTTGAGCTTCTATAATTTTAACCAACTTCGACATTATTCTTATTTATCAAAAGGCACAGTTCTTTTTATGTGTGGGTATTTCAGAATTATTTAATTTATTAAATCTTTAAAAGCAATTTAATTCAATTTAATGAAAGGTCAATTCTTTTATTTAATTATATTTTATATATATATATATATATATATATATATATATATATATATATTTTAATTAAAAGGAATAATTATAGTTACCGCCTTTATATATATATTATTAGCGGGAGCGTTCTGGATACCGTTGTTGCTAAGTCCTGTTGGTTAGCAGTTCAAACTGTATGTCCTGTTGTGCCTTATGTTCCGTTAATTGTCCGGCGATGATTTCCTAAGGCAGGTCACAATCCGTTAATTCACAATTTGATGTGTACGGCTTTTCCAAAAGCCGTCGGCAAAACGCAAATTATAACACTCTCGATTTTATTCGTTTTTTTTTTAAATGTTTTAGTTCAGTTGTATTTTCAACTTAAAAATTCACGATTTTTTATTTTTAAACTTAAAAAACGCACGCTGTTTCTTTTTAAAGAACTCGAAGGACCATGTTCTTGACCTAAGGCGTAGGTTCAAGAAATAAAAGAAGAGTTTAACTAATATAAACTAAGTTGTGGCCAATAAAGAAAATTAAGAAAATACGATTTCAACAACGTTATTATGTTTATTATTTAATTGATAAGGCTAAGTTGTAGCTACTTATTACAGTTCAATATTGCAAGTGAAGCTTAGATTATAATTTTACTTAAACGAAAGTACGTTATATAAAATATTCTTTACAGCTGATCGTTCTATGAAAAGGGTCAACAACCTTTACATGGAGAAATGACTTCCAGATTTACTTCCAAATTTATTTAGTTTACAAATACAAACAAAATTGAATCAATGCCCCTCGTAAGAGGTCTAAGTATGAGCGAGATGCACTCATTTTATTTTTTCTTTTACTCTAAATTTTAAATAGGTATTCTTGGTTATTGGAATTCTTTTGCTTACAAGAAAGAGAAAGTTATTTAATAATTAATAGGTTCTTTCATTTTTTACAATTCCTTTTTAGTTTTTACTTTCTTTTCATGGCGGTCGGTCAACATAAATAATTTGAGTTCTTTAAAATAGAATTAAACGTGTCTGAATTTTAATGTGCGATACAAGTTATATAATATTGTGCATTAACATTGGATCAATCATTGACTATGGATTTTGCATTTCATGCAGTATTTTATTTTTTATAAAATTTGTTTTGTTGTTGGTTTTTATTAGAAGCCAACATTGTCTGTCAGCGAAATAGTTGGTAAGTTGCGTACGAATATAATCATATCGGTCACGCTCTGGAGCTGCGTCAATTATTGGTCGGAGTTCAGTAATGCGTGCGAGCGGCAATTGCTTGCAAACGGTGTCGAACTTGCGGGCATCCTGGGCTATTCCTGATGCTCGAAAATAAAAGTTCAACGGAAAAACCAATTGTCCACATCCGACTCAACGAACGATTTTTAAAACACCTGGTTGGTGTGATCAAAAACTAACTGAACTGTTACAAAATTCCTACCGCCGACGATGGTATGTTTTCGGATCCTTCTCATTGGCTGCTGTTGGTTCAGACTTTTATTGGCTGGTAAATAAATAGTGGTTGATGGCATCGCAGAACCAGTCCCCGCAAGTAGTTGTGATGTTCCGAATCGGGTGTTTTATCTACCTCATCGACACGTCTACAATGTGAAAATTTTATTTCAAGAGATATGGAAAAGGAAACTGTTCTGGAATGCAACAATACTTTGTGACCTATTGGCTGAATGGGACGAGTGCACCAAAAATCTGTTGCAATTAAAGGATGTGGCTATACCAAGGTTTGTCGCAGCGTTCGCATCTACAAGTAAAGTGTACATCCATATTTTTGCTGACGCCAGCATGGAAGCTTACGGTACTGTGGCTCACCTTAAAAGCATCGACTTCAAAAATGAAAGCAGTGTTGGTTTCTTGTGAGCCGAGTCGCTTTACTTAAAGAAGATGGAACAAAGGAGCTTACGTTACCCAAACTAGAGTTGACCGCTGCCTTAATAGCATCTCGTTTGAGTTGCTATCTTAAGAAGTCCCGAAAAATACAAATTGAACGAGTTTATTTGTGGACAGACTCTAAGATTACACTCAATTGGATACAGGGAGAGCAGGACCGCTTGAAACCTTATGTGCAAAGTCGCGTTTCCGAGAACCGTCGTCACACAAAAGAATTCAGAATGGAACCATTGCTCTGGAAAAAAAATCCTGCTGATCTCCTCACAAGGAGAGATGCTAAATACACCCGTACGTTTTCTCTGTGGACTGAAGGACGAGCTTGGCTTAAAGATGAAAATTATTAAACTGATGACAGCTGTAACCCTTCAACGACTGTTGTTCCATTGGTTTTGATTGAATCTGTTCCCGAATGTACAAAATATCAACCAGTTTTCTGTTATGAAGACTTCAGTACATGGAATCGCATGCTACGTTTTACTTGTTTCATATAATTGGATCAGGTACATACAGTTCAATATGTTTACTTATGAAATTAATTTGTTACAGAAATCGAAACCTATATCTGGGTCATCCAAAATTGCCAAACTTTATCCATTTCTGGATGATGAAGGTTTGAAGCGTTTAGGTGGCCGATTTCAGTCCTTACAAGAGTCAGAAGATTTCAAACTATCATACTACCAACGGAGTCTCATATTACGGAATTAATGAAAAATCTCTCTATAACGGGATCAATACTGTTCTTTCTCAACTACGGACCCGTTTTTGGATTCCAAAAGGACGGCAACTGGTGAAGAAGCTGCTCCAAAGGTGCGTCGTTTGCAAAAAAAAATATGGGGCAAACCAGCCTCACAACCATTTGGATTGGACCTCTGCCCATCGAAAGACTCACATGGTCGAGAGCATTTTACACTGTTGGAATTGACTTTGCGGGTCCTCTCTACATATTTGACATGGCTAAAACGTACTTTATGGTGTTTACGTGTGCTGCTGTTACTACAACTATGTCAACCGAAAGTTGTTTAATGGGTCTTCGTCATTTCATTGCCAGGAGGGGAGTGCCGTCGGTCATTTATTCGGATAACGCACAATCTTTCCACCGTGCCGCCTTGGAACACAACAATTTCATTTTCGATTATGAAGCCATCCGTGATTTTGTATCGAACAGGCGTATTAGATGGAAGTTCATAGTCGAATGTGCGCCTTGGTTGGGTAGAACCATAAAGAACGTTCTTAAAGTTGTCATCGGAAAAGCCAAGTTGAATTTTGAGCAACTACGCCAGAAGGAATTGTCAACGTTCGCCCCCTCACATATATAAGAAACAATCCACTTGAGGCTGCCCCTGACCCTTTTTTCTTAACGAATAATGGGAATTTTCTCAACCTTAATGAAGCAGCTGCTGGTTCAAATAGTATCCAACTTTTTTGGAAAGATTAAGACACGTGAATGCTCTATGGAAACGGTGGCGCTTAGAATATATGCATTTTTTTCATTCGTTTCACCTAAGTAAATATTATTCGGAAAACCAACTTAAGCGAAATGACGTCGTTCTAGTCTTCGACGCTGGGAAGCCACGAATCCACTGGAGAATAGCTATTGTTGAAAATGCTTTTACTGGTCGTGATGTCATGGTTAGAGCATGTGAGATAAGGTCATCAGACGGAACTAAAAGAAGAAAACCTATCCAGTTGCTATACCCATTGTAGATCGATCCTGTTCCCTCGGCCGGAGGATGTTAGAAATTATAATGAAGTACCAAACAATTATGATATACCTTATACTTTGAGTTGGTGGTTGGGTGCTGTATGAATAGGGTAGGCACTGAATGGCATCAAACAGGTGATGCACAGTTGCTGAACCTATCTCGTATGCATCAATTGTGCTTATTTTACCTCCCCGCGGTAACCACCGGGTACTGGTTTGTCCTTCCAGACTTTCCTGCTAAACTTATAAGCGCGAGTGTTGAACACAGAAAAAATAGCAACACTTTAATGCTCTGCTTTAATGACTGTTCTGGTCGATTCGCAGAAGTCTTGCATGAGCCCCTCAGAGAGAGGACGTACAGCGGATTAGCCCAACCAATTGGATCAACGGTGGCTTCAACAGTCAACGAAGCAGAGACGTCATTGGGGCAATTCAATGCAAGTCAGGGCATTGAAATAGAGATGTTGGCGGATGAGCCCTTAATGGGCCAACGGCAGTGCTCATATGCCCGAAGTAGGTTACTGACTCCGGATTCTCCGGTTCCTTTTGTCCAAGGAATCCAAAAAAGGATCTGGCCCTCCAGGTTGGAAGTTGTGCCCTAGACTGCTATACAGAGCAGAAATTACTGCCATCCAAGAAGTGCGATTGGATGGGCCGGGATAACGGAGGATGAAAAACTGACGTGTATTACGGTGATTGTGCAAGAAGACAACAGCATTTATTTAGAAGCGGATTCGTCATAAGCGGTAGACTTAGGCTAGAAGTTTTGGGCTTTCGACACATAATTGAGCGACTTGTGACAATCCGTATCAAGGCAAAATTCGCCAACATTGGCCTCATATGCGCTCATGCCCCCGCAGAGGATAAAGATGACGCCACCAAGGATGGCTTCACAAGCTCCTCGACAAAACCAATAGCAATGCCCTAAATATGACGTTAAGAATGTACTAGGCGATTTTAACGCCAAAATAGGTGAAGACGAAATCTTCGGTAGGACTGTCGGAAAACATAGCCTACACGACACAACGTCTGAAAACGGACTCAGACTAATTGACTTCGCAACGGCACATAACGTCACCATTGAAAGAAACCGCTAGAACCTATGCCGAACGAATATCCCGTAACCTCTCAAGAAATCCAGTACCGCCAGCATCAAGTGCCGAAGACCAGTGGCAACACTGCCAAGAAGCCATCATATATGCCGCAACTGATATGCTAGGTTTCGCCAGACCACCACCACGAAACCTCTGGTTCGATGATGAATGCAGGCAGGCACATGCAGCCAAACAAGAGGCATATAAAGCGCCGATGTAAAGAAAGACGAGAGCTGCTCGCGAGCCCTACGAGCAGAAAAGACGGAAAGAACACCGGCTTCTCCAAAAGAAAAAGAGAGAGCATGAGAAGCGCGATCGAAGATATTGAGAGATGCTACTCCAGAAACAACGTGTGGAAGTTTTACCAACAGGTAAAAAGAACGTGCCAATGAAAAAAACCTGCACAGAAGCCTGTAGAGGTAGGAATGGAAACCTCGTAGTAGAGTCACAGTCGGTGCTGAGTACATGAAAGGATCATTTCTGCAGACTGTTAAACGGCGATGAAGACCAAAATCCCGCTGTCAGGCAGAATGAACCATTCAACATGGACGATGACAGGCAAAACGTCCGTCCACCTGACCAAAATGAAATGAGGATAACAAAACTAAACATCTTTTCTTACAGTTAACCACTGAAAGCGTTCCCGTACATTTTTCAGTGTCGTGTTGATTTCCAAGTGCCCGTATTCTTTATCATGCATTTCCCTTAGAATCTCCTGCACTTTCGACTGTGGAACCACAAGCTGCATCTTAAAGGATCTTCCATTCGGCATTTCCCATTTCTCCACAAAACACCATCTTTTACATGAGGAGAATCCCACTGCGCCCAGAATGCCTTTAAGGTAAAGGTAGGACTTCTGTCAAAGATGTCTCTTGCATTCGGCTTCTCCATAGACTCCTTCCATCCAAGAATCGGCTCGATTTCAGGATCTTCCTTTTATGCATTACGAAGTTCTTCCGCAGTCCAACCCTTTACAGGTTCGGGTCTTTGTTTCTGGAAAGAAATATTTTCGTCCTTTCTATCATTCAACGGGCTCTCTCTGAAGATGGCCGTAAGACTTCATCACTCCTTACAGTTGTCCAAAGATTTAAAGCATGCTCGTTTCCGTACACCATTGTAATCTCGACGATTGAATACCTTAACACCTGCATTCTTCAGTCTAGGACTACCTCATGTGCCTTCATAAAATCCACACCTAGGATGCAGTCGTCGCATATGTCAGCTACCAAGAATGCATGTGAAAAGGTCAACCCTGATAGTTCTATCTTCAAAAGTACCTCCCCGTATAATTTTGCTACTTCTGCCGTAGCTGCCTTCAGACTTTTCCAGCCGGTGTTGTGTAGCCAGGACGTCTGGACAAGGCCTCTTCTGATTATGCAGGCCGTGGCAACCGTATCGATTGTGGCCACACATTTTCTGTTGGCGATGACTGTCTCCACTGTTAAATTCTTGTTGCACCGTTTCTTTTGCGCAACTTGGATAATGGTCCTGGGGGCTTTCCCCACTGATGTATCTCTAAATCTTGCCCGGCAGGATAAGCGATATCCCTGTCAGCCGGCCTTTTTCTCGCACTATGTGGGCAGCTTACCTGTTTAGGTGGGAATTAGCGATCTAGCTGTAGATGTCCCAGCCTGTTGCAAATCCAGCATCTCATTTGACCTCGAGCAGTGTTCGGAGTTTGCCTTTTAATGTCAACGCGTTGACATGAGCACTCTAGCGTAGCCACGAACCTTGGTCTGCTGCTTCCATTGTCAGGGCAAATGCTAAAGCCTCAGCGAGCGTTTTCTTGTCTGCCATTCTCACAGCCATTTGTAGTTTTCCATCTGCAATGGCATTAGTGAACGCATCGGTTGCCAGTTCGTTTATGATTTCCCTGCTGATATTGGAATAAAACAAATTCGCCAAGCGCTCGATGTCAGCTTGCAATTGTTGTAGCGTTTCACCTCTTATCTGGATCCTTCGGCGGAACTGGACTCGGTAAAATTGCAGCATGTGGTCGTCGCCAAACCTCATCTCGATTGCCTTGACCATAGCATCATAATCATGATGTTTGTCTTCAGGAATGGTCTCCAGCAATTCGGCAGCTGTTCCTCTGAGCGCAAGCGTAAGAGCAATTGACTTGTCTTCGTTGTCCCAGTTGTTCGTCGTGACCATCGAAGACAGGGGCTGCATTTCTTTTCGTTGTGGACCTTCGCTCGAATATTCCCGAAGTTTCTGCTTCCTCAGAGAATCAACCTCCTTAGCCAGATGTGTGTACTGTTGTTCTACACTTTCTACTTGCTTCTGAACTTTTCTTCCAAGCTTTTTATTTTGGCTTCAAATTTCTGATCTACTATTTGAAGTCTTTCGCTTGGTTGCTTCTGGAGAGTTTCTAATGAATTCTTTTGTACGTCGAATTTACTTTCGAGAACGTTCCTATGTTCGCTTATTTGCTTCTGCAGCATTTCTGATGAATTTTTTTGCCCATTCTTTTGTTCTTCGAGAACGTTTTTTGGCTTTCGAGTTTCGACAGGAGCAACTTCATGAAAGCAGGCATTTCATCGGCTGTACTTACTGCGCCTTCTCTCTCTGGTTCTTCAACATCGAACAACATGGTATCGGGGTTTCGACCATCCTGAGTGATAGCATTCTGAAGTCGGAGCAATAGTTCCTTTTTCAGCCCCGAAGTCTGAAGATTTCTTTTTTCTAATTCTTCTTTCAATACAGCTGTTGTCAATTGTTCTAATTTGTGACCCTAATTTTAACAAAAAATATTCGCTATCCACAGTTTTATAGCACAATCAGTTTAATAGCTTCCAATTTCACAATTGTATGAGTCACCGACACTGTTTTAGAAAATTTCTCTATGGAATTTTCTAGCACTGTACTGACTTTTATCACGCTTCTGACACCAATGTTGAGCTTCGGCTTTGGGTTCGACAAATAAATCTCAATCAAAATTCCAAGATAATACAACAAATCTCTTTATTTTGTAAAACACAACGTCCTTCAGTTAAAATAACACCAAATATAACTTATTCCACAATTCAAATACGTTTTTATAATTCAACACTTTTTATGTAATCTCAATTCAATATCTTTTTACTAACGCTTCCAGTTGTTAACAATTCCACTTTCGAAAATAAACTCAACTCTCAATGCCATCTACTCTTGTATTTATACAAATTTACAAGATTCTTGAAGCTTCCGTCTGGTTCTGACACATTCTAAGCTTTCAGTACCAAGTCGAGTCTCAAGTTCGATTTAGTACAAGAGTTAAAATATATTGCAAATATGTAGCATACTTCTAGGAGCATGATTGAGTAACACAATAAATGTTGGTAGTTGTATACACTGCATCCCACAGATGTCGTTAATTTACAAAAATGTATCTTCCGAATATCTAATCATTTTGTTGCCACATCACAATACTTAACTTGCAATTATAAAGCTATTCTTAATACATACTGTGAAGTTTTAGCCTGGTGTTTGACAAATAAAACTCAATAAAAATTCCAAAATAATACAACAAATCTCTTTATTTTATGGAACACAACGTCTTTCAGTTTAAATAACACCAAATTTAACTTATTCCACTTATTCACAATTCAAATACGTTTTTATTATTCAACACTTTTTATTTAATCTTAATTCAATCACTTTTTACTAAAGCTTCGAGTTGTTAACAATTCCACTTTCCAAAATAAACTGAACTCTCAACGCCATCTACTCTTGTATTTATACAAATTTACAAGCTTCTGGAAGCTTCCGTCTGGTTCTGGTACAATCTAAGCTTTCGGTACTAATTCGAGTCTCGAATTAGTACATCAAGTTCGATTTAGTACTCAATCAAAACATATTGCAAATATGTAGCATACTTTTAGGGGTATGGTTGTTGTACACAATAAATGTTGGTAGTTGTACACACTGAATCTCAAAGATATCGTTAATTTGAAAACAAAATGTATCCTCCGAATATCTAATCATTTTGTTGTCACATCACATTGTCCCCCTCTTAGTTTTGTTCGTCCCGAACAAGCACATCATCACTGTTTCCGTGGTAACGATGCAGGCGATCCACATGGACAATTTTCATTTTTGCTCTTGGTCCTCGTTGGATTCGAAAAACGACATCATTAATGCGCGTAACTACTTGGTAGGGACCTTCTCAGTCCTGCTGAAGCTTGGGCGGTTTTCCCTTTCTGCGATTTGGGTTGTAAAGCCATACCAGATCTCCCTCGTTGAATTTAGGGGCTGTTGCTCTCGCATCGTATCTGGTCTTCATGCGGTCACTCGCAATTCTTATGTTGTTTCTTGTTCTCTGGTGAATGTCGTTGATCCTTTCTCTAAGATCCAACACGTAGTCCTCTTCGCATTTTGGGTCTTCAATAGGAAATCCGAATTTTAGCTCACTTGGGAGCCGGGCAGTTCGTTCAAATAGAATTTCGGATGGAGTGTATCCAGTTGTACTATGAACCGCATGCTGGTAGGCCATAAGTTCTCGTTCACGACTTTGGACAAATGTTCCTTCAAGGTCTTTTTAAATCGTTCAACCATTCCATCAGATTGTTTATGAAGAGGTGTTGTCCTTGTTTTCTTTAACCTGAGTGATGCGCATACTTCGTGGAATACCTTCGACTCGAAGTTTCGCCCTTGGTCGGAATGCAATTTCATAGGCACCCCGAACCTGCAGACCCAGTGGTCCACTATCTGATGGACAACGGTCTAAGCTTCTTGATTGGGTATCGCAAACACCACGGGCCACTTGCTGAAGAAGTCCATGACAACAAGGATGTATCGGCTACCGTTTTCAGTTTCCGGGAACGGGCCTGTGGTGTCAACGGCGATTCTTTCAAACGGGGCGCTCACGTTGTACTGGTGCATTTAACCTCGTGTTTTGACTTTGCGTCTCTTGCTAGCCACGCATGTTGTGCACTTTCGACACCAGCTCTCTACATCCTTTTGTTGCGCTTAGCCAATAAAAGCGTTCCCGTACCTTTTCCAGTGTTTTGTAGATTTCCAAGTGCCCACCGAATACTCCATTTGATGATATCACATGTTCCAAATATTTCACCTCAGCTTTGAACAGAGCACTTTTCTTTGGATTTAGTTTCAAATGTGCTGTTTGAAGTCGTGTAAACACCTCCTTTAAGTTGTCGCGATGTTCAGCGAACGTCTTTCCCACAACGATGACGTCATCCAAGTACACCAGGCAGGTTTTCTATGTCAGACCCTGTAACACACGTTCCATTAAACGCTCAAAGGTGGCTGGAGCGTTACGCAAGCCAAATGGCATAACGGTAAACTGCCATAGTCCATTTCCCGTTGTGAAAGCGGTCTTTTCTTTGTCTTCTGGATGGATCCGTACCTGCCAGTAGCCACTTTTCAGATCGAGGGTGGAAAACTATTTTGCTCCAGAAAGGGTATCTAATGTGTCATCTATTCGAGGCAAGGGGTAGCTGTACTTCTTGGTGACATCGTTGAGCCTCCGGTAATCCACGCAGAATCGATTGCTGCCGTCCTTTTTTTTTACTAGCACAACGGGTGATGCCCACGGACTTTTTGAGTTTTCGATTAGAACGTCTTTTTGCATGGTTGATATCATATCATCGAGTTCCGCCTGTTTTGACAATGGAACTTTCTAGCCATCCCAGGATCTAGTTCCCAGGATCACCCTCCAAACGCGTCCAAAGAACTTTCTCGGAAGAAGGTGGTAGGACTTCATATCTGCTTATAACCGCCCGTAGATTCACAGCGTTCTCGTTTCCGAATACAATAGGGATCTCAACGGTTCGATACCTTAAAACTTACACTCGAAGGTCTATGATTACCTCATGTGCCTTCATGAAATCCACTCCTATGATGCATTCGTCGCATATGTCGTCTACCAAGAATGCATGTGAGAAGCTCAACCCTGCCAGTTGTATCTTAAGAAATACCTCCCCGTATACTTTTGCTGCTTCACCGGTAGCTGTTTTCAGAGTGTAGAAGCTGGTGTTATGTAGCCAGGACGTCTAAACAAGGTCTCTTCTGATTATGGAGGCTGTGTCTTTAGTGGCCACACATTTTCGGTTTCTGATGACTGTCTCCACAGTCAAGCTCTTGCTGCAGCGTGTAGCTTGCGAAACCTGGATGATGGTCCTGGGGGCGTCGATAACATCAACCAACTTCAGCCCCGCGAAGTTAGTTCTTAGGTGTTTCCCGCCTGCTGTTGATCAGAAGTTTGTCCAGCAGTGTGAATGTTATTCCTGCCAGATGCTTCGTTATTCTGCCTCCTTCTTGCGCAATGTGGGCAGCTTTCCTGTCTAGGTGGAGATCTGCATTGTCGCTGTAGGTGTCCTAGCTTGTTGCAATTCCAGCATCTCATTTTACCTCGAGCAGTGTTCGGGTTTTGTCTTTCAATGTCGACGCGTTGACATGAGCACTCTAGCATAGCCATTTCCCTGACGCGATGGCTACCTTGCGAAGCTTGGTCTGCTGCTTCCATTGGGCGAGCGTTTTCTTGCTTGTCATTCTTACAGCCATTTGTAGTTTTCCATCTGCAATGGCATTAGTGAACGCATCGGTCGCCAGCTCGTTTATGATTTCCCTGCTGGTATTGGGATAAGACAAATTCGCCAAGCGCTCGATGTCAGCTTGCAATTGTTGTAGAGTTTCACCTATCGCCTGGACCCTTCGGCCAAACTGGACTCGGTAAACTTGCTGCATGTGGTCGTCGCCTCATCTCGATTGACTTGACCATGACGATGGCATCATAATCATGATGTTTGTCTTCAGGAATGGTCTGCAGCAATTCTGCAGCTGTTCCTTTTAGCGCAAGCGTAAGAGCAATTGACTTGTCTTCGTTGTCCCAGTTGTTCGTCAATGCGGCAGCTTCGAACTGCCTCTTATAAATTGGCCATGATGTTTGACCATCGAAGACTGTTGCTCTACACTTCCGAACTCGAATTTCTGATCGATTGTTTGAAGTCTTTTGTCAAAGAAAACATTCTGTGCATTCGAGAATTTCGACAGAAGCAACTTCATGAAAGCAGGCATTTCATCGGCTGTACTTACTATGCTTTCTCTCCCTTGTTCTTCAACATCGAACAACATTGTATCGGGGTCTCCAGCATCCTGAGTGATAGCATTCTGAAGTCGGAGCAATAGTTCCTTTTTCAGACCCGAAGTCTGAAGATTTCTTTTTCCTAATTCTTTTTTTTAGTAAAAAGTGATTGAATTGAGATTAAATAAAAAAGTGTTGAATAATAAAAACGTATTTGAATTGTGAATAAGTGAAATAAGTTAAATTTGCTGTTATTTAAACTAAAAGAGGTTGTGTTTCATAAAATAAAGAGATTTGTTTTATTATATTGGAATTTTGTTTGAGTTTTATTTGTCGAACCCCAGGCCAAAACTTCACATTGGTTTCAGAAATTGGGGATAAAACACAGTAAATTGCTAGAAAATTCTATAGTGACATTTTCTAAAGCAGTGCCAGTGACTCATATAACTGTGAAAGTGGAATTTTCCAAAATTATTTTAACTTATTGTGCATAAAATTGTGAATAGCGGATATTTTTTGATAAAAATAGTTTTTGAAAAAGATTGTTCTAGAAGAGATACTTAAATAAATTTGACTTTATATAAAATGGGTCGTAAAATAGAACAATTGACAATAGCTGAGTTGAAAGAAGAATTAGGAAAAAGAAATCTTCAGACTTCGGGGCTAAAAAAGGAACTATTGCTCCGATTTCAGAATGCTATCACTCAGGATGGTGGAAACCCTGATACCATGTTGTTCGATGTTGAAGAACAAGGGAGAGAAAGCACAATAAGTACCGCCGATGAAATGCCTGCTTTCATGAAGTTGCTTCTGTCGAAATTCAATGCTCTGGAAAGTTCATCGAAAGAACAAAAGAACTTTCTCGAAGATCAAAAGAATTCGTCTGAAATGCTGCAAAAGCAACTAAGCGAACAATAGAACGTTCTCGAAGAACAAAAGAACGTCCTCGAACGTAAATTCGACGAACAAAAGAATGAGCAGAAGAATTCTTTAGAAGTTCTCCAGAAGCAACTGAGCCAACAAAGGTATGCTCTCGAAAACAAACTCGATGCACAGAATGTTCTCTTCGACAAAAGACTTCAAATAGTAGACCAGAAAATAGAAAACTTAGAAGAAAAGTTCGGAAAGCAGGTAGAAAGTGTAGAAAAATAGTACGAACATTTGGCCCCTGTCTTCGATGGTCAAACATCATGGCCAATTTATAAGAGGCAGTTCGAAGCTGCCGCCTTGACGAACAACTGGGACAACAAAGATAAGTCAATTGCTCTTGCGCTTGTGCTTAGAGGAACAGCTGCCGAATTGCTACAGACCATTCCTGAAGACAAACATCATGATTATGATGCAATGGTCAAGGCAATCGAGATGAGGTTTGGCGACGACCACATGCAGCAAGTTTACCGAGTCCAGTTGCGCCGAAGGGTCCAGACAAGAGTTGAAACGCTACAACAATTGCAATCTGACATTGAGCGCTTGGCGAATTGGTCTTATCCCAAATCAGTAGGGAAATCATAAACGAACTGGCAACGGATGCGTTCACTAATGCCATTGCAGATGGGAAACTACAAATGGCTGTAAGAATGGTAGGTAAGAAAACGCTCGCTGCAGCAAGAGCTTGACAGTGGATACAGTCATCAGAAACCGAAAATGAGTGGCCACTATCGACACGGGTGCTACAACCTCTATAATCAGAAGAGACCTTGTTCAGACGTCCTGGCTTCATAACACCAGCTGCTACACTCTGAAGACAGCTACCGGAGAAGTAGCAAAAGTATACGGGGAGGTATTTCTAAAGATACAAATGGGAGGGTTGAGCTTCTCACATGCATTTTTGGTAGACGACATATGCGACGAATGCATCATAGAAATGGATTTCATGAAGGCACATGAGGTAATCATAGACCAACGAATGCAAGTGTTAAAGTATCGAACCGTTGAGTTCCCTGTGGTATACGGAAACGAGAATGCTGTGAATCTTCGGGTGGTTATAAGCAGACGCGTTGGACGCGTTTGGATGGAGATCCTGGGAACCACCGATTCCATTTCGTTGAAGCAGATGATAAAGAAAATTTTCCAAGCTATATCGTTGGAAAAATTTTAGTAGAACCAAAGAAAAACATCGATCTGGTAAGGCTGATGAATCCGAACAAACACTCCGTCAAGCTCAGACAAGGAGAGGTGATTGGAAGATGCGTACCCATTGCAGCCATATCGACAACATCTTGGAGTAAATCTGAGAGTCCTGTAATTGTAGTTCTGCAATGAAGTTAGCCAAGGTATGTTATGCTATCCTCGGAAACTGTGAGCTAAATCAGGAGCAGAAAACCATAGCCGAAAATCTCATTGGCGAGTTTTCTGATATATTCGCATCGCAGGATGGAGAATATAGTAGAACACACCTAGTACAGCACCGCATAGACACCGGCGATAGCAGACCGATCCGACCACCTGCTAGAAGACTTCCATTGGGAAAACAGGCGGAAGTCGATGAGATGATATTGACCATGGAAAAAGACGGTCTAATCGAAAACTAAAAAATCCGTGGGCATCACCCGTTGTACTAGTGAAAAAGAAGGACGGCAGCACTCGATTCTGCGTGGATTACCGGAGGCTCAACGATGTCACCAAGAAGTACAGCTACCCCTTGCCTCGAATAGATGACACATTAGATACCCTTTCTGGAGCAAAATAGTTTTCCACCCTCGATCTGAAAAGTGGCTACTGGCAGGTACGGATCCATCCAGAAGACAAAGAAAAGACCGGTTTCACAACGGGAAATGGACTATGACAGTTTACCGTTATGCCATTTGGCTTGTGTAACGCTCCAGCCACTTTTGAGCGTTTAATGGAACGTGTGTTACAGTGTCTGACATGGAAAACCTGCCTGGATAATTGGAGCAGTTCTGTCGCAGATACACGATGGGCAGGAGAAAGGGGTAGCCTATTTCAGCAAAGTTCTGTCGCGACCAGAAAGAAATTACTGTGTAACCAGACGGGAACTCCTTGCTCTGATACTGGCTACAAAACATTTCCATAAATATCTGTATGGACAGAGATTCATCCTGCGTACCGATCATGCCACTTTAAAATGGTTGCTACAGTTCAAAGATCCTGAAGGGCAAGTAGGAAGATGGATCGAACGATTGCAGACTTACGACTTCGAAGTACAGCATCGCAAAGGAAGACTGCAATGCGGATGCGCTTTCCCGCAGATCATGTGAACCCAGTTTCAAAGATTGTTCACGAAAAGAGGAAAAAGACGAAGGTATTTCTGTCCAGAGAATAAGAGCCGAACCTGTAGAGGGTTGAAGTGCCGAAGAAATTCGTAATGCACAAAAAGAAGACCCTGACATCAAGCCAATCCTTGCATGGAAGGAATCTATGGAAAAACCACATGCAAGAGACATCTCCGACAGAATTCCTACTTTAAAGGCATACTGGGCGCAGTGGGACTCTCTCCATGTGGAAGATGGGGTTTGCGGAGAAAATGGGAAATGCCGGATGGAAGATCCTTTAAGATGCAGCTTGTGGTTCCACGATCGAAAGTAGAGGAGATTCTACGAGAAATGCATGATGGAGTTTCCGGTGGGCACTTGGGAATCAACAAAACACTGGAAAAGTTACGGGAACGCTTTTATTGGCTAAGCGCAAGAAACGATGTAGAGAGCTGGTGTCGAAAGTGCACAACATGCGTGGCTAGCAAGGGACGCAAAGTCAAAAACCGAGGTTAAATGCACCAGTACAACGTGAGCGCCCCGTTTGAAAGAATCGCCGTTGACATCACAGGCCCGTTCCCGGAAACTGAAAACGGTAGCCTATACATCCTTGTTGTCATGGACTTCTTCAGCAAGTGGCCCGAGGTGTTTGCGATACCCAATCAAGAAGCTTAGACCGTTGTCGAGCAGATAGTGGACCACTGGGTCTGCAAGTTCGGGGTGCCTATGAAATTGCATTCCGACCAAGGGCGAAACTTCGAGTCGAAGGTATTCCACGAAGTATGCGCATAACTCAGGTTAAAGAAAACAAGGACAACACCTCTTCATCCACAATCTTATGGAATGGTAGAACGATTTAACAAGACCTTGAAGGAACATTTGTCCAAAGTCGTGAACGAGAACCAACGGGATTGGGATCGGCGAATTCCTTTATTTCTTATGGCCTACCAGCATGCGGTTCATAGTACAACTGGATACACTCCATCCGAAATTCTATTTGAACGAACTGCCCGGCTCCCAAGTGAGCTAAAATTCGGATTTCCTATTGAAGACCCAAAATGCGAAGAGGACTACGTGTTGGATCTTAGAGAAAGGATCAACGACATTCACCAGAGAACAAGAAACAACATTAGAATTGCGAGTGACCGCATGAAGACCAGATACGATGCGAGGGCAACAGCCCCTAAATTCAACGAGGGAGATCTGGTATGGCTTTACAACCCACATCGCAGAAAGGGAAAATCGCCCAAGCTTCAGCAGGACTGAGAAGGTCCCTACCAAGTAGTTACGCGCATTAATGATGTCGTTTTTCGAATCCAACGAGGACCAAGAGCAAAAATGAAAATTGTCCATGTAGATCGCCTGCATCGTTACCACGGAAACAGTCATGATGTGCTTGTTCGGGACGAACAAAACTAAGAGGGGGACAATGTGATGTGGAAACAAAATGATTAGATATTCGGAGGATACATTTTGTTTTCAAATTAACGACATCTGTGAGATTCATTGTGTACAACTTCCAACATTTATTGTGTACAACAACCATACCCCTAAAAGTATGCTACATAGTTGCAATATGTTTTGATTGAGTACTAAATCGAACTTGAAGTACTAATTCGAGACTCGAATTAGTACCGAAAGCTTAGATTGAAAGCTTTTGATTGATTTTTATTTGCCGAACCCCAGGCCAAAACTTCACAATAACTTAAATAAATCTTTCACGAAATTAACTTTGAGAATACAATTTTGTTTAACTGTTTACTTCAGAACAAAAAACGTCTATTCGAAAATCTACTGATACACTCTAAAAAGAAATTATTGCAATTCCCTTAACAACATATTTAAAATGAAAAAAAAAAACTGCTAACAAAAATAAAAGTATTAGGATTATGTTGTATAGTTCTTATGCGAAGGCAAACTGCAACTTAAGTGCTCCATTCCGTCTGTTGATAAAAAGTTTATCTTTTTTAGAGTGGCCAGTATATTTTCGCATGTGTTAAGTGCTTTTCCTGTCACATACAACATGAAAATAAATGCGATTTAGTCCATAGATAGTTTTCTGCCGCCGTAATATGTTGCAATTAGTTTGACCCAAATTGTTCGCACAAACATTAACAACGAAAATAACAAAAACCCAAAAATAAATGTGAAACATCAAAATAAAAAAAATTCGTTTTATATCAAACAATTTAATCTTCTACGATAAAATCTACCATTAGTCGTCACTTAACAGAAATTTCATTTAAAATTACGCATGCAAAATGCAAATCATTATGCTTTCATCTGTAAGCTTCACAATTTAATTAAACGTAATTATAAACGCAAAGTACAAACCAACAAATTTGTTGTTTCGATATTATTGGCTCAACATTTCCGGTCCGTAATTCTATTTATTGCATGCTTTTGTTTACAGCCCTCAACGCCTCAACAGAACAAACCACTCCAACACTTAGACTGGGAGCAGCAGAGCAGCAATTTTCACTGTTTAGAACTCTCCCAATGTGCGTTCAGCTTAAAACTATCGAACAAAACGAACTATAAATTTTGGCATTATGTCAGGGGGATTGTCCGTTTCTCTGGTTTTCGAAAACGTGCGTGTATTATGTGTTATCCTTTGTGTCGTCTGTCGTCATCATTTTTGTTTGCAAAATATCGATGCATTGGGCCACTATCAAACTATATACGTGTATGTTCAGAAGCCAGACCAACAAAATTAACTTCACATTTATGAGCATATATTAGGTTTATATCAAATCATCATACAAAGTACCAGCTTATGCAGTTGTACACACTATAGACATTTCTCAGTAACATGCAACTCTCATCTCAAGATTAAGATTATTAGTTTTCTTTGACTAAAAATCCTAAGTTATATACAACAATATTATAAACACCAGGGAACAAGTAACGAATTAAAACCGGATGCATCTGAGTCCTGAATATTTGGAAACCTCCGATGAAGAATGAGATTTAAAAAACCATTTTTACTTGCAATTATAAAGGGTTTTTTTTTTAGAGGTATAGATCTTTAAGTTGGCTTGTATTAAACATACGACTTGTAGACATACTGTAAGACCTTGTTACTAAAAATTACACTTGAATATTGTAATATCTCGTAAAAAGCTTCATTTCAATAAAGTCATTGAAACTAAAAACTTACTAAAGCTTTTCCTTAACGGTTATATGATAGGTACTGTTATTTTTTGTCTTAAAAATAAAATTTTAATTTCCCCTCTGAGGAACGCCAAAAGAATCACACAAACCAAATTTGAAAGCTGCAGCTCGTTATATGTACATACAGACGGACAGACTGACAGGCAAAATTGTTTGCCACTATCTTTTTTAGGGTTTTCTAAGGATCATGGCATTATCTCAAATGACAAAAATCTCGATTGCAAAAAATCTCGAAAAAAGCAAATTTTTAATCTAGAATGCAAAAATCTCGAATGGGAAAAAAACATGAAAGACTATATGTCGAAAAGAATCTGGAAAAAAAATAATTCGAGATTTTTTTTTTTACTTTTTAAAAATTTTAAACTTAAACTTACTTTAATTTTGCATATACCCAAACCTGCACCTACTCCGAATCCAATAGTGACTCCAAGCAGGGGGTTGCAGGGAGACAGCATGCTCCCCATACTATCTCACTATCATATTTCTCAAAACCGAGTGATTTCATTTAATAATGGTGTATTTTGAGAGGATATTTTAATAACAGGGGGTGTAATATAAGCGGGTATTTTTAAGAAACGTATTTTTTTCGAGGACATTTTCCTGGTTGTATTTTGACCGCGGATATTATAAAACAGGTTATAAGTTAAGCAGAGGCTTTCTATATAAAATCCATTGTATATAGACTGCTATAGTACTATCATGACGACCGGTGGACGGTGGCGTTCCAAGCGGCTCTAGGGAAAATTAACTTGGTAAATTGAAAGAGGCGAACGAGTCGAACAAAGAGAATTCTAAGAGAAACTCTGTGAACATGTACTTTACTCTTTGCAGTTTGCAGTTTACATATATACAATGATGCGAGTATAGTTTTTTTTTTGCACAACTGGATTGCTTCACACAAGCAGGGCGACGAGATGGCTAGTTAAAAGGATTGACAAAAAAGAAGAAAAACGACTTTTGTAAATGAATGGTGTCTGGGGGGTGGATATATGTTTAAGCAGGTTGATAAGTTTATTTTGAGTTTTATATTTTTTTCATATAAAACTTTCGAGGGTAGGTAGATATTTAGGTATGTACCTACATACATCCCTACATAATGTGTGTATTTACGTAGGTATACTTGTTATATTATCTTTGATAAAATGTTCAGCTAAATTCAGGTCGATCGGTCGGTTGTCGGTGTGGTAGATGGTGTGAGCGAGGGTGAGGGAGATACTAAAAAGGAAAACTTAATAAGCACATGTGTATGTGTTTGTGTATATCCTGTTCTCGGTGACGGTGAACAACGAAGAGGATCGACAATGATTTTATTTTTTGAATTTTCATTTCATTGGCTTCGTTATCGTTGATGTTGAATTTTATGCACAATTTGCACAAGTAGCTTTGTGATTATAGGGACTATGAGTCAAGTTTAGGATTCGTGAACATAAAAAAATTGTTATAATAATCAAACATTACATTACGATGATAGAGAAACATATTTGAGTTGCTGGCAAAATTCTGTCCGTCTGTCTGTAGGTCTGTCTGTACGGATGTATTTTGGACTATAGCCTAAACCGATGAGCCAATCGACTTCAAATTTAGAACTTAAGGTTATTTTGACATTTTACACAGGAGTTTTTTTCAAATTTTACTTGCGATTATAGGGACTATAAGGCAAGTTTAGAATTTGTGAATATAAAAAAAAATTTAGATAACAATGAAACATGACATTACGATCATAGAGAAGTCTAAAAAAGTGATCGACAAAAAATGACTGTCTGTCTGTCAGTAGGTATGTATAACGAGCTGCAGCCTAAATGGCTTAAGCGATTATCTTTAAACTTGGTGTGTGTGATTATTTTGGCATTCCCCAGAGGGGACATTGAAATTTAAATTGTAGGCCTAAAAGTAAAGGAAGTGCCATATGACCGTTGAGTTGAGTTGTTTTCTTGATTGAAATTTTTGCATTCAGTAGGTAATCGAGTATTTTTTTTATTTGTTAGTTGTTTTTGCATGTTTATGTGTTTATCATAGGCGTCTTTATTATTTATTCTGTATGCTGTATGCTGTTACGATCATAAAATGCTTTAAAATAAATAACGATAAATAAATAATAATACAAATAACGAAGTTTGCTTTCATTAGACTTCATAACGTTTTTTGGAAAAAAATGTTGTAAGCCATCTTATTTCTTTTGCCGTTTTCTATTTTATAATTTTTTCATTTCAAAAACGTTCGATCAGTTTTTTGAAAAACTTTTCGAAAATATATATATAATTTTTTTGACTATGTCAATTTAAAGAAATCTATAGTTTATACTAAGAGAAACAATTAAAAAAATCTTTAGATTCGTTTTCAAAATATTCAAAAAACAAAATAACTTTTTTAAAAAATTTTTAAAAATTAAAAAAAAATGTTTTTGAAAATTTTAATAAGCAATATTATTTAAATCATAAAACACTACATATTTTGAAAATTTTATCAAAATCCGTCAATTAGTTAACGAGAAAGTCTAATTTCAAAAAACCGGTCATATGGGAGGTACCGTTATAAAACTTTTTCCGAAAAATCCATTAAAAATAAAAAATAGATTTTGCATAGAAAACATCATTCTGAAAGTTTTATCAAAATCGTATGAGCCGTTTTCGAGAAAAATAAGTTTTTCATTAAAAGTTATATGGCAGGTGCCGTTAGTTTTGGAGCTAGAATGCCAATTCCAACGGCCCAACCGTTTAGGCTGTAAATATCGATACGGACAGACAGACAGACAGACAGACGGACGGAATTTCCGGACCCACTTTTTTTAAATTCTCTATCATCGTAATGTCATGTTTGATTGTTTGAATTTTTTTTACGAATGCATAACTTGCCTTATAGTCCCTATAAATCGCAAGTAAAAAACTATAATGCAAAAATTTCAATCGAGAAAACGAAAGTTTACACCTGCCCCTAAATAAACAAATTAGCACACAGGAGCAAGTACGTGCGACCCAGTCGTGCCTTTTATATGTATATATATTTTTTTCTGAAATTCTTTAAATAATATGATTGAACAGACTTTTGGCTTTAAAAAAAGGTATAACACATTATTTTAAATGTTGCCGTTATTTTTAAATATACCTATATAAATATATTTTAGTGTTAGATTACTTAGGCTACTTACATTTTTCTGAATATCAATTTTGGTTATGCATTCGTAATCATCGTAATGTTATAGGTATTTGATTTTTATCTCAATTTTTTTTTCTGCACGAATGCATAACTTACTAAGTACTTAGTACCTACCTATAATAATTGCAAGTTAAAATTAAACAGTTAGGTATTACAAATGTAAAAAACCCGTGGTATTTTTAGCAATTCTATAGAAGATTAGTACAAAGAAATATTTTGGTTTAACTATAAATTTCTTTCCCGCGAGCTAAGCTGGGTAGGTCAACTAGTACCTATTATATAAACCTCAAGCAAACAAAAGATCTTTGTTACTATAAATCAATAATATATAATCAATCAATAATAATATAAATCAATTTACAAACAATTTTTGATTGAATTTCTGCACATAGTTCATTCAGATAGATACCTATATATACATATGTATGTACCTATATGTATATGTAGGTAGGTACCTATCTGTGTGGAAAGTTAAATTCAAAACAAAAATCCATCCACTGCAAGGACGTTTGTATCTTTGTATAAATATAGCAAGAAGTAAGTTTGTGTTTAAATTTCAAGAATGAATGTGTACATTATTTGAAGACGACAACCTTCATAATAGTAAAAAAAATTGAAAATCCTAAAGAATTCGAATCAAAAGTCTGGTCAATGATGTATACATGTACAAATATGGCAAATATGTATGTAGGTAGTGCTTGTACAAAACTTGAAAATCCTAAAAAACTCAAACCAAAAGTCTGGTCAATGACGTACGCATGTATAAATGTTTATGTGAGAACCAGTTCTCATATTACATATTCCATATAAAAAAAACGTAAACAATGAAAATTTTGGATCGTGTATAAATCCTTACAAAAAACTATTCGCCTCAGTTAAGCGAAACCATTGTATATTAACTTCAAAACTGCTAGCAGTTTATACACATATATACAATGAACAAAACAAGATACTGAATTATTTCATGTTCTCCTTCGGTTTTTTCTTGCCTCACATTGTCACATTGCACATGCGCAGGAAACTAAGCACAAAGCATAACACTAAAAACCATGCTCTTAATTCTCTCTCACTCAAATAAAATGTCCTACACTAGCACTCCAAGCGGCTCTAGGGAAAAAGATTTTTTTTCGTCTCATGATAGTACTATAGGCAATGTATATACAATGATAAAATCTATAGTACTATCATGAAGACGATTTTTTTAATTTGAACTCAGCTCATGTGAGGGCGCTACAGTAGCATAAGTGGATTGTAGTGGAAATGAGAAGAGAAGCAAAAAAGTAAGAGCAAGAAATATATATTGGGTAAGAGAGTGAACTCTATACTTTTTTGGAGGATGTGGCTTGTAGATACATTTGATCAAGTTCAGTAAGTTACATACATAGTTGTTTTGGTTTTGTTTTTTTTTTCTTAGGAATATGCAGTAAGATACAAGTCTACCGATATAGGTAAACAAATGTGTGTTTACTACTGAAACTGGAAGTATTCTTACGTTGCTATGTTAATATGAATCTTTTATTTTGGATTCAATAAAGGGATCGCAGACAGAAAATTCAGAGGGAGAAACATAGATACATACGTATCCTTAGTTAAATCCTTATAAGCGATATTGATGTTGTTGACCTTGTTTTGTGTACCTTTTTTACCTTCACTATTCACTTGCCTACATTTTAAATGTTGAATATTTTGTGTTGTCGTTGATTTAACACACACATTCTTATAATTAACTACATAGTTTTCTGTTTGCTGTGAGAAAAAATATTTGTTGGTATTTTTGTTGGAATTTGGTAACTTGTGAATGATTTCAAGGCAGGTATTTTGTAACTTGTGAATGAGTTCAAATTTATGTACCTATCTAGCAATATAAATAAAAGTCAACCTAAGGTATTTGAATAGTATAGGTAAAGGTACCTATGTTTAAGTATTAAGGTTTATTTTTTTTCCGAAGGCGCTTAAATAGGTATATAATAATTTTGGACTTTTTGAATTTTTTTTTCAGATTTTGGAATGCAGTCTTATAATATGCAGATAAGATGTTAAATAAAATTAATTGATAAGTTTTACAGAAAAATACTTAAAATTAAAAAAAATCAATAATTAGTTAGGTAGGTGTAGGTATACCAAGATATAAGTTAGAAGAAAAAAATATACAAAATGTTGGTAAAACTTATTAGAAATTCAAAGAGTCGTAACAGAGAAAGGGGGAAAGACGAGTTCTATTCGTAGTGGGAAACATACAAACAACAATCCATCATTAAGGGCAATATTTAGGAGAATTATGAAAATCGATAACTTTGGCACCGCAAATTATTAACGGAATCTTGTAGAGGGACTAGATACAAACATTTTATACTAAAGGAAAAGGGGTCTATCTCCTCGCGTTTATGCAGGAGGTGCAATTTTCTAAAAAAGCACTTGCATTAGAACAAAATATATTCAAAAATAACTGCATTACATACAATTATATGCTAAGTCTTTTTTAAAGCTCAAAGTCTGTTCTATCATAAATGTTTTCTAAATCTTTAAATATCTATAAGAACTCATTCAGAAGAAAAAATAATAATAAAAAATTTAAAAAAAATTACTAAATCTGCTTTTAATATTTAATATTACTCCTATTAATTCTTAATTGAACACTGAAAACGAGATGATATTATGTATTCTAGTGGTCGAAAAAGTTGAAATTTAGCAAACCCACTATTTTATAATTTGTTTGGTATTTAAGTGGTCTTCCCTCTACACATTTCGGGTGGAGTAGGTACAATAACTTTGGCGCTGCAAAATAATAAAAGATTCTAGTAGAGGGACTAAATACAAGTATTTTTTGCTATGAGAGGCGGGTCTATAACCCACCTTTTAGGCGGGAGGTACAATTTTATTAAAAATTACTTTTAATGAAAAATTGTTTTTTTTTTCATTAAAAGTAATTTTTAATAAAATTGTAAAAGAACGGTAAGACTTAAAATTAAAAGTTATACTTTTTCTGAGAGATAAAAATTTGCACTTAGTTTTTAAATTAATTAACAGTTTTTTGAAAAAAAATAACTTCAAACTCAAAAAAAAAAACACACCCCTAATCCAATAGTGAAAACATTTCTTTTATTTTCTTCTTTACAATTTTCATACACTTTACTAACAAAATAATAGGTATATTTTTTTACTTCACAATTCTTTTGCTTTAAAATTATTTTTTTTAATTTAATAAAATCTTAATTTTTTTCTTCTTTACAATTTTCTCAAACTGCATAAACAATATATGTAATCGTTTTTGTTATCTTTTCCTTTACAATTAAATCATATAACACTATGTATTTACAAACACTTCACAAACTTTTACATTTTTATCTTAAACTTCACAATTAAACACAATAATAGTAATAAGTAAAAATTACTAAAAGCATTTAACGACATTATTTTACTACCATCATTTGAAAAAGTGACAACGTCTTGTTTTACTCAAGGTCCCTTTATAATTTTCTTACCTTACACGATACATGTTTCAAGATTGTATTCTTATTATACAATATCCGAAAATACACCTTATCGTACAATACTACCATCATTTCAAAAAGTGGCAACGTATTATTTTACTCGTCGTCTCGATAATTTCCTTATCTTACTCTATATATGTTCAAAGAATGTATATATACACCTATGTGTATTCAAGCAATATCACCGAATACCATTTTTCCTCCCCTGTCTTATTTTTCTACCGTCACTTCAAAACGTAGCAGCAAAACATTTACCAAGGATGTATTCATGTATTACCTACCAAGCAATATAAGCATATCCGATCGTCTCCATAATTTCCTTACCTTACTCAATACTTGTTCCAAGAATGTATCATTACATCTAAATATTCAAGCAATATCTATTTTTCCACCCCTACCTTATTTGTCTACCATCAATTCAAAACGTGACAGCAAAACATGTTCCAAGGATACATTCATATATTACCTACCAAACAATAAAAGCTTATACCATATTTCCACCCCTAACCTAAGTAAATTAAACGCCTTCTTCACCCTCTTAATGTGATATTCACTTATATTTTCTCTTGGTACAACATGCCTTATTCATTCTCTTACATTCCACAAGTTGTGGACATTAGTTCTGCTTCAGCTCTATAGAGGGACTACACAAAAAATCTCCATATGATAGTACTATAGATTTTATATACAAAGACTAAGTATAATAAACACTTCAATAATGGAATGTGTTTTCCCAAGCTCTTGGAAGGAATCAATTGTTGTGCCTGTGGACTGTGGAGAAGGAAAAAAATTCAAACAAGTTGGAACATATTCGTCCTATAAATATGATGCCTATTTATAAAACGATTTTGGAGAAAGTGGTTTGCAAACAATTAGAAAGTTACCTCACTTAATATGGAATTCTTTGCTAGGAACAATCTGGTGGAAAAGCGATCGATTATGTCGTTATGCATTCGTGCATATTAAAAAATTTGAGATAACAATCAAACATGACATTACGATGATAGAGGAACATTTTTGAGTTACTGGCAAAATTCTGTCCGTCTGTCTTTCTGTCTGTCTGTACGGATGTATTTTGGACTGTAGTCTAAACGGTTAGGCCATTCGTCCTCAAATTTAGAACTTAGGGTTATTTTGACATTCTATTTTTCTTTCTATTTTAATTTTTTTTTAGCTCAAAAATTAACGGTTCCTGTCAAATAACCGTTATGTAAAATGTTATTTTGCTCGAAAACGGCTCCAAGAATTTTTATAAAAAAAATCTGAGTACTACTGTAGGTAAGCATTATATTTTGGTGAAAAAAATTTAACATGGTGGGCTAAAAAAGGTACCTACCATAGGACCGGTTTTTTTCTTCGGATTTCTCGAAAACATTAATTTTTTTTCGAAAACTTTTTTTTGTATTTTTAATAATTTTTTTTTATTAATTTTTTTTTTGTTTTGAAAAAACAATATTTTGAAAACGAGTAAGTGATTTTTTTTTTAATTTTTTTTTTAAATGTATGTTATTTTTAAGCTTTAGTTTGTGTTCTTGAATTATTTCTTTTTTAATTAAAAAAAAAAACCGTTTTATTTAAAAACCCTTCCTACAATTTTGAAAAAAAATCGCACTTTTTTACATTTCTTAAAGAAATAAAATGGCGTTTAAATTATTTCACTCAATACAATTAAACGTACTTTATTCTTAATTCTGTCTGTCTGTCTGCCCGTCTGTCTTTCTGACCGCCTGCCTTTCTGTCCGTCTGTCTGTACGGATGCATTTTTATTTGCAGCCTGAACGGTTAGGCTAATCGTCATCAAATTTAGGACATAAGTTTATTTTGACAATATTCAGAGATCTTTTTTATTCTTTTTTTTTTAGCTCAAATATTAACCACATTACCGTAAAGTAAAAGCTTATTTTCTGGAAACGGCTTCAAGATTTCTTATGAAAAAAAATCAGTGTACTATTTATTGTATGTGTGCCATTGTATATACATTGCCTATAGTACTATCATGAGACGAGAAAAAATCTTTTTACCTAGAGCCGCTTGGAGTGCTAGTGTAGGCACATTTTATTTGACTGAGAGAGAATTAAGAGCATGGTTTTTAGTGCTATGCTTTGTGCTTAGTTTATTGCGCATGTGCAATGTGAGGCAAGAAAAAACAGAAGGAGAACATGAAATAATTCAGTATTTTGTTTTGTTCATTGATAGGTACCTACATATACATATAGGTACATACATATGTAGGTACCTATCTGAATGAACTATGTGCAGAAATTCAATTTATATTATTATTGATTGATTATATATTATTGATTTATAGTAACAAAGATCTTTTGTTTGTCTGAGGTTTATATAATAGGTACTAGTTGACCTACCCAGCTTAGCTCGAGGGAAAGAAATTTATAGTTAAACCAAAATATTTCTTTGTACTAATCTTCTATAGAATTGCTAAAAATAACACGGGTTTTTTACATTTGTAATACCTAATTGTTTAATTTTTACTTGCAATTATTAAACTTGATACATAGTATTTTTAGAGTGCTCTACCCGACTATTTTTGGAATTGGCATTCTAGCTCCAAAACTAACGGCACCTGCCATATAACTTTTAATGAAAAACTTATTTTTCTCGAAAACGGCTCATACGATTTTGATAAAACTTTCAGAATGATGTTTTCTATGCAAAATCTATTTTTTATTTTTAATGGATTTTTCGGAAAAAGTTTTATAACGGTACCTCCCATATGACCGGTTTTTTGAAATTAGACTTTCTCGTTAGCTAATTGACGGATTTTGATAAAATTTTCAAAATGTGTAGTGTTTTATGATTTAATTAATGTTGCTTATTAAAATTTTCAAAAACATTTTTTTTTAATTTATTATTTTTTAAATAATAAATTTAATATTTTTTTAAAAAAACTTATTTTGTTTTTTGAATATTTTGAAAACGAATCTATAGATTTTTTTATTTTTTTCTCCTAGTATAAACTATAGATTTCTTTAAATTGATATAGTCAAAAAAAATTATATATATGTTTTGGAAAAGTTTTTCAAGAAACTGGTCGAACGATTTTTAAATGAAAAAATTATAAAATAGAAAACAGCAAAAGAAATAAGATGGCTTCCAAAAAACGTTATGAATAGTGTTTTTTGATTTCATAACAAAATTATTTGTTTAATATTTTCCCCCAAATTTTGCCACTAGTCTAATGAAAGCAAACTTCGTTATTTGTATTATTATTTATTTATCGTTATTTATTTTAAAGCATTTCATGATCGTAACAGCATACAGCATACAGAATAAATAATAAGGACCCCTATGATAAACACATAAACAAAGCAAAAACAACTATCAAATAAAAAAAATAATCGATTACCTACTGAATGCAAAAATTTCAATCAAGAAAACAACTCAAATCAACAGTCATATGGCACTTCCTTTACTTTTAGGCCTACAATTTAAATTTCAATGTCCCCTCTGGGAAATGTCAAAATAATCACACACACCAAGTTTAAAGATAATCGCTTAAGCCATTTAGGCTGCAGCTCGTTATACATACCTACTGACAGACAGACAGTCATTTTTTGTCGATCACTTTTTTAGACTTCTCTATGATCGTAATGTAATGTTTCATTGTTATCAAAATTTTTTTTTATATTCACAAATTCTAAACTTGCCTTATAGTCCCTATAATCGCAAGTAAAAATTAAAAAAAACTCCTGTGTAAAATGTCAAAATAACCTTAAGAAGATGATTGGCTCATCGGTTTAGGCTATAGTCCAAAATACATCCGTACAGACAGACCTACAGACAGACGGACAGAATTTTTTAGTAACTCAAATATGTTTCTCTATCATCGTAATGTAATGTTTGATTATTATCAAAATTTTTTTATGTTCACGAATCCTAAACTTGACTTATAGTCCCTATAATCACAAAGCTACTTGTGCATAAAATTCAACATAACGAAGCCAATGAATTGAAAATTCAAAAAATAAAATCATTGTCGATCCTCTTCGTTGTTCACCGTCACCGAGAACAGGATACCTATACACAATACACATACACACGTGCTTATTAAGTTTTCCTTGTGAGTATCTCTCTCACCCTCGCTCGAACCATCTACCACACCGACGACCGACCGATCGACCTGAATTTAGCTGAACATTTTATCAAAGATAATATAACAAGTATACCTATGTAAATACACACATTATGCAGGTAAATATGTAGGTACATACCTAAATATCTACCTACCCTCGAAAGTTTTATATGAAAAAAATATAAAACTCAAAATAAACTTATCAACCAGCTTAAACATATACCCACCCCCAGACACAATTCATTTACAAAAGTCGTTTTTCTTCTTTTTTGTCAATCCTTTTAACTAGCCATCTCGTCGCCCTGCTTGTGTGAAGCAATCCAGTTGTGCAAAAAAAAAACTATACTCGCATCATTGTATATATGTAAACTGCAAACTGCAAAGAGTAAAGTACATGTTCACAGAGTTTCTCTTAGAATTCTCTTTGTTCGACTCGTTCGCCTCTTTCAATTTACCAAGTTAATTTTCCCTAGAGCCGCTTGGAACGCCACCGTCCACCGGTCGTCATGATAGTACTATAGCAGTCTATATACAATGAATGGAAAGTAAAATTCAAAACAAAAATCCATCCACTGCAAGGACGTTTGTATCTTTGTATAAATACAGCAAGAAGTAAGTTTGTGTTTAAATTTCAAGAATGAATGTGTACATTATTTGAAGACGACAACCTTTATAATAGTAAAAAAATTGAAAATCCTAAAGAATTCGAATCAAAAGTCTGGTCAATGACGTACGCATGTATAAATACTTATGTAAGAACTAGTTCTCATATTACATATTCCATATAAAAAAAACGTAGACAATGAAAATGTTGGATCGTGTATAAATCCTTACAAAAAACTATTCGCCTCAGCTAAGCGAAACCATTGTAAATATATAAACTTCAAAACTGCTAGCAGTTTATATACATATATACAATGAACAAAACAAAATACTGAATTATTTCATGTTCTCCTTCTGTTTTTTCTTGCCTCACATTGCACATGCGCAGGAAACTAAGCACAAAGCATAACGCTAAAAACCATGCTCTTAATTCTCTCTCACTCAAATAATATGTCCCTACACTAGCACTCCAAGCGACTGTAGGTAAAAAGATTTTTTTTCGTCTCATGATAGTACTATAGGTAATGTATATACAATGGATAGTACTATAGAAGTTCATATACAATGATGTGTGCATTATGTTTTGGTAGAAAAAAATTAAGATGGTCGGCTAAAAACGTTACTTCAAGAACTGGTTAACCGCTTAAAATCAAAATTGATGTTTAGGAAGATTAAGGTAGCCAAAGTAGTTTCATATTGAAATATTTTAAAAAAACTTTTGTTTTAAATAGATATGTATGTATTTTTAAATATTTTTTTTTAATTTTGTTTTTAAAAATAAATATTTTGAAAACGGGTATAAAATTTTTTTCCATTTTGCTTTTAAATATAAGTTATTTTTGGTTTAATTTTGGAGTCTTAATTTTTTTTATTTTTTTTTATTTGTTAAAAAACCTTTTTTTAAACTTCTTTACTTATATGTAAATTATAACTTAAGTTTTAACATTTGGTTACTCTCGCTCGATTTAACAGCATAAACTTGAACTCGGTTTAACTAATTGCAGTTGGATTCATGTTGGAAATTAATAAATTGCACGACTGGATCGCACGTACTTGCTCAAATGTGCGGTCACATCGTCGAATAAAATTTAAATAAAATGCACGACTGGGTCGCACGAATTTGTTCTTATGCTAGATAATTGCTTAGTGGCACCATATGAATGTATGTGTATATTTAATTAAAAATATAAAATATATATATTTTTTCGAAAATTATTTCATTATTTAAATTAGCTTAAGACTTTTCAAGGAAAAAAAATATTGAAAATGTATTATTCTAAATTAAAAAGCCGTTTTTTAAAAACTTTTCGAAAAAATATTTAAATTTTTTTTTATGTCAAAGAAAATCTGTAGTTTCTATCTGGGAAAATAATTTTAAAAAAATTCAATCAACCCGTTTTCAAAATATTTCAAAAACCACTTTCTTAGAAAATTAAAAAAAAAACGAAAAAAAAAGTTCTTGGAAAATTTTGAAATGCTATATTAATTGAATTATAAATGGCTTCCTGTGTGCAAAATATTCTTGCAGATTAACAACATACACACAGGAATGGTTGAGAGTAAAAGTCACTAGGTCTTGGCTCCTTAAGGAGTTGTGGCGCCAGTAATAAAAAGAGAAAAAAGAACTGAAAAATGTACTGTTGTTAAAAATAGCATCCTTTGAAAGTTTTATCGAAATCATTAGAGCTGTTTTCGAGAAATCAAACTTGTTGTTGAAGATTGTATGGTACCGTTATTTTTCAACCTAGAGCAAAAATGAAAAACAGCCTGTAGAGGTTCGGACAGACAGACGGAATTTTCGGACACACTTTTTGACTTCGCTATCATCGTAACGTCATGTTTGATTGTTAAAATTATAGTACCTATAATCGCAAGTAAAAACCGAAGTGTAAGAAATGTCTTTAATAGTTTAGTTAAATAACTTTTCACCCAATACTCGACCTTGTATGCCAAATAACTTCATAAAAACTAACCAATGGCATTGAAACCGCGGTAATTATACACTTTCCCGGTTACCTGTTTTTTGACCGTAAAAAATTCAAAACGGGACCGATTTTCACGATTAATTGTTTAAAAGTTTCATGCTAACGGCGGATTTTCGATACAAAATGTTTAAATTAACCTTAATGTCAGATTATAGATAGTTTTTTTTTAACTTTGAATACTGCAAAAAATCTATTTTTATGAACAATTCTTCATAACTTTTTTTTTCCTCACGCAATTGAATTCACGATTTTTTTTATAGTAATCGAGGCAAAAAACAAACAAATTAACAGAAAAAAGCAACACACTGTTTTCAACTTTTCCAGCTTAAAATATTGATAGTGCCTACATCACAAATAAGTTTTAAAGAATTTTTTTTTTATTAATTTTTTGTATTTTTTAAATAAATCCGCCCGCCAAAATGGACATTTAAGGCTGGGTGTACCTCAGACCAGAACTCAAATGTCAAGTAAACGTACTTGTATGTATTGGTGCACAAACAAAATTCTCTTTTTTCCGTGCTCTAAGCTCAAAGGTTCATTCAGACTTCAGATGAGGAGCACGTAAATATTCCTTCTCTTCGTATCTCACAAAATATGAATGTGCACTTTTTTCCTTGCGTTTATTTGTTTTCGATCCTCAGGAGCGATGACGACGCGACGACCACGAAGAAATGATATGCATGGGCATGGGCACTAACAACAAACCGACCTGCCTCTGGCCTGGCTCTAGAAATAATTAGAAATGAAATGACCATTTTTTGTTTTTTTT
The DNA here is from genome assembly GCA_963971375.1 of Platycheirus rosarum. Taxonomy (NCBI): domain Eukaryota; kingdom Metazoa; phylum Arthropoda; class Insecta; order Diptera; family Syrphidae; genus Platycheirus; species Platycheirus rosarum. The sequence goes on along the minus strand of OZ020508.1, from coordinate 88,344,034 downwards.
GTGATGTTCGTCCTTTCTGTGGCTCTCCTAGTCCATAATGGTGTGCCTAGGAATTTGTTGTATTTTTTTTTTATTTTCAACTAGCTGCATACAAAAACTGGACCTGGAGAGCAAAATTAGTTCAAGTTGATATCATAATTACATCGTTGGCCGTCCTATATTTTTTTTATTTTGTCTGTCTAGAAGAGCGGCCTAGATCAACTTTAACGTTTGCCAACGTGTTTTTGACATTGAACGAAGATCTTTTGTAAATTTTCATAAAATATCTAGACAGTTTTTTATTTTTTGTTTATTTGGGGCCAAATTGTTTAATGGAAAATGAATCCATATTCTTAGACTGACAAGAAATCAAAAAAAGAAGAAGAAAAAAAGAAAATGGAAATATAACCCTAAACTAAATTCCTGAATAAGACACTATCAATACAAAAAAAAAATAGGCACGACTGGGTCGCACGTACTTGCTCCTATGTGCTTAATCATATTGGAAGGCAAGATCTTTGATTGAAACAAGTAACATTTACGTACAAAAATAACACGTTCTGAACTTATAAATAGTGTCAAAACCACAACCCTTAACGGTTTTTAGTAAATGTGGAGTTTGCCATCACACATTTTGTATAATAATGAATTTATAAAAAAAAGTATTTCGACGGATTTTGATAAATTCTTGTTTTTTTTGTTTTTAGTTTTTTGGACAATTTTTTTTCTTAAATTTTGGTATGAAATATTTTTGAATTTATCAATATACATGGGATTATAAAATTTAAAATTATTAGTTTAAAAATATAGATTTAAAAAAAAAAAAATTATTTTAACTAGAACAAAAAAGTTATTCAAAATGTTGATATGCAGAATTAATTTGGCTATCTAAATCTTCTCAAATATTAAATTTGACAGAAATCCAAAAAGAGCCGTTACCGAGAAAGCCAAAAATACAAAAAAAAAACGTTATATGATATGTACCGTTCACTAATACCAACAAAAAATCCTCAAAAATTTTCATCAAAATGATTGGAGCCGTTTTCGAGAAAAATAAGCTTTCCTTAACGGCCATATAGAAGGTACCGTTATTTTAAGGCCTAAAATTTTATATTCACGAATCCTAAACTTACTTATAGTCCTATGATCGCAAGTAAACATTGGAGAATTTTATAATTTATTGGTTAATCCTACTTCAGACCCAAGACAGACCCCAGCATAGGGGGTTGTAAGGGGCAGAATATCCGTCATTAAAACGGGACTTGTCCAGGATAAACTTAATTATACTAATTTACTGTAGGTAAGATTGGGTTTATACCACCTAACAAACAAATTGGTACAATTTTTTTATACAGGATGTCCCTAATTTGTTTTCAGGATTTTAGGGAATGATTCTTGGATATATTCTAAGAAAAAAATTGTTCCTCAGTAAGGGCTTTTCTCCAATTTTTATATCATTTATCGGGGATTTAAGAAAAGTCTTCCTTTGGTGTACCTTAACCCATGTTAATGATAATTGCCCTATTATTACTAACGATAGAAACTTCATATAGGACATTAATTTTAGAAAAATACTAGCCTTTGTAAAGCCCAATTCGAATCTGTTTTATTTTTGGAGCTTTCTTGCACTAGCTTTCAAGCCATTTTTCAATTTAAAAATTGGACCGTTTTTATGGGGAAATTTTCATTGGAGCCAAATTTAACGTATTCTTCTACGTATGTATATGTTGTATACTCCTTGAATCTGTCAAATATCTTTGATCTGGTAAACATATATGTACATATTTAAATGTATACCTACATAATGTATATCGCTCATACTAAACACCAGAAAAATTATTTTATTTCCAAACTCCAAACCAAAATAATTTTTTTTGCATAGAAAACGAAATGAACTTAAAAAACTTCACAAAAGAAACAATTCAATTTGCATCATACCTTAGTTTCTTGCTTTTTTCCACCTTTCCTTTTTTCCAAAAATAAAATACAACTCTTCGCATGAGTGTGGCACCAAACGCCTTCCTTTTCTGTAAAATGGTCCATAAACCAAAAAAAAAATGTCACACCAAAAAGACAGACAGAGACGTCAGTCTCAGTAGAATTGGAAATATGACAAATGAGGCAACCAAAATCTGAGACTGAAAAACAAAATATATCAGAACCAGCCAGCGTAGAGACCAGAGAGTAGAAAGCAGAACACAACAAACAATAGAAGAGAAAAAAGTAAAAGAGCAGAACAGCACCAAATTCTGCTGCGGAAATCGGTCGAACTACAAATGTATTTGTGTGCGTTAGCAATAAACTTTCTAAGGGAAAAACGCAAATTAGACCAAAAAAACTATTTTTGTAACATACATTTTCTAAGCCGACGTAAAAAGATAAAATGTTGAAAAAAAATAAAAAAAAAATAAACCAAAATTATTAGAACGTTACTTTCTTTATAAAACAATATTTTTTTAAAAAAAACTATAGTTTTACCCCCGAGCATGAAAACTCAGCTTTCAGATAAAATTAATAATAAAATTGAACTTCGAAAACCATAGAAAACATCCAAAAAGATTTAAAAAATAAAAACAAAAATCAATTTTTTTAAGTTTTTTTTTGTTTAAAACTGAAAAAATTAATAATATTTTCTTTTATATTAATTTTTGTTGTAAATATTTGAGTTGGTCTTTTTATTTCTTTTTGTTTCGATGAATTATATTGAAAATTGAAGAAGTGACACCTGTTATAACACGGTAAAATCGAGAAAAATGCGTCTGATTCGAGGAATTTTTTTTCATAAAAAATAGTTATAATCCCGGTATTGACTCAATTTAATTTTAAAACAAGAATAAAAAAATAAAAAATTAAAATTACTAAGAAAAAACCCTAAGATTTAAGATTAGAGAAAAAGAACGATAAATGTTTAGCTTTTTATGATCTCTAACTTACCATTACAAAATGGTGGTTGGGTGCTGTATGAATAGGGTAGGCACTGAAAGGCATCAAACTGGTGATGCACAGTCGCTGCAACTATATCGTACACATCAATTGTGCTTATTTTACCTCCCCGCGGTAACCACCGGGTACTGGTCTGTCCATCCGGACATTCCTGCTAAACTTATAAGCGCGAGTGTTGAACACAGAAAATATAGCAACACTATAAAGCTCTGCTTTAATGACTGTTCTGATCGATTCGCAGAAGTCTTGCACGAGCCCCTCAGAAAGAGGATGTACGGCGGATGAGCCCAACCAATTCGACCAACGGTGGCGTCAACAGTCAACGAAGCAGACGCCCTAATGAGCTACTTCGACGTATTTGGAGATAAGGTCATTAGGACAATTCAATGCAAGTCCAGGGCATTGAAATAGAGATGGTGGCGGATGAACCCTTAATGGGCCAACGGCAGCGCTCATATCCCCGAAGTGGGTTACTGACTCCGGATTCTCCGGTTCCTTTTGTCCAAGGAATCCAACAAAGGACCTGGCCCTCCAGGTTGGGGGTCGTGCGTGGGGTTAACAACCCTGCCACGGAAAAAAGAAAAAGTTGCGAAGCGATCAATAGCCTCGGAAAAGGACGGATTTACTGTTGACGACCCGGAAAAACGAATCAAAGACAACGACCTTCGGATCTGCACGTGGAATGTTAGAACTCTTAACAGACCACGTGCATCCAAACAACTAGCGAAGGCCCTAGACTGCTACAGAGTAGGAATTACTGCCATCCAGGAAGTGCGATGGAATGGGCCGGGCAAAAGGAGGATGAAAAACTGTGACGTGTACTACGGTGATTGCGCAAGAAGACCACAGCGTTTATTTGGGTGCTGATTCGTCATAAGCGTTAGACTTAGGCAAGAAGACTTGGGCTTTCGACACGTAAGTGAGCGACTTGTGACAATCCGTATCAAGGCTAATTTTTTTTATTTATTTATTTATTTGACTATAACTACAGATACATAATTGATCACAGTTATTTGGATTATACAAATAATATTATATTTACATAATTAGTGACGATTTAAATTGAATAAAAGTATAATTTGTTTAAATTTCAATGAAGTAAAATTAAAATCTACGAAGGAATTATAATTATTGAACTGTTTACATAAGAGAGAGAACGGTTCATTATTTAAGTAGTTTAAAGTAGTTTCATGTGTTCGCAAAATTTTATAATTTCGACTTGGACGGAATGGCACATTTAATTTTATTAAGGAAAGCAAATAAGGAGAATTTATATCACCGTTTAAAAGTTTAAATATGAATGCAGCATTGAGTGATGACCTCCTATCCTCGAGCGTATTAAGACCAATCAGTAAAAGTCGCGAACGATATGGTGGAAGATGGTGATGATTATCCCAGTTAAGATGACGGAGAGCAAATAATAGAAACTGTTTTTGAATGGATTCAATGCGGGCAATGTGACAGGAGTAATATGGGCACCAAACTTGGCAACCATATTCCAAGACCGAACGAACCAGTCCAACAAACAGGCTCTTTGTCACATAAGGGTCGTTGAATTCTTTTGACCATCGTTTAATCATTCCTAAACGAACAGAAGCATCGTCAGCATAGAGATGTATATCACAATATTTTATCGCAGAGGGTAAATCATTTATAAAAATTACGAATAACAGTGGTCCCAGGTGGCTTCCTTGAGGCACGCCAGACTTGACATCTATTGCGTTGGATAAATGAGACTTGAACTTAACATTTTGAGTACGAGATGATAAATAACTTGCAATCCATTGCACAAGTTTTGGGGACCAGCCGAAAAGTGAAAGTTTTCTAACAAGCAGCTGATGATTAAGTTGATCGAAGGCTTTGGAGAAGTCAGTGTATATTACATCCGTTTGATGACCATTCATGAATCCTTTTGTTATGCATGATGTAATTTCCAACAGATTTGTTATGGTAGATTTGCCCTTGACGAATCCATGCTGTCTGTCCGATAGATGCGATTTTACACCATGTATCAACTCATGGACTATTATAGATTCCATCATCTTGGGAATAACGCTGAGTTTTGCTATACCTCGGTAGTCACGCATGTTGCATCGGCTTCCTGATTTAAAAAGTGGAATTATAAATGAAGACTTCCAAGCGTGCGGGAAAACGGAAGACGACAAAGAAAGGTTAAACAAATAACATAAAGCACTAGCCAAGGAATGACACCAGTTTATTAAAACACAGGAAGGAACAATATCAGGTCCAGTAGAAAATGAATATGTTAACTTCTTTATTGCACTTGTCACATCGTTTTCTTGAATAAATGGCAAGTCATTTGTAATGCTCATGTTAGAGGTAATTTGATGCAGCCCAGCCATTATTACATTTGTAGATGCCTTTAAACATTTCTGCAAACATATCACAGATCATTACCTCATCATTTGAAGAAATTTGATCCATATTCATATAGGACGGGAATTCAGCTATTTTTCTCTTATTTTTAACAAATTTCCAAAAAGATGAAGGATTCCGTAATAGGTTAGCTTTCATAGATATTATGTACTTTTTATATGCAGCCCTTGATTTGACTTGGAATTCTCTTCTTATTCTGCTGAACTCTTGAGCAGTGGAAACTGTAAACTTGAATTTGAGCTTGTTGTGGAGTTTGTTTTTTTTTTGTTTTTAAGCCTTTTAAGGAAAGGTGTGAGCCAAGGAACACAATTATCAACAATTTTGATGCGGCGACAAGATATTGTTTTCAAAAAGCTGTTGTACAATATTTCAAAGAAAGTATCAGTTGCTTTACTAGCATCCATATTAAAAAAGACACTATCCCAGTGAAATTGAGAAAGTTCCATATTGAGTTTTTCAAAATCAGTTTTCTTGAAGTCAAATTCATAGCCATGATCGTATTGACTAGCACAAACGGAGGTCGGCATTTCCATTAAAACTTCAAAGCAAGGGTGAAATCTAACATCATCCAATAAAGGGCATGATCTTTGCACCGTTAAGCCATTAACATCATCCGTAAACACGAGGTCGAGAAAATTACCTCTTTCATTTTTAAACGGGTTAACTTGATTTAAGGCTAACGAGCAAATTGAGTGCACAAAAGAAATACTCGTTTCTGATGTCAACGATGTAGGTGACAAAAATTTGTCATCTTCTTGAAGAACGTCCCATTCAATGTCTGGTAAATTAAAATCACCAACAAGTTGTAACCGATCGTTGGGATTCATCAGGGAAACGATGTACTTAATGTTTATAACACATTGATCGTAAAATTCACAATTCATTTTTGGTGGAATGTAGAAACAGACTATAAAAAGTTGGAAAGTTTTGAGGAGAGTTGTAACACATACCATTTCTACGCTTATTGAGGGCATAGAGACAATTTTACAGTTGTAGCAATTTCTAATGGCAATTAGAACTCCACCACCAGACTTTTTACTGCTAGTTAAGGAAGACCGATCTGACCGAAATATTTGGTACGAACTACATAGTATTTCATTGTCCAAAATAGACTTATCTAACCATGTTTCAGTAAAAAGTATTGCATCATAGTTAAACCCAAGACTTGAAGCAAACATTGATTTTAGTTTTGTCTTCAATCCTCCAATATTTTGGTAGAACATTGAGAAATAACTCATTGAGTATTTCGTACATTTGACCTCTTTTTGGCTACAGTAGGTCGCTTCCGAAAAGGGTGAACTATTGAGTTTACCGGCCAGAATTTCTCATCATTTAATAATTTAAAAATATCATTATTACGCTTTACATCAATAATGAAGGAGGAGTAGTTCCGATCTACATTCAGCTTCATTTTGCGAATGTTAAGACAAGATGAGTCTAAATTTGGTGATTTTTTTAGTAAATAAGACCATATCATTGACTCACTAGTTGTTTGTGGAAAATTTGAAATAAAAATTGGCAAAGGTCTTTCCATAGCAACGAGATCAAATTCCTCTGCGGTTCTTTCTCCCCCCACTGCGGAAGTTGAGGGCAACAGTTCAATACCATCAGATAAGGATCCTGCCGGGTCAGAAATCCTCTCATCCGTAATGGAAGCTATTGAGGAAACCGGTGGGCCGCCAGTAAACTCATCATTGGATTGAACTGTTGGTTGTTTCTGAGGTTTTTTTGATACGGCTACCAATTTATCGTTCTCAGCTTGGGGTTTCGGACCTGAACGGAGAATTCTAGGTTGCAACAAAGATGGTGACGGCGAAGATTTCTCCAAGACTTGAGGTTCCCGGTGATCATTTTGTTGCTGAAGAATTTTTTCCGTTGGGTTCTTACATCGATCCGATCGACTTTCATTTGAAAGCGGTGAAGGCGTCAGCAAAATCAATGGTACTTGAACTTCAGGATTTATTTGCGGACTTTCAATGGCCTTAAAACTTTCACTCATTCTTTCTGACGATAAAACATCGTCGAGACCCTCTAAACTGCGCCAACTATAGAGGAATAAGTCTCCTGAATATCGCCTACAAGATCCTCTCTGCCGTACTATGTGAACGCCTGAAACCTTTCGTCAGCAACCTGATTGGCCTCTATCAGTGTGGTTTCAGACCAGGAAAGTCCACAATCGATCAAAAGTTCACGCTACGGCAGATCCTGGAAACCACCCAAGAATTCCAAATCGATACCCGCCACCTCTTTATCGATTTTAAGGCCGCGTACGATAGCATTTATAGAGACGAGCTATACAGAGCCATGTCAGGTTTTGGCATTCCCACAAAACTGGTCCGACTGTGCAGGATGACGATGGAGAACTCTCGCTGCTCCGTCAAGGTTGGTTCTGACCTCACAGAAGCTTTTGACGTCAAAAAAGGATTCCGACAAGGTGATGCGCTATCGTGCGATTTCTTCAATTTAATACTTGAAAAAATTAAAAGAAACTCGCAAGTCAATTGTAGTGGGACAATTTTTTTTCAAGTTTGTGCAATTGCTACATACGACGACATAGACATCATTGGCAGAACTCGGCGAGCTGTCACTGGAACGTTTGCTAGCATTGAAGCTGAAGCGGCTAAGATGGGACTAGCAGTCAATGAGGCCAAAACGAAGTACCTGCTGTCCACAAAAAGGGACACACAACACCGGCGGATTGGACAAAACATCACAATAGACAGGTACAACTTTGAGGTAGTTAGGGACTTTGTGTACCTCGGTTCCGCTATAACATCTGACAACAACATCTCGTCAGAAATAAAGCGAAGAATTACTCTTGCCAATCGCTGTTTCTATGGGCTAGGAAGGCAATTGAGTAGCAAAGCCCTCTCTCGAAAGACAAAGGAGACTCTGTATAAGACCCTAATCATCCCAGTCCTGCTCTATGGCGCCGAGGCATGGACTCTATCTAAAGCGGATGAAGTTATCCTTAGTCGTTTCGAGCGTAAGATTCTTCGGAAGATTTTTGGCCCTATCTGCGTTAACGGGCTTTGGAGGAGAAGTGCAACCAAGAACTATACGAGCTGTACAGCGACATTGACCTGGTCAAAAAAATACGCATATCACGTTTAAGATGGCTAGGTCATGTAGAGCGAATGGACAACAATGCTCCGGCTCGCAGGATCTTCGATTCTATCCCAGAGGGTAGACGCAGTCAATTAAGACCTCGCCTTAGGTGGCGCGCTCAAGTGGAGGACGACCTCAACAAACTTGGAGTGCAAAACTGGAGGCAGCTAGCCAAAGACCGAGTTGGCTGGAGAGGCATGTTGGTTGAGGCCCAGGTTCGTCCCGAACTGTAGCGCCACCTAAGTAAGTAAGTAACTTACAATTTTAGAAAATAAGAAATTATTATATTAAACATTATGAGTTTGGTATGTTAACTAAATATTAAAATTTATTTCGTTAAAATATCTTTTTAAATAAAAAAGTTATCCGCCAATTTTTTAACAAATATCCTTTTTTTCGAGGTACACCCAGCCTTAAGAAAAGAATCATGAAAATCCAGGTTTTGAAGTTTTTACAAAAACGAGGTGACCGCGAAAGTGTATAATTAGGATTACCGAAGCCGCTTATAAGAAAAGAAAAAACAAATAGTTTTTTTTATAAAGCATGAAGCGTTTTAACGAGTTCTAACATTTATGTTTCAAGAACTTGTCTAGTAAAGAAAAAGCGAATCCTGCTAACCTAATAATTTAAATATAGATAATAAAATCCAATAATAATAAAATTAATAATTAATTATTTCATTACTGCAGAAAGAAACAAAATGCAGTTAGTTCAACTATTGTGTTTGTTGGCCTGTATAAATATAACAATCTGCAGCTTAAACGGATGAAAAGATTCCTGGGTTAGTCAACACGCCTCTGATTAGTCAATAGGCACAAAAAGTTAGTTGACGTTTATTTAAAACGAAACCGGTACACATTTTCAAATCTTCGCAGGGTGTAGAAATTATGACTTTTTAGTAAAAAAATAAAACAGTTCAACAAGTTCTTCATATCTATGGATAACCCGATTGCTGGTCGCCCCGCGACGTCATCCAAATGCGCACTCCAAGGCTTCTAGCGTCCTGTTCTACGCCATCCTTACAAGGTCTGCCACGCTGTCTTTTTATCATAAAAAGAATTGCAAAAGGCTTTCCGAACTTGTTCCTCTTCGGTCTTCGCTCATGCGATCCATATTGTATATAAACTGCAATGTATATACAATGATGCGATCTAGGTGCCCAGCCCACCGGAGTCTACCGAGCTTTATTTTTCCCACAACATCTACTTGGGTGTATGGTGCCAACAATTCTCTATAAGACTTTCCTCTCGAACGCGTATAAGAGATCAGAAAACCTTTAAAAAAGCACCCAAATATCGGATCTTTATGTGAGTACTGGTAAGACCATAGTCTTGTCTTTTACATTCAAAAAACAATTAATTTAACATTGTACATAAACGTCGTAGGAAAAGCTTGACATTTAGCGGGACAGTTATCGCCGCGGGACAGAGAGCTTAAACACGGGACTAAAAGCTGGACGTATGGTCGCGAAAGTGTATAATTAGGATTACCGAAGCCGCTTATAAGAAAAGAAAAAACAAATAGTTTTTTTTATAAAGCATGAAGCGTTTTAACGAGTTCTAACATTTATGTTTCAAGAACTTGTCTAGTAAAGAAAAAGCGAATCCTGCTAACCTAATAATTTAAATATAGATAATAAAATCCAATAATAATAAAATTAATAATTAATTATTTCATTACTGCAGAAAGAAACAAAATGCAGTTAGTTCAACTATTGTGTTTGTTGGCCTGTATAAATATAACAATCTGCAGCTTAAACGGATGAAAAGATTTCTGGGTTAGTCAACACGCCTCTGATTAGTCAATAGGCACAAAAAGTTAGTTGACGTTTATTTAAAACGAAACCGGTACACATTTTCAAATCTTCGCAGGGTGTAGAAATTATGACTTTTTGTAAAAAAATAAAACAGTTCAACAAGTTCTTCATATCTATGGATAACCCGATTGCTGGTCGCCCCGCGACGTCATCCAAATGCGCACTCCAAGGCTTCTAGCGTCCTGTTCTACGCCATCCTTACAAGGTCTGTCACGCTGTCTTTTTATCATAAAAAGAATTGCAAAAGGCTTTCCGAACTTGTTCCTCTTCGGTCTTCGCTCACGCGATCCATATTGTATATAAACTGCAATGTATATACAATGATGCGATCTAGGTGCCCAGCCCACCGGAGTCTACCGAGCTTTATTTTTCCCACAACATCTACTTGGGTGTATGGTGCCAACAATTCTCTATAAGACTTTCCTCTCGAACGCGTATAAGAGATCAGAAAACCTTTAAAAAAGCACCCAAATATCGGATCTTTATGTGAGTACTGGTAAGACCATAGTCTTGTCTTTTACATTCAAAAAACAATTAATTTAACATGGTACATAAACGTCGTAGGAAAAGCTTGACATTTAGCGGGACAGTTATCGCCGCGGGACAGAGAGCTTAAACACGGGACTAAAAGCTGGACGTATGGTCACTTTACTTTTATTTGACATTTAGTCAAAAAGTTAGCTAAGAATTTTTAACTTATTTTTAACTGACAGTTTCCCTTTTATAATGTATTGGTGTCAGTTTTTTGTTCAATTGGGCGGGACCTTATGTTATCCCGCCGTTCAATTGATTCTCTTTGAATAAAAGTTAGTTGACTTTAAGTAAGTGTACGCATTGAAAGTGCTCATTTTCTTCAAATTTAGTATGTTTAAAGTGTATGGTTGTTTTGGCATTCCTCAGAGGGGTTTTGAATTTTTATTCTTAGGGCGGGTAACGGTAATAAAAATAACCTTGAAAGAAAATCTTATTTTTCTCAGAAATAGCTCTAATGATTTTGACGAAATTTGTTCAAAGTATTTTGGTGAGTATTTTTTTAATAATTTGCACACGCTAAAGGGATTTGAAATATCTTTTTGTGTCGTTGGATACAGTGTAAGCTTAGGAAAAATAGGAGTTCAATAGGAGATGGTGATGCACATTGCTTTTAAGCCACTGAACATCATAATGGGAAGGGAAAATAGAGTAAGGCAAAGATTCCACATTCGATTTAAACGGCTGAAGAACGAAAGTCTGTACTTAAATGTAGGGCCAAAATTGGGCTCGAGGGTAAATTGGTAACAATTCTTGGAAGCGCAAGTATTTTGGTGAAACTGTTTTAGAGGAAGAATGCAACTGGCTATTTCTCTAGAACATTGACCACTGAAATAATGCGGTAGAATAGAGAGGGTCATGAAACATTCCTTCGAGGTTCAAGTGACGTGTATGTTTTGGTGATGGATTCATCTCCAAACATTTTAAAAGGTTTTCTTTGAATACCATCCAAAAGACTAAAGTGAGTTGATGGAGCACCTGCAAAGATATGATAGCTATATTTTTGTCTGTATATGATGATCTGTAGATATTATCCAGATCGAAAGGGAAATCTTTTCCCATCTTACATTTTCGGAGGAAGCCCAAACATTTTGCGGCATTTTCGTCAACATCTTAAAAATATGATAACTCCACAAGAGATGATTGGTGATGCTCATACCGAGAATTTCAAGATAATCAGCTTCCATAATGTAAGTGCCACTCATGGATAATAGCAAGGGAGGTAAATTCTACAACCCCTTGGAAACAGAAGACAGTGTTGTGTTTTAGACGCATTAAATTCTACACGATTTCTTATTCCCCATTTAATGATCAAGATCTGAATTTAATGAGCTTAACATACCAACGTTGCCGTTGAAGATCCACATATGAAGACCATGGATGTGAATCCAACAATGAATATGAAAAGCAAAGTGTACTGTGATCAGCGAAGCAGTTTATTGGATTAGAAGTTCGAGCATGAGATCATTTATTAAAATGAAGAAGAGAGTCGGAGACAGAACGGAGACCTGGGGAATACCAGCATTTATTTTGAGGGTATCAGACTTGAACCCATCCAATACAATACAATGCTTCAGAAATATCGAGTGCAAGAATATTACTTTTTCCGAAACGAAAAATTTGTTCCACTGTTCGGTCAGATACTGTCGGTCATTTAGAAGCTTTCGTTCCTCAATATATTTCTTGAGTTTATAATTTATGAGCGTTTCCATAGCCATAGTAAAAAGGGATGTTAGTACAATCGATCGATAGTTTACAGGGGAGGCAAGGAGAACAATAGCGGTGATACTATCTGTACCAACGGAGTTACATATGAACGTATGTCGAGATCTTTTAGAACTCCAGAAGATTGGTCCCATAGAATCATTTACGCTATCAAGTTCGAGTGAGACCATGATACTCTCTGGCAGCGTAGAATTGGCAGCGAACTGCTTAGAAAAAAGGTTAACTTTCTCTTGAGAACTAACAAATCAAACAAACAAACAAATCTAGAACGATGATTCAATGACTACGAGTTTTTGAGAAAATTATAAATTTCTAAACCTTTCTTCTAATAATTTGTTTGGTATTTACGTGATTAGATAGGAAGATAAACAAAAGTTGAGGTTAGTAAAGGAATGCATCATGCCCCCCCTACAACCCCCTTGGCATCACTATATTATTAGGGGTAGGTGCGAACGCTTAGGATAACTTGTTGTTTTTATGTTTTTTTTTGAGTTTGAAGTTATTTTTTTTCAAAAAAACTGGTAATTAATTTAACCTGTTTTAAGATAACTTAATTTGAGTGCAAATTTCTATCTCTCAGAAAAAGTGTAATATATATACATATATTTTAGTTGTAAGTTTTGCCGTTCTTATAAAATAATTGTTTTTTTCATTTTAAGTAATTTTTAATAAAATTGTACCTCCCACCTAAAAGGTGGGTTATAGAATACCCCCTCTCATAGCAAAAAAAAATACTTGTATTTAATCCCTCTACAAGAATCCTTTATTATTTTGGAGCGCCAAAGTTATGGTACTCTACCCGAAATGTGTAGAGGGAAGACCACTTAAATACCAAAAAAAAAATATAAAATATTGGGTTTGCTAAATTTCAACTTTCTCGAAAACTACACATTACATTACATTACATATTAATCTACTCCGTAGATAAATCTACGATGTAGACACACTTACGAGCACTGGCTACTGAGGCCATCGGCTCAGACAATTACAAGACAACACACAAGACGACATAGATACTGGACAGAAGAGAAGACAGAAGGAGAACGGAAAAACAGAAAACACATAACACATGTCAACAGCACGCAGTTGGTTTTCGGACGGTCCTCCATCTTTCTACTAACCACGCGCAACGATGCTTGATTTCGCTGATCTCACGGGAAGCGATGCTTTTTTTTACTTTTAAGAGATTTTTATTTTAACTTTTTTCTTATATCTACTTAAATGCTAGACAAAAATCTTAAAACTAGCTAAAAATATCATCTTAAGTAACTTACTGGCCCTATGCGGGCGCTTTAAATTAATCTCTAACTTAATTTTAATTGCCTTTCGGCCTAAAAATAACTTAAATTTATCTTATCTTTATCGGGTTTTATTTTTCCCCAGAAAATTAAAAAAAAAACTAGGTATTCTTTATCGTTTTCTTAATCTATAAATTATAAACTACTTAAAAACTAAAATAAACTAAAGATAAACTTAAAATTACTTAAAATTAGAACAGCCACAGCAAGCTTTTTTGATTTTTGTGTTTTTATATTTTTTTTGTATTTTTTAAAATTTTTTTTTTTTTTTTTTTGGTGCCGCCGCAACTACCTATCTTAAAGCTACAATAGATATATGTAGTCGGCCATAGGCGATATTTCGTCTATGTCGACTGAAAATGGTCGGGTTTTAGCTAAGCCACCAAAATTGGTGGACCTGATCTAGGGCTTCCTTCCGATCCCGGTCGGGCACGGCCCTACTGAAACGGAGGCGCTCTGCTTCGCTCCCAGCGACTATGTCTCGGTCGTAGAGGAGCCGCCTATCGACTGTTCTGCGGCCGACGTGGTAGATCAACGGAATCGCCGATCTATCCTGAATCAGCCCTCGACTATCAAGGTATAGGAATGCCTCGGGCGGGATAAAACCACTCGAACGTGTGCTTTCAAAATATTCATCTTGGGGGTAGTAAGCCCCGAAGATTTGTCCATTAGTTGAGGTCATCGCCCTTGCAATGTGTCCGCGAATGAGCTTAATTAAAAAGTTATCTATCCTGTTTATATTGGCCCCGTTGTATAGGACCTCGTTGGAATAATGATGTTTGTATTCCGACTCTGGTGTTCTATAAAGACCGAGACAAGTGCGAAGGCACTGTCTCTCGAACACCCGAATCTTTTCCATTAGAGATGGTGCAACGTTGAACCACACAGGGCATCCGTAGGCAATCATCGGCCTGATAAGGGCCATGTAGCAAATCACTTTCACCCTGCTAACAAGGCGGCTGCTATAAAACAACCGTCTTGTCAGGGCAAAAGCTCCCCTAGCCCTGGCCAGAGCAGCCTCTACATGTCGATTGAAATATAGATACTGATCCAACCAGATGCCAAGGTACTTTACTGCATCTTTACTCGCCAGTGGATGTCCATGTGGCCCAGCGATCACTAGCTTGCGCCAGTTCTTTCTCGTATCCCTAGAGGCCCCAGACAAAGGGGTTCTAAACAGGATAGTTTCACATTTCTGGAAGTTAATTTTCAGCTTCCAATCGTTACAGTATTTTTGAATTTTATCGAAATCACGTTGCAAGAGAATTCTGATGACTTCAACTTTTGGACCTGTTCTGTACGCAATGTTAAATTGTCACTCTTGACAACAACTTTCTACCATTAAGCATGTCGTAAAGCATATATAACAGTGGTTTACTTATGCCCCATCTGGTTAGCTTCAGATACAGACCTTCTAACCATACGGTGTCAAAAGCCTTCTCCAAATCAACCAGACAGGCACCCGTGCATTGATTTTTAGCATTGTTCCATTGGAAAGCAGATACTAACTTAGACGCGGCATGAATTGTGTCATGTCCCGCCTTAAAGCCGAACTGGGTGTCTGGAATTATATTTTTGTCCTCGGCCCACTTGGACAGAGCTCTATTGATAACTTTTTCGAATACCTTGCTGATACTCGGAAGAAGACTTATCGACCGGAGATTTGCCGGATTGGAATTGTCCTTTCCCTTTTTGGGGAGAGGATGTACAACTGCTGTCTTCCAACAATAATATGCATTATTCAGCGCGTTGTTGAACAGTGTTGTGTATATGTTAATTGCATCTTCGGGGAGATGTCGTAGTACAACATTGGGTATACCATCGACTCCAGCTGACTTCTTTTTCTTTAATGATGCGAAGATCATTTGTAGTTCGACCTTCGAGATGAGCAGGGAACTTGGCCCATTTCGCTCGGCGACGGTGGCATTTGCCAGATTGTCTTCATTGAATCCGGTAAAACCAAGATTCTCAGATCGCCATTGCGTGATGCTATTTCGCAGGTAGAAGTGATTCAGCAGAGCTCTGTTCTCCAGGTCGTGATTTGGATGAATGGACTCATTCACCTTATACACTTGCTGAAAAGCAGAACCCACTGTCTCAACCTTCTCCAATGGATCTTCGATCACAAAGAATTCGTCGTCCAAGATGGCGTTCCCCAGATCTACTCCTGCGGTCAGGAGTATGTTTTCGTTGTCTGTCGTTCTTTGGAGCTTAAGACACGGAAGATCATTTTGAGTGTTCTTTCTAAAGATTTTATTAATCTCGGGAAACATACTCGGGTCGCTAGAATTAACGGCTCGAATTCTGTTATCCCAGTAAGAGTTAATAGACAATCTATAGTTTTGTTTAATGAGCGAGTTGACATTTTTGATTAAAGACTTCAGTGTCCTAATCTCCAGATCGTTTCTGTCAGTAAACCGCCTGTACAAGAGTTTTAATCTTGTCAGGAGGCCACTTTTTTGTCTATGTAGTGCGTCTATTGTCGCGTTCTTGTACATTTCGTTTGTTTTATGACACCATCCATCTGAAGCAGGTATCCATCGATCTCTACGTTCGATAGATTCCTGTCATTTGGAGGCACAATGTCGTTAGAGAGGAGTTCTCTTGTCAGGATGTTGGAGAAACGTGGCCAGCGTGCCTTACTAAAATTGTAAGAGCGCGCAGGCACAAATTCATCCAACACCACAAGTTCATTTGGTAGCTGTATGACGGCGGAAAGTCCGCAGTGGTCACTGTCGTATTCTACCGTCTGTAAACAGTTTCTTGTCTGTTGGCCCACAGAGTCAGTTACTGTCAGTCTTGAGTCTAACAGTAGTAGATCTAGAAAAGCACCGCTCCTTGGGAACGATGGTCTTTCTGTAGCATGAAGGTCGATTTTATACTCAATATGGTGTCGACCCATCCAATCAAAAAGATGGTATCCCCTTGGATTTTGGATTTGATTTCTCCAATCTTCATGTTTGGCATTGAAATCCCCAGCGATAATAAAGTAATTTTCATCCGAGTGCAGGCTAAGGCACTCGAAAAGTTTTTCGAGCTCTGCAATAAAGTTTGCAGGTTGAGGTCCTTCTTGTGCGTACACTGCGATCACATACATTCGCTTCCCATGTTGGAGAGGAATGCATATGATGCAAGCTTCTAGCAACTCGAATCTTCGCACTTCACTATTATATATGACCTTATGATCAATACCTTTTCGTAAAAATTTAAAATTTTTAAATTTTGGTGGGGCTAACGCCCCATTTATTAGCTTAATACAAGCTTAACTTAAACAACTAAACTTAAAAACTAATTAAACTAAATTAACTTATAAGGAGGAAAGATGATGTAAGAGCTGGGCTTTCAGACAAGGACTTGGAGTGTTGAAATCGAAAAGAGGAGAGATTGAATTGATTTTACTCAACATGCGGGTTAAAGGTTCATTGAGACCATAGGAAGTACGATGGGGAGGAAGGTAAAAAAGACGTGATGATCTTAAGTTGCGTGGGTTAGTGTTAAACAAGATGAGATCAAAAAGTGAGGATGGAGGTGATGAATGAAAATGATGTCAAACACATTCCTACGGACTTCAAGGGGGTGTAGATTTATAATTTTGAGTCGGTCAAGGTAGGGTGGCAGAGATGAGAAGTTATTAGGGTCATAAAGACTTCGGAGAGCAAAGAGTAGAAAACGGCGTTGAACGCTCTCAATTCTGGAGATATGAACCGCGTGATAGGGGGCCCATACTTGCGATGCATACTCAAGGAGAGGACGAACATAGGAAATATAGAGGGATTTGGTTACAAATGGGTTCCGAAACTCTTTGGACCACCTATTGATAAAACCAAGGGCGGAGTTAGCTCTTGATATAGCATTATCGATATGGGAGCGAAAATTTAATTCGCAATCACAGAGGACGCCTAAATCGCGGATAACCTGTACGCGGTTAATGGAAAGGGTTTGAAGATAATAAGATCTAAGGGAAGGCCTTTTACTTTTTCGAGAGAACGTAATTAGCTCACATTTGGCAATGTTGAGTTCGAGAAAATTCTTACTGCACCAATTGACAAATGAATTGAGGTCATTTTGAAGCAGGAGAGAATCATGACCAGAGGAGATTACTTTGAAAATTTTAGCATCATCAGCATAAAGGGAGATAGAAGATGAT
Source organism: Platycheirus rosarum (assembly GCA_963971375.1). Classification (NCBI taxonomy): domain Eukaryota; kingdom Metazoa; phylum Arthropoda; class Insecta; order Diptera; family Syrphidae; genus Platycheirus; species Platycheirus rosarum. Next base: position 88,326,090 of record OZ020508.1, on the reverse strand, counting down.
TGGATTATCTTTTCAACATCATTAATGGCAAGGATAAATAAAAGAGGTCCAAGATGGCTACCTTGGGGTACCCCAGAGGTGGCCACAAATGGAACTGAAAGAACAGAACGAAAACGGACTCTGTATTGGCGGTTGTCAAGATACGAGGATATCCATTTAAGAAGGTTAGGACTGAATCCAAGAAAGGAAAGCTTAAAAAGAATTAAACTGTGAGAGATTTTGTCGAAAGCCTTGCTGAAATCTGTAGTGATGACGTCTACTTCGTAGCCCTTTTCCATGGCAGAGAGTGAAAATGTAACGAACTCAACAAGATTAGTTGTGGTAGATCTTCCCTTACAAAAACCATGTTGAGTTGAGGATATTAGAGATTTGCATTGGAAAGAAAGTGAGTCATACAGAATGCTTTCGAAGAGTTTGGGGATATGAGAAAGTTTGGCGATGGGCCGATAATTACAAACTTCGTTTTTGGGACCTTTTTTATGAATTGGTGTGATAGTGGATATTTTCCATAAATCGGGGAAAGATCCGGTGGAAAGGGATAGTTGGAACAAGTTAGTAATAGGAAGGACCAAACTCGAGCAACATTTTTTAAGTAAAATTGCAGGTATACCATCGGGACCAGGAGTATACTCGTCTTTAAGTTCAAAGATGCCATTTAGAACTAATGAAGTATCCAAATTCGTATTTAAGGGGCCGGTATTAAAATGAGGAAGGTAGGAAAAATAAGATTTGTCAGGATCTAAGGTTTTTGGTGCAAAAGACTGTTTGAAGTAACTGGCGAAGAAATTGGCGATGGTAGATGGATCATTGGATGATTGGTTGTTATAGAGAAGAGAGGGAGGGAAACCATCATTTTTCTTTTTAAAGTTAATAAACTTATAAAACGATTTGGGATCCGTTATTAAATTTGCTTGGGTGTTGGAAGCAAAGTCATTGTAGAGCGTTTCATATAGATTCCAAAATTTATAAAATACTCCCAAGTAGTCAGAGTAATCGAAAATTGAACGAGAGCGAAGATATTTAACCCAAAGCTTATTTCTCCTGTTTCGTAGCTCGCGTAGTTTATGACTGTACCACGGGGGAGAAGTTGAAAAATACCTGTTACGCGAAAAGGGAACATAAAGATTTATGCAAAACTGCACTTTTTCATAAAAAAGATTAGTTGCTTCATTAAGTGATAGATTTGTAAAATCGAATGAGGTATGGATGAGGTAGTCATTTATTTTTTTGAAATTAGCCTTATGATAGTTGAATGAACAGTTAGAAATATTAGGGAGAGTATGTGGAGAGGAAATGAAAAAAGAGAGAAGGAGAGGGGGGTGAAATCGATCAACTACAGATAATGGGATGGTGCTTTCTGAAACAGATGAGTTAATCGGGTCAGAGGTGAAGATAAGATCGAGTTGCCGGCCCATGTAATTCAGAATTCCACTCACTTGGTAAAGGGCGGAATCAGAAAGACCGTCAACAAAAACAGATTCCTTGGATGAAACGGGATTGGCAGCGAAGGATGGTACATCATCAGAAATGTTCCACTGAAGTTGGGGAAGATTGAAGTCTCCAAAGATTAGAACTTCGTCTTGTGCTTCAGAAATAGCTAGCACTTCATCAATGGCATCAACAGCAAGCTTGTAAGATTCAACGGGTTGGCCAGGAAGAATGTAGAAACACACAAGGTATAAGGACTGATTTGGGAGTGATAGTTTAATGGATATGTAGTCGAGCATGTTTGAGGAGGAAGAAGAAACCAGGGTCGAATCGAACTTGTTATGGACAGCAATAAGGACGCCTCTGCACGGAGATTTAGGAAGAGACTCTTCGTCGTCGCGAAAAACATTAAAGAACGAAGGAAACAGCTCTTGACTTTTAATGTCTTTAGAAAGATTTGTTTCAGTAAGCGCAAAAACGTCATAGGGTAGGGCTTGTGACTGTGAATACACAGAGTGTGTTTTAGAGCGAAGACCTCTTACATTTTGGTAATAAAGGGAAAGAGGGTGGTGATTGTAGAGTAGTTGGGGAGAGAAAGTGTTAGGAGCGATAAAATTTATCAGAGTCGGAACGTACTCTTTGAAGGTAGGAAATTCTTTTAGAATGAAGAAACGAAGAAAAGGCGGAGAGATCTTTGGAGATTCGTTTTGAGGATATGTTCAGAAGCTCGTGATATTTGTCGTATATCTGCCTTAATGGTACCATATCAGTAGGCAGACCTTCCTTTTTAATTGACGCTGACACATAACTTTTGGTTTTACCGTCTATGCACAAATCGTCAGGTTTATCGTGGAGATAGGCTAGGTACAGGCGAATGTTGTCTAACAGTTTGCTATCTCTTAGTTTGGAAAGGGCATAACGGGACTCAGTGGAATCAACAAGGGTCTGTTGAATTAGTTTTACATTAGGTGGAATGAGAGGATCAAAGCAGGGGGGGTGGACGTGAATCTGTTGGAGGCAGAGAAGAGTTTGGGTTTAAAATATGGGAGCTTACAAAGTTAGGGTATTTTGCCCCGGTGGTGAGGTCGAAGCTTGGAAACTGAGGAGATTCAGTAGGATTCGAGGAATTTAAAGGTGATGAAGGATAGTCAGGATTGATGTTGAAAGACACTCGTTGGTGAGCGTGTTTCGGTGTTAATGGGGTTTGCTGGTCTTTCACTTTGGATTTAAGTAAAGACAGTCTAGGTTTAGGTTGCGGTATATTTTGGGGTTTAGGTTGAGGTTCAGGTTGGGGCTTAGTTTGGGATATATGTTGGTGATTTGGTTGGGGTCTATGTTGAGTCTTAGGTTGGGGTCTTGCATCGGAAACGGTTTGTGAATAGTGACGGGGTTGGTTTGGAATTATAAATGGGGGTGTAAAATCTGGCATTATGTGCGTTTTGAACGACCAGTTAGGATCTGAGCGAGGGTGGTGTTTATTCGCTTGGAATATAGGTTTGGGTTTTAATGACTTGGGATGTTTGGATATCAACATATTGGCCAATTTGAAAACACCACCTGATAGGTTGAGGAACAGCCATTCATATTTGGAAGGGAAAGATATTAAGAAAGTGTTGGGTTTAATTTTTTCAATTTTAGTTACGTTTATATCAAACTTATTTCTAAAAAAGTCGTGGATCCACTTTGAGTCCGCATTGGAAGGAACTCTTTCAAGAGTGAAACTGCTGGATTGAAAAGTTGAGCCACTAGCGTCATCGAGTTTCTTCAGTCTGTTGTTCCATTCCGAGAGTTTCCACAAAGTACCGAAACGATTAAGGGTAGGTTCCTGAGTTGGCGAGGCAATTTTGTTATTTGGTTGGGAGTGTAGAGGTATGGGAATGGGCAGATTTGGAGCTACCTCAATAGTGTCCAATATTTCCTCCAATATTGATGTATTATATTGGGGATTATAGGGAGCTTCGAGAACATTCCTTGTTGCTAGTTTTAATTCCTCGGCGAAACCATTCACTACATAACGAGTATCTTTGATGTTGTCTTTAAGTTCTTCAATCTGACACATTAGATTAAAAAGTATGGGTTCCTAATCAACCGGAGGAGATACAGTCTTTGGGGCTGGAGCTTGTGACTGAATATCAATCACAGTCCGTAGCGTGTCAAATGACGCTATTAAGGGGGAAATTGTTGATTTAATTTCACTAGAAATTGTTTTTTTTATATTAGCCACCATTTCAATGTTAATGTTGTTTGTAATGGGGAGTTGGAGGGCAGATAATTGTTCATTTATTTTCTTTATATCTCTTTTTAGGTAGGTCACGGATTGTGCATTGTTTTTCATCAAACGATTTGATGAACTCATCAAATTTTTCGAATTGGGTCAGGCATTGTTTGTGGTAAAGTTTATTTTTTTCCGCAGAGCTTGCGAACGAGTCGCTTAAGCATTTAATCGCGAGCATTATGTGGGACAGAGATATATTTTTGCACTCATCGTAATAAAATACAAAATTACGGGAAAATTCTTTAAGGTAAAGAACAGACCTTTTATTTAATCCGACACATGTAGCATGGAAATGTTTTCCGCATAATCCATTGCATGTGACCCACTCAACGATATTGTCGTTGTTGACACAATTAAAACTCGCGCACTGTTGAGACATATTTAGTTTGTATGATAAGATAGCGACCCCGCCCCCACAAGTGGAGTTGGGCCGGTCCCTTCTTACGATACTGTAATTATTATGAGTCAGTTTGTGTTTCTGGTTTAGCTTGGTTTCGCTAGCCAAAAAGACATCTGGACTGTGATCATGCAACAATTGAAACAAATTTGCTCTACGTTCGGTCCTGATTAGTGAATTTACATTCACAGCCAGGATTTTAAAGGGGTTCTCGTACAGCGCGCCCATTATGGTTTAAATTGCCCTAAGCTGGGAAGGTAAGCGTAGACACGGTCTAGTCTTTCCTCCTGCTTTCCGAGCTGTTGTTGTAGGCTGGTTAACTGGGCCTGCATGGCCAGCAACACAGTCATTATATCTGCCTGTCCCGCAGGTGCCGTAGGCACGGGTGCCTGTTTGGCAACCTTTGGTTGTGGCTGTACCGTTGTTGTTGCCCTCCCTGCCGCCATTTGGGCGTAAGGTATTTTTGGCACAACGGCTGTCGGTGCAGGAGCAAAAATAGGTCGCCTCTGCACCACCTTCGGAGCTTTTGTTTGCTTTATCTGCTGAAACTTAGGACAGCCCCGATAACTAGCAGGGTGCCCCTCGCCTCCGCAAAGCACACATTTAATTTGAGTCTTATCTTCGACCCTTTCCTGTCCGAGTTTACACTCACCTAAATTGTGGTTCTCACTGCATTTCACGCAGCGAGACTGCATACCGCAGTTCGCCGCGGCATGCCCGAACCTTTGGCAGCGCATGCATTGAAGCATGTCGCCGCGTCTCTTTAGTTTATCCCATGTTACAACCTGGTAGTCTACGTTGGTAATTTTCCGTAGACTATCCAGTTTGCTTTTGGGCGACAGCTGAACCAGGAAGAACGGTAATTTCCGTTGCTCCCGCCTGGCTCTGACAGTCGTGAAAGGCTTGACCCCCACGAACTCGAGATCGTTCGTCGCTACCCGACGGAGTTCGCTTAAAAGCGCCACCGTGTCAGTGGAACTATCAAGGCCCTTTAAGAGGACCGTCTGAATTTTTTCCTCTTTTGGCGTGAAACTGTAGTGTTCAGTGGCCGTTTTCTCGAGAATTTCCTTTACCTTTTTATGCTGATCCACTGAGAAGCAGTGGATAGCATGTCTATCATTACTAAGTCTTTTAATTAAAAATGTATCGCCTATGGCGTCCCTACATATATCTATTATGTCTTTAATATTCATTTTGAAAGTGTTAATTGGCGGCACCTTACCTTTTTTTTGTGTTGGCTGCGCTGGCTGTTGCTGCTGCTGTTGAATCTGCTGCTGTTTACTCTGCTGCTGTTGTCTCAGCTGCTGTTGTCTCTGCTGTTGTTCGTTTTGCTGCTGCTGTTGGGCGTTCTTAGACGTCGATGGTTGATTAGCATATGTTTGCTGTGGCTGTTCTTTTTTCTGTTGTTGCTGCTGCTGTTTAGCAGGCTGTTGTTTTTGCTGCTGCTGTGGTTGTTGTTTCTGCAGCTGTGCTTGCAGCTGTGCTTGCTGCTGTTGTTGTTGTTGCTGCTGTTTCTGCTCAGCCGTCTGGAGGGCCTTTAGTTTGGCTGCCTCCTTTTGCTCTTTGGCGAGCCTTTCATCCCTCCTTCTTTTTTCTTGCTTGGCTCTGACCGCCAGGATCTTGCGCTCAAAGTCTCTGATGTTTTCTTCCTCATCATCTGACTCCGATGAGGAAGGCCTTCCTTCTGTATGATTGTTCTTGTTGTTGTTGTCTTCGGCAACTTGTGTGTCGTCTGGGGTACTTGTGCCCCTCCCCTTCGTCGGACACATACGACACTGATATGTCCGACGCTAGTCCAGCATTTTCCAACTGCTGACGTATTTTCGAAGCTGCGGTTGTTTTGGCTGGTCGCGCCTCTTCTTTCTCTTCAACTTGTTGATTAGCCCTTGTTGGCCTTTTTGTAACTAGGTTCGGCTGAACCTTTTGCCTTCGTCTTCTCTTGACTGACGTCATTGGAACATCAGCCGATTTTTCTGGTTCATCATCCGATGGCGCCATGCTTTTATTTTGCGGTAATTTGCCGCCTTCTAGACTTTTTCTGCTGTCTAACACTTTTTCCCAAAAAAAGTTAGTGAAGTCACCCAGGCCGGATTCGAACCTGGGTTCATCTGCGCCGCGATCGGCCACTCTACCACCTGAGCTAAACTCGTATATATTAACAGATGGTTTTTTGGTGTAGATATAGCTTTGGACTGCTTGCCCAAAGGTCTACAAATGTTGAGGTTTTAAAAAAGCTTTTTTTTATTGGAAAATTAAATCCAATTTAATTGTTGCTTTATTAAAAGCAAAAACAAAACAGATTATTTGATATTATTTGCCTTTTGGCAAAACAAACTAACTTTTACTGTAATTACTTTAATTAATTAAAATAATCACTTGAAAAAATTATTATCACTGTGAAAGTCGTCAAAGCAGTCTCCACTCTTCCACAGTTGCTGAACGACTGACGGGAAGCGATGCTTTATCGGAGCCAAGGCCGTTGACTCATTCTGGAAAACTAGAATACATAATATATTTTATATATATATTCTCCATTTTGAAAAAGATCAATATGAACTATTTATTTTGAATTTTTTTCTGAAATTTTAAGTTTGAAATAAGTTTTTACAAAAGTTTTAATTGATACCTATTTAAAGATTTAAGAAACTTTCTGATAGAGCTTTAAAAAAAGACATAGCATATAACTGTATGTAATGCCATTATTTTTGAATGCCTAAACGCCGGGAGATAGACCCTTTTCCTTTAGTATTAAATGTTTGTACCTAGTTCCTCTACAAGAATCCGTTATAAATTTGCGGTGCCAAAGTCATCGATTTTCATAATTCTCCTAAATATTGCCCTGGATTTTCGTTTGTATGTTTTCCACTACAAATATAGATAACTCCTCTTTCCCCCTTTCTCTGTAACGGTTCTTTGGATTTCTACTTAGTTCTATTCTTAAATTCTGTGTAGGTACCAACATTTTGAATAATTTTTTTCTTCCTATACCATACCTACACCTACCTAATTAATTTTTGATTTTTTTTTAAATTTTAACTATTTTTTGTAAAACTAATCAATTAATTTTATTTAACATCTTATCTGCATATTATTAGCTTCTGCATTCCAAAATCTGAAAAACAGAATTCAAAAAGTCCAAAATTATTATATTTAAACGTCTTCGGAGAAAAAAATAAACCTTAATACTTAAACATAGGTAGGTACCTATACCTATACTATTCAAATACCTTAGGTTGACTTTTAATTAAATTGTTGGGTAGGTAGGTACATACATTTTAACATTCACAAGTTACCAAATTCCAAAAAAATGCCAACAAATATTTTTCTCACAGCAAATATAAAAGTATATGTAGTTATATATAAGAATGTGTGTGTTAAATCAACGTCAACACATTTAAAATGTAGACAAGAGTGAAGGTAAAAAAAGGTACACAAAACAAGGTCAACAACATCAATGTGGCTTATAAGGATTTATCTAAGGATATGTATGTACCTATGTTTTTCCCTCTAAATTTTCTGTATGCGATCCCTTTATTGAATCCAAACTAAAGGATTCATATTAACATAACAACGTAAGAATACTTTCAGTAGTAAAAACACATTTGTTTACCTATATCGGTAGACTTGTATCTTACTGCATATCCCTAAGAAAAAAAACAAAACCAGAACAACTGTTTGTAACTTACTGAACTTGATCAAATGTATCTACAAGCCACATCCTCCAAAAATGCAAAGAGCTCACTCTCTTACGCAATATTTATTTCTTGCTCTTCCTTTTTACTTGCGATTTATAGGGACTATAAGGCAAGTTATGCATTCGTAAAAAAAAAAAATTCTAACAATCAAACATGATATTACGATGATAGAGAAGTCAAAAAAAGTGGGTCCGGAAATTCCGTCCGTCTGTCTGTCTGTCTGTCTGTCTGTCTGTCTGCTGTCTGTCTGTCCGTATCGATATCTACAGCCTAAACGGTTGGGCCGATTTGATTCAAACTTGGTATATAGTATTTTTAGAGTGCTCTACCCGACAGTTTTTGGAATTGGCATTCTAGCTCCAAAACCATATAACTTTTATTGAAAAACTTATTTTTCTCGAAAACGGCTCCTACGGTACCTCCCATATGACCGGTTTTTTAAAATCAGACTTTCTCGTTAACTAATTGACGGATTTTGATGAAATTTTCAAAATATGTAGTGTTTTATGATTTAAATAATATTGCTTATCAAAATTTTCAAAAACATTTTTTTTAAATTTTAATAATTTTTTTAAAAAAATATTTTGTTTTTTGAATTTTTTGAAAACGGATCTATAGATTTTTTTTTAAATTTTTCTCCTAGTATAAACTATAGATTTCTTAAAATTGACATACTTAAAAAAAATTTAAAATATGTTTTCAAAAAGTTTTACAAAAAAAACATTTTTTTGAAAAAACTGGTCGAACGATTTTGAAATGAAAAATTCATAAAATAGAAAACAGCAAAAGAAATAAGATGGCTTACAACATTTTATCCAAAAAACGTTATGAATAGTGTTTTTTTGATTTCATAAAATTTTTTCCCCAACATTGTATTTCATATTGCTCGGCTAAGCCCTAGCCATTAGTCAAATAAAAGAAAGTGACAACCTACATTACATACATACTTACGTATTTTAAAGTATTTTTCATCATCATAAAAGCACAGAATAAATAAGGAAGCCTTTGATAAACACACAAAAACAACTAACAAATAAAAAAAACTATTCGATTACTACTGAATGCAAAAATTTCAATCGAGAAAACAAAAGTTTACACCTTCCTATAAATAAACAAAACCACTGTGTTAACTTTTTAATATTGTCTCTATACCTACTGGCTTAACAGTAGTTGGAACACGTATCTTAATTTTAGTACCTACCTTCCTTCCAACCTTATTATAGGTACCTAAATCCTTTATAAATTCCATTGGTCCCATATTGGGACGTATAAAGGTCCCTTTACCTAGCATTATTGCCATACTGCTGATTCCGACGAATCTTTATGCCAGTTGTTCAAATTTTTCCATACCAAAATGAAAATTTAACTGAAAAAAGTCCTTTATATCTTTCTATTAGCAAATTATATTATAAACAGTAAGCAGCAAGTGGAAAGATAATACACTAAAAAAGTGCGAAAGCTAACAATCCTATATATTTATGTGTTTATCCCTTTATCGTGACGCATGTTCGTTCGAGCTTCAAACCACAACGATTCTAAAAAAGTTGCACGTCAAAAAAAACATTAAAATTAAATCTTTGTCAAAAAGACGCCTGTACCTAAAAAGGATTAGCACACAGGAGCAAGTACGTGCGACCCAGTCGTGCCTTTTATTTCCTTTTCTACTCATTTTCCACAACAATCCACATTTATTTGACGAGCTACTGTAGCGCCCTTAAATGTGGTGAGTTCAAATTAAAAAAATATACAAAGCCACAGGGGACCACCGATCTCAAGAGTCGTTCGAGCAACGTCCGGTGTCCTCTTCTATTTGTAATTATTCAATGCTTAAATTACTTAAAACAATCTTATACATAAACTAAAAATAAACTTCAAAATACTTAATTTAGAACAGCCAGAGCAAGCTTTTTTATTATTTTATATATTTTTTGTTTTTTATTTTTTTGTATAGTTTTTGTACTTTTTTGTGTTTTTATAATTATTTGTTTGTTGGTGCTGCCGCAACTACTCTACTTAAATTCAAGATACCTTAGACATATGCAAGTTATAGGCGATATTTCGCCTATGTCGCCTGAAAATATCGAATTCTAACTGAGCCACCAAAATTGGTGGACCTGCTCCATCTTCCGATTCCGGTCGGACACGGTTCTTCTGAACCGGAGGTGCTCTGCTTTGCTCCCAGCGACTTTGTCTCGGTCGCAAAGGAACCGCCTGTTGAATGTTCTGCGGCCGACGTGGTAGATCAACGGAATCGCCAATCTATTCTGAATCAGCCCTCGGCTATCAAGGTATCGGAAAGCCTCGGGCGGGATAAAACCAATGCAACGTATACTACGAAACTTTCATCTTGGGGTAGTAAGGCTGCCAATTTACTTCACATATAGTAGTTCTACTTCATATATTTATTTGTATGCATCTGCTAAGTAGCAACTTATTTCTACTTCCTTTAACTTTTTTTATGGTATTAGAAAAATTTCATTTAAAATGTGTTGTATCTATTGATTTATTTTTGCAAATCGAAAGGTCACTTTTTTGTCTCTGGATGTTTGTTCGAGCTAATCTCGGAAATAGCTAGACCTTTTTAGGAGAAAGCTGACGTTGTAAGGAGTAATTACCCATTCGGTGACGCTGGGGTCTTTAAGAATCTTCTTATTTTTAGAACGATTTCGCAAAATTTTGACTCGGAAGCTGGCGCTATGGTGCAGATATATCTACGAATATAAAAACTTACATGTATACCTTTATAATTTCCATTTCAACAATATTATATTTAAATGGCTTGGCGATAAAAAAAAGTGTTTAGCTTGGTAGATTTAAGATATAATTGAATGTTGAATGTGATAAGAAGCACTGTTATTGGGATCCTGAGCCGATTGAGTCAACTAGTATTAAATAAGATAAAAATATAATATTGTTTTGTTATAATTTTTGTTTTCAATATCTGCTACATACTTTTCAAATCTACTTCGGTTTTTTTGGGCGATCTGCTTCATTTTCTGGACTCATCATTCCCATCCCCTAGTAAGACCTGAAGATTAGTCCATTAGTTGAGGTCATCGCCTTGCAATGTGTCCGCGAATGAGCCTAATTAAAAAGTTATCTATCCTGTTTGTATTGGCCCCTGGGTATAGAACCTCGTTGGAATAATAGTGTCTGTACTCTGGTTTTCTGTAAAGTCCGAGACAAGTGCAAAGACACTGTCACTCAATTACCCAAATCTTTTCCATCCTACACACCAACCACTAAGCCACGGGGAACTTTCATATAATAATAATATATGTATGTATAATGAAGTTCCGAAGATCTTCCAAATCAAGTTTTTGTGATCTTATAGTAAGGAGATAGATAGCGGAAGAAAATAATGCCCGAAAATGACTCAATTCCCCCTACATTTTTATGAACAACAACTTCTACTTGCTAACACACTTTTACTCAAGTACGCACAAAAATAAAAGATAAATGAAAAAACAAAAATTTCCGAACCATTCAGTCATAAAAGGCTATTAGACCAGCAGATTTATCGAATCATCCTGTTCCGGCTTGACTTTTCCAGCTTCTGCCATTGTTGCTTTACGAAAAAAAAAATCAGGCCAAGCGAAAATCCGAATCCGGCAGGAGCAGAAGAAACAAACATGAGAACTAATTTAAGCATGGGGAAATTAAGCTTGGGAGGGAACTGTCCTCTTTAGAAGGCATTGTAGTTTCGACATGTTGTAAAATAACGCACAATATTGGCATACACATATTTCACCATTATACACACACAGCGAATCAGACAGAGGGAATTCTGTGTCTTGTCTGCAATACGAAACAGGAAACAGATTTTTATTTCAATTAGAGAAAGATGACAGAAAAAAAATATGAGAAAATGGTTAAAAAACAGAGAAACGACAGTCATCATCATTAGGAATATCAAATGGACTACTACTTCAATTTTGAGAAGGCGAAGACGGCTATGATGACAAACGAAGAAATCATCATCAGACTGAGCTGGAAAGGATGTCAGTCAGCCTAGCAAAGACTGAGTTATAAGTAGACCCTCGCCTATGTCCTATGGCAATAGAAGAAAAAATAAAAAAAAGCAAAAACAACGACTTCTTACCCTACTTTTCCAATGGGAGTTTATACAGTGGTAGTCTGGGAGAGTGTATTCCTAATGGGATTGATGAAGACATAAAACAGAGAAAAGACAAAGACAAAGTTTATTGCAGGAAAGATCGGAAATTATTGGACTAAATCCAGGAAGTTGTTACGTGATTAAAAATAACAAAATCTAGATTTGACAAAATTTGTATAAAAAATCAATATCTGTCGCATTTTTTCAAGGGACATTCAAAGAGAAAGCCTTTAGCCTTTGCGAAAGGAGATAGTATTTGAAAGGAATTAAAAAAAAAAAAAAAACTGAACCACTGATTGGATTCAATACTTACCGATGGTTGTTATCAGAGTGAGTGAGTAGAGAAAGGCTGAAGCGTATGACCATTTGTGTCCTGTAGGGAGCATTAATTGCACACCTGGTTGTTGCACTTTTGACTGACGCACAGCACGAAGTAGAGTGTCCTGGAAAATAAAAATGGAATTTTAAATTTCGTAAAATGTGTCTACTTTTATTTTTTGTCACTGGGAAAGTTTATGCTGCGATATAGGTATGTACACAAAAGGAGTTTACACGGCCTTTGATGCGAGAGTAAAAGGATGGTTCAAGTGTCAGGCTGAAGGATGTTTCACATAACTTTTCGATTTCAATCTGCTTAATTGCATGTTCATTCAATCAAGAAATTCGTGTCATTACATTAGATATTAATCGGATTTTAAGAACAAGCAATAAAACATTTTGTTCGTTTCCTTTTGAAAATTTAAAGTATAACAAAGTTTTTGACATGAATATGAATAGTAATCTATATTGTTGCGGATATTCATATCGAAGTTACCTAACCTTAATTATTTAGCGACAGCTATAAAGTGTTTCGCAAACAATGACGAGGCTTTGAATTTCCTTAGTTTTCCTGAAAAATGTTTTAATAACTTCTTAACAATTTGCAACTGATAAGAGTAAATAAATAAATAACATAGTAGGTATAGCGGAAGTAAAAGATGGACTGCTTATGTAACATTTCATGGACGAATCTGATTTGTTTCAATAAAATAATATGAAAATAATATGACTTTACTTTCAGAAGTAGAGAGAGAATTTTTAAGGAAACTATTAATTAATTATATAAAAAAATATTTTTTCAAAAGTTGTAGAATATGTAACTCATTACAAAAGTGTCTTTTTATTTTTTTCTGCGATCTACCGTTCAAAGATTATAAGTATATAAAGGTGCAACTGTCCTTATATATATATCTTTTAAATGGATTCCCTTAAAAATTTAATAGTTTGGCATACTTCTATTAAAATGTAAAGTTTACCAGCTTAAACTGGTAAGCACGTAATGTAGTGATTTGACTTAAGATTTTTTTTATAGGTAACTATATAGCTGGTAGGTAAGCTGTACAGAACTCTTTCAGCCAGATTTAGCAGGTGGCACATAACCTGGGCCTGCATAGAATATGGTGGCTGAAGGGAAAACAAAGAATATGGTGGCTACCTCTGCAAAATTCAATAGGACCTACTATAGGCTGCCAAGGCTCTTTAAATCCAGAAAATTTACCATAACACTAAGCAACTGCTGTACAAGACTTTGGTCTCACCAGTAGGCATATATGGATCCAAGACTTGGGTGCTTAACACAAGTGCGCACAAGGCTTTTGTGTTGCCCTTATAATAGTATATATATTAGACATTAGGGAAGACGGGACAGAAGGTATCGATTTATCATTGGTTTTGAATGCTTTTAAATTAAAATGGCAAGGGAAAACCTCGTCGGGTAAATCATTATAAATTCGTGTTGTTCGGCTAAAAAAAGAATTCCTATATTTCACGGTACGTCCGAAATTGGGCTCAAGGGTAAACTGAAGAGCATTCCTTGCGAGACGAGTATTACGGAAGAAACTTTTAAGGGGAGGAACGAAGCTGGCTAGTTCGAGTAAACATTTTTTTATTTCCTATCAATCTTAACACTCGATTTTGTATTCTATCAAGCAGGTGAAGCGATATTTGCCTAGAGGTAGGAGTTATACTTGAGATTAGGGCGTATAAACGGTTTATAAATTGTAGCCAGATCAGATGGGGAGAAATACTTCTTACACCGATACAGAAAACCTAAGCACTTAGCAGCATTCTCAGCGATCTCAAATATTTGGTCGTTCCAACGGAGGTCGTCGTTGACACGCATACCGAGTACTGAGAGCTTTTCGGTTTTTTCGATGTAAGTGCCATTCATGGACAGTGGCATTGCGGGTATGTTTAGCTTTAACGACAGAAGATAGCACGGAGTTTTCGAAACATGAAACTCCACACGATTTCTATTATACCATTTGACAATGCTGTATAAATCGGAGTTTAATGAGCTTGACATACGGTACCGTTGCAATTGTACGTCCGAAGGCGAAGGACGTGAATTACCGAACGAATATGAAAAGCTGAGGGTAGAGTCGTCAGCAGAACAGTTAAGTGGATTAGAAGTAACAAACAGAAGATCATTTATATAAATAAAAGAGTCGGAGAGAGAACAAAGCCCTGGGGCACACCAGCATTTATTTTGTGGAAATCAGACTTGAATCCGTCCAATATAATTTGTATTGAACGGTCCAAAAGAAGAAGCAAGGAGAAGCTTTCGATCTTCGAGATATTCCTTAAGCTGACGGTTAATCAGCGTTTTACAAATGACCAACAATTTTTACTGCTTTTGGGACACTGCAGAATTTGTTGTCGTAATATTTGGTCATGCAAAAATTTGGTTCTTTCAATAATGGAGTTGCATGAGTTCCTTGTTTGTTGTGCTTTATCCGATTTTCCTCTGTAGGGCTGGCTTTGTAAGATCGGAAACATACTTCTTTGAGCCTGATAGCTTCTTTACACTCAGAATTAAACCAGGACTTTTCTTTAAGCATCCCTAGAAGGATGAGAAATAAGCTGAAATGACACAATTGTCTGAAGTGCCAAATGGAGAAGTTAAACTAATGGTATATTTATCAGGGTGAGAAGCCCAGCAACATCCGGTATACGCGTTGGCACATCGATCAGTTGGGTAAGGTGATGTAACCCGGCAAAGAGCTCGACATACCTTCCTTGGGATGTTGTCTGACCAGAATAGCGGAGCCAATTGGAATTGTGTACATTGAAATCACCCGCAATAACAATTTCAGTGTGAGGACAAAGGGAAACAATTTTCGAGATAGAATCGGACAGCGCATTAAACTCGTTACAAGTCGAGATTTGGACTTCTATAAATAAAACAATAATGAATGACATGCTTGCAGACATTGAATTTGAGCCACAAGAAGTTAAAGTCCGTGATGGAACATTGCCCATATTGGGGAAGGCTCTGGCAAGCAATATCATTTCTAACATAGACCACGAGGGCGTGATGGCACCAAGATATATCCCTGCAGAACAAATTCTAATAAATCAATATTTACTCCAACCTGAGTTTCTTTTAATGCCAAAACAGCTGGCCTATATTGAACAGTGTAGACGTACATGTGAAAGAAATTCTTTCTTAAACCGCGAACATTAGAATACACGACGCAAAAATCATTTACTATTTAAAAATACTTACATACAAAACACAACTCGGACTAAGTCGAATTGTGCAGTGAAGGTCCAAATTATTTTCCGTAATAAATAAACTGTCTTAGGTGTTATACCCATAAGAAAAGGAAAATCTTCTGCAGTTCATTTTATGGTAGAAGACAACGTGGCAGACCGTGATTACATTTGAAGGATGGCCTAGACCAGGACGCCCGAAATCTGATGATGGTAGCTGGTAGGTACCAGGTGATTTGTTTCCGCTTTGTTTGTGTCTACATCATTCAAGCTTCTCACATCTTCAATGCTCTTTCCAATATATTTACCGGTACGACATCTGCGCCAACTACTGTAGGTTTATTAAACTATCCCATTACGCTCGGGTATAAAAATATTTGTACGGTTTTTAAAAATTAACTGTTAACTAAACTGAGTATATAGAACAACACGGATTTTTAATTGTTTGGAGTAGGTTTTTGCTGCCTTTGATTACCGGTTAGATCATCAATTAGCCGACATTCGTATGTTAAAGGAACCCAAGATCAAAAATATCGGGGCGTTGTGTAAAATTTACAGCAGAACCCGGTGCAATCGGTTCCTCCCCTTGTAAAAGAACTCTGGGGTTTCGCAGACTTCAACTTGGTGAATTTTGCGTCGCAACTTGGGCCTATTCAGCCGTAAGAGATTCAATTGTTGTAATGGACCAGCGGGTCGAGGAGCCCCAACTCGGCACCCGATCCGATCGATGTGGTCAAAGGGAACCAAAACCGTGGAAGACGCTCCCCGACCGCCCCACTGATTGTTTTGTCTTAATTTTTAAATATTTTCGACTAAGTTCAATTTTGTCAAAATTTTAAATACTAAATTAATGTTTTGTTCGGAGGGAACAGAAAAAAGATGTTTAAAGTTTTGGCTAGTAATTAAGTAACATGTTTCTTTTATTTTTGGGCATTCTGTTGTGAGGTGTTGTATGTTGAGTAGTTGATTTGATTGGCATATATGACAATTAGGGGGTGGTTCTTTGTTTAGCAGGAAGCTGTGTGTTAATTTGGTGTGACCAACTCGGAGCCTTAGAAAGCATCTATTCATGATAGAGTTTGTAGATGTAGAAAAGGTGATACATTCTCGGTTGGTATTGTGGTGATTGTATTCAGCCCAATCAGACATAACTTTTCTTCTCTAATTAGAATTTGCATAATTTAAGAGGTCTTTTTTAGTCGGTGGTGATGTGAGATTTCCTGATCTATGCTATTGGCCACGGATTTGGCCTCTATATAAGCATGTTCCTTACCTATTATTCTAATGTGCTTTGGAATCCAAACAATTGTATTTTCAAGTTTGGATCTAGCTTTATGACGATGTCTCTAATTTTGCCTACGATTGTAGAGCGGTTATTTATGTTTTGTATCGCTGTTAAGGTTGATAGACTGTCTGTACAGATGATCGTCTTTTTTTTTGGTTTTCATTGCAATCTCTGTTGACTTAAGAATTGCAAGAGCCTCTGTGGAGAATATGGAAAAGTATGGTGGTAGTTTTTCTGCAGTTAAAAGATGGTTGTTCGCGTTGACAATTGCAAAGCCTGTTCCTTCTTCGGTTTTCGAGCCATCAGTGAAAAGTATTTCCCATTCTTTGTAGTTGTCTAAAGATATTGTAAAAAAGTTGAAGGTATTCTTCATTCGATGTTGTGTCTTTTTTGTGTTTAGATAGCTGAGTGTTTATTGAGTTCGTTCGGAGCGACCATGGAGGATACTTTTCAAAGATTCTTTTGTTGTTGGGAGACCCATTTCTTTGGCGTATTCTAAAGCGTTGAAAAGAGCTGAGGGTGTTTTTGGAAGTTTGCGCCGGTTTACAATTTTGGCTACGTCAGAGTGGATCGGTGAGCAAAAAGAGTCGTATATTTTGCTTACAACTCGAGATGAAAGAAGTTCTCTCCTTTCTTCAATTGTCGGAAAATCACCTTCTTTAGTAATTTTTTTTATTGGCGTTGTGTGAATGCTTTTAGGCTGGATCTAATAGCAGCATGGTAGGGTGTCTCTAGCGTACATAGTCTATTTTAGAAAGCACAATTGATTTTGTTACATTTAATAAAGTGTTAACATGAACAAGGCTATGTTTAGACGCTAAATATCTTATAATACTAAGCCTGGCAGCTAGATTTGTTCTTAAAACTAGAAAATGTTCTTTAAAGTTTTATTTTTAATCAAATGAGATACCTAGTATTCTTAAACTATTGACATTAGGAATAACAATATTTACATTACATTACATTACATTTTAATCTACTCCGTAGATAAATCTAAGAAGTTAAAACACACACGAGCACTGGCTACTGAGGCCATCGGCTCAGACAATTACAAGACAACACACAAGACGACATAGATACTGGACAGAAGAGAAGACAGAAGGAGAACGGAAAAACAGAAAACACATAACACATGTCAACAGCACGTAGTTGGTTTTTCGTTGAATTTCGAAAGCAGGTATACATCGTCTGCATATAATGTATGTTTAATGTTTTTAGATTGCATAATAATTTCGCTAATGTCGTTGAAGGCTATTATGAATAGCACCACCGAAAGTGGGGAGCCTTGAGGAATGCATTTGAAACGAGTTCGTCAATATGTAGCAGGAGTCAATAGTACTCCGACCATATTTAAACGCTACTTGGTTAAGGTCTACAAAGTTATTGGATTCAATAAACCAACAAAGTCTTTTTGAAATATTTTTTTCTAAAAGCTTGCTTGTGCAAGGGAGGTGCGATATTATATATGTTATCCGGCTGTAATGCAGCGCTTCAACTCCTCCTGGAGCATAGGGCAGCAACAAGATCCTTCCATCTGTCCCGATTCGCCGCGACTGACCTTAGCTGTGGCCACGATTGAAAACTTTGAGATCGAGCTTCCCCCATAACAGATGACTTCCAAGTTGTTTTCGGTCTTCCAACGCGTCTATTTCCCTGAGGATTCCATTCGAAGGATTGCTTCGCTATGTTGTCGTTAGGTTTCCTCAGTGTATGGTCTATGCAACGCCACTTCGGTTGTCTGATGTCGGCACCCAATTTTCTCTGCCCGGTCCTATTCCACAGTTCAGCGTTCGATATGGTTTGCGGCCACCGGATCTTCAGAATGTACCGCAGACAACGGTTAACGAAGGCTTGCAGCCTGCTCGAGATGATTAAAGAGTATTTCCATGTTTCTGAAGCATATAACAGCACAGATTTTACGTTGGATTCGAAGATTCTCAACTTGGTGCGTAGCGACATTTTGCTGGAGTTCCACACAGGAGAAAGGATTCCAAATGCACTACGGGCTTTGTTTATTCTATTGTTTACATCCAGGTCCGTTCCGCCATATGCATTCACGATTAACCCTGTCGAATGCCTTCTCAAAATCCACAAACCTGAGGTACAGCGGTGATTGGTACTCAGACGATTGTTCGAGTATGATTCGCAAGGTGTTAATGTGGTCGACACAAGACCGACCACTTCGAAATCCCGCCTCTTGAGGGTAGATTCGATCCTGGATTTTATCCTTTCAAGAACAATGGTTGCCATTAATTTCGGAAAAACGGACAATATGGTGATACCGCGCCAGTTATTACAGTTTTTGAGGTTCCCTTTCTTTGGTAACTTCACAATAAATCCATCCTTCCAGTCCTGTGGGTAAGTTTCGCTCTCCCAAACAGCCTGCACTAAATTTAGCAAAATATGGGAAGCTGCTTCAGGGTCTGTTTTCAGGAACTCCGCAGGAATACCGTCAAGTCCAGCTGCCTTGTTTTTCTTTAGAAGATGGATCGCGTTTTTAATCTCTGTACCCGTTGAGGACTGGTATCAATGCCCCTAGAAGATCTGCGCATGTTGTTCAATTGTGGATTCAATTCTGCATTTTGGTTACTATTTAGCAGTGCACAAAAGTGCTCCTTCCATCTTTGTAGCTGATCTTCTATCGTCACTAAAAGGTTGCCATTCAAATCTAACACTGGATGGTTAGTGTTAGTGCTACTACGCTGGCCAACAATGTCCTTAGTGATTTTATCCAGTTCTCTTGCGTCCCCTCTTCCTGCATCCTGTTCCGCATTTTCCGCAAGTTTGTCCACCCTTGCCCTCTTATCACGTCTCACACACCGCTGCACTGTCTTATGAGATGCTCTATACTCGTTCCGTAGAAACAATTTTCGCTGAGCATCATTTTCAGAATTTATCCTAATTTGAGTGATCTGCGATATGTGATTTTGTCCCAGGTGTCTTGGGATATCCAGTAATCTCTCACTCTTGACCGTTTTGGTATAGTTTCAGTTCCGGCTTCCATGAAAGCGCTCTTAATTTGACCCCGCATGGCATCTATCGATAACCCAGCGTTCTGAAAGTTTGACGTTTTGACGCCGAGTGTGGTGGTGAAATTACCACGTACACTAGGGTCATTAAGAGCACTTGTGTTGAATCTTGGTCTCCTTGCTATACCTTCTGAGCGGCGCTGGGCAACAGCTGTTCGTAAACGAAGCAAACCCAAGAGTAAATGATGGTCACTACCTGCGTCAGCCTTTCTTTCGTTTCGAACATCGCACAGTGACTTCCTTCATTTCTGTTGTATGATGAAGTGATCGATTTGATTTTTAGTTCGACCATCAGGAGATTTCCACGTGATTTTATGACAGGTCTTGTGCGGAAAAAAAGAACCCCCAATTACAAGTTGACGAGCATTGCAGAAGTCGACAAGCATATCACAATTTTTGTTTCGTTGACCTAAGCCGTGCTTCCCCATTACGCGTTCAAGACCCAAGTTATCCGATCCGATTGAAGTCCCCAAAGATGATAATTATATCGCCCACTGGAACACCGTTGTACACTGAATTCAGTGAGTATAGAAATAAGTCTTTTCGTCCGCTGATGCATCATTCGTTGGAGCGTAGCATTGAATTATGGTGACTTTTCGGATTTTACAGCTAAACCTCGCCGCCATAATCCTCGCCGAAACCGGTTTCCACGAAATAAGACTCTTGATAGATTCCTTAGTTAGCATAATGCCTACACCGTTGAGTCTTGGACCGCTGTCTGCCTCCTCTTCGCCAGAATACAACATTCTCGTAAGTCCCGATTCTGCAGTATATTCAGCTATTCCTCTCCATTTGGTTTCACTCATGCTGATGTTATGCCGCAGCATTTCACGTTCCACCTGTTCGTACCTTCCTGGTGCGTGCAGGAAGCAAACAGACGCCTTTTGTAGCCGCCCACTATGGGTACAGACGCTACTTGCTGCTACCGTTGGCCAACTTTAAATAGGCTCATCCGCCACCAGACTAACATGCCGTTGACCGCAATCTACAGTTCTTCCGCCTTTAGGGAGATTTTCTTAAACCCAAGGACAAGTCCGTGCCCTAACCAGCAAAGCTGGGTTGGCTGCTTATTCCGGCAGCTGTTCGGTCCCCTTGTGCGTAAGCGTTACCCGCTCTCTACCGCGAGGAGGTGCACATAGGGATTTTCCTTTCAATGAGTCTAGGGCCACCGAGGTGGCGTTACCTAGAGCCCTCCAGTACTCTTAAAGAGCATAGTTATTTGAATCGGTAGTGTTTTGGTTATGTTTAGGAATGGTTACAAGGGTTGCGGTTTTCCAAGTTTGGGGAATGATTCCTTTATTAAGAATATTGTTATAAAGCTGACAACAACAACTTTGTAGCGTTTTTCAACATAGGGTACGAGATTCGATCAAATCCTGGGGTTTTTCTTTTTAAGGGTCCAATACACGATTCGAATTCAATTTCTCTTATGGGGTTTTCAATGGCGTTTGCAGAAGGATCTAAAAATGATGGGGAATAATTATTTCTGACATTGGAATTGGGTTGAGAAATTTAAGTCACTTGAATAAGAAGACCATCCCTCAGCGAAATGTTCTGAAATTTGACTTCAGTCAGTTAAACATTCAGTGGGAGTTGAAATAACTTTAATGAAGTGGGGGGAATAATTGCTAGTGAGAATTTTTATATCAGATCATAATTTTTTGCAAGTTGAAGTTGGATTGATGGTGGCAGTGAATTTTTGGAAACTTTCTATTTTTGAGTTTTTCCCTTTTTTACGAAAAAAAGGGTTAGCTTTTTTGTAGTTTATAAGGTTTATGTCAATTGGATGTTTTCTAAAAAATTTCCAAAGATTTTGTTTGGCGTTGCGTAAAACGCTTAGTTCAGAACTCCACCACAGAACAATCTTTTTAATTGCTGAGTTTTTGGTCTGAGGTATTGAAGTGTTTGCTGCGGCTATTATACATTTTTTTTTAAATTGAAGCTTCTTTTTTTTTTTTTTTTTTTTTTTTATAATTAACGCGCGCACAAGGGATTATGTGTTTCCCTTTTAATGTAGAACACACTGCGCGGGCATTACGAAGATAGGGAGGGGAGAGATAGGAGGTGCCGATTAACATTGGTTTTGAATGTTTGCAGATCAAAATGGCAAGGGAAAATCCCGCCGGGTAAACTATTCCAGATTCGTGTCGTTCGGCTAAAAAAAGAATCCCTATATTTCACGGTACGTCCGAAATTAGGCTCAAGGGTGAACTGATGAGCATTCCTTGCGAGACGAGTATTACGGGAGAAACTTTTAAGGGGAGGAATGCAACTGGCTACTTCGAGTGAACATTTTTTGTAAAAGAAACGATAAAATAAGGAAAGACATGAAACATTGCGTCGGTGTTCGAGTGGGGCAATTGTTTCAGCGGCATTTCTATTACCTATCAATCTTAACGCTCGATTTTGTATTCTATCAAGCAGGTGAAGCGATGTTTGCGAAGCACCTGCCCAGAGGTGGGAGTTATACTCGAGTTTAGGGCGTATAAACGCTTTATAAATTGTAGCCAGATCAGATGGGGAAAAGTACTTCTTACACCGATACAGAAAACCTAAGCACTTTGCAGCATTCTTAGCGATCTCAAATATATGGTCGTTCCAACGGAGGTCGTCGTTGACACACATACCGAGTACTGAGAGCTTTTCGGTTTCTTCGATGTAAGTGCCATTCATGGACAATGGCATTGGGGGAATGTTTAGCTTTAACGACAGAAGACAGCATTGAGTTTTCGAAGCATTAAACTCCACACGATTTCTATTACCCCATTTGACAATGCTGTATAAATCGGAGTTTAATGAGCTTGACATACGGCACCGTTGCAATTGTACGTCCGAAGGCGAAGGACGTGAATTATCGAACGAATATGAAAAGCTGAGGGTAGAGTCGTCAGCAAAACAGTTAAGTGGATTAGAAGTAACAGACAGAAGATCATTTATAAAAATGAGGAAAAGAGTCGGAGACAGAACAGAGCCCTGGGGCACACCAGCATTTATTTTATGGGAATCAGACTTGAATCCGTCCAATACAACTTGTATTGAACGGTCCAGAAGATAGCTTCTAATCCAACGAACAAGAGTATTATCGATCCCAAAAGCACGCATTTTCGATAAGAGAGCTTCATGCCAAACTCTATCAAATGCCTTGGAGATATCAAGAGCAATAATCTTACTTTCACCAAAGCGATGTAAAGATTTGTTCCACTGTTCGGTGAGATATGCCATCAGATCACCAGTGGAACGGTTGCTGCGGAAGCCATACTGACGGTCATGGAGAAGCTTACGATCTTCGAGATATTCCTTAAGCTGACGGTTAATCAGTGTTTCCATGACCTTAGAAAGAAGGGATGTCAGTGCTATGGGTCGGTAGGAGGAGGGGGAGGATGGGTCACCTTGATTAATGTTTTGAGATTGGGGGCGGAGGTTAATCAGTTCAGATGATTTTGTTTTGAATAAACACCAGTTAGCTTTGTCAATTTTAAACTTTGGGGGAGGGTTAGCATATGTTTTTTGTCACCAAGGTTAATTCATGTAAGAATCGGGAAGTGGTCACTTCCATGTAGAAATTCATTTCTGTCCCATTTTGTATGTGGGATAAGATGGGGAAAGATAAATGTTAAATCGACATGGGTGAGTGTACTGTGTGTTGAAAATGGGTGGGTCTTCCATCATTAAAAAGGGCCAAGTCCGAGTTAATGAGACCATTTTCAATGGTTTTACCCCTTGTGCTTGCGGAAGGGGAACCCCACAAGGGACTCCACGAATTAAAATCTCCTGTCAATAAAACTTGGGTACTTACCGAATTAAGTATAGTATTTAAATCATGTACTGTAAATGGCTGGTTTGGATGGACGTAAATTGATACGATATTTATTTTGATTTTAAGTTGTATTTCAATTCCTATAGCGGACATATTTGAGCTTATATCTATTTTTATGTGGGATTGACCTATGAACTAGTATTCCAGTTCCTTGTTTTGCGTAAGAGAAGCGCCCGTCCTTGCCAAATGAGCGCCCTGTGCAAGCTCTGCTTTTAGCGCCCAAAATCAATACAAATTTAAAAAATATATATATATATATTTATATGTAGGTATTAAAATGAAGTAAGAACATGTCCAGAGAAGAAACATCAACTCAGGAAACAAACTTTTCTGGCGTAGCTTCAGCTAATTCTCTTACAAGGTCATCATATTTTAAAGACTTTAAGAACTTCCTTTCTATTGGCATTTAGCGTTAAAAAGAAGACAAACCTACCAATCTTTAATATGTCATGGTTGTACTAAGCGAGACTTTTGTCCAGTGTAAGACGAGTTATACTGGGAAATGTGATTTGGGCAGTCGGTGATTTGGTCTGAACTCCGCCGCTCTAGGTTTGGAACGGTGGAGTGAGTGTGGGGTGAATTAGAATTTATTTTAGATGTCGTCATCTTCAATACTTTCGTAATATATGTTTGTTGAGTTGGTTTCAATTGGTGTAGGTGAGGGAGTTTTTTTTGTTAATTGAGTTATTTTTGTCTGATAAAGAATCAGAGATTGGATAATTTTGTTTTATCGTTGATATATTTTCTGAGTGAGAAATAATGTGTTTATTTGAGTGAATTTTTTGTAAGTTAGAAGATTGTGTGGTGCTTGGATTTGAAATTAAATAATTAGAATGTTGAGTGGAAGTGGAAGTGGACGGTTTGCCTGATTCTAAAAAGATGTTTTTGATTGTAAGGTTGGTGTTTTATAAGTTTGATCAGTGAGTTGGGTCTTGATTTGAGAATTGTTTTCATTTTTATTCGTTACCATTGTATATAGACTGCTATAGTACTATCATGACGACCGGTGGACGGTGGCGTTCCAAGCGGCTCTAGGGAAAATTAACTTGGTAAATTGAAAGAGGCGAACGAGTCGAACAAAGAGAATTCTAAGAGAAACTCTGTGAACATGTACTTTACTCTTTGCAGTTTGCAGTTTACATATATACAATGATGCGAGTATAGTTTTTTTTTGCACAACTGGATTGCTTCACACAAGCAGGGCGACGAGATGGCTAGTTAAAAGGATTGACAAAAAAGAAGAAAAACGACTTTTGTAAATGAATGGTGTCTGGGGGGTGGGTATATGTTTAAGCTGGTTGATAAGTTTATTTTGAGTTTTATATTTTTTTCATATAAAACATTCGAGGGTAGGTAGATATTTAGGTATGTACCTACATACATCCCTACATAATGTGTGTATTTACGTAGGTATACTTGTTATATTATCTTTGATAAAATGTTCAGCTAAATTCAGGTCGATCGGTCGGTTGTCGGTGTGGTAGATGGTTTGAGCGAGGGTGAGGGAGATACTAAAAAGGAAAACTTAATAAGCACATGTGTATGTGTATTGTGTATATCCTGTTCTCGGTGACGGTGAACAACGAAGAGGATCGACAGATTTTATTTTTTGAATTTTCATTTCATTGGCTTCGTCACTGATGACGTAAAAATACAAAAGTCGCTATCTTGTTTTCTTGTATCATGAGGAGATACTAGCAAGTTACTCGAATGCAAGTTGTTATACTTTATTATTATTTTCCCTGCCTTTTACATATTGTGTGCTTAAAAACTCTATATAAACGTTTAAAACTGGTTAAACAATATTCAAGAGTTTCAACCATTTACCTGATACTGATGATAGTATATTGATTGTTCTAGAAATGAATTTAAACAAGCATTCGGTCAGAAGAACAATAAACAAATTAGCACACAGGAGCAAGTACGTGCAACCCAGTCGTGCCTTTTATATATTTATTTTTTTCTGAAATTCTTTATTAAAAAAATAATATGATTGAACAGACTTTTTGCTTTAAAAAAGGTATACCTAGCACATTATTTTAAATATTGCCGTTATTTTTAAATATATCTATATAAATATATTTTAGTGGAAGATTACTTAGGCTACTTATACCTATTTTCCTAAATATCAATTTTGGTTGTAATCGGTTACCTAGTTCTCAGAAAAGTCGATGCCAAAAACAAACTCCTATGGGTGGTACCAGTTTTAGCCCACCGTCATAATTTGTTTAACCAAAATAGAATGCACATTGATTTTTACATAAAAAAAATTCTTGGAGCTGTTTTTGACAAAAATAAGCTTTTACTTGACGGTTATATCGCACGTACTACCGTAAATATTTCAGCTAAAAAAAAAACTAAAAAATCCTATGTCGAATGTCAAAATAAACTTATATTCCAAATTTAAAGACAACTGGCCAAACCATTTAGTAGACGGACAGAATTTTGCCAGTGACTCAAATATGTTTCTCTATCATCGTAATGTTATATTTGATTGTTATCTCAAATTTTTTTTTCTGCACGAATGCATAACTTGTACTTAGTACCTACCTATAATTGCAAGTAAAAATTAAACAATTAGGTACTTATTACAAATGTAAAAAAAACCCGTGGAATTTTTAGCAATTCTATAGAAGATTAGTTCAAAGAAGTATTTTGGTTTAACTATAAATTTCTTTCCCGCGAGCTAAGATGGGAAGGTCAACTAGTACCTATTATATATCTATAAACCTCAAACAAACAAAAGATCTTTGTTACTATAATATATAATCAATCAATAATAATATAAATCAATTTACAAACAATTTTTGATTGAATTTATGCACATAGTTCATTCAGATAGGTACCTACATATACAAATGTATGTACCTATATGTATATGTAGGTACCTATCTGAATGGAAAGCAAAATTCAAAACAAAAATCCATCCATTGCAAGGGCCTTTGTATCTTTGTATAAATACAGCAAGAAGTAAGTTTGTGTTTCAATTTCAAGAATGAATGTGTACACTATTTGAAGACGACAACTTTCATAATAGAATAGTAAAAAAATTGAAAATCCTAAAGAATTCGAATCAAAAGTCTGGTCAATGATGTATATATGTACAAATATGACAAATATGTATGTAGGTAGTGCTCATACAAAACTTGAAAATCCTAAAAAACTCAAATCAAAAGTCTCGTCAATGACGTACGCATGTATAAATACTTATGTAAGAACCAGTTCTCATATTACATATTCCATATAAAAAAACGTAAACAATGAAAATGTTGGATCTTGTATAAATCCTTACAAAAAACTAAGCCTCAGCTAAGCGAAACCATTATATATTAACTTCAAAACTGCCAGCAGTTTATACACATATATACAATGAACAAAACAAGATAATGAATTATTTCATGTTCTCCTTCGGTTTTTTCTTGCCTCACATTGTCACATTGCACATGCGCAGGAAACTAAGCACAAAGCATAACACTAAAAACCATGCTCTTAATTCTCTCTCACTCAAATAAAATGTCCTACACTAGCACTCCAAGCGGCTCTAGGGAAAAAGATTTTTTCTCGTCTCATGATAGTACTATAGGCAATGTATATATATACAATGTTCGTTACATGGGTTAGATTTTTGGAGTTGTTTAATGATTGAGGTTCACACTCTTTTGTGTGATTGTTTGAAGGATAAAGTATGATGGGAGATGTGAGTGAAAGAGTTGAGAGACTTATTTGGTAAGAGTTCTTGACGGCTGAAGAGTACGCCGGAGAAGAGAAAACTGGGGGATTTTGTTCCCTGTATATTTTTTTTTGCTTCGGCCATTGTACATTTTTTTATTGTTTTTATTTTTAATGTTTCTTTCGCTTGAAGGAATCTTTTACCAAGTTTCGACGAAGCTGAATGTTCTTCTTCTTCTGCACAGTTTGCGCAGTAAATGCGGGTACGTACACACAGAAGAGGGGTGAGGGGCAGGTTACAAGTGCCACATGTTGGTTCTTTTGAGCACCTTGATTAAGTGTGTCCAAGAAGTTGACATTTCCTACAACGCATCGGTTTGGAAAATATTCTTGGACTTGGAGGTTATACCATCCTACGTTCACTTGGGGTCGGTAGGGGAAATGAGGATGAATTTGGGATTTGCGCTTTTAGAGTTGGAGGGCGAATATGAAGTTTTTTCTTTTTTCTTTTCGGGGAATCGGAGGGCTGGTCAAGAAGCCCATACCGATTGCCCGAAAGCAATCGTGGCCCTGAGGCCATAATTAAAGTCACTCACTTACGCGGTGGAAAAATTAAGTAAAAGGCGAAAAAGGGAAATTGATTTAAAAGTTTGAGAAGGAAAAAAAAGTACCAACTATTGAAAGAGTGGCGAGAGAATAACGATCGAAACGATGTTGACGGCTCGAGAGGTAGTCGGTGACTGAGGTTTGTTAAAGAGGTTATAAAGATCTGGAATTAATATATTAATTCTAGATTTTTGCATTCTAGATTTTTTTTTTTTTACTAGATTTTTGTATTTCGAGATTATGATTTCTAGATTTTTTTTCGAGATTTTTTCTTTTCTAGATTTTTGTTTTCTAGATTTTTACTTTCGAGATTTTTGCTTTCTGCATTATTGCTTTCTAGATATCTTGGTAAACCCCGTCGGACCACTGTATCATATCGTCAAATTTCTCGTGCTCCATCGTAAAGGTTAAAGAAAACCGTATGGCGTTACGAGAAAGTCAAATGGGAAGGTTTAAACAATTTCTTTAATAACTTTACAAATATTATTCTACTTAGTATGAGATCATTTATTCCAAATAGGCTAAAAACTATCAAACCAAAAGTAAATTCTTGGTTTGACTCAAACTGTAAGGGTGAGGAAAATCGGAAGAAGTTTAAATAAGCTAGAAAAACTTGCAATGCTCTTATTCAAAGAACAAAATTTTTACACGAACAAAATTTAAGGCAAAAAATTTTAAGATGTCCCAAAGGAAGTAAAAAATTTTGGTCCTTCGTAAAAAAACAAACATAACTCCACTTCGTCTTCGGTTCCGACGCTTGTGATAATTCTGTGGTCAGCTCCCAAGTGAAAGCTGATTTATTTGCAACATTGTTTACAGCTAATTCAACGTTGCCTCAGTGTGATATGGCTCCTTCTGTACTTGATAACGTAAATGCTCTTATGGGAAAAATGCTAGTTCAGTTGCAAGAGTTCTTAAAGATCTCGATATTCACAAATCCGCTGGCCCGGATTGTATTTCACCTATAGTTCTGAGGTGTGCTTCCACGCTGGCAAAACCACTGTGTAAGCTTTTCCATCTGTCGTATTATACATGCCTTTATCCAAGAGGATCAGATTAAGAAATATCTTGAGACACGGAAACTTCTAAATTCCCAGCAATACGGTTTTCGTAGCAATAGGTCCACTGGTGATATGATGGTATATCTTACCGAACGGTGGAATCAATCTTTACACCGTTTTGGAGAAAGTTAAACTTGATACTTCAAAAGCATTTGATAGAGTTTGGGATCAAGCTCTTTTATCGAAAATGCGTGCATTTGGAATCGGCGAACCTCTTATTCGATGGAATAGAATTTACCTTTCGGAACGTTCAATTCGCGTTGTTTTGGATGGCTTTCTGTCTGATAGTCAAAAACTAAATGCTGGTGTGCCCCAAGCTGTTCTGTCTCCGACACTCTTCCTTAGTTTTACTTGCGATAATATGGACTATAAGGCAAGTTTAGGATTCGTGAATATAAAAAAAAATTGAGATAACAATGAATTGACATTACGATCATAGAGAAGTCTAAAAAAGTGATCGAGGAAAAATGTCTGTCTGTCTGTCTGTCTGTCAGTATGTATAACGAGCTGCAGCCTAAACGGCTTAAGCGATTATCTTCAAACTTGGTGTGTGTGATTATTTTGGCATTACCCAAAGGGGAAATTGAAATTTTATTTTTAGGCCTACAAATAACGGTACCCGCCGTATGACCGTTTAGGAAAAGCTTATTTTTCTCGAAAAGGGCTCCAACGATTTTGATGAACATTTTTGAGAATTTTTTGTTGCTATTGGTTATCACTTGATTAGAACCAAATATACGGGAAAAATCTATTAACGGTACATTTCATGTAACTGTTTTTTTAATTTTGGGCTTTCTCGGTAACGGCTCTTTGGATTTCTGTCAAATTTTATATTTGGGTAGACCTAAGTAGTTTTATCAATTCTGCATATCAAATTTTTTAATAATTTTTTTTTTCTAATGAAAATTAATTTTTGATTTTGATATTTTTGATTTTTGATATTTTGGCAGGTGCCCCTGTTACTTACTTGCGTTTCCTGAATAGAATCTTGAAAAATTCATTGAAAATGATAGGGAATAAGAATATAACAGAAACGTTTTATTCACTAGAACATCGTCGAAATGTTTCCTGTCTCTCCTTATTCTAATACTTCTTCTATAAACAATGCTCCAGCAACATAGCTAGTTGCATTCCTCCCCTTAAATTTTTTTTCGTAATACTCGTACCGCTAGGAATGCTCATACATTTACCCTTGAGCCGGACGCACTGTTAAGTATAGAGACTCATTCGATTTTTCCCTTACATTACGATTTACAAATATTCATAACCAATGTGCATCAATACCTCCTTTCATCTTCTATCCAATTTTTCTAAACGTTTGCACTGTGTTTGATTAAGGTAGTAACCACCCCTTGAGTGCGAGCAGATTATAAAAAAAACATATTTTTATAACAAGCAAAAATTGCAGTATATGGGACAACATCAACCCACACGGGGTTTACCAGCTAAAAATTGCATCCTCTAAAAGTTACCATTTGGTTTGGATTTTGAACCGTTATCGGTCCAAATTTTTTCAAAAACGACATTGGTGAGGAGATCATCGTCAATAGAGAGAGCTAGAATTCTACATAAACGATTTGGGGCTAAGGTTATTTTTCGCAGAAGTTAATCGGCCACCAAAGTCATCTGATTAGAATTAGACCCGGCTAGACTTTTTCTTGTGGGACTTCTTGAAGTCGAAGGTCTATGCGAATAACCCACAATCGACCAATTGCCTTAAGGTGAATATAGCAAAGGCCATTTCACATAAAACTAGATCAATAGGATGCGTGCCACTATGTAAGACCCCGAGATGGGAATTTGAACTGTCATATATAATACGTAATGGAACATGTCAAAAATCACAAACGAAAATGTGTGTGGAATGGTCGACTTTGATAATTCGTTGACTATATAAAGATAATTTTTTGATCAGTCAAATATATATCAAGATTAATATATTTATCGAACAAAATTTACACGTAAATCAAGCATCGTTGCGCGTGGTTAGTGGAAAGATGGGGAACCGTCCGAAAAACCAACTGCGTGCTGTTGACATGTGTTATGTGTTTTCTGTTTTTCCGTCCTCTTTCTTTCTTCTGTTCTGTCCTGTATCAATGTCGTCTTGTGTGTTGTCTTGTAATTGTCTGAGCCGATGGCCTCAGTACCTAGTGCTCATAAGTGTCTCTGCTTCGTAGATTTATCTACGGAGCAGATCAATATGTAATGTAATGTAAATTTACACGTTTGTGAATCGGGACTCCAAGGAAACGAAAATGTGCGTGTACAAAAATATAAGCTCTATAACTTTTATCTTTTTAAGTCAAGTAGTTTCCAATAGGGTCTCGTCAAGGTTTTTTTTCAGTTATTTCGGAAATTATACATTTTCGCGGTCACCTGTTTTTTTGGTTTTAAAAAAATTCAAAACTGGACCGATTTTCATGATTCATATTTTTAAATGTTCGTGTAAGGTTGATTTTCGATTAAAATGATTAAATTATCCCCATATCAGATAGTTTTTTATTAGCTTTTAATGCTGAAAAAAAAAACAATTTTTATGAACAATTCTTCATAACTTTTTGTTCCTCACCCAGTTATTAAATTTACGATTTTTGTATCGTAATCTGTTTTGCATTCCAGTTAAAATATTCGAAAACCACGGTGTTTTTCTGCCCATTTTTCGCTAACTTTGTTTTTCTGGGAAAAGTTACCCTGTCTTTCCAAAAAGTAAATTTAAAGTTCAAAAGAACTAATTTGTATACATTAATCGAAGTCGAGTGATCTTTTTATTAATAAACAATTAATTAATTAATTAATTGTATATATATTAATATATTATTAATATCTACAAAAATTGAAAGTGATTTCTATTAATTAATTTAATTGCCAAATTAATTGCGGCATTTGTCCTTGATTGACATTGTGACACTTTCAATTTTTGTCATATTTGCAATTTTATTCCTACATATCTATATGAAACTTGTGAAACAAATAAAATAAAATATTGGTCTTTCAAATTGTACGCAATACATTTATTAAAACTAAATGATCTACAATAAAAGTTGAATTAAAACTAATAATTCTTGAAAATTAAAACAAATAATTATTTGTTTGATTTGTCGCTGCGCCGCCGCCGCTGCCGTCAGCGTCGCACATCGTCATTTCGTTTGCCCGAACACACACGTATATACGTAGATAACAATTGTGCTGAAACTTTTTTGGGTTAATTAAATTCGTGATTTTTGAATGAACGATTTTATTTCCCATTATTAACCGTAATAAAAAAATTAATAAACAATGAAAAAACGACCGAAACCAAAACTCGTGTAAATTATTTTGTTTACGTTTTGAGTTAACATTAACAAATTGTTTTGACAGCTCGTTTAGTTCTGCTTAACTTTCGTAAAGTTTTCATTTGTACAGACACACTGTATACGACAGTGACACAAAATAATTTTGAAAATCTTTTAACGAAGAGTGTGTTCAGCAAACATTTTTCTTAAATAACATTTTTGTATTTTCGTTGCAAACAATTTCGATTTTTAATAATTGACAACTTTCCACAGTGTTCCTACACACAGTTTATTAAAATTAATTTTCGTTTTCGTGGAATTTTCGTATGGGAATGAATAAATTTTTCAACGACTTTCCAACAATTTTAAATAAAAAACTGAAGTGTAGATTGAATAGCTTCTTAGATAAACTAATTCTAGAAAAACTATTTTATTTTGTTTGCGAAAGTTTGTAACAATATTGTCATTGTGATAACGGGCAAGAAACGGCAGGCTTCACCTAAACAAGACGCAGATCTTGAACAATTAAGGCATCAACGACAAGTAATAAAAAATAATATTATACGAATTAAAACGGGTTTAGAAGAAAAAACTTTGTCACTTAATCCAATTGAATTAGAATGTCGGTTACACATTTTAAATTCATACATTGACCAACTTATGGCTTGTCAGTCTGAAATCGAATCAGCTGATGGAACTGATGACATCCGCCGTGAATTGGAAGACATTTGCGTAAGTGCAAAAGCACTACTTATTTCAATGGTTAATAAGAGACGCAAATCAAGTGCTGTTGATTATTCCTTCAGCAACCCGCATCATTCACGACTTCCAAAAATGTCTCTACCGAAATTTAGCGGAAAATATTCAGAATATAAAAAATTTATAAGCCTTTTTGAGAATTTAGTCGATAATGATCCGATGCTTCCAGACATAGAAAAGTTCAACCATCTCATATCGTGTTTGTCGTTACCAATCAGAACTATCCAAAAGCACTAGCAAGTCTAAAGATAGTTTATGACAATTGTTTAATATTTTTCGTCAACGTATCTACACTTTTTAAATTAAAAGAAATTACTGAGCTATCTGGTTTTGCATTGCGCAGCATGATAGACACTGTTTCTGCAATTTATGATTCGATTCTTTCATTAGGTGATGAAAAGAATATCAAAATGTAATGTCAAAGGTAGATGCGATTACTAAGTCTAAGTGGGAAGAACAATTAGATTTCAGTACACTGCCCTTATGGAGTCACCGTGAATTGGCTCTCAACAAAAGATATCAGCACCTTTCTGTAGAAGAAGCCTTGTCTTCGGAATCAAAAAAGTCTGATAGGCAATCTAAATCAAAACATGAATCAAGCCATGATAGAAATCAAAGAGCTTCGTTCACTTGTTTTAACCCACAGCCAAATAAATCGAAATGCATATATTGCAAATCAAATGATCATTACATTACGACATATCAAACGTTTGCTTCAATCCCAGTAATGCAAAGATTTGACTTTGCCACAAGTGTTCCTGTTTGCATTAACTGCCTTCGCAAAGGAAACACAGTTTCGAAATGCAAACTAAGTCGGTGCAGTGTTTGTATTCGATGCTGCACCAGTACCAAAAAACTTTCAAAAGTTCACCGGCACAAGCATCTACGAGCTTTCAAGCCATGCATGCCTCAGTTTCGACTGACCAGGTCATTCTTGCAACAGCAATAGTACAAATAAAAGGCATTACTGGTGAATACTCATTAGCTCGGGCATTACTTGATTCTGGCTCTCAAGTAAATGTTATTACTGAAGAGCTAGCACAAAAATTAAAGCTTCGCAAAGAAGAAAAATCCCTTAATTTACTTGGCATAGCAAAGGCAAATACTACTGTTAACAGGAAAGTACATGCAGTAGTAAAATCAAGATTTAATGATCATTCGTTTTCTGCTGATTACTGGGTTATGAATTCAATATCGTCGTATCAACCGGATCATTCAATAAATACTTCGAATTGGACTATTCCTTCCAATATTCAATTAGTTATTCCATAAGCCGCAAAAAATTGACTTACTAAAAAGAGCAGAAACATTTTTGGAATTGTTGTCAGTAGGTCAAATTAAACAAGGTCCCGAATATCCAACTATTCAAAAGACACTTCTTGGTTTGATAATATCTGGAAAATATCCTAGAGGTACAAACTCAAATATCAAGCAGTGTAATTTTGTATGTCAGTCTGACGAATTACCAGACTTAGACAAAATTGTACAAAAATTTTGGGTACTGGAAGAAATTCCTGGAGAAACGAAAAAGTTTCAAACTCCAGAACAACAATGTGAAAAACACTTTGTTGAAAATACTCAACTTTTGCCAATAGATCGCTTTGAGGTAAAGCTACCTTTTAAATTGTCTTCAAATTCGCTTGGATCATCGTTTGAAACTGCCAAACGTCGGTTTCTCTTTCTCGCACTTGAGCGAAAACTTTCCAAAAATAGCGAATTAAGAGCCATGTACATGGATTTCATGAATGAATATTTTTCATTGGGACACATTTCCCCAACAAATAACGAAATCCCGAACAGCCCGCACTATTTCATTCCAAATCAATGTGTTTCGCGAACGCAAAGCACAAGTACAAAACTGCGAGTTGTTTTCGACCCTTCAAGTCGAACATCTTCTCAATTATCATTAAATGACATCTTGGGCCAACCATTCAAGAGGAGCTGTTGGCTCCGTTTTCGTACAAACAAATATGTCATTCCGGCAGATATAACGAAAATGTACCGGCAAGTTCTTGTTGCTGAAGGGCACTCGATTTACCAGCTCATAGTGCGGAGGCAGCATCCTCGCTTAAACACTGTAACGTATGGCACATCACCAGCGCCATTTTTAGCGATACGGTGTTTAAAGATGCTAGGCTATGCTAACCAAGGTTTATAACCCTACGGGGTCTAATGTGATTAAAAGAGATTTTTACGTTGATGATCTCTTAACAGGTGTCAATGATCTTGAAACCCTAAAAGTAATAAAATTTTAAATACAAGAAGTTCTCAAAAAGGGAAGGATTCAGTTAGCTAAGTGATATTGGCTAAGGAGTTGGCAAAACTTCAAAACCAATTTATCTCAACTTAGCGAGATAAAAATTCCAAGGTTTGTTGAAACTAATTCGAACGCCAAAATACAAGTTCATGGGTTTGCTGATGCATCGAATAGAACTTACGGTTGTTGTATATAC
The DNA here is from genome assembly GCA_963971375.1 of Platycheirus rosarum. Taxonomy (NCBI): domain Eukaryota; kingdom Metazoa; phylum Arthropoda; class Insecta; order Diptera; family Syrphidae; genus Platycheirus; species Platycheirus rosarum. The sequence goes on along the minus strand of OZ020508.1, from coordinate 88,290,693 downwards.
ATCCGAAGCCAAAGCACGGCCGGTATCAAGTCGATGCTACTAACTGCAAAGTCTAAGGTGGTCCTTTGAAAACAAAGTCGCTTCCGCGATTAAAACTTTGCGCAGCGCATACACTTGCCAAATGAAAATTATGGACAAGAGTAGAGGCAATGTGGAATTTAGATATTGAACAAGTTGTTTTTTGGACCGATTCCGAAATAATTTTGCATTGGATAAAAACACATCCAACTGCGCTTAGAACTTTTTTTGCATATAGAGTGTTCGACATCCAAGAGTGTACACAAAAAAGTATCATGGAAACATGTGCTAACAAAACAAAATCCAGCAGACATTTTGTCAAGAGGCTGTTGATGAGCTCAATGCGTCAATTTGGTTCAATGGTCCACAATTCTTATTAAAAGAATCATCATCGTGGCCGGTCAATTTGCATTTTGAGTTGTCTCCAGAAGATGAAGCCTTGGAAAAAAGGAAAAGAAACACGACTCTGATATCGGTTAAAAAACCTTAAAACAAACTTTTAGAATATATCGAAGAAGAAACTTCATGCGATTTTTTAAAGGATCAAAAAATAAAACAGAAGTTTTCGAAGAATCACCAACGGCAAAAGAGTTAAATTTATCGTTTCTTAAAATAGTTGAAATAATTCAAAATCATGAATTTCCCGATGAAATTAAAAAATTGAAAAAGAAAGTTACTCTGCAAAACTGTATTCAAAGGCTCAATCCATTTATTCAAGATTATATTGAGAACGGTTTCTCATTCTCGCTAATTCGTGTAGGTGGTCTTCTTTTGAACGCACCGATTGAGTACGATGACAAATTCCCACTTTAATTAACTAAAATTCACCATTATTTGTGAAAACGTACTTACTTAACGAACTTACATAGAAAGAATTACCATTCTGGACCTCAAGCTATGGTTGCATTGCTTCGAGAGATTTGGTTAATAAACGCCAAAGAAGCATGCCAAAAGGTCGTGCGAAAATTCATACACTGTTTCAAATACAAACCGAAATTGCTGACACAAATAATGGGTAATCTCCCAGCCGATCGATTGAGAGCGCAACGACCCTTTTTGATATTCGGTGTAGATTTCTGTGGCCCGGTGTATACCACTCTTAAAGTTCGTCGCCGGCCACCGAACAAAACGTATATTGTTGTTTTTGTTTATTTCACATCAAAAGCTGTGCATTTTGAACTAGCTTCTAATCTGTCTTCTGAATGTTTTATTCTCGCCCTTAAAAGGTTTATCTGTCGCCGAGGATTCACTGCGACAACGAGACGAACTTCGTGGGAGCTCGGAGGATATTGAGGGAGGTTCAAGAGGAATTCGAGCGAGGGAAAGAAGCAGTTCACCGGTACGCGGCAGAGGAAGGGTTCAGCTTTGCCTTCATACCGCCGATAGCGCCACACTTCGGAGGCCTATGGGAGGCGGCCGTGAAAGCGGCGAAAACGCTCTTACAACGTACCGTGGGCAACGCTCTTCTCACAACCGAAGAGCTGCTCACCGTTCTTATCGAGGTCGAGGAGATCCTTAATTCAAGGCCAATCGCCCCTCTAAGCGCCGACTCCAACGACGGAGAAGCATAAACGGCAGCGCATCTACTGATCGGCAGCAGCTTACGATCGCTCCCACCAGAAAAGGTGCCGGAACAGCAAATGGCCTGCTTGAAAAGATGGCAGCTTCTATGCTGGCTCAAGCAACAGTTCTGGCAGAAGTGGTCCAGGGAGTATCTGCTTGGCCTTCAAGCTTGGTCCAAGTGGGTAAAGGAGAAACCCAATCTCGCCGTGGACGAACTCGTTTTAATCCACGAGGACAACACTCCTCCACAGCAGTGGAAAATGGGACGAGTCGTGGCGGTCGCAGAAGGGCAGGACAAAAAGGTCAGGGTCGCCGACGTCAAAACGCCAACCGGGGTCCTGAGACGTCCAATCGTTAAGCTAGCCGTTCTTCCTTATGAAGTTTGAAGACTTGCAGCCATTCAATGTGGCCGGTGTTTGTCGGTGCAAACATTTTAGTTTTAAAACATAAAGATAACATTAAAATAATCAATTTACTATTGTGAACTACTTGTTTTATAAAGTTGGTATAATTTTTAAATATCGCGCGCTTCCGCCCATCTTTAATTTTAATTTAAACAATGTATAAAGAAAATAAGGAGAAAATGCAAGAAGAAATAAAATTATGTCATTCCAGTTAAAATATTCGAACCGCACGGTGTTTTTCTGCCCATTTTTCGCTAACTTTGTTTTTCTGGGAAAAGTTCCTTTGTCTTTTCAAAAAGTAAATGCAAAGTTCAAAAGAACTAATTTGCATTAATTAAAACAAATTTTCATAATCTAAGCAAAAAAACAAACAAATTAGCAGAAAAAAAGCAAACAATAAGTATTAATGCTATTTCCATCAGAATGGACATTTTAAAAAAAGAATTATGAAAATCGGTCCAGTTTTAAATTGTATACACCGAAAAAAACAGGTTACCAGGTGAAAGTGTATAGTTACCATTGTTAATTTTTCGACAGATTCCATACACACGAGTTTATGTAAACCACTTTTATTTTATCTGGAAGAAGATATTCTCAAGGAATGATTTGATCCGAGCTTCGAAACAGGAAGAAAAACTACAAGCTTTTAACTTGAACAAAATTAATTCGTGATTTGAACAGTCAGTGTATTTCATTCAAAAATTCCATAAAAAAAAAGATTTTCAGTTTATCCTGAATCTGTCGGGGAACTTTTCTAATTTTTCATTTCTTTATATTTGTATCTACATATATAAATAAACATTACAAAAAATTTGCCCAATCGTGAAATTTGTGTATGCTAACAAAATGTGAAGGCATCAACTTTCAGAATACACAAATTATATGACATACACAAATTACACACAAATAGTCACAAATACTCTTGTTCGTTAGATTAGAAGCTATCTTCTGGACCGTTCAATACAAGTTGTTTTGGACGGATTCAAGTCTAATTCCCACAAAATAAATGCTGGTGTGCCCCAGGGCTCTGTTCTGTCTCCGACTCTTTTCTTCATTTTTATAAATGATCTTTTGTTTGTTACTTCTAATTCACTTTACTGTTTTGCTGACGACTCTACCCTCAGCTTTTCATATTCGTTCGTTAATTCACGTCCTTCGCCTTCGGACGAACAATTGCAACGGTACTGTATGTCAAGCTCATTAAAGTCCGATTTATAAAGCATTGTCAAATGGGGTAATATGAATCGTGTGGAGTTGCATGCTTCGAAAACTCAATGCTGTCTTAAGTCATTAAAGCTAAACATACCCCCAATGCCATTGTCCATGAATGGCACTTACATCGAAAAAACCGAAAAGCTCTCAGTAATCGGTATGTGTGTCAACGACGATCTCCGTTGGAACGACCACTATATTTGAGATCGCTGAGAATGCTGCTAAGTGCTTAGGTTTTCTGTATCGGTGTAAGAAGTATTTTTCCCCATCTGATCTGGCTACAATTTATAAAGCGTTTATACGCCCTAAACTCGAGTATAAACCCCACCTCTGGGCAGGTGCTTCAGAACATCGCTTCACCTGCTTGATAGAATACAAAATCGAGCGTTAAGATTGATAGGAAATAGAACTGCCGCTGAAACAATTGCCCCTCTCAAACAATGACGCAATGTTTCATGTCTTTCCTTATTTTATCGTTTCTTTTATAAAAAAACGTTTACTCGAATTAGCTAGCTGCATTCCTCCCCTTAAAAGTTTCTCCCGTAATACTCGTCACGTAAGGAATGCTCATCAGTTCGCCCAATTTCGTACTTACCGTGAAATACAGGGATTCTTTTTCAGCCGAACAACACGAATTTGGAATAGTTTATCCGGCGGGATTTTCCCTTGCCATTTTGATCTGCAAACATTCAAAACCAATGTTAATCGACACCTCCTATCTCTCCCCTCCCTATCTTCCTAATTCCCGCGCAGTGTGTTCTACATTAAAAGGGAAACAAATAGTCCCTTGTGCGCGCGTTTATTATATATAAAAAACAAATTAATTTGTGTGCCTATAAATATTCGATTTTTGTGTACAATACGCAAACGATACACAAACCGTTTGTGTATGCTATTTGTCTTCATCATTTGTTTTTTGTATTCTTTTGTCAATGTATACACAAATATTTTTGTATGTACAAATCGTCTTATCTAAGCTTTAGTATATCCACACACATAAGAAGCTGCATGCAAACATTTTCGTAAAATGTACCCCCAAAAGGGGTATATTTGTGTTTTTTCGCTTGTATGTTTTTAGCTTATCAATATTTACAAAAACGGTCTGAATAAAGTTGTAGAGCATTTAATTTCGCGTATTTTGTGGAACACCCGCTACCAACTACATTAGGTCAAAATTGGACCAATTTTACACATTTTTCAATTTTACTCAAATAACTTTGTAAATAAACTCATTGTCATTGAAGTACTGCATACAAAAGTTGTAGAATTTAATTCTGCGTCATTGAAAATGAAAGCTAGACAGGAGGCACGCCTTTAGGTGTGACACCGGTGCCAATAGCACCAACGGCTGAGGAGCTGTTAGCAATTAAAAGGAAGAGAGTCGGGGCGAATCAAGAACCTTCCACTCATTTCATTCCTGGAGGTTCAATAATTATTAATTCTCCCCTTATTTCTGGTGTTTGAATAGCTGGTGTACGGGTACGGGTAGCTAGTAGGACCTCAAAATAACGATATATAGGCGCGGAAGGCTTGAGTAAAAAAGTATTTTCTGGCGTGCAACACTTCAATCCGCTTCTGGAGACGCCCTTTCTTCAAGAGAATTCCGGAGTATGCATCAGGTATCTGGCTGGACTCAATATCTATCTGACAAAATCAAAAACACACTCATCGTTTTTTGGAGAACTCTTCCATATACATAAATATTTCATCTGAACGCAGTTGCCAATACATTTTACTTTAAAATCTTTGAAATATTTTTAAAAATCATTTACATATTTATGTATAGGTATGAGTTTCTATTTGTTCCCTATTTTCTTGAACCACAAAAATGACCTCAAAGGATTGGCGAATAACTTTCCTTTCACCTAATTTGTCATTTTGGCTAAACAAGCCAATACTGCTTGCTGATAATTTTAAACTTAAGTAATGAAGACTTTGAACTATGTGGCGGAACTTCAAAATGCTACATTGTTCATTTTTTCTGTGAAAATGTTTCATACTAAAAAATTCTTTAGGGCTAAATGTTTTCAAAGAATTTATCTCTACAAACTTGGAGCAATAACATAATTTCCAGGCAAGACCATTGGGCAAAAAAAAAACTAAACGAAACATTCATTTTTAACATACCTTACATCGTTGTGCCCTCAAGTACAACATGCATAACTACATTTCAATACACTGGTACGTGTTAAATGCTTGAAAAAATGTTCAACCTGCATACATCATAAAGCCCATTGAGGTGTTCCTTACCCCTTTGGCTGGTCAACGTGCGGTTTTCCAATAAACATTGACTCACTGCCATAGCAACTTTCTACCCCCAGAGAACAATCAAAGTAAAAGTACCAGGGAAGAAAGATAAACACAACGAACTCGTTTCGCCTCGTTAAAATAAAAAAAAACATTGGCTTTGCCAAACAGCAAACAATACACCTTACTGCTGACGCCCATCCTTTTACCCTCGAGTAACCAATTTCCATACAATGTGTTGCTGAATTGGCAAATTTCAACTTTTCCACCACCTTTAACATCAACATCTCCGTCGCGGTACCATTTTCTGCAATGATGGCAATTCCCAAGTTAACTTACCTGAAAATGTTGCACTTCTTGGGCAGCCAATCGCGTCCAATTTTCCTTATACAAAATGTTCAAATCTTCAGTAATTGACCACAGTCGATCGACAGTCCTGCAAAAAAAAAAGATAAAGGACGTGGAAAAAAATTAATTCTGTTGAAAGTAAATTCTTATCGCATCTTCCTCGCTTCTTCGTGTTATTTGAACCAAAAGCTTTGTATATACTCTGGTTTATATATTATATACAATACAAAGCCAAAAAATAAAAAAAATATGCACTTATCACGAATAGGGAAGTACCTACTTTTCTTCAGATTCGTTTTGATACCATTTCGTGCGAAACGACAATTACTGTAGCTAGGAGGAATGAATGAAAAATCTTAAAAAATAATAGGACGGAAAGTGCGACAGGAACAGTAAAAAAATCAATGACCATTTTATGTACATTTCCTGTTCGAGAAAAAGAATCTGGAAAGCATTTATTAAAAAACGTAAACGAATCGTTTATATTTTATAATCCTCCTCGGAATCAGAATCAACATTAGTATAAAAAGATGCGTATTTGTCTTTTTTAGTAGTTCTTTTCTGCCCATGCAGCACACACCGGACAGGTGTACCCACCTCTCCAAAGAACAAACAATAGTATTTGTTTGTAGACGAAGTCGACTGCGAACCCTTTTGAAGGATCCAATGCAAACACAACAGTAGAATCAGAATCAGAATCAGAACTAGAACAAGAACAACAGTAGCCGAAAACAAACTTAAAATCAACAATACTGACAGTGATTGGTCAAGGAATTTCAAAATCGGATGCGGATATACACAGAGAATGCTTCAGAGCTTCCACTTCACTCAGATAAAATTAAGCAACAGACGACTTCCTGCTTATTGTATAAAGGAGTGTTTTTCTTTGTTTTCTTATTTACTCTGTATCCATGCACCGATGACGATGATGATGGTAGACGGATAAAATAACGACAACGACGAATTGAGGAATATAAAATTTAATGACAAAAAAAACAAAACAATTTTAGTCTATCTACTACAACATAGTTTCAGATATATGTAACTGAGCAAGAGAACTCACCTTGATCTTATTTCAGCATTCGCCAATTCTGTCCTTGGATATGGTTTTGATGCGGCCACAGCAGTTTCCAATGAGTTGCTATCATCGACTTCACCCTCCAGAGTTACGAATATAATCGAACCCATTGCGGTGTAGAGAAGCACCAATATTAGGACACCTATAAAAAACATAGAAGAATTATAAAATTAAGTTATAAAAAAGAGGTTCCGGCTACCATAGAGGAAGCTCAGGTCAGTTATAGCTAGGGAAGAACTCAATAAAGGTGGCGGAAATGGAAGATATAACATTATAAGCAATAATGTCTACTTAGCACCAGGAGTGGACCGTGTTGCTGAATGCGGTGTGTAATTTAATTATAAACTTTTCAATTAGATGGAAAAAAGAACCGTTTCCAAGTATACTTCAATTTATTTTATTGAATGCAAAGAAATTTTTCCCTAATCAGAATGAAGTGCGTATTTTTTATGTTTTGTCAATTTAAAAATAGTCCAAGTTGTCAAATATTAAATTATATAGCAGGATTTTTCTTATTACAAGTTCTACGCAATAATTTAATATTTTTATTGAAATTTTAATTAAATACAATTAAATTATATTTTATTATGCAAAGTAAACTCAGGTGTTTGTTGTTTGTAACATAGCGAGCCTTTAGCAAAGCCTTATACAAAATGTATATACATAAATACGATTATGTACAATTGCGGTCAAAATAAAAACAGTGCTCCTACCGCCTATCCATTTTAAATCCAGTTTGAGATAATTTGCAAACACAGAACCTCGTTTCACAAAATCACATAAGTTTCGTGTTTGTTTTATTAATACGTTAAATGCTAAAAAAAGAAATTATATTTAAAGATTTTGGATTAAAGGTCGTCGTTTAATTAATAATTTTTCGCTGGATACTTTCTATTCATTAATATGGCGCCCATACAACGCAACCGTATTCAAGGATTGGTCTTACAAATGAAAGAGAATTTTAACAACATATGGATTACGAAACTATCTTTTGACGAAACCAAGTGTTTTGTTTGCTTTTTTTCTGATGTAATTATAGTAATCAATGAAAGATAGTTTTGAGTCAAATATAATACCAAGATCGGAAATCTAGATAATATACACAAGTTTAATGAATTTAATAGATTTTCATAAATCAGTATATAACGTTTGCGTGTAAACCACATCGTTGATTTTAAAAAAATTTAATTTCAATCAGTTGTTTAATTTGCTTATCGATACAAATTGGATATCTTATTTTCAAATTTAAGTTTAGATGGAAAGATTTCGCGTTTTTGTGAAATTTTGTTTGATTGCTTCTTAGAAACTAACCCATTACGAAAACTTAGAAGATTTAACAATAATCCGCCATGGTTTGATTTGTATATAAAGACTTTAAAAAATAAAAGAAACAAGGCCTGGTCGAGGTTCAATTTATCTAAGAATGAAGAGACAATTAGAGTTTATCAAGAACTGCAAATTGACTTTATCAACTATTCAAATTACTTATATTCCGAGTTTATTTAAAAAATCTGAGAGAGCTTAAAATGAATCCGAACAAATTTTTGAAATACGTTAATGAAAAGCGGAAATGCGACGGTTATCCAGCAAAAATGATTTATCAAGATTGTGGAAGCCATTATCCAGAGACAATATCTAACATGTTTGCGGATTATTTTAAAAGTGCCTTTGAAGACTTTCCTTTGCAAAGCACTTCCTCTCCTATTTCTTTTAATACTCAACAATATATGCATCTTAATTACATAAACTTTTCAATCTCCGAAGCTTCCATACACGATAATATTTTAAAACTTGATAAATGTTTCAGTCCCTGTCCAGATGGTGATGGTGTACCGTCATATATGTTAAAGAAATGTGTGTCCTGCCTATCTTATCCGCTATTTATTCTTTTCAATGAATCACTTCAAAGTTCCAAATTTCCTTCTATCTGGAAATACTCTTTTTTAACGCTAATCCATAAAAAAGGTCCTAAAAATTTAATTATAAACTATCGTCCTATAGCGAAATTATCCGCTATTCCTTAATTATTTGAATCGTTGGTCTGTGACGTTCTATCTTTTAATTGTTCTTCTGTTATATGTGAAAACCAACATGGTTTTGTAAAAAAGAAATCAACAGTCACTAATTTATTGCAATTTTCCACATTTTGTATAGATGCTTTTGAAAAACACTTGCAAGTAGATTGCATCTTTACAGACTTCAGTAAAGCTTTTGACAAATTGAGTAATGAAATACTTTTACACAAATAAAAAAAAATTGGACTTAACGACGGCTTTGTCTTATGGATTGCTTCATACCGCAAAGATAGGTACCTCAGCGTTGTATTTAAGAATAACCGCTCACATCAATTTAATGTTGATTCTGGTGTCCCTCAGGGGAGTCATCTTGGAGCTCTGTTATTTGTTTTATTTATTAATGATCTCCCTTCTGTTTTTAAACATTCAATGACATTAATTTATGCCGGTGACGTAAAAATATTTCGAGCAATTGACAACAGCGCAGACTGTAAACAACTGTAGCACGATTTAATTAAATTTTGGGAATGGTGCAATAATAATCGTTTGTTTTTAAATATTGACAAGTGTAAGACAATGTGTTTCACACGCAAACGTAATTTACTTATTTATAATTATGTTTTGAATTCGTCTTATTTGTGTAAATTATCTACTTTTTCCGATCTTGGAATCCTATTAGACCCAAAACTATCTTTTATCGATCACTATAACCACATCGTAAAAAAAGCAAACTTGGGTTCGTCAAAAGATTTTCTCGTGAGTTTCGTTATCCATAATACTAATTTGTATTAGTATTTATTTATGGTTATTTATTTTAAAGCATTTCATGATCATAACAGCATACAGAATAAATAATAAGGACGCCTACCATAAACAAATAAACACGCAAAAACAACGAACAAATAAAAAAAATACTCGATTACCTACTGAATGCATATCTAGCATAAGAACAAGTTCGTGCGACCCAGTCGTGCATTTTATTTAAATTTTATTCGACAATGTGACCGCTCATATGAGCAAGTGCGTGCAATTTATTTAATAGATATTTAAAGGTTTAAAAAATAATATGATAAAACAGAATTTTGGCTTTAAAAAAAGGTAAAGCACATTATTTTATTATTATTGCTTTGGTTTTAATCGGTTACCTAAGCAGTTGTCAGAAAAGTCGATGAAAAAACCCGGGGTATTCTTAGCAATTCTATAGAAGATTAGTTGAAAGAAATATTTTGGTTAAACTATACATTTCTTTCCCGCGAGCTAAGCTGGGTAGGACAACAAGTAGGTACCTATTAGGTATATAAACCTCAAACAAACTAAATATCTTTGTTACTATAATTATCTACAATCACTTTACAAAGAATTTTTGAATGAATTTCTACGCATTGTTCATTCGATAGGTACCTACACCTACATATGATATTTTATGTAAGTACCTATCTCAATGGAAAGCAAAATTCAAAACAAAAATCCATTTCTGCAAGGACGTGTGTATAAATACAGCAAAAAGTAAGTTTGTGTTTAAACTTCAAGAATGTACATACATATGTATGTGTACCTACATTTTTTGAAGACCTTAATAATAAACAAAAATTAAAAATCCTAAAGAATTCGAATCAAAAGTCTGTTCAATGATGTACGTATGTAAGAACCAGTTCCCGTCCATATAAAAAAAATTTAAACAATGAAAATGTTGGATGGTGTATAAATCCCAACAAAAAAGTATTCGCCGCAACTAAACCAAACCCCTTTTCCAATTATTTCATGTTCGCCTTCTTCTTTTTCCTGCACATGCGCAATAAACTAAGCACAAAGTATAACACCAAAAATCATGGCGTTCCAAGCGGCATGTGTGTTTTCTAACTCGGTAGGTTGTGAGAGATGAATAAAGAGCATGACTTTTGGTGTTATGATTTGTGCTTAGTTTATTGCGCATGTGCAGGAAAAAAAAGAAAGCTTTAAAATAAATAACGACAAATAAATAATAATACAAATAACGAATTTTGCTATCATTAGACTAGTGCATAGGGCTCAACCGAGCAATATAAAACAAAATTTTGGGGAAAATATTAAACAAATAAAATTTTTATGAAATCAAAAAAACACTATTCATAATGTTTTTTGGAAAAAATGTTGTAAGCCATCTTATTTCTTTTGCTGTTTTTCTATTTTTTAGTATGTCAATTTAAAGAAATCTATAGTTTATACTAGGAGAAAAATTTAAAAACAAACATCTATGGGTCCGTTTTCAAAAAATTCAAAAAACCAAATAATTTTTTTAAAAAAATTATTAAAAATTAAAAAAAAAATGTTTTTGAAAATTTTAATAAGCAATATTTTTTTAATCATAAAACACTATATATTTTGAAAATTTCATCAAAATCAAATCCGTCAATTAGTTAACGAGAAAGTCTGATTTGAAAAAAATCGGTCATGGGAGGTACCGTTATAAGACTTATTTCTGAAAAATCCATTAAAACTTAAAGACTAACATATAAAACACCATTCAAAATTTTTTATCAAAATCGTAGGAGCCGTTTTCGAGAAAAATAAGTTTTTCATTAAAAGTTATATGGCAGGTACCGTTATTTTTGTAGCTAGAATGCCAATTCAAAAAACAGTCAGGGAGAGTACTCTAAAAATACTATAGGTGTACCAAGTTTTAATCAAACGGGCCCAACCGTTTAGGCTGTAGGAATCGATACGGAGAGACAGACAGACAATCAGACAGAATTTTCTGACCCACTTTTTTCGACTTCCCTATTATCGTAATGTCATGTTTGATTCTTAGATTTTTTTTTCATTTTTTACGAATGCATAACTAACTATAAATCGCAAGTAAAAAACTTAGGTAGGTATTTCAAACCCAGAATTTCAGAAAAAAAATATACTTAGGTATAATATATATATATACCTAATTTACTTATTTATAACTATGTTTTGAATTCGTCTTATTTGTGTAAATTATCTACTTTTTCCGATCTTGGAATCCTATTAGACCCAAAACTATCTTTTATCGATCACTATAACCACATCATAAAAAAAGCAAACTTGGGTTCGTCAAAAGATTTTCTCGTGAGTTTCGTTATCCATAATACTAATTTGTATTAGTATTTATTTATGGTTATTTATTTTAAAGCATTTCATGATCATAACAGCATACAGAATAAATAATAAGGACGCCTATCATAAACAAATAAACACGCAAAAACAACGAACAAATAAAAAAAATACTCGATTACCTACTGAATGCATATCTAGCATAAGAACAAGTTCGTGCGACCCAGTCGTGCATTTTATTTAAATTTTATTCGACAATGTGACCTCTCATATGAGCAAGTGCGTGCAATTTATTTAATAGATATTTAAAGGTTTAAAAAATAATATGATAAAACAGAATTTTGGCTTTAAAAAAAGGTAAAGCACATTATTTTATTATTATTGCTTTGGTTTTAATCGGTTACCTAAGCAGTTGTCAGAAAAGTCGATGAAAAAACCCGGGGTATTCTTAGCAATTCTATAGAAGATTAGTTGAAAGAAATATTTTGGTTAAACTATACATTTCTTTCCCGCGAGCTAAGCTGGGTAGGACAACAAGTAGGTACCTATTAGGTATATAAACCTCAAACAAACTAAATATCTTTGTTACTATAATTATCTACAATCACTTTACAAAGAATTTTTGAATGAATTTCTACGCATTGTTCATTCGATAGGTAATTACACCTACATATGATATTTTATGTAAGTACCTATCTCAATGGAAAGCAAAATTCAAAACAAAAATCCATTTCTGCAAGGACGTGTGTATAAATACAGCAAAAAGTAAGTTTGTGTTTAAACTTCAAGAATGTACATACATATGTATGTGTACCTACATTTTTTGAAGACCTTAATAATAAACAAAAATTAAAAATCCTAAAGAATTCGAATCAAAAGTCTGTTCAATGATGTACGTATGTAAGAACCAGTTCCCGTCCATATAAAAAAAATTTAAACAATGAAAATGTTGGATGGTGTATAAATCCCAACAAAAAAGTATTCGCCGCAACTAAACCAAACCCCTTTTCCAATTATTTCATGTTCGCCTTCTTCTTTTTCCTGCACATGCGCAATAAACTAAGCACAAAGTATAACACCAAAAATCATGGCGTTCCAAGCGGCATGTGTGTTTTCTAACTCGGTAGGTTGTGAGAGATGAATAAAGAGCATGACTTTTGGTGTTATGATTTGTGCTTAGTTTATTGCGCATGTGCAGGAAAAAAAAGAAAGCTTTAAAATAAATAACGACAAATAAATAATAATACAAATAACGAATTTTGCTATCATTAGACTAGTGCATAGGGCTCAACCGAGCAATATAAAACAAAATTTTGGGGAAAATATTAAACAAATAAAATTTTTATGAAATCAAAAAAACACTATTCATAATGTTTTTTGGAAAAAATGTTGTAAGCCATCTTATTTCTTTTGCTGTTTTTCTATTTTTTAGTATGTCAATTTAAAGAAATCTATAGTTTATACTAGGAGAAAAATTTAAAAACAAACATCTATGGGTCCGTTTTCAAAAAATTCAAAAAACCAAATAATTTTTTTAAAAAAATTATTAAAAATTAAAAAAAAAATGTTTTTGAAAATTTTAATAAGCAATATTTTTTTAATCATAAAACACTATATATTTTGAAAATTTCATAAAAATCAAATCCGTCAATTAGTTAACGAGAAAGTCTGATTTGAAAAAAATCGGTCATGGGAGGTACCGTTATAAGACTTATTTCTGAAAAATCCATTAAAACTTAAAGACTAACATAGAAAACACCATTCAAAATTTTTTATCAAAATCGTAGGAGCCGTTTTCGAGAAAAATAAGTTTTTCATTAAAAGTTATATGGCAGGTACCGTTATTTTTGTAGCTAGAATGCCAATTCAAAAAACAGTCAGGGAGAGTACTCTAAAAATACTATAGGTATACCAAGTTTTAATCAAATGGGCCCAACCGTTTAGGCTGTAGGAATCGATACGGAGAGACAGACAGACAATCAGACAGAATTTTCTGACCCACTTTTTTCGACTTCCCTATTATCGTAATGTCATGTTTGATTCTTAGATTTTTTTTTCATTTTTTACGAATGCATAACTAACTATAAATCGCAAGTAAAAAACTTAGGTAGGTATTTCAAACCCAGAATTTCAGAAAAAAAATATAGGTATAATATATATATATACCTAATTTACTTATTTATAACTATGTTTTGAATTCGTCTTATTTGTGTAAATTATCTACTTTTTCCGATCTTGGAATCCTATTAGACCCAAAACTATCTTTTATCGATCACTATAACCACATCATAAAAAAAGCAAACTTGGGTTCGTCAAAAGATTTTCTCGTGAGTTTCGTTATCCATAATACTAATTTGTATTAGTATTTATTTATGGTTATTTATTTTAAAGCATTTCATGATCATAACAGCATACAGAATAAATAATAAGGACGCCTATCATAAACAAATAAACACGCAAAAACAACGAACAAATAAAAAAAATACTCGATTACCTACTGAATGCATATCTAGCATAAGAACAAGTTCGTGCGACCCAGTCGTGCATTTTATTTAAATTTTATTCGACAATGTGACCGCTCATATGAGCAAGTGCGTGCAATTTATTTAATAGATATTTAAAGGTTTAAAAAATAATATGATAAAACAGAATTTTGGCTTTAAAAAAAGGTAAAGCACATTATTTTATTATTATTGCTTTGGTTTTAATCGGTTACCTAAGCAGTTGTCAGAAAAGTCGATGAAAAAACCCGGGGTATTCTTAGCAATTCTATAGAAGATTAGTTGAAAGAAATATTTTGGTTAAACTATACATTTCTTTCCCGCGAGCTAAGCTGGGTAGGACAACAAGTAGGTACCTATTAGGTATATAAACCTCAAACAAACTAAATATCTTTGTTACTATAATTATCTACAATCACTTTACAAAGGATTTTTTGAATGAATTTCTACGCATTGTTCATTCGATAGGTACCTACACCTACATATGATATTTTATGTAAGTACCTATCTCAATGGAAAGCAAAATTCAAAACAAAAATCCATTTCTGCAAGGACGTGTGTATAAATACAGCAAAAAGTAAGTTTGTGTTTAAACTTCAAGAATGTACATACATATGTATGTGTACCTACATTTTTTGAAGACCTTAATAATAAACAAAAATTAAAAATCCTAAAGAATTCGAATCAAAAGTCTGTTCAATGATGTACGTATGTAAGAACCAGTTCCCGTCCATATAAAAAAAATTTAAACAATGAAAATGTTGGATGGTGTATAAATCCCAACAAAAAAGTATTCGCCGCAACTAAACCAAACCCCTTTTCCAATTATTTCATGTTCGCCTTCTTCTTTTTCCTGCACATGCGCAATAAACTAAGCACAAAGTATAACACCAAAAATCATGGCGTTCCAAGCGGCATGTGTGTTTTCTAACTCGGTAGGTTGTGAGAGATGAATAAAGAGCATGACTTTTGGTGTTATGATTTGTGCTTAGTTTATTGCGCATGTGCAGGAAAAAAAAGAAAGCTTTAAAATAAATAACGACAAATAAATAATAATACAAATAACGAATTTTGCTATCATTAGACTAGTGCATAGGGCTCAACCGAGCAATATAAAACAAAATTTTGGGGAAAATATTAAACAAATAAAATTTTTATGAAATCAAAAAAACACTATTCATAATGTTTTTTGGAAAAAATGTTGTAAGCCATCTTATTTCTTTTGCTGTTTTTCTATTTTTTAGTACGTCAATTTAAAGAAATCTATAGTTTATACTAGGAGAAAAATTTAAAAACAAACATCTATGGGTCCGTTTTCAAAAAATTCAAAAAACCAAATAATTTTTTTAAAAAAATTATTAAAAATTAAAAAAAAAATGTTTTTGAAAATTTTAATAAGCAATATTGTTTTAATCATAAAACACTATATATTTTGAAAATTTCATCAAAATCAAATCCGTCAATTAGTTAACGAGAAAGTCTGATTTGAAAAAAATCGGTCATGGGAGGTACCGTTATAAGACTTATTTCTGAAAAATCCATTAAAACTTAAAGACTAACATAGAAAACACCATTCAAAATTTTTTATCAAAATCGTAGGAGCCGTTTTCGAGAAAAATAAGTTTTTCATTAAAAGTTATATGGCAGGTACCGTTATTTTTGTAGCTAGAATGCCAATTCAAAAAACAGTCAGGGAGAGTACTCTAAAAATACTATAGGTATACCAAGTTTTAATCAAATGGGCCCAACCGTTTAGGCTGTAGGAATCGATACGGAGAGACAGACAGACAATCAGACAGAATTTTCTGACCCACTTTTTTCGACTTCCCTATTATCGTAATGTCATGTTTGATTCTTAGATTTTTTTTTCATTTTTTACGAATGCATAACTAACTATAAATCGCAAGTAAAAAACTTAGGTAGGTATTTCAAACCCAGAATTTCAGAAAAAAAATATAGGTATAATATATATATATACCTAATTTACTTATTTATAACTATGTTTTGAATTCGTCTTATTTGTGTAAATTATCTACTTTTTCCGATCTTGGAATCCTATTAGACCCAAAACTATCTTTTATCGATCACTATAACCACATCATAAAAAAAGCAAACTTGGGTTCGTCAAAAGATTTTCTCGTGAGTTTCGTTATCCATAATACTAATTTGTATTAGTATTTATTTATGGTTATTTATTTTAAAGCATTTCATGATCATAACAGCATACAGAATAAATAATAAGGACGCCTATCATAAACAAATAAACACGCAAAAACAACGAACAAATAAAAAAAATACTCGATTACCTACTGAATGCATATCTAGCATAAGAACAAGTTCGTGCGACCCAGTCGTGCATTTTATTTAAATTTTATTCGACAATGTGACCGCTCATATGAGCAAGTGCGTGCAATTTATTTAATAGATATTTAAAGGTTTAAAAAATAATATGATAAAACAGAATTTTGGCTTTAAAAAAAGGTAAAGCACATTATTTTATTATTATTGCTTTGGTTTTAATCGGTTACCTAAGCAGTTGTCAGAAAAGTCGATGAAAAAACCCGGGGTATTCTTAGCAATTCTATAGAAGATTAGTTGAAAGAAATATTTTGGTTAAACTATACATTT
The DNA here is from genome assembly GCA_963971375.1 of Platycheirus rosarum. Classification (NCBI taxonomy): domain Eukaryota; kingdom Metazoa; phylum Arthropoda; class Insecta; order Diptera; family Syrphidae; genus Platycheirus; species Platycheirus rosarum. The sequence continues at coordinate 88,273,622 of OZ020508.1, read as the reverse complement.
CTTTCCCGCGAGCTAAGCTGGGTAGGACAACAAGTAGGTACCTATTAGGTATATAAACCTCAAACAAACTAAATATCTTTGTTACTATAATTATCTACAATCACTTTACAAAGAATTTTTGAATGAATTTCTACGCATTGTTCATTCGATAGGTACCTACACCTACATATGATATTTTATGTAAGTACCTATCTCAATGGAAAGCAAAATTCAAAACAAAAATCCATTTCTGCAAGGACGTGTGTATAAATACAGCAAAAAGTAAGTTTGTGTTTAAACTTCAAGAATGTACATACATATGTATGTGTACCTACATTTTTTGAAGACCTTAATAATAAACAAAAATTAAAAATCCTAAAGAATTCGAATCAAAAGTCTGTTCAATGATGTACGTATGTAAGAACCAGTTCCCGTCCATATAAAAAAAATTTAAACAATGAAAATGTTGGATGGTGTATAAATCCCAACAAAAAAGTATTCGCCGCAACTAAACCAAACCCCTTTTCCAATTATTTCATGTTCGCCTTCTTCTTTTTCCTGCACATGCGCAATAAACTAAGCACAAAGTATAACACCAAAAATCATGGCGTTCCAAGCGGCATGTGTGTTTTCTAACTCGGTAGGTTGTGAGAGATGAATAAAGAGCATGACTTTTGGTGTTATGATTTGTGCTTAGTTTATTGCGCATGTGCAGGAAAAAAAAGAAAGCTTTAAAATAAATAACGACAAATAAATAATAATACAAATAACGAATTTTGCTATCATTAGACTAGTGCATAGGGCTCAACCGAGCAATATAAAACAAAATTTTGGGGAAAATATTAAACAAATAAAATTTTTATGAAATCAAAAAAACACTATTCATAATGTTTTTTGGAAAAAATGTTGTAAGCCATCTTATTTCTTTTGCTGTTTTTCTATTTTTTAGTATGTCAATTTAAAGAAATCTATAGTTTATACTAGGAGAACAATTTAAAAACAAACATCTATGGGTCCGTTTTCAAAAAATTCAAAAAACCAAATAATTTTTTTTAAAAAATTATTAAAAATTAAAAAAAAAATGTTTTTGAAAATTTTAATAAGCAATATTTTTTTAATCATAAAACACTATATATTTTGAAAATTTCATCAAAATCAAATCCGTCAATTAGTTAACGAGAAAGTCTGATTTGAAAAAAATCGGTCATATGGGAGGTACCGTTATAAGACTTATTTCTGAAAAATCCATTAAAACTTAAAGACTAACATAGAAAACACCATTCAAAATTTTTTATCAAAATCGTAGGAGCCGTTTTCGAGAAAAATAAGTTTTTCATTAAAAGTTATATGGCAGGTACCGTTATTTTTGTAGCTAGAATGCCAATTCGAAAAACAGTCAGGGAGAGTACTCTAAAAATACTATAGGTATACCAAGTTTTAATCAAATGGGCCCAACCGTTTAGGCTGTAGGAATCGATACGGAGAGACAGACAGACAATCAGACAGAATCTTCTGACCCACTTTTTTTGACTTCCCTATTATCGTAATGTCATGTTTGATTCTTAGATTTTTTTTTCATTTTTTACGAATGCATAACTAACTATAAATCGCAAGTAAAAAACTTAGGTAGGTATTTCAAACCCAGAATTTCAGAAAAAAAATATAGGTATAATATATATATATACCTATTTAAATATATCAATAATTACGAAAGAAAACTTTGGCAAAACCCTCCGAAAAAGTCTGATTTTTTAATGAAATTTTGCAAGTATGTAATTCTTCCAATAATTATAAAAAAACGTTTTAACAAGTTTAGGTAAACAAATCAAAGGAATTTAAAGAAATGCAGGATGACATCTGCCGGGCCCGCTAATAATATAATTTTTTAACAAAGACACTCCTACACAACTAGTCATTCAAATTAACGCAAATAATAGTCTCCACCTTTTCTTCTATTTCCACATTGTATAGGTATGAACTGTCTCCTTACTAGGTACTTACTATACAAATCTACAATCAATTTATAAACTATGTATATTTTAAAATGAATTTCTACCCATAGTTTGAACTTAATTTGTACCTACATATCTGAATGAAAAACAAAATTCAAAACAAAAATCCATGTCATCAAGGACGTTTGTATACTTACTTACTTACTTAGGTGGCGCAACAGTTCGGGACGAACCTGGGCCTCAACCAACATGCCTCTCCAGCCAACTCGGTCTTTGGCTAGCTGCCTCCAGTTTTGCACTCCAAGTTGGTTCAGGTCGTCCTCCACTTGAGCGCGCCACCTAAGGCGAGGTCTTCCTTGACTGCGTCTACCCTCTGGGATGGAATCGAAGATCCTGCGAGCCGGAGCATTGTTGTCCATTCGCTCTACATGACCTAGCCATCTTAAACGTGATATGCGTATTTTTTTGACCAGGTCAATGTCGCTGTACAGCTCGTATAGTTCTTGGTTGAACCTTCTTCTCCAAAGCCCGTTAACGCAGATAGGGCCAAAAATCTTCCGAAGAATCTTACGCTCGAAACGACTAAGGATATCTTCATCCGCTTTAGATAGAGTCCATGCCTCGGCGCCATAGAGCAGGACTGGGATGATTAGGGTCTGATACAGAGTCTCCTTTGTCTTTCGAGAGAGGGCTTTGCTACTCAATTGCCTTCCTAGCCCATAGAAACAGCGATTGGCAAGAGTAATTCTTCGCTTTATTTCTGACGAGATGTTGTTGTCAGATGTTATAGCGGATCCGAGGTACACAAAGTCCTTAACTACCTCAAAGTTGTACCTGTCTATTGTGATGTTTTGTCCAATCCGCCGGTGTTGTGTGTCCCTTTTTGTGGACAGCAGGTACTTCGTTTTGGCCTCATTGACTGCTAGTCCCATCTTAGCCCCTTCAGCCGCTTCAGCTTCAATGCTAGCAAACGTTCCACTGACAGCTCGCCGAGTTCTGCCAATGATGTCTATGTCGTCAGCGTATGCTAGCAATTGCACAGACTTGAAAAAAATTGTCCCACTACAATTGACTTGCGAATTTCTTATAATTTTTTCAAGTATTAAGTTGAAGATATCGCACGATAGCGCATCACCTTGTCGGAATCCTTTTTTGACGTCAAAAGCTTCTGTGAGGTCAGAACCAACCTTGACGGAGCAGCGAGAGTTCTCCATCGTCATCCTGCACAGTCGGACGAGTTTTGTGGCAATGCCAAAACCTGGCTCTGTATAGCTCGTCTCTATAAATGCTATCGTACGCGGCCTTAAAATCGATAAAGAGGTGGTGGGTATCGATTTGAAATTCTTGGGTGGTTTCCAGGATCTGCCGTAGAGTGAACATTTGATCGATTGTGGACTTTCCTGGTCTGAAACCACACTGGTAGGGGCCAATCAGGTTGCTGACGAAAGGTTTCAGGCGTTCATATAGTACGGCAGAGAGGATCTTGTAGGCGATATTCAGGAGACTTATTCCTCTATAGTTGGCGCAGTTTAGAGGGTCTCCTTTCTTGTGGATCGGGCAAACGATGCTGAGGTTCCATTCATCAGGCATACTTTCTTCTGACCAAACTTTAGAGATGAGTTGGTGTATGCACTCCACCAGGTCATCTCCGGCCGCTTTAAAAAGTTCGGCGGGTAGTCCGTCGGGTCCAGCAGCTTTGTTGTTTTTGAGTTTAGATATTGCTATCCTTACTTCATTTTGGACGTTTGTATACATATCGATACCCAGCAAGAAGCAAGTTTGTGTCTAAATTTCAAGAATGTATGTAAATATTTTTTCAAAACGTCAACCTTCATAATAGTAAAAGAAAATTTAAAATCCTAAAGAATTCGAATTTAAAGCATAGACTATGGTGTAAATGTGGTGTTTTGTAAAATTCTCACAAATTGTTCGAAGTGAAGGAACTCCGTGAATTATTGTGTCCTTTTTACAAAATTAAACTGCTTATTCGTTTTATTAATGATAATAAGCACTAATTGTCAGTATCACTACATAATATTCACTAAACAATTTGCTTCAATGTTCATATTGATATAGTTTAATAAAATTTTCTATCGAAAACAATTTGTTTGTTGTTGAAGTTTTAGAAACTAACCTCATGTTTTTTTTTTCTTTTTTTTACGCGGACAATGAATGATATACAAAAGATAACACGAAACACAATGAATGATATACCAAAGCAACAACGAAAATTGAGGGTGTTGAGGCGTGGAACGTACGAAAGATTTTTCTCTATATAATATATTTACTCTATGATCTAAAGTCTGATCAATGATGTATGTATTTATGTACCTATATGTACAAATATGAAAAATGTGTATGTACATAAGTAAGTAGAGGTGCTCGTAAAAAACTTGAAAATCCTAAAGAATTCAAATCAAAAGCCTGGTCAATGACGTAAATAATGTACGTACATATATGTATAAAAATACGTATTTAAGAACCAGTTCTCGTTCATAAAAAAAATGTAAACAATGAAAATGCTGGATCGTGTATAAATCCCAACAAAAAAATATTCGCCTCAGCTAAGCGAAACAAGATACTTAATTATTTTATATTCGCCGTCTTTTTTTCCTGCCTCACATTGCACATGCACAGGAAGCCAAGCAGACAGCATAACACTAAAAACCATGCTCTTTTTCTCTTTCTCACAAATAAAATATCCCTACACTAGCATACTGGAAGCGATAACTCGGTAAGTTGAAAGAGACGAACAAAGAGAAGAGAAACTCTTAACTTAAGAAATAGAAAAAAAGGAGAAAGAAAAGGAATAAAATGTGGTGGTGTAAATTGAATGTCGATGTTGAAGACATGGTTTGTTTACCTACATTCTTTTGGCAGATGAGAAATGTTTTTTTTTTTTTTTTTTTGGTTGCGGTTGCGGTGCTGTGCTTTGTTCATAAGGAAGTATATAGATATAGGTATGTAGGTAGTTTATATACAAGGTTTCGCATTGATGAGTTCAATAAATTTTTGTAAGGATTTGTACACCATCCAAAATTTTCATTGTTTACATTTTTTTTTATATGGAATACGAGAACTGGTCTTATATGGATTTATACATTTATACGTACGTTATTGATCAGACTTTTGATTCGAATTCTTTATAATTTTCAAGTTTTGTACGAGCACTGGTACTTACCTACATACATATACATATTTGTACATACGTAAATCATTGAACAGACTTTTGATTCGAATTCTTAGGATTTTGATTGTTTGTTTACTATTATGAAGGTTGGCGTTTTGAAAAAATATACACATTCTTGAAATTTAAACACAAACATACATCTCGCTGGATATATAAAAACGTCTTTGATGAAATGGATTTTTGTTTTGAATTTTGCTTTCCATTCCAATAGGTGCAAATTAAGAGCAAACTATGCGTAGAAATTTATTTAAAAACATTGTTTGCAAATTGTTTGTAGGTAGATTTGTATAGTAAGTAGTAAGTAGACCTAGACAGTTCATATACAATAATATACAATATAATTTCTATGTCTAATTGTGTAGTAGTGTTTTTGTTAAAAGATATATACCTATTACTAGCGGACCCGGTAATATCGTCCTGCATTTTTCCAAATTCTTTTGATTTGTTCACATAAACTTATTAACACGTTTTTTTTTATAATTTTTGGAAGAATTACACACAAAATTTCATACAAAAAATTAGACTTTTCGGAGGGTTTTCCCAAAATTTTCTTTCGTAAGTATGGGTACTATACAAATGTATAGGTAGATACTTGTGTATATTTCTAATCCATCATATCGGAATATACCAACATTTAACTTAATTCCAACAGAACTAGCAACAGCTTCTATGTATGCTTTTTTCCATGCATATAGCTTCACTGTATGCTTTATTTTTGATATACGTACATTTTCATTTCCCACACGAGTAAGCACTTTTTTGCATTTAAGCCAGCGCATACCTTTCTCATATTTATGTATTATGTTTCGTTAAAGTTATTTTTTGCATGTTTATTCTGTAATTTTATTTATGTAAATATAGTTAAGTAAGCAATTTTTATGAATAAATAGGACTTTAAGTTAATAAAAATTATCACTTCATGATCACAATTCGACGAGTGTTCTTTATATAATTATTTGCTTCCCCCCACCAGTGGTAAGGGGCAATAATTCAACAATCAAAATATACATAGGAACATAGAACCTTCTGTATAAATCATCGAGCTGGTCAAGGTTTATGTGCCCTGTCCAGCATATCGGTCCATAAGAGTTCCGATAATTTTAAGCTTCGAGCTGGTCAAGGTTCTGCACCCTGTTTAGCATATCGGTTCAAAAAAAAGTCCCGATATAAACATTGGTGACCCCGACGTGATTTAAACACAAAAGAACACTCGTCATTCGTAGGGCTTTAACACTTGAGAGTATAATTCACGTTCGAATAAAGAACGTTGCAGCAAGAGTCACATTCAGTGGCTAGTTCCAGTGATCCAGCGTTCCAGAGTTCCCGCTCATATTGTCATCATACCTAAGAAGTTCAGCAATTCATAAGCGGTTCAGCTACAGTGTTCCAGAGTTATAGTCTCCAAGGTTTTACCTCAGATTAGAACACCAACATGGATGAAGTTGAGGTGTACAAAATTGTTGCCCGTCAGAAGGCCCTATCGGAAAAACTTCAGCGGATCAAAACAAATATCGCGAAGGATGGTTCTGACCGAAAAATGGCAGATTACAAACAAAAAAGATTGCAGCTAATAGAAACTCTTTAGGTGGAATTTCATGAAAACCACGAAAGAGTCAAGGCTTATGTCAAGACGGATACCCCCTACATACAATCCAATTTATGAAGAAATAAGGCAAACTCTTCAGGCCATCATTCCTGAAGAGATAAAAAAAGACAGTAAGGAAACGGTAACTGTTCCAAAGGCAACCGTCACACAAGCTATGCCGTCAACTGGCCAAATTCGAGATTCCGTCGAAATATCAAGGCTAATCAACAAACAATCTTCAATGATAAAAATGGTACAAAACTCTCTTAAGCATCTTATTGAAGATGACGAAAAACGGCCAGAAGAGTTTTATTCCATAAGGATCAGGACAATTGAGCAACACTGGGCGGTTGTACAAGGGTTCCATTACAAGATATGGGACCTATTGGAAGAGCCGCATGCCGGCCTTTACAACATTAATGACTACTTCGTTATAGAGAGTGAAGTGCAAGAAGCATTAACCACGCTTTATGGTCGACCACGAGCAAGGTCAACACCCATGTCACAGTCAATTCAACCATCAAATCTGCCAAAGGTAGTATTACCAAAGTTCGATGGGAACTATTCAAAATGGGTGCAGTTTCGCGACCCCTACGTGGAATTGGTACACAACCAGGCCATTCCACAGTGCCAAAAGATGTGGTATCTGAAGACTACTCTAACAGGAGAAGCTGAAAGACTAATTCAGCACTTTTCATCATCAGACGCTAATTATAATGCAGCTTTGGAGACCATCACAAGCCGATACGAAAATACGCGTCTTCTGGTAGCAGCCTTGTTAAAAAAGATAATGGCTCAACCCAGAATGCAAAATGAAAGTGCATCGGGAATCAAGGATTTCGACGTGAAGACGGAAAATTGGGACCCTCTTTTGCTTCATATACTCATAAAACTCTGCTCTATGGGAGCAATCATTGAAACATCCAAGAAATCTCCTTTCAATCAAGGAATTCTTAGAATTCTTGGAGTTTCGTTTTCAATTCCTAGAAGCGCTGGGGACAAATCTTAAAAAAGGAGCAGAGGACCAGCGGCGTCAAAACAAAGCATTTACAACAATAGTATCAGCTGAATCAACATGCGTCATCTGCAAGGGTCATCATTAGTTGTTCGCTTGCCAAACATTACTGGGGATGAGTCCACAACACCGTTTAAACCTAGTACGGAGGGCAAAATATTGTATAAATTGCATGAACCCAGGGCATTATTCGACTGACTGCTCATCCAGGTGCTGTTCAAAATGTGGAAAGAAACACAACACACTACTCTATTGGAATGAGAAAGCAAAGCCAAAGGGCACAATCTCACCAGCATTACCTGACAACAAGCAAGCGTCATACTTGGAACGGTGATGGTTAATGTAAAGAGTCAAGCTGGAAACGAAATAACTTTCCGAGCGCTTTTGGATTCTGGACCGCAGGTCAACCTCATTACTGAAAAGTTAGCAAAGTCTTTGGGACTAAAAGAAACTTTTGAGACACTATGTGTTGAAGAAATCGGACAAAACCGCCATGCATCGCAATCAAGAAGCAACTTTGAAATGTTTTCGAGAATAAACGGGTTCTCTTCTAGAGTAGAAGCACACATTCTAAAAAAGATCATTTCACCACAGCCATCACGAACCATTAACACGTCAGAATGGAACATACCAAACAACATTGTACTAGCCGATCCACAGTTTGATCAACCAGGGCCTATAGATCTGCCCATCGGATCAGAATTATTCTATTCAACTTTGGTTATAGGACAGATATCCCTAGGAGATTGCCAACCAATTTTGCAGAATACCGTCTTCGGCTGGATAGTTGTAGGCAAGTTCTCGACCACCAATTGCAATGTGATGGCATCATGTGGAATCTGTACAGCAGAAGAAGCTCTGGACAAGCAAATTGAGAAGTTTTGGCGGTTAGAGGAACCAACGTCAACCCAGGGTAGTCTCACTCAAGCAGAAGCCCAGTGCGAAACAATCTTCACTCAAACTGCAAGTAGAGATGCCAGCGGTCGGTTTGTACTCCAATTGCCATTTATGGAAAATCCAAACCGTCTTGGGGAATCGAAAGATATTGCATTTAGAAGATTCATCTCACTTGAGCGCCGGCTAGCAAACTCACCAGAACTTAAAGAACAATACAGGCAGTTCAGGAAGGAATATCAGCAACTTGATCATATGAAGGAGGTGAATTTGGGCAGCATTACCAAACCATATTATTTCCTGCCCCACCACTGCGTTCTCAAACCTGACAGCAGCACTACTAAACTGAGAGTAGTGTTTGACGCCTCTTCAAAAACATCAACGAACTTGCCACTTAATGATATCCTGCATATTGGTCCGACCATTCAAGCTGACGTATTTACAATGTTACTACGATTTCGTATTCCGAGATATGTCTTCACCGCGGACATCGAGAAGATGTACCGCCAAATACGGATAAGTGGTGGAGAGACAGCTCCAATGAGGCTGTGAAATGTTTTAAATTGCAAACAGTCAATTACGGCACCAGCTTCGCCTCATATTTGGCCACAAAATGTCTGCAAACATTGGCTCAGGAGAACAAGGACCGATTTCCATTAAGGTCAGCGGCACTGGCTCGAGATTTCTACGTAGATGACGTGTTAACTGGCTCTGATAAAATGACCGAACTGCTGGCAACTCAATCAGAGCTGCAAGAAATATTACAAGCTGGCGGTTTTAAGTTAAGGAAGTGCTTCGCAAATCATGCATCTCTTCTTAAGGGTATTCCAATCGAGGATAGAGAAACCGAGCTCAATTTCAAAAGCAGTATCGATGAACACATAAAAACCGTAGGTCTTACATGGATGCCAAAATCTGATAAACTCTTTGTCAAAACATCTTGGATTAATAAGGTGCTAATAACCAAGCGCACTGCATATTCCGACATCGCTCATCTATTCGATCCACTTGGTTTTATGGCTCCGGTGGTCGTGATTGCAAAGATATTTCTCCAGAAACTATGGGAATTAAAGCTCGACTGGGATGCAGCATTACCTCAAGCACTGCAAACAACATGGCTCAATTATCGGGAAGGTCTACAATCACTCAACATAATAAAAATTAATAGACACGTATTTGCTCACAAAACGTCGAAAAGCATACAATACCACGTGTTTGCTGATGATTCCGAAAAGGCCTATGGGGCAGCAGTTGACGTTCGATCTATAAGCAGTGACAATATTATCACGGTGCGACTATTATGCTCCAAGTCAAGAGTAGCACCATCAAAGCAAACAAAATTAGCCCAACAAGCAACTATTCCTCGTCTGGATCTTTGTGCAGCAGTCCTCGCCACTGAGCTATTAGTTCGTCTGCAAAGAGACCTGAAGATTAGTAACGATGCGACATTTTTATGGACAGACTCTGAAATCATTCTTGCTTGGATTAATTCATCGTCTCCTGCCTCACTTCTCATCTTTGTTGCTAATCGAGTATCGCGTATCCAACAAAATACAATACTTCAACAATGGCACCATGTCCCTTTAAAAGAAAACCCAGCTGATGTATTTTCACGTGGTTTGGCACCTGAACGTCTCCAGGTTTGTAATATTTGGTTCTATGGGCCAAAGTTCTTGCACGGACCCGCTTCAATCTGGCCCCTAAGAACAAATCAATTATAGGAAATCACTTCTCTGTGGGAACTGCAGTTCATGATCCACCCTCGCAACAAGAAGTCTTAACATCACTGAATCATAAAAATTCTTTTGAAATTGCGGAGAGATTAGTCGCTTACATACTGAGGTACATCCACAATCTTAAACAAAGGGTGGTATTATCCAAGGCCAAAAAGAACACGAAGTTGTCAGTTGAAGAATTAGAAAAGGAAATAGGTAATATCAAGTTAATAAATGGCCCCTTATCGGTTATCGAACTTAACCAATCAAAAAGAAAGATATTCCAATTAATACAGCAAAATAAGTTCAAAGAGGAAATTGAGATTTTAAATAATGGAAATGAACTGCCAAATAAAAACCAGTTTAAGAGCCTTGCACCGTTTCTAGATGAAGAAGGCTTGATTCGTGTAGGTGGTCGCTTAGAAGCATCATCATTAACATACGACGCTAAGCACCACATACTTATGCCTTTTGATCTTCCTTTCACCAAAATGCTTATGACTAAAATTAACGAAAATAACAATCATGTGGGGCCGCAAACAATGCTTTCTATCGCCAGGCAGAGCATTTGGCTAGTTAAGGGAAAGACTCTTGCTCGATCAGTTTTGCATAAGTGTGTTAAATGTACTCGCGCAACACCAAGCCTTTTGTCTCAACAGATGGGAAATTTGCCCGCCAATAGAATCCAGCCAGCCAGACCATTTATCATCACATGTATTGATTTTTGTGGTCCTGTTTCTACACACTATAAAATAAGAGGCAAAAAACCCCAAAAGTCATATATTGCCATCTTCTGCTATTTTTCTATCAAGGCTTGTCATTTGGAACTCATAACTGCACAAGGCTTCATAGGCACTCTTAAGCGTTTTAGGCCAGATGTGGTCATTGTAGAAATGTCTATTGTGACAACGCAATTAATTTTGTTGGTGCCAAAAACCAATTATCGGAGATAATGGCCTTCATGGAATCCGAGATAGAAAGAAATCAAATATCGTCATCATGTATAAGCAAGGATTGCGACTTTCACTTTATTCCACCTCGTTCACCCCACTTCGAAGGCTTGTGGGAGGCTGCTGTAAAGTCATCAAAACATCTTCTACAGCACACTATTGCAGGAGCATCATTAACCTCAAGGGTGAACTGATGAGCATTCCTTGCAAGACGAGTATTACGGGAGAAACTTTTAAGGGGAGGAATGCAGCTGGCTACCTCGAGTGAACATTTTTTATAAAAGAAACGATAAAATAAGGAAAGACATGAAATATTGCGTCGGTATTCGAGAGGGGCAATTGTTTCAGCGGCAGTTCTATTTCCTATCAATCTTAACGCTCTATTTTGTATTCTATCGAGCAAGTGAAGCGATGTTTGTGAAGCACCTGCCCAGAGGTGGGAGTTATACTCGAGTTTAGGGCGTATAAACGCTTTATAAATTGTAGCCAGATCAGATGGAGAAAAATACTTCTTACACCGAAACAGAAAACCTAAGCACTTAGCAGCATTCTTAGCGATTTCAAATATATGGTCATTCCAACGGAGGTCGTCGTTGACACACATACCGAGCACTGAGAGCTTTTCGGTTTCTTCGATGACAGCATTGAGTTTTCGAAGCATTAAACTCCACACGATTCCTATTACCCCATTTGACAATGCTGTATAAATCGGAGTTTAATGAGCTTGACATACGGCACCGTTGCAATTGTACGTCCGAAGGCGAAGGACGTGAATTATCGAACGAATATGAAAAGCTGAGGGTAGAGTCGTCAGCAAAACAGTTAAGTGGATTAGAAGTAACAGACAGAAGATCATTTATAAAAATGAGGAAAAGAGTCGGAGACAGAACAGAGCCCTGGGGCACACCAGCATTTATTTTATGGGAATCAGACTTGAATCCGTCCAATACAACTTGTATTGAACGGTCCAGAAGATAGCTTCTAATCCAACGAACAAGAGTATTATCGATCCCAAAAGCACGCATTTTCGATAAGAGAGCTTCATGCCAAACTCTATCAAATGGCTTGGAGATATCAAGAGCAATAATCTTACTTTCACCAAAGCGATGTAAAGATTTGTTCCACTGTTCAGTGAGATATGCCATCAGATCACCAGTGGAACGGTTGCTGCGGAAGCCATACTGACGGTCATGGAGAAGCTTACGATCTTCGAGATATTCCTTAAGCTAATGGTTAATCAGTGTTTTCATGACCTTAGAAAGAAGGGATGTCAGTGCTATGGGTCGGTAGGAGGAGGGGGAGGATGGGTCACCTTTCTTAGGGACAGGCTGGATAAATGCTGTTTTCCATCTTCTAGGAAAAATTCCAGAAGAGTAGGAGCGATGGAAAAGCTAACGCAGTGGCTTTGCCAGTGTGGAAGAACACCTCTTCAGAAGAATCGGGGGTATACCATCCGTACCAGCGGATTTGTGTATATCGAGATCTTTGAGAACTCTTGCTACTGTACGAATGCGGAAAAAAAATCTGTCCCATGGAAAAATTTACATTCTCAAGTACAGGAGGAGCAACGTTGCTATGCGGCAGCGTGGAGCTGGCAGCGAAATTGGCGGCGAGCAAGTTTGCCTTCTCTGAAGAGTAAACAATTGGTTTGTTATTGTCGATGAGCGTTGGAACCGAAGATGTTGAGGAGTTTTTAATATTTTTTACAAATGACCAAAAATTTTTACTGCCTTTGGGACACTGCTCCGCTTCCAATTTCAAGTCAGGATGATGAAACTAATACGAGAGAAAATAATCCTGTGGCCGATTGCTCATCAACTCTAACACGTTCACGATCCAAGCCTGACGATGAACCAGTTCGAAAAAAGAGGATCAAGCCTTCAATTTTGTCATCAACACTTTTTATGCTTTTGATATTCATATTAATACCTATGATAGCAGCTACCCCAGTCAATGTCCAACCATTTCAGTCTCAACCAGGAATCTTTTCGAGAATGCTGGAACATCAGCTTTAACCTCAAGCAACTGGAACATAATCGCGTATTATGACATGGACCCTTATTGGACCGAATATCATTCCATAACAAGTTATAGGAAGAAACTAGCAGACATCTGTCACCTTTAAAGGGATAATGACCTGTTGACAATAGATCCAGCTACTAAGAGATCTCGTCGTGGTGTCCTTAGCTTCGTTGGCAGTGTGGCTAATGCCTTATTTGGGGTTCTTAATGAAGAATACGCCAAAAACATGGCTGCCACAATAAATTTAATTCAACAAGATGAAGGTCACATCATTAGCCTTATGAGAAACCAAACCTCAGTAATTGATGCCACCTTAAATATTATAAAAACTAATGAGCAAGATACAGTGTCTCATTTCAAGAAGATAGATGAAAACCTACAGCAGTTTGCCGATGTTATGAACGGTATTAGACAAGGATATCATCAAGAAAGACTGCGACAGCTTTTTAATTCCATCGCGATTCAGCTCATTCTAGTATTTTCACAATTTCAAAGGACACAAGCTTCTCTAATAGACGTTATGATCGATACCCATCATGGCAAAATAAACCCTCAGCTTATTTCCCCTATTCAAATTAAGCAAGAGATCGACAAGATAAGGGCAAATCTGCCTTCCTCAGCCAGACTTCCCGTTAAGCCAGGTGAAATAATGAAGCTTTACCATCTGAGCATTCATGGCAAGATTTTGAAATTACATATCATCTTCAAGATTGGGTTACCACTTCTGAACCTTGATGATTTCGACTTCTTCAAAATAATTCCTGTTCCAGTCATTGTAGAAAAATCATTTCTTACCATAAAACCGTCCACCGAATACATTATGATCAATTTGCATCGTGAACATTACTATCCTCTATCAGCAACTGAACTTCAACGATGTTTCTCCCTTGATGAAGAACGATTTCTTTGCCCTCTACAGCATCCGAAATATAAACGTGGAGCCGGGGTTATTTCGTGCGACATCAACTTTCTGAACAACGGCCAACAAACTCCCGGATGCAAGGTGGTAAGTGTGGACGATGGCCCTTACTGGATTCCATTACACAAACCATATGAATGGATATATGTTCTGAAATCGAAAACCACGTTTAATGTAGTTTGCAATAACACTGTGACACAGATAATTTTGGATTGTTCTGGAATTTTAGAACTTCAACCCAGCTGCGTTCTTAAAGATGAATTTTAACCTTGCGTGGTCTTTTTATACACAAAACCTTCTCGAGAATATCACTCTCTACTGCAGCTAATTTGTCTAACTATGCGCTACTAGATAATTCAACATCAGTTCACCTTAGAACTATGCCCTTGATCTACAAAAAGCATTTGGAAGAAATAGATTTATTGAAACAAGAGCTTGTCAACATTATTAATTTGCTACCTTCCTTTAGTTTTCAAAATGATATCCATCAATTTACCGCCAGCTACGTGGGTTTAATCACGTCCCTCACAATACTTATCTGTTTGTTACGATGGTCATACAGTCATCATTGCAACACCAAGAAGAAAACAACTATTAAAAAGGTCCGTGAAAAAGAAGACGTCCCTACAGAAAATCCAAACGACATCACCTTCGAGCTGATGGCATAGTTTAGAACATAGTTCAACGGGCGGAGAATTTATATTTCTAATCCATCAGATCGGAATATACCAACATTTAACTTAATTCCAACAGAACTAGCAACAGCTTCTCTGTATGCTTTTTTCCATGCATATGCTTCACTGTATGCTTTATTTTTGATATACGTACATTTTCATTTCTCATACGAGTAAGCACTTTTTTGCATTTAAGCCAGCGCATACCTTTCTCATATTTATGTATTATGTTTCGTTAAAGTTTTTTTTGCATGTTTATTCTGCAATGTTATTTTTGTAAATATAGCTAAGTAAGCAATGTTGATGTATAAATACGATTTTAAGTTAATAAAAATTATCACATATTATTATATATTATAAACAACTTGTATAAGGCAAATAAGTGCATTTGGTTCTGTTCATATGTAACTGAACTGAACGCTTAAAACTAGATAATATTATGAATTTCAGTTTTCGAAAAACCACACCCATCTTTACTTGCGATCATAGGTACTACAATGCAAGTTATGCATTCGTATAGATTACAAACTTTTAGATAACAATCAAACATGGAACTACGATGATAGAGAAATGCATTTCAGTTACTAGCAAAATTCTGCCTGTGTCTGTTCGTATGTATTTTGTACTACAGCCTTAACGGTTGGGCCAATCGTCTTCAAATTTAGAACTTAAGGTTATTTTGGCATTCTACAGAGGACTTCTTTTAATTTTTTTTAGCTCAAAGAAGTATTTTTATCAAAAAAAAAACAGTGTCCTTTCGTAGGTAGGTATGGTATCTATTCTGGTAGAAACAAATTTAAAGTGGTTGAAAAAAGTTATAGCACATTATTTCAAGTGTTGGGGTTGTTTTTAAATACAATTTTTTTTTAAATGCAAGTGCTATTTTAGAAAATGGCACCTCTTTCCTAAAAGGGTATCGATTGACACCCTCCCCTCCCATAGCTAAAAACTCTTAAGTTTCTATAGAAATCTGTTATTATTTTGCAGTGCCAAAGTTATCGTACTCTACCCGAAATATCTAAAGAGAAATTATAAAAATGTGATTTGGTAAATTCTAATTTTCTCGAAAACTAGAATACATAAAAAACATCTAGTTTTCAGTGATCAATAAGGAATTAGTAGAAGTAACAAATACTAAAATAAAATTTTAATTCACATCATCTCAATTTTGAAAAAAAAATCAATATGAACTATGTATTTTTTTTATTTTTTTTTTCTGAAATTTTAATTTTAAGAAAAATATGGAAAAAACTTAGGTGTTTCACTAAGTTTTTTTTCAAATTTTTTTTAAGATATTTAAAGGTTTAAAAAATAATATGATAGAACGGACTCTTGGCTTTAAAAAAGGTATATCACATTATTTTAAGTGTTGCCGTTATTTTTAAATATATTTTTTTATGCAAGTGCTTTTTTGAAAATTTCCCCTCCTACCTAAACGGGAGGTATACGAAAGACTTCCTTCTAGTAAAAAATGTTTGTATTTTGTCCCTATACATAAATCGCTTATTATTTTGGTTTAACTATAAATTTCTTTCCCACGAGCTAAGATGGGTAGGTCAACTAGTTATTATATAAACCTCTAACAAACAAAAGATTTTTCTTACCATAAACCTACAATCAATTTACAAACAATTTTTGAATGAATTTCTACACATAGTTCATTAGTCGCAATGAGGCGTGCAGAAATTGCCAATTGGTGTGAATATAGAATAAGTACAGACAACAAAAGTTTATTAAATACTAGTAAAATATCGGTAAAGGTTCTCGTCTCCACTGTTAGAGTTAGTTCTGAATCAACCAGGAAGATGTCCAGACGAAAAATTACCACCATGAGAGTACTATAGAAAATGTATATACAATGCCACATCACAGTACTCTCATGGTGTTCATTTTTCGTCTGGCCATCTTCCTGGTTGATTCGAAACTAACTCTAAATAGTGAAGACGAGAACCTTAACCGATATTTTACCAGTATTTAATACACTTTTGTTAACTGTACTTATTCTATATTCACACAGATTGGCGATTTCAGCGCGCCTTATTGCGACTTGATTCAGAACTAAAAAATGGACACGACTGGGTCGCACGTACTTGCTCTTATGTGCCTAATTACATTGGAAAGCAAGATCTTTGGCAGAAACAAGTAACATTTGCGTTAAAAATAACACAGTTTGAACTTATAAATATCAAAACCACAATACTCAATGGTTTTTAGTAAAAATGAAGTACGCCATCACACGTCTAAAATAACAAGGAATTTATAAAAAAAAAGTATTTCGAAAATTGTAGGACCGGTTTTGATAAAATCCTGTTTTTTTATTTTTAAATTTTTTAAATTTTGATACGCAGTTTTTTAGAATTTATTTAAATACATGTGATTATAAAATTTAAAATATTTTTTTTTGATTAGTTTTCAAAATATTGATTTTTCAAAAAATTCAAAAATTAACTTTAATTAGAAAAAAAAGTTATTCCAAATTTTGATATGCAGAATTAATTCCGCTACCTAGATCTTCTTAAATATGAAATTTGACAGAAATCCAAAGAGCCGTAACCGAGAAAGCCAAACATTAAAAAAAAAACGTTATATGAAAGGTCCCGTTAATAGACTTTTCCCGTATATGTAGTTCTAACCAAATGATAGCCAATACCGACAAAAAAATTCTTAAAAAAATTCATTAAAATCGTTGGTGCCGTTTTCGAGAAAAATAATATTTTCCTAACCGATCATATGGCAGGTACCGTTATTTTTAGGGCTAAAAATAAAACTTCAATTTCCCCTGTGGGGAATGCCAAAATATTCACACACCAAGTTTAAAGATAATCGCTTAAGCCGTTTAGGCTGCAGCTCGTTATACATACTGACAGACAGATCACATTTTTTGACTTCTCTATGATCGTAATGCCATGTTTGATTGTTATCTCAATTTTTTTAATATTCACGAATCCTAAACTTTCCTTATAGTCCCTATAATCGCAAGTAAAAATGATGCTTCATGATAGTACAGGCAGTGTATATACAACAATGGTCTCACGATAGTATTATAGCAGTTCATGCAATGGTATAGTGATAGTATACAAGAATCTTCACAAATAGAATTGGAGCAAATAATCAAAAGTATAAATAATAAAAATGATTTCAACGGGCTAAATACAAAAATCATATTGGACTGCAAGGACGGGATCTTTCCAGTTTTACTAAGTATAATAAACACTTCAATAATGGAATGTGTTTTCCCAAGCTCTTGGAAGGAATCAATTGTTGTGCCTGTGGACTGTGGAGAAGGAAAAAAATTCAAACAAGTTGGAACATATTCGTCCTATAAATATGATGCCTTTTATAAAACGATTTTGGAGAAAGTGGTTTGCATACAATTAGAAAGTTACCTCACTTAATATGGAATTCTTTGCGAGGAACAATCTGGTGGAAAAGCGATCGATTATGTCGTTATTTCTTGACGTTTCAGAGTGTGCAAAGAGAAATTCTTTTAAGAAAGCTATTTAAATATGGAATCTGATAAAATGAGTTTCCTACCTTTGTTCAAGGACACAGAAAGTTAGATTAGGTGAACATTATTCAGATGCAAAAGAAGTTAAATTGGGTTACGCAAGGAACCATTCTAAGTCATTCATAGGTACTGTAAGGCAAGTTATGCATTCGTGCATATTAAAAATTTTGAGATAACAATCAAACATGACATTACGATGATAGAGGAACATTTTTGAGTTACTGGCAAAATTCTGTCCTTCTGTCTGTCTGTACGGATGTATTTTGGACTGTAGTCTAAACGGTTAGGCCAATCGTCCTCAAATTTAGAACTTAGGGTTATTTTGACATTCTATTTTTGATTTTTTTAGCTCAAAAATTAACGGTTCCTGTCAAATAACCGTTATGTAAAATCTTATTTTTCTCGAAAACGGCTCCAAGAATTTTTAAGAAAAAAATCTGAGTACTACTGTAGGTAAGCATTATATTTTGGTGAACAAAATTTAACATGGTGGGCTAAAAAAGGTACCTACCATAGGACCGGTTTTTTCTTCGGCTTTCTCGAAAACATTAATTTTTTTTCGAAAACTTTTTTTTTGTATTTTTAATAATTTTTTTTTATTAATTTTTTTTGCTTTGAAAAATCAATATTTTGAAAACGGGTAAGTGAATTTTTTTTTTATTTTTTTTTAAATGTATGTTATTGTTATGCTTTAGTTTGTGTTCTTGAATTATTTCTTTTTTAATTAAAAAAAAACCCGTTTTATTTAAAAACCCTTCCTACAATTTTGAAAAAAAATCGCACTTTTTTACATTTCTTAAAGAAATAAAATGGCGTTTAAATTATTTCACTCAATACAATTAAACGTACTTTATTCGAACAATCAAAAGTTACAAAAATCGAATAAATGTTTTGATGTTCACTTTAATTTTCTTAATTTTGATTGTACAATGTGACCGCACATATGAGCAAGTACGTTTGACCCACTCGTTCAATTTATTTTACTTTATGTGAATGACATTAAAGATTAACTAAAATTTTCAAGTTTCACTTTTGCAGATGATACACTTTTTTATATTGTAGGAACAGATATCTATGAATGTGAAAACAATCTAAATGCTGATACTGATTCATTATTTAAGTCGTTGTGAAATTGAAATTAAACGTACTAAAAACTAAACTGCCGATATACATAGTGGCAGTAGAAATTATGATATTAACATAAAGATAGATCATTGCGATGTTGAACGTGTTAAGAAAATAAAATATTAAGGTGTTTTAATAGATTGTAAGCTTAACTTTAACAATCATGCTGATTTTATAAGTGCTAAAATTGCTTAGAAAATTAATTTTCTATTTAGAATTAGAAAACAAAATTCAAAAAAATGTGCAATTTGTATTTATATTTGTATAATATTACCACACATGATTATTGTTCTTCCATATTAAGTTTGTGTAACATTGGGAAAATTGATGCCCTACAAATTTAGCAAAATAGAGCTATGAGATGTGTCTTAGAATGTGGTAAGAGAACGAATATATCTGATATGTTGAATGAGTTGAAATGGATGAATATTAAACAAAGATTAAAATTTAATTTATTAATTTTAATATTTAAACTAAAAAATCGATTATATTCTATGTATCTTCAAAGAAATTTGCAATATGCTGGTAATTATTACAATCTTAGAAATGTAGGTGATTTAAGATTCTCATTGTTTAGGAGAACTAGCTCTCAAAATAATATTTTGTACATAAAGGAATCTTGTAATTTTTGTAACTTTCGAAAGCGAAACCAATATGAATTTATTCAAAAACAAATTGCGCAGCATATTATAATTTTGACATGAAATTATTTGTTCCAAATTTTTTATAACTAATAAAGAATCAAAACTAAAAGAAAGAATGTCACACACTCAGAGACCAAAGATTCGAAAAGTTTAAGAATTGCAGTTAGTTTCGCAATAGGATGATAATTAGTATTACATTTTTAGGACTTTTTTATAAATTGGCGTGAAAAATTGAAATGATTACCTCCAGAGGGCTGGAAATTTAGAATATTGAAGTGATTCGTTAAAATGAATAAATAACGGATAAGATAGTTAAGACACACATTTCTTTAACATATACATATGACGGTACACCATCTGGGCCAGGACTAAAACAATCGTGAAATTTTAAATATAGATAAATAAATAGTGCAATTAAATTGTGTGTATTCTTGACTATTAGAAAAAATAAATTGCACGACTGGATCGCACGTACTTGCTCATATGTGCGGTCACGTTGTAGAATAAAATTAAAAAAATTAAAGTGAACATCAAAGCATTTATTCAATTTTTGTGACTTTTGATTGTTCGAATAACGTACGTTAAAATGTATTGGGTGAAATAATTTAAACGTCATTTTATTTCTTTAGGAAATGTTAAAAAGTGTTAAATTTTTTTCAAAATTGTAGGAGCCGTTTTTAAATAAAACGGTTTTTTTTTAACAACTTTTTTTTAAAAAAATTAAAAAAATAATTCAAGAATACAAACTTAAGCACAAAAATAACGTACATTAAAAAAAAATTAAAAAAAATTCACTTACCTTTTTTCAAAATATTGATTTTTCAAAAAAAAACTTAAAAAAAAATTATTAAATATACAAAAAAAAAGTTTTCGAAAAAAAATTAATGCAAAATTACTCAAGCTATCTACATCTTTTTGAATATCAATTTTAATTGTAATCGGATCTCCAGTTTTCGAGAAAGTCGAAGAAAAAAACTGGTCCTATGGGAGGTACCGTTTTTAGCACACCATATTAATTTTTTTTTCACCGCAAGATAATGTATATCTACAGTAGTACACTGATTTTTTTTTTATAAAAATTCTTGGAAGCGTTTTCGATAAAAATAAGCTTTTACATAACGGTTATATGACAGGTACCGTTAATTTTTGAGCTAAAAAAAAATTAAGAAAAACTCCTCTGTAGAATGTCAAAATAACCTTAAGTTCAAAATTTGAAGATGATTGGCCCAACCGTTTAGGCTGCAGTCCAATATACATCCGTACAAACAGACAGACAGACAGACGGACAGAATTTTGCCAGTAACTCAAATAAGTTTCTCTATCATCGTAATGTCATGTTTGAAGTCAAATTTAGATACATTGCAAACACATACATTTAATGAAATAGTTATGGCAGGATGATGGCGATTTTCTTCGAGAAGTTTTGTATCACATGATCATTACATCAGATAAGTGTACTAGATCTTCAATTTTGGTTTTTGACCCCATTTAGCTAATTAAAATCAAAATAAGCTATTCCATCAATTACACAAAATTCGTTTAAGTTCGTTGGGTTCACAGGCAAAAGTACGTCATTATTAAGAGATTTGCTCTATTCCAAATTGGCAAGATTGAAATCGCCAATTACACTTTCTTCGTCGTTCCGATCAATTTTGTCATATGTCGTTTCGAAAGTATTGCAAAAATTCTCATAAATTTCGATGTTGGGGCTGGGTGGAATATAAGTAGCAACCACATAAATATAATTAGATAATATTTCTATTTTTACGCATAACACTTCAAGTGCAGTTTGCAAGAAATCGTCAGCAAGTAGCAAATGAGAGATGTTCTTATTCCTATCAATAAACCTCCCCCTACAGATTACTTCGAAAAATTTGGTAGGTATTGCTAAACAAACCATGTTTGCGTCAGTACAATAACATCGTGAGGAATGTTATTTATATTTTTATAAACCTTGTTGGGTTAGCCCTTAATCCGTTGACATTCTGATAAAATATCAGTAGTTGTTGTAGCTGCTTTGGCAGAGATTTCGCATTGTCGAAAATTCTTGTTTTGTTTCTTTGAGGACCTGTTTTCAAATTCGTGCATAATAATACCATGTGTCCAAAAAGGCTTTGAATTTAAAAGATAAAATAAAGAATCCGGTGCTTTTATTTTGAAAGAAGCATATTTAGAGTAATTACGCTGAATCATTTTTTCCACAAATATGTATCGAGTTGTGCCAAGTTTAGTTTTTTATAAAGTTTTTAATATCTAAGGCTAGGGCATTCGTTCGAGGATCAAGTTTAGAAATAAAAATAGTTTTTTGCCCTTCTATTATTTGTAGTCCAGACTCGATGGCAGACACGCTAATTTAAAAAAATTGTGGCAGAGAAGTAATATTGTCGACTTTTTTCAGAGAGACAAGTAACTTGTTTTTGCAAATTTTTCAATTTTTCGAAGCTTACAGAATATTACGAGCAACGTTATTATATGTTAATGGGTCCCACTTGTCACAGAAGTAATAAAATGAATTATTTTTATCAAATAGTCACCGCATAGTACCTGAACAATTTCCACTACACATAAATACATAATGGAGTAAATCATGTAGTCGGCAATTTTATCACAAGATGCACAATTGGCCATAACTTTCAGTATCTTAGTTTAAGTTGTCACTAAATTTTATAAAAGTTGTAATATTTGTTGTATATAATGGCTGCTAATTATTTTTGTGTACAGACGGCAACGCTTGTGCATTAATTATTGGAAGATAGTTCGATATTATTATTTTTTCTACTTTGTAGAACGGTATATGAGACAATAATAATGTCTTTTAAAGTGATGAAAAGATCTTCAACATTGGTTTGGACTCGCATATACAGATTGCTGACACTTGTGTTTGTACGGTAGTGTAGAGAAATGAAATACTTTTTTTTCATACACTAGCTGTTACGCTGCACTGAGGTTACAGCGTTTATAATTTATTTGAGGTGGAAATCAATATTTTCCAACACAATGAAATAGTTAATTAGATAAATAAGATAAATAAATAATTAGAATGATAATAATAAAATATTATAGAAAAATAAATAATAATTTTACTCAGTAGAGACAGTAGAGTTGGTTCCCATCTTGCATGGGAACGAAGTCTTCTTCACTTAAATGGATTCAGTTTTCGTAAAGTAAAAATTAATTAACTTGATTCCTGGTGACTTTTTCTTGCACCAGTTTCACGTTAATCAATTTATTTCGTTTAACATTTTTGAAATAATTCGAAATCCTACTTATTTCATAATCGCCAATGTTTGGATGCGTGTTCCGTAATTACGCCTCAACGTATTAACGGCTTTAAATGAAATATGGTTAGATAAATGGTTAAATTCTTAATTAAAATATGAGGTAAATTTTTAATGATAGTTTTTTCGACCAATTACTTTTGTTCAATTTCTTTGTATGCAAATAAAAGAATTTTATTTCATAATTTTCAACGTTATTCTTATCCCGAAATAATGAACGGTCCCTTTCGATTTTGGTGTAAATAATAAAAAGGTACGTACACCAGCGTTGATGAAAGTTTTATGTTTCTCAAACACAGCACTGACGACTGTTGAAATTTTTTGAGAGGATTTTGCTGTGTATTCGCTATTATTTTATGGAAAACAAATTTACCAAAACACTCTATAAACGGTACTTTTCATACAACGTTTTTTTTTTATTTATTTTATTGGGCTTGTTCAAAACATAATATTTGGAAAGTTGAGGCTGTCAAAATTCTGCATACCAACTTTTAGAAAAAAAAATTTTGGTGACAGTGTTGCTAACACAAAAGTCGTTTATTCGATCAGGTTGAGTAGCAAATTTGTATTTTTTTCCAAAAATGTGTGGTTATTTTCGACTTGTGATGGCATATATTGTACATTATTCTTATTTCTGTCAAAAATATTGGCGTCCAATGTGATTTAGCACATAAGAGCACGTAAGTCCGACCAAGATTTTTGTTTGTTTCTGATTCTATCTATCTATCATCTTGTTTTATTTTATGCGAATCAACCTGCTTTTTAATGGCTACACATCTTAACAAGTATAATATGTATTCCGTAATATGAAACTTAAGAGGACCGCAGCAACTCGCGTGGCGTCACAGACAGTGACACCAATTTACTCAAACTTTTTGAAGTTTGTACTCGTACATTTCTTCCTTTAGTTAATTTTGGGTTTATTAATTAATTTTTAGTTCGAATTAGAATTTTGATGCGGCGGCTCGTATCGCAGTTTTTGATTTTTTCTTTGTTTATAGTAAAAAATTGAGTACGTCATCACCCGTCTTAAAAAATAACGAATTTATGCAAAAAAGTGCCTATTTCCAAAACTGCAGGACCGATTTTAATAAAATCCTGTTTTCATTTAGTTTTAAAAAAAATACAGATGACAAAAATACTTATCTCAAACATTTTTGCGCTTTCTATCTAACTACATACATGCTCAATACCTAAACATATTAATTTAAATTTTATGAGCACATGCGATGTTCTTGTTCTTATACGAAATCACGAAATTATGTTCTCTGCTTATTCATACCGAAACCCTTATAACAGGCAATATGTGGTGCACAAATAATATAAAAATAACAAATTTTTGTTTTAATTTTGCAAATGTGAAGAGATATGTCGGTAGATAGATACTTTTGACTAAAGTTGTAAATACTTTTTGTCATTTTTGAACTTAATTCAGTTGAAAAAGTATCTACAAAACAGAATCCTTGTTTAAAATTATTCCTTTTGTTGGAACAGTTATTTGTACCAGCATCTATGGAATTGTCAACCTTACTTTAGGGCTTTGAACACAAAAGTTTAAATAACATAAATATGAACTCACCCAACAAGACTTACAAATTCTCAGTAGTTATCTTGCTGTGACCTTCTATAAAGACCGAAGATAGGATTCGAATGGACTGAATAAGAAGAGTATGCTTTTAGAAAACTAAAACCAACATTTTAATGGGATTCTAGGCCACTTTACGTTCACATATCCTACGAAAACTTACATGATGTCTATTAATGAAAAAAGAAAACAGCTTCCCCTGAAAAATATTACAGTCACATTATCCTTAACGTTAGTTCCTCTCAAAACATACATAAATGAGAAAAGTTAAAACAAGTTATTGAAATCATTACTGAATTTTGTAGAAAGTACAGTTTGAACACTCACTTGTTCGAGTGTATGTTTAAAATTACCTACCCTTATTTAAAATGCTCCCCCTCCCAGCCCGAAGTACCAAAAACACGTGAGCACAATTAGGTTCGTCGCTCGTTTTTTGAAACTTTAAATAAAACATACCAATTCATTTTTGTACCTGTCTCTGGCTGTTAATAGGACATGATAAACTTTTCTCAAGCTGTTGTGTACGCTATAAGGAAGAGGAGTGTTTTAAGCACCTACTTCCCATCCCATAATAATTTAATGTTTGGGATACAGAAGTGGAGCACAAACAACTCACCTATATATGTGTATGTATGTATAATAAAAAATGGTGTTTGTTTGACATGATCAAAAGTTTTTAATACTTCTGTGTAGTTATAATGCCGCTCTCCGCGACTGCCGTGTCACCATGTTTTTAACAGTGTCTGTTTAAATTTATTCGGGGGGATATACCTATAGTATTTAAATCTTCGGTTGATTATTATAATTCAAATTAAAAACAATTTATTTGAAATTTATGGGGCGAACTTTAAAAAATTATAATTCACATTTAATAAACTACACCTGTGTCAAATAATAATTAATATTGTCAACTGCCTTGGCTCCGAGAAAGCATCGCTTCCAGTCAGTCTTTCAGCAACTGTGGAAGTGTGGAAACGTAGTCTCCGCGACTTTCACTGTGGAAATAAATTTTTTTCAAGTGTACTTAATTAAATAAAGTAATAAAAGTAAATAGAAAGTACACGTTCGAGTGGTTTTATCCCGCCCTAGGCTTTCCTATACCTTGATAATCGGCGGTTGATTCAGGATAGATCGGCGATTCCGTTGATCTACCACGTCAGCCGCAGAACATTCAATAGGCGGCTCCGAGACATAGTATTAAGATAGGTTAAGCAAAAAGCTCAAATACTCAGTTATAATTTTTCTGGGTGAAAAATAAAACCCTTCATTGATAAGATAAATGTAAGTTATTTTTTGGCCCAAAGGCAATTAAATTTAAGTTAAAGATTAATTTATAGCGCCCGCATTGGGCCAGTAAGTTAATTAAGATGATAGTTTTAGCTAGTTTTAAGATTTTAGTCTAGCTCGTAAGTATAGTTATAAGTTAATATTAAAATAAATATCTCCGAAAATAAAAACGTAGCATCGCTTCCCGTAAGATCAGCGAAATCAAGCATCGTTGCGCGTGGTTAGTAGAAAGATAGTGGACCGTCCGAAAACCAACTGCGTGCTGTTGACATGTGTTATGTCTTTTACATTAGCTTATGTTTTCTGTACACAATTAAATATATATGTATTTGGTCTTTTGAAGTAGAATTGATCATATCCAGGAAGAAAATGAACTGATTCTATAGAATAATTGTAATTTAGCAAAATGAGAGTGAGGCGAACCCTGGTAACGTCGTCAACAGATACGCTTCGCCACTTGCATCTAGCAGTTGCGATACAATTTATTGATATGTCTTGTCTTAGTACCAATCTAAATCACTCAGTGGTATTTGCTCTTAAGAATTCCTGTTTCCAAACGGTTACAAACAGTTTTATTGAAAAAATAACTCAAAATCTTTCAAACTCCACACCATGATACTTGGATGTATAAAAGTGATAAGAAAAAGACACACAATTCTTCATCAAAAGTCTGTTCAAATACGATTTAATTTTTCTGATGTAATGGTGACAAGGGACGGGCATATACATTTTTTTTCGATTTTCTCGAAAACTGGTCATCCAATTTCAATCAAAATTAATATTCAGAAAGATGTTGGTAGCCTCAATAATTTTATTTTAAAATATTTTCTAAAACTTTTTTTTTGTGTTTTTAATAATTTTATTTTTTATTTTCAAAAATCAATGTTTTGAAAACGGGTAGATGAATTTTTTTAACTATAGATTATTTTTTTGCTTAAGTTTGCATTATTTAATTATTTTTTTTTTATTTTCGAAAAAAAATATTAAATAAAATTCTCCTACTAATTTTTTCCGCCAAAAACTATTTTACGTACATTTTCAAACAATCAAGTCAGAAACATCGAATAAAAAATTTGAAGTTTATTGACCGCACATAAGGCCAAGTACGTGCGATCCAGTCGTGCAATTTATTTCAGTAGTGGATTCCGAAGAAAAACACACAGAGCTCCACAGATGTGTTTACCCCGAACCATACAATGCGCTCCATGCCTATGGTTGATGCTTTGTGTGTTGCATGTTGTTCAATTTAATGCGCATCAAAGTATTTTACCAACATTTGTCGAATTTAGATATTTATTCGAAGGTTCGAAGGTTGACTTGGTTTGTGTCTCAGACTTGGCTGTTCTTTAAATAGCTTTCAAAAGTTTTTTCGTTCTGACAGAGTTAAAAGATGTGGGAAAGGTGCTGCTATTTTGTCCGTAGTGAGTTAAATTGTGAATTTTGGGAAAAGTGGGGAAGTGAGTTGGCATTCGAATCCCAACAAATAAATGTGTATCTATAGATTCCAACACGCTCAAGTGCAACCTTGCAAGCCTCTCAAACAAGGCGTTTGAAAATGTGTCTTTTTGTTTGCTCTGTGTGCAATATCTATCGTATCTGTAGCATGCTAAGAGTTTTATATCATGTCTATTGTGAATGAAATCTTGTTGTGTCGAACATGCAATCCGCATCTAAGGTCAACATCTCCTTTTTTCGGCAGCTGGTTGTTCATTTGTTGAAATATTATGAAATGAAAACAAAATCTTGTTGGTCTTATGTATTGTACAGGCCGAATAACATCGAAGTAGACGGTAATAAAGAGTCGAAAGTGGTAGTGGTTTGATCTGCAATGTCAAGAAATCGGGTTGGGACATCAACGGGTTCAGTTAATCGACCAGAAAAGCAGGTCCAACTTGAATTATTATATACATTGAATTCGAGCGTAGTAACGATTTCAGAGTTGAAATAATGGTTAACAATTCTTTGGATAGTCTCTGGAAAAATATGAAATTCGTTGAAAATTAACAGTATTCAAAATCGATCTCCGAAAAAAAAATTCACGTATGAATGATGCGCGTAATTATCGTGAATTTTAACGTATGAAGTTAAAATCTGTGTTTGAACACCGACCGTATTGTAGTTGAAGTTGGTATGTAACATCATTCCTAGTACATATATATGATGGCAGCGTCTTAGGCAAAGAATAATCATCATCATCATCATCGGTGCAACAACCGGGATCCGGTCCGGGCCTCCTTCAACAAGTTCTTCCATACATCCACGTTGTCTTCTGCCATAAAAGACTTTCCGAGTTGGTTACTTTTCGCTCATGCGAGCTAAGTTCCCAGCCCGCCGGAGTCTACCGAGCTTTATTTTTTCCACACATCTGTTTCGAGGTAGATTCCATACAATTCATGATTGTATCTTTTCCGGAATTGTCCTCCTTCGCACACTGGGCCAACAATTAAGAGCGGTTAAGAGATC
Organism: Platycheirus rosarum; assembly: GCA_963971375.1. Lineage (NCBI taxonomy): Eukaryota > Metazoa > Arthropoda > Insecta > Diptera > Syrphidae > Platycheirus > Platycheirus rosarum. Next base: position 88,244,837 of record OZ020508.1, on the reverse strand, counting down.
AGAGTGCCTTTTCGTAAACACCAAATTCTCGGATATGTATGTGAGTACTGGCAAGACCATAATCTTGTACAGCAGCAATTTAATTTGTATGGTAAGGTTTCTGGATTTAAAGAGTCTTGACAGGCTATAGGATTCTGTTGGATTTTAGCAGTCGCCCGCGTATTTCTTTCTCCATACTATTATCGGCTGCTACTTTTGTCCCAAGATAGTTAAAGGACTGCACTACTTTAAATTCATGTTCCGCTACCCTGAAGGTTGGACCAACACTTTTTGCAGATGAAGCTTGTTGGCTTCTGCCAATGATTTCGATGTCGTCTCCGTTGTCTTGTATCTGACTGGACTTGGTGACCATAGTCCGTTTTGTTGTATTTCTTTCCATTTCAGAGACAATATTTTCCTCCCAGGCTGCCTTTTTTCACCCGAGAAGTCGTTTTTCTATTCTTCTGATCTTTTTATATTCATCTTCGCGTGCCCGCGTTCTATAAGGCTGCTGCATTGCTCAGTATGTTGCATTCTTACGTTCAGTATCAGCAGTATACTAATGACTTTATTCTTAAGGCGTGACCATTTTTCCTCTACGCCCGGCGCTTTGTCCTTAGGACTTAATCTTCAGCGGCGGAGAGCAATCTGCATTCGGATCACCATACCCACAAGATAGTGGTCCGAGTTGAAGTTGGCATCTCGATACATTCGTATCGTCATTAGGCTCGAGTAGTAGCGCGACGATCTATCAACACGTGGTCAATTTGGTTACGAGTGACTCCATCAGCCGATTCCCAGGTGTCTTTGTAGATATCTTTACGCGGGAGATTGGTACTCGCAACGACCAATTTCGTTGATGCTGCCATTTCTATAACACGTAGTCCATTGTCATTTGTGTTCTCATGCAAACTATGGGATCCTATGTTCTGCCTGAATACTGGCTTCCTACCTAATTTGGCGTTGAAATCGCCAAGGATGATTTTAACGTCATACCTTGGGCAGGCATTGAGGGTCCTCTCTACAAGTTCGTAGTAGGAATCTTTGTTATCTTCTTCGGACTCCTCAGTAGGTGCATGAACGTTTATGAGGCTGATGTTATTAGGCAAATAATAATGGCTCTTAGTAATTTCCATGCAGGTTAAATTCTCAGTGATCGCTGATCGGTATTTTCTCCCACTTGGGTTTCATTTAGTGACAAACAGGTGGTCGCTGGTCTACTTAACGCAGAATAAACATATTAGGTATAGACTGTTTTCTAACTCCACTTAAAATAGACTTATTGTTAATCTTTTCTTAAACGATTTTGCTATCGGTACTTCAGTCTTAGTGGTTGAAGTGAGGAGCTGAATTCCTTACAATATCTGATTAAGCAAAATAAAAGACTAAAAATGTAAATCAAAAATGAAAATTAATCTTACTTTGCTTATGAACACAAAAACTAAACAACTCACATAGGCCTTATTCAATAAAAAAAATTGCTTTGACCTTAAAACTGCCTCATCTGTACCTAATGTTTAGGATGATTCTCCGTTCGTTTTTCCAGAAAGTATATTTTCTGGTGAGATGATATTTGCTTAAAAGTTAATAGTAACTCATTGTTTTACCCGCACAACAAATATTGATTAAATTTTGAGTAAATATTGAAAAATGATTTATTAATAATTTAAAAAAAATGTATTAAGGAACAAAATACTTACCAGTTGCGGATATACAATGCGATTTTGGCGCCCGTTGGCAGCCGCATAATCCAGGATGATGTTCACGTGGTTTTTCGTTCTTCGAAGATGGAAAACACATTGAAGGACTTGTCGGATTCTTGCCGCTGCCAACGAATGTAGTCAATTGAATTGTAGTCGGAAGTTTCTTGTTCATAATCTGAACCTTTTCACATGCACAATGAATATAAGCCTGTATGACAGTATATCGAGTTCACCATTAAAATCTTTGTGCACCAGAATCCTTCAACATACATGGAATTGAATTTCCCCCTTAATCGATTCGCATACCATCTAACATAACACACCCCACTGAGCATAACGGGTTTGGCGCGGAAGTATCCTCTCCTTTCTAATTTCCTTCAACATAACCATTCATGCATTCACGGGACTTCCTCCTCGATCCCAAAAATATGCTAAATAGGGAGGCTTTACAAAAAGCGCCTCATAAGCGAGATTTGATATTTAATCTTTGTCTCGTTTTATTTTTTTGGCGCCTCTCCCTGAAATGAGTTCCGCAGCCGTTACAACTTGATAGCGATTTCACTCGTTTGCTTTCATTTCGATTCAAATTTTCCTATTTCGGGATAAATAATTTGTAATTTCCATTCGACGTTCGACCACCATAATTGAATTCGCATTCACGCCATACAGTTCTTCCTCGTGCTCTATTCGCCTGCTATTTAAAAGCGGAAATGTACTGTTTGAAGCATCCGATGAAAATTACAGGAAACACTGAAAATAAAAAAGTGAAGAATAGTGTGAGTTGATTAGATGCAGTTTTTTTTTTAATTCAAGGGTAAAATCCGTTTGCTTCTTGTTCAGGTTTCCTATGCAAAATTTTAAGTTAAAATTGAAATCATAGGCCTGCGGAAACAAGTAAAACTGCCCCTTTCATTTGGGTTTATGTTTCACTCAGGAATATCTGAACCTAATACGAGTTCGAGAGTTTTATTTCTTGGAATTTTTGAACAAGTATAGTATCGCAATGGTAGATAAGCCAAACGCGTACCTAATTAGGGGAAACTAAGGGTCTTTTGCAAATCAATTCATTATTATATTATTTTAATCTCAACACATAATAAAAATGAAGTGTCGGCACGAGTACGATAACTTGGCCGACGAGATTTGATAAGGGGTTTTTGTAGAGGGGTCAAAAACAAGCACTTTTTACTAGGGGAGGGGGGTCTATATCCCCCCGTTTAGGAGGTAGGGGCACTTTTAGATAAAATGGTTTAAGTTGAAAAATATATATTAAAAAACAACGGCAACACTTACAATAAAGTGCTATACTGCATTTGAAAGCCAGAAGTTTGTTCTATAATCCTGCATTTAAATTAAACTACTCATGTCAATTGCTTTTTGAGAAATTCGCATTTAAAGTCCAAATTTTGATAAAAAACGTGAAAAAAAAGTTTAGACCGGTTGTTGTCAAAATTGTGATATAAAATTGTAAATTAGCTTATATGTGTTCCATGTAACTATCAGTTCTTAATCGAACACAAAAAATCGCATGGTTCTATGTCTTCTAGTTTTTGAAAAAATTGAAAATAACTAAAACTACTTTTCTATATTTTTTTTTGTTATTTTTTGCTTGCTTACATAAATAAATCAGTGCTAGCTTCCAACATTACAATATATAAACAGTAGAGTATGTATGGGGGGGCATGCTGCAACCCCCCTGCTTGGCACACTATAGGATTTGGGGTAGGTGCGATGTTGCATTCATAAATCTGTATTTAAAAAAAATTCAAAAAACGACCGATGGCTTTATTGCCGAGACTTACACACCTTTTTAATGCATTTTGACCTTTTTTAGCTAACTATGACTGACTAACTCCTGACTAACTAACAAAATGACTGACCCAGACGCGGAATGCCTTGCAATTATACAACCTCGTGGTGCATTCTGGGTAACGCTAAATGAATTGCTGTACTGAACTAACAAAGATGCATTATGTTTATTAACATTAATCCTTAAAATGGAATCACCATCACCACCAAAAATCAAAAAAGGAGTTTTGGTTATTTTCGATTTTCTCAAAAACTAGAAGACATAGAACCATGCAATTGTTTGTGTTCGATTGAGAACTGATAGTTACATCGAAAACCTATAAGCTAATTTACAATTTCATTTCACAATTTTGAAAACTATCGGTCTAAACTTTTTTTTACGTTAATTTATCAAAATTTGGAATTTAATTGCGAATTTCTCAAAAACCACTGACATGAGTAATTTAAGTTAATAGCAGGATTATAGAACAAACTTCTGGCTTTTAAATGCAGTATAGCACTTTATTGTAAGTATTGCCGTTGTTTTTTATTATATATTTTTCAATTTAAACCATTTTTTCTAACAGTGCCCCTACCTCCTAAACGGGGGGAGATAGACCTCCCACTCCCATAGTAAAAAGTGCTTGTTTTTGACCCCTTTACAAAAACCCGTTATCAAATCTTTTCGGCCAAGTTATCGTACTCTCCCCGAAGGGTCTGTTTTTAATTGCAGTCATCGCTTTTTATAATATGCATATGAAAGTATATACAGTACTTATTTCATTTATTTATTAATAGTATCTTTTACAATGGGCTTTTAAAGCCTATAATAAGATGTAAAAGTTATAAAGATATTCATGTACATTAAGTTAAGATTAAAAATAAGTTTTATATATAAATTCAATTTTGTTAATGACAAGTAAGATATAAGAAAATTTTTTATTGGAACAACTCCTTCGTTTCTGTTTAAATTTTATTTGATCTTACTTACTTACTTAGGTGGCGCTACAGTTCGGGACGAACCTGGGCCTCAACCAACATGCCTCTCCAGCCAACTCGGTCTTTGGCTAGCTGCCTCCAGTTTTGCACTCCAAGTTGGTTGAGGTCGTCCTCCACTTGAGCGCGCCACCTAAGGCGAGGTCTTCCTTGACTGCGTCTACCCTCTGGGATGGAATCGAAGATCCTGCGAGCCGGAGCATTGTTGTCCATTCGCTCTACATGACCTAGCCACCTTAAACGTGATATGCGTATTTTTTTGACCAGGTCAATGTCGCTGTACAGCTCGTATAATTCTTGGTTGAACCTTCTCCTCCAAAGCCCGTTAACGCAGATAGGGCCAAAAATCTTCCGAAGAATCTTACGCTCGAAACGACTAAGGATATCTTCATCCGCTTTAGATAGAGTCCATGCCTCGGCGCCATAGAGCAGGACTGGGATGATTAGGGTCTTATAAAGAGTCTCCTTTGTCTTTCGAGAGAGGGCTTTGCTACTCAATTGCCTTCCTAGCCCATAGAAACAGCGATTGGCAAGAGTAATTCTTCGCTTTATTTCTGACGAGATGTTGTTGTCAGATGTTATAGCGGATCCGAGGTACACAAAGTCCCTAACTACCTCAAAGTTGTACCTGTCTATTGTGATGTTTTGTCCAATCCGCCGGTGTTGTGTGTCCCTTTTTGTGGACAGCAGGTACTTCGTTTTGGCCTCATTGACTGCTAGTCCCATCTTAGCCGCTTCAGCTTCAATGCTAGCAAACGTTCCAGTGACAGCTCGCCGAGTTCTGCCAATGATGTCTATGTCGTCAGCGTATGCTAGCAATTGCACAGACTTGAAAAAAATTGTCCCACTACAATTGACTTGCGAGTTTCTTATAATTTTTTCAAGTATTAAGTTGAAGAAATCGCACGATAGCGCATCACCTTGTCGGAATCCTTTTTTGACGTCAAAAGCTTCTGTGAGGTCGGAACCAACCTTGACGGAGCAGCGAGAGTTCTCCATCGTCATCCTGCACAGTCGGACGAGTTTTGTGGGAATGCCAAAACCTGACATGGCTCTGTATAGCTCGTCTCTATAAATGCTATCGTACGCGGCCTTAAAATCGATAAAGAGGTGGTGGGTATCGATTTGGAATTCTTGGGTGGTTTCCAGGATCTGCCGTAGCGTGAACATTTGATCGATTGTGGACTTTCCTGGTCTGAAACCACACTGATAGGGGCCAATCAGGTTGCTGACGAAAGGTTTCAGGCGTTCACATAGTACGGCAGAGAGGATCTTGTAGGCGATATTCAGGAGACTTATTCCTCTATAGTTAGCGCAGTTTAGAGGGTCTCCTTTCTTGTGAATCGGGCAAACGATGCTGAGGTTCCATTCATCAGGCATACTTTCTTCTGACCAAACTTTAGAGATGAGTTGGTGTATGCACTCCACCAGGTCATCTCCGGCCGCTTTAAAAAGTTCGGCGGGTAATCCGTCGGGTCCAGCAGCTTTGTTGTTTTTTAGTTTAGATATTGCTATCCTTACTTCATTTTGGTCAGGTGGACGGAAGTTTTGTCTGTCATCATCCATGTTGAATGGTTCATTCTGCCTGACAGCGGGATTTTGGCCTTCATCGCCGTTTAACAGTCTGCAGAAATGGTCCTTCCATGTACTCAGCACCGACTGTGACTCTACTACGAGGTTTCCATTCCTATCTCTACAGGCTTCTGTGCGGGATTTTTTTCCTTGGCATGTTCTTTTTACCTGTTGGTAAAACTTCCGCACGTTGTTCCTGGAGTAGCATCTCTCAATATCTTCGATCGCGCGCTTCTCATGCTCTCTTTTTTTCTTTTGGAGAAGCCGGTGTTCTTCCCGTCTTTTCTGCTCGTAAAGCTCGCGAGCAGCTCTCGTCTTTCTTTGCAGCGTCGCTTTATATGCCTCTTGTTTGGCTGCATGGGCCTGCCTGCATTCGTCATCAAACCAGAGGTTTCGTGGTGGTGGTCTGGTGAAACCTAGCACATCAGTTGCGGCATCTCTGATGGCTTGTTGGCAGTGTTGCCACTGATCTTCGGCACTTGATGCTGGCGGTACTGGATTTCTTGAGAGGTTACGGGATATTCGATCGGCATAGGTTCTGGCGGTTTCTTGCGATTGCAGCTTTCCGACGTCATACTTCCTCACAGTATTACTCCGTTGTTGTGGAGTTCGGGTTATTCGCATTCTTACCTTTGCTGCAACAAGGTAGTGATCCGAGTCGATGTTAGCTGCTCGGAAGGTGCGAACATCCAAGATACTGGAGGCGTGTCTTGCATCGATCGCAACGTGATCAATCTGATTGACGGTTCTTTGATCTGGGTGTCGCCAAGTCCCTTTGTGTATATCGAGATGAGGAAACCGTGTGCTTGCAATGGTGACGTTATGTGCCGCTGCGAAGTCAATTAGCCTAAGTCCGTTTTCAGACGTTGTGTCGTGTAGGCTATGTTTTCCGACAGTCCTACCAAAGATTTCCTCTTTACCTATTTTGGCATTAAAATCGCCTAGTACGATCTTAACGTCGTATTTAGGGCATTGCTCATAGGTTTTTTCGAGGAGCTCATAGAAGTCATCCTTGGTGGCGTCATCTTTGTCCTCTGTGGGGGCATGAGCGCATATTAGGCTAATGTTGGCGAATTTAGCCTTGATACGGATTGTCACAAGTCGCTCACTTACGTGTCGAAAGCCCAAGACTTCTTGCCTAAGTCTACCGCTTATGACGAATCCGCACCCAAATAAACGCTGTGGTCTTCTTGCGCAATCACCGTAGTACACGTCACAGTTTTTCATCCTCCTTTTGCCCGGCCCATTCCATCGCACTTCCTGGATGGCAGTAATTCCTGCTCTGTAGCAGTCTAGGGCCTCCGCTAGTTGTTTGGATGCACGTGGTCTGTTAAGAGTTCTAACATTCCACGTGCAGATCCGAAGGTCGTTGTCCTTGATTCGTTTTTCCGGGTCGTCAACAGTAAATCCGTCCTTTTCCGAGGCTATTGGTCGCTTCGCAACTTTTTCTTTTTTCCGTGGCAGGGTTGTTAACCCCACGCACAACCCCCAACCTGGAGGGCCAGGTCCTTTGTTGGATTCCTTGGACAAAAGGAACCGGAGAATCCGGAGTCAGTAACCCACTTCGGGGATATGAGCGCTGCCGTTGGCCCATTAAGGGTTCATCCGCCACCATCTCTATTTCAATGCCCTGACTTGCATTGAATTGTCCTAATGACCTTATCTCCAAATACGTCGAAGTAGCTCATTAGGGCGTCTGCTTCGTTGACTGTTGACGCCACCGTTGGTCCAATTGGTTGGGCTCATCCGCCGTACGTCCTCTTTCTGAGGGGCTCGTGCAAGACTTCTGCGAATCGATCAGAACAGTCATTAAAGCAGAGCATTATAGTGTTGCTATTTTTTCTGTGTTCAACACTCGCGCTTATAAGTTTAGCAGGAATGTCCGGATGGACAGACCAGTACCCGGTGGTTACCGCGGGGAGGTAAAATAAGCACAATTGATGTGTACGATATAGTTGCAGCGACTGTGCATCACCAGTTTGATGCCTTTCAGTGCCTACCCTATTCATACAGCACCCAACAATTTGATCTAATTTAATTCAATTTACGGTCAAGTGTCTGAATAGGGCTGCATCAAAATGCGTCGTGTCGCGAAGTCTTCTAATAAAGTATGGTAAGCTGTTCCACTGCCTGATAACATTAACAACAAATTGTCGTTCCGAGTTTCTGCAAGTAAATCTCGGTTGCAGTACATATATGATCGCGACGAGTTAACGAATTGTATTTTATCAAAAAGATACCCTGGTTGTTTGGTGATTAATATCTTGTTTAATGTTTTCAGGGAAAAATATTTAAAATAAGTGTAAAGACCACAACCAAGAATGCTGTTTGTGTAGTTTGAAATATGGTCATAACTCTGGAGATTGTAGACATACCGCGTTACATTATTGAAAGCTTCCATCAAGTTCCGTTTCGTTTCTGCGTTATGAGAATTTACAACTTGGCTTCCGTATGCCATTATCGAAAGAATTAAAGTTTTTCCTCAGCTAGGGATAAAGAGAGACTGCGTAAAGAGCCATATACTTTTCCAATAACCATTTGAATATGATCATCCCAAGTAAGATTGCGGTTAAACAGGATACCTAGATTTTTGGATTTTTCGACATACTCCAATTGTTGATTTTCAAGATACAGTGCAGGAAAGTAACTATAGTCAAGTTTATTTTTGTATATGACTAAACATTTGGATTTACTTGGGTAAATGTTCAAAATATTGAAATTTGAATATATAGTACTTTTTCCATTACTTTTGATAAGAACGACAAGTTTGATATTGGTCTAAACTCAGGAGGAGATAAGCGTGTAGCTGGTTTTTTAAGGCCGGTATTCCTTTCACTAATTTCCAAGAGGATGAAAAATGCGATGTCATTAAGATGGTATTAAAGATATGTGTTTAGACAGGGAGAATGTAGGGTAAAATCATTTTAATGAATAGTGGATGTATATCGTCAAATCCCATAGCATTTGATTTTATTTTAAGTATTGCACTTAAGACATCAGTTTCATCCACCCTTTGAAATTGAAAGAAATTTGCACTATCGGCTGCAACAACCGGATAGGTTCTATTTGTTTCAACGGTACCTAGAGTATCACTTGCGGGGTCAGCGTTTAGAATTACTGCAAACTTTTTATTCAAGTAGGTGGGGCATATGTCAGATGAACAATATTCTTTATGTATAACAAAAACACAATTTTTAAATTTTTTGTCTATCTTTTGACTGACTTTCATTGCCAGATTGCTGATGTTCTAGGAAGTAACTTAGGACATTTAAATTATCCACTAAGTGGATTCTGGACCGAATTTGACGGGATTTTCACTGGCTGAAAGCTGATATTGTAAGGAGTAAGGGGCTTTTTAAATTGGTATAATTCTCACACAAATGCAGGTATGGTTACCAACTACTTATTCAAATTTTATGAAAACAGAAATATGTTTACCGTAAACTAAAACTAAAAAATATATAATATATACATGAATATAATATAAATATAAATCACACCTCCAAAAGTACACAGATTTTTTTTTCATACAAATCCTTGGAGCCGTTTTCGAGAAAAATAAGCTTTAACTTAAAGGTTATGACAGATACCGTTAATATTTGAGCTTAAAAAAATTAAAATAAATTGAAAAGAATATAGTTCCAGTTTTACTGTGAAAAACCGTGGGAAGCTTTTATACAGGTCTAATAATGCACTAATGTTTTTTGTATGGCGAGAAATCTCCCGTCATGTAATTGTAACTAACTGAACAGTTCGAAAGCATTTAATAGAGATAAAATAGATGCACCAAGGCCCCGTTCTGTCTCTACTGAATTGTTTTTCTGACGATGATATCTACAGCTTCTTCATATTTTTTTCTAGATTAACAAGTCTGTTCTTCAGATGTGGAAGTGGAACTGCATCGGCAGCTCAATAAATTCTGATCTTGCTAGCATTGTCGTTTTATCTTCTATCCAACTTCCAATCACACGTTCTTAACCTACAAAAGGTGTCAAAACCTGAGTACTTAACTGTTTCTAGTAAAAATTAAGTACGCCATCACACGTCTTAAATAACAAAGAATTTCTGAAAAAAAGTTTTTTTGATAAAATTCAGTTTTTAATTTTTAGTTTTTTTAATTTTTCTTCTGTATACCAACAGTTTCTTAGAGTTTATTTTTTATACAGTTAAACATAAAATTAAAATAATTTTTTATGATAAGTTTTTTAAAATATTGAATTTTGAAAAAAAAGTTTCAAAAATTAATTATAAATAGAGAAAAATAAATATTCAAAATCTTGGTATGAAGAAATAATTTGTCTACTTAGATCTTTTCAAATATAAATAATAATTTTGTTGAAATCCATTAAGCCGTTACCGAGAAAACCGAAAATTAAAAAAAACAGTTATATTAAAGGTAGACTTTTCCGGTAAATTTGGTTCCGATTAGACGATAGCTACTAGCAACGAAAAAATCTCAAAAATGTTCATCAAAGTCGTTGGAGCCATTTTCGAGAAAAATAAGCTTTTCCTTAATCGTTATATAGCAGGTACCGTTATTTTTAGCCCTAATAATAAAATTTCAATTTCCCCTCTGAGGAATGGCAAGAGATAAACACATACCAAATTTGAACGCAATCGCTTAAGCCTTTTAGGCTGCAGATCGATATACACCCGGAAAGACAAACAGACAGACAGACAGACGGACGGACATTTTTTGTCAATGACTTTTTTAGGCTTCTCTATGATCGTAATGTCATGTTTGATTGTTATTTCAATTTTTTTTATGTTCACGAATCCTAAACTTGCCTTAATATAATCCCTATAATCGCAAGTAAAAAGAGCACAACGATATCAATTCTATTTCATTCAATCTTATTAGAAAGTTATTTTGCGTTTTGTTTGAGTTTATGAATTATTAATAACTCGTTAAAATTGTCTAAATTATAGACAAAATATCCTAATATATCATTTTTATAAAAAATCGAGCTTCGATTACTCAATTATTCCATTGCAATATTAAAATATCAATATTTTCCAACATTTTATCCTATTTCTCCTCAAAATTGAAATTCAGACTACGGTCCTTATGCAAGTAAACCTTGTACTTGCGAATAAAACTTATCTCTAAGCGTTCGGTACCCTGGACCAAGACATACCTTTTTTCTATATGCGAAGGAAACCAAACCAAGAGCATAATGTGTTATATGAAACTTTAATCAAAATAACGGATAAGGAATCCTTGCATTAAAAATTCAATATAAAATGTGGGGCGATTGCTGTTGTGTATAGTGTATGTATAGTATGTACCGTACCCTTCTAGAATATCAATTGAATGGGGTTAGATGTAGGTAGAAGTGAGCATGGTTGAAGTCCTGTCTTCAATTCTATAGATCCTGTGCAACTTTAGCTCCAATTCTAGCCCCAATGACACGTAAGATATCGTGTTTCATTCGAATTGAGGAGGGGGTACCTGCTACAAATCTTAAGCAAATGCGGTAAACACTCAGTACATAGGACGTGTGCACCATATTGATAAGAAAACCCTCACAAAAAAAAACTCACTGTCAAAAAGGCAAAATAAAAAGGATGGAAATCTAAACCTCAATTCAATCCAAAGGATCTGTTTCAATTTATGCGTTCCTCTGGAAAAGTTTAAACTTGTGTGCATAAGAGAGTAGTTAAGGTATTGACGGTGCGCACCCACCTTGGGATATAGGCGACGACGGTTACGTGGGCGCTACCATTAAATTCATATGAGTTTATCTCATCAGATAAACATTTCACATTTAACTTGAATTCAGATAGAAAAAAAATCCCACAGAATACCCTAAACGGGCCAAATGGGACTAAAAAAGGAGATAAGGTAGTTTCAAATGCGCAGCCTTTCGCATGCTCGAAACGTTATAGAGCTTTCTTCTAATTGAAATGTAAACTGTGTCGGAAGTTGATTGAATTTGAGCCTTCTAAAGGAAGAGACAGATGAAAAAGGATATTCCGATATCCCATCCATTCAAACAAAAGGCTATCCTTCTATTCTTATTTTCTATTTTCTAAAGTGCTAAGTAAGTAGCAGCAAAACTCAAGTGTTATGGCATTGTGAATAAGAATCAGAATTGTTTGAATATTAAAATAGAACATTTTAACAGAAATTCAGGCTAATATAAGGGGTGGCATGAAAAGCACTACCCGAAGGTTGAATTGTCTTAATATAGTCTATACGCTTACCCTAACTTCAATAAACACCCAAAATGAATAATTTAAAGATAATTCTTGTTTAAACAGCTAGCGACTCTAAATATTTTCATTTTGGATAAGTTCAAGCATTTAAGAAGTTCAACTTCAAGTATTTGATGAACGAGTTCGGATATTGTTTTCTTCGTACCGTTCAGATTTAACAAAATGACGACGGTTATATTCTGTATGAAAGCATTTTGTGTTAACGTCAAGAAAAAAAAACAAAGAACAAATGATAAAAATTATGGCAAACAAGGGGAAAGTTTTAAAAGTGTAAACGGAAATGTATATATATGTATATATTTACATATATATACGCAGAATACTTTTCGTTTAATGGAACCAAAACCATTTGACTTTGGTGAATTTTTCGTAAATTTCTCTAAGCTTTCTCAGGGTTTGTTATTATGCAAACTTTTTCTCCGAAGTTTGATATACATATTTTCATTATCATGAATAAAAAAGAACAAATTTAGGATTTTAATTTTTCACAGGTAGTTTTGGGAGAAAAGTTAAATTTTATTTTGGTGTCAGAAAATATTGATTGAAATACTTTGATGAAATACAGAAAAAAATGTTATTGATGTAATAGCAAAGAACTATGTTTCCGAGTCCCTTGACTCTTACAACAAAATATGTGCCGAACTTAAAACTAAGCAATGCCAATATTTTACTCATGACTTTAAGAATGAAAAGTCATTCAAGACACTATTGTGCTTAGAAATGAAAAATCTCACTTGGCTTAAAATGTAAAGAAGTCAAAATTGTTAAAAAGAATTATGAACGCTACACTACGTTGATGTTTTTTATATAATTTATTTTGAGAACGTATCAATTAAATTGGCTGATTTACATAAAAATATTCGAGCCGTTTTTCGTACCCAAGTCAGATAGGAATATCAACGTCGCTTAAAACACAAAATAACACAATGCCACAACTGCCAAATGTTCGGACATGGCGAGAAAAACTGCAGCGTAAATACCTATTGTGCAAATTGTTCTGGAGCTCATAAGACTGCCGATTGTAAATCTGAGGGAATCTTCAAGTGTGCCAACCGATCTACGGACCATACATACTTGAATAGAATCAGGTACCAAGAAATTAGAGAAAAGCTCTCCAAAAGTTCAAATTCAACCATGTATTCAATGTCACACCAAAAACCGGTCTCCGTTTTACCGTCGAAATTCTAAACCGATAAATCACATGAGCTCTGTCTCCCTTAACGATCTTTCACACATCAACAATCCCCTCCGTCAGCATCAGTGCCACGGTGGTCAACATTTACTCAAGCTCAATCGAAAACTGCACAAGCGAAACCTTCGCACTCTACACTTTTCTCTCAAGATCAGCTTTCTTCATTGACAACTGAGATGATTTCCAAATTGAGTGAATGTAAAACAAAAAATGAACAATTTAATGTAATACCGCAGCTTACTACAAAATATCTTTATTCCAATGTCATTTAATGTAAATAATTCCTTAAAGATTTTAGCTTGGAATTCCAGGAGCATCCGAAATAAATGTACAGAATTGTTCAGCTTTCTTTGCATTTTGCAATCTGAATGCCGATGTGTACCTAGTGAGTGAAACATGGCTGAGCAGAGAAATACGATTTACTGACTCAATCTATATTTGTCATAGATTTGATCGTTTAAATAGAATAGGTGGCGGAGTTGCCATTGTTATAAAAAAGGCGATTAAACAAAGGCTTTTACCACTAATCAATACAAAAGTAATTGAAGTAATTGAGATCTTATTAAAAGTTTAAAAGTATTTTCAGTGTACTTCCCCGGAGGAAATTCAAACAAACAAAAGGCGATATTATTTAAAAGTGATTTAAGGAAGATACTTAACTGTATCGACCCATATTTAGTAGGTGAAAACCTAAATTGTAGACATAGAGGGTGGGGATGCCTAAGGGCTAACTCCTGGGGAAATATTCTTTCAGATATCCGAATGAGATATCCAATTAATATTTTATACCCTAATAGCCCAACTTACATTCCTGAATCTACTAGGTCATTTGCTTCAACCTTAGATCTATTTATAACTAATGTCGCAAATATTAAAACACAACCTGTAACAATAATTCCGCTCAGTTTAAATCACTTTCCTGTTTACTGTGATATTAGTTTTAGACCTTCTTTAAATAATATGCAATATTTGGATTTTAAGAAGGCAAATTGGCCATTGTTTAGGCAACATATTGACATTTGTACCTGTTCCGTTAGAGAATGTAAGACGAGAACAAATTGACATTAATTTAAGATCTTTCACTTCAAATATTCTAGAAGGTGTTAATCTATCCGTGCCTTTAAGAAAAACGACAAACCGTCGATTGTACTTCCTCATTACATACTCCAAATAATAAAACAAAGAAACGGGCTAAGAATACAATGGCAAAGATTTCGTATTCAAACTATTTATAATGAAATGAAAATTTTAAATAGGTTAATTTCTTATCTAATTAAAGCTTTTCGTAACAAAGAGTGGAATGAAAATTTGAGAAGCCTCGATAAATGTTCTAAACCATTTTGGAACATCGCGAAAATTCTAAAAAAGAAAAAAGGCATGTTCCATATCTGGAAAATACAGGCACAATCTTTTTTACACCTGACTATTGGCTGATACTTTCTTGATGAACCACAACTCTTCAGTTACACTCACCTCACCATTCGATTCAACAGTTGAAGCTTCCTTACATGAATTTAACCTTAGCGAATACAGCACTCCAATTGATAATTTAATGGTTTATGAGGATGTGGAATATTTTATAGCTAGTCTCAAAAACAATAAATCTCCAGGAGTTGACAAAATAAGGTTATACCCATTCTTAAATTAGGGAAAAGTACAAATAATGCCCAAGTTACAGGCCGATCGGCCTTCTGATTTCTGAACAGTGTCAGTAAATTTTTTGAAAAAATTATAAAAATAAAATTACAGGATTTCATATCTATGCAAAATATTTTGCCAATGGAACAATTTGGTTTCAGGGAAGATCATTCAACCTCACATCAAATCCTAAGGATTTGTATCCATATTGAAAGTAGTTTATCTTCTAAGGAGTCCACTGGGCTAGTACTACTTGATATTGAGAAAGCCTTTGATTCAGTGTGGCATGATGGGCTCTTCTATAAGCTTATCAAATTTAGATTCCCTCCTTATCTCATTAAACTGATTCAAAGTTCCTTAACAAATAGGTACTTTATGGCCTATTTAAGCAATGACTTTTCAACAAACAAGAAGATCAGTTCCAGCTGGTGTTCCCCAAGGACCGTTTCTTGCTCCCCTGTTATATAATTCGTTCACTGCCGATCTTCCTGATATACCTGATTGTGAATTGGCATGTATGCAAATAATACTGCAATTTTTTCGTCACATGAAGTAGGTGGTGTCAAAGAAATTAAACTACAGAGAACGCCTAATATCATTTTTGAATATTATAAACATTGGAAAATTAAAATTAACGCTGACAAAACCCAATCTATCTTTTTCACGAAAAAAAGAAAAAATTGCTTTTTGCCCAGCAAAAATTTAGAGCTCGAAAACACTGAAATCAAGTGGGTCGATACAGTTAAGTATCTTGGAGTAACTTTAGACAAAACTCTGATCTTTAGAAATCACATTTCAAACATAAACACGAAAATAAATATTGCTACTAAAATGCTTTATCCCCTAATAAATCAAAAATCATTACTTAATAATGAAAACAAAATTATCATATTTAAAGTAATATTTCAAGCCATGATACTGTACGCGTCACCAGTATGGGGTTCTTGTGCTCAGATGCACATAAGAAAACTACAAATTTCGCAAAACAAAGTATTAAAAATGATTTAAAATCTTCCGTGGTTTTATTCTACCTTCGAGCTTCATAAAAAAGCTGATGTACTTCCCATTGAAAAATGTAATAATAAGATCTCTTTGTTCATAAATTATTTAAATGTACGTAATATATGTTAATTTATTTAAATTATTTACTTTGTCTGTAACTATTAATACTGTTTATATTTATATTCATGCATGTATTTATTTATTAACTTATTTATTTGTTTATAATTTTTTTTTCTTATTTTTGTTACGATTTATTTATTTGTTTATTGGTTTATTTATTTTTGCTTTATTTATTTATTTATTTAATTATTAACATTTTTATTTGTTATTTACATGACCACCTGTTTTATTTTTTTCCAAATATTTGTTATTTATATAATAATCTGTGTATTTATTTATTTATTTATTTTTATAGTTATTAATTTATTTACTTATGAATTGAATTTAATTTCTCTCCGTAAATCCTGTGATATTAGTATGTAAGCATCTGAACTATTATTATTATTATTTTTTTTCTTCTATTTCTTACATGGAGGTTTTTACTAACAGCCATATTATTCACATTTTGCAAAACTAGAAATGAAACTAGTTTTACGTAAAACTAGTTTTGTTTCTAGTTCTATCAAAACGAATCAAAACTAGTTTAAACAAAAAATCGGTATTATTCACTTCTGAAAATAAAACAAGTTTATGTTTTCAAACAAGTTTCTAGTTTTGACTATAAATAAAACTAGATTTGTCGAAGTAGCTGTTTTTAATTTGACAGCAAAAATTAAAAAGATTAGTATCATCTGCCCGTCGAAGCCAACGGTGCACGGTGAGAGAGTGAAGCCGCGGAGTGCTGCTGCCTGTGCGTTTTCTTAAAAAAAATACAAAAAAAAGAAAAGAAAAAATATATATATATATCAATCTCGGGCGCGAACCGACAACATTTAGTGCCCGTGTTGTGAAAATTTATTTGATGCTACAACATCAAGGCATCACGCAAATAAAAAAAAAAAGAATACCCACCAACGAAAAAATACTCGCAGTAAGCATTCCTTGCAACTTTTCCTTTCCTTATCCCACTCACAGACGATTTTACTTGAACATTGCGGTAAATCCGAATGAACAAGTCTAATCGTTATCGGATAGATTAATTAATGCTCCCTAAATGAACAGGGGCGGATCAAATACATTTTATTGTCAAGGTATAACACTGTTGATAATTTGTATTGTCAAGCTCAAATTGGGATTTAGTGGAGTATTGATTATAGGGAATTGTCCGTCTTAGTTTTTTTTAGTTCTGTGTTTTAGAATGGTAGGTAATTTCATAGTCGACTATGCAAACATTCGTGGACTTAGGAAAAATTTCTATTCTGCCTATGTCCACTCTGTGATGAACAGACCAGCTGTATTGGCACTTAGTGAAACACAAGTTGGGGAAAATACTGATCATTCGGAATTTTCCTTGCATGGGTATTCACTTGTGCCTTTATTCTTTGCCAAACATGGCCTCGCCGTTTACATAAGGAATGATGTTGCATATCAACTTCAACCACAATTCGGTCTGTGTGTAAACACGGAATTCAATTTCATGTGGTTAAAATTAACGATTAATAAGCGCATCATTCATATATGTTTTCTTTATAGAAGCCCAAATTTAGACAGAGTTTCAACTTCTAACAAATTTGATGCTTTGTCTGACTCCATTCAAGGAATTGTTTCCCGTAACCCTTACACTGAAATCATTATTACGGGCGATTTCAATGTACACAATTCCAGTTGGCTTCGCTTTTCTGGTCAGACAACACCCGAAGGAAGGTATGTTGAGATTTTCGCTGAGTTAAACCATCTTACTCAGCTCGTTGATGAGCCAACCCGAATTCCTGACATTGCAGGTCAAACCCCCAACACTCTAGACATTTTTCTTACCTCCGATCCTGATAAATGCACAATTCGTGTATTATCGCCTCTAGGTACATCTGACCATTGTGTCATCTCTGCAAATCTCGTGCCAACTCAATTCAGTTATGCTCACTATGCTTTCTCGATAGTGACATTGATTCCAGCGCAGGCATGGTTACAAATTAAATTCTTTTAGGTCAAAGAGTATCAAACCTAAGGAAAACTCATGGTTTGATTCGAGCTGTAGAGAGGCTATAAGGTTAAGAAATGTAAGTTTCAGCAAGCTAGAAAAGCCTGCAATGTTCATATTCGAAAAACCAAATTTTTACATGAGCAAAAAATTCGGCAAAAAATACTGCAATGTCCCAAAGGCAGTAAAAAATGTTGGTCATTTGTAAAAAAAAGTAAAGCATTCTTCGTCATCGTCAGTTCCTACGCTCGTCTTCAACGATACTCCTGCTGTCAGTTCTCAAGAAAAAGCAGATCTGCTTGCTGCCCAATTCGCGTCAAACTCAACACTGGCCGCAAGTGTCAGAACTCCTTTTGTACTCGTTCAGTCGCTCGTTCAGAGTATTGAACATAAATAAATCCGCTGGCCCGGATTGTATCCCCGCTATTGTTCTGAAGAGGTGTTCTTCAACGCTGGCAAAACCTTTGCGTAAGCTTTTCCATCGGTCCTATTCCTCTGGACTTTTTCCGAGTGCATGGAAAACAGCATTTGTCCAGCCTATCTCCAAAAAAGGCGAATCTTCTGCACCCTCAAACTACCGACCAATTGCACTAACGTCCCTTCTTTCTAAGGTCATGGAAACGCTAATTAATTTTCAGCTTAAGAAATATCTCGAAGAACGAAAGCTTTTTAATGACCGGCAATACGGCTTTCGTAGCAACAGGTCCACTGGTGATTTGATGGTATATCTCACCGAAAAGTGGAACCAATCTCTTCATCGTTTTGGGGAAAGCAAAATTATTGCACTTGATATATATAAGGCATTTGATAGAGTTTGGCATCAAGCCCTTTTATTATAAATGCACGCATTTGGACTCGATGAATCTCTTCTTCGTTGGATTAGTAATTACCTTTCGAACCGCTCAATTCAAGTTGTATTGGACGGTTTCAAATCTGATATTCACAAAATAAATGCTGGTGTGCCCCAGGGCTCTGTTTTGTCTCCGACTCTTTTCCTTATTTTTTTTTATAATTAACGCACGCACAAGGGGTTACTTGTTTCCCTTTTAATGTTACACACTGCGCGGGCATTAGGAAGATAGGGAGGGGAGAGATAGAAGGTGTCGATTAACATTGGTTTTGAATGTTTGCAGATCAAAATGGCAAGGGAAAATCTCGCCGGGTAAACTATTGCAAATTCGTGTCGTTCGGCTAAAAAAGAATCCTTATATTTCACGGTACGTCAGAAATTGGGCTCAAGGGTGAACTGATGAGCATTCCTTGCAAGACGAGTATTACGGGAGAAACTTTTAAGGGGAGGCATGCAGCTGGCTACTTCGAGTGAACATTTTTTGTAAACGAAACGATAAAATAAGGAAAGACATGAAACATTGCGTCGGTGTTCGAGAGGGGCAATTGTTTCAACGGTAGATCTAGTTCCTATCAATCTTAACGCTCGTTTTGTATTCTATCAAGCAGGTGAAGCAATGTTTGTGAAGCACCTGCCCAGAGGTGGGAGTTATACTCGAGTTTAGGGCGTATAAACACTTTATAAATTGTAGCCAGATCAGATGGGGAAAAATACTTCTTACACCGATACAGAAAACCTAAGCTCAGCAGCATTTCAAATATATGGTCGTTCCAACGGAGGTCTTCGTTGACACACATACCGAGTATTGAGAGCTTTTCGGTTTCTTCGATGTAGGTGCCATTCATGGACAATGGCATTGGGGGTATGTTAAGCTTTAACGACAGAAGACAGCATTGAGTTTTCGAAGCATTACACTCCACACGATTCCTATTACCCCATTTGACAATGCTGTATAAATCGGAGTTTAATGAGCTTGACATACGGCACCGTTGCAATTGTACGTCCGAAGGCGAAGGACGTGAATTATCGAACGAATATGAAAAGCTGAGGGTAGAGTCGTCAACAAAACAGTTAAGTGGATTAGAAGTAACAGACAGAAGATCATTTATAAAAATGAGGAAAAGAGTCGCAGACAGAACAGAGCCCTGGGGCACACCAGCATTTATTTTATGGGAATCAGACTTGAATCCGTCCAATACAACTTTTATTGAACGGTCCAGAAGATAGCTTCTAATCCAACGAACAAGAGTATTATCGATCCCAAAAGCACGCATTTTCGATAAGAGAGCTTCATGCCAAACTCTATCAAATGTCTTGGAGATATCAAGAGCAATAATCTTACTTTCACCAAAGCGATGTAAAGATTTG
Organism: Platycheirus rosarum; assembly: GCA_963971375.1. NCBI lineage: Eukaryota > Metazoa > Arthropoda > Insecta > Diptera > Syrphidae > Platycheirus > Platycheirus rosarum. The sequence goes on along the minus strand of OZ020508.1, from coordinate 88,224,453 downwards.
TTCCACTGTTCGGTGAGATATGCCATCAGATCACCAGTGGAACGGTTGCTGCGAAAGCCATATTGACGGTCATGTAGAAGCTCTCGGTCTTCGAGATATTCCTTAAGCTGAGGGTTTATCAGCGTTTCCATGACCATAGAAAGAAGCGACGTAAGTGCTATGGGTCGGTAGGAGGAGGGGGAGGATGGGTCACCTTTCTTAGGGACAGGCTGTTTTCCATCTTCTAGGAAAGATTCCAGAAGAGTAGGAGCGATGGAAAAGCTTACGCAGTGGCTTTGCCAGTGTGGAAGAACACCTCTTTAGAAGAATCGGGGGTATACCATCCGGGCCAGCGGATTTGTGTATATCGAGCACTCTTGCTACTGTACGAATGCGGAAAAAAAATCTGTCCCATGGAAAAATTTACATTCTCAAGTACAGGAGGGGCAACGTTGCTATGCGGCAGCGTGGAGATGGCAGCGAAATTGGCGGCGAGCAAGTTTGCCTTCTCTGAAGAGTAAACAATTGGTTTGTTATTGTCGATGAGCGCTGGAACCGAAGATGTTGAGGAGTTTTTAATATTTTTTACAAATGACCAACAATTTTTACTGCCTTTGGGACACTGCAAAATTTTTTGCCGTAATTTTTGGCCATGAAAAAATTTGGTTCATTCAATAACGGAGTTGCATGAGTTTATTGCTTGTTTGTGATTTTTCGATTTTCCTCTGTATGGTTGGCTTTGTAAGAACGGAAACTTACTTCTTTGAGCCTGATAGCTTCTTTACACTCAGAATTAACCAAGACTTTTCTTTAGGTTTGATGCTTTTTACTCTGTTAGGAATAAAAGCACGCATCCCTAGAAGAATCACATTTGTGATCATTTCAGCACTGGCATCAATGTCACTATCGAGGAAGCATAGTGACCAGTTAAAGTTTCGGAAAAAAATATTCAGGCCGTCCCAGTTGGCTTTCTCGTATTGCCAAACGGTCCTGGTGGGAAGTTTTTCTTTAACTGGATGTGTGGAGGATGATAAATTTGCTGAAATGATACAATGGTCTGAAGTGCCAAATGGAGAAGTTACACTAACGGTATATTTATAAGGGTGAGAAGTATGAAACAAGTCAAGAGTATGGTCGGCTTGCCCAGCAACATCCGGTATACGCGTTGGCACATCGATCAGTTGGGTAAGGTGATGTAACCCGGCAAAGAGCTCGACATACCTTCCTTCGGGTGTTGCCTGACCAGAATAGCGGAGCCAATTGGAATTGTGTACATTGAAATCGCCCGCAATTACGATTTCAGTGTGAGGACAAAGGGAAACAATTTTCGAGATGGAATTTAGACAGTGCATCAAACTCGTTACAAGTCCAATTACTGTCAAGATTTTGACTCCTGTAAATAAAACAATAATGAATGACATGCTTGCGGACAGTGAATTTGAGCCATAAGAAGTTAAAGTCCGTGTTGGAACATTGCCCATATTGGGGAAGACTCTGGCAAGCAATATCATTCCTAACATAGACCACGAGACCATGATGGGCAAAGAGTAATGGCACCAAGCTATACCCATGTAGAGCAAATTCTAATAAATCAGTATTTACTCCAACCTGGGTTTCACTTAATGCCAAAACAGCTGGCCTGTAGACGTACACGTGAAAGAAATTCTTTCTTATACCACGAACATTAGAATACACGACACGAAAATCACTTACCATTTAAAAATACTTACACACAAAACACAATTCTGACTAAGTCGAACCATGCAGTGAAAATCCAAATTAACTTCTGTAATAAACAAACTGTCTTAGGTGTTATGCCCATAGGACAGCTTGCATACAAAAAATCAATTTAAATATTCAGCACAATAAGACAAACTCAGATGCCCTTATCCATTTACCGCAAGCATTAGATGGTCACACGATGCCTACAGTAGATAAGAAAGAAGCAGTTAAGCACAAAGGATAAGAGGATAATTTGCTATGCGAATGCGTTTTATTTATTTTTTTTCCACAGCGCGAATGGGCTGTTTTTCCTCCAACGACGTGAGTGGATATATTTTTACTTGCGATTTATATCAAACATGCCATTACGATGATAGAGAAGTCAAAAAAAGTGGGTCCGGAAATTCCGTCCGTCTGTCTGTCTGTCTGTCTGTCTGTCTGTCTGTCTTGCCGTATCGATATCTACAACCCAAACGGTTGTGCCGATTTGATTCAAACTTGGTATATAATATTTTTAGAGTGCTTTACCCGACAGTTTTTGGAATTGGCATTCTAGCTCCAAAACTAACGGTACCTGCCATATAACTTTTAATGAAAAACTTATTTTTATCGAAAACGGCTCCTACGATTTTGACAAAACTTTCAGAATGATGTTTTCTGTGCAAAATCTATCTTTTAATTTTAATGGATTTTTCAGAAAAAGTTTTATAACGGTACCTCCCATATGACCGGTTTTTTAAAATCAGACTTTCTCGTTAATTAATTAACGGATTTTGATGAAATTTTCAAAATATGTAGAGCTTTATGATTTAAATAATATTGCTTTTTATTCAAAAACATTTTTTTTTTAATTTTTAATAATTTTTTTAAAAAATTATTTGGTTTTTTGAATATTTTGAAAACGGTTTAATAGATTTTTTTTTTTAATTTTTCTCCTAGTATAAACTACAGATTTCTTTGAATTGACATACTCAAAAAAAAATAAAAAATAAAAAACACTTTTTCGAAAAAACTGGTCGAACGATTTTGAAATGAAAAATTCATAAAATATAAAACAGCAAAAGACATAAGATGGCTTATAACATTTTTTCCAAAAAACGTTATGAATAGTGTTTTTTTGATTTCATAAAAATTTTTCCCCCAAATTTTATTTCATATTGCTCGGCTAACCCCTAGCCATTAGTCAAATAAAAGAAGGTGAAAACCTACATACATACCTACGTATTTTAAAGCATTTCATCATCATAAAAGCACACAGAATAAATAATGAGCCTATGATAAACACACAAAAACAACTAACAAATAAAAAGAATTATTCGATTACTACTGAATGCAAAAATTTCAATCGAGAAAACAAAAGTTTACACCTTCCTATAAATAAACAAAACCACTGTGTTAACTTTTAATATTGTCGCTTTACATACTCGCTTAACAGTAGTTGGAACGTGTATCTTATATTTAATACCTACCTTCCTTCCAACCTTATTATAGGTAAATAATATCCTTAATAAATTCCATTAATACCTATCCACATCATACGTTTATCGATCCAGCAAACATAATTCAGCTATTTTAATTAATTTGATTTCAAAAAGTAAATTATTGTTATTGGGACCTATATAGGTCCCAATACCTAGCATTATTGCCCTACTGCTGATTCCCACGAATCTTTATGCCAGTTGTTCAAATTTTTCCATACCAAAATGAAAATTTAACTGAAAAAAGTCTTTTATATCTTTCTATTAGCAAATTGTATTATAAGCACTAAACAACAAGTGGAAAGATAATACACTAAAAAACTGCAAAAGCTAACAATCCTATATATTTATGTGTTTATCCCTTTATCGTGACGCATGTTCGTTCGAGCTTCAAACCACAACGATACTAAAGAAGTTGCACGTCAAAAAAAACATTAAAATTAAATCTTTATTAAAAAGACGCCTGTACCTAAAAAGGATTAGCACACGGGAGCAAGTACGTGCGACCCAGTCGTGCCTTTTATTTATTATTACGGCACACGAGAGGGGTTTTTTTTCGGTTTCTCTAAAGAGTGTATTTAAACACTCGCGATAACAATGCGCAATAATTTTTTTTTGACTTTTGGTTAATTATTTGTGCGCGAACCTCGACGTCCGGCCTCTACGAGCTTAAGATCGACAATGACTTATTATCTAAAACAACTAATCCAATCAATTGTTTTGCTGACGACAGTACTCTCAGCTTTTCATATTCGTTTCCAGATTCACATCCATGTTCTTCGGATGTTGAACTGCAACGGCAGCGGATGATAAGTTCATTAAATTCTGATCTTGACAGCATTGTACAATGGGGAATAAGAAATCGCGTAGAATTTAATGCTTCTAAAACTCAATGTTGTCTTTTATCGTTAAAGCAAAACATACCTCCAATGCCACTATCCATGAGCGGCACTTGCATCGAAGAAACAAAACACCTCTCAGTTCTTGGTACGTGCATTACAGACCACCTTCTGTGGAATGACCACATATTTGACATCGCAAAGAATGCTGCGTGGTGTTTAGGTTTCCTTCGAAGATGCAAGAAGTTCTTCACCCCGTCTGATCTGGCTACAGTATATAAAGCATATATTCGACCGAAACTCGAGTATAATTCCCATATTTGGGCAGGTGCTCCTATAACCCACTTGAGTTTTCTAGATCGAATTCAAAAAAGAGCTTCGAAAATGATAGGCGATCGAACAATAACTGAAACATTTACATCTCTTGTGCACCGTCGTAATGTTTCGTGCCTTTCGTTATTTTATCGTTATTAATGTGCATCGGTATCCCTCCTCATTTCCCTAATGCTCGTGCGGTGTTTAAACATTTTAAGGGTACACACAAACCCCTTTCGCGCGTGTAAATTATAAAATAATAAAAAAAAAAAGTCACATTTTTTTGTTATTTTTAAACAAAAACAGTTGCTTTGTCCGATTGTTGCGCTTGAAGCCTAAATATAAACCATAAAAATACAGGTATTTCATTTTATCAGTTTTTGTTGCATATTCATTTTTTAATTTCGTAAGTTAGTTTCGTAAGGATCAAAAGATATGGGCCATTAACATAAAGGAATCACCGTTGAAGGATAATTGCTGCAGCATGGCCAAAAATTAAAGGAGACAAATTGATCAGAGCGGAAATGGAGACCTACGTCGAAGTAGAGGATAGGAGTGAAATTTTGTCCAAGGAGTAAGAAAACCATGCTGCCGAGATGCATTTTGAGAATGCTGTGTTGGAGGCGAAGCTAGAAAGAAGAATTGCATCAAATTGCTTCAGATAGATAGACTGAGAACCAACGTTGCACTGAACTACGCAACAAAGAAGCTGTGTTTAACCCCTAAATACAAGTGCTATTCGCTGCACGCAATGCATTGCCGTACTCTTGCTTGTCACGTACAGTTGCGCTTGGGTATGTCATCTCATTGGGAATGCAGAATGGTAGCTATGAGTCTGTGGTTGGATATTCGCTGGTTGAAACCCATTCTTAAGAGGAGTAGCGAATAGATTTAACATTATTAAATAACATTTATATATGTAATTTTTGCCGGTGTATATTAAAAACAAATACATAATTCGAAAGTTACGTTTTTCATTTATAAATATTATTACTAATTTCCTAAATAATCTCTTAGGTAGACATTTACTTTTGTACAACGAAACGCTAATAAAACGCCTAATCGTCCTCCTCTTCCACTTCTGCATGTTTCCACAAAGTGTATGCGCGTCTGCTCTCTGTCTCTTTATCTTCATGGTTACCAGACAAATCGTCACAAAATTATCATCATATTCTTAACCAAAGTAATTCTTCGCGCCCAATTCACGAAATACCTACAGTGCTACAGTTTTTCTGCCATCTTAAGGATGATTATGTTGCAAAGCAATTGAATTATTTTTGTTGATTTCCGCATTTTATTTTGTGATGAATAATAGAAAAAGGCTTCAAAACTAGTTTTGATGTTCATAAAACTAGGTATTTCTGGTTTTATGAATTTCTAGTTTTACCCAAAACTAGTTTTAAGTTTTCGAGTTTTAGGCATCCATTTTTGTTTGAATAATACCGATTTGTTCAAAACTTGAAACTCGAACAGAACTGTAACAGCCATATATATAGAGGGTGATTGGTTTAAGGTGCACCAAAAAGCTTAAGCGTGTAGGTGGGGTTAAGACAAGAAAAAAATCGTATAGGAAAAGGGGTCTATATCCCCCGTTTAGGCGAAAGGGGCAATTTTCTAAAAAATTGACTTAAATCAGAAAAAAAATTATTTAAAAATATCGGTGAATGATACAAAGCCTTGTTATATCTTTTTGGAAAGGCAGAAAACTACTCTTTTATTTAATTTTTAAATTAAGTTGTTTAAGTGAACAGTTTTAAAAAAAATAATTTTCAAACTCAAAATTTTGAAAAAAAAATTAAAACAAAATTTTTTAAACTAACATTTTTAAAAATTTTATGTCATTAACTATTATTTTTATTTTCAAAATTCAATCCTCTTATTAATTTTTAGTCAAAAACAGAAAATCGGATGCCAAAATGTATCTTAGTTTTTGAAAAATTAAAAAAAAAACTAAAAGTACTTTTTCCAAAAAAAACTGTTTTTTTTTTGTTTGTTTTTAGTTTTATTAGCAAAAAATTAAACAAATAAATAATTTAACCAGTAGTTTTTATAATATTTGTAACATTGAAGCTTATTCAAATGAAAATCAATAATGTAACAATAAATTTTCGATATGATCCCCACTTTTTAGAAGGCAAAGGTTGTATCTTCTTTGTATGGCTGCAGATAAATCTAACTCTTTCAAATTCTCCTGGAATTTCACTCCAGCTACCTCAATCCGTTGTTTAAGTTGCTCCAAAGATGTAATTTCAACTTCATACACGTAGTTCTTCATTAATCCCCAGGCGTAAAAGTCCAAAGGAGTTAAATCCGGTGATCTTGGTGGCCATTCAGTGGGACCTCCCCTTCCTATCCATCGATCGTTGAATTGATTATGCAGCCAGTTTCTCACAGCCAGGCTATAGTGTGCTGGAGCTCCATCTTGTTGAAATATCAAATTGTCTGCTATTGCGAAAGGGACACTTTCTAATAAGTCTGGCAAAAGGGTTCTTAGGAATTGCAGATAGGATTCTCCATTTAAGATCGGATTCAAAAAACGTGGTTCAATTACGGTGCGTCCAACAATACCAAGCCACATATTGCCGCTGAAGGGGTGTTGTGATTTATTTTGTTTTTTTACGTGTGGACTGTTTGGACTCTCTTTATTTATTTAATTCTTTATTAAACTTCTCGATATGTTACAATTTTAAGTATATCTAAGAATAATTGCATGGCAAATTTTTGCCGTCTGCCTAGATTGACTAATTTCGAGTTTTGTTTTCCAAAATAGAAAAAGTTAAAGTTAATAAACATAGTTTAGAAAATTAAAGCAAAATATTTAATATTTGTTGGATTCATTTAAAAGATAGAAATACAATTAAACATTTATTTTCACTTCATTATAAAAACTCTACATTTATGATTTGATCAATCAGTCTATGAAATTGCTACGGTAACATAAGGCATGATTAATATAACGACAGAGAATTTTCCAATCTGAATACCCGTTCAAAACATGCTTTGTATCCTCAAGTGTAAGAAAGCTTTTTGAAAAATACAGCCTGCGGATTTCTTGTAATATTGGGCAAATAGCTATAAAATGTGTTTTCAATTTCATTGAGGTTGCACAAACTACATATCGGGTGAAGGTCACGTCTGTGCGGTTTATAATTTAAGTTAAGCATCTCGGTTCTTGCTTTGAAAATAATACTCATTTGGTCAAAGGAAAGTTTTTCATTAAAATAATTACTTCGGTACAGTATGTGGTTCAAATCTTTGTACAATAGTCTCGTTGTAGATGTTTGAGCTCTATTTAGACATTGAAGATAAAGAGAGTCATCTACCTTAGCTATGCATCTATAGAACGCGTCCTGCCATTTGGCCTGAGTTGTATTATTGAGATCAAGATTTAGACCGTGTCGATCAGCCAACTCATTCCATTCCTTGAAAGGTGATAGCTGACCCCGGAGTGCGTATTGCATAATTTGTTTTTGAAGATTTGAGTCGTCCCTTTTCATTACTCTTATTATATAATCAGCATTTGATTTTAAATTCTTAAGGAATATTTGTGGTAAACCGGATTCAACGTGCATAGCATAATTGGGTGTAGAACTAGCAAGTTTAAAAATGCGTTTGAAGAAAAAAAGTTGAACTACTTCAAAACCATCAATGTTTTGATACCCAAATACCTGATTTGCATAGCAAAGGCATGTGCTTATGGTCGCATCAAATACTCTAAACTTAGCAGATCCATCAACATATTTGTTGAAAAAAATTGTTTCCACATTAAATTTGTTGCTGTTTTTGCTGCAATGCATTTTTCTTTAACATGTGGTCGAAGATCAAGGTTGTATGTTATCAGGAAACCTAAGTATTTATACTCTCTGACACATTCTAATGGATCACGCTCTAAAAACCATTTTTCTTGAGGAAGTCTTCTTCGATGAGTGCTTTCAAAAATCATTATTTTTGATTTTGTGACATTAATTGAGAGCTCCCATAAGTCGCAAAATCGCTTGAGCTTATTTATTTGAAGCTGCAAAGTTATGGGATTATCTGCCAATATAACAATATCGTCCCGGGAAATCTTTGGATACATCATCAATAAACAATGCAAAAATAATTGGACTTAACCCACAACCTTGAGGAACACCAGCTCTTGTATTAAAAAATTCGGACATTGATATTCCATTCCAAATAGCAGCAGAGGTATCGGTTATAAGTAGCTTATATAAATTGAGAAACTTTGTCGATAAACCTAACGTTGAAAGCTTATAGATTAAGGAAGCTCTGTTCACAGTATCAAAAGCCGCCCTAAAATCGACAAAAAAAGCATATACTTTCTTTCTCTTGTCTAAAAACATTTTGACTATACTTGTGAGAGCAAATATATGATCCACCGTGGATAGTCCCGGCCGAAAACCGGCTTGAAAAATACTAAGGAGTTTATTCTCTTCTTTGTATGGCTGCAGATAAATCTAACTCTGCCAAATTCTCCTGCAATTCACTCCAGCTACCTCAATCCGTTGTTTAAGTTGCTCCAAAGATGTAATTTCAACTTCATACACGTAGTTCTTCATGAATCCTTAGGCGTAAAAGTTAAATCCGGTGATCTTGGTGGCCATTCAGTGGGACCTCCCCTTCCTATCCATTGATCGTTGAATTGATTATGCAGCCAGTTTCTCACAGCCAAGCTATAGTGTGCTGGAGCTCCATCTTGTTGAAATATCAAATTGTCTGCTATTGCCAAAGGGACACTTTCGAATTAGTCTGGCAAAAGGGTTCTTAGGAATTGCAGATAGGATTCTCCATTTAAGATCGGATTAAAAAAAACCTGGTCCAATTACAGTGCGTCCAACAATACCAAGCCACACATTGCAGCTGAAGCGGTGCTGTGATTTATTTTGTTTTCTTACGTGTGGATTGTTTGGACTCCAGTAACGTAAGTTGTGGAAATTGGTAACTCCATCTCTGGTAAACTGCGCTTCATCTGTCCAGACTATCCTTTTGAAGTAGTTGTATTCTGTTTCTTCCCTCAGCAATAGCGTTCTACAAAATTCTGTCCTCAATACCTTATAATTTGATATCAACTCTTGCAGTGGGGTACAGTGATATGGGTGAAGATTTTCGGAATGAATCACTGTCCAAACTTTACACTGGGGCAATCCAAGCATAGTTGCTATCCTTCTGGTGCTAAGGGTCGTACCAAATCCAAAAACTCCGTCCTCTACTATGTTTGCCGATCCAGCAGATGACCTTTCCCTCCTTCGATACTCCAGCACTCCATGTTCCCGAATGCGATTGTGAAGTCTTGCAAATATCGAATAGTGGGGACATCTCCTATTGGGGAACCTTTCAGCGTACAATCTTTGTGCTTGCCGACTGGAACCATCCGCTAATCCATAGCAGAAGTGCATATCAGCCAATTCTTCCCGGGAGTAGTTTAAGTTTGCCATTGTTTTGTGTTGACGATTTGTTGCACAATTTGGAAATAAGTTTAATCCAGAATATCCTCCCATATTTATTTGTGGTAAGGTAAAACATTTTTTTTTTTAATTAGGTAATTAGTATAAATACCTTTCATTTGGGTAACAGGTAGGCATGCAGGTCATTTTGCCACGTGCCTCAATTAAAAAAAGGTGAAATCTGGTTAATCCAGTTAATTGTTTTTTTTTTATTATTTGTTTAAAACCGGATGGTATGAAATAAAAAATAAAAAAGGGATAATCCCCTAATTAATAATACCTGAGCAGGTCAAACTTGGGAAAACCAAAATTAAATTTCTCGAAAACTAAGATCCATTTTGGCATCCGGTTTTCTGTTTTTGACTAAAAATTAATAAGAGCATTGAATTTTGAAAATAAAAATAATAGTTAATTACATAAAATTTTGAAAAAAATTAGTTTACAAATTATTTTTAAAATTTTTTTTTCAAAATTTTGAGTTTAAAAATTATTTTTTTTAAAACTGTTCCCTTAATCAACTTAATTTGAAAATAAAATAAAAGAGTAGTTTTCTGGCTTTCCAAAAAGATATAACAAGGCTTTGTATCGCTCATCGTTGTTTTTAAATACAAATTTTCTCCTGCCTAAACGGGGGAAATAGATCCCCCCTCCCATACGATTTTTTTCTTTTAACCCCACCTACACGCTCAAGCTTTTTGGTGCACCTTGAACCAATCACCCTGTATAGCTAGCGTTCATTAATCCCCAAAGCAGGAGCGATCTCCGACCAGCCCTATATAGTATATGGTGGTTAGAAAAAGACACTATTTCAATCGCTTGTAGTTCGGGGTTCGGGGCGACATTGGGTTTCGGCCTGTCAATTCGAAGTAGTTTCTCGCATTTCTTCTGACTTCACTTCCAACACAACAATGTCGCGACTACCAGTTGTTTTGTTGTTATTACGGGGCCCTGACGACTGGGCAGGCAAATAGGCGGATTTGGCACGTGCTAGATGCTAGATGTATCTATACTTAATATTGCTACTAAATCAAGTGCATGTACTCACCGAATTGAAAGCAGATTTAACAGTAATCCAACGACTTATTCCGTTCCCTAGCGTAGCGGTGTGTGTGTTTACACACTGCTACGCTAGGGTCTTCACATCCAGTTGGCTAACAAGGAAAATTTAACAAAAAATGGGAAGAATATACAATATCTGTGTTTTACTGGTATAATTTTTATGGTGAAGAGCAACAATGCAACGGTTTTTGTTTGAAAATCACAAAAAAATGTTTAATTTTTTATTTTGGCTGTCAAATTAAAAAAAACGGCTACTTCGACAAAACTAGTTTCAGAGTACAAACGAGAAATTTGTTTGAAAACCTAAACTAGTTTTATTTTCAGAAATGAATAATACCGATTTTTTGTTTGAACTAGTTTTGTTTCATTTTGATAGATCTGGAAACGAAACTAGTTTTACGTAAAACTAATTTCATTTCTAGTTTTGAAAAATGTATTATTCACACGATTCAAAACCAGTTTTAAGGTAAAACTAGTTCTATCGGGGTTTCGAGTTTCAATTATTAAACAAATCGGTATTATTCAAACAAAAATTGGCATCTAAAACTAGAAATCTTAAAAATAGTTTTGGATAAAACTGAAAATTCATAAAACTAGAAATACCTAGTTTTAAGAATATTAAAACTAGTTTTGAAACCTTTTCATATTATTCATCACAAAAAAAAAATCGGAAAGACAACAAACGTCACCAAATAGTTTGCACATAATCATTCTGAAAATGGCAAGAAATACTGTATTATTCGAATTAAGCGTGAAGAATTTTTTGGGTAAAGAAGACAATTGGCTTTTTGAAGATTTTTCCGATAGCGATGAAGAAGAAGAGATAGAGAGCAGACGCCCATACACATTACGAAACATACAGGAGTTAAAGAGTGGGACGATTTGGCGTTTTTTTTAAACGTCACTAGTGAATTAAAAATACTTCTTACATTAATATACTTAAAATCCACATTGTCTGCTGCTAACTGCTGCGTTGCTACCCACACGTGGCGAGGATTTTTTGACGTCGACTTAAAAGTTGGTTGTGAGTTCTTTTATTTTGTGGATTTTTGTTCACACGTGGTGAGTTTATTTACGTCGAACACGTTGGTGGTGAGTTCTTTTATTTTGTGGCTTTTAGTTTGATCACTCGCGGCTAAGTTCTTTACGTCGGCTTACACGTTCGATTCAAACAACACTTGGATACACGGCAGGGTACTTGACGCCGACTTATTTCGTATTCAAGGGCTACACACGTTGGGCGCCAATTAAACAATTATACACTTGTTTCATTAAAAAACAAAATGTTGTTTTTTTATATTTTTTTTATTTATTTAGAGTTTAAAAAAGCAAATGGGCAGCGATTCTGCCTAGGTAAAGACTAAACACAAATGGAATGAAAATCCTAACTTAAATAGGTAAAAACTGCTGACATGTTGATTGCAGTGCTGCCTCGCATCACAGGCTTATGATCCCACATTTCACAAAGGCTTTTGCTGACTTTGCGTCTGGAAACGAGCGCGTGTATCGTTGATCATTCGGACGGCTCTTGATCAACTTATTTTTGGCGTTACTTTTATATATAAGAAAAAGTGGAGACTATTATCTGCGTTAATTTGTATGTATGGTTGTGTAGTAGTGTTTTTGTTAAAAATATATATTACTAGCGGGCCCATCAGATGTCGAACTGCATTCCTTTCAATTATTTTGATTTGTTCAAGTTAACTTATTAAAACGTTTTTTTTTTTAATTATTGGAAGGATTACACACAAAATTTCAGACAAAGATCCTCCTTCTTCGAAAGTTTTTCCAAAAAATTTCTTTTTTCTCTTTAAGTAATGCATTCGTGCAGATTAAAAAAATTGAGATAGCCATCAGACATGGCATTACGATGATAAAGAAACATATTTCAGTTACTGGAAAAATTCTGTCTATCTCTCTGTCAGTCTGTCTGTTCATATCTACTTTGGGCTACGGCCTTATATAAGTTATATATATTTTGACCAAACAAATTAAAAAAAGTCCTATGTAGAAACATTTTTTATTTTTTGCTCAAATATTAAGGCTCAAAACTCAAGTAAGCGTACTAGTATGTATTGATGTAAAAATAAAATTCTCTTTTTTCCGGGCTCTGAGCTCAATGTTCAGGTAAAAAGCATGGACGTTTTAAAACGTAAATATTCCTTCTCTTTGGGAACGATGACGACGTGACGACCACGCAAAAATGAAATGCATGGGCACTAACAATAAACCTACCTGCCTCTGGCTCTGGCCAGGCTCTAGAAAAAATTACAATTGAAAAGACCTTTTTTGTGTTCTTCCTTTCTGTGGCTATCCTAGTCCATTATGGTGTTCCGATGTCGAGGAATTTGTTCTATTTTGTATTTTGAATTTCCTACTTGACAAAAAAACTAGACCTGGAGAGCAAAATAAGGCCAAGTTGATATGATCATTGCATCGTTGACCGGTCTATTTTTTTTATTTTGTCTGTCCAGACCTAGATCAATTTTAACGTTCGCCTATGTTGTTCACGTTGAACGAAGATCGTTTGTGATTTTTTAAAAAAATATATAAAATCATTTTTTTTTAATTTAATGGGTCTTTTTCATTTCTAATTTGGGACCAAAATTTATGGAAAATAGCTCCATATTCTTATATCCCCCTAAAATATGGTCCAATTTTTTATATAAAATTATCTGCAATGTGTAAAAAAGCCCCAATCCGCTGAAATTTAAAAAAATCTTGCTATTGTTGTTTTGCATGTACATTTTTGGTCCATTTGTGGTATTCAATTCTCTTTTTTACTTGCGATTATAGGTAGAGGTACTTTAATACAAGTTATGGATTCGTGCAAAAAAAATTTTTTTATAACAATCAAACTTGACAATACGATGATAGAGAAGTCGAAAAAAGGGGGTCCGGAAATTCCGTCCGCCTGTCTGTCTGTCTGTCTGTTCGTACCTCTATAGCCTAAACGGATGGGCCGATTTGCTTCAAACTTCGTATTTAGTATTTATTTGGTAGTATCTCAGGGGATGTTTTTCATTTGAAAAAATAACGGTACCCAACAAAAACTGGTCGAACGATTTTTAATATTTTTTTCTTGATAGGCATATAGTTTTCAAATTTTATTGCATACTTAGTTTTTTCGAAAAAAAAATCTTAAACTAATTAAAAAAATGAAAATTTTCTAAATTTTTTTTTTATTTTAATAGACGTGTGGTTTTCAATCTGGCAATACTTTTTTGACAGTTGTCACTTGATTTATGCTCACTTTGGTTTGCCATTTCATAATGAATAGACTTACTCCTGAACAAGTTTGCAAATGGTTCGTGTCGGTGGAGCAGAGTATCGACGAAGACCCGAATGAGTCCATCCGCCATCGCGCACAACAATTGGACATGTGCCCATCCACTTTATGAAAGTTTTTGCGGAAGGATCTTGGTTTGCTCTTACAAAATCCAACTCGTTCAAGAATTGAAGCCGAACGACCATCAAGCGCGTCGCACGTTTGGTGAATGGGTTCAAAACGAGATGACCACCGATTCTGATTTTCAGAAAATTGGGAAAATTGGGCCTCCCGGCTGGAATTTATTCGAGCGAGCCGCGGCGGCTACTTGCCCGAAATCATTTTTAAAACATAATGGCATATCCTTATCTTTATAATACATGTTCATTATTTAAAGACGACAAACTTCATAATAGTAAAAAAATTGAAAATCCTAGAGAATTCGAATCAAAAGTCTGGTCAATGACGTACGCATATATAGAAACTTATGTACAACCAGTTTCCATATTCCATATTCCATATAAAAAATGTAAACAATGAAAATGCTGGATCATGTATAAATCCTAACAAAAAACTATTCGCCTCAGCAGCGAAACAAGAAACTCAATTATTTCATGTTCTCCTTCTGTTTTTTTCCTGCCTCACATTTCACATGCGCAGAATACTTACTAAGCACAAAGCATAACACTAAATACCATGCTCTTAATTCTCTCTCACTCAAATAAAATGTCCTTTCACTAGCGCTCCAAGCGGTTCTTGGAGCTAAGATTTTTCGCGTCTCACGATATTACTATAGGCAATTTATATACAATGATAATAACAACGTGTAGACATCTATAGTCTTCTCAACAAAAATTGTCAGTACAGGGAAGATAGGACGTTTGCCTTTCAGTCTGGTTGCATTGGCTTGCATATTTCTGTTTCAAGTAAAAGCTCTAACAGGGTTTACATACTAATCATTATAAACCATCGCGAATGGGAGAGCAATGTGCGTAGTGTTCCAATTGCTGAATACAATACAGTATATTACTATTAATTAAAAAAATAAACATTAACTTTTTATTAAAAACATAAGCACTTCACCATTTAAAAAAAAATAATTCAAACCAATTTCAGTAATTTTTGTATATTTATTTATTATTAATAACAATACCACATCACTCTTATTAAAACACAATATCACGCCAAAATATTTTTTTTGAATTAATATAATAATAATATAATTAAGAATATTTTTAGAGCACGTATTCGAACGGTTTCACCCCGCCAAAGGGTATATATAAAGTTGGTATTCAAACCAGTTTTTATGAATTTTGTCTACGGTTTAGTTAATTAAAAATGACTTATAATAAAAAAAAGAATTTAAAAAATATTAATTAATAATTAGGTATTAGAATAAGAACTTAAGAAACCATCAGGAAGTCTACACAATCATATACATATATACAATATACAAACTTTTGTTCGAACATACAGACATCGATGGGATTAAGGTACCTTCTCGAGTGCCAAACAACTTTGAAATTATATTCTTTGCTAATTTGCAATTTATCTATTTGTGCATCATGGCAGTTTAATTGACAGAAACTAGCTAACTAAATGCTATAGAGAATTTGGAATTTGGAAGCAATAGAAAGAGCAACGCAATCTAGCCGCACTGTTACAAAAGGATCACATCAATCACATCACCATGTCGTCGTCGATACACACCCTTCAACCCAGAGTTAAGTGTTTCTCTAACTCTAACGTTTATCCCAGATAAATACATAGTTGAACGGAAAATACATAAAAAAACTAATTTGTATCTATCTGAAACATTCTAAATTCCATATCTATGTCGGCACTTAACTAGTGTCAACTGTCAACCTCTATCTTACCCACAAATTTCGATGCCAACATTTTTTTTCGTATTATAAAAAAAGAATTGTGCACTATTAAAAACAATTCCCATTTAAATTCTCTATTGTTCCGTCCGCCATTACATTTCAATTTCGGGCGCCAAATTAATTGCAAAAAGACGACGGCGATAAATTTCAATGGTCAATAAAAAGCTAACTCAGCGTTTATGCCCTCCACAGCAGCATTTTTACAGAAATTAAGACAAATAGAAAAAAAATTATTCTGGGAAATGCATTATTTGCACAAGTTCTATCTACACCCGAAAATCAGATATGCGGAGAATTTAAAAGTCAGAAGTTCATGAAACTGTCTGGACTGGATACTGGAAAAAAAATCATTTTCGTTCGGCATCGAGTTTTGGAATCATCGCAGCTTCTGATATTTGGGAAGACCCAACGATTTGTGGACGTGAAAAGCAAGACAGTTCTGAATTTCAATTTTAATGACAAGCATGAGTTGTGAATGCAAATGGGTAATCATTAAGTGGACAAATGCAATGCTGCCATTCATTCTTATTGTCGTTGTCATATCCTTGCAAGGAGTCGTATTCCAATTGGCATTTTCACATTCGCCAAAGACGTTATGGCGAAAGACGTTATGGCGAAAGACGTTATGGCGAAAGATGGAAAGGCTGCTGTGATGCATCTCAGCTTCTTCTACTCTGTACGTCGTCGTCTTGAACTGTGCTTGTCTTTAATGCTCCATCTTTGTCACATTCTAATCCCACCAGGAGAAAAGCAGGACATATGCAAATGCATATTTTTGTGAAGTTATGTGAAGGCGTACATATATCTCCTACACCATTGTTCGCTGTCGTGTTGTCCTTACAGATACATATTTCCATAATTGTTTGCATGCCGAATGTGAATCCGAAACCGAGTGTGAATAAGATTTGTTGCCATAGACAGAACTTGCTAAGGCGCATCTGAAGTGGTGGTATTTGTGCGAGGGTGGCGGCAACTCATGGAGATCAACATTAAGAACGAATGTCATTTCATATTAAGTTAAATTTTCATTTTTCACAATTTAATTTTATATCCTCTCCCTAGAGTGGCTATATGTACATATGTGTTCCATTTGCATACACAGCCGTATCTCTTTTATAGGAAGTCCTCGTGAAAAAATGGCTAACTCAGTGGCTTTGAGTTCTTTCTCTATGCCGGGGCTGGGACGGCTGCTCTTGTTCCTGATGCCGCTGCTGAGTTGACAAACAAGACGAAACAAGATTATCATAATGTAGATAACACCCCAATATTCATGAAGTGGTTTACGTATGAATATACACACATCTTATGCACTGTCTTTCATCCCTTGCGAACGAAATAATATCAAGAAAATATGGGCACGACTGGGTCGCACGTACTTGCTCTTATATGTCTAATTACATTGGAAAGCATGATCTTTGGCAGAAAAAAAGTAACATTTGCGTTGAAAATAACACAGTTTGAACTTATAAAAAGTATTAAAACCACAATACTTAACGGTTTTTTAGTAAAAGTGAAGTATGCCATCACACGTCTTAAATAACAAGGAATTTATGAAAAATATTTTCGAAAATTGTAGACCGGTTTTGATAAAATCCTGTTTTTTATTTTTTAGTTTTTTGAAAAAAAAAATATTTTTTAAATTTTGGTGTGCAGTTTTTTATAATTTATTAAATACATTTGATTATAAAATTTAAAATAATTTTTTTTGATTTGTTTTCAAAATATTGATTTTTCCAAAAAAAAAAATTCAAAAATTGATTTTAATTAGAAAAAAAAGTTATTAAGATTTTTTATATGCAGAATTAATTTGGCTAACTAGATCTTCTTAAATATAAAATATAAAAATAAATATAAAACTAAAAAAAACGTTATATGAAAGGTCCCGTTAATAGACTTTTCCAATAGCCAATACTAACAAAAAAATTCTCAAAAAATTTCATTAAAATCGTTGGAGCCGTTTTCGAGAAAAATAAGATTTTCCTAAACGGTCATATGGCCGGTACAGTTATTCTTAAGGCTAAAAATTAAATTTCAATTTCCCCTCTGGGGAACGCCAAAAGAATCACACACACCAAGTTTGAAAATAATCGCTTGAGCCGTTTAGGCTGTAGCTCGTTATACATACTGACAGACAGACAGACAGACAACAGACATTTTTACTCGATCACTTTTTTAGACTTTTCTACGATCGTAATGTCATGTTTGATTTTTATCTCAATTTTTTTAATATTCACGAATTATAAACTTGCCTTATAGTCCATATAATCGCAAGTAAAAATGAGGAACGTCTATTTAATGTTATCAGTAAAAGTAGCTCAAATATGTGTATATTATGATGCATATACTCCAAGAATATTTTCCAGGATCAGGGCCAATCTTGGAGGCGTTTGAGTTTACAAATTCTTTTTTTTTCAACCTTTCTGCCCCTTTTAGTTCTTCCAGTCCCTGGAAGTCAAAATTAGATTTATTACGGTGGCAAGTGGTGAGGGGAAACAATATGTCACATAATGAAATTTATCAAACTTCAAGGAACGTTTTAAGTTGAGAAATGGATTTGGTGTGATGTCGTAGGTATATTGTTGTTATTGGTAAGTCTCAAAATGAAGAAGACAAATCATCCCAAGGTATGTATCACGTATGTGTGTATAAAACATATAGGAGGTCAGGTGGAATGCAATGAATTTTAAGTTAAAAGTGGAGTTTTTTCATTATTCTCGTAAATTCGCTTCAAATCCCTAAACACGGAAATGTTTTGAAAACGCGTACAAAACTAACTGTCATCGAGCCATATTATAACTTATTTTATTAGTATTAAATTATTTTCTTATTTTCGGTACACATTTCGTTGAACATATTTAATTTGTAAAATAGGGTCAAGTAAATGTTCTATTTTTTTTAAATGAAAGAACATTATATTTTTTAATAGAAAGTTGTCCGTTGTCCCGTTCTTAAGAAATTCAATTTTAAATCCGCTAGACAGACAACAAAAATGGACGCGACTGGGTCGCACGTACTTCCTCTTATGTGCATAATTACATTCTAAAGCAAGATCTTTGACAGAAATAAGTAACATTTACGTTGAAAATAACACAGTTTGAACTTATAAAAAGTATTAAAAATGAAGTATGCCATCACACGTCTTAAATACCAAGTAATCTATGAAAAATATTTTCGAAAATTGTAGACCGGTTTTGATAAAATCCTGTTTTTTTTATTTTTAGTTCCCCGTGCCCGTGTTGTGAAAATTTATTTGCTGCTACAACATCAAGGCATCACGCAAATAAAAAAAAAGAATACCCACCAACGAAAAAATACTCGCAGTAAGCATTCCTTGCAACTTTTCCTTTCCTTATCTCACTCACAGATGATTTTACTTGAACATTGCGGTAAATCCGAATGAACAAGTCTAATCGTTATCGGATAGATTAATTAATGCTCCCTAAATGACCAGGGGCGGATCAAATACATTTTATTGTAAAGGTATAACACTGTTATTGATTTGTACTGTAAAGCTCAAATTGAGATTTAGTGGAGTATTGATTATAGGTAATTGTCCGTCTTAGTTTTTTTTAGTTCTGTGTTTTAGAATGGTAGGTAATTTCATAGTCGACTATGCAAACATTCGTGGACTTAGGAAAAATTTCTATGCTGCCTATGTCCACTCTGTGATGAACAGACCAGCTGTATTGGCACTTAGTGAAACACAAGTTGGGGAAAATACTGATCATTCGGAATTTTCCTTGCATGGGTATTCACTTGTGCCTTTATTCTTTGCCAAACATGGCCTCGCCGTTTACATAAGGAATGATGTTGCATATCAACTTCAACCACAATTCGGTCTGTGTGTAAACACGGAATTCAATTTCATGTGGTTAAAATTAACGATTAATAAGCGCATCATTCATATATGTTTTCTTTATAGACGCCCAAATTTAGACAGAGTTTCAACTTCTAACGAATTTGATGCTTTGTCTGACTCCATTCAAATAATTGTTTCCCGTTATCCTCATACTGAAATCGTTATTACGGGCTTCGCTTTTCTGGCCAGACAACAATCGAAGAAAGGTATGTTGAGATTTTCGCTGAGTTAAACCATCTTACTCAGCTCGTTGATGAGCCAACCCGAATTCCTGACATTGCAGGTCAAACCCCCAACACTCTAGACTTGTTTCTTACCTCCGATCCTGATAAATGCACAATTCGTGTATTATCGTCTCTAGGCACATCTGACCATTTTGTCATCTCTGCAAATTTCTCGTGCCAACTCAATTCAGTTAAAGAAAAAAACCCAAGGAGAACCGTTTGGCAATACGAGAAAGCCAACTAGGACGGCCTCAATAACTATTTCAGGACCTTTAACTGGTCACTATGCTTCCTCGATAGTGACATTGATTCCAGCGCAGACATGGTTACAAATTTAATTCTTTTAGGAATGAGAAATTTTATCCCAAAAAGGTCGAAGAGTATCAAACCTAAGGAAACTCATGGTTTGATTCGAGCTGTAGAGAGGCTATCAGGTTAAGAAATGTAAGTTTCCGTTGTTATAAAGCCAACATCACTGAGGAAAACCGGAAAAAGTTTCAGCAAGCTAGAAAGGCCTGCAATGTTCATATTCGAAAAACCAAATTTTTACATGAGCAAAAAATTCGGCAAAAAATACTGCAATGTCCCAAAGGCAGTAAAAATTTTTGGTCATTTGTAAAAAAAGTAAAGAATTCTTCGTCATCGTCAGTTCCTACACTCGTCTTCAACGATACTCCTGCTGTCAGTTCTCAAGAAAAAGCAGATCTGCTTGCTGCCAAATTCGCGTCAAACTCAACACTGGCCGCAGGTGTCAGAACTCCTCCTGTACTCGAGAGCGTAAATGATTTTATGGGACCAATCTTCTTTCGCACTCGTTCAGTCGCAAGAGTATTGAAAGATCTCAACATAAATAAATCCATGAAAGCTTTTTAATGACCGAAAAGTGGAACCAATCTCTTCATCGTTTTGGGGAAAGCAAAATTATTGCACTTGATATTTCTAAGGCATTTGATAGAGTTTGGCATCAAGCTCTTTAATCGAAAATGCGTGCATTTGGACTCGATGAATCTCTTCTTCGTTGGATTAGTAATTACCTTACGAACCGCTCAATTCAAGTTGTATTGAACGGTTTCAAATCTGATATTCACAAAATAAATGCTGGTGTTCCCCAGGGCTCTGTTTTGTCTCCGACTCTTTTCCTTATATTTATCAATGACTTATTATCTGAAACAACTAATCCAATCAATTGTTTTGCTGACGAAAGTACTCTCAGCTTTTCATATTCGTTTCCAGATTCACATCCATGTTCTTCGGATGTTGAACTGCAACGGCAGCGTATGATAAGTTCCTTAAATTCTGATCTTTACAGCATTGGGGAATAAGAAATTGCGTATAATTTAATGCTTCTAAAACTCAATGTTGTCTTTTGTCGTTTAAGCAAAACATACCTCCAATGCCACTATCCATGAGCGGCACTTGCATTGAAGAAACAGAACACCTCTCAGTTCTCGGTATGTGCATTACAGACCACCTTCTGTGGAATGACCACATATTTGACATCGCAAAGAATGCTGCGAGGTGTTTAGGTTTTCTTCGAAGATGCAAGAAGTTCTTCACCCTGTCTGATCTGGCTACAGTATATAAAGCATATATTCGACCGAAACTCGAGTATAATTCCCATATTTGGGCAGGTGCTCCTATAACCCACTTGAGTTTTCTAGATAGAATTCAAAAAAGATCTTTGAAAATGATAGGCGACCGAACAATAATAGAAACGTTTACATCTCTTGAGCACCGCCGAAATGTTTCGTGCCTTTCGTTATTTTATCGTTATTTTTACAAACAATGCTCTAGCGAAATAGCCAACTGCATTCCTCCCCTGAAATAATTCAACTGTAATACTCGAACTGCTAGGAATGCCCATCAGTTTACCCTTGAGCCTAACTTCGGACGTACTGTTAAGTATAGAGATTCTTTCTTTAGTCGTACCACACGAATGTGGAATGCTTTGCCAGGCTCTGTTTTTCCCTCCTATTTTGATATGCAGAATTTCAAAACTAAACATTTTAAGGGTACACACAAACCCCTTCGCGCGTGTAAATTATAAAAAAAAAAAAGTTTTTTGAAAAAAAAAATATTTTTTAAATTTTGGTATGCAGTTTTTATAATTTATTAAATACATTTGATTATAAAATTTAAAATAATTTTTTTTGATTTGTTTTCAAAATATTTATTTTTCCAAAAAAAAAATCAAAAATTAATTTTAATTAGCAAAAAAAGTTATTCAAATTTTTTATATGCAGAATTAATTCGGCTAACTAGATCTTCTTAAATATTAAATATAAAAATAAATATAATATTAAAAAAACCGTTATATGAAAGGTCCCGTTAATAGACTTTTCCCGTATATGTGGTTCTAATCAAATGATAGCCAATACTAAGAAAAAAAATTTTCAAAAATGTTCATTAAAATCGTTGGAGCCGTTTTCGAGAAAAATAAGATATTCCTAAACGGTCATATGACAGGGAATGCCAAAATAATCACACACATCAAGTTTGAAGATAATCGCTTGAGCCGTTTAGGCTGCAGCTCGTTATACATACTGACAGACAGACAGACATTTTTTCTCGATCACTTTTTTAGACTTCTCTATGATCTCAATGTCATGTTTGATTGTTATCTCAATTTTTTTAATATTCACGAATCCTAAACTTGCCTTATAGTCCCTATAATCGCAAGTAAAAAAAGTAGAACAGAGAAAGATGACTAGTGACTGAGAATTTGTGTTGTAAAAAAAGAAAAATTGAATTTTGCTGAATTTGGTAATTAGTTAAAAGATTTAAACTTTTAAAATAATTTATAACAAATAATTTGCAGATATCGACATTTTGTGGTTAAACCAGAGTTGCATAAACAAATTTTGCAAACACGCCTTAGTTTCGTTAATCGCTAGGAGTGTAAGTTAGAAATGTGTTTAAATTATTATTTTATTATAAGTCTTATAAATTGCAGAAAATTAAATTGGATTTTCTTAGCAAGGCGCGCACCGAAGTGATGACCAAGTGAATTGGTGACGGGGTTACTAAGTGGGATGTGGCATTGCTAAAATCATGTAAATATATGAAGATGAGCTCATCAAAGTGCAGTGGCGGTGACGTGAAAACTTGCTAGTGGTGTGGAGCTAGCTGTTGGTAAATGCGTACCTATTTTATTATAAAGAAAACAAAAAACATGGGACGATCAAGATGTAAGCGTTTAATCTTTGTTTTTTGTTTTTTGTGAAAATGTTTAAGGAGGTTAACAAGTTGTAATATTAAAAGCACGAAATTAGGGGGGTTTACATGGATAAACTTGTTATCAACATTGTTGATGTTTCACCATGTAGACGTAAGAAAAACCGCAGACCTAACCACGTTGATCGGTTTTCAAAAGTTTTTGAAAACTTGGTGGTTGGGTCGAACTACCGAACCTGTCTGAAAAAATATTCTTTAAAATGCATTTGTGTCTTGTTAACTGCAGGAACACATTGGAAAAACGCAGACGGAGACGAAGACGCAGACGTATCGAATGTTAAATGAAAACGTACGTTCTTAATTAGAAGTGCCCACAATGGAGTCGTACGCATTTTTGACATTTAGATACTTTTAAATTTTCTTTCTGTGTTTACTTTGATAAACTAATAAAAAGTGGAAAATATAAGTTATTTTAAATTAAAATGGATGATGATGGAAATTATTTTAGTTTTTTGATGGCTTTTCTACAATTGTGCTACTTGTACATCAAGCACTATAATAAACAAAATAATCGAAGATGGTGGGTGCGGCCCTTGTATGAGAAGAGACCGTTGAAGGGTTATTTCCAGACCACTTTCAAGTTTTTGAAAAATAATGATCCGGATTTATTTTTTAAATCAACAAGGATGAATCGGATGCAATACGATTTGCTATTAAAATTGGTAAAAGATAAAATGGTAAACTCGGAAGTTAATAGTACCTATTAACATTGACGTAAGTAACTCAAACAGCACTATCTTCGCTTCTGAATCGTCCATTGTTCTAATTTCTGATATGATTTTATTAGCACGTTGCTCTTGTTTTTTTTGTGTGAAATGTATTTATTAAAAGTTAACCACCTCGTCAGTCGCCGTTTGCGTCTACGTCTGCGGATCCGTCTCATTAGCCGTTTTTTCTTTATTCGTTCAGAGCGGAGTCTGAGTTATCAAAAAACAAGTTGTATTCCTTTTTCGCTCAGAGCGTTCAGATCTTCAAAGTTGCATTTCTTTTTTCGATCAGAGAATGATCAGAGCGTGCTCTGAGAACGCTTTATATGCTCAGGATAAATTGACTGAACATTCTGAAAAAAAATCTGAACTCACATTTCACACGCTTTGTGTCCGCTTTGAATGACATTTTCCAAATTTCGGTTTTTGTTTTTGCTTTTTTCTGTCAAAACGAGCAAAAGTTTAACCAGTTTCTACTTCAGCTTTACGTCACGTTACCTTGTACACGAACCAAATGTAACGTCAAAGCCAAAGGGACATTGTGATAAGATGTAATGATTTCCTATGGTTGAACTTATAAACATCAGGCGAAACCGAAGCTTAAGGGTGATTGTGTTTTAGCCATAAAGAAAAACGCTTATTGTATTCACAACATTGAATTCATGTGTATTCAATATTTTGTCATGCGATACGTCTGCGTCTCCATCTCGATTATGTTCCTGGCAGTAACTTTTCGCCCATCACCCATTTTTAGTCACAGATCGATCGATTTTCTGGCGTCCTCTTGCATTGAGTGTTTTAAGCTAACTAATATTTATTTTTATGTGAATAAACACCCTGATCTACCAATAATCAACAACCTTCGTGTTTCGTGTAGACGCAGTTGTTCATTAATAAGGTTTGAGTTGCAAGAAACCAGGTTTATGAGCAATATGGTCCATGTAAACCCTCCTTATTGTGAACTTACTTGTTCACCACTCCACTGCCCCTCGCCAATCAACTACCACACCACTTCAGTGCGCGACTTGTCTTAGAGTTAATTGTTTGTTAATTAAAGGAAAAGTGTTCTCTAATAGTATACTCCATCAAACGAATCTAAGGTAAGAACATTTGTTGTAACAACACTAGCTATGATACGTTGACAGATAACACGTTTGATAATTAATCCGTTACGTTACGAAACGATACGATAAGACATAATCCGAACCTCAGAACCTGTAACCTGTTAGTCGGCTAAGTTTCATTTGCTTAAAGGCATTAATGGCTAAAACACAATCACGCTTCAGCTTTGGCTTCGTCACGTTACATTTCACACGCTTTGTGTCCGCTTTGAATGACATTTTCTATATTTCGGTTTTTGTTTTTGCTTTTTTCTGTGAAAGCGAGCAAAAGTTCAATCAGTTTCTACTTAAGCTTTATGATTGAGTCACGTTACCTTATATTGTACACGAACCAAACGTAACGTCAAAGCCAAAGCGACATTGTGATAAGATGTATTGATTTCCTATGGTTGAACTTGTAAACGTCAGGCGAAACCGAAGCTAAAGCGTGATTGTGTTTTAGCCATAAGGGTGCTAATTGTCCCAGATCTAAACCATACATGTATACATGTAGGGTAGGCATAAGCTGTTCATTCCGTAGAGGCTTATTTATAGTGCCTTACCCTTAAGTTATACTTACTTACTTAGGGGGCGCCACAGTTCGGGACGAAACTGGGCCTCAACCAACATGCCTCTCCAACCAGCTCGGTCTTTGCATGCCTCTCCAGCCAGCTCGTTCTTTACCCTTAAGTTATAGGACATGAATATTGAATGGAATAGTCAATTCTGATTCTGACTTTTATTGACTATCTACCTGCTCTCTATATGGCAGAATAGAAATGCAAGTCGAAATTGTCTCAAAAGTATGCTTAAGTTAGTATGTTTATTCTAAAATAACATTTTGTTAACTCTTTAGTTCTAAGAGTCAAAATAGATAAAGATTTATGTAGCTCCATATCCAGACAAAACTAAAAGAAAAATATTGCACTTTATTTGTTATGCGGAGCAAATTCGCCTCTTTTTTTACAAAGTGGAGTTGGGGAGTTAGAGGTGCAAATTTATCTTTTTTCTTTCTTTCAAAAACTTTTATATGTAGAAAGGTATACATTTAAATAACATAAACTATATGCATACATTATGGGGCTCAATAGGTTTGTGAAAGTTGGAATGAGAATGATGGAAGATATGAAGATAAGCATTTATTTATTTGAGCGGCTAGCAGGGTCTTAATACCAACTTAACTTACCTCACTCTAATGTGAAATATGTACATGTTTGTTTTATGTTGCAATGTCGTGTTTTTGAAATCACACAGAGTTCAGTCTCCAGGGGCAATGTTTTGACTTTAAAAAGTTTATGATGTGTGTTTATATCTTTTTAGTTAATGTCACTGTTGTCGGGCAAGATGTCCTTGTTTAATTAAATACCGACAATGGTAGATGGACTTAGGAGTAGTTACCTCAGCTACTTTGATGATGCTTTTACAAAATGTTGATGTTCGATAGGTGAATAAAAGCCTGAGCAAATATATACATATGTACATATTATGTCAAAGCATAACAGATTAATATACTTTTACAGTAATTCATGTTTATAAATAAAAGTTAACATTAATTAAACATTAAAACAGTTTTACGAAAAATTAGTACAGACTCAAAAATGAGAAAAGGGGCCAGTTTATTAATAATACATATTTGTACTAATGAAACAATGTATGATGTAATCAAAGGCTATCAGAGGACTTTTTATTGATTTGCTCAAATCTCTACAAATCCAAAAACACTTTAGCATAATTCAATACAAATAGTTAGGCGATTGAAATTGCTTGAATAGAAATAATTGGGTCAGCCTGAAAATGGATCACTAGAAACCTTGATGCTACCGACTGCAATTATATTATTTAAATGGGATATAAAAATAATTCATTTCTGCGCGGGATATAACTAAATTACACATCATCAAATCAGTTTACTAATCAAAACTCTGAGAATGGGATATATCATTTTAGCAGAGTTGAACAAAATACATTGGATGAAATTGAATGGCAAAATATGTGACAATCATTAATCTTTACACCGATGCACGTACTTGTAATCACCACTTCATAATCGGGATGGGAGCAATAATTTACAAGTTGCAACTATTTGTCATTCTGTCATTCTGCCTGTCTATTCACCGGTATGTATAATGATCAAATGATGTAAATGATAATGATCAAACGACTCAACTGATTACATTCAATGTTGCTATTTTTGGTTCTGTGGGCATTCCTCACAGGGGTTTTCTTATATTATTTGTAGGTCTAAAAATTACGGTAACTGTCATATAACCGTTTAAGGAAAGTTTTTTTAAAAAAAAAAAAATTGTCAAAAAAGAATAAAAAGAGAATTTTTTGTTGGTACTAGCTATCATTTGATCAGAACCAAATTTACGGAAAAGTCTATTAACGGTACATTTCATATAACAGTTTTTTTTTAATTTTTGGCTTTCTAGGTAACGGCTCTTTGGATTCCTGTCAAATTTTATATTTAAGAAGATCTAGGTAGCCAAATTAATTCTGCATATCAGAATTTTGAATAACTTTTTTTTAATTAAAACAATTTTTTTTTTGAAAAATCAATATTTTTAAAAATAATTTAAAAAATATTTAAAATTTTATAAACACATGTATATTAATAAACTCTAAGAAACTGCATACCAAAATTAAAAAGTAGATATTTGAAAAAAAACTAAAAATAAAAAAACAGAATTTTATCAAAATCCGTCCTACAATTTTCGAAATACCTTTTTCATAAATTTGTTAATATACAAGACGTGTGATGGCGTACCTACTCCATTTTTACTAAAAACTATTAAGTGTTGTGGTTTTGACAGTTTTTTTTAAGTTTGGATAGTGTTATTTTTTTACGTTAATGTATTATTTTATTTTATTAATTTTATTCGAAGATGTGACCGCACATATGAGAAAGTACGTGCGATCCAGTCGTGCAATTTATATATGTGTAAATGTTACTTGTTTCTTTCAAAGATCTAGCCTTACAATGAGATTAGGTACATAAGAGCAAGTATGTGCGACCCAGTCGTGAGCATTTTTTTATTTTTGGAATTTACCTACCCAAAAATCTTGCTGGTTTATTTATTTTAACTGGCAAATACAACTGGTTATAATGTATTCATATATTATACTGAAAACTACGATTTATTTACATAGCTACGAATCCATGACAAATATTTTCTAATGAATCCTTAAGAAAACAACATGATCTCCATTAAGTTGAACTATCTCCATGTGATTTTAGTTTTTCCCTTCAAAAATTCAATAACATAAACATTACTCTCTACAAATCATTGAAGTCGGTTTTCTCAAACCTTTGTTTCCTTTGTTGAAATACTTCAGAGATCAAAATTTGATTTAATGCTATAGCTCTATACTATATGTATATGGAGGCAAAACATGATAATTCGTAAATTTTCGTTTCATCGACAAACAATATATTCAGCAAAGAACAATTCTTCGGCATAACAAATCAATGTATGTAACCAACCCTCTATTCAAACACAGCGTGTACATACATAGGACAAATCCATAAAATACAATTACAGGCTTACAATGCAACTGGAATCATTTCCATGTGTAGTGTAGTTCAGAAATCTTTGTTTTTCATACAATTCAATTCCGAAATGGTTAACTGCAAATAGCAGAACTCGAATTCGAACTGAAAGATCCCAACTCTCATTCTTGAACTGGTCATTTCAATAACGTTTACCTCAATCAAACTGAACAAAATGTTATGAATGTGAACATTTTCTGTTTAAGATTTAATTTGTTCCTCTGTGCGTTGACTTAGGGAAATAGAAACCAGTAACCTTTCGAATTTCCAACCTCTAGCCCCCAAGCTGGCACTTTAGCAGATAGGCTCACTGTGCACATACATACATACATACATAATCGATTGTTATCTAATCTTAATTAGCTTGCCAGGAATTCTCTGCCAAAATAATCTTCGACAAGTCAAAAGTTTATACCATATGTATATCGGCATTCTCTACATATGTACACATGTATCTGGTTTCTATTGAAATTACAAAAACATTAAAGTTATGACCTAATTCTAATGTTTTTGGTCCGAATCTATATGACTCCAGCGTACAGCCTATAGGATTTACTATGCTTTACGTTTACAGCTTCCACACAAGACAACAGAAACCCTTTATGTTTTTTGATATTGAGTTATCGATAAATGTTTTAATTATTGATATGAACTTGTCGTCTCTGCCATTGTCGTCTATGGATAAACATATTTGGTGTCATGATTGAGTGAATGAATGGATTGGCATTAATTTTTAATGCTTTGTTTCTTCTGCGAAAGTAACCCCAACTCTACATTTAGCGATCCAAAAGGAAGGACTTCTGGCGTAATCGGAATAAATAAAATTTCATTGTACTATGGGTGATATACCCAATTGATCCGGTTAAAGTAAGAGCACCTGAATTATTTACATTGGATGTAGCTATTTTTCGAAACGAAAACAGTACTTCAGCTTATACTGAGTAATGTGTTTTCACACAGAAGAAAAGCATAACGTTTTGTAAGAAATGGTAATCTTTTTTAATGAATAATTGTAATCAAAAAGCCTATACAAGGTTTCAATACTTTGCAATATACTTATATGATAATATTTACCTTAGCAGAAACTTTCGGAGAATGGAAAAATGTAGGTTCCCATCAATTTGCTTGCGTCGAGGAAGTTATATGATTCTATTTACATTCTTATATTAAAGTTATGAACCTATAAACAGTACGGATACGAAGCTTTGTTAGCTTCTTGGAAGACAATGTTAATTTAGTCAAAACATGAGGTTTCTTTAAATTGTAGAAAAATAAAGAAGTATGAAATCAAAGAAATTAAACTACAATGGGGGATATATTTTGCTCTTGAGTCTTTTGCTCCGTAGTAAAATGGATTTGGATTGGCTGTTTGTTGAGATACAAATATATAAAAGAAATTGGAAAGCTAGATCGTTGAAAGAAAAACAAGTAACAATTACGTATAAAATTTACATAGTCTGAACTTATGAAAAGTGTCAAAACCACAACACCTAACGGTTTTTAGTAAAAATTGAGTACGCCATTACACATCTTATATAACATCGAACTTATGGAAAAAAGTAGTTCAAAAATTGTTGGACCGATTTTAATGAAATCCTGGGGTGGAATCGAGTAAGGTGATATTTGATAAGTGATAGTCAGTCACAATCAAAAAATTCGGTGTGCGTAAGTTGATTGTCATAGGCGACAACCACATTTATTTTCAGCGTTTGATCATTGTATGTACAATGCGTTTGATTTTAAAAAGCAAAATAAATATAAATTTGTAGCTTTTCAGTAAGGTTTTTTCCTTGCCTGAAAATAATGAAAATCAGTAACGTCATAAATCAAATGACGTTTGAACTTCCAAATTCAAATTACACATTTTAATTTGTTTGCATCCAAAAAAATTTAGGATTCCTTTGGATTTTCTCTGTTTTAATATGTTCTTCAATGAGGTGTGTTTCACTTGTTTTTAACCATGCTAGTTTACAGCAATAGCAATGAGTCAAATCAAAAGGATACAAATCTAAACGCGGCAAATGACTACCTAATACCTAACCTAAGTGATGCCGGGATTCTTGATTGCCTTGGTGATCACTTTACTCAGACTGAAAATTTAATTTCATCACATTTGACTGTCATATACCCCTTACCCGATTCCACCCTGTCTTTTATTTTTAGTTAAAAAAAAAATATTAAAATTTTAAAAACATGTTAGTATTTTTACTTGCGATTATAGGGACTATAAGGCAAGTTTAGGATTCGTAAATATAAAAAAATGAGATAACAATCAAACATGACTTTACGATTTAGAGAAGCCTAAAAAAGTCATTGGCAAAAAATGTCTGTCTGATTGTCTGTCTGTCTGTATGTCTGTCCATCCGGGTGTATATCGAGCTGCAGCCTAAACGGGTTAAGCGATTGCCTTCAAATTTGGTATGTGTGATTATTTTGGCATTCCTCAGAGGTGAAATTGAATTTTTATTTTTAGAGCTAAAAATAACGGTACTTGCCATACGATCGTTTAGGAAAAGCTTATTTTTCTCGAAAACCGCACCAACGATTTTGATGAAATTTTTTGAGAGTTTTTTTGTTCAAATTGGCTATCATTTGATCAGAACAACATATACGGATAAAGTCTAATAACGGGACCTTTCATATAACGGTTTTTTTAATTTTTGGCTTGCTCGGTAACGGCTTTATAGATTTCTGTCAAATTTTATATTTGAGAAGATCTAGAAAGCCAAATTAATTCTGCATATCAACATTTTGAATAACTTTTTTTTCTAATAAAAAATAATTTTAGATTTTTTTTTTTTTTTGAAAAATCAATATTTTTAAAACTAATCAAAAAAAATTATTTTTAATTTTATAATCACTCTAAAAAACTGCATCCCAAAATAAAAACAAAAAATAAAAAAATTAAAATAAAAAACATAATTTTATCAAAATCCGTCCTACAATTTTCGAAACCCTTTTTTAATAAATTCTTTGTTATGGTGGCGTACTTCATTTTTACTAAAAATCGTTAAGTATTGTGGTTTTGATAGTTTTTATAAGTTCAAACTGTTACTTTCAACGTAAATGTTACTTGTTTCTGTCGAAGATCTTGCTTTCCAATGTAATTAGGCACACAAGAGCAAGTACCTACGTGCGACCCAGTCATGTCCATTTTTATAATATATTACGTTACAAAAAAGAGCAGCAGCAGACGCAGTTAATGAACTAAATAGGCTTTTATATGATTCAGTTACGGATACAGAGGTAACGATAAGCGACGACCTAAGGAGCAAGAAACACATTTTTAGCCACTTGGGTAACAAATTGTGTCTGTTCCAATTGAAACCTATTTTTCATGAAGTCGGATCTGTAAGTATGTATTCTCAATTCAACGTCCTTGTTTGCAATTTTTTTTAATTTGATGAAGATGTCCATGAATAATAGCTATACTGGGTTTCTGTCGCTATAAAATCCCCTGAAACCAATATTGTACTTTCTTTGGGGGAAAATAGGGCAGGTGTTTCAACATCATCACAAGAAACAATAATGTGACAGTAGTTGTTTTCCTAATCCAAAGTGAACATAAAAACTTCCTTTGCATTAATGTTAAGTTTTCAAAAAGAGTAATCAAATCTTCTACCTCTTAAGAAATGTATATAACAAAGTAAAAAAAAATAATTTTAAGGCTCTTTAAACAACTTTCTTTTGAAAAGGGTTTTTTGAAAGATGATTCATAATAGTCCAAGTATATTTTAAGGATGTTTCGAAAAGGATTTAAAAAAAAAATTGGAACAAACAACACTTTTAAGGAATAATTATCAGGTCAAAAAACGGAAAAGTATTAAAACCGTAATTTAAAGTCTTACTCTGAAACTGGCCATTATGAAAAAAATTGTTTTTTTTTCTATTTGAGCTTTCCAGGAAACATTATTCAGCTCTTATGACCGATTTCTTCACAAAGTTCTAACGCTAGGAACAGTCCTAGTCCTAAATAGGACTCAAATCGGTATCAACTCAAAACGAAATACGTACTAAGCCTAGAGAAAATAAAGAGTTTTGGAGTTATCAAGTAAAATAAAATAAATTAGTTTTTTTCAATATGGCGGCATTCTTCGGGTACCGCTAATAAGATTTGTTTTTTTTTTTAATAGAAAATGTTCTTCCAAATAACAAAATACAAAAAATTTCCCCACTCAAAAACATTAATTTATTACATTTTTTTGAATATTTGTACTACCAATGTTTGCGACCGTTTTTCTTCAAATCTATTTATCTATTAATTGTACAATAAAAAGTGTAAAATCTTTTTTGTGTAGAATTACATGAGCTACAATGTTTACCTATTTTTTTCAAAAGAACCTATAGTTTTCGAGTAATCTTGAAAAAAAAAACAGAATTGTACCCCTAATCTAAAATTTTTATGCTCCGCTTCAAATTTAGGGTTTTGAAGAAATGTTTAGAATTAGAACGTAATAATGAAGCTCTCTTCCAAAATTCAGCTTTGTCGGTATTTTTTCGTAAATATGGTCATTGAATGTCTAATTTTCTTGAACTATTAGTTCTTTTCGTTATTTCTTTATTTTTGGTGTTATTTCCATTATTTTGTTGGTTTTGTTTTCAATAAAGTAGGTTTGGAGCCTACGTGGCCTTATTTCACGTTACCTCCATTTATATGCAAGATTACCCAATTTGTGTGGAAAAGGATTTAAGTAAACTAGAATTGCCTATCCTCCAAATTCGAGCACATAAGTTTTGTATCTAAAATTATTTAAATTTTGTACTCACTATTGATAAATGTCAAATCAAAATTCTAAGCTTTCAATCTGTATTTGTATTTTTAATGAAAATACGTACGATGAACACTAAATTTTAAACTAAATAATAAATTTCGAATAAATATCTTCGTACATATCATTAATTACTCTTTACACCGAAAGTACTCATACAAATTAAAGGAAAACGCATTCTGCAAATCTACGCGAGATTACCTTTCATTTGATGAATATGTCACTAAGTTCCGTTAAGTACGTACGGAGAAAAGCGTGCGACAAAATTCATGTTCTCGTATTTAAATATACTAGAATCGCCCATGCTCGAGTTTGTATATAAAATTATTTAAAATGTATGTTCACTATTGTTAAATATCAAATCAAAATTCCAAACTTTCAGTTTTTATTTGTATTTTTAATTCAGATACGTGTGATTTACCGGAACAAAATCGACACATTAAGTTAATGAACATTTAATTTTAAACTAAATAGTTAATTTCAAATAAATTATTATAATAATTTTTTTTTATATATTTATAATTATTACACCGGAAATACTCAACAAAAAATAAATTAAAATACATTCTGCAAATCTACGCAAGACTACGTGCGACAAAATTCATTTTCACGTATTAATATATAGATATATATAGTGTAAATTCATAGAAATTCGTTGTTTTTGAGAAGTTAACGAACATAATTATACAGTACAGTACATTGTTTTACCTGTTTAAAAAAACAAACAAACACTACTTTGGGATATATTTTTTGTTGCGAACTCCTTTGTTGTCGGCGGGTTCGTTGCTGGTGTGCTTGACCGGCCTCACGCTAGTCGGAGGGAGTAGGACCTTGACCCCTATCGGAGTGCAAACAAAAGGTGTCATGTCAGACTTTGACGATGGTAGTATTCGTCTGGTATCTTATCCGCCTTGATACCCCTAAATTCAAAAGATTCACCCATTTCTCTCAAAAATATTAAATTTGTTATAATGTTTTTTTTTATTTCTTTGAAAGTTCAAGAAAACAAACATTCAATTGGCAATGTTTTTATTATTTTGTTGGGCTAATTTTCTTTGGCAAGACATAAAATATCTACCTCAGAAATAATTTCTAGAAACGTTTTTTGGAATGTAATCAATTGGTTTCGATCCTGAACAAGTATATACATTCATTATTTTTTATACTATAGTGTAATGAATTAAATTAAAATATGCCATCAACATCAGTTCTTTAACTGATACATCAGAATTACAAATATATAATACTATGTAAGTTTTATATTTAAGAAAAAAAATAATAATCATCTAAAGGTCTTTTTTTTTAATTTATGTTCAACAATCTTCTAAGTTCACATATTTGTAATATTCTTTCAAAGGAAACACTGAATTTGTCATACGTATATGCTTATTTAAAATGCTTTGCTGGACGTAAAACGCTGCTTTTATTGGTTCATTTCGAAGAATTTATTTTGGATAACATTTATTGCTGAATAGCTAAAACAAACAATTCCCAAAATGAAACCAAACGAAAAAACAAACAGGAAAGATAATTAGATAAAAGAAACATAAAACATTTCAGACAATTTCAACCGAATCAAAAATCCTCTTATTTCCTTTCTTAAAGTATATAGAAAAAGAATTTGCCCATATTTAATTCATACTCTTCAGCTTGAATAAAACAATAAAGCATTCTTCTTCATTGCAGGTCAGACATAGTCGTTCAACATAAACCATCGTCCTCAATAAACTCTTACCCCTTACATCATTCAACCAAATACCAACTACTAACCCTCAGTGTAAATGTTTTTCTCACAGCTTTATCCTATACGTATCCTATAATGAATTCCCAAACACGTATTCCACATATTGAACCCAGATTTGCAAAAAAACAAATCCCAATGGACAACTTAAAATCCCTCATTTTATTCCTTTTAGGACCTTATCAATCCTAGCCCACATCCAGCACACACAAGGTCATGACATCCCTGTTTTATTATTTAAGCGAAGATTACCCCATTTGAATACTACGTTGAGCTTGGCAAGCTCATATAACACCGTTATAAATAAAATCCACCCCCTAATCAAGTCTTTCGTAAAATAGATATACATATTGCCATCGAAATTTTTCGAAAACCAACGCCGCCCATTTCTCCTTTTATACCGTAGGCTTGCCCTTAGAAAGTCCATTTTCTGATAAATTCCCATCAATAACCCATTGGAAATGCAATTCAATTTTTATTACACAATTTTTAGAACAACATTTTTAGATCAAAACATTTTGCCCATACTTCTCATCCTCGGACATTTGTTGGCCAAAATCTATTCCACTTTATTTCACAACCCTACTTAGTCTAGAGAAAAAAAAACTCAGGGTCTGTGGTCGATTATTCGCTTTCTGTTCTTGGAATAATAAAGGAAATTATTTCCAACATATTATTATCTGAAGTTCCTTCATTGGAACGAACAATCAACAAAAAGTCATTGACAATACTAAATATAATCATAATAATTGTGAATGTGCATAGATGTTAATGTGTTGGTGGGTGGAAACAGTATTCAATACAGGCTCTTAAAATATATTTCAGTCAAATTAAGGAAATGATGTAACAAACGAGAACCGGAAATGAGTGGGAGTTATTTTCTTTATAGCATACGAATTCGGGCGGAAAAAAATCGGAAACATTAAGCTGTCATACATTTTGTAAGATATTAAGACAAGTAAGGAATAATTGTTTTTTTTTATCATATTGTTTGTGAATTTTTATACTCGAAAAATTAAACATGACGATGAAAGAGATGCATTCATATATCTACATGTATGTATATACCATAAATGTTACTTTTACTTTTAATCGATTTTTATTTTACTTTTAACTTATAACTATACTTACAGGCTAGACAAAAATCTTAAAACTAGCTAATCAACTTAATTAACTTACTGGCCCTATTCGGGTGCTTTAAATTAATCTCTAACTTAATTTTAATTGCGTTTCGGCTTAAAAATAACTTAAATTTATCTTTTCTATATAATGGGTTCTAACTGAGCCACCAAAATTGGTAACTCATATTAACGGTTGAGTAAAGTTACGCAGGCTTTAATATGCCTCTAATCAAGAAAGCTTTATTTATAAAAAAATGGGCACGACTGGGTCGCACGTACTTGCTCTTATGTGCGTAATCACATTGGAAGGCAAGGTCTTTGACAGAAACAAGTAACATTTACGTAAACAAAATCAAATGGTCTGACCATATTAAGAATCAAAACCAAAACACTTAACGGTTTTTAGTAGAAATGAAGTACGCCATCACACGTCTTATATACATAACAATGAATTTAAGAAAAAAGTATTTCGAAAATTGTAGGACGGATTTTTAAATTTTTATTTTTAGATTTTCGAAAACCAATTTTTTTTTTCAGATTTTGGTATGCAGTTTTGTAGAGTTTATTAATATACACTAGATCATTAAATTTAAAATAATATTTATTGATTAGTTTTAAAAACAAAAAAAATCAAAAATTAATTGTAAATAGAAAAATATTATTATTAAATTTTTTTTTATGCAGAATTGGCTGCCTAGGTTTTATCAAATATAAAATTTGATTGAAATCCAATGAACCGTTACCGAGAAAGTTGGAAATTAAAAAATCTGTTACAAAAAATTCTCACAAATTTTCATCAAAATCGTTTAAGCCGTTTTCGAGAAAAATTAGGTTTTTTATAATGCATGCTGAAAATAAAGCAAACGAAAGTGAAGATGAAGAAAAAAATCGGAGATGATTAGCTTAGAAATGCCAGGAAAAACTGAAATTGAGAACACGATTGGAATCCGGCAATGTGAAATAGCGTTGGCTGATCTAATACCGGATGAAGTATTTGGATAAGAAGGCTTTTTTAATTTTTTGTTAATGTTTTTTTTTATTTTAATGAATGTGTTCTTATTTAATATTAGTAAGGCAAGAAGCTATTCTTTTTATTCTGATAAATGTCAGTTTGACACTAAACAATCGCAACACGTCCTTTGAAATAAAAATTCCAAAACATTTGCAAGAGTTCTTTTGCTTTAAAACGACATGCCTTTTAAGTATTCATCTGTTTTAAATGACTTAAATGATATAAATGTTTTAACTACAAGAAGATCGAAGCATTATAAAAATTGTTTTGATTATATGACGCCCAGAAATAACGATTTTTTTGGTTTCCATTTCCATTTATCGAATTTGTTTGAATTTGCCAGAATATTTACAATTAATATTATTTATAAAATCATAATCTCATTGTATCATTGCCGAGTCATAGTTGTAAAGGAAATTATTAATCCTATATTTCTAGCTATACTTAAACTCAGAAAATGCAACCAATTATTTTATTTATTATTAAAAATAAATAATTAGCAATAATTTACAGTTATTGATGATTTTCATAAGCAGAATTTTGGACGAAACGTTTTTTTAGATTTTACGTTACGTTGCATAACATCAAATCATCGCAAATGGAAGAGCAATGTGCGTAGGGTTACCACTTGCTGATTACAATAAAATACATTACTATTAATCGTACAAAATAAACATTGAGTTTTTATTAAAAAACATCAGCGACTTCACAATGTAAAAACAATTTAAGCCAATTTCAGTTCACTGTATTTAATAATACTACATATAATTATTTTTATTAATCACAATACCACATCATTAATTATTTTTGGTTCGTTTGGAATGAGTCGTACAATGCCGTATTTCCCTGTGCAGGGAAAAGGTAGAAAGTCCCTGCGCTCATGCAGTGCATTCCCTTCTGTCGGAAAATCCGGACAATTTTTATCAAGGTGGTCCTAGGGACCTTAACATCTAGAAACTCTCTGACAAGTTTGTATGCTGATTCCGGTGCCATGGAATAAAGTCTTATGCAAAAAGGTCGAAAACGTATTTTTGGACTTCATTGCACTTTTAAAGTAGCAATAAATACCACAACGAACTGGAAATAAAATCCAAAAATTTACATTAGTTTTTAGTTAATTGTTTGTGAATATATTTTCTTTATAAAAGTTTAAATACTTTTCAGCATGGCTAAAAAGCCTGTCCGCAATTCGAGCAACCGATATGGCATTCTCGACTAATGTGTGCTTTCCGATCCTCCTGATCCATTCCCTCGACAAAAAAGGTTAAAACAATCAAGCAGTGTTTTCTGTGAGTTTCCACCTCTCCCAATAAAGACAACATCTAAAGATCCAGGCTTTGTGCACATAACCTCCAAAGACTATTCCAAGCCCTTGACGTCTATCAGTGTTTTCATTTTGAAAAAAAAAACTATTGACTCTATAAGTACATCAAAAGATTTCTCAATTAAGAAACGGCTCTATTCTGAATCTTGCGAACTATCGATGTTGCAAGTAAATTCACTACATCAAAGGCCCTAGACAACATCTGCCCAGTCAATATAAAGCTACACCTACACGCTAACCTTAATTTGTCCAAGGGAATTGCATATGCACCTTGCTTGATAAATGTCCCTGAGTCAGAAATAATGTCTGAACTGAAAAGTGAAAATGGCCGAGCACATGGAGTAAAATATGGTTCTAATCAAATAATAGCCAATACCAACAAAAAAAATTATCAAAAATTTCAAAAAGGTCTGTTGGTGGAATATATACTTTTTTCAATTCACACAGTATCCCATCAACGGTGATGAAGATCGGCCATGTTGGAGTGAACGAGTGAGATACAGACAGCATGTACGTTAGTCAGTGGCTTTGTATCTTATTTATCAGAAGTTCAGAAGTTTTATCAATACAGTGTCGAGTGTCGTGATAATATTCACCGGCGCCACTGTTTTTTTTTTCTTTTCTTAGATTAAAGTTTATATGGCTGATGGAAAATTACATAAAAACTTAAATCATTTGAAAACTAAGTTTGGAAACTTCTCTGTTAATTTCATAGCTTATTACTCTATTCCCTAACTTATAATGTCTTATTATTTTTTAATGTGACACGGCAAAATTTTTTTGTGCGGGCAAACTTGTTACGATCACTATCATTAAAGAGTTAGAACTAGTTTTGATCAGCTTAATAATGGTAGGGAAGCTTGGATCATGAATTGCAGCAGAAATATTGCTAATTCAAACTCGACCATTAAAAACAATTCACGTATTAGGAAATATAAAAATCATTCTCCAAAAACCGTGATGGGCAGCTCTTATTAAAGAATAATAAACCAGAAATAAACAATTATTACTATAGCAAAACAACTATACAACTACACTCTCCCCCCAAAACCTAGCAACAAACAATAAACAGAGACTTATGTATGTATTTATTTGTTCAATCTCCGGTCGAAAACCCTGAATACCTTCCTTCCACGAAAATATGAGCAGCACAAACATTTTATCGACATTAATAACTTCTTTGCAGATCTACAAATTAAAAGTTTTCATTTCATTACCGTTTCCAATTCTTGCCAATGCTCCAGAACCCCCACCCGTCACCAAATCCCAAGGAAAAATTAAGTCCATGATGAGGGTGTTAAATTAGGACCTTTTATTTCTGCCACACAAATCGATTTGGTAGTTGGGCATTTTCTAGGAAGGGTCGTATATTGGTATGTCGCGTCGTCGTCTTCGGTTAGGATTGGAAACGTAGTTGAAACGAAATCGTGATGTTTTCTCTCATGGCCACTTTAGCTTGATTTGTTGAAAGTCGATGAATTTTTTTATTGTAAGACACACAATGCTGCTTTTGGCTTGTAAAATGTTTTCTTTTTTATTGTTTTCTTGTTTTATGTGTGGGTCTTCTTTTTATACTTCGGGTGACGGAGGAGTGATTTAAGGACAAGTAACGTGACGGTTTATAAATTTTGATTTATAATTGTGGCCTTCAGTTGGGTTAAGTGGTTTATTTATGAGAAACATCCATCATTTTACTCGTTTAACTCATATCATTTGATATTTTGAAGGACTTATTGGAATTGATAAGTATTTTTTTCCACAATTTACTGACATTTGCCAGTTCCTTTTATTTCCTGCTCGTAATTTCCTGTGTACATTATCTACACTACACTACATGTATATAAGTTTTTTTTCCTAATGGCATAATATAAGAGTTCCCATACTCCAGTGGAACATGAGCGTATAATTTGAGTTTGAAAAAAGTTCAGTCGCTTGCACTACTTCCTACCATTGTACCTACTAAAGAGTCCCCAAGGATATTGTGGAGACAAGCGATGGTGGTGAAGAAAAAGACCAAGACCAAGACCCGGACCAGAACCAGAACCAAC
Source organism: Platycheirus rosarum (assembly GCA_963971375.1). Lineage (NCBI taxonomy): Eukaryota > Metazoa > Arthropoda > Insecta > Diptera > Syrphidae > Platycheirus > Platycheirus rosarum. Next base: position 88,183,774 of record OZ020508.1, on the reverse strand, counting down.
CAACGCCACGCAAAGCACAATTTGTTGAAAAAGTTTTTGTGAGAAAACCTTTGAATTTAAATTCCGTAGAATTTTAGATCATCTCAGGAAGAATCTTTTATTAGTGTTAGTTTGAATTTCAGTTCTTAACGACATATAGGGAGAATCAGGATTTAGAAGGGATTTCTATGAGGCAAAAACGAATAAAAAAAAAACTAGGACAACGATACTCAAAGGATTAGTCTAATAATAAGAGTATTTGATGAGCTTATTTTGGATGGAATATATATATATATATATATATATATATATATATATATATTCTATATTCACATATAGATGTATAGATATGTGCATAGTAAAGCAAATTATTATATATTAGCTGTGCCCACGGCTTTGTTTGCGTTACCCTCGGATACAAAATCGTATTTTAATTTTTCTAACATACCTTTCATTTAATCTTCAATTTTAAGATAAAGTCTTCACTTAAGAAATAAAATTATAATTAAAGATGTTACGTCAAGAAATACTAAAATGGCGATTTGTATGCATAATACCAGCATACTTGGTATTTCTGTGTATCGTTGCATTTCTCTTCTCTATAAAATATAGTTCGTAGCATTTATATATTATATATGTACATTCTATAGTACTCTCATAAGACATAATTTTTACTTGAAATTATAGGTACTACATATAATGCAAGTTATGCATTCGTGCAGATTAAAAATTTTGAGATAGCAATCAAACATGACATTACGATGATACAGAAACATATTTGAGTTACTGGCAAGATTCTGTCTGTCTTTCTGTCTGTACGGATGTCTATTGAACTACAGGCTAAACGGTTGAACCAATCGCCTTCAAATTTAAAACTTAAGGTTATTTTGACATTCTACAGAGGACTTTTTTTAATTTTTGCTCATATATTAACGGTACTTGCCGTATAACCGTTAAGTAAAAGCTTATTTTTATCGAAAACGTCTCCAAGAATTTTTATGAAAAAAGTCAATTCACCTTTGTAGATGTGGTATATAATACAGATGAAAAAAATGTAAGTTGGTGGTCCAATTAGGACCGTTATTTTTTTCTTCGACTTTCTCGAGAACTGCTACGAATACATTCAAACTTGATATTCAGGAAGATGGAGATAGCCAAAGCAATTTGACATACAAATATTTTGAAATAACTTTTTTTTATATTTTTAATAATTTAAAAAAATTTTAATAGTGGTGCTCGTCACCACTATTAGGAGATAGGTTCAGGTTCGCCCTCAAGATGGTAAGACGCAAAACGACATATATGATAGTACTATAGAATGTATTACAATGCTCGTAGTGAATGGTTTTAGAATAGATGGATTTAAAAAAAAAACAAATAAATACGTATTATATGTCGTTTTGCGTGAAGTGGTAACAATTTTATTTTTGCCAATTTACCAAGCTTTTTTAGTACCTAAATTGTGAAAAATTGTGTCCTATTTCTCGAGTAAATATTATGTTCTATTAAATAAAAAAAGATTTACCTATTGAAATCAGTTTTGTCATTCTCGTGAGATTATGCAAGAATTTCTTAACGTACCTTAAAATCAAAAGTAAAATAAAAAGTTTTTATATCTGCGTTATCCGTTTTGAAGTAGAAGAACGCAACAACGCAATGAATGGCTTGAATGTTAAAAAAAAACAATTTTTTTTCTTTGGACAAATTTAAAAGTTTAAGTTAATATATTTAAAAAATGTGTCCTATATGTTACTCGAGTCAATATCCCTTTAATTAAAAAATAATTTGTTCGAATTCGTTTTGTCGTTCTCGCATGATGCGCGGTCAGGCGAAAGTGCTTCAATTTTATTATATATAGTTATTCGCTGTACTATATATATATTTTCAAGTGTGAAGAGAGTTGTGCGATTTTTGATCGTTTAAATTCAGCACAAATTTTGACCCGATAAATGGAGACAACAGGAGTACTTTCTCCAATCTAATTTTCTAATGGGATCTTGTACTATGTTATGTGGCAAACGAAAGTTAAATTTCTAAAATCTTAGATCCAAAAGTTCAGAAAATCCAAACTCGAAATTGGAAATAATCTACCAGTGTATTCTGATATTTGTATGGGTGTAGAAATCAACCAACATTTGATTGACAAAAATGAGAAGAATAAGAATTTAAGAAATAAATAAAATTTGTGTGAACTTGAAATTTCGACACGTACGTGTTTTTTGAAAAAAAAAACGATTTAAGTACATATTTCATTATCTTATCCATATAAAAAATCTAAATAATTTTTTTGCATTGTTATTTCCACCAATAAAAATCAGAAACCCAATATAACAAATAAATTGCCAAACAAAATCCCTAATTAAAAGATAATTAATTTCTTTTATGATTTCTATTTTTTTCTATTAAAAATAAAACCAATCATGCAAGTTTTGATTTAATTAAACTGAACATCAAAAAGCGCATGAATATGTTTTAATTTTTGTCAAAGTTTTTCTATAAATCAATCGAAATATTCATCATCCTACATTACAAACAATAAGTACAACATAGCACGTTCGTCAAATATTGTTTCTAAATTAATAAAAAAAAACCTCACCTTTGTTAGCCTCCTGCCTAAAATGGAAAAATTATCAACTCAATTCATCATATACATATACTACTATTTTGAGGAAACAGGTGAACCTAAAGGAATACAAATATTAAGCTCGATTTTTAGTCAAAGGTGGCTTCTTGGTCGTCGCCTAAGGCGCAATGTGCCAGATGCAATAAGATGGAATGTATCATACCATGATATTTTCAACTTTTTTGAAAGAAATCTTGTACTTAGTCCCGAATTTTACTTAAAATTAAACTAAAAGTATTGTTTCAAATCTTATGAAAAACACAGAGGCGCAAAATTACAGGCAACCTATTTTTAATACATTAGCTTCACACTATTAAAAATGTTTAGTTCTGCACTAAGTTTTTCTCAATTATAAACCAAAAAACCCCTCCACTAGTTAAAATTAAATTTGAAAGTTTGACAACCTTAGGGATTATTTTTTTGTTATTGGATTTAGGCAGGGTTTGTGTGTATTTTTATTTTTTAAATGGCGTTTTGTGAGAGCGAGTCGTCATTCTCTCTGAGTGTTTTTAGTTTCACACTAAAAAGATAATGCAGGGGATTCCTGTTAGTAAAAATCTAGTTTCACGCTAAGAGAAAATCAATTTTTGAATCGTCTAAACTTGAAAAAATACACTTTTAATGTTAGTGCCTAATCATATTTGCAGCCTTTTTCCATGCAGACAAAATAAATTACACAGGATTTTATGAGGATTTTATTAAAAAAATGTCTTAAATAATAATTTCTATTGGATTTGTTGGAGTTTTTATTCTCTAAACTTAATATTCATACAAATTTTATTTTATTTAACTAATTTTTAAGTGAAATTTTTTTCTTGAGTGTCACTTTTATGTAACTTTTTAAAAATGTCCAATGGTAATGGTGCATTTTGACATTAATACAGAATACTTAAATTACAAAAAATATGCCCATCTGTTTAAGGTTCTGTTCCGCTTAGCACAAATTAAAATCCCAGACTTCAAAACATTGACATATTAACACTTAAGATTAATGATATCCCAAATGCTAGCCAAGTAAATACATATATGTATATCCTTTGCAAAATCGAAAGTGGAGTTGCATCAACTCTGATTTTAAATCATACATACATAAAGCAACGTTGGGCCCATCATCAAAATTTATAATTAGGGCACACTTAAGTGATCGTGAATAAAAAAAAGCTGAAAAACATGTAGCCTGGGCGCCGCCGATAGCAAAACCCGACCCTGTAGTTACCTACAAAAATGTACAGAACGACCAATCATCATTCCAATTCAGTGTTTGTTATTAATCATTTTGTAATATGTATTTGAAAAAAAGAACTCACTGTTGAAATTCATCTAATATTTGCAAACAAAATATTTGAAATCAATCAGTTAAGGTTGAACAGCAACAAAAATGAACCCCCCCCCCCCCTAAAAACACACCTGAGCAAACTTATATTTCAGATGATTCTGGAATAGCAGTCTGTTTTTTGAACCCATACGCCATCAGGGGATGAAAAATCATCGAATCATATTTTGGCATCTTTTACGTGACTTCATCTTATGAAGAGTCTCTGTGGTAACTTTAAGGCCAAAAGGCAAAGCTTTTTACCCGACTTCAATATTTGAACACAGACTTGTGGCAAATTTCACTGGTGAGGAATAATGAAATTACACCCTTGACGATTATATGAAAACATTTTTATAATTTGACATAAAATTTGAAATCTCCGATTTTGACTATTAAATCAATAAATTGTGCTTTAAACTTTTATATTGTTTATGCGATGCCGGAAGCACTTGGATACTACGACGTACGAATTGGTATCGTGCGTATACACACGCCACACACTTAATGACTGCACTGAATACGTATATCTACGTCAAATTTCAAATAAGTCCCCGCGATACAACCTTCGTGAAGTCATTTTTTGATTCGTGATGATTATGAATATGATGTATTTTCAAGATATGTAATTTTATTCTGGCTCGAAAACTGCGGTGTTGTGGTAATAAAGTTTGTCAGTCCTATCAATAAAAACGCTTATTCCACGAGACAACTAAAGCATGGAATAAGACCTAAGCTTCGGATTAATATTGTCCATAAATAAAAAAAAAATTTACGTGAAATAATAAAGTGACGTTTAGTTTACCAAAAATTCCTTAACAAAATCTACTGCAATATGTAAGATGCCTGTTCAGTAACTTGAAATTTTCACCAAGTTTCTCAAACTTGGATTTTTTTTTGTATAAAAAACAAAAATAATAAATCTCACATATTGAACGCATTTTATAATTCGTTTCAGATTAAATTTGAAACATCTGGTTCTTATTCCTTCGCTAATCCACCTTTTTCGGTGGTTTAACTTAGGACTTAGTAGACATTTTGTTTTATTAATAACATTTCGCTTAGTCCACAAAATGCCTTACCTTTCGCTATTCCACATTTTTTAAATTGTCTGTTTGTTTACATAGTTTCATTACTATAAATAAGAATACCATTTGAAAGAAAAGTCAAAGAGGACGAATGTTCGTTTATTCGTTGGTCGCTCTCATGTGAATAGTACTTTAATAGGGTGATCAAAGCCCGGGTCGTCAAGTGAGACTCAACCAACAGAAGTATTGACTCATTTTTTTAACCAATCAATAAAAGACTAGCTTGTATAGTAAAGCCCTTGATTCTGAAAAGTAAATTGCCACTATGACTTTTTTTAAATAAACAAACTGAAACGTTATTTTGGCCATAAATATCCTTGGTTTGTGTTTTCATCTCCGAAACATGGTTTGTTTTGTAAATATTGTCCTTTATTCGTGATTAGCTGTATGGAATATGGAAAAAAAACTGTGCCCTTACAAAGGAATGAAGTTGTAGGTACTCCAATTTTCTTGAGACCTCGTCAAAATTGTGGAAACACTGGAAACGATTTCGTAGTGGCATGACCCAAATAGAGCAGAGGAGTACTACAGAATATCTTTATATGCACCTCTACTTGACTTTGTCCTAACCAATTTCCGTAAAAGATTTCTACCCAAAACTTAAGATGTATTTAAACTAACGATTTGCATCCCGGAAAATACACTCAGATATAATAATGATTAGTTTGATACCACCGTTAAGTCTCTATTGGATCACTTTGGACAACCCTTTGGCCTAAATAAATGTAGACACATCACACATGCCTTTTTTTCTTAAAAATAAGTTGGTGTTATGGTGCGAAAAATAGATAAAAGAAAAGAAACAGAAACAATCATCTTGCCGTTACTCCTCTGGATTTAATTAACAAATGTTATAAAGATGTGTTTGGTATAATAAATAAATAAATTTAATGGCGCGACAGCTCCTTAAGCAGCTAAGGCCTAGTGACTTACATATACTCTCAACCATTGTGTGTGTGTGTGTTGTTAATCTGCAAGAATGGAAGGGACCTACAGTTTACCGCCGAGTCCGAACGGCTACATGAGATGCACTTTTTCGAGACAAAGTTTACTCTTGGAGGTTTTGTCAGTTCCTCGCAAGAGGCAGTACCCCGGAAAAGAAGGTTGCTATGAGCGGGATTCGAACCGAACCGACTAATGGCACTAGCTAGAGTCTTAGGGCTGCGAAACTACATAGTACAAATAAAACATCCCACTACCGATAAAAGCAGATGTTGAAATCCAGCTGCGGATAAATATCATATTTCCTTGTAAATTTTCTATTTTATTCAATTCACCAAATTTATTTTGGCTGATTTCAAAGTTCACAATTGTAGATGGCTTCGATATTCTGGTCAGACAACACCCGATTTTTTATGTTGACTTTCTGTTGTGTTTAACACACAAATTCTGCTCTTTGAAACTTTGATGAGCCAACTCGAATTTCTGACATTGCAGGCCATTTTTCGAAGCTAACGATAACTTATATTGAATTCGTACTGTAAAGAGATTATTATTTTCCGTGATTTTGCGTGATTTTTGTGTCTAACGTTCTGGTCTTTATGATTTGACCGCTCCGCACTTTTTTATAGTCATACCACTTCCAAAAAATGTTATTTTTTTATAAATATATTGCTATTTTAGACATCTCACGGCATACTTTACTTTTACTACAAACCGCAGCATGCCGGTTCCGTAAAATAAAGTCAAAGGTAATAAGGTCGAATTACGAATTGGCTTTATTTCATTTCAAATGGAAATAACGTCGAATTCAAATTATTTTAGGGTTCGACTATTAAAAAAAAAGATTTAAAAAATGGAAATAATGACGATCGCTTCAATGATATATGTATGTAATTTCCATCGGCGACTTTATTGCTGAATTAGAAACTCATTCTAACTGAATAAAAAAAATCGATTTTATTAAAAAAAAATCGATTTTATTAAAACAAAAGAAAAAAACATAAATAAATGTGCTGCAAACTATCCTAACTATACAGGTATTAACTTCACATGGGAATTAACTTTACCACTTGTGGGTAATAATTTCACACCAAGAGTGAGAAAAAAATTGCGTATATGCAAAATTACTTTTGTATTTCGGATATACATAAATAAATGTAAACTTTAATACCCCATATCACGTTAGTTCACTATTCAGTGATGGCTTTAGTTATATTTTTTTTATCAAAAATCAAAATTTGCGCGATTCTGGTAAACTATTCTGTTCGCAACCTTAATAGCTATGTGAGGCTTCGCGCGATTCCGTGCTATGGAAATACATAAGGTCGACCATGCAAAAAGGTGGAATTCAACATTATTTCCATTTGAAATGTACATAAAGCCAATTGGACCTTATTACCTTCGAGTTTATTTTACGGCATCCAGCATGCCCCCGATACCTATCTCACTTTTTAAACGGCGCGACGTAAACTAAACTTAAAATTGTTGCTTTGCAAATTCTTTTGCCTCTGTCTAAATTCGGCGTTATTTATTTTATATTATAAAATAACTCCGAATTCCAAAACTCGGCGTTAAAAGCGAAATAACGACGAATTTTGGAAGTCCACTTTATTTCGCTCGGTCATTTTTTGTAAGAAATACTAAAAACTCCCCAAAATCTTCGGTTTCATAACGCTCATCGACAATAACAAACCAATTGTTTACTCTTCAGAGAAGGCAAACTTGCTCGCCGCCTATTTCGCTGCCAGCTCCACGCTGCCGCATATCAACGTTGCCCCTCCTGTACTTGAGAATGCAAATTCTTCCATGGGACAGATTTTTTTCCGCACTCGTACAGTAGCAAGAGTTCTCAAAGATCTCGATAAACACAAATTCACTGGCCCGGATGGTATACCCCCGATTCTTCTGAAGAGGTGTTCTTCCACACTGGCAAAGCCACTGCGTAAGCTTTTTCATCACTCCTACGCTTCTGGAATCTTTCCTAGAAGATGGAAAACAGCATTTGTCCAACATGTTCCTCAGAAAGAAACCCATCCTCCCCTCCTCCTACGGACCCATAGCACTAACATTCCTTATTAAGGAATATCTCGAAGATCGAAAGCTTCTCCATGACCGGCAGTATGGCAGTATGGATATCTGATGGCATATCTCACCAAGCAGTGGAACAAATCTTTACATCGCTTTGGTGAAAGTAAGATTATTGCTCTTGATATTTCCAAGACATTTGATAGAGTTTGGCATATGAAGCCGTCTTATCGAAAATGCTTTGGGATTGATGATACTCTTGTTCGTTAGATTAGAAGCTATCTTCTGGACCGTTCAATACAAGTTGTATTGGACTGATTCAAGTCTAATTCCCACAAAATAAATGCTGGTGTGCCCCAGGGCTCTGTTCTCTCTCCGACTTTTTTCCTCATTTTTTATAAATGATCTTCTGTCTGTTACTTCTAATCCACTTAAATATTTTGCTGACGACTCTACCCTCAGCTTTTTATATTCGTTCGGTAACTCACGTCCTTCGCCTTCGGACGTACAATTGCAACGGTTCCGTATGCCAAGCTCATTAAACTCCGATTTATACAGCATTGTCAAATGGGATAATAGGAATCAATGCTGTCTTCTGTCGTTAAAGCTAAACATACCCCAAATGCCATTGTCCATGAATGGCACTTACATCGAAGAAACCGAAAAGCTCTCCGTACTCGGTATGTGTGTCAACGACGAATTCAGTTGGAACGACCATATATTTGAGATCGCTAAAAATGCTGTATTGGTGCAAGAAGTACTTTTTCCCTACTGATGTGGCTACAATTTCTTAAGTGTTTATACGCCCTAAACTCGAGTATAAATTCCACCTCTGGGCAGGTGCTTCGCAATAATCCCTTCACCTGCTTAGTAGAATACAAAATCGAGCGTTAAGATTGATAGGAAATACAACTGCCGCAGAAACAGTTGCCCCTCTCGAAAACCGACGCATAGTTTCATGTCTTTCCTTATTTTATCGTTTATTTTATAAAAAATGTTCACTCGAAGTAGCCAGCTGCATTCCTCCCCTTAAAAGTGTTTCTCCCGTAATACTCGTCTCGCAAGGAATGCTCATCAGTTCACCCTTGAACCCAATTTCGGACGTACCGTTAAATATAGGGATTCCTTTTTTAGCCGAACAACACGAATTTGGAATAGTTTACCCGGGGCGATTTTCCCTTACCATTTTGATCTGCAACCATTTAAAATCAATGTTAATCGACACATCATATCTTTCCACATAGTATTCTTATCGAAATTGATATAATATACATAATGTCCTTTTGAAGTAAGCATCTTCTTCGTCATCAAGCAAGTATGAAGCTGCAATTGTGTATTCGGCGTCTGTTAAATGCTTATTTCAGTTAGCTCCATTTGTTTGGCGATTATATTGACGCTGATCCATCTAGGTTCGTGTCCTTTTCTTTGCTCATTATTTCATTTCACTCATATTGCTGTGATTTTCTATTTCACCAAAGAATTCTTCCGAAAAGAAGTTGTTAGCTGCAAAGCCGTCTTTACCCTTTTGGGGGCCCTGGGCACTTTTCGAGAATCGGGTCTCTGTATGTATGTAAGAATGTTATGTTGTGTAATAAGGGTATACAGAACAAATCACTTAACTTTGAATTAATATTTATTCTTTTAATTTTTTAAATAAATAATATTTTTTTAATTCATTAAAAAGATAAACAGTTATTGCAGCATTTAAAACATAAACATAAACATAAACATAAACATAAACAATGTAAAAATAAAAACAAAAAAATAAATATTTCATATAAAAATTCAAAAATAAACAAAATTTAAATAACAGATAATTAAATAAATTATTCAGAATGTAATTTAAAGAACATTATATTAATATGCAAAAAGTAACACAGATTATAATTTTTCAGGTAAAAGAGAGGAATTTTTATTGAAGGAGTCTTTTTCTTGATTTGAAATTAGCAAAATCATTTATCACATCTTCAAAATCGATGCCTCTGAGGATGTCGCTTTCCATTGACATCAGCGACTTTCTTGAATCATTGTAGTTCTGAGTTCTTTTTAACTTAGGGAAGGAACGTTCCCCTTAGTGCCATTTCAACTTTTGGAAATTCATCTTCGATTTTATTTGTTTTTAAAAAAAATATTAAGTTCTAGAATATTGTCAGTTTTTTTCATTTTCGTATCGACAAATTTTTATACTAATAATAATAATATTTTAACTAAGTGTCTGTAAAGCACATTGCCTTTTAGAATGCAACATGACGTTGCACGACACTAGTTAGAAGAATTAGAAAGATAGGAAAGAGTTTTTTTCGGCGCAGTAGATCGAGAATTAGGTGACTATTTTCTCTATTTTAGAAAAAATTCTTCTCAATCTGAGTGTCGAAATGACGACCTCCGGGTCAGAAGCAAAAATCTTATCTACTGCACCAATGCCTCCCGCAAGTAGTCAAGTAGTCTTTTAAATTCAGGCATTCATGTAGTTCATCTTCGGTGTAAAATTTAGCAAAAGTCTTTTAAGTCTTCTGAATTCAGATTTTTTTATCGAAAAAAAAAGTCAAAACGTTTGCCAATCTTCGTATACGAACCTAGTCGCTGTTTCAAATGAACGCTTAGAATGTCGACAATGGGAAAAAAGGTTTCAATTTTGAATCTTTCTTTCCCAGTCAGGATTACTGAGGGTCCAGAGCCGTCAGAAAAAGTCTGGCATGAGCTTCTACACTTCGTCCTTTCAGAAAGGTCCTTATATTCGGAATCCGTGTTTTTTGTCTGTCTAATGAATCAAAGCTATCAAAATTGTCCCTGAGCCCAATTATAAATTAATCGATTGCACTCAGCAAATTTATTGCAACATCCAGGGTAATATTTTGTTTTTGAAGTAAAGTACTTGTTTTATTAATTCTTTGCAATACAGAGTTCCAAAGTTCTGTAAGTGTGGTAAATTCAAGCTTGGAATTTTTTTTGCAAAGACTAAGTGCTTCCTCTCTGGCCTCTCGTACCTGTCCTAAATCGTTGGCGATAGACATCAAAGCTTCTTCAATTTCTTGATGACCTTTATATAAGGCGCTTAGTGCATCAGCTCGCGCCACCCATTTTGTTTGAGAAAGACTTCTTAAAACTTTTTTTTGGACCTAAATGAGCAGTCAACACACTCCATCGATGAGAAGATACCAAAAAAAGTTAAACAATTTTTGAATAATATCAAAGAATTTGGTTGCTTCTAAGACACACCCAGCGGCATGCACTCCTACCAAGTTTAATGAGTACCCTGCACATGGTACAAAAGTGACAAATTTACATTTTTCTTTTATTCTTGACTGCAGACAAAAAAACTTTCCTGACATATTTGCCGTGTTGTAGCTTTGGCATCTGCAATCTGTTATCGAAATGTCATGATCCGCCAAAAACTTCAGTATGGTTTCCGCTAAATAATCAGATCTATGTTCGTTAATTGGAATAAAGTCCAAAAACCTTTCAACAGGCTCGTGATCTTTTACGTAACGAATAATAAATGTTAATTGATCAACATGAGAAAGATCGGGTGTACTATCAAATATTTTGCCATTGTGACTTCTTTTACAATAGTTTTCAAAACCTGTCTTCCCATGACATGAATAAATTAATTACAGATATTTGCTGAAAGATAACACGCATGACCACTTCCTGGATTTCCAAATTTGCTTAAATGATCTGCGAGAAACGGGTCAAACCCGCTAAGCAACTCAATGCATCCCAAATAATTCCCGTTATTGGGAGATTCGAGGATCTCCTTGTCACCTCGAAGGCGCGAAATGGAAGCCCTCTCGAAGCTAAAAACTTTACAACAGCTACAATCCGCTTCAACACATTTCTCCAGTAACTTACTTCATTTTGATGTTGTGATATTAATTCAGTATTTACTCTACCTGCCACTTTTTTCGTGATATGTAGGCCATCATAGATTGTCTATGGGAAGAACTGCCTTCATGTGAAATAATTATTTGATTGATGTGTTTCCAATCGCTACATCGACTTGGAGAGCATAGATGAACGTCACAAGGGTTAAATAAACAGCATGAAAAGCAAAATACCGAATTTTTGGAAGGAGAATATAGCAACCATTTTCTTTCGACGTGTTCATTATTCTTCAATTTTCGAGTGAATAATTCCTTATTGAAATATCTTGCTTTCAATCTATGTATTTCTATCTTTGTAGACTTTATGTGAATTGGAAAAGTCAGAGTTCTTATTTTGAAAATAAGCAGGTCCCTTCCTTAAGTGATGTTAAGTGATGTTTCAGCAATTTGGAGGCCCCTAGTCCAGTGGTAAAGAGGGGTCTGGTTAGCTGTGGTACTTACATATTATGATTTCGTCGATAATGTACATTAGGATCTCATTGTTCAATATTATGATACGATTTTGAAGCACGGAACAAAATGGCATACAGATAAGCACTGTCTTTAGAGTATTGTGGTCATTTGTTCTTATTGCATAGTTGCTATTGCACAAATGTTTTATCCTGTGTCAAGGCTGCTTTCATCGAAATTGTTGGTAATTGAAAGTTGTGGACTTGGAACTTGGAACTAGTTGAAGTGGTAGTATTGCTTTTAGTTCTGTTTCTGTTTGTAGTTGCGTTGGCGAGAAAATAAATCAAAATGCTGTGTTTGCGGGCATCTTTATTATATAAGTGTAAGCATAAATGGTTTTGGTGACAAGTTCCAACTTCCGCGAGTGTCAAAAGATATTCAATAAATATTACTTGGACATCAGGAAGAACTTTCTTCTTGTTGTTCTCAACATCCTCTATATTCTGATCGATCTCGGAGTAATCGGAGCGTCGTTTGTTGGTCAACAAGCCATTCTTTGAAACCTGCACGCAGCATATTACCGAAAACACCAGGATAACTTTCATTTAGCATTTTTACTGACTAATGAACTTTTATTTTAAGCGAAAATAAATATCACAAAAAATACTTGCCACAAAGCAAATACATACATAATATGCAATATTTTGTAACTAAATTGCAACATAATGTGTTAAAATGTTAACACTTGAAAAATACCTACAAACAAAAAACAACAACAAACAAACATATCAGTTTCGAATGTAGCCATGTATATATTTTATAGGCATTATGATTTATTCGGGTTAAACAAATCAAATATTTTACTATCGATTTTCTGTTTCCAACCAGCTAAATTTTGGAAGCGTATACAATCGTATCTCGATACATATGTATATAATTTTCAACTTCCACTAAAATTAAAGGACTCTCAAAATATGTATAACTAAACAATTAAACAAAAAAATATCCTAAGGGGCCAATTATAGAAGCTATCATTAAAATGTTAAACTGAAATTTTGTATTGTTGATTTTAAGACGAACATTGTATGTTTCAAATCAAGCTAATGAATTTTTTAATGCAAAAAATAATTTAGCTACGTTTGTACATATACTTCTTATATAGATAGATAGATTTTATTTCGAAATAATTTATACAGAGCCTATGACCGCACGTTTTACAATTCAGAGATTTGGAAGTCGTAGTCTTACTTCTAATTATTGAAAGTTATTTATATGCAATTACAAAATTGGTTTAAAGGAAAATACGGTAAAAAACCTTTATCTGAATGGAAACAAAAATAAAGAGAAAAAAATAACAATATTATGTGTTTCAATATAATAACACACTACACACAAATTATTATCAATGATTAATGCTCACATTATATATTTTATAAATTGTAGTAAGCAAAAAAATAACTGGAAAGTTTTTAGTAACATAAAACGTAATAAACAATCAAATAATTAAAATAAATAACTTAATTAAAGAAAGACTAAAACATTTTATAATTTTAGAGGACGAATGCATGTGTTAGTAATAAGCAATAAATAAATGAATATATAAATAAATAAATAAATATATAAATAATGTCAAAAACATAGAACTAAAGAATTAAATTAGAATTAAAAAAATGCGACCGCCAACCCCCACGCTGGCCCAATGGTTCGACTTACTATTCGGGTAACTATTATTGAATTTGAAATTAAATGAATTTATTATTCTTAGAAATTAATCCGTCTTCGATATAAATTCGTGCGTATGCTTTTAGATCTAACTTAAGACTGCCAATCGTGTATCCCACGATGCACCGAGGTTCGGTGGCAATATCAAGGTCAGCCTATTGCAAATATGCTGACATTTCCATGCTGGTCAGTGGCCAGCTAATTCCCCGGCAGCATAAGTATACAATGTCATAAAATGAACAAAGGTATATTAAAAAATATAATTAAATGGATAAATTATAACAAAAAGCAGACGAAGTAAAAACTAAAGTTAATTGAATTGATATTATATTAACAAAGTTTTTTCAAGTTGTTTTATGAGAGCCTTATCACAGGTATTATTAAAATTAACCGTGAGCCTGCGAATCCTTTCAGGAATTAATTCAACACCCGCTCTCCTGTGATGGTCAAGGGTAGAATGATGTCAAGTAAGATTAAGCATCATTCTTAAAATTTTATTTTGCGAAATCTGTATTTTTTGTATATTTTTTGCAGCATGCTCATGCATGCCCATATAATAAGATTGACTGAAAAATCACTTTATGTATTAAAATTTTATTGTCATTTGTAAGTGAATACCTTCTGTTTATAAAGGGAAAGCATCTTAATTGCAATGCTCATTTTCTTTAGAGTTTAATTTATATGGTGGCTAAAGGTGAAGCTTATTATTGGGAAAATAGTAAGCTTTTCTTTTTCGCGAGAAAAAAATGGCTTGCAACTTTTCAGTATTCAATTTAATCTTCCATTTTCTATAATATTTGTTCAAAATTTCAATTGCATTTTTTAAGTTATTCTCAATATTGAGAGCAAACTCATGCGATAAAAAAATTGCAGTGTCATCAGCAAAAATAGTTGATTTACAATACGGAAGTGTTGGAAAATCCGAGGTATATAGGTTGTACAACGACGGTCCCAGACACGATAATCAAAACATAATGTGATAGAAACACTACAATTCACATGAATTTAGAAAATTCTACCTGACAAAAGACTTTGAACTAACTTACACAAATATAGCGGAAAGTCAAAGTTTATCATTTCATATACTGATCCATTATGCCAAACAGAATCGAAAGCTTTCTTTATACATATACTACATTAAAATAATTCCTTGTGCCCGATTTTGTAGAATATAATTACAGATTCTTTTTATGTTATGAGAAGTGTTGTGAAAGCGTCTAAATCCGAATTGTTCATCAGGAAAAATGTTTTCATTTTTCAGACATTTCAGGTGGTTTTCCTGCCTTTAATATGGGTACAACCTTCGCTTTTTTTCAGACATTAGGAAAATATTGAAATTTAAGGCGTTGATAAGAAATGTTAAAAACTTTATTCCAACTCAGGGTTGATGTTTTAAATAAATATTTTTTATAAGATCCAGCCATCCTGATTTTCGATTCAGATAGCAGTCAATAATTTTGCTGATGCTATTTTCTGTAACGAATGGATTCAATGGTGTCTCTTCAACGTTACTATCCAAATTTTGGATAGTATTAATCACCTTATCATTTGTTCATTTGTTTCTCTGTTACATAGGTTTTGTGACACTAAATAATTTAACGTAATGTTCCTTTAGCAAGTTCGTTTATTTTTTCAAAATCTGTCCTTGTTACGATTTTCAAGTAACTGGTTTGATATACATATGTATGTAAGTTTGTTAAAGTGAGAAACCATACTTCGCGAGAAAAGCTGGCGATATCTTTGCCAATTTCTTCTCTGTAAATTTCTCACTTTAATCAGTTTAAAAATATGAAGGGAAAGCTCTTTCTTAACTCGCTTAGGGCTGCTTTCGTCTATAGAAGACAGAATGGTTTGTGTAAAGTTGTGGACTCGACTAAGAGTCGACATCACCTTTGAAGGTCAGTGAAGACATTTTGAAGTTTCATATTTATTTATTTTTTGCAATTTCCAGTTGGCATTTTTCAAAACTTGAAAATATTGCACTTTTTTCTCACCCGACCATAAAAGATCACAGGATTAATGGTCTGAACTAAGAGCTATATTTCTTAAATTAATTTTTATTGTTATACTGACAGAAATATATACGCAAGTTATGCATTCGTGCAGATTAAAAAATTGAGATAATAATCAAACACTACATTACGACGATACAAACATAATTTAGTTAGTATTTTGAACAACAGCCTGAACGGTTGGGCAAAGCTTCTTCGAATTTCGAAGATAAGGTTATTTTGTCATTCTTAAGAGGAATGTTTACAATTTTTTTTGGCTCAAATATTAACTTTTCATGCCATAAACCATTTGGTTTGGTAAAAACGGTAATTTTTTATTCGACTTTCTCGAGAACTGGTTAGCCAATTTCAATCAAAATTATTTTTGAATACAAGTTTTTTTTATTGAATTTTTAATAATTAATTTTTTTTTTGAATATCAATATTTTGAAAATGGTCTAGTGATTTTTTTTAATGAAGGCCATTGGTGTGCTTGATTTTGCATTCTTGAAATATAAAAAAAAGATGTTTAACAAAAATCTTCTTTTTAAACTGTGTTCGATTTTGGAAAAAAATCGTACACTTATTCACATGTCTTAGGCCCGCTTGCTAATACGATACTTAATATTAGATAATATAAATATTTATGTTCAACTTAAGCGCTTATAAGAAAAGAAATTAAATGACGTTTAAATTAAATAAAACCATTACATCAATTTATTTAAAAATGTTATTCGACGATGTGACCGTGACCGTGATATGAGCAAGTACGTGCGATCCAGTCGTGCAATTTATTTTATTAAACAAATCGAATTAAATGCGAAAATTAATTCAAAAGAAATACCCCCTCAACAAAAATTGTAATGCGCGACTTTGATACAAAAACCATCGCTCACGAAGGGATAGTGCTAAGGAGGATCTCCATTTGAACCACAATCAAACTTGACATTACGATCATAGAGAAACCTTAAGAAGCTAGTGACAAAATATGGGGTGTTGCTGTGTCATGTTAATAGTTGATATTATCTACATATACAAAATATGACTATTATTTATGTATTCTACGTCAAAATCATATTTGAACACTAAGAAGTCCTTCGAATTTCCATGTTTTTTTTTACGTTGCCATCACTGCCTGACTCGGTCATATGGTGTTTTATTGGTACCATTTGATTGCTTTTGAAAAGCCCTTTCCAACCGTATAGATATGAAGCTGCAATACCAAACTGTATCCCCCGATTTTGTTATCATTCCTTTTTTTTTAATTGCCTCCCTATGAAAGCCATTTTAAAGACGTATTCACGTCAAAAATGTCTGTCAGCTTGTCTGTTCGTTAGTATGTATTACGATCTGCAGCGAAAAGCTAATGTGATTATCTTCAAATTAAGTATGTGTGTTTCTTTGGAATTCCGTAGTGGTTTTTTTTTAAATTTATTCCCACACTGTTTGAATTTCAACGAATATAATTCCGAAAAATAGCTTATAGCCCAGGAAGCAAAAACATGGCTTCATATAAAATTATAAATAATTCTAATAGACTTTTAACTTTTATAATGTTCTTCTTCATACTTCGGCACAATTTTTCGGAAAAATTCCCACCTCTATGCGTTGAACAAAAAATAAAAGGCACGACTGGGTCGCACGTACTTGCTCCCGTGTGCTAATCCTTTTTAGGTACAGGCGTCTTTTTGACAAAGATTTAATTTTAATTTTTTTTTGACGTGCAACTTCTTTAGAATCGTTGTGGTTTGAAGCTCGAACGAACATGCGTCACGATAAAGGGATAAGCACATAAATATATTGTTAGCTTTTGAATTTTTTTAATGTATTATCTTTCCACTTGCTGCTTACTGTTTATAATATAATTTGCTAATAGAAAAATATAAGGGACTTTTTTCAGTTTATTTTTCATTTTGGTATGGAAAAAATTGAACAACTGGAATAAAGATTCGTCGGAATCAGCAGTATGGCAATAATGCTAGGTAAAGGGAAGTATATAAGTCCCAATAACAATAATTTACTTTTTGAAATCAAATTAATTAAAATAGCTTAATTATGTTTGATGGATCGATAAACGTATGATGTGGGTAGGTATTAATGGAATTTATTAAGGATATTATTTACCTATAATAAGGTTGGAAGGAAGGTAGGTACTAAATATAAAATACACGTTCAAACTACTGTTAAGCGAGTAGGTATAGCGACAATATTAAAAGTTAACACAGTGGTTTTGTTTATTTATAGGAAGGTGTAAACTTTTGTTTTCTCGATTGAAATTTTTGCATTCAGTAGTAATCGAATAATTCTTTTTATTTGTTAGTTGTTTTTGTGTGTTTATCATAGGGTCATTATTTATTCTGTGTGCTTTTATGATGATGAAATGCTTTAAAATACGTAGGTATGTATGTAGGTTGTCACCTTCTTTTATTTGACTAATGGCTAGGGCTTAGCCGAGCAATATGAAATAAAATTTGGGGGAAATTTTTTTATGAAATCAAAAAAACACTATTCATAACGTTTTTTGGAAAAAATGTTGTAAGCCATCTTATGTCTTTTGCTGTTTTATATTTTATGAATTTTTCATTTCAAAATCGTTCGACCAGTTTTTAAAAAAAAAATGTTTTTTTTGAAAAACTTTTCGAAAACATATTTTAAATTTTTTTTTGAGTATGTCAATTCAAAGAAATCTATAGCTTATACTAGAAGAAAAAATTAAAAAAAAAATCTAATAAACCATTTTCAAAATATTCAAAAAAGAAAATATTTTTTTTAAAAAATTATTAAAAATTAAAAAAAAATGTTTTTGAAAATTTTAAAAAGCAATATTATTTAAATCATAAAGCTCTACATATTTAAATCCGTTAATTAATTAACGAGAAAGTCTGATTTTAAAAAACCGGTCATATGGGAGGTACCGTTATAAAACTTTTTCTGAAAAATCCATTAAAATTAAAAGATGGATTTTGCACAGAAAACATCATTCTGAAAGTTTTATCAAAATCGTAGGAGCCGTTTTCGAGAAAAATAAGTTTTTCATTAAAAGTTATATGGCAGGTACCGTTAGTTTTGGAGCTAGAATGCCAATTCCAAAAACTGTCGGGTAGAGCACTCTAAAAATATTATATACCAAGTTTGAATCAAATCGGCCCAACCGTTTGGGCTGTAGATATCGATACGGACAGACAGACAGACAGACAGACAGACAGACAGACAGACGGACGGAATTTCCGGACCCACTTTTTTTGACTTCTCTATCATCGTAATGGCATGTTTGATTGTTGGAATTTTTTTTTTTTTTTTACGAATGCATAACTTGCCTTATAGTCCCTATAAATCGCAAGTAAAAAACAACGGTACATTAGTTTTAAGGTTTCATCACTTTTTTGAATTTTTGAAATTCTTAAAATGGCTATAACTTTGGATATAAAATATTTAGAAACAAGCTTTGTATGGGAAATTATCTGAGAATTTATGGTTGTTTAAAGATAAAATATATAAAATATTTTATGCCATTACAAAAACCCGCTTTTGATATTTCAAAAAAGTAACACATTGACTTCCCTCCTTGTGTGTAAAAAAAAAACTTCTAATATTTAAAGGATTACTTTCAGTATTGAAAACCGGTTTTATAATTATAAAAAAAAATTAAAAATGTTACCAGTGTTCTAGCAGATGTTTAAATCTGCTCTATGCATCATTTTAAGTGAGATTTATGCGAATTAATTGAGATATGCACCTTTATCTCGTTATTTAGATGTGCTAAGTAAAAGATTCTTACACTGACAGATAGGTATTGAATCCAGCTATCCGGTCCATATATCCCGAAAGAATAACTGCTCCTAAAGGAGCGGGTTGAAGGGTCGCGAATTCATGTTTTACTCAAGCACTAACACGCTTATATCTCGTTATTTAGAGGCCCTAGGTGAGTGATTCTTGCATTGTCAAATAGGTATTAAGTTCAACTATCATCCATGGCTCTGCTTAAAATATAACTATGTCTCCAAGAGCGAACTGAAGAGTCGTGTGTCAGAAATTTTGTTTGTTCACTCAAGCCTTCAAATGCCTATATCTTGTTACAAGGAAGTCCTAGGTAATTAGTTTGTTCACTATTGTATATAAGTATAGATTTGCCGAAAAAAATAATTGCACCTACAGGAGCAGGTTGAAGGGTCGCAAGTCAGAAAATATTTTGTTCACTCAACATGCCTATATAATGTTAGAGGTCCTAGCTTAAGGCTGGGTGTACCTCAGACCAGAGCTCAAAACTCAAGTAAACGTACTTGTATTTGTATGTATTAGTGCACAAATAAAATTCTCTTTTTTCCGTGCTCTAAGCTCAAAGGTTCATACAAACTTCAGATGAGGAGCATGGACGTTTTAAAACATAAATATTCTTTCTCTTCGTATCGCACAGAATATGAATGTGCACTTTTTTCCTTGCGTTTATTTGTTTTCGATCCTCAGGAGCGATGACGACGCGACGACCACGAAGAAATGATATGCATGGGCATGGGCACTAACAACAAACCTACCTTCCTCTGGCCTAACTCTAGAAATAATTAGAAATGAAATGACCTTTTTTTTGTTTTTTGTGATGTTCGTCCTTTCTGTGGCTCTCCTAGTCCATAATGGTGTGCCTAGGAATTTGTTGTATTTTTACTTGCGATTTATAGGGACTATAAGGCAAGTAATGCATTCGTAAAAAAAAAATCTAACAATCAAACATGACATTACGATGATAGAGAAGTCAAAAAAAGTGTGTCCGGAAATTCCGTCCGTCTGTCTGTCTGTCTGTCTGTCTGTCCGTATCGATATCTACAGCCTAAACGGTTGGGCCGATTCGTGGTCACGAAGTATGAAACTTCTTCGAAACGTCGGGTAGAAATAAATAAGAAAATATTTCTTATAACGCGGTAAGTTCCGAAAATAAAAAACTTTATCTAATATGAATATCGTCCGCGAAAATAAAAACCTAAAATCTCATATTGGTACATAGTATTTTTATTTAAGCCGTTTAGGCTGCAGCTCGTTATACATACTGACAGACAGACAGAAATTGTTTTCCACTTGCCACAATGTCATATACAAAGTCTCTATCGTTAGTAATAACAGCGCAATTATCGTTAACATGGGCCAAGGTACGCCAAAGTAAGCCTTTTCTTAAATTAAAAAATTGAGAATAGAATATACCCGAGAATTATGTCCTAAAATCTTGAAAACGAATTAAGGGTATAGAAGAGCATAAGTAAGAAAAGTAGACATATAATTATCCACAAATGTGTAAAAAAAAATCCCCAAACCGCTGAAATAAAAAAAAGTTGTTGCTATTGTTATTTTGCTTATAATTTTGTGTGACCATTTTTCGTATTCAATTCGAATCTGTTTTATTTTTGGAGCTTCCTTTCTCTAGCTTTCAAGTAATTTTTCAGTTTAAAAATTGGACCGTTTTTATGGGTAATTTTTCATTGGAGCCAAATTTCACGTACCCATTCAGGTCATGTCATTCTTCTACGTATGTATATGTTGTATACTCCTTGAATCTGTCAAATATCTTTGATCTGGTAAACATATATGTACATATTTAAATGTATACCTACATTATGTATATCGCTCATACTAAACACCAGAAAAATTATTTTATTTCCAAACTCCAAACCAAAATATATTTTTTTGCATAGAAAACGAAATGAACGTAAAAAACTTCACAAAAGAAACCATTCAATTTGCATACCTTACTTTCTTGCTTTTTTCCACATGTTCTTTTTTCCCAAAAAAAAAATACTACTCCTGGCATGAGTGTGGCACCAAACGCCTTCCTTTTCTGTAAAATGATCCATAAACCAAAAAAAACTGTCACACGAAAAAAACAGGCCCTTTAAAAAAACTACTTCCCACCGCAATCACCCTACCAATAATATGTATCCCTTCACCCATCCGTCAGTCTCAGTAGAATTGGAAATGACAAATGAGGCAACCAAAATCAGAGACTGAAAAACAAAAAATATCAGAACCAGCCAGGGTAGAGACTAGAGAGTAGAAAGCAGAACAAATGTAATAACAACAACTAAAAATATAAGAGAACAAAGTAAAAGAGCTGAACAGCACCAAATTCTGCTGCGGAAATTGTTCGAACTACAAATTTATTAGTGTGCGTTAGCAATGAGCTTTCTATGGAAAAAACGCAAATAAGACCAATTTTTTAAAAATTAATACAAAAAAACTATTATTGTTACATACATACATTTTTAAGTCGACATAAAAAGATAAAATGTTGAAAAAAAAATAAAAAAAATAAACCAAAGTTATTAGAACGTTACTTTCTTTATAAAGTCAATCGATATTTTAGCTTTTTTAATCAGCGATTAGAATGTTAAAAACAATATTTTTTTAAAAAAAACTATAGTTTTACTGCCGAACTTGAAAACTGAGCTTTCAGATAAAATTAATAATAAAATTGAACTTCGAAAACCATAGAAAACATTCACAAAGATTTTTTTATAATAATTTTTGTTGTAAATATTTGAGTTGGTCTTTTTATTTATTTTTGTTTCGATGAATTATATTGAAAATTGATGAAGTGACACCTATTCAAACACGGTAAAATCGATAAAAATGCGTCTGATTCGATGAATTTTTTTTTCATACAAAATTAAGTCTTATTTAAAAAAAAAAAATTGTTTTACTCCCGGTATTGACTCAATTCAATTTTAAAACAAAAATAAAAAAGTTAAAATTACTAAGAAAAAAACCCCAAGATTTAAGATTAGAGAAAAAGAACGATAAATTTATATCTTTTTATGATCTCTAACTTGCAATTTTGGAAAATAAGAAATTATTATAATGAACATATTGAGTTTTGTATGTAAACTAAATATTAAAATTTATTTTGTTAAAATATCTTCTAAAATTAAAAAGTTATCCGTCAATTTGTTAACAAACATCATTTTTTTCGAGGTACACCCAGCCTTAATATACTTTACATTATCAGATAGGTTTTAAGTCCAGCTACCTGATCCATACACCAAAAATGTTTTGAAAAAATGTAAATATTTTGTTCACTCAAGCTTTCACATGCCTATATCTCGTTATGATGAAATCCTAGCTGAGTATTTTTTGCATTGTTAGATAGGTATTGAATCCAGCTATCTGATCCATGCCTATAGTATAAAGTCTTTTGAAAATATAATTGCGCCTATAGGAACAGGTTGAAGGGTTGCGTCAGAAAAAAACGTATGTCAAGCTCATTAAACTCCGATTTATACAGCATTGTCAAATGGAGTAATAGCAATCGTGTGGAGTTTAATGCTTCGAAAACTCAATGCTGTCTTATGTCGTTAAAGCTTAACATACCCCGCATGCCATTGTCCATGGATGGCACTTACATTGAAGAAACCGAAAAACTTTCAGTACTCGGTATGTCTGTCAACGACGACCTCCGTTGGAACGATAATATACTTGAGATAGCTAAGAATGCTGCTAAGTGCTTAGCTTTTCTGTATCGGTGTAAGTATTTTTTTCCCCCTTCTGATCTGGCTACAATTTATAAAGCGTTTATATACGCCTAAAACTTGAGTATAACCCACACCTCTGGGCAGGTGCTTCTGAAGCATCGCTTCACCTGCTCGATAGAATACAAAACATTGATAGGAAATAGAACTGCCGCTGAAACAATTGCTCTTCTCGAACACCGGCGCAATGTTTCATGCCTTTCCTTATTTTACCAATTCTTTTATAAAAAATGTTCACTCGAGGTAGCCAGCTGCATTCCTCCCCTTGAAAATTTCGCCCGTGACTCTCGTCTTCCTAGGAATGCTCATCAGTTCACCCTTGAGCCCAATTTCGGACGTACCGTAAAATATAGGGATTCTTTTTTTAACCGTACAACACGACTTTGGAATGGTTTATTCAAAACCAATGTTAATCGACACCTTCTTTCCCTCCCTCCCTAATATTCCTATGCTCGCGCAGTGCGTTTTAACACTATAAGGGCAACACACAAATCCCACAAATCTTCTGATTTGTAGGAACTATTTCGGGTTCTTCCATTCAACTTCGCTACTTTTGCACTAAATACACCTTTAATGTTAATGGGCAAAGGATAGGTACTAAGTTTTTTGGAATAAAATATCCTGTATTTGTTTAGGTATAAATGAAAAGAAAATACTATGCAAACTTGAAAAGCCACCAACTCCCCCCAATTCGAATTACTCTGTCACGTCACAAACCCAAACGTTTTATAATATGTATCCACCATGAAAAGACAGGATATTTTTTTTTGGATTACATGCTAATATTCCTCTTTTTGAAGAGCAAGAGTTGTGCATGAAAGTATTTTGATAGAGTGAGGGTCCTTGAAAAAGATTTGTTGACTTTTTGTGACAGAAAGAATGCTATGTCATTATATGTGTACAAAAAAAAACAAAATCCTGAGGGGAAAATCTTATAGCACACAAAATATATGTTTGACGTGGCACACACTAGAGATTTGGTTGATGTTAAAAACTTATGGTTTTTGTGTACCTCGTTTTCTGGGATTTTAGAAACTTGGGAGGTGCTCAGACCATTAATTAGGTAAATACGTTTAAGAATACCCGGCATTATGTTGTCAAGTAGAGACTAATGTTGAAAATATGATCCATCATTAATCGCAACCAACCATTATTTTTTTTTTTTCAAAAACACTTATTCTCGGCTGTTGTATTATACGCAAAAGTCCTTGAATGTATCTACATACATCCACATAGTCTATTTTTGAATAATAAACCATGCGAAAATGCTCCCCTGAAGACACACATTAAGCTAATGTTTTATGTTACCGTATAGAACTCGCGCGTCGTAGACGGTTGTTAGAAAAGCTTAACGCCTGCTTCACTCTCTAAATCCCATTATCAAGTTTTCCAGAACCCTTAAAATACATCAATAAATTACCCAAGGATATAATGTCCTTCTCGAAAGAGGCCATCTCATAAGTTTTCGATCCCCCACGCCCTAACTACCCATCAACACCCACACTTCGATTCTTGAGATCATGCAAAAATTAAGTAAATTTCAAGGAAATGTCTTTCGGTATATCTCTTACCCGCTGGGTGGTGTTGTTTCTTTTTTACGAATCCTAGTTAAATTCAATTAACATCCATCAGTTGTGGATGCCATAGGACGACACGATGGCGCTAACGACGAATAACAACCGTGCACACACATTTATGGTGGCGACTTTGATAGTGTTGATGAAAACGACAACCAAAACCAAAGCGAAAACGAAGTAGACCCGTGTTAGAACATTTTATAATCCCAAAAATGTGGAGCAGATAATAATTAGAACGCCATTAGTAGATTAAAACCTGTGGGCACACTTTAAACGACAAATATAACGGTTTTATGTAGGTACGTACACATGTATATTTTTTTTCTACCGCAAATGCATGCATGCAAGTGTAAGCGCACATTTATGTTGCAGGTATGTGTGTAGTATATTGACTGCGGTTTTTATTGTGCAATTTTTAGGATAATTTTTTTCACAAATGGGTTGAGATTAAGATGTTTTCACTGTTTACTTTTTTCACTTAACAATAAACACTGGAACGGATATAAAATATGTTACACTGCAACTGAATACTTTTTTGAGAAATTTTTCGTTTGCTGTAAGTTTCTGTATCCGTTTTATCCTTTTTTTCAGCAAAGAAATGAAGAGTGGGCTGGTTTTCTCACAATTTTCACACAAGATGTCATTTTTTTCAAGAAGAGGACATATTTTCCGTTGACATTATTGTTAAAAAAGGAGGGATGGTTTTATAGGTAAATTGATTTTGTATATTTTTTTTAAACTATTTTTTTTTTAACAGAATAGTGGGTCCAGCGGATTTGAATGAAGGTACAAAACTGGGTTCAAAACGCGTAACGTGGATCTCTATCCCTGCAGACGTTTTATTATGAATGTCACCGTAACATAAGACTATAACGAAGAAATGAAAATGGAGTACTGCGAATGTTCAATGTCTGCACAGAGCGCTTTGTGGGCATTTAAGGGTGCTCAATTTTCTCTCACGGGAATATGGTATACTCATTGCTCATGTCCTTTATTAAATTTCAGTCGTAGTAGGAGTAGGACCCGTTAGAAATTGGTATTTTCTCGTGTCCTCAATTTGTATAAAATAGAGAAAATAGCGCAGGCGTTTTCCTTGCGTCAACGATCCTTATAGATAAAATTAGTTTTCTGTTTCTTGGGCTGATTCTCTCGCAAATGCATAAAATGGAAGGTATTGTGCAGAGTTTACTTCGTATGACGGTATATTTGCCAACGGATTTGTGATTTCTTGAAGACCAGATGTAGGATTGTAGATACTTACTTAAATATGAATGGAAACAATTGCCTGGAGAAAAGAGAGTGGTTCAAATGGGGTCAGTGTGTTTGAAATCGACTCGTATGAAGATGCGCCTAAGTAAACAAATATATACCTACCTACAGAAAAGCTCGTCTTATCAGACTGGAGCTGGTGCTATAAGAAATATTATGTATATGTAGGTACATATATATCGTTCATTTCCAACAGAAAAAATATGTGTCAGTTTGACATGAATCTTGACACTAATGACATATGGTAAACAGGAAATGTTTGGTGTTAAGTTGATTTTCTGTTTGAAATTAAAATTGAGATATGACACCTCAAGCTAAATAGCATGATGTTTGTAAAAAATGTTTGCAGCCAGCAACGCCGTCTTCTGCTGATAGAGACGAGAAAGGCAAGCAAATAAACTGAAGTTTCTGGAGAAACCTAAATAATTCGAACCGAGCTATCAGGACATGCCAATATGAACAAAGGCGCAGGCGATTCCAGGACATATGAATAAAACGACAATAACACGATATCACAATAATTAAGACTATAGGGTAAAAATTTTACAAAGAGTAAAATCTTTCGTACGTTCCATCCTGCAACACCCTCAATTTTTGTTGCCTCTTTTGTATATCGTTCATTGTGTTTTGCTCATACTTATCCGAAATGGTCAATGAGATGAGATGACAGTTCATTGATTGTATTTTACTCATACTTTTCCGAAATGTCCAGTGAGATGAAAGTTCAAACTTGTAGGCATTGTCAAAGGAAGGCGGAAAATTTCTCTCTCTATAATATTGTTTTTTTTTTTTATAATTAACGCGCGCACAAGGGACTATTTGTTTCCCTTTTAAGGTAACACACTGCGCGTGCGCGGGCATTAGGAAGATAGGGAGGGGAGAGATAGGAGGTGTCGATTAACATTGGTTTTGAATGTTTGCAGATCAAAATGGCAAGGAAAATCTCGCCGGGCTGAAACAATTGCTCTTCTCGAACACCGGCGCAATGTTTCATGCCTTTCCTTATTTTACCATTTCGAGGTAGCCAGCTGCATTCCTCTTCTTGAAAGTTTCGCCCGTAATACTCGTCTTGCTAGGAATGCTCATCAGTTCACCCTTGAGACCAATTTCGGACGTACCGTAAAATATAGGGATTCTTTTTTTAGCCATACAACACGACTTTGGAATGGTTTCAGTTCTATTTCCTATCAATGTTTTGTATTCTATCGAGCAGGTGAAGCGATGCTTCAGAAGCACCTGCCCAGAGGTGTGAGTTATACTCAAGTTTTAGGCGTATAAACGCTTTATAAATTGTAGCCAGATCAGAAGGGGAAAAAAACTTCTTACACCGATACAGAAAACCTAAGCACTTAGCAGCATTCTTAGCTATCTCAAGTATATTGTCGTTCCAACGGAGGTCGTCGTTGACACACATACCGAGTACTGAAAGTTTTTCGGTTTCTTCAATGTAAGTGCCATTCATGGACAATGGCATGCGGGGTATGTTAAGCTTTAACGACATAAGACAGCATTGAGTTTTCGAAGCATTAAGCTCCACACGATTGCTATTACTCCATTTGACAATGCTGTATAAATCGGAGTTTAATGAGCTTGACATACGGTACCGTTGCAATTGAACGTCCGAAGGCGAAGGACGTGAATCATCAAACGAATATGAAAAGCTGAGGGTAGAGTCGTCAGCAAAACAGTTAAGTGGATTAGAAGTAACAGACAGAAGATCATTTATGAAAAATGAGGAAAAGATTCGGAGACAAAACGGAGCCCTGGGGCACACCAGCATTTATTTTGTGGGAATCAGACTTGAATCCGTCCAATACAACTTGTATTGAACGGTCCAGAAGATAGCTTCTAATCCAACGAACAAGAGTATCGATCCTAAAAACACGCATTTTCGATAAGAGAGCTTCATGCCAACCTCTATCAAATGCCTTGGAGATATCAAGAGCAATAATCTTACTTTCACCAAAGCGATGTAAAGATTTGTTCCACTGTTCGGTCAGATATGCCATTAGATCACCAGTGGAACGGTTGCTGCGGAAGCCATACTGACGGTCATGGAGAAGCTTAAGATAATCGAGATATTCCTTAAGCTGACGGTTAATCAGCGTTTCCATGACCTTAGGAAGGAGGGATGTTAGTGCTTTTGGTCGGTAGGAGGAGGGGGAGGCTGGGTCACCTTTCTTAGGTACAGGCTGGACAAAATCTGTTTTACATCGTCTAGGAAAGATTCCAGAAGAGTAGGAGCGATGGAAAAGCTTACGCAGTGGCTTTGCCAGTGTGGAAGAACACTTCTTCAAAAGAATCGGGGGTATACCAACCGGGTGTATATCGAAATTTTTGAGAACTCTTGCTACTGTACGAGTGCGGAAAAAAATCTGTCCCATTGAAAAATTTACATTCTCAAGTACAGGAGGGGCAACGTTGCTGTGAGGCAGCGTGTAGCTGGCAACGAAATGGGCGGCGAGCAAGTTTGCCTTCTCTTAAGAGTAAACAATTGGTTTGTTATTGTCGATGAGCGTTGGAACCGAAGATGTTGAGGAGTTTTTAATATTTTTTACAAATGACCAAAAATTTTTACTGCCTTTGGGACACTACAGAATTTTTTGCCGTAATTTTTGGTCATGCAAAAATTTGGTTCTTTCAATAACGGAGTTGCATGAGTTCCTTGCTTGTTTGTGCTTTTTCCGATTTTCCTCTGTAGGGTTGGCTTTGTAAGATATTCAGGCCGTCCCAGTTGGCTTTCTCGTATTGCCAAACGGTCCTGATGGGAAGTTTTTCTTTAACTGGATGGGTGGAGGATGAGAAATTAGCTGAAATGATACAATGGTTTGAAGTGCCAAATGGAGAAGTTACACTAATGGTATATTTATCAGGGTGAGAAGTAAGAAACAGTTCAAGAATATGGGCGGTTTGCCCAGCAACATCCGGTATACGCGTTGGCACATCGATCAGTTGGGTAAGGTAATGCAACCCGGCAAAGAGTTCGACATACCTTCCTATGGGTGTTGTCTGACCAAAGCAGCGGAGCCAATTGGAATTGTGTACATTGAAATCGCCCGTAATAACGATTTAAGTGCGAGGACAAAGGGAAACAATTTTCGAGATGGAATAAGACAGTGCATCAAAATCGTTACAAGTCGAATTACTGTCAAGATTTGGACTCCTGTAAATAAAACAATAATGAATGACATGCTTGCGGACAGTGAATTTGAGCCATAAGAAGTTTAAGTCCGTGTTGGAACATTGCCCACATTGAGGAAGGCTCTGGCAAGCAATATCATTCCTAACATAGACCACGAGACCATGATGGAAAAATTGTAATGGCACCAAGCTATACTCTGATAAATCAGTATTTACTCCAACCTAGGTTTCACTTAATGCCAAAACAGCTGGCCTGTATTGAACAGTGTAGACATATACATGAAAGAAATTCTTTCTTAGGCCGCGAACATTAGAATATACGACACGAAAATCACTTACCATTTAAAAATACATACTTACATACAAAACACTCTATGGTCAAGACCCTTGTTAACATGATTCCTTGTTTTGATTTTTTCTTCAGTTTACCTTTATAGGAACTACATATAAAGCAAGTTTAGGATTCGTGCATTTATACAAAAATTTGAGATAACAATCAAACATGGCATTACGATCATAGAGAAGCCTAAAAAAGTTTGTTACAAAAAAATGTCTGTCTGTCTGTATGTTTTTTTTATTTTTGAAATTTCAATTTTTTAAAACTATTCAAAACATTTTTTCTTCAATTTTGTGATTGGCGTTATATAAATAAACTCTAAAAAAAACAAAAAAAAACAGGATTTTTATTTTTAAAATAGTTTTTCATAAATTCTTTCTGTTAACTATCTTGCCTTCCAATGTGATTAGGAACATAAGAGCTAGTACTTGCGACCCAGTCGTGCCCATTTTCTCCTTGGGAAAAAAAGTAAGGCGTGTAGGAAAGTGGGGAGAATGAAGTAAGAAGTAACAAATGGGAGAATGCGAATTTTAAGATTTTTAATGTTGAGCTTTGACGTTTCTCGTTTGAGAAAGAAATTGCTATACACAGACTAAAAAAATGGGCACGACTGGGTCGCACGTACTTGCTCTTATGTGCCTAATTACATTGGAAAGCCAGATCTTTGACAAGAACAAGTAACATTTACGTTAAAAAAATAAAAAATAAAACAGTTTGAACTTATAAAAAGTATTAAAAACCACAATACTAAACGGTTTTTTGTAAAAATGAAGTACACCATAACGCGTTTAAAATAACAAAGAATTTATGAAAAATATATTTCGAAAATTGTAGGACCGGTTTCGATAAAATCCTGTTTTTTACTTTTGTTTTTGAAAAAAAAAATTTTTGAAATTTTGGTATGCAGTTTTTTTTTAATTTATTAATATACATGTGATTATAAAATTTAAAATAATTTTTTTGATTACTTTTAAAATAATTGATTTTTCAAAAAAAAAATCAAAAATTAGTTTTAATTAGAAAAAAAAAAGATATTCAAAACTTTGATACTATATATATCTATATCTTCTTAATTATAAAATTTATCAGAAATCCAAAGAGCCGTTACCGAGAAAGCCAAAAATTAAAAAAAAACCCGTTACATGAAAGGTACCGTTAATAGGCTTTTCCCGTAAATTTCGTTCTTATCAGATGATAGCCAATAACAACAACAAAATTCTCAAAAATCTTCATCAAAATCGTTGGAGCCGTTTTCGAAAAAAATAAGCTTTTTCTAAACGGTCATATAGCAGGTACCATTATTTGTATTTCCCTCTGGGGAATGTTAAAAGAATCACTCACGCCAAATTTGAAGATAATCGCTTTTTTATATTCACGAATCCTAAACTTGCCTTATAATCCCTATAATCGCAAGTAAAAACGGTCCTATAGGAGGTACCGTTTTAAACACACCATCTTAAAATATTTACTTCCAAATATAGGTACTATAATGGAAATAATGCATTCGTGTGGATAGAAAAATTGAGATATTAGATGAGATATAGATTCCACAGATGAATGAAGCTCAACTATAAACGGTACCTGCCACATAACCGTTAAGTAAAAAATTTATTTATATATATATTTATTTATTAAAACGGCTCAAAGAATTTTTATGAAAAAAACTCAGTTTTCTATTGAAGCTGTGGATTATTTCTTAGTGAAAATAAATTGAAAAACA
This sequence comes from Platycheirus rosarum, assembly GCA_963971375.1. Lineage (NCBI taxonomy): Eukaryota > Metazoa > Arthropoda > Insecta > Diptera > Syrphidae > Platycheirus > Platycheirus rosarum. The sequence continues at coordinate 88,152,266 of OZ020508.1, read as the reverse complement.
CCATAACACCATCTGTTATTCTTCGACTTTCTCGACAACTGGTTGTCCCATTACAACGAAAATTGGTGTTCAAAAAATGTACATACATATGTAGCCAAATTAATTTCACATTAAAATATTTTCGAATACCTAGGTGAGGTTTTTTTGTATTTTTTAATAATTAAATAAAACAAGTTATTACGAATGTAGGTCTTTATTTGCTTATATTTGCATTCTTAGATATTTTTTTTATTTTTTTTTAAAAAAGCTGTTAAAAAGCCGTTTTCTTTAACCGTTCATGCTTTTTCACATTTTCTTACTAGATACTTACTTACTTACCAGGCATGGCTCTGTATAGCTCGTCTCTATAAATGCTATCGTACGCGGCCTTAAAATCGATAAAGAGATGGTGGGTATCGATTTCAATTTTTTTTTGTAGTTTCCAGGATCTGCCGTAGCGTGAGCATTTGATCGATTGTGGACTTTCTTGGTCTGAAATTACACTGATAGGGGCCAATCAGGTTGCTGACGAAAAGTTTCAGGCGTTCACATAGAACGGCGGAGAGGATCTTGTAGGCGATATTCAGGAGACTTATTCCTCTATAGTTGCCGCAGTTTAGAGGGTGTCCTTTCTTGTGGATCGGGCATACTTTCTTCTGACCAAACTTTAGAGAGAGTTTAGATATTGCTATCCTCTTTTCATTTTGGTCAGGTGGACGGAAGTTTTGTCTGTCATCGTCCATGTTGAATGGTTCATTCTGCCTGACAGTGGGATTTCGGTCTTCATCGTCGTTTAACAGTTCGCGTTCTTACCTTGGCTGCAACAAGATAGAGATCCGAATCGATGTTAGCTGCTCGGAAGGTGCGAACATTCAACATACTGGAGGCGTGTCTTGCATCGATCGCAACGTGATCAATCTGTTTGACGGTTTTTTGATCTGGATGCCCCAGGTCCCTTTCTGTATATCCAGATGAGGAAACTGTGTGCTTGCAATAGTGACGTTATGTGCCGCTGCGAAGTCAATTAGCCTAAGTCCGTTTCCAGACGTTGTGTTGTGTAGGCTATGTTTTCCGACAGTCCTACCAAAGATTTCCTTTTTACCTATTTTGGCGGTAAAATCGCTTAGTACGATCTTAACGTCGTATTTAGGGCATTGCTCATAGGTTTTGTCGAGGAGCTCGTAGAAGTCATTCTTGGTGGTGTCATCTTTATCCTCTGTGAGAGCATGAGCGCATATTAGGCTAATGTTGGCGAATTTTGCCTTGATACGCATTGTCACAAGTCAATCATTTACTTGTCGAAAGCCCAAGACTTCTTGCTTATGACGAACCCGCACCCAAATAAACGCTGTGGTCTTCTTCCACAATTACCGTAGTACACGTCACAGTTTTTCCTCCTCCTTTTGCCCGGACCATCCTTACGCACTTCCTGCATGGATTTCTGCTCTGTAGCAGACCAGTGCCTCCAGAGTCAGTAACCCGCTTCGGGGATATGAGCGCTGCCGTTGGCGCATTAAGGGCTCATCCGCCATCATCTCTATTTCAATGCCCTGACTTGCATTGAATTGTCTCAATGACCTTATTTCATCTGCTTCGTTGACTGTTGACGCCACCGTTGGTCCAATTGGTTGGGCTCATCCACCGTACGTCATCTTTCTGAGGGGCTCGTGCAAGACTTCTGCGAATCGATCAGAACAGTCATTAAAGCAGAGCACTATAATGCTGTTGCTATTTTTTCTGTGTTCAACACTCGCGCTTTTAAGTTTAGCAGGAATGTCCAGGTGAACAGACCAGTACCCGGTGGTTACGGCGGGGAGGTAAAATAAGCACAATGGATGCGTATGAGATATTTACAACACTGTGCATCGCCTAGTTGACGCCGGTTGGTGCCTACCCTATCCATACAGCACCCAACCTACACACATTTTCTTAGAGAAATTAAATGGGGTGAACATATGATTTTATCATATGTTATCATATGATTATGCAGATAAAAAGGGGACCAACGCAGAAAAATGTTGGAGACGTTCGGCATAAATTGCTCTTTATAAATTTATCTCATGATTTTGCCGGATAAAGTGAAAAAAATGAACCTCGTAAAACTGAGGAATGTCTTTTTTTTAACTTGCGATTATAGGTACTATAATGCAAGTTATGCATTCGTGCAGATTAAATATTTTGAGATAACAATCAAACATGACATTACGATGATAGAGGAACATATTTGAGCTACTGGCAAAATTCTGTCCGTTTGTCTGTCTGCCTGTCTGTCTGTACGAATGTATTTTGGACTGTAGCCTAAACGGGTCAATAGTCTTCAAATTTACATCGCACTACAGCGCATCACCTTGTCGAAATCCTTTTTTGACGTCAAAAGCTTCTGTGTAAAACTTAAGGTTATTTTGAGATTCTTACAGAAGAGCTTTTTGAAATTTGTTTTATCTCAAAAATTAACGGTACCTGTCATATAACAGTTATGTTAAAGCTTATTTTTCTCGAAAACCGCTCCAAGAATTTTTATGAAGCATTATTTTTTGGTGAAAAAAAAAATGTTATATGGTGGGATAAAACGGTACCGGTTTTTTTTTCTTCGAATTTCTCGAAAACTGGAAATGCGATTACTATCAAAATTGATATTCAAGAAGATGTTAGTAGCCTAAGTAACTTCGCATTAATTTTTTTCGAAAACTTTTTTTTGTATTTTTTAATAAATTTAAAAAAATTTTTTTTTTTTTTTGAAAAATCAATATTTTGAATTTTTTTTTAATTTTGTTTTAAAATGTATGTTATTTTTGTGCTGAAGATTTCATTTTTTTATTTTTTTTGATTTTTTAAAAAAAGTTAAAAAAATACGTTTTATTTAAAAACACACACTTTTTACATTTCTTAAAGAATGGCGTTTAAATTATTTCACCCAATACATTTTAACGTACGTTATTCAAACAATCAAGTCACAAAAATCGAATAAATGCTTTGATGTTCACTTTCACAACTACCACAACGATATGATACCCTCGGAGACCTCTGATAATTAAAATTAATACAAATTACATTCACAACTACAAAAAAAATGTACTACTTTTATTTTAATTGCCTTTTTAGTTGAGTCCATTTTTCATTTGTGCAGTCCTATCGCCTGCTCAGAAAACAAGTGATAAAATTTGACGTTTCAAAGGAAAAACTTATAGCATTTAACAATAATTTTATCGCATTCTTCCAATATTTCATTCTGATGTATTCCAATCAAGATATATCATTGAACAAGATTAAGCTGTGCTGTCAAATGAAAGTTGGAATATTTTTTCTGTGACGTAGGCAGTGACTTTTGCTATTTTATGTATTGTGTTGTGATTTTAGTTCTCGGTTGTGCTTTTTTTAGTTTTTGTTCTTGTTCTTTTAGTTCTTGTGCCAAAAGTGAGCGAACAGTTATTGTTTTATTAAGCGGAGATTTATGTGCTTTTGTATTAATCATCAAAGTTTCTGTGGTTCTAATCGTTTTTCACTTAATTTTTCCATCTGAAATGAGGCATCAGGTGGTGGAATAGGATAGTGGATTTGGGAAATTAAGGTTTGAAAGGGATTATTATAGGACATGAGAAATGGGATTAGGATAGAATAGGTTAGAAAGTAGTTGAGGACCGAATATGGAAGAGAAAAACAGGATAGAAATCGGCATAGATACTGTAGGAGAAGTAGGTTGGAACTGGAAGGTAGATAAGCAGGTAATGATTGGGACTAATCAATAGAGCCTTCCTATCAAACGAGGAAACCGGACACTGTGACAGGAGATAATAATGGATACAGGAAAAATATAGAGGTGACAGGAAGGGATATAATGTCCGCTGTGGGAGCAGTGACATGCTCGCGTCGCAATAGGGGGGAATCTTGTCTTAACATACGGAACTCACCTTTTTCAAAATACAAAAAACATGCCTTATAAACTTATAAACCAAAACAAAAATCCCCCGATGACACTACCTCGGGTGGTAACACCACACCTGAAAAACAAATAAGGTCCCGCTGGTGACGATGCAAGGCAATGTGTTAAATCTTTCGTAAATAGTCTGATGCATATATTGCTTACCACAGAAAAAAAAACCATTTCAAATAAATTAATCGAATCTGTATATAATGAGACCGACGTGCTTACAAGAAGTGATTTACCAAGAAGCCACATTAAGGTAAGCGGAAGCTTATAAGATATTTGAAAATGTAGCTGATTTTTAATTTAATTACAGCTACTGGAACTGTCAGGAATGAGCAGTGGAGGCCAACAGTTTTAGTAACCATCTTTCGGAGGACTTTTTCTTTTAAATATATTTACCAATAAATTTATTGAAAATGAATATGAAACTCAGTGAATAAATAAAGTACTATAATAAAAAAAACTCAAAGTAAAATTAATTTATGCCATATTTTCTTTTATTTCCTTATTTTTCTTAATTATTTTCACATAAACACTCAAATTAGTAGTACAAATAAATAAATAAACATAGAACATTTAATTTCTACTGCCACTGCAAAATATTTGTTTACTTCACAAAGTCTCTGCCTAGGCCATAGCTCTAAAAAAAAAACGCAATGGTGGATTTTCGGACACCGTAATCTTGTATTCTGTCATTCTTGTATTCCAATCGATAAAATTAAATCGACTGTCAATGTTACAGAACCAGGCAGGATAAGGCGATAAAATGATGCGATAAAATGTTCCAATTTTCATGCGATGCCATAGTTACAGAACAGGGGTCCAGACATGTATATGTATGTATATATATATATATTATATGGATATTATAACACCAATTTTAGTAGTTCATACATCAGAGTTGTAAGATTTCACAAAAACTGAGAAACTTGTTTACCGTTCATGCTTGGGCGAAACGCATATCCTGTAGTTAAGGACACTTCAACCTTAATTTGAATTTAATTCAATAAACTCCACTAAAACAACAACAAACAACTAGCAATAGTTGATTGTTTTAATATTTGTTTAGAAACTTGTATAGCTATATAGTTTTCATTTAATACCTACATAAAAATATATTTAAATATAATTATTAAATCCTCACAATGGAAAAAATAATTGTGGGATATTCTGATGGATATTCTAAATAACACGGGGAGAAAAAAGGAAATTTTAACATGTCAACGTAGGAAAACCTGCTGCGAAAGTCTGGGATTACTAGATGAAATGTCAAAATTAAGATTTACTTTTTGTTCCCGCTAGTGTACTCAGGAGGAACGTCCATGCTTAATAGGCCCATGTCTTATATCATGGACGTATTATATATGGACTGCTAGTTGCCTACCTCAAGATCGTTCCATTTTAGTTTCAGTTATTTTGGGCGACACTAGCCCTCCTGAGTACACTAGCGGGAACAAAAAGTAAACCTTAATTTTGACATTTCATCCAGTAATCCCAGGCTTTGGCAGCAAGTTTTCCCACGTTGGCATGTTAAAATTTCTTTTTTCCCCCCGTGTTTTTTAGATTATCCTACAACTAATTAATAAAAAATCCTTTTTTCCTTCTAGTGCTTTTAGCTTGCCTTATACTACGTTTTCATTAGGCCAAATGAGCTAATTTCGTATCAAATTTCCAAACTTGATTCAAAATCAACTCATATCCCATACAAAATCACATTTCGAAATCATCTTATTTCCACCTAATAATGTGAAGTCCTACACACCTTATTTGAAAACAATTGAATCACAATTGAACAAGGTTCTATAACAAACGTCAAAGTTTATATTATAAAAAGTCAACGAAGAAAATAAAAAGGTAAGAGGGCACGACTTGATCGCAGGTACTTGCTTTATGTACGTAATTACAGTGGAAGGTTAGGTATTTGAAAGAAAACTATTAACATTTACGTAGAAATAATAGACTGGCAGACAGACATGTCTTCTCACCAACTTTCTTAGGCTACTCTATGATCGTTAATTCATTTTTGAGTTGTATCTCCCTTTTTTATATTCACGAATCCTAAACTTGCCCTGAAGGTACCTATAATCACAAGTAAGAAGGTGTCAAATTAGCAAACTTAGATGAAAACACCCTTTTTCTGCAAATTACCAAATGAGGTAATTTCGACTCTAATGAAAACGTAGTTTTAGGTACAAACCAATAAAAAAGCAGTTGTCCACGATCTAAAAAAACAAGAGGCAAAATATCAAAGATGTCGCACACTTCTATGGATGGAAGTCAAAAATGTCAGTTATGTTTTACCGGTAAATGCGACTTTTTGAATTCTTATAAACAAATGTCGGGAGCTTCTCTGTCAACATTTTAAGCAGTTATTTTTTTTTCCTGAAATGGGTTCAGGAGAGCTAGCATCGCATTTTCAATTTTGGCGACATTTTTTTGACAATTGTTGTATGAAGCTGATATTAGAATAGCAGTCCATATATTCTACGTCATGTCTGATATATTGATCATGTAGTTACAGCCTTAGGATATATACTACCTTATCCTGATACTACATTGCCGACATTTTCCGCTGCTGCCAACCTCAGTTATTTAATCCTTCAACTGTCATTCCTTCCACATCCATCTGACAGAATACGTGGCCCTCACCACATAACGAAATATTTTTTTTATAAAACAAGTCCAGTCGTCGTCCAGGAATTCTATAATAATAACGCGATAAAATGAATTTCTCTTTATATTTCACAGTGTGTATCTTATTATTAATCCAGCTTCTAGACAGGACCGCTTCCTTTATAGTTACAATAGATGCCCATAATGAGGAGTGTTTCTTTGAAAGAGCTGAAAGCGGAACTAAGCTGGGTACAATATCTACTGTTTTTTATGTAAAATACATTGTGCCAACAAAACATTTTATTTCAAAGGCCTCACATTCGAAGTAATAGAAGGTGGCTTCTTGGACGTGGACATTAAAATAACCGGCCCCGACCAAAATATCATACATGAGAGCGAAAAAGAATCATCTGGCAAACTCACATTCTCTGCCCACAATAGCGGTATTCATACAGTTTGCTTCAACAATGCGAAGTCCAGCATGACTCCGAAAGTGGTTATGTTCACAATTGACGTAGGTGAGCCCTCACATAGGACTCCTGGCGCTCCCGGTGAGGATGAAGTTGGTCACACCAAGTTGGAGGACATGATCAGAGAGTTATCTGGAACTTTGACCAGCGTGAAGCATGAACAAGAGTACATGCATGTAAGTAAAAATAGACATCTTTAAAAAATCGACTTTTAAATATCTAAATGGCGTTTTATATACAGGTGCGTGATAAAATTCATCGTTCAGTCAATGAGAGCACCAATTCTCGCGTTGTTCTGTGGTCCACATTCGAAGCGCTTGTTCTGGTAGTGATGACCGTGGGACAAGTGTACTACTTAAAACGCTTCTTCGAGGTGAAGCGCGTTGTGTAATTTTTTTTTCAAACTCGTATTTTTTCTCATAAGTATTTAGATTTCATAAAAAACAGAAACATCGGATTCTAATTGGCTTAAATAAAATTTAAAATTAGATGCGACATTCAATTTTGAATATTTTTTTTCTACTCATTCGAAGAGGAATAAGTTTAAACTTAAATTGCAGATTTATAAATAATGTTCTAATGTATATAATCTAAACAAAACAGCTTAACAAACCTTTAAGGCTTCGTCAAACAGGACGCGTTTTTAACGCGGCGTTAGAGGACGTAAGACAGATCTATTAGCAGCGCCTAAAATAATGTTTGAATCTTGATTTTCACTTGATCACAGTATGTCAATTAGCTTTTTTTTCATCTCTTAAAACAGTATTCAAAATGACAATGACACAAAATAAGTCAAAAAAATATTTTTTTTTATATTTCTACAACAAATTCAAAATGACATACATAATTCGCAAAACACAAAATAATTTAAAAAAAATAAAAAATTAACGCGGCGTCAAAAAATAATTTGTAATTTATCACAACGCGAAAGTCAGTGTTAGGACTATTTTCGGGATGGGGATAATTTTTAACGTCTCCATTAGGAGGGTAAGAATGCATTTGTAAAAATATATGTAATTGTAGTGTTGTAGGTATAGAGTAAGAAAGTAAGAGCCAGGTCCAAAAAAATACTCTGAGTTTATAAAAGCTGATAATTTGATAATTGGTTATAGTAGTTGCGTACACACAAATACTGCGGTCAGTCCTATAGAACAGGCGTCACATATATGCTGTCAAACGTGTAATGATAATTGTGGGGCCCTATTCCTGAATACGAGTCGAGTAAGTTTTCATGTGAAATCTACAAATTGATATTCTCGAGCACGACTCACTAATTATCGGTATTCCCCAACTCGAATGTCGAACATCAAATGACACTCGAATGAAACATACCTATTCCTGAACTCGATAGTGACGCTTTTTGTGTGAGAAATCATTCATGTTTAAAAAGTGTTCGAGAGCAGCAGTGATGAATGCAAAAATGTAGGTAAAAATAAAAAAAAAGACTTAAGTTGTAATTTTCTAATTGTTATGAATATTTGGCATAGACGACGATCTGGCGTTTGTTTTAAATTTGTGCTCCATTACTCGCAGCAAATATACAAAAATTGTTTTATAAAACATCTCTGTACTTATCATATTATTATTTTTTGCACTTTTACGATTTGAACTGATTAATTTACTATCAAACTACATTTAACGATTAGTTCTCAAATCAAAAGATTTTTTTTTGTGAAACGTCAAGTCAACATTTAGTGAAGTTATAGCGAGTTTCATTCAAGAAAAGATTTGCCCTTTCTGTCAAAAGATTTGATCTTTTTCAATTTCGAGAGTTTCATTGCAAGAAAAAGAGCAAATCTAGATCAAATCTCAACACGAAAGATTTGATCTCTGATGGGTTGGCAGATTTGATCTGAATGCACACATACATGTAAATATTCTTTCGATCAAACGTCAAATGGAAAATATTTTGTTATTTTTATTGTTTGTTGTGAACTTTTGCTAGCCCGTGCTTAGTCAAAAAATTAACAAATATCCATTAAATATACAAAACAACAAATAAAGGTGTTTTTGAAGTAAGAAAATACAAATATGGCATTTTAAATATATATACTGTACATGCCTGGTATTTTTGTGTGTGATATCAAATACTGTGTATGCTCGTCAGTGAATGACCAATACTAGGATTAAATGATGAAACAAGTTTCATTGACAAGAGCAAATCTTAATTTTCAGATCAAATCTTTGAAATTTGAATGAAACTCGCTATTAGCTACAATTCAAAGGGTGTGTTCCACATCTTCGGAGCCATGTCATGTTTTTGGCTCACTAGAATTGTGGAATACCGATTCTTACTCGACTCGACTGTGAGCTCTCGAGTGACATCTTACTCGACTCGTATCCAGGAATAGGCCCCGTGGTATTTCAATGAATTAATAAAAGCTGAAAATTGCAACACAGGTTGTATATTTGATATACATAACAGTTATGGCAGTCACTTAAATGTAAGAACGTTGTTCGTTCAGTCCCAATTTACGTATACAAAATAAATAAGGTGCATGTTATTTATAACAATATTGGATAATATGGGCATTGTATATACATTCTATATAGTACTCTCATGGTGGTCATTTTTCATCTGGCCATCTTCCTGGTTGATTCGTAACTAACTCTAAATAGTGGAGACGAGAACATTTGACCATATTTTACCAGTATTTAATACACTTTTGTTGTCTGTACTTATTCTATATTCACACGAATTGGCAATTTCAGCACGCCTCATTGTGACTTGGTTCGGAACAAAAAAATGATGCTTCATGATAGTACTATAGGCAGTGTATATACAATGATATGGGGGTTAACATGGAACATCCATGCTCGTGCTCGACATACGTTGTAAAAAAAATCATCAATGCTCGGTCATATAAACGCAAAAACAACTGCTGGACTAACATGGTCGATGATTTTCAAAACTCTTTAAAAACTTTCCTGGCTTGTCCGCGCATCCAACCTGCGTAAAACATGTCGGACATGGCTGTTCCATGTAAACCCATCTTGCATGGACGTATTATATATGGACTGCTAGTTGCCTACCTCAAGTTGGTTCCATTTTAGTTTCAGTTATTTTGGGCAACACTAGCCCTCCTGAGTACACTAGCGGGAAAAATATTAAACCTCAATTTTGACATTTCATCCAGTAATCCCAGACTTTAGCAGCAGGTTTTCCCACGTTGGCATTATACAATTTCCTTTTTTCTCTCCGTGTTATTTAGAATATCCCACAATTAATTAATAAAAATCGCTTTTTTCCTTCTAGTGCTAAAAAAACAAGAGGCATAACACCAAAGATGTCGCACACTTCTATGGATGGAATTCAAAAGTGTCAGTTATGTTTTACCGGCAAATGCGACATTTTGAATTTTTAAAAACAGATGTCGCGCGTTCCTATGTCAACATTTTAAGTAGTTATTTTTTTCCTGAAATGGGTTTAGGAGAACTAGCATCGCATTCTCAATTTTGGCGACATTTTTTTGACAATTGTTGAATGAAGCTGACATTAGACAAGCAGTCCATACATATAAAAAGTGACACTAGACCATATGGTATGGTAGAGTCAGAGAAACAAAAATTAGTGGAATTCCCTTTAATATTTCGTAAAAAAAACCAAGATCTTTAATTATTTTTTGGATTTTGCATTTTTCAAGAAATTTTATTATATCTGTATTTTCTGTATTTCTTATACTTATTATCAATTACCAATGTTGCCATATTCGAATTTGACTGTTTAAACTTTTAATGTATATTGTTCAATTTCGAACGCAAGCTAAATATAAAAAAACTGTTGCCGATTGGTACTATGTTGTTGCTACAATAGTATTTAGTATTAGAATTTAGTACTATCGTAGTTTTGATTAAGTACTTTACTTTAGCACTTAAGTACTAGATTTAGTACTTGGTACTAGATTTTGCACTAGATTTACTATTTAGTAGTATATTTAGTACTATATATCGTAGTTAGTTGTAGATCTAGTAGTTAGTAGATTTAGTACTAGGTTTTTTGACGTGATAAGTGAAGATACTCTAAAGCAATAACATGGTTACAAACATCTGCAAACAATGTATTTTATTTGTAAAATAAACCACTAGGTAGGTACTTCCACTCAAATTAAATGTTTGCAGACTTAAAAAAATTATATAATAATCAAACATGGTAACCATTCAAAATTGTACAAAAAAACCCAAACGAAATATCAAATTTCTGCAAAAATCGTTAAAACGGTAAATTTCATCATGTTGCCGTATCTATGAAAAACCCACCCAAAAACAGTGTATTTCCAAGGCAGAAATGAAAACTCCTCACACCTGTCTAAATGTCTATCTTTCATTCTCTCATTATCGCTTATTCTAAAGAAAATGGTAATGAAATATCATGAAAAAGTGTTCATGGTTTGTTTCCTTCTGACTGCTATTACTTTGTACACATCTTTGTCGTTCTGTCTTTTTCTAACATTGCAATGTGTTGAATACATTTCCCCGACTAAGGCGCCAGTTATAGCGATAATTAAAAATCCATCATTAAAAGTTGAAACAGCTGGAAACTGGAATTTTTTACGTACGGGTAGTTATAACGATCATTAAAGTTGTGTCAGAATTTACAGGCCAACCACACCAGCCATAACCTCAAATTTGTTTTAGTGATGCAAAATGCTTCAGTAAACTTTTTTCTGATGAGTGGAACATTAAAAAAATGGACCACAAACACTGGAACTATTCTGTCAAATGACAATCAGCTGTTCAGTAAAACAGCTTTTTAATAACTAATACTGTTTCCCGGGTTTGTTTTTTGTCAAAATAAATTATTTCAATTGATTTGCCATCGATTGACATAAGTTTTATGTTTTAAATCTTTTTCTAACACACAAAAATATCCAATTGAAAATTTTTAATGATAGTTTTTAATGATCGCTATAACTGGCCCCTAAAAGTCTACGCTGCAGTCTCCACTCAGAAAAAATAATAGGGAGATGTTGACTTTTATGTACTTAGGGAGCATGGGCTGATCGCCAACAGAAACGCACAAAACTCCGATTGGCGATTACGACTAACTATTTATTTCTATAATTCATGATAAACCATAGAGTAAATATATTATATAGAGGAAAATCTTTTGTACGTTCCACGCCTCAACACCCTCAATTTTCGTTGTTGCTTTGGTGTATCATTCATTGTGTTTCATGTTCTCTTTTGTATATCATTCATTGTCCGCGTAAAAAAAATGATGTGGTGAGTTTTGTTCATTTTGACATTTCATTTTGTTCTTGTTGCCAACAACTGTAAGTAAATTGCTTTTGTTTACACAAAAAAAAATTTTAATATTAAAGTTAAAATACATTTTTTTTGTTCGACAATAAACTGAGAAAAAATCTTCAGGCTTTCCATCGATACATTTATATGAACAAGCAGATTTGCTGGAGTTGAGACATGTTGCCATATAAATCCATAATGTGCACAGAAGACATTTCGTTTTTAAATTTTGGTTTTTTTAATAAAAAAAAACAGCAAATAAATTTACAAATTTTATTATATGACCATTGTATATAGAAACTATAGTACTATCATGGTGTTACTTATAGTAACATGAAAACACGTTTTTTTAACAGTAACCCTTGACATTATTTAAATGTTTAAGATTATAAAAGAAATTATGAGTAACTAAAAAAATTGTGTTCTTTACACGCCAAAAGCCAAAAAACTCTACGTTAAATTTCGTTAAACGTTTAAAAACTCTGTATCTCCAAGTGAGAACAGGCAAGCATGATAATACAAAAGAAATTCATAATATTCATTGTCTTGTAGGTATATTTTGCTTAATGGTGCGTTTTCACAACAGCAACATTTCCCCCTCTTAGCAAGAAAGCTCCATCAAACGCTGTCTTGCTTTCAATCTTCTCTACAGCTGATGTTCAGTACCGCCAGCTTAGCCACTGGTCTTTCAAAAAAGCCATCCGCAGTTTTTACAGTTAACCTGGCCATCCTTTGATAAGATGGTGTTGATAATGATGCCCTTAGGCCATGTATTCCTTGGCAGATTTTCATCGATTATTAGTACCACACTGCCAATCTTTATCTCTTCGACTCTATCGAACCAGTTGGTTCGCCGTGTAGGCGTGGGGAAGTACTCACGTACCCAACGCTTCCAAAAAACATTAGCACCTTTCGCCAGTCTTTACGTGACAGAAGTTCTCGATCGTTGTCTTCGATTAGCCCCTTATTACCGTTGGACGACCCAAGAAGAAAATGATTGGGCGTCAATGCTTCTTCGTCTTCATGCCCCAAGTAACATAAGTAAGTGGGCGAGTGTTGACCACGGCTTCGATCTCAATTAATGCTGACTGAAGGGATTCATCATTAAGCCGCTTGTTGCCTGTTACATCTTTTAGGATCTTCTTCACCGTTCCAATAAGCCGCTCCCAACTTTCACCCATGTGTGGAGCAGATGGGGGATTGAAAAACCACTTCGTATGTGAGGAAATGAATTTGCGTGCAAGTGCCTCTTTGTTGATCAGCTGGAACTGGTTTCGAAACTCTCTTTCGGTGCCGACAAAATTCGTCCCATTGTCGGCGTAAAATTCAGATGGAGTCCCTCGCCTCGCAATGAATCGCTGAATACTCAAAATACAAGAATCGGTTGACAATGAAAAGGCTACTTCTATATGTATTGCTCTGCTGGTGAGGCAAGTGAACAAGACGCCCCAAACAAGTGAAACCACTTGACTTCTGCCTTGTACAACCAACATCGGCCCAAAATAATCAACGCCAACGAATGTGAACGGCCTTCGAAAAGCTCCCAATCGGGCCCGTAGAGGAAATCCGAGGTTTCGCATCCTTCATACATTTGTGGTGGGGACATTTGATTCGCACAGTTCTAACTAAAACTCTTAATGCAGGCATATAATATTGTTGCCTCACTTCGTTATATACGGTAGCATCGCAATGGTGTCTAAAAAGTCTATGATAGAAATCAACAATGAGAAAACTCACCCTATTCTGTCTTGATAGAAGTACTGGCCGTTTGGTTTCTTCTTTGACAAATTCAGCGTAATCAATTCTGCATTCGAGCCGAAGTATTCCATCATCATCAACGATGGGGTTGAGTTTGAACAATTGGCTGAATTTTGGAATATGAATTCCTTTTTTAGCATAGCAATCTCATCAGCAAACTCCAACCACTGCGACATTCTCCACAAAATAATCTCCGCTTTTCGCAGCTCTTCTGATTGAATAGGTCCACTCAATAAGTTCAGTTGTTCTATGTCGTACGGTGTCTTAATCGAAGATGGATTGGTTTCAAACGCCTTGCTTTTGCCTTTTTTTAACAAATTCTGGCAATACCTGTTGATTAATGCAACAACTCTCTGCAGATGCTCCCAATTAGAAAAACGATTGAAGTCTGTCACCTGTGCCTGGATGCCTTTTCCCATTCGACTCTCCTCTTCTTTGATGACAAGCACGTATTTTGCACGCAACTCTTCTTAGCAGATGCCCTTCTGATGTTTGGTAGCTTCCTCGGGCCAATCCTCTTCCGGCTGTAGCAAAAACCCAGGACCCGTAAACCATCTGCTACTCTTTTTAGAGCACGGATCTTTTGTCCATTTGGTTGCTTCGTCTGCAACATTCAGGGCGGTGGGTACTCATCTCCAATCATCTACCTTGGTTTTTTCTTGTATTTCTTCGACTCAAAACATCACGAATGGTTTGTATATTTTTGCATCTGATCGTAACCAATGCAATACGGTCTTCGAATCCGTCCACAGGAAGTGATTTCCAATTTTGAAATTGTGCCCGCTACTAATCGTCTCAGCAAGTCGTGCACCCATGAGGCAGCCTGCAACTCCAGCCTGGGAATCGATACTGGTTGTAATGGGGATACTTTGTACCTCGCCTCCACCAAAGCTCATTCTGTTTCGTGACCATTGGAGAACCTCAAATACGCGACCGCTGGCGTCCACGAATACATGGAGTTGCATCGAAGTTCCGTCATATTTTTCCACTGTGCTGTAGCATCTTGGAATGCAAACGTCTTCCACCTGCGTCAGAAGTCGTCGCCATGACTCCCATTTAGCAACCAGCGAGCCATCTATATAGTCATCCCAATCCAGTTTCTGTCGCCAAATATCTTGGAGAAGTACTTTAATTCTCACCAAGTAAAAAGCCAAGAAGCCCAGAGGATCGAAGATAGACATCAAAGTTCTTAGTAACTCACGCTTTGTTGGCAATCTGCTTCCATTCAAAATCTCGTCCTGTGTCTTGATGAATCTCAACGACAAGGTGAATACATCATCATCTGGTCTCCACCATAAACCCAGCACCTTCGCAATATCTTTTTCGTTGGCACACTCAAAATGCCGGCCCTCGTCTTCAACACCTTGCCCAAGTGCAAAAAGCACATCTTTTGAATTCGACATCCAGCCCTTCATTTTAAACCCAGCCTGAGAATGAACTGTGAGTACTACACCAGCCAACTGCACAGCCTCTTCAACACAATCCACGCTATCCAACAGATCATCCAAGTAATGATGATGCAAAATGCTCTCCACCGCTCGTGGATATAGCGCGATGCTTGGAGAACAACAAGCGCCAAAAGTCAACACCTCCATTTGGTAGACATCCGGAATGCGATCTGCCTGCGCCAAAGGAATCGTTGGGCACACTGATCTTCCTTTCGTACACGGATTTGGTGGAACATTTCTTCTATGTCCCCAGTGATAGCCACCTTATGCGAACGAAACCCGAAGAGCACTTCAGGAAGCAACCTCAGTTGGTCAGGACCCTTGAAAAGCATCTTGTTTAGGGAGACACCATGCACCGATGCTGCTGCATCCCAAACCAACCGCACTTTGCCTGGTTTATTCGGATTGGTAACTATAAATGTCGGCAAGTACCAAATCTTCGGTGACAAAACTTCCAGCTCTTGCTTGCTGACTTTACTTGCATAGCGTTTTTCGACCAAACTGGCTACCTGTTTGATTGATGTTCGAAATCACCACTGGATCTGTTGAATGCTGCCCATGTTTTTACATCTGAACGTGCCCATTTCATGTCCCAAATAGTAAATGTCAAATGTAATTGTATTCGTAAACACATTTGAAGAATTATGTATATTAAAGAATTCATAAAGGTCAAGTTAAAGTTAAACGGAATTGTAAATTATGTAAAATAAAACCTATTTCAAGTACTGTTTAGCAGCCATCTTTGAGAACAAGTTGTTTTATTTTTTGCTCGCGATTTTGCCCACCCATTTTTGAACCCAGTTTAATTTTGACTCAGTTTTCCATGCGTTGTGTACCTTTTGATCAAACATTTTGGTCCTTAGAGCCCTTTTAAAAGAACCACAAAAGAAACGAAAGCCATAAAAACATTAAAAAATTATCGAATGGTTTTACCAAACCCAGTGAAACCTTAAAAGTCACATAATAGTGTACCAACCCCACATTTTTTGGATTCAAGACTATTTAGACACTTTGCCGGAATTTTCGCTTTATTTAATACAATTTGATTTGTTTCAAAATCTAACAATAATTAAATTACATTGCATTAGAACAAAACAAATAAATAAAATCAAATAAGCCGCCAACGCCAACACCATCTCCATCGTCATCAACTCATCGCCATCCGTTGCCATCCATCGCCTTCAGTTTCTGCAAGAACGAAGAGAAACTCAAAGTGAGTACAATTTTCTTTTTCTTTTTCAATATAAAATATATTTATTAATTAAAAAAAAAACAAAATGAATGCTGCAAAATTAATAGAAAAAATAAGCTCCCAAATCTCGAAAGATTTCGAGAATTTTAAAAAGACTGTGAATCCTAGTCGGAGAACGAAAAATTACGTCTCCACACGTCTCGATAATCTTGAGCAAAACTGGACGAATATCAGTCAACAATATGAAACCCTTATTTGTACTAGTGATAAATTAGAGGAAGACATGTTAAACACCGCAGAAGATAATCATGGCGAAGCAAAAGAAATCTATTACCAGTACAGATCGAGTCTTCTAGATGAGTTAGATAAATTTGCTGAAGCCGCAGCTCAAGCAGCAGCAACTGCAACAGCAAACGCATCATCACTTATCGGTGAACAACAAACGCCACTCGATCAAAGGCAACACGATGTACGTTTACCCAAAATTCATCCACCGATATTCACAGGTGAATACCAAAATTGGCGTTCTTTTCACGACCAATTTGTGTCATTAGTTCACAATAATGCATCTTTAACACAAATTGAAAAATTGCATTATTTAAAGTCTTGTTGCAAGGAGGGTGCCGGAGTCTTGCTAGAACATATTAACGTAGACGATGCAAGCTACGATAAGGCTTGGCAATTATTGACATCACGTTATGATTTTAAACGCATACTCGTCAATAATGAACTTAAGTTATTATACGAGTTGCCTAACGTTGCTGATGAAAATCCAAAAGGGATTCGGGAGTTATTAGACAATTCAACAAAAATCTTGCATGCACTGAAAAATCTGGAAATACCAGTACAACATTGGGATGCAATTATTATTTTTTTGTTATTGAAAAAATTGCCTGCTTCACTCCAATCAAAATGGGAAATAACCCTTGGAACACAGAAAGAGATTCCAACGTTTATCAAATTTTCTAATTTCTTAGAAACGATGTTCCGAACACTGGAAATGGTCGACCAACAACAAAACGTGAAACCAGTCTCATACAAAAGACAACAAAAAAATGTTTTCCATATGAATTCTGAATTCACAGAGTCATTTGTTTGCAAAGTTTGCAACAATGGCGCACATTCGCTACGTACATGCACGAAATTTTTGCAAATGAACATCAATGCAAGACAATGAATTGTCAAACAACATGGTAATTGTTTCAATTGCTTAGCATACAGCCACAGAACAAGAAATTGTCCAAGCAATTATAAATTCCATTATTGCCAAAAACCACACAACTCGCTATTGCACTACGATACTACACAAAACCCAAATAACATCTCAAATTTTAACAACAATAATCATCATTCATTCCCACACAATCAACAAAACCCATTTAGACAACAAGTCATACAACCAAACCAACGCAACTCAAACACTATAAATTCAAACACGCGATCTCAACAGCCACCAAACTCATTCACTCATACACAGCAAAATACGAATCGACACTCATACAATCAGTCCAATGCAAATCGATCACAAACACACCACATATCAACAGAACTGAACCCAAATGCAACATCTTTTGAACAATACGATGAACCAACCTCAACATCAAACTGTTTTCATTTAAATGAATTCAGAAATACACACATCTTACTCGCAACCGCAATCGTTAAAGTAAAATCTGTCAGAGGAGACTTCATAAAATTAAGAGCTCTCGTAGATCCGGGATCACAAGCAACATTTATCACAGAATCTTCAGTGCAACTATTGGGCTTGAAAAAACATCGTACTTCGTTCAACGTTTCAGTTTTGGGCCAGAACAAGAGTGATTCTTGTCAAAACTTTGTCGAGTTAAATTTAAAATCAATCCATTCAGACTTTTCGACGTCTACAAGAGGTTATGTTTACAAAACCTTGACAGGATGGCTACCAAGTCATCAATTAGATGTAACCAAGTTGAAACACATTCAGGGCCTGAATTTGGCCGATCCCACTTTTAATAGACCCTCAAATATAGATATTTTATTGGGTAGTGACATCTATTGTGAAATTGTGCAGAATGAAGTTATTCGAAGTAAAGAACTGATCGCCCCTATAGCTCAAAAAACTGAACTAGGATGGTTAATTTTGGGTAAGGTGCCACAAGAAACAAATCGTTCTATCCAGGTCTATTCTCAGGTTGTTGATATAGACACTCAATTAAGAAAATTCTGGGAAATAGAAGAAACACCCCACGAGAAGGCAGAAAATCTAGAAAACGTTGATTGCGAATCACATTTTTTACACACTACCAAGAGAGCGCCGGGAGGGCGTTTTGAAGTGTCTTTACCTTTCAAAGAATTGGTTCGCCCGAAACTCCAATCAACAAAACAAACAACATTAAACATGTTCTTGAGACAAGAGAAAAAACTTCTAAGTAACCCAACTCAATACATGGAATACAATAAAAGTTTAGAAGAATATGTTCAACTCGATCAAATGGAAAAGGTAAACATCGATGAAGACAATATATTGAACTCACCCTTTCACTATGTCGTACCACATCATGCTGTAGTAAAGGAGTCAAGTACAACAACTAAATTAAGAGTTGTTTTCAATGCGTCATTTCGAACTTCGGACGGAAGTTCATTGAATGACCATCTTATGACTGGACCTAAGACCCAAACAGATATCACTGCAATTGTTCTGAGGTGGAGAACACACAAAATAACATTTACATCTGATATCGAAAAAAATGTATCGGCAGATACAGATACATCCAGAAGATGCTTATTATCAACTAATTTACTGGCGTGACGATCCAACACAATCGATAAAAATTTATAAAATCAAAGTTCTGATGTTTGGCACTGCTCCAGCTCCGTATTTAGCAAATCGGACACTTAAGAAACTTGCTTCAGACGAAGAACTTGCTTATCCATTAGCAGCTCAAATGATCCGTGAGGATATGTACATTGACGATTTGGTCTCAGGTGCAGATTCTTTAGAATTAGCGAAACAAAAATACCAACAAATTTCTCAACTGCTGTCTTCTGCTGGTTTTCATCTCCGAAAATGGATGAGTAACGACAAAGAATTTCTCGAATCTGTTCCAGAAGAAGATCGAGAAACGAGCATATCACTAGCCTTTGGATCTCCGGATCATACAAAAACTCTCGGAATTCGTTGGTTTCCGTCGACTGATACTTTCTCGTTTCAGAAAATCATAATTGATAACATAACTACAAAACGAACAATACTATCTACAGTAGCTCGTCTGTTTGATCCGTTAGGATGGATCTCACCCTTTGTTATCAAAGCGAAGATAATCATGCAACAATTATGGTTACAAGGTCTGTCATGGGATGAAGATGTCCCAGTTGAAATACAACAAGAGTGGCTTTCATTCCGAGAAGAACTAGAGTTCTTAGATGAGATTTACCTTCCAAGATGGATTAACACCCAAGAGGATGTCCAAGAGCTACAGTTGCATGGATTCAGTGATGCATCTATGAAAGCTTATGGAGCAGTCGTTTATCTAAGAGTCCGCGACTACAACAACTGTATCAGTACACACTTGCTTATCTCAAAAACCAAGGTGGCTCCAGTTAGCACAGTTTCTTTGCCCAGGCTAGAACTATGTGGAGCTGTCATTCTGGCAAAACTCTTACACTTCACTCAAACCATTCTACCATTCACAAACGTCAAAATATTTGCATGGACTGATTCTTCAATAACTCTTTCGTGGATTATTGGATTGCCTTCAAGATGGAAGACATTTGTCGCCAACCGTGTCACCGAAATCCAACGGTTGACGAATGTGAGCATGTGGAGACATATTCCAACGAAACTCAACCCAGCAGATTTATCATCCCGTGGTATATCGTTATCGAAGTTGAAGAACAACAGTTTGTAGTGGAATGGACCGCAGTTTCTTCAAGATAATTGGGAATTCTCAGTTCCAATACAACCCACTCAAATCGAAACGGATGAAGAACGGAGAGAAATCAAAATTCATGTCGCCGTAGAACAAACTAACAGCATTATTGACGTAATTTGCAAACAGTCCAAACTCATTAAAGCATTGAGAATAATAGCAACAGTTCGTAGATTTGTGCATAATTTGAAAAGGGATACACATGTTAGAATGACATCAGTTTTATCACCATTTGAAATTGAGTCTGCGTTACATTGTGCTGTTAAAAACGTTCAGCAAGTCATGTTTGAGGAAGTCATAAAAGAACTTAACAAAACTAAAACGACCAAACTGTACCAATCACTCAACCTTTTTATCGACCCATTCGGCATAGTTAGAATCGGAGGCCGACTTCAAAATGCCAATCTTACCTATGATCAGAAACATCCGATTGTTTTAAAACCTAACCATAACATGTCAAGACTCATAATCGAGCATGCCCATGAGAAGACCTTATACGGTGGAATTCAGCAGGTAATGTCGTACATTCGGAACAAATTTTGGATCTTCAACATGAAGAGAACCGTGAAGAAATACATTAAAAAATGTGTCATCTGTTTTAAAAGCCAACCCTCATCAATGCAACAATTAATGGGATGTCTACCAGCCCCAAGAGTGAATGTTTCTCGACCCTTCGCTCACACCGGAGTCGACTACGCAGGACCGATAGAAGTTAAAGCCTGGAAAGGACGTGGATCCAAGGTATTTAAAGGCTATTTCGCCATCTTTATCTGTCTTTCGACAAAGGCTATACATTTGGAAGCTGTAACGGATCTGACAACCCAAGCTTTTATTGCCGCATTCCGTAGATTCACATCGCGACGAGGGATCTGTTCCAATGTTTACAGCGACTGTGGGACTAATTTTAAAGGTGCAAACGCGGAACTACAAAGGATGCTAAGTGCTGCTAAGCACGATTACTCCGAAGTTGCTGAAGAACTAAGTCTATTGGGGACTAAATGGAATTTCATCCCTCCAGCTTCTCCACACTTTGGTGGTCTGTGGGAAGCAGGGGTCAAATCGGTTAAATACCATTTGAAGCGAGTCGCCCGGAACCAAGCTCTGACATTTGAGGAATTGAGTACGCTGCTAGCGCAAATAGAAGTTTGTCTCAACTCGAGACCCCTCTGCCCAGTTACCGATAGCTTGGATGATTTGAACGCCCTAACACCAGCTCATTTTTTAATTGGCACATCATTGCATATAGTTCCCGAAGCAAGTTTAATGAATACTAAGATTGGCTATCTCGATCGATGGAAAATTCTTCAAGCGTCTCTACAAACATTCTGGAAAGAATGGAGTGGCGAGTATTTAACAAGACTACAAAATCGACCGAAATGGTTGAAGATCGAAGAAAAACCGAAAGTTGGAGATTTGGTCTTATTAAAAGACGAACGACTTCCAACATCAAGATGGGCAATGGCGAGAATAAGTGAAACATACGCTGGAAAAGATGACCTTATCCGTGTGGTAAAAGTTAGAACCCAATACAACGAGATGAAAAGACCCATTACGAAAATATGCCCGCTACCGTCTAACGACACTAATGAGGAAAATACACTTATTTAAATTTAAAACCATCAACATAAATTCGAAAAGTAAAATCAACACATACTTCAGAACTTCATTTTTAAACTCAATACATTCACACTAAAACAAACTCAATACATTCACACTAAAACAAACAAAATTAATATAATCATATTAAACACAAAATAATAATAACATAATTCGCTCAAAACATTTGACCACATTCAACAACTCATAAATCATACAGTCCGCTAATAATTCGTAAAATTCACTCAAAATTTCTTCTAAAGAAACTAAACAATAAAACAACTTGCAAGAAAAGGAAAAGAAAATAATATAAATATGAAACAAAATCGCGAGAATCAATAAATAAAATAAATGAAGTTATAAAACATAATAAAGATTAAAATTATATTAAAACTAACTTAAAATTATATTAAAATATATATTATATATACTAAAATTATAACACACACACACACATACACACATACACATACACCCATACACCGAAGTGCGTGCACACATACATACTCATGCGTCCCCAACAACAAACTCACACTAATATTAAAATATTATTATTCTATTTACCAAAATCAGAATTATCTTCAGATGATTTAAACAAATTAAAATAATTATCATGATGTAAAATCTGAAAAAAAAAAGGAAAATGAATTTGAAACTTAAATAAAAGTATACTTATACACGCTAATATTTTAATTAGCAATTTGATCATGGGTGGCATACATATTCGCAAACCAATTTTCTATTGCATTTGCGATACAACAACAAACCCTGAAAACAAAACAAAAAAAAAACAACTGGATTATGTGTTTAATGGAAATAATATACAACTCATCCAAGGTAAAACTAAATTGTAGGCATCAACACACCAATTAAATGGAAATGCAACAACAAAATTCGCTCTGCAATGAAATGAAATTACAACAATTAGGTACAATACGCGTTTACGAAATGAAATTTGATACAGCAATATAAACAACATTTAACAAATAATCATATTAAAGAAACACAAATAATACTCACCACATTAAATTCAAACGATTAAACATTTTAAATCACATTATAAATTATTTATAACACGACACAACATAAAATAAAATGAAAAGCTATCAATAAACACGATCAAAACCACGATGGATATAAGATTATGAAGAAGAAGAATAACGTTTATTCATGAATGCAGCTGCGAGTCTCGATCGACTAAAAGCTAAGGTCCTCTGCTAATCCGAGTTGTTAGTTGCTGCTAGTTGGCGCATAGATGGTGTTAATAATATTATTTTGAAATGTTCACATAATTTTGAAACTCTTGTATATATTTAATGCATATTTATTAACAATTTCTTTCTTTTTATGTGAGACAAACATACATGAAGGATATAACAACAATCCGAATGCCAAACATCGTTCACTGTGCTCACTGGGTGGGGAGAATGTTGAATGCTGCCCATGTTTTTACATCTGAACGTGCCCATTTCATGTCCCAAATAGTAAATGTCAAATGTAATTGTATTCGTAAACACATTTGAAGAATTATGTATATTAAAGAATTCATAAAGGTCAAGTGAAAGTTAAACGGAATTGTAAATTATGTAAAATAAAACCTATTTCAAGTACTGTTTAGCAGCCATCTTTGAGAACAAGTTGTTTTATTTTTTGCTCGCGATTTTGCCCACCCATTTTTGAACCCAGTTTAATTTTGACTCAGTTTTCCATGCGTTGTGTACCTTTTGATCAAACAGGATCTGTTCGCATTTTTCTCTCCAAACATCACAAGCGCTTAAGTGCCATTTGGTAACTGTTCGGTAATGAAAAGTTATTATGCCGCCATAGAAGTCCGCACTCAAAAGCTCCATCGACTCGCTTAGTTGTAGCTTCCAAAATTTCTGTTGCTCTTAAAACATCACTCGTTAACGTGCGCACTGGAGAAGCGCCACAGTCTTCGATGAGAAAATGTTGTTTGACCAATTCGTGCAAGTTCTCTTCACATTCGCAAATTTGGAAGTTACCATGCGATTCCATCTCACGTTTGCTACGTTTGCTAGTATACGGCAACAGAGGCAACCCTTTGAGATGCCGGTATTTGTCCAGCAATTCAGGTGACAATGATTGCGATGGAAGGGCAAGTGATTGTACAGTCCTCACACCATTTAGCCGCAAGCTCGGATACTTCTCTTTATCGATGCCGTTTGACGAAATTGACAGTGAAACAACCTCGGAATTTTCTTCTCGGCTGGTTGAGTAGGCCGTCCCTCGCAGACACAATGTGGCTTGGGAGTGCCTTTTAGATTAAGCTGCTTTGAGACTGACTCCTCAAGTAGAGTGAGTGAGGACCCACTGTCCAAGAAGGCATATGTACTAACCTCCCTACCATTTCCCTGCAAGACCACTGGCAAAATCCGGAAGAGTGTTCCAACTTCTTTTTCGTTTCGATGAGAGTAACATGCACCGACATCTTTTTCACCTCCCACATGCAGCAAACGATGATGCTTGATTCTACAGCCCCCAACGCCACACTCCTTCACGCTGTTGCATTTAACTCGCTTAGAGTGCTTAAGAAAGATGGAACAAATTGCCTTTTGTTCAACGAGCCTGCAGCGATCATGAACGGGAAGCCTGTTTAACGCTTCACAATCAATGAGACGGTGGCTACGATTACATACATAGCATGTGGTTCTGACACCAGCCTCTTTTGCACATGCTGCTTCGGACCTGTTGTCTGGTTGAACGTGGGTTTTTCCAGCTTATTGTGGCCATCGTCCGAATATCTTGTCACTGCTGCTGCTGCTTCCGCCCTTTCATTCATCCACTGCCCAAACCCAACCAGATTTTGTGCTCGACTACCTCCTCTCATACTCATCGCCCATTCAAGTCTCATACCCGGTGGTAATTTGTCAACTAATTTCTTCTGGAACTTAAATTGTTGACCATCAGCGCATAGGAAATAATGGTTTCCAGGCGCTCTGCTTTTGGAGATGGACAATTCTCTATTTTCTTTATTAGATCCTCTACAATGTGCTCAGGTCGACCAAAGAGCATTTCCAATGTCGACATAACCATTGGCACCGATGATGGAAGCAATAACTGAGTCCTGAATGTACAAGGTATTGTCGGGAGAGAAGTTGAGGATGTACTATGCGACCTTATATCAAAAGCAGATGAGAAACACAGGTTGGACTGTATCAACCAGGCGACTGCTTCCGTGCATAGGGCAACCTACAGCGTACTGCAACACAATCTGTGCGAAAAAAATTATTTTCGGTCTGAGAATAGCCAAAAGATAATATCAGCTATATTCAAAATGAGAGGCGAGCTACTTCAATTGAATTTCATTCCGCACGGGGAAGACCTACCGATCATTTGCAGTCTTTGCAATCTTTCCGTGAGAGAAGACGTCATGCATTTCATAGGTTCATGTCCTGTTTTAAAAGAAATAAGATCTTTCCTTGGAAGTAACCTCTTAACTGGAGAAAAAGTACTAGAAATCCTTAACTGTGAAAATGACGTAAGACCAACTTACAACTATTATAGAAAAGCCATATCAAATAGAAATCAAATTTTGAATTAAGCCTTTTAAAGCAAACAAAAATTTTTTTTTTTTTACAATTTTTTACTTTTTAAAATATGAATTAACAATAAATATAAAAAAAAAATTGCAAAAATAATGTATCTTTTAGAAACACTAATTAATTACGTTATCTATCTTGTGAATTTTTGTAATATAATATCTATTTATAATAACATAACTGTCAATCGGGCAGACGGCATAAGCCATGCTTAAAGATTTTTGTATTTATAAAAATGTATATTATATTTTTGTGAAATTGATAATAAAATCTAATCTAATCTAAAAAATCTAATCTAATCTCTCTCAAAAAAAGCTCTAGGCCATGACTTATGAAAACCCGAAACAGGATAGGATGGTTGTGTGAGGTAACACAAACTTCGCACTCCCGGACATAATTTTCTACATCCTTATCTATTCCTGTCCACCAAAAATAGGAACGTGCAAGGATTTTCATACGGACAATCCTAATATGTCGATCATGAAGAATTTGAAAACCCTTTTTTGCAACACTTCGGGGATAACTAAACGGTTAATATAAAAAATACAATTATCTTCCAAGTCTAAATCCTTCCTTTTATGATAATATTTTAAGAATTGTTCGTTTACTGAACTTGGCCATCCACTCTTCACCATGTTAAGAACGTTTCTAAGAACCCAATCTTGACTTGTTTCAAACTCTACATCTTCAATATCTATATCTGGATATATATTTTCCTTTAAGGATCTAATAGCATCATTCTCAAACCCAGTTGATGTCGGTAAAGGGACCCTCGATAAAGCATCGGCGTTTGTCATCTGTGATGCCTTCTTGTACAAAATATTGTACTAATACATCCCTAGCAAAACTCCCCATCTATGTAGCCTACCTTAAGCAACGGCAGGTGACAACTTTTTTAGAATTAAAAATGTCCCTTAGAGGTTGATGGTCTGAAAAAATTGTAAATGGCTTCTCATAAATATATTTATGGAATTTCTTCACCGAAAAAATTATTGCCAAGGCTCCCCGATCAAGTTGAGAGTAATTTTTTTCTGCCTTGCTTAACGAACTAGAAGCGAATAATACTGGACGCTCTACACCATTTTCGATATGCGAAAGTACACCTGCCACTCCGTATGGGCTCGCATAGCA
The DNA here is from genome assembly GCA_963971375.1 of Platycheirus rosarum. Lineage (NCBI taxonomy): Eukaryota > Metazoa > Arthropoda > Insecta > Diptera > Syrphidae > Platycheirus > Platycheirus rosarum. The sequence goes on along the minus strand of OZ020508.1, from coordinate 88,125,442 downwards.
ATGCAATACAATTTCTTTATTCGGATCATAACACTGTATATATACTGCCTATAGTACTATCATGGGACATCAAACGATCTTGTGGAATCAGAGTTGTGACCGCTAGATTTATGAGAGAGAATTAAGAGAACGTAAGGCGGGGTGGAAAAGAAAGAGACCAGAAGATTATTAAGGGTGGTTTGTTTCGCTTAGCTGAGGTGAATTAATTTTTTTGGAATTTGTACACGATACAAACATTTTCATTGGTTAAAATTGTTTTGATGTAGCTTTTTAGGCGTTGCTAGGTAGAAATCCTTAGCAACGGTATTTTTTAAGTAAACAATTAATTGTTTTTGGTAGGAATAGGCAGTTAGGAAGGTAGACAAAATTGACAAGCATCTGAATTTTTGCTTATTTTCCTATTTTTTGTACTTTTTGTTTACATTTTTTGAATTCTTTAGATTTACAAATTTTTGTTTACTATTTTACTACAACTTGCTTTGTTGCCGTTTGCGAAAAAAATACATATACATTCTTAAAATTTAAACACAATCTTACTTTTTGTATATATATTAATTTCCTTGAAAGAACAGATTTTGGTTTTGACATTGTATATATACTGCCTATAGTACTATGATGGGACATCAAACAATCTTGTGGAATCAGCTCGTGTGATGGCGCTAGTTGTGACCGCTAGATTTGTGAGAGAGAATTAAGAGAACGTAAGGCGGGAAGGAAAAGAAAGAGACCAGAAGGTTATTAAGGGTGGTTTGTTTCGCTTAGCTGAGGTGAATTCATTTTTTCCGGAATTTGTACACGATACAAACATTTTCATTGGTTAAAATCGTTTTGATGTAGCTTTTTAGGCGTTGCTAGGTAGAAATCCTTAGCATAGGCAGTTAGTCTATTGACTGCGATTTGAATTTTTGTTTATTTTGTCTTGTTTACATCTGTTTTATAGGGAATACGAACACTTATACTAACATAAATATTTTATACATTCGTACGAAATTGGCTAGAATTCTTTAGGTTTTTAATTTTTTTTTACTAAAGGAAAGTTGCCGTTTGTAAGAAAATATACACATACAGTCTTAAAATTTAAACACAAACTTTTTTCTTGCTATGCATATTATACAAACGTCCTTGAAGAAACGGATTGTTGTTTTGAATTTTGCTTTCCATTCATAGGTACAAATTAAGTGCAAACTATGCGGATATATTAGAAGGATGAATAAGGGAGATACTATTATTTGCGTTAATTTGTGTGTCAAGTTGCATCTATTCTTCTTGAATATCAATTTTGATAGTAATCGGATCAGCAGTTTTCGAGAAAGTCGAAGAAAAAAAACGGTCCTATGGGAGGTAAAGTTTTTAGCCCACCGTATTACAAAATTGTTCACCAAAATATAATGCTTACCTACAGTTAGTAGTACATTGATTTTTTCATAAAAATTCTTGGAGCAGTTTTCGAGAAAAATAAGCTTTTACATAACGGTTATATAACATTTACCGTTAATTTTTGAGCTAAAGAAAAAATTGAAAAATCCTAGTTGTAGAACGTCAAAATAGCCTTACGCTCCAAATTTGAAAACGATTGGCCAAACCGTTTAGGCTGTAGTTTAATATACATCCGTACATAGATACTTGTATAAGGCAAGTTATGCATTAGTGTTCTTTAATACGTACATATACCTACACATAAAAAAAGTACTTTTTTCTTTCTTGAATACTGTATAATAAGCCATCGTTATACCTCATGTAACGAAAATCCATCTTTTAAAATCATGAGATGAGAAGGGAAATTTGAAGAGAGCTGCGCAGTAGAATGGCCAAATGAATTGGTTCAAGCTATAGGTAATTATTTGACTTAAGCCGTTAAGGCTGCAGATCATTATACATACAGACGGACATGCAGACAGACTGACAAACTGACAGACAGACATACAATTTGTTCACTAACTTTTAAGGCTTCTCTATTATCGCCATATCATGATGTCATGCTTGATTGTTATGTCAATTTTTTGTTTATAGTCTATACAAAACTAGCCTCAAAAAATTTGCCTTTGAAATTGTTTGTACATTCATATATATATACTTACTATCTTGCCTATGAACACGGCAACCAAAACAAAAAAATTCATAATAAAAACAAACATTTCCTCAACAAAGCAACAACAACTTAATTCACCTCACTGCATGTATTTTTTTCCTTTTCCTAATAGCCCTGTCTATGTCTAACCTGCCTCATCTCTATTTAAAAAAAATATTCTGTTAAAACTCTCTTTTCAATTCTGTCAGTTAGTTCTGAATCAGCGAGACAGGGGGCGTACACAAAATGCGTCACCATGATAGTACTATAGTTTCTATATACAATGTTTATAGTCACGAATCCAAAACTAGCCTCATAAAATTTGCCTTTGAAATTGTTTGTACATACGTATATATATACTTACTTTCTTGCCTATGAACACGGCAACCAAAACAAAAAAAAAATCATAATAAAAACAAACATTTCCCCAACAAAGCAATAACAACTTAATTCACCTCACTGCATTAATTTTCTTTCTTTTCCTAATAGCCCTGTCTATTTCTAACCTGCTTCATCTTTATTCTCTATTTAAAAAAATGTTCTCTTAAAACTCTCTTTTCAATTCTGTCAGTTAGTTCTGAATCAGCGCGACAGGGGGCGTACACAAAATGCGTCACCATGATAGTACTATAGTTTCTATATACAATGGAAGAACTCACGGCCGTAATAGTTCCACTTAATACCATCATCTCCTCTTGAATGACCTCCATATTTAAAGCAGTTTCACAAGCTTTGTCAAATTTAAAATCTCCTGTGGCAATTAATTTGCTTTGTATCTTCTTGTCTCTCAGCCTCATCAATAACCGGTCTTTTAGAGCTTCTGACAGGAATTCGCTGTAGTTGCAAGTATCTGCTAAGCTTTCAATTGCAACGATAAAATCAGATATAGTCTCCTCTGCTCCCTGGTTCGTTTTTTAAAAATTTAAATCTCTCAGCTGTAATATTTTTTTTATGGAAATGCGCTTTTAATTTTTCAACTAACTCATTAGACTTTAAAGTTTCGGGCTTTGCTGGCGCAACTAAAGTCTTTGCAATTTTATAGAAATCTTTGCCACCTACACCAATTAAATGTATTGCACGACTGGATTGCACGTACTTGCTCATATGTGCGGTCACGTCGTGAAATAAAATTTAAATAAAATGCACGACTGGGTCACATGAACTAGTTCTTATGCTAGATAATCGCTTAGTGGCTGCATATTATGTATGTATATAAAGGGTGTTTTTTTTAGAAGTGTGGTTTTCAAGAAGAAATAAAACGCATATAGTTTAATGAAAAAAAACGGTTATATGAGAGTTACCGTTATAGATCAAATTTTGAAAAATTTATTCTAACTGAAAGATGTATTATTGTAAAAAATTAGCACCCTGAAAGTTTTATCAAAATCGTTAGAGCCGTTTCCGAGAAAATCTATATAACCCCCGAGATACTACCTAATAAATACTAAATAGCCAAGATTGAAGCAAATCGGCCCATCCGCTTAGGCTGTAAAGGCGCGAACAGACAGACAGCCAGACGGACGGAATTTCCTGACCCACTTTTTCTTATCTATTATCGTAATGTCATGTTTGATTGTTAGAAAAAATAATTTTTTTGCACGAATCCATAACTTGTATTTTAGTACCTAAATCGCAAGTAAAAAGAAACTTTGTCCTCATCGCTTCTCACTTTATATAACTTTAATAAATGAGACGTTTTCTCGGCATACGAGAAAAAATCATCTCCAATATTGTAGAATTCTATTCTACCAATGAAACTTGTCATTTTATTTGTTTCTATTTTCACTGGGTTCCGGTTACGACTAACTATTTATTTCTATAATTCATGATAAACTTAATACTCAAAGGGCATAACAATAGATTGAGACTAGCTGAGCTAGTAAGCTGAAATTATTCATACTTATCATAGACGAACTAGATGGTGTTAGTTTTCAAACCCTGATGGTACTACTATAGGTTCTATATATAAGGGCGACATAATGAAATTTACCGTTTTTACGAATTTTGAAATTTGATTATTAAGTTTAAGTATAAGTTTATTTCTTAAAAAGCTTACACAGTAAGATAATAAATCTTATAAATTTGTGAAAGATTATAGATTTAAGTTAAAGTTAATGTTTAAATAAAAAAAGAATAAAAAAAAAAGTTTTAAATTCAATTAACTAACAAATTCATGTAAATTTTAAAGAAAAAAAATACCTCCTAATTATTAATAGAATATGAAACAAAAAAGACAGAAACGGAAGGAAGAGAAAGTTTAAGAAGAAAGATAGAAATTAGTTGCTTTGTTCAGAGAAGAAACTGCAAAGACCAGCCCGAAATCGTTGCATGTTGCCAAGCTCTCGCAAATAACTTGGAAGTGAATTCACAGGCGACAAGCAGCTATAAAGAATTGTCTTTCAGAATTCAGACAAGAAAACCGAGGCAAAATTAGAACTGTAGATCTGCTTGATATCAAACTGGTGATGCACAGAAGATTCGCAAAAGTCTTGCACGAGCCCCTCAGAAAGAGGACGAACGGCGGATGAGCCCAACCAATTGGACCAACGGTGGCGTCAACAGTCAACGAAGCAGCTAATGAGCTACTTCGACGTATTTGGAGATAAGGTCATTGGGACAATTCAATGCAAGTCAGGGCATTGAAATAGAGATGGTGGCGGATGAACCCTTAATGGGCCAACGGCAGCGCTCATATCCGCGAAGTGGGTTACTGACTCCGGATTCTCCGGTTCCTTTTGTCCAAGGAATCCAACAAAGGACCTCGCCCTCCAGGTTGGGGGTTGTGCGTGGGGTTAACAACCCTGCCACGGAAAAAAAGAAAAAGTTGCGAAGCGACCAATAGCCTCGGAAAAGAACGATTTACTGTTGACGACCCGTAAAAACGAATCAAGGACAACGACCTTCGGATCTGCACGTGGAATGTTAGAACTCTTAACAGATCACGTGCTTCCAAACAACTAGCGGAGGCCCTAGACTGCTACAGAGCAAGAATTACTGCCATCCAGGAAGTGCGTTGGAATGGGCCGGGCAAAAGGAGGATGAAAAATTGTGACGTGTACTACGGTGATTGTGCAAGAAGACCACAGCGTTTATTTAGGTGCGGATTCGTCATAAGCGGTAGACTTAGGCAAGAAGTCTTGGGCTTTCGACACGTTAGTGAGCGACCTGTGATAATCCGTATCAAGGCTAAATTCGCCAACATTAGCCTAATATGCGCTCATGCCCCCACAGAGGACAAAGATGACGCCACCAAGGATGACTTCTATGAGCTCCTCGACAAAACATATGAGCAATGCCCTAAATACGACGTAAAGATCGTACTAGGCGATTTTAATGCCAAAATAGGTAAAGAGGAAATCTTTGGTAGGACTGTCGGAAAACATAGCCTACACGACACAACGTCTGAAAATGGACTTAGGCTAATTGACTTCGCAGCGGCACATAACGTCACCATTGCAAGCATACGGTTTCCTCATCTCGATATACACAAAGGGACTTGGCGACACCCAGATCAAAGAACCGTCAATCAGATTGATCACGTTGCGATCGATGCAAGACACGCCTCCAGTATCTTGGATGTTCGCACCTTCCGAGCAGCTAACATCGACTCGGATCACTACCTTGTTGCAGCAAAGGTAAGAATGCGAATAACCCGAACTCCACAACAACGGAGTAATACTGTGAGGAAGTATGACGTCGGAAAGCTGCAATCGCAAGAAACCGCCAGAACCTATGCCGATCGAATATCCCGTAACCTCTCAAGAAATCCAGTACCGCCAGCATCAAGTGCCGAAGATCAGTGGCAACACTACCAACAAGCCATCAGAGATGCCGCAACTGGTGTGCTAGGTTTCACCAGACCACCACCACGAAACCTCTGGTTTGATGACGAATGCAGGCAGGCCCATGCAGCCAAACAAGAGGCATATAAAGCGACGCTGCAAAGAAAGACGAGAGCTGCTCGCGAGCTTTACGAGCAGAAAAGACGGAAAGAATACCGGCTTCTCCAAAAGAAAAAGAGATAGCATGAGAAGCGCGCGATCGAAGATATTGAGAGATGCTACTCCAGGAACAACGTGCGGAAGTTTTACCAACAGGTAAAAAGAACATGCCAAGGAAAAAAATCCCGCACAGAAGCCTGTAGAGATAGGAATGGAAACCTCGTAGTAGAGTCACAGTCGGTGCTGAGTACATGGAAGGACCATTTCTGCAGACTGTTAAACGGCGATGAAGGCCAAAATCCCGCTGTCAGGCAGAATGAACCATTCAACATGGACGATGACAGACAAAACTTCCGTCCACCTGACCAAAATGAAGTAAGGATAGCAATATCTAAACTAAAAAACAACAAAGCTGCTGAACCCGACGGACTACCCGCCGACCTTTTTAAAGCGGCCGAAGATGAACTGGCGGAGTGCATACACCAACTCATCTCTAAAGTTTGGTGAGGAGAAAGTATGCCTGATGAATGGAACCTCAGCATCGTTTGCCCGATCCACAAGAAAGGAGACCCTCTAACCTGCGCCAACTATAGAGGAATAAGTCTCCTGAATATCGCCTACAAGATCCTCTCTGCCGTACTATGTGAACGCCTGAAACCTTTCGTCAGCAACCTGATTGGCCCCTATCAGTGTGGTTTCAGACCAGGAAAGTCCACAATCGATCAAATGTTCACTCAACGGCAGATCCTGGAAACCACCCAAGAATTCCAAATCGATACCCACCACCTCTTTATCGATTTTAAGGCCGCGTACTATAGCATTTATAGAGACGAGCTATACAGAGCCATGTCAGGTTTTGGCATTCCCACAAAACTCGTCCGACTGTGCAGGATGACGATGGAGAACTCTCGCTGCTCCGTCAAGGTTGGTTCTGACCTCACATAAGCTTTTGACGTCAAAAAAGGATTCCGACAAGGTGATGCGCTATCATGCGATTTCTTCAACTTAATACTTGAAAAAATTATAAGAAACTCGCAAGTCAATTGTAGTGGGACAATTTTTTTCAAGTCTGTGCAATTGCTAGCATACGCTGACGACATAGACATCATTGGCAGAACTAGGCGAGCTGTCAGTGGTACGTTTGCTAGCATTGAAGCTAAAGCGGCTAAGATGGGACTAGCAGTCAATGAGGCTAAAACGAAGTACCTGCTGTCCACAAAAAGGGACACTCAACACCGGCGGATTGGACAAAACATCACAATAGACAGGTACAACTTTGAGGTAGTTAGGGACTTTGTGTACCTCGGATCCGCTATAACATCTGACAACAACATCTCGTCAGAAATAAAGCGAAGAATTACTCTTCCAATCGCTGTTTCTATGGGCTAGGAAGGCAATTGAGTAGCAAAGCCCTCTCTCGAAAGACAAAGGAGACTCTGTATCAGACCCTAATCATCCCAGTCATGCTCTATGGCGCCGAGGCATGGACTCTATCTAAAGCGGATGAAGATATCCTTAGTCGTTTCGAGCGTAAGATTCTTCGGAAGATTGTTGGCCCTATCTGCGTTAACGGGCTTTGGAGGAGAAGGTTCAACCAAGAACTATACGAGCTGTACAGCGACATTGACCTGGTCAAAAAAATACGCATATTACGTTTAAGATGGCTAGGTCATGTAGAGCGAATGGACAACAATGCTCCGGCTCGCAGGATCTTCGATTCCATCCCAGAGGGTAAACGCAGTCAAGGAAGACCTCGGCTTAGGTGGCGCGCTCAAGTGGAGGACGACCTGAACCAACTTGGAGTGCAAAACTGGAGGCAGCTAGCCAAAGACGGAGTTGGCTGGAGAGGCATGTTGGTTGAGGCTGAGGAAATCTGTTATTACTCTGCGGTTGAGGAAATCTGTTATTACTCTACCCCGAAATATGTAAAGAGAAAGGACCTCATAAAAACCAACAAAATTATTAAAATTGGGTTTGGTAAATTTAATTTTTCTCGAAAATTAGAATACGTAATAGCATCTATTTTCAATTAGGAATTAGTAGAAGTAATAAATACTAAAAGAAAATGTAGTAGACATGATCTCAATTTTGAAAAAAGTCAGTGTGAATTTTTTTTTATTTTTTTTCTGATATTTTTCAATAGATGTTTAAAGGTTTAAAAAAAATATAACAACACAGACTTTTGGCCTTAAAAAAAGTTATAGCACATTATTTCAGGTGTTGCCGTTATTTTTAAATATATTTTTTCCAATGCAAGTTCTTTTTTAGGAAATTGCCCCTCTTGCCTAAATGGGAGCAGATAGACTAGGAGGGGTCCTGGTAAAAAAAAATGTTTGCATTTTATCCCTCTACATGAATCCGTTATTAATTTGCGGCGGCAAAATTATCGTACTCTTGCCTCGTAATGTCATGTTTGATTGTTATTTTAAATTTGTTATGTTCATGAATCCTAAACTTGCCTTATAAAGGGTGTTTTATTTAGACGTGTGGTTTTCACGAAGAAATAAAACGCTTATAATTTAATGTTATGGTTTTTGTAAGCCCGCAAACCAAGATCCTTCCGCAAAATCAATGTGGGTTGTAATCGGTTACCTAACTAGTTCTCATGAAAGTGGATGACTAAAAAAGCTCCTTTGGTGGGTACCGGTTTTAGCCCACCGTCATAAATTTTTGTTTTCACGAAAATTTAATGCACATCGTAATGTTATATTTGATTGTTACCCCATTTTTTTTGCACGATTGCATAACTTGTACCTACTTATGTAATACCTATAATCGCAAGTAAATATTAAACAATTAGGTATTACAAAATGCAAAGTATTATATGTATAAACCTCAAACAAGCAAAAGATCTTTGTTACTACATATATATATATATATATATATATTTATATATACAAACATGGACGTATTATATATGTACTGCTAGTTGCCTACCTATAGTTGATTCTATTTAAGTCTCAGTTATTTTGGACGACACTAGCCCTCCTGAGTATACTAAAAAATTATATATAAAATAAAAAAATTAAACCTCAACTTTGACATTTCGTCCAGTAATCTCAGACTTTGGCAGCGGGTTTTCCCACGTTGGCATGTTAAAATTTCCTTTTTTCTCCCCGTGTTATTTAGAATATCCCACAATTAATCCACCAAGTAGTAAATACAAAAAAAACATGGAATTATTGAAATAATTTTTTTATAGTTTGGTAAATTACAAATTCGTGAAATCTTTAGAACCTAAACTTTGTTGCGATTTTGTACTCTCATACTGTAACCTTAACAAAAAGCCTTAAGGTGTGTCCACACCAAAGAAACATTTTTATTTAATACATTTCAGAAACATTTAAAAAAACTTTCAGAAATATTTTTTTCTTTCTGAAATGTTTTGTAAATGTTTCTGAAATGTTTATTTAAGTCTGGACATATCTGAAATGTCTATCTGTTTTCCCTTCCGAACGGAAATCTTTCTTTATTTTCATACATTTTAGTCTAGTTGACAGGTTTTGTTGTTTTTATTTGTTTGTGTTTTGTTCATGATGACAAAACGCGAAGCTATGATTGCTCCTTTTTTACATCATGAAGTACCAAACTGGATACATAAAATGGGAAACAAATAAACATTTAAGAAATGTTTCAGAAATTTCTGAAATGGTTTTTAAGCAAAGATGAAACATATCAGAAATGTTTTTTAAACAAATGTTTTTTGGTGTAGACACACCTTTATAGTCGGCACAAGGAATAGGTCTCAACCTCAGGATTTTTATTAACTTTGTCTTTTATCAGTATTAAAGAAAAAATAGTTAGAAGAAAAAAGTAAAAAGGAACGTTGGTCTTAAAAGACAAATTGGATTTTAGAACGCAACTGGAATTTAGACGTATGATAGGAAAAATGTCAAAACACCTTATCTACTGCCTTAGTAGTATTTTATTTGATCATAATTCATTAGTGTCTTTTAAAATCTTAATAAAATCAGCAATATTTGAAGAGATTTGAACTAAAACCCCTTTTTTGCTTTGAGATTTTAAAAATCCCTTTTTGTTTTTTCCTTCTAAAAAAAAAAAACAAGAGGCAAAATACCAGAGATGTCGCACACTTCTATTGATGGAATTCAAAACTGTCAGTTATGTTTTACCGGTAAATGCGACTTTTTGAATTTTTAAAAACAGATGTCACGAGTTTCTATGCCAATATTTTAAGCAGTTATTTTTTTTCCTGAAGTGGGTTCAGGAGAGCTAGCATTCCATATATAATACGTCCATGTCCTATATATATATAGGTTGAAAGATGTTAGTTTCCGTTTTTTGTTACAAAGCCAACACTACAGAGGAAAACCGGAAAAAGTTTCAACAAGCTAGGAAGACTGCAATGCTCACATTCGCAAGACGAAATTTTTACATGAGCAAAAAATTCGTCAAAAAATTCTTCAATGTAAAAATGTTTGGTCTCTTGTGAAAAACATTCGGAATTCTTCGTCATCATCGGTTCCTAAGCTCGTCTTTACCGATATACCTGTTGTCGATTCCCAAGAAAAAGCAAATCTGCTTGCAGCCCTATTTGCAGCAAACTCAATGCAAGGGTCTTAAAAGATCTTAACATTCACAAATCCGATGGCCCAGATAGTATCCCCGCTATTGTTCTGAAGAGGTGTTCTTCAACGCTGGCAAAACCATTGCGTAAGCTTTTCCATCTGTCCTATTCCTCTGGGCTCTTTCCGAGCGGATGGAAAACAGCATTTGTCCAGCCTGTCCCTAAAAAAGGTGAATCCTCCTCTCCCTCAAACTATCGACCAATTGCACTTACGCCCCTTCTTTCTAAGGTCATGGAAACGCTGATTAATTTAAGCTTAAGCTTAAGAAATATCTTTAGGACCGAAAGCTTCTTAATGACCGGCAATACGGCTTTCGCAGCAATAGATCCACTGGTGATTTGATGGTTTATCTCACCGAAAAGTGGAATCAATCTCTTCACCGTTTTGGTGAAAGTAAGATCATTGCACTTGATATTTTAAAGGCATTTGATAGAGTTTGGCATCAAGCCCTTTTATTGAAAATGCGTGCATTTGGACTACGAATCTCTTCTTCGTCAATACAAGTTGTGTTGGACGGATTCAAGTCTGATACCCAAATAATAAATGCTGGTGTGCCCCAGGGCTCTGTTTTATCTCCAACTCTCTTCCTGATTTTTATCAATGACTTATTATCTGAAACTTCTAATCCAATTAATTGTTTCGCTGACGACAGCACTTTCAACTTTTCATATTCGTTTCCAGACTATCATCCATGTGCTTCGGATGTGGAACTGCAACGGCAGCGTATAATTAGTTCATTAAACTCTGATCTTGACAGCATTGTACAATGGGGAATAAGAAATCGTGTTGAATTTAATGCTTCAAAAACTCAATGTTGTCTTTTGTCGTTAAAGCGAAACATACCCCCATTGCCACTATCGATGAGTGGCACTTGTATCGAAGAAACAGAACACGTATCAGTTCCCGGTATGTGCATTACAGACCACCTTCTGTGGAACGACCACATATTCGAAGTCGCCAAAAATGCTGCCAGGTGTCTAGGTTTCTGTGATGTGGCAACAAGTTTAGATATTACGAGGATACATTTTGTAAATTAACGACATCTGTTTGATTCATTGTGTACAACAACCAACATTTATTGTGAACAACAACCATGCCCCTAAAATTATGCTACATAATTGCAATATGTTTTGACTGAATACTAAATCGAACTTGAAGTACTGATTCCAGACTCGAAAGCTTAGATTGTGCCAGAACCAGACGGAAGCTTCCAGAAGCTTGTAAATTTGTATAAATACAAGAGTAGATGGCATTGAAAGTTCAGTTTATTTTCGAAAGTGGAACTGTTAGTTGAAAGTGGAAGCTTTATTAAAAAGTGATTGAATTGAGATTAAATAAAAAGTGTTGAATTATTAAAACGTATTTGAATTGTGAATAAGTGGAATAAGTTAAATTGGTATTAACTTAGAAGAAAAGTTCGGAAACCAAGTAGAAAGTAAAGAGCAACACTAAGAACATCTAGCTAAGGAGGTTGATTCTTTGAAGAAGCAGAAGGTTCGGGAATATTCGAGCGACGGTTCACGAAGAAAAGAAAAGCAGCCCCCGTCTTCGATGGTCAAACATCATGACCAATTTATAAGAGGCAGTTTGAAGCTGCCGCCTTGACTAACAACTGGGAACAACGAAGACAAATCAATTACTCTTATGCTTGCGCTCAGGGGAACAGCTGCCAAATTGTTATAGACCATTCCCGAGGACAAACATCATGATTATGATCCCATGGTCAAGGCAATGAGGAGATGAGGTTTGGCGACGACCACATGCAGCAAGTTAACCGAATTGCGCCGAAGGGTATAGACAAGAGGTGAAACGCTACAATAATTGCAAGCTTCGCAAGGTAGCCATCGCGTCAGGGAAATGGCAACGCTTGAGTGCTCATGTCAACGCGTTGACATTGAAAGACAAAACCCGAACACCGCTCGAGGTCAAATGAGATTCTGGAACTGCAACAAGCTAGGACACCTACAGCGACAATGCAGATCTCCACCTAGCCAGGTAAGCTGCCCTCATTGCGCAAGGAGGAGGCAGAATGATGAAGCATCTGGCAGGAATAACACTCACTTCGTGGGGCTGAAGTTGGTTGATGGAATCGACGGCCCCAGGACCATCATCCAAGTTTCGCAAACTACACGCTGCAGCAAAAGCTTGACAGTGGAGACAGTCATCAGAAACCGAAAATGTGTTGCCACTATTGACACGGGTGCCACAACCTCCATAATCAGAAGAGACCTTGCTCAGACGTCCTGGCTACATAACACCAGCTGCTACACTCTGAAAACAGCTACCGGAGAAGCAGCAAAAGTATACGGGGAGGTATTTCTAAAGATACAACTGGCAGGGTTGACCTTCTCACAAGCATTCTTGGTAGCCGACAAATGCGACGAATGCATCATAGGAGTGGATTTCATGAAGGCACATGAGGTAATCATAGACCTTCGAATGCAAGTTTTCAGGTATCGAACCGTTGAGATCCCTATGGTATACGGAAACGAGAACGCTGTGAATCTTCGGGCGGTTATAAGCAGATATGAAGTCCTATCACCTTCTTCGGAGACAGTTCTTTGGACGCGTTTGGAGGGTGATCCTGGGAACCACCGATTCTATTTCGTTGAAACAAATGATAAAGAGGACTTTCAAAGCTATATCGTTGGAAAAAAATTAGTAAAACCGAAGAAAACATGGTTCCGGTAAAGCTGATGAATCCCAACAAACACTCCGTCAAGCTCAGACAAAGAGAGGTGATTGGAAGATGCGTACCCATTGCAGGCATATCGACAACATCTGGGAGTGAATCTGCGAGTCTTGTTTCTGCAACGAAATTGGCCGAGGTATGTAATGCTATCCTCGGAAACTGTGAGCTAAATCAGGAGCATAAAACCGTAGCCGAAAATCTCATGGGCGAGTTTGCTGATATATTTGCATCGCAAGATGGAGCCTATGGTCGAACACACCGCATAGACACCGGCGATAGCAGACCGATCCGATAACCAGCTAGAAGACTTCCATTGGCAAAACAGGCGGAAGTCGATGAGATGATATCGACCATGGAAAAAGACGGTCTAATCGAGACTTTAAAAAGTCCGTGGGCATCACCCGTTGTACTACTGAAAAAGATGGACGGCAGCACTCGATTCTGCGTGGATTACCGGAGGCTCGACGATGTCACCAAGAAGGACAGCTACCCTTTGCCTCGAATAGATGACACCTTGAATACCCTTTCTGGAGCAAAATGGTTTTCCACCCTCCATCTGAAAAGTGGTTACTGCCATGTATGGATCCATCCAGAAGACAAAGAAAAGACCGCTTTGAAAACAGGAAATGGACTATGGCAGTTTACTGTTATGCCATTTGGCTTGTGTAACGCTCCAGCCACCTTTGAGATTGTAATGGAACGTGTGTTACAGGGTCTGACATGGAAAACCTGCCTCGTGTACTTGGGTGACGTCATCGTTGTGGGAAAGACGTTCGCTGAACATCGCGACAACTTGAGGGAGGTGTTTACACAACTTCGAACAGCACATTTAAATCTGAATCAAAAGAAATGTGCTCTGTTCAAAGCTGAGGTGAAGTATTTGGGACATGTGATATCATCAAATGGAGTAAACACTGACCCGGAGAAAATCGAAGCCCTGAGAAATTGGCCAGTTCCCGAAAATAAACACCAGCTTAGGAGCTTTCTAGGTCTCGCCACCTATTACAGAAGGTTTGTCAAGGATTTTGCCGGAATCGCAGTGTCCGCATCAGCTAACTGAGAAGGGTAGACAATTTAAATGGTCAGGTGAGTGCGAAAGAAGCTTTCAACATCTAAAACAGAGACTTTGTGAGGCATCAATACTAGCTTACCCCACCCCTGGCAAGACATTTATTGTGGACGCGGATGCTAGTAACGTGGGATTTGGAGCAGTTCTGTCGCAGATACACGATGGGCAGGAGAAAGTGGTAGCCTATTTCAGCAAAGTTCTGTCGCGACCAGAGAGAAACTACTGTTTAACCAGACGGGAACTCCTTGCTCTGATACTGGTGACAAATGCACAAAAAGAAGACCCTGATATCGAGCCAATCCTTGCATGGAAGGAATCTATGGAGAAACCCAATTCAAGAGACATCTCCGACAGAAGTCCTACTTTAAAGGCATACTGGCCGCAGTGGGACTCTCTCCATGTAGAAGATGGTGTTTTGCGGAGAAAATGGGAAATGCCGGATGGAAGATCCTTTAAGATGCAGCTTGTAGTTCCACGATTGAAAGTAGAGATCCTACGAGAAATGCATGATGGAGTATCCGGTGGGCACTTGGGAATCAACAAAACACTGGAAAAGGTACGGGAACGCTTTTATTGGCTAAGCGCAAGAAACGATGTAGAGAGCTGGTGTCGAAAGTGCACAACATGCGTGGCTAGCAAGGGACCCAAAGTCAAAACACGAGGTAAAATGCACCAGTACAACGTGAGCGCCCCGTTTGAAAGAATCGCCGTTGACATCACAGGCCCATTCCCGGAAACTGAAAACGGTAGCCGTTACATCCTTGTTGTCATGGACTACTTCAGCTAGTGGCCGGAGGCTTTTGCGATACCCAATCAAGCAGCTAAGACCGATGTCGAGCAGATAGTGAACCACTGGGTCTGCAGATTCGGGGTGCCTATGGAATTGCATTCCGACCAAGGGGGAAACTTCGCGTCGAAGGTATTCCAGGAAGTATGCGCATCACTCGAGTTAAAAAAACAAGAACAACACATCTTCATCTACAGTCTGATGGAATGGTAGAACGATTTAACAAGACCTTGAAGGAACATCTGTCCAAAGTCGTGAACGAGAACCAGCGGAATTGGGATCGAAGAATTCCTTTGTTTCTTATGGCCTACCGGAATGCGGTTCATAGTACAACTGGATACACTCCATCCGAAATTCTATTTGGACGAACTGCCCGGCTTCCAAGTGAGCTAAAATTCGGATTTCCTACTGAAGACCCAAAATGTGAAGAGGACTACGTGTGTGATCTTAGAGAAAGGATCAACGACATTCACCAGAGAACAAGAAACAATATAAAAATTGCGAGTGAACGCATGAAGACCAGATACGATGCAAGAGCAACAGCACCTGAATTCAATGAGGGAGATCTGGTATGGCTTTACAACCCACATCGCAGAAAGGGGAAAACGCCCAAGCTTCAAATGACTGGGAAGGTTCCTACAAAGTAGTTACGCGCATTAATGATGTCGTTTTTTGAATCCAACGAGGACCAAGAGCACAAATGAAAATTGTACATCGCCTGCATCGTTACCAAGGAAACAATGATGATGTGCTTGTTCGGGACGAACAAAACTAAGAGGGGGACAATGTGATGTGGCAACAAGTTTAGATATTCGGAGGATACATTTCGTAAATTAACGACATCTGTTGGATTCATTGTGTACAACAACCAACATTAATTGTGTACAACAACCATGCCCCTAAAAGTATGCTACATATTTGGCATTGAAAGTTCAGTTTATTTTCGAAAGTGTTAACAACTGGAAGCGTTAGTAAAAAGTGATTGAATTGAGATTAAATAAAAAGTGTTGAATTATAAAAACGTATTTGAGCTGTGAATAAGTGGAACAAGTTAAATTGGTGTTATTTAAACTGAAAGACGTTATGTTTTATAAAATAAAGAGATTTGTTGTATTATTGTATTTGTAATTTGTTTTTTATTGTATTTGGAATTTTGATTGAGTTTTATTTGTCGAAACCCAGGCCAAAATATCACATTTCCTTCGAAGATGCAAGAATTTTTTTACCCCTTCTGATCTGGCTACGGTCTATAAAGCGTATATTCGTCCAAAACTTGAGTATAATTCCCATATTTGGGCAGGTGCTCCAATTACACACTTGAGTTTCTTAGATAGAATACAAAAAAGAGCTTTGAAAATGATAGGCGACCGAACAATAACAGAAACATTTTCATCTCTTGAGCACCGTCGTAATGTTTAGTGCCTTTCGTTATTTTACCGTTATTTTTAAAATCAATGCTCTAGCGAAATAGCCAGCTGCATTCCTCCCCTGAAACAATTCAACCGTAATACTCGCACCGCTAGGAATGCCCATCAATTTACCCTTGAGCCCAACTTCGGACGTACAGTTAAATACAGAAATTTTTTCTTTAGCCGTACCACGGGAATGTGGAATGCCGTGTCAGACTCTATTTTTCCCTCCCATTATGACTTGCCGAACTTTAAAACAAATGTACATCGATTTCTCATTTTATACCCCTCCCTATTTTCCTAACGCCCCCGCTGTGGTTAACATTATAAGGGTAGCCAAAATCCCTTTTGCGCGGGCCAATTATAAAAAAAAAAATACAAATATGACAAACATGTATGTTCATAGGTAAGTACCAGTGTTCGCACAAAACTTGAAAATCCTAAAGAATTCGAATGAAAAGTCTGGTCAATGACGTAAATATGTATTTAAAAATTAGTTCTCGTGCATAAAAAATGTAAACAATGAAAATGCTGGATCGTGTATAAATCCCAACAAACAGTATTCGCCTCAACTAAGCGAAACAAGATACTCAATTATTTCATGTTCGCCGTCTTTTTTTCCTGCCTCGCATTGCCATGCGCAGTAAAGTAAGCACAAAGCATAATAACGGGTGATTTTTTTGAGGTTAGGATTTTCATGCATTAGTATTTGACAGATTACGCGAGATTTCAGACATGGTGTCAAAGAGAAAGATGTTCAGTATGCTTTGACATTTCATCTTGAATAGACTTACTAACGAGCAACGCTTGCAAATCATTGAATTTTAGTAAGTCTATTCATGATGAAATGTCAAAGCATACTGAGCATCTTTCTCTTTGACACCAAGTCTGAAATCCCGCGTGATCTGTCAAATACTAATGCATGAAAATCCTAACCTCAAAAAAATCACCCATTACTTCCTTTTCATTAGACCAAATGAGCTAATTTCATATCAAATTTCCAATTTTGATTCCAAATCATCTCATTTCCCATACAAAATCACATTTTGAAATCAACTCATTTCGTCGAAATTAGGTTGAAATTTATGTAATGTGAAGTCGAACACCCCTTGAAAACGATTGAATCACAATTGAACAAGGTTCTATAACAAATGTCAAAGTTGACATTATAAAAAGTCAAAGAATAAAATAAAAAGGTAAGAGGGACGACTGGGTCCCACGTACTTGGTTTATGTGCCTAATCAAAATTACTAGATATTTGAAAGAAAATAATTAACATTTACGCAGAAATAATGACTGACAGACAGTCATTTCTTGTCACAAACTTTTTTAGGCTTCTCAATGATCGTAATTTCATGTTTTAATTGTATTTCATTTTTTTATATTCACGAATCCTAAACTTGCCTATAATTGCTAGTAATACTACGTTTTCATTAGGCCAAAGGAGCTAATTTCGTATCAAATGTCCAAATTTGATTCAAAATCATTTCATCTCCCATACAAAATCACAGGCTACTCATGTTTGACTTGTATCTCACTTTTTTATATTCACGAATCCTAAACTTGTTTTAAAGTAACCTATAATCACAAGTAAGAAAGTGTCAAACGAAATTAGCAAACTTATATGAAAACAGTTTTTGTGCAAATTACCAAATGAGGCAATTTCGACTCTAATGAAAGTGTCAAATGAAATTAGCAAACTTAGATGAAAACACTTTTTCGGCAAATTTCGAAATGAGGTAATTTCGACTCTAACGAAAGCGTAGTATAACACTAAAAACCATGCTCTTTATTCGTCTCTCTCAACTTACCCAGTTAGTAAACGCACAAACCGCTTGGAGCGCCACGGTCCACATGTCACCATGATAGTACTATGGCTATGTATATACAATGGCGTTTTGGTGCCTGGACACATTGACGGAAATGCCTCACCGCACATATCGTGGCTACACACAAAAATAAACTTACTTGATGATGTAGGAAAATTGAAAGTAGAGAAACAGTTGGAAAGTAAAACAAATATAATTTCTTTCGAATAAGTTTATTTTATTTATTATTTTCTCCATCTCTTAGTAACCATTTTTAATGTGTGAATGAAATGTGAAAAAAAATTGAACCTGCTTCTTCGACGAAAAAATAAAAATGTGATTATCTGTCAAAAATGAAACGATATGATGTGTTGATTTTTAATTTTTCAACCCATCTCTTTTCCTCTTACTTTTTTTACACTTCAGATTCTTTGATGTAGTAAGCTTAAAGCAAGCTTATTTCTACAATCAGAGGCTCATCATAAGTGCATGTGTTGTTAGTAATGATGTTAGTAAAAACTTAGATAAAACAAAACTAAAATAAATAAAATAAAATAAAATAAAACACAGCTAGCCTAACACATGCACAAAGTATAAAATAAATTATGCGAGTTATATAACGGGTCCGCCAAATAACTTTTTTTTTGAAAATGCTTCATCAACATCGAGTTTAGCTTCGGCTGTGTGGCACGTAGCGCCGTCTTGTTGAAACCAAATGTTGCCAATATCCTCCTCTTCAATTTTTGTGAACAAAAATTCGTTCAACATGGCCCGATAACGATCGCCACTGACTGTAACGGCCACTCCTTGCTCATTTTCGAAAAATGGCCCAATTATGCCTCTTGACCAAAATCCGCACCAAACAGTGACTCGTTTTGGGTGTATCGGCTTTTCAATGTATGCGTGCGGGTCTTCTGTACCCCAAATGCGACAATTTTGCTTGTTTACATACCCGCCAAGATCAAAATGAGCTTCATCTGAAAAGATGATTTTTTTGGCAAAATCGGCATCGATCGCAGGCAGTAATGTCGCATTATTTCCCAGCGTTGTTCAAGCGTATACACAACCATATTTGTTCAGCGGAAGGATAAAACTAATTATCTGTCAAATCAGACATGAGGTAAGTGTTGCCATTCACGAAATAAGCTTTAGTTGAAAAAAAACGTTATATGGCGGACCATTTACATAATTAAAACATAAAACAAAACAATCACGACAGTGGAGCACCGGTTCAAAATAAGGATTTTAATCCCACTTTACTTAAGTTAAAATCTATTTGTGAAGCATTAAGATTAAAAAGTCTGCTCATACGGTTTAGAGCTTCATATTTGCCATACTTTGTTCTATGAAAGTCAACATGCAGAAGTTCCGATCCACGCAGGTGATAAGATCTTCCACGTTAATTTAACCCAATACAGGGTAATAAATAAGGAGCATCAATTCCGCCCTTTATAAGTTGATGAAGAAATATTAAATCGTTATTAACACGCCTTTGGTGAAGGGTTTGCATCTGAAAAAGCTGGATTCGATGTTCATAATTTGGAAGATTAAAAGGATCATTCCAAGGTAGACCCTTCAGGGCAAAACGAATAAGATTATGTTGGATTGCTTCAATTCGGTTCTTATGAATTTTGTAATAAGGAGTCCATACCTGTGAAGCATATTCAAGGTGAGGGCGTACGTAGCAATTGTACAAGGAAAGAGACACATATGGATCAATAAATGCCTTTGCCCAGCGTTTTATGGATCCAAGCATAGAGCTAGCTTTATTCACTATAAAGTTAACGTGTTGAGTAAATTCTAAGTTGGAGCTAAAATGGACACCTTAAATCCTTAAAACTGAAGACCTCTGCCGCGTCTTGTGCTGCGAAATATGATAATCGAATGCAATTACGATACGTTTTCTAGAGAAGGTACTCATATGGCATTTAACAGGGTTAAGGGAAATACCACTTTTTCTGCACTAAATACTAAAGTTATCAATATCTGCCTGCAGAAGAATACGGTCATCGCTAGACTTTATTATCTTGAAAATCTTCATGTCATCAGCAAATATGAGAATGTCACTTGACTGAATGCATGATGTAACATCATTTATAGCCAAAATGAATAATAATGGAGCAAGGTAGTTTCCTTGAGGTACTCCAGAGTGAGCCACGAAGGGATCTGAACGACAATTTCTAAATTTTACCTGGTAGGATCTATTCTCAAGGTATGATTTGATCCAAGCTAAGATACAGGGAAGAAAACCATAAGCTTTTAGCTTAAACAAGATTAATTCGTGGCTTAGTTGATCAAATGTTTTTGAGAAGTCAGTGTAAATGCACTCAACATCATAACCTTTTTCTAATGCATTTGAACATTTGTGGGAGAACGTAAGAAGATTTGTAACAGTTGATTTGTGCCTTTCGAATCCGTGCTGTTGTTCACAAATGAGATTCTTACTATAAAATGCCATACTTTCACAGACTACTTGTTCAAAAAGTTTTGGTATGCAAGATAATTTAGAAATGGGCCTGTAGTTTGTAATATCAGCCTTATCTTCTTTTTTGAATATAGGAGTAAGAAAAGACTTTTTCCATATACTTGGAAATTTTCATGTTTTAATTGAAAGCTCGAAAATGAACCTGAGCGGCTGAACTAAAGAATTTCTACATTTTTTCAACACTATTGGAGAAATGCCATCGGGGCCAGCTGAACAATCATCATTTAATGAAGAAAGAAGTTCAAGTACTGTACTCTGTTCTACGTGGATATGATTACAGCTTGTTTGCGAAAAGGTATATAGATTGTGGAAAAAAATGTCATCAAAAACCATTGCTTCCATAAATGAATCGTGAAAATTGGCTGCAAAGGCATTAGAAATATCAATGTGATTATCTAACTGAAGGTTATTGAATGCGAAGATAGCCAGCTTCCAAAATTGTTTAGGGTAATTTTTTAAGGAAATACCCATATCACTTATGTAGCTAGTATATAAGGTATTTGAAAGTATTTGAGATAACGAGAGTAGTGTATTGGAGAAAGAAATTCCACCTCTTTTACATATTGATTCAAGTTTCATGCGCATTTGCGTCAATACATTGGCACTTGGGATTTTTTTTCCAACGGCAGAAAATTTCAATGATTGCTATAAACTGATATCTCAAAAAAATTACAGTTTCTTATTTCAATGATGAATTTCAATAATAGCAAAAACCATCAGTAAAAATGTTCATTTGTATATTTGTGTGTGTTAGAAAAAGATTTAAAACATTTAAAACACTATGCGAATCGATGGTAATAATTTATTTTGACAAAAAATAAACCTTGGAATTAGTATTATTTTTACTAGAAAAAACATTTATTTATTTTACTGATGAAAATTGGTTTTACTGCGAACAGCTGATTGTCATTTGGCAAAATAATGGAAGATTTCATTCCAGTGTTCAATTGGACATTTTTAATGATGGTTTTTAATGATCGCTATAACTGGCCCTTAAAACAAGTTCAAGGTTATGGCTGGTGTGGTTAGCATTTGATTTCTGACATAAATTTAGTGAGGCGTTCAAATCAATGATTTTGTTTATGCAAATTATTATTTAAGCCAAAATAATTATTCGTTCCTACTGAATGGGATACATGAAATGGCTTTTAATATTTCAATGATCATTGAATTAGCACTGTACGAACTATCATTGAAATATTAAGTCATTTTAAGTATCCCATTAGGTCGAAACGTTTTTTAGATTTTTCTGACAATTTTTCTGGCAATATTTGCAGACTTGACAATCTTCGGTACATAGCTTCAGAAGTTTTTCCTAATGCGACTTTTATTCGCTGGTGACTTTTTTTTGGAACCTCTTCAAAATTTTCCAACGGCAGCACTGTTCTAACGTTCCAAGAGAACAATGTAATGTTGTAAGTATCAGTTTGCAGATGTCGCCAGTTGTAAGGAAAACCAGATATACCAAAACTCAGAAAAAAATAAAAATTTGACAGTTCGTGGACAGCGCGAGTGCTGCTGAAGAAAGGAAAAATCGGTTTTGCTTTTTGAAGAAGCTGGGTATTGCTGCTGGAGGTTACGAAAAGAACGAAATTGAAAAAAACTTAAAAATGGCAGCTACAAGAAGGCTCAAAAAAGCAAGTCAATCAAAATATTCTATTTCGGTTATTTATGTTAGGCTTGTCAAAAAACATTCAAAGTACACAATCATGAATTCCATATATGCAAATATTCTCTTCCCGGGTATCGTTCGTTTATCCAATTGATTTTGTAAAAATTCTTTTCACAGGAACTAACTGATCTGCAAGCTTCAGGACTAAGATCATTCAGGGAAGTGTTAATAGAAGATCAAAATCTTTTGCGTTGGACCGGTCTGATTGTTCCCGTAAGTTTGATATATTCCAGAATGGTCTCACACAATATGAATCATCCTTATTATCGTTGAGACCTAAGATACGTGTAAATATTTGTAGCATTTGAAAATTCTCCAATTGTATTTGCAGGAAAACCCACCCTACAATAAGGGAGCATTTCGTATTGAAATTAATTTCCCAGCGGAATATCCATTCAAGCCACCAAAAATCAATTTTAAAACAAAAATCTACCATCCCAATATCGATGAAAAGGGTCAAGTGTGTCTGCCAATAATAAGCACAGAAAATTGGAAACCAGCAACAAGAACCGACCAAGGTTAGTAGAGGATAACATTCCTCTTAATATCATAGCAATAGTATCATGTTTTTGTGCAAGGTTAGTCTGGATTTTGCTTTATTTTAACCAATCTGGGTTTGGCTATCCAAAGTCTAGGTTAGATTTTCGATGCCTTTATTAGGTTTGTTCCCGATAATTATTCTCAGAAAATTCGCAGCAGTCAGATTTTTGAGTAGAGCGGATATTTTCTCTCTTTGAGAGATTTCTACGAAAAAAGTACGGGAACGCTTTAAACCAAAAAAATGCAGCATTCTTTCAACCAGTTCAACCAGTTTCTACTTAAGTTTTGCGTTTGAGTCACGTTACCTTATATTGTACACGAACCAAACGTAACGTCAAAGCCAAAGCGACATTGTGATAAGATGTATTGATTTCCTATGGTTGAACTTGTAAATGTCAGGCGAAACCGAAGCTAAAGCGTGATTGTGTTTTAGCCATAATGTCTTTCAATGAAATTGTAAAAAGTTATGGAAAAGGTTTTAGACAGCACGAGCGGCGTTCTTCTGCAATAGGTTTTATTCTCTTAACTGCGGAAATTCCTCGTGTAAGAGGAAATTGTTATGTATTTTTGGCTGGATATTGTTGTGTTCAAAATTTCAAAGCATTCAGGAAGCTACAAGATTTTATCTATTGCATGAAATAGTTTCCCTGTCGTCAGTACAGCAAGACTTTTTTGACACTCTCATAGCTCACATAGCTCAAGCTCTCATCGAAAATCTGATAATCGTTTAAGCATAGAGTACGAGCTTTTCCAACAGGTTTCCCTCTTGAATAAGCCCAAGCTCGAAATGTGAAGGTAAGTTTGAATTATTTAAACTATCGATAGTCGTTCGATTGTTTTTTAAACTTTCGATGTAGCCGATATTTTTCACTATCGATAAACTGTCGGAAGTTCGAGCATCACTACTTAAATGTCAAAAGATTGGTGGAAACTAATTATTGCGAAACGATTTTTTAAAATGTTTTGTTTATTATTTCAAGGGTAATGTTTTGCCTATTTGTTGCATCAGCTCCACCAACAAAAAAATCAGTAATTTTGTAGGTGCTTCCACGCTTCCATGAACAATCCTTCTCTACTCCTTCTTGTGAACAGCTGGCTTCAGAAGACTCAACTTACATTGCTCTGTAAAAATTGCCTGAACCCTGCTGGACTTCGTCAACAATATTCATGGAAAAGTTTACAGAACCACCGGTTTTTTATGTTTTTTTATGAACTTTTAAAAATAACTGCAATCTATATCAAACGTGTCGTAAATTTGATTTATTTATTGTCTTATTTTAATTGTCAAACTGACGTTTGGCTGCTACTTTTTTCTGCCTTCAAACATTTCTTGAGCAGAAATTCTGCTATTTCCTGTTCCCGTACACCAAAAATTTGTAAAAATTCGCAGAAAAGAGAGCTCGTGAGAGAGAAAATAATTTCCCCACCCTACGAGCTGAAGAAATTTTTGAAGGCAAAGTAGCAGCCAAACGTTTGAAAAAAGGCGACACGTTTGATAAAGATTGCAAAGTTATTTTTAAAAGTTTATAAAAAAAAAACAAAAAACCGGTAGTTTTATGAAATTTTACATGAATATTGTTGACGAAGTCCAGGTACCTGACTTAGTTCAAGGTTCAGGCACTTGTTACAGAGCAGTGTGAGTTTGTCCTCTGATGCCAGCTATTTGCAAGAAGAAGTAGAGAAGAATTGTTGATGGATGCGTGGAAGCACCTACAACAACTACTAATTGTTTTGTTGGTGGAGCTGATGCAACAAATAGGCAAAACATTTACCTTGAAATAATAAACAAAACATTTTAAAAATCGTTTGGCAATAATTGTTAGTTTCCACCAATCTTGTGCCATTTAAGTAGTGATGCTCGAACATCCGACAGTTTATCGATAGATCTAGATGAATAATATCGGCTACATCGATAGTTTAAAAAACAATCGAACGACTATCGATAGTTTAAATAATTAAAACTTACCTTCACATTTCGAACTTGAGCTTATTCAAGAGATGGAAACCTGTTGGAAAAGCTCATATTAAATGCTTAAACGATTATCAGATTTTCGATGTGAACTTGTTAAAGTTATGAGAGAGTGTCCAAAAGCTCTTGCTGCACTGAAAGACAAACATTTTTGGGCAATAGATAACATTTTTCGGCTTCCGGAGTGTTTGAAATTGTGAGCACAATATCCAGCGAAAAATACGTAACAATTTCCTCTTACACGAGGACTTTCCGCAGTTGATAGCGTTATATGTGAAGGCAGGGATGTACTTAAACGGTTAACTGATACTATCACGAATAAAACCTATCACACAAGAACGTCACTTGTGCTGTCTAATTTTTTTCGATTATAACTACAATTTTATTGAAAAACATTAAGGGTATTCATAAAACGTGGTAAGCTTTACTTTTGTTGTATGGATAGGTGGTCATAAATCTATAAAATCTGAACAAGCCTACCAAATTTAATGACATAGTCAGAGAGTTAAAAACTATGAATAATTTAAATTTTATTTAAATTTTTTTGATGATAGAAGGATTCTTAATAGTGAGTTTTAAATGCTTTATAATTTGCCTTTGCCTATTCATTTGATAAAGTTATCGATAGCATCGGTATTATCGATTTTTTTTCAAAGCCATCGATATTATCGGAAATAAATACTATCGATGCTTAAGCAACACTAGGGAATAATTCTGCGAATTTTTTGGTTTAAAGCGTTCCTTTTTTTCGTAGAAATTTTTCCAAGAGAGAAAATATCCCCTCTACTCAAAAATCTGGCAGCTGTCAGCAGTGCCCCTTGTCTTAGTGGTTAGTTTGTCGGACTGCTAAGCGAATGAGTCTGGGTTCAAATCCAGCTCATAGCCACCTTTTTTTCTGGGGTACTGCATCTTGCAAGGAACTGACAAAACCTCCAAGAGTAAAATTTGTCTCGAAAAAGTGCATTTCATGTAGCCGTTCGGACTCGGCGGTAAACTGTAGGCCCCTTCCATTCTTGCAGATTAACAACACACACACAGGAATGGTTGAGAGTATAAGTCACTAGGCCTTGGCTCCTTAAGGAGCTGTCGCGCCAGTAAATTAATTAATTTATTTATTTAAAGGTCCTTCTATCATTAAAAAAAATTAAAATACAATTTAAATTATTCATAGTTTTTAACCCTCTTCATGACAATGTCAACAAATTCGTTCAGATTTTATAGATTTATGACCGCCTATCCTTACAACAAAAGTAAAGCTTACCACTTTTTATGAATACCCTTACAGGCATATAAATAAACGTGGAATAGCGAAAGGTTAAGCTTTATTCCGTGGAATAAATTCAAAATGTTATTAATAAAACAAAATTTCACTAATCGACGTTTCCTAAGTTAGTCCACCGAAGAAGGTGGATTAGCGAAACACTAAGAAAATTTGTTCTGAAATGAATTATTAGGTGCGTTCAATAATGTGAGCCTTATTATTTTTTTTTTTTTCATCCAAAAAAGATAAGTTTGAGAAACTTGAGGAACATTTCCAGTTACTGAACAGCAATCTTCCTTATTGTAGTTGATTTTCTTATGGGATTTTTGGTAAATCTCATTTTACTATTTATCGTAAATTTTTTTTTATTAATAAGGAATTTTAGTCCGTAGATTAAGTCTTGTTCCATGGTTTAGTTATCTCGTGGAATAAAGGTAGAATAAGGGTTTTTTTTATTAATAGGGCTGTTAATGTCTTATTAAAATTGTAAAAAGTTATAATCGAAAATATTAGTGAGAGCACATGTGGCGTTCTTGTGTAATAGGTTTTATTAGCTTATTGACAGTATCAGTTAACTTTTTAAGTATGTACATCCCTGCCTTCAACAGTTAAAACCTTTACATATAACGCTATCAACTGCGGAAATTCCTCGTGTAAGAAGAAGTTGTTACGTATTTTTCGCTGGATATTGTGGTGCTCAAAATTTCAAAGCACTCTGGAAACTGCAATATTTAATTTCCTGCCTGAAAATGTTTGTCTATCCGTGCAGCAAGAGCTTCTGGACACTCACTATCATAACTTTAACAAGCTCACATCGAAAATCTGATAATCGTTTAAGCATATAGTATGAGCTTTTCCAACAGGTTTCCATCTCTTGAATAAGCTCAAGCTCGAAATGTGAAGGTAAGTTTTAATTATTTATACTATCGATAGCCATTCGATTGTTTTTTAAACTATCGATGTAGGCGATAAACTGTCAGGTGTTCGAGCATCACTACTTAAATATCAAAAGATTGCAAACTAACAATTATTGCGAAACGATTTTTAAAATATTTTGTTTATTATTTCAAGGAAAACGTTTTGCCTATTTGTTGCATCAGCTCCAAAATTAGTAGTTTTGTAGGTGCTTCCACGCATCCAGCAAAAATTCTTCTCTACTTCTTCTTGCAAACAGCTGGCATTGGCATCAGAGGATACAACTCACACTGCTCTGTAAACTTTTAAAAATAATTGCAATCTTTATCAAACTTGTCATAAATTTGATTTATTTATTGTCTTTTTTCAATTGTCAAACTGACGTTTGGCTGCTACTTATTTCTGCCTTCAAAAATTTCTTGATCAGAAATTCTTAGGGTGGGGAAATTATTTTCTCTCTCACGAGCTCTCTCTTCTGCGAATTTCTACGAATTTTTGGTGTACGGGAACAAGAATTAGCAGAAATTCGTGGAAATTCGTACGAATTCGCAGATTGGGAACAGACATAATGATATTTTAACTATGTGTTTGTAAGCCACATTACCTTTTAGAATACAACATGACGTTGCAAGATTCTAGTTAGAAATAATTAGAAAGATAGGAACGATTTTTTTTAGGCGCAGTAGATCGAGAATTAGGTATGTCGACATTCTTTTCTATACTATATGATCAGCCTCCTCTGTAGCTAGTCTTGAACATTTATAAAACTCGTGAATCATTCTTATGTATGTGTGTTGTAAATTCATAATATACTTCGCTATCAAAGTATCCTTTGTACTTAAATATAAATATACTTGTACTGATTTTGCAAAGAAGCGAAGCTCAGCTCCAATTTTTATAATTTAATAATATGAATTTTATTTAAAAAAACTGATGACCTGATAACTTGTTATCTTCCTCTTTAACCGACGATTATTATCTCGACTAAAATCACAACTTAACACTTCTCCGCTGCGCCCTAAGGCACCACCTGTGGGGTTCACAGTTCACCTTTGTTTTTAATGGCATGTCGCAGTTCCGCAGCCAGGCAGCAGGTATTTATGCAAGCTCTCAATACACAATCTTTGTACTCTGCTTGAAGTTTGCACACTTCTTTCTTGCAACGCCTGTAATGCGCGAAACAGATTGAAGAAGCAACAGCGCCCGCCATTATTTTAGAACCAATGTATTTCAATTGCTCAAGTTAGATTAGACCAGCAACAGCAACGTCAACAGCGTCGTTAGACCAAAGTCCTAAATTTGCTATTGCTGTTCCATTGCTACCAACTTTGCGCAAGCGAAATTCAGGGGCACAAACTCATGCTTTTCAAGAATTTTCTTATTTCTTTATTTAATTTTTTTTATTTGCATAAAAAACTGCTGTGATAGCCACGTTGAATGTTTAAAATGTAGCTTATTTTATTTTTACATTTTATTATTTTATTTTTTACATTTTTTATATTTAATTCAAAATTTTCACAACTTGTTTTTTTTTTTTAATTTGCAACGCGTTTCAGAAAAATTATTTCCATCATCAGGCGCGGGCTTATACGCGATGATGGTGGAAATATTTTTTTCGAAACACGTTCCACATGTGATCCACAGGTTGACCAACAAATTTTTCGTGCGCGAATAATTTCAAAACAATCGTTGCGAATTAGAAGTCAAAAAAGACGAATCTTCATTCATTCGTTGGTTGTTCGTCGCTCTCATGTAAAAAGTCCTTTACGAATTGCCAAACTTTTTTCGCGTTCCTCTCACGATCCACACTTTCAACGAACAAATTGTTCGCACGTGAATAATCTCAAAACCATCCATATTTTTTGTTTTCTTTGCGCTTGAAAGTTACGAACAAAAACAATCCATGCGAAAGAAATTTCAAAATGGTCGAAAATAATTTATTCGTCGGTCGTTGGTGTCTCTCCAGTGAATAATTCTTTCTATTCGAGTTCCACATCTGATCCATAGTTCGATGCAAAAAAATTCGCTCGCGATTGACTTCAAAAACACTACCTTTTTCGTTGCTTGCGATGAATATAATAAAATAATAAATGTCGAATATTTTTTCATTCTTCTGGGTGTTAAAGTGTCAATAGACCTTTGTGGATTGCCTAGACATTTTAACATTCTCTTTAGTTGCCTTTGACTACAAGCGATGAGCTGCAGGAATAAGAATATTTTAACCCGTCCATTGTATATACATTCTCTATAGTACTCTCTTGGTGTCATTTTTCGTCTGGCCATCTTCCTGTTTGATTCGGAACTAATTCTAAAAAGTGGAGACGAGAACATTTCCCGATATTTTACCAGTATTTCACACGCTTTTGTTATTTGTTTTTATTCTATATCCACACTATTGCCTCATTGCGACTCGATTCGGAACTAAAAAAATGATGCTCCATGATAGTACTATATGCAGTGTATTTGTATATACACCGTCCCTGGAATTTATATATCATGTGATACATATATGATTAAAAAAAAACCACATCAAAGATAAAAAAAGCATTTGCTTATGCTGCAAATATGATAACCACGAAATATCTTATGATTTTAATGCTTCCGTAACACAAATATTTTATTTATAGGCTTTATAGGCTTCAGGGGGTCAATTCCCCATCTGTGAAAATGTGAAATGATAAAAAACTTATGTATCATTTCATTATTCAAAGACTTCATTAACAATCAACTTATTATTAATTACTAACAGACCCGGCCACGTGTTGCTGTGGCTCATTTTATATGGGTCGCCCCAGGTTTTCTTGACAACTCCAAGAGTTGTCAAAAAACCTGGGTTTTTTGAATCTCAAAAAACACAAAAGGGCTGTCAATTATATTACTGACATACCACAAGAAGCACTCACTCTTGTCGCACAATCCACAACTTCAAAAGACTCCATTTTTGTCACTTTTTAAATATAATAATTTTTATTAAATTAAATGTAAAACAATAAATAAATTCACATTTGCTATAATTTTGTATTTGCAAATACGAATTAACATAAATCAACACAAATCACAAATTGACAGCTAATGTCAGTAAACAACAGCTGATCGTTACCTCAACTCGCCCTAGCAAAATACCAAGATCGACTTCAGGGTGGCTTAATGGCGACCCCAGGTTTCAAAAAACAGAGAATTTTCTTTTGAGGGGTGACTTCAGGGCTCATCGAACAAAGCTAATATTGAGTCCATTAATCGAGATAAAAACAATCCTATGCCTCAATTTGGACCAAATATACACAGAAAAAAAAATTCATGAAAATCGGTTCAATAGTTTTGCAGTCTTTTGGCGATAAAACATCGTGACATGAGATTTTTATTTATAAAGATAGCAAACTCACCCGGCGTTGAAATCCGAGCAACATTTTCTGGATCCCAACAACAGCGCTATTAATCGCATCCAATTAGAAACTACCAGGCTACTAGCTAACCATTTCTTAAAAATCTTTCGTCATTTAAATTTAATATTGTTGATATTGTGAAGTTTTGGCCTGGGGTTCGACAAATAAAACTCAATCAAAATTCCAAAATAATACAACGAATCTCTTTATTTTATGAAATAACGTCTTTCAGCTTAAATAACACCAAATTTAACTTATTCCACTTATTCACAATTCAAATACGTTTTTATAATTCAACACTTTTTTATTTAATCTCAATCCAATCACTTTTTACTAACGCTTCCAGTTGTTAACAATTCCACTTTCGAAAATAAACTTAACTTTCAATGCCATCTGCTCTTGTATTTATACAAATTTACAAGCTTCTGGAAGCTTCTGTCTGGTTCTGGCACATTCTAAGCTTTCGGTACTAATTCGAGTCTCGAATTAGTACATCAAGTTCGATTTAGTACTCATTCAAAACATATTGCAAATATGTAGCATACTTTTAGGGGCATTGTTGTTGTAGACAATAAAGATTCGTAGTTGTACACAATGAATCTCACAGATGTCGTTAATTTACAAACAAAATGTATCCTCCGAATATCTAATCATTTTGTTGCCACATCACATTGCCCCCTCTTAGTTTTGTTCGTCCTGAACAAGCACATCATCATTGTTTCCGTGGTAACGATGCAGGCGATCCACATGGACAATTTTCATTTTTGCTCTTGGTCCTCGTTGGATTCAAAAAACATCATTAATGCGCATAACTACTTGGTAGGGACCTTCCCAGTCCTGCTGAAGCTAGGGCGATTTTCCCTTTCTGCGATGTGGGTTGTAAAGCCATACCAGATCTCACTCGTTGAATTCAGCTGCTGTTGCTCTCGCATCGTATCTGGTGTTCATGCGGTCACTCGAAATTTTTACGTTGTTTCTTGTTCTCTGGTGAATGTCGTTGATCCTTTCTCTAAGATCCACGCATGTTGTGCACTTTCGACACCAGCTCTCTACATCGTTTCTTGCGCTTAGCCAATAAAAGCGTTCCCGTACCTATTCCAGTGTTTTGTTGATTCCCAAGTGCCCACCGGATACTCCATCATGCATTTCTCGTAGGATCTCTACTTTCGATCGTGGAACTACAAGCTGCATCTTAAAGGATCTTCCATCCGGCATTTCCCATTTTCTCCGCAAAACACCATCTTCTACATGGAGAGAGTCCCACTGCGGCCAGTATGCCTTTATTAAAGTAGGACTGGCTCGATGTCAGGGTCTTCTTTTTGTGCATTACGAAGTTCTTCGGCACTCCAATCCTCTACAGGTTGGGCTCTTATTCTCTGGACATAAATACCTTCGTCCTTTTCATCTTTTTGCGCACAATGTTTGCAACTGGGCTCACATGGTCTACGGTAAAGCGCGTCCGCATCGCAATGCAGTCCTCCTTTGTGATGCTGTACTTCGAAGTCGTACGTCTGCAATCGTTCGATCCATCTTGCTACCTGCCCCTCAGAATTTTTGAACTGTAGCAACCATTTAAAAGCGGCGTGATCGGTACCCAGGATGAATCTCTGTCCATACAGGTATTTATGGAAATGTTTTGTCGCTAGTATCAAAGCAAGGATTATTTTTTTTTTAATTAGATTATTTTTATTATATTCGTTAGAATTTATGTACAATTAGTCTTAAACTAACTTATAACTAAAATAAATCATGTCGGCTCAACAACAGGGGCCCGACTTACTTCAGCTGACTCTATACAATGCTTTATTTTTACTTATATCATATTGTTGTTTGGTAATCTTTTAATTGAAATTCTTAATTATAATTTACTGTCTTTGGTTTTAAAAAATTGGGGCATGGATGCGGTGTTGCTTATCCTCTGGTGTGTCCGTTGGTTGTTCTCTCGTAGAACGGGGCTCCGTCATTGTTCATTATATCCACGAATCGATCGTCTGTGATGGCTCGAATGTTGCGGTACGAATGGCTGGGCTCTAGTTGTTTCTGAATTGTTGTTGGATTTTCAAGTTGGGGTGGTCCTCCAAGTTCCTCAAAATATTTTTGGAGAGCTGTGTCATAAACTGATTTATTGGGATGACTTTGCTGTCTTCATATAGCTTCTTGTTTGGGACATATTTCCTTGTAATGGGGTTTCGGTGTAGGCCTGTACAGCTACGGAGTATCTTCCTTTCAAAAACTTCGATCTTCTTCATATATGTTGTTGATATGGTGAACCAAATAGGACAAGCGTACGTCAGAACTGGACGGATCAGCTGCTTATAGATGAGGAGCTTAGTATTACTGCTTAGTCCGTTTCTTCTCCTAAGAAGCGGGTGGACCATATGTAGGGAGAAGTTGGCTCTCTTAAGCATAAATAAAGCGTGCTTATTGAATTGGAAGCGGTTAGTGAAATTCACTCCAAGGTATTTTGCTGTTGTCTTTGTCCTTATCACTGTGTTGTCTGGTAGCTTGATACTGATATTATCACAGCGTGATGCGAAACGTCTTCAACCTCTTGTTGCTGTTGTTGGGGTTCTGAAGCAGATAAGCTCGCTCTTATCGCTATTTATCGTTAGTCCCCATTTAAGGTAGTAGTCCCACAAGTTTCTTATGTGACCTTCAACTCTCCTGGCTGCGATTTCTGGTGAAATGGATGTTGCATATGTTAAGGAGTCATCGGCATATAGCTTCGTTTTCGTTCCTAGGATGTTAGTAGGCTGGTCAGCTGTATAAAGGTTGAAAAGTATGGGGCCCAACTTGGAACCTTGTGGAACTCCAGCGCTGATCGTCTTTCTTTGTGAATATTCTTTGTTTGCCTGTACATAAAAGGATCTATGGGTTAGAAAATTTTTGATTAATCTTACCAAGTGTTCAGGTAGTCCTAGACTTGACAGTTTGAATATTAGTCCCTTTATCCAAACTGTGTCGAAGGCCTTTTCGATGTCCAGTAAACAGGCGACTGTCGTCTCTTTCTTGTTGAGTCCGATTGTCACGTCGGAATGTAGTCCAAGAAGCGAATGGATGGTTAAGTGTCGTGCTCGGACCATCAACACTAGTCCTGTTGGTTTTCTTCGGAACGGGCACCACTTGCGTTTTCCATGTTTCGGGGAAGTAGCTGTTATTAAGGCAGTTATTGAAGATGATCTCCAGCAGTAGGATGGCGAGATTTGGTAGCTTTTTAAGCACAAAGTTAGAAATCCCATCATTTCCTGCTGAGTTCTTAGAATTTCCTCCGTGGATTATGTCAGTTACTTCCTCGATGGAAATAAAAGCATCTCCAGTTGATTCAAGTGCAGGATTGTCCTCATTAAAGTTGGTGACTGAAGTATTAGAGGCTGCAACTTCTTCAAACTTTTTTTCAACTTCTTCGATGAATTCAGGAAGGTGATTTGGCGGGCGATCCTTGAAGGTCTCTTCAAAATGCTTAGCGAGGACTTCTGCTTTTTCGGTTGGTGTTGTATTGCCCGGTACGGAATGTTCTCCAGTTCACCCTGATGTGGAGCTCTTGTTCTGGTTGTTCGCAGAATATCCTTTGATTAGGTCTTACCCTAACTTCTACTGCCAGATGGTCGGAATCACTATCGTGTGCTAAGCAATTGTAGTTCCGTAGTTCAGGTAGGATGTTGATGAAGTTCGACGTAACCAGAAAGAAATCCAAATGAGATGGAGTTCTAGGGAACACGACAACCAAAGAGTGATGCTCGGGATTTCCTTGTAGCCAGTCAACAATTGCTTTGCCTTGGTGAGATTCCGCGGTATCCATCCATAGAGGGTGCCGACCGTTGAAGGAGACCAACGACACAAGATGTGTATTGATTAGCAATGCTGTTGATAATGTGGAGATCGTGATGTATGTCACTTCTTGTTGAGTTGCACTTGATGTATACTGAGACCAGCAGAAGCGTCTCAGACTCGGTCAGTTAAGTGACGACTGTCGTTGTTTCCATGCATCGAAGTCCAGTTATTATTTTCTTTTCGCTCCTGAGGTCGATTTGAGAAGAATTGCTGTTCCTCTGCCGCTCGCTCCTTTGTCCTCTCTGTAGGATGTGTAATGGTCTGGTTTAAAGTTGTTCTTCTCTGTGATGTTGGTTTCCTGTAAGAAAATAATGTTTATTTAGTTTGTTTTACTGTTAATTGAATTTTTTATTACACTTACACCCGAATTTAATTACAGAATTGTTTTAAGAAAAACTACTCGCGCACATTAATCGGAATTAAAAGGTTAATTACTTTTTTATTAGGGTAGTCCGCAGGTATACCTGTGTGGGTCCGTTTTTATGGTGGGTAGAAATTTAATTATTTAAAATTATTTTCTTCCGCTCGTGGTGTGTGCGGTATGACTGCATGATACTGACTGATCAAAGCAAGGAGTTCCCGTCTGGTTACACAGTAGTTTCTCTCTGGTCGCGACTGAAGTTTGCTGAAATAGGCTACCACTTTCTCCTGCCCATCGTGTATCGGCGACAGAACTGCTCCAACACCCACGTTACTAGCATCCGCGTCCACAATAAATGTCTTGCCAGGGGTGGGGTAAGCTAGTATTGGTGCCTCACAAAGTCGCTGTTTTAGATGTTGAAAGCTTCTTTTGCACTCACCTGACCATTTAAATTGTCTACCCTTCTCAGTTAGCTGGTGCAGACACTGCTATTCCGGCAAAATCCTTTACGAACCTCCTGTAATATGTGCCGAGACCGAGAAAGCTCTTCAGTTGGTGTTTGTCTGCGGGATCTGGCCAATTTTTCACGGCTTCGATTTTCTCCGGGTTAGTTTTTACTCCATTTGATGATATCACATGTCCCAAATATTTCACCTCAGCTTTGAACAGAGCACATTTCTTTGGATTTAGTTTCAAATGTGATGTTCGAAGTCGTGTAAACACCTCCCTCAAGTTGTCGCGATATTCAGCGAACGTCTTTCCCACAACGATGACGTCATCCAAGTACACTGGGCAGGTTTTCCATGTCAGACCTTGTAACACACGTTCCATTAAACGCTCAAAAGTGGCTAGAGCGTTACACAAGCCAAATGGCATAACGGTAATCTGCCATAGTCCATTTACCGTTGTGAAAACGGTCTTTTCTTTGTCTTCTGGATGGATCCGTACCTGCCAGTAACCACTTTTCAGATCAAGGGTGGAAAACCATTTTGCTCCAGAAAGGGTATCCAAGGTGTCATCTATTCGAGGCAAGGGGTAGCTGTCCTTCTTGGTGACATCGTTGAGCCTCCGGTAATCCACGCAGAATCGAGTGCTGCCGTCCTTCTTTTTCACTAGTACAAAGGGTGATGCCCACGGACTTTTTGAGTTTTCGATTAGACCGTCTTTTTCCATGGTTGATATCATCTCATCGACTTCCGCCTGTTTTGCCAATGGAAGTCTTCTAGCAGGTTGCCGGATCGGTCTGCTATCGCCGGTGTCTATGCGGTGCTGTACTAGGTGTGTTCGACCATAGTCTCCATCCTGCGATGCAAATATATCAGCAAACTCGCTAATGAGATTTTTGGCCATGGTTTTCTGCTCCTGATTTAGCTCACAGTTTCCGAGGATAGCATTACATACCTCAGCCAATTGCAGAACCAGGACTCGCAGATTCACTCCCAGATGTTGTCGATATGGCTGCAATGGGTACGCATCTTCCAATCACCTCTCCTTGTCTGAGCTTGACGGAGTGATTGTTCGGATTCATCAGCCTTACTAGAACCATGTTTTTCTTTGGTTCTACTAAATTTTTTCCAACGATATAGCCTGGAAGTGAAATTGATTATGTTTTTGTAGAAATCCAATCTGTGTATGAAAATCTTCTTATCGGATCAGTTTATAGACCTCACCGAAATATTTATCCTGCGCCTATTTTCAGACTTTTAGAAGATATCTCTACAGAGTATCGGAAAATCATAATTGGTGGTGATTTAAATAGCAACCTTTTGAATGATATAAGTATAGTTAAAAATATGCGCTGTCTTGACTTATTTTCCGTAAATACTGCTAACGCAACTCATTTTACCGAAAACTCAAGTACTCTGATAGATGTTTTTTTCGTGACTGATTTAAGCAGTGTTCTGCTTTATAACCAACTTTCGGCTTCTGGTTTCTCAAAGCATGATCTTCTTTATTTAATTTTTGATTTTTCTGTAAACCTCTCTGTACCAAATTTGTATGAATATAGAGATTTCTTAAACATTGATTATAGCCGACTGGAACTCGATGCTCGAAGAATACAATGGGAAAGTATTTACATAATGCCATCTGTCTGTGATCAAGTGGAGTTTCTTAATCGTAACATTGGTTTTCTTCTTGATAATTATGTTCCGATCAAAACTAAGCGCGTAAAGCAAGGAGAAATTCCCTGGTTCACAAGTGAGATACGACATATTATTAAAAATCGTAACAAGGCATATGAGAATTGGAAAAAAATATAGGCTCAATGTTCATTGGGAGCTCTATCGTTCTCTTCGCAACTCCGTTGTTGGAAAAATAAAGTTAGCTAAAAAGAAGTTTTATGCACATAAAATTAATCCCAATAAAACCAAATGTCTTGTCATTAGCAAAAAATCGTGCGTGATGTTGGTTTCCTGTAAGAAAATAATGTTTATTTAGTTTGTTTTACTGTTAATTGAATTTTTTATTACACTTACACCCGAATTTAATTACAGAATTGTTTTAAGAAAAACTACTCGCGCACATTAATCGGAATTAAAAGGTTAATTACTTTTTTATTAGGGTAGTCCGCAGGTATACCTGTGTGGGTCCGTTTTAATGGTGGGTAGAAATTTAATTATTTAAAATTATTTTCTTCCGCTCGTGGTGTGTGCGGTATGACTGCATGATACTGACTGATCAAAGCAAGGAGTTCCCGTCTGGTTACACAGTAGTTTCTCTCTGGTCGCGACTGAAGTTTGCTGAAATAGGCTACCACTTTCTCTTGCCCATCGTGTATCGGCGACAGAACTGCTCCAACACCCACGTTACATGGATGCGGTGTTGCTTATCCTCTGGTGTGTCCGTTGGTTGTTCTCTCGTAGAACGGGGCTCCGTCATTGTTCATTATATCCACGAATCGATCGTCTGTGATGGCTCGAATGTTGCGGTACGAATGGCTGGGCTCTAGTTGTTTCTGAATTGTTGTTGGATTTTCAAGTTGGGGTGGTCCTCCAAGTTCCTCAAAATATTTTTGGAGAGCTGTGTCATAAACTGATTTATTGGGATGACTTTGCTGTCTTCATATAGCTTCTTGTTTGGGACATATTTCCTTGTAATGGGGTTTCGGTGTAGGCCTGTACAGCTACGGAGTATCTTCCTTTCAAAAACTTCGATCTTCTTCATATATGTTGTTGATATGGTGAACCAAATAGGACAAGCGTACGTCAGAACTGGACGGATCAGCTGCTTATAGATGAGGAGCTTAGTATTACTGCTTAGTCCGTTTCTTCTCCTAAGAAGCGGGTGGACCATATGTAGGGAGAAGTTGGCTCTCTTAAGCATAAATAAAGCGTGCTTATTGAATTGGAAGCGGTTAGTGAAATTCACTCCAAGGTATTTTGCTGTTGTCTTTGTCCTTATCACTGTGTTGTCTGGTAGCTTGATACTGATATTATCACAGCGTGATGCGAAACGTCTTCAACCTCTTGTTGCTGTTGTTGGGGTTCTGAAGCAGATAAGCTCGCTCTTATCGCTATTTATCGTTAGTCCCCATTTAAGGTAGTAGTCCCACAAGTTTCTTATGTGACCTTCAACTCTCCTGGCTGCGATTTCTGGTGAAATGGATGTTGCATATGTTAAGGAGTCATCGGCATATAGCTTCGTTTTCGTTCCTAGGATGTTAGTAGGCTGGTCAGCTGTATAAAGGTTGAAAAGTATGGGGCCCAACTTGGAACCTTGTGGAACTCCAGCGCTGATCGTCTTTCTTTGTGAATATTCTTTGTTTGCCTGTACATAAAAGGATCTATGGGTTAGAAAATTTTTGATTAATCTTACCAAGTGTTCAGGTAGTCCTAGACTTGACAGTTTGAATATTAGTCCCTTTATCCAAACTGTGTCGAAGGCCTTTTCGATGTCCAGTAAACAGGCGACTGTCGTCTCTTTCTTGTTGAGTCCGATTGTCACGTCGGAATGTAGTCCAAGAAGCGAATGGATGGTTAAGTGTCGTGCTCGGACCATCAACACTAGTCCTGTTGGTTTTCTTCGGAACGGGCACCACTTGCGTTTTCCATGTTTCGGGGAAGTAGCTGTTATTAAGGCAGTTATTGAAGATGATCTCCAGCAGTAGGATGGCGAGATTTGGTAGCTTTTTAAGCACAAAGTTAGAAATCCCATCATTTCCTGCTGAGTTCTTAGAATTTCCTCCGTGGATTATGTCAGTTACTTCCTCGATGGAAATAAAAGCATCTCCAGTTGATTCAAGTGCAGGATTGTCCTCATTAAAGTTGGTGACTGAAGTATTAGAGGCTGCAACTTCTTCAAACTTTTTTTCAACTTCTTCGATGAATTCAGGAAGGTGATTTGGCGGGCGATCCTTGAAGGTCTCTTCAAAATGCTTAGCGAGGACTTCTGCTTTTTCGGTTGGTGTTGTATTGCCCGGTACGGAATGTTCTCCAGTTCACCCTGATGTGGAGCTCTTGTTCTGGTTGTTCGCAGAATATCCTTTGATTAGGTCTTACCCTAACTTCTACTGCCAGATGGTCGGAATCACTATCGTGTGCTAAGCAATTGTAGTTCCGTAGTTCAGGTAGGATGTTGATGAAGTTCGACGTAACCAGAAAGAAATCCAAATGAGATGGAGTTCTAGGGAACACGACAACCAAAGAGTGATGCTCGGGATTTCCTTGTAGCCAGTCAACAATTGCTTTGCCTTGGTGAGATTCCGCGGTATCCATCCATAGAGGGTGCCGACCGTTGAAGGAGACCAACGACACAAGATGTGTATTGATTAGCAATGCTGTTGATAATGTGGAGATCGTGATGTATGTCACTTCTTGTTGAGTTGCACTTGATGTATACTGAGACCAGCAGAAGCGTCTCAGACTCGGTCAGTTAAGTGACGACTGTCGTTGTTTCCATGCATCGAAGTCCAGTTATTATTTTCTTTTCGCTCCTGAGGTCGATTTGAGAAGAATTGCTGTTCCTCTGCCGCTCGCTCCTTTGTCCTCTCTGTAGGATGTGTAATGGTCTGGTTTAAAGTTGTTCTTCTCTGTGATGTTGGTTTCCTGTAAGAAAATAATGTTTATTTAGTTTGTTTTACTGTTAATTGAATTTTTTATTACACTTACACCCGAATTTAATTACAGAATTGTTTTAAGAAAAACTACTCGCGCACATTAATCGGAATTAAAAGGTTAATTACTTTTTTATTAGGGTAGTCCGCAGGTATACCTGTGTGGGTCCGTTTTTATGGTGGGTAGAAATTTAATTATTTAAAATTATTTTCTTCCGCTCGTGGTGTGTGCGGTATGACTGCATGATACTGACTGATCAAAGCAAGGAGTTCCCGTCTGGTTACACAGTAGTTTCTCTCTGGTCGCGACTGAAGTTTGCTGAAATAGGCTACCACTTTCTCCTGCCCATCGTGTATCGGCGACAGAACTGCTCCAACACCCACGTTACTAGCATCCGCGTCCACAATAAATGTCTTGCCAGGGGTGGGGTAAGCTAGTATTGGTGCCTCACAAAGTCGCTGTTTTAGATGTTGAAAGCTTCTTTTGCACTCACCTGACCATTTAAATTGTCTACCCTTCTCAGTTAGCTGGTGCAGACACTGCTATTCCGGCAAAATCCTTTACGAACCTCCTGTAATATGTGCCGAGACCGAGAAAGCTCTTCAGTTGGTGTTTGTCTGCGGGATCTGGCCAATTTTTCACGGCTTCGATTTTCTCCGGGTTAGTTTTTACTCCATTTGATGATATCACATGTCCCAAATATTTCACCTCAGCTTTGAACAGAGCACATTTCTTTGGATTTAGTTTCAAATGTGATGTTCGAAGTCGTGTAAACACCTCCCTCAAGTTGTCGCGATATTCAGCGAACGTCTTTCCCACAACGATGACGTCATCCAAGTACACTGGGCAGGTTTTCCATGTCAGACCTTGTAACACACGTTCCATTAAACGCTCAAAAGTGGCTAGAGCGTTACACAAGCCAAATGGCATAACGGTAATCTGCCATAGTCCATTTACCGTTGTGAAAACGGTCTTTTCTTTGTCTTCTGGATGGATCCGTACCTGCCAGTAACCACTTTTCAGATCAAGGGTGGAAAACCATTTTGCTCCAGAAAGGGTATCCAAGGTGTCATCTATTCGAGGCAAGGGGTAGCTGTCCTTCTTGGTGACATCGTTGAGCCTCCGGTAATCCACGCAGAATCGAGTGCTGCCGTCCTTCTTTTTCACTAGTACAAAGGGTGATGCCCACGGACTTTTTGAGTTTTCGATTAGACCGTCTTTTTCCATGGTTGATATCATCTCATCGACTTCCGCCTGTTTTGCCAATGGAAGTCTTCTAGCAGGTTGCCGGATCGGTCTGCTATCGCCGGTGTCTATGCGGTGCTGTACTAGGTGTGTTCGACCATAGTCTCCATCCTGCGATGCAAATATATCAGCAAACTCGCTAATGAGATTTTTGGCCATGGTTTTCTGCTCCTGATTTAGCTCACAGTTTCCGAGGATAGCATTACATACCTCAGCCAATTGCAGAACCAGGACTCGCAGATTCACTCCCAGATGTTGTCGATATGGCTGCAATGGGTACGCATCTTCCAATCACCTCTCCTTGTCTGAGCTTGACGGAGTGATTGTTCGGATTCATCAGCCTTACTAGAACCATGTTTTTCTTTGGTTCTACTAAATTTTTTCCAACGATATAGCCTGGAAGTGAAATTGATTATGTTTTTGTAGAAATCCAATCTGTGTATGAAAATCTTCTTATCGGATCAGTTTATAGACCTCACCGAAATATTTATCCTGCGCCTATTTTCAGACTTTTAGAAGATATCTCTACAGAGTATCGGAAAATCATAATTGGTGGTGATTTAAATAGCAACCTTTTGAATGATATAAGTATAGTTAAAAATATGCGCTGTCTTGACTTATTTTCCGTAAATACTGCTAACGCAACTCATTTTACCGAAAACTCAAGTACTCTGATAGATGTTTTTTTCGTGACTGATTTAAGCAGTGTTCTGCTTTATAACCAACTTTCGGCTTCTGGTTTCTCAAAGCATGATCTTCTTTATTTAATTTTTGATTTTTCTGTAAACCTCTCTGTACCAAATTTGTATGAATATAGAGATTTCTTAAACATTGATTATAGCCGACTGGAACTCGATGCTCGAAGAATACAATGGGAAAGTATTTACATAATGCCATCTGTCTGTGATCAAGTGGAGTTTCTTAATCGTAACATTGGTTTTCTTCTTGATAATTATGTTCCGATCAAAACTAAGCGCGTAAAGCAAGGAGAAATTCCCTGGTTCACAAGTGAGATACGACATATTATTAAAAATCGTAACAAGGCATATGAGAATTGGAAAAAAATATAGGCTCAATGTTCATTGGGAGCTCTATCGTTCTCTTCGCAACTCCGTTGTTGGAAAAATAAAGTTAGCTAAAAAGAAGTTTTATGCACATAAAATTAATCCCAATAAAACCAAATGTCTTGTCATTAGCAAAAAATCGTGCGTGATGTTGGTTTCCTGTAAGAAAATAATGTTTATTTAGTTTGTTTTACTGTTAATTGAATTTTTTATTACACTTACACCCGAATTTAATTACAGAATTGTTTTAAGAAAAACTACTCGCGCACATTAATCGGAATTAAAAGGTTAATTACTTTTTTATTAGGGTAGTCCGCAGGTATACCTGTGTGGGTCCGTTTTAATGGTGGGTAGAAATTTAATTATTTAAAATTATTTTCTTCCGCTCGTGGTGTGTGCGGTATGACTGCATGATACTGACTGATCAAAGCAAGGAGTTCCCGTCTGGTTACACAGTAGTTTCTCTCTGGTCGCGACTGAAGTTTGCTGAAATAGGCTACCACTTTCTCTTGCCCATCGTGTATCGGCGACAGAACTGCTCCAACACCCACGTTACTAGCATCCGCGTCCACAATAAATGTCTTGCCAGGGGTGGGGTAAGCTAGTATTGGTGCCTCACAAAGTCGCTGTTTTAGATGTTGAAAGCTTCTTTTGCACTCACCTGACCATTTAAATTGTCTACCCTTCTCAGTTAGCTGGTGCAGACACTGCTATTCCGGCAAAATCCTTTACGAACCTCCTGTAATATGTGCCGAGACCGAGAAAGCTCTTCAGTTGGTGTTTGTCTGCGGGATCTGGCCAATTTTTCACGGCTTCGATTTTCTCCGGGTTAGTTTTTACTCCATTTGATGATATCACATGTCCCAAATATTTCACCTCAGCTTTGAACAGAGCACATTTCTTTGGATTTAGTTTCAAATGTGATGTTCGAAGTCGTGTAAACACCTCCCTCAAGTTGTCGCGATATTCAGCGAACGTCTTTCCCACAACGATGACGTCATCCAAGTACACTGGGCAGGTTTTCCATGTCAGACCTTGTAACACACGTTCCATTAAACGCTCAAAAGTGGCTAGAGCGTTACACAAGCCAAATGGCATAACGGTAATCTGCCATAGTCCATTTACCGTTGTGAAAACGGTCTTTTCTTTGTCTTCTGGATGGATCCGTACCTGCCAATAACCACTTTTCAGATCAAGGGTGGAAAACCATTTTGCTCCAGAAAGGGTATCCAAGGTGTCATCTATTCGAGGCAAGGGGTAGCTGTCCTTCTTGGTGACATCGTTGAGCCTCCGGTAATCCACGCAGAATCGAGTGCTGCCGTCCTTCTTTTTCACTAGTACAAAGGGTGATGCCCACGGACTTTTTGAGTTTTCGATTAGACCGTCTTTTTCCATGGTTGATATCATCTCATCGACTTCCGCCTGTTTTGCCAATGGAAGTCTTCTAGCAGGTTGCCGGATCGGTCTGCTATCGCCGGTGTCTATGCGGTGCTGTACTAGGTGTGTTCGACCATAGTCTCCATCCTGCGATGCAAATATATCAGCAAACTCGCTAATGAGATTTTTGGCCATGGTTTTCTGCTCCTGATTTAGCTCACAGTTTCCGAGGATAGCATTACTTACCTCAGCCAATTTCGTTGCAGAACCAGGACTCGCAGATTCACTCCCAGATGTTGTCGATATGGCTGCAATGGGTACGCATCTTCCAATCACCTCTCCTTGTCTGAGCTTGACGGAGTGATTGTTCGGATTCATCAGCCTTACTAGAACCATGTTTTTCTTTGGTTCTACTAAATTTTTTCCAACGATATAGCCTGGAAGTGAAATTGA
This sequence comes from Platycheirus rosarum, assembly GCA_963971375.1. NCBI lineage: Eukaryota > Metazoa > Arthropoda > Insecta > Diptera > Syrphidae > Platycheirus > Platycheirus rosarum. The sequence continues at coordinate 88,081,469 of OZ020508.1, read as the reverse complement.
TTATGTTTTTGTAGAAATCCAATCTGTGTATGAAAATCTTCTTATCGGATCAGTTTATAGACCTCACCGAAATATTTATCCTGCGCCTATTTTCAGACTTTTAGAAGATATCTCTACAGAGTATCGGAAAATCATAATTGGTGGTGATTTAAATAGCAACCTTTTGAATGATATAAGTATAGTTAAAAATATGCGCTGTCTTGACTTATTTTCCGTAAATACTGCTAACGCAACTCATTTTACCGAAAACTCAAGTACTCTGATAGATGTTTTTTTCGTGACTGATTTAAGCAGTGTTCTGCTTTATAACCAACTTTCGGCTTCTGGTTTCTCAAAGCATGATCTTCTTTATTTAATTTTTGATTTTTCTGTAAACCTCTCTGTACCAAATTTGTATGAATATAGAGATTTCTTAAACATTGATTATAGCCGACTGGAACTCGATGCTCGAAGAATACAATGGGAAAGTATTTACATAATGCCATCTGTCTGTGATCAAGTGGAGTTTCTTAATCGTAACATTGGTTTTCTTCTTGATAATTATGTTCCGATCAAAACTAAGCGCGTAAAGCAAGGAGAAATTCCCTGGTTCACAAGTGAGATACGACATATTATTAAAAATCGTAACAAGGCATATGAGAATTGGAAAAAAATATAGGCTCAATGTTCATTGGGAGCTCTATCGTTCTCTTCGCAACTCCGTTGTTGGAAAAATAAAGTTAGCTAAAAAGAAGTTTTATGCACATAAAATTAATCCCAATAAAACCAAATGTCTTGTCATTAGCAAAAAATCGTGCGACCTGTCATATTTCCCAGATATCATGCTAAGAGTTTCTAAAATTGAATATGTTGACAAAACAAAAAACTTGAAGTTATTTTTAACAGAACGCACACGTGGAATGACCACATCAATACTGTAGTCGGAAAAGTATATGGAACATTGCGTCAACTATGGGTATCCCAACATTTTACTCCCTTGAAAACACGTTTATTGCTTGCTAAAACACTGATTGTTCCCAATCTAATTTACGGCTGTGAGATTTACTGTAATTGTGATTCTGCGAGTAAAGAGAAAACTCAACGTCGCCTTTAACAACATTGCACGTTATGTATTTAATGTAAGACGCTTTTACAGGATTTCTCATCTCTCGAAACTATTGTATAATATGACTTTTGATCACCTCATACGTTATAGATCTCTTATTTTATTATCAAACGTTATTCAAACAAATCAACCCAGCTTCCTTTTTGATAAAATACGGTTAAGTACTTCAGCAAGATCCCATCAACTCATACAGCCTCGTTTCTCTTGTCTTACATCTGAACTACAGTTTTTCGTCAACACTGTCCGTCTGTGGAATTTTCTACCACGGCATGTTCGAGAGTCTGGTAGTACTGGAGGCCTTCAGCGGAAGTTAAGATCCTTTTTCAGTCAAAACTAGGTAAAACCTCTCTACTTTTGTTAATTGGTTTCAAACCATATTTAAAACTTAATGGTGGTGTATTAAGTCTAAATTTTTAACTCTACTACAGGTGTTAACTTCGCTTCCTAAATTTATTTAATGTAATTCTTTGATATCTTAATTTAAATTTAATCAATTCAATTAAGTTTCTTCTTTTTTTTTAAATTTAATTTTGTCTTTTACATAAATTCAAGTTGAGACAACACTATAAATAAGAGTTTTAATTCTTAATGTGAATGTCAAGCAAAGTTAATAAATAAATAAATTAAAATAAAATATAGCTGGGAAAGTCCTCTTTATCATCTGCTTTAACAAAATAGAATCGGTGGTTCCCAGGATTACCCTCCAAACGCGTCCAAAGAACTGTCTCTGAAGATGGAGGCAGGACTTCATCTCTGCTTATAACCGCCCGAAAATTAACAGCGTTCTCATTTCCGTATACCATAGGGTTCTCAACGGTTCGATACCTTAACACTTGCATTCGAAGGTCTATGATTATCTCATGTGCCTTCATGAAATCCACTTCTGTGATGCATTAGTCGCATATCTCGGCTACCAAGAATGCATGTGAGAAGGTCAACCCTGCCAGTTGTATCTTTAGAAATACCTCCCCGTATACTTTTGCTGCTTCTCCGGTAGCTGTATTTAGACTGTAGCAGCTGGTGTTATGTAGCCAGGACGTCTGAACAAAGTCTCTTCTGATTATGGAGCCTGTGGAACCCGTGTCGATAGTGGCCTCACATTTTCGGTTTCTGATGACTGTATCCACTGTCAAGCTCTTGCTGCACCGTGTAGTTTGCGAAACTTGGATGATGGTCCTGGGGGCGTCGATTCCATCAATCAACATCAGCCCCGGGAAGTTGGTTCTTAGGCGTTTCCCGTCTGCTGTTGATTAGAAGCTTGTCCAGCAGTGTGAGTGTTATTTCTGCCAGATGCTTCGTCATTCTGCCTCCTCCTTGCGCATTGTGGGCAGCTTACCTGTCTAGGTGGAGATCTGCATTGTCGCTGTTGGTGTCCTAGCTTGTTGCAATTCCAGCATCTTATTTGACCTCGAGCAGTGTTCGGGTTTTGTCTTTCAATGTCGACGCGTTGACATGAGCACTCTAGCGTAGCCATTTCCCTGACGCGATGGCTACCTTGCGAAGCTTGTTCTGCTGCTTCCATCGTCAGGGCAAATGCTAAAGCCTCAGCGAGCGTTTTCTTGCCTGCCATTCTTACAGCCATTTGTAGTTTTCCATCTGCAATGGCATTAATGAACGCATCGGTGGCCAGTTCGTTTGTGATTTCCCTGCTGGTATTGGGATAAGACAAATTCGCCAAGCGCTCAATGTCAGCTTGCAATTGTTGTAGCGTTTCACCTCTTGTCTGGACCCTTCGACGCAACTGGACTCGGTAAACTTGCTGCATGTGGTCGTCGCCAAACCTCACCTCGATTGCCTTGACCATGGCATCATAATCATTATTTTTGTCTTCAGGAATGGTCTGCAGCAATTCCTCTAAGCACAAGCGTAAGAGCAATTGACTTATCTTTTTTGTCCCAGTTGTTCGTCAATGCGGCAGCTTCGAACTGCCTCTTATAAATTGGCCATGATGTTTGACCATCGAAGACAGGGGCTGTATTTCTTTTCATTAATGTGTTTTATATATGTTCTTCATACTAGCAACTAAGTTGCTGTCTATACTGGTACACAGTAGAAGTCACCGACCTGTTCTGAGAACATGCTTATCATGTGGCTGCGATAGTGCGATGTGTAGTACGTCGGCTTTCGCAAACGCTAGATCGCATGTTCAAGGTTCAAACCCAGCTCGGGACCAAAAGGTTTTTCGTAATTAATTGGACATAAAAAGCGATAAAGCACCACTGAAGGAGTCTGATGATCGGGTTGGCCCCCGTGAAATAGCTATAACTCCAGCCTTTGAAATTAGTGGTAGTACACATAAGTTGTTGTTCTTCATTGAAAAAGCTTTTTTCTTTTTCTTTTCGTCGTGGACCTTCGCTCGAATATTCCCGAAGTTTCTGCTTCCTTAGAGAATCAACCTCCTTAGCCAGATTTTCGTACTGTTGTTCTACACTTTCTACTTGCTTTCCAAACTTTTCTTCTTCGAATTTCGACAGAAGCAACTTCATGAAAGCAGGCATTTCATCGGCTGTACTTACTGTGCTTTCTCTACCTTGTTCTTCAACATCGAACAACATGGTATCGGGGTCTCCACCATCCTGAGTGATAGCATTCTGAAGTCGGAGCAATAGTTCCTTTTTCAGCCCCGAAGTCTGAAGATTTCTTTTTCCTAATTCTTCTTTCAACTCAGCTGTTGTCAATTGTTCTAATTTGCGACCCATTTTATAGAACCGAAACACAATTTTCGCGACAGTCAGTTTTATTTTAATATCTCTTCTAGAAAAATATTTTTCAAAGACTATTTTTAACAAAAATATTCGCTATTCACAGTTTTATAGCACAATTAGTTCAATAGTTTCTGGAAAATTCCACTTTCACAATTATATGAGTCACCGACACTGTTGTAGAAAATGTCACTATGGAATTTTCTAGCACTTTACTGAGTTTTAACGCCAATTTCTGACACCAATGTGAAGTTCTTGCCTGGGGTGCGACAAATAAAACTCAATCAAAATTCCAAAATAATACAACGAATCTCTTTATTTTATGAAACACAACGTCTTTCAGTTTAAATAACACCAAATTTAACTTATTCTACTTATTCACAATTCAAATACGTTTTTATTTAATCTCAATTCAATCACTTTTTCTAACGCTTCCAGTTGTTAACAATTCCACTTTCGAAAATAAACTTAACTTTCAATGCCATCTGCTCTTGTATTTATACAAATGTACAAGCTTCTGGAAGCTTCCGTCCTACCGTACTAATTCGAGTCTCGAATTCGATTTATTACTCAGTCAAAACATATTGCAAATATATAGCATACTTTTACGGGCATGGTTGTTGTACACAATAAAGGTTGGTAGCTGTACACAATGAATATCACTGATGTCGTTAATTTAAAAACAAAATGTATCCTCCGAATATCTAATCATTTTGTTGCCACATCACAATATGTATCTACGAATTGTAAAAGTACAAGGAAACCCTCATCCTCCAATATTTCTTGCCCAGTGTCAACTATGGGGTCAAAATTTGGCTAATGGGATTTTTTTTATTTGAATTAAAAAAAGTTGACACCAACGCCACCTAGGGAAAATGGTCTTTGTTACTCGTTTCAACATCAGCTAAAAATACCATCAAAATCTGTCTAACAATAAGAATTTTCGGGAAAAAAACGACCAGGTTAATAGTTAATAGCTAATAGGTTAATAGTTAAAATGGTCGAAGTTGATACTTAAAACGCCAGCTATCTACCTGTGAAAGTCACGTCAAAATTGGAGCAGCCTTTTCCCAGAAACATTTCCTTTTTATGGATAAACAATTTTTGTTTTTTTTTTTTTTTAATTTGTAATGAAATATGTAAATAAATATTTGAAATAAAGTTTAATGAGAACAGAAACCTTTACATAAAACACTTGTTGCTATCAGGTTGTAAAATCGGCTAAAAAACTTCGACTTCCGCAGGACGGGTTTTCTTTTTTTTTGTTTCTAAACCATCAAATGGTCCCCCTTTATTGAAAAAAAAAATATAAAAATCCACCCAGCCGGACTCTAGATATAAGGTTACACACAAAATTGAAACTTATTGTTTTTTTTAGTTTTTAATGATTTTTATTAAATCTAACTTATAAATACAAACATTCGTAAAAACTCGTTAAATCTATCAACTTAATTAACTTACTGGCCCTATGCGGGCGCTCTAAATTATACTATGTATATCTTAATTTTAATTTTAGAGTAACTTAAATTTGTATTGAATTTAATTTTTATTTTTTACCCAGAAAAGCTGAAAATGAGTTTTTGATCGATTTGTTCTTAACTTATCTTAAACTAATTTAAACTAACCTAAAATAAACTAAAAATAAACTTAAAATAACTTAAAATAAACCTTAAATACTTAAATCTAGAACAGCCACAGCAAGCTTTTTTTAAATTTTATATTTTTTTTGTAGATTTTTTGTTTTTTATGTATATTTTTTTTCTTTTTGTGCCGCCGCAACTGCCCTACCTAACTAAAAGATACTTAACACCTCTGGGTTTCTGTAAATTCCGAGACAAGTGCGAATACACTGTCTCTCAAACACTACACACCATTACAGATGGTGCAACGTTGAACCACACAGGGCATCCATAGGCAATCATCGGCCTATTGAGGGCCATGTAGCAAATCACTTTCACCCTGCTGTCAAGGCGGCTGCTATAAAACAACCGTCTTGTCAGGGCAAAAGCTGACCAAAGCATTCTTTACATGTCGGTTGAAATATAGAAACTATTTCAGCCAATGTCAAGGTACTTTACTACACTTACTCGCCAGTGGATGTCCATGTAGCTCAGCGATCACTAGCTTGCGCCAGTACTTTCTCGTATCCCTAGAAGCCCTAGACACGGGGGTCTTAAACAGTATAGTTTCACATTTCTGGAAGTTAATTTTCAGCTTCCAATCGTTACAGTATTGTTGAATTTTATCGAAATCACGTTGCAAAAGAATTCTGATGGGTGTTTGGAATTGTATTTTTGTCCTATATTGAGAACTTTTTCAAATACCTTGCTGATACCCGAAAGAAGACTTATCGACCGGAGATTTGCCGGATTGGAATTATGCTTTCCCTTTTTCCGGAGAGGATGTACAACAGCTGTCTTCCAACTCACTGGATAATATGCATTATTCAGCACGTTGTTGAACAGTGTTGTGTACATATCTATTGCTTCCTCAAGGAGATGTCGTAGTATTGAGTAAACCATCGACTCCTGCTGACTTCTTTTCTTTAATGATGCGAAGATTATTTGGAGTTCGACCTTCCAGATGAGCAGGGAACTTGGCCCATTTTAATCGGCGATGGTGGCCAGATTGTCTTCATTGAACCCGGTGAAACCAAGATTGAAACTTATTTTTAAATGTAGAATAAGGGGTTTTTTGCATGGAACAGCTATGTTCAAGAACATGGTAAAAAATCATTAATGCTCGATCATATAAACGCAAAAACAACTACTGGGCCAACATGGTTTGATGGTTTTTAAAATAGATGCTCGACAACTTCGTCTTTTATTCATTGGGTAAATTATCTCGGCTAGATAACACGGTGCGCGGAAATAATGTCCTGAATCCGTTTTTGGGCAATAAACCTTTTTTTTTTGTTTAGCTTGCAATTATAGTACTATAATGCAAGTTGTACATTCGTGCAGATTAAAAAAAATTAAATAACAACCAAACATAACATAACGATGATAGAGGACCATATTTGAGTTACTGTGGAAATTCTGTCTGTCTGTTCGTATGTATTTTGGACTACAGCCTAAAAGGTTTTAGAACAAAGGGTTATTTTGACATTCTTTTTAACTTTTTTAAAAAAAAATCAGGTCCAATTTGACCGGCACCTGTCATTTAACCTTTTGGTAAAAGTTTATTTTTCTCATTTTTTTTTTCATTTTTGTTTTGGTGAAAAAAATAAGTTGGTGGGTACCGTACTTTCTCGAGAACTTTTTAACCGATTATAATTACATTTTATTTTAAGAAGATGTAGGTAGCCAAAGTAATTTCAAATTACAATATTTTCGAATAACTTTTTTTGTATTTTTAATAATTAAAATAGTTTTTTTTTCTGAAAAATCAATATGTATTTTAAAAATGACAAAATATTTTTTTTATTTTGTTTTTAAATTAAAGTTAATTTCTTGTTTAAATTTGCATCTTCAATTATTTTTTAATTTTAAAAAAAGTTGTTAACTAAAAACCTTTTTATTTAAAAACCGTTCTTACAAATTTGAAAAAAAAATCGCTTCCACATTTTCTTAAGAAATAGAATGACCTTTAAATTATTCCGCTGAAAACTATTTTTGTACTTTTTTCGAGCAATCAAAAAGTCACAAAACTCGAATATGAACTTCGAAGTTCAGTTAATATTTTTCAAATTTTATTCGACGCTGTGACCGCACATAAAAGCAAGTACGAGTGATCTAGTCGTGCAATTTATTTTACTTTCTCTTCTAGAATTTCGTTCAACACCACATGAAAAAAAATATATAAATGTTTCGATCCTTTATTTGATTTTCAGTTAAAATAAATTGCACGACTGGATCGCACGTACTTGCTCATATGTGCGGTCACATCGTCGAATAAAATTTAAATAAAATGCACGACTGGGTCGCATGAATTAGTTCTTATGCTAGATAATTGCTTGGTGGCTGCATATGTATGTATATAAAGGGTGTTTTTTTTAGACGTGTGGTTTTCAAGAAGAAATAAAACGCATATAGTTTAATGTTATGGCCAAGAATCTAGCTTTATTATAAAAATAAGTGTTTGTATTATGCTCTAAAAATTATTTCGGGGAAGTGGCAGCCGTGGCTGACTTGAATAAATTCCAGCCGAGGCCCAATTTTCCCAATTTTGTGAAAATCAGGATCGGTGGCCATTTCGTTTTGGGCCCGTTCACCGAACGTGTGACGCGCTTGATGGGCGTTCGGCTTCAATTCTTGAACGAGTTGGATTTTGTAAGCCTGCAAACCAAGATCCTTCCGCGCGCGATGGCGGATGGACTCATTTGGGTCTTCTTCGATACTCTGCTCCACCGAAACGAACCATTATTTTGGTAATAAATTTGCACAATTTGCAAACTTTGTTCAGGAGTAAGTCTATTCATTATTAAATCGCAAACCAAACTGAGCATAAATCCAGAGACAGCTGTCAAAAAGACCAACTCCGAAAAAGTATTGCGAGATTGAAAACCACACGTCTATTAAAATTAATTATTTTTAATTAGTTATAATTATATAATATAATAATTATTAATTAGTTTCAGAGTTTTCTTGGAAAAACAAAGTATGCAATAAAATTATTTTTCGACCTAGAGCAAAAATGAAAAACACCTACCTAATAAATACTAAATACCAAGTTTGAAGCATCGCGAACAGACAGACAGACGGACGGAATTTTTCAACTTCTCTATTATCGTAATGTCATGTTTGATTGTTAGATTTTTTTTGCACGAATCCATAACTTGCATTTTAGTACCTAAATCGCAAGTAAAAATGCCAGTGAAAAATCGTCAGAAAAACCTTATAACTGTGTAAACATACAATTAATTTTCAGGTATCTGGCAACCGTATAAAAAATCCTTCTAAATAATGTAAATATCGAATTGAAGAATGAAATTATTTTAATAGGGAGAAAATGCTGAAATGCTCGCGTGCATTTTTGTTTTTGCTTAAAGGTTATCGAATAATACATGACGATCACAACTTTTACATCCTGAGAGGCCATACGCAGCGAACGTCCATCCATTCGAAATGCGATATAATTCTGGCTCCTCTGATCGCAATTCGATGCACAATTTATGATAATATCCACCTTGAATGGCCAACTAATCCCTTAACCAAACACTTGTGTGCCGCGAAAATGGTGGCAATTACATTACTAATTAATACTCTTTTGCATTTTGATGCCTTTGATCTTATGTACAGCTAACCAAGCGATTTGCTTTAATTAAAATTTTCCTTCAAAATTGCTCCAAAATACCAGTTCTATTTATAGAAAGCCATTCCATTTCAGAAGTTTGCTCATTGTTCTCATAAGTATTACAAAACAAATTGTGATTAAAATATTTGCGCGAAACTTGAACTTTAAATAAAACGAGTCCTGAAATAATGAAGTTACAAAATTTCCCTTATTCTGAGTTTTCTCTATCAAGATTTTAGTGAATGATGACAGAACAACAAACATCCGAAATTCATACCCAATTACAAATAAATAAATAAATTATTATTCTTGATTTTTTTTAGTAATTCAAGCGTTAGTAGCGCTTGTTAATGATCCCGAGCCAGAGCATCCACTGAGAGCCGACGTTGCCGAAGAGTATCTTAAGGATCGTAAAAAATTCATCAAAAACGCCGAAGAGTACACAAGAAAAAATAGCGAGAAAAGACCAACGGACTAATATTACCGTAAAAATTCCCCTTCTCAAGTACATTATTAAATTATATATATTTTTTGTCTAATTTATCTTTCGTGATTATTTTTTCCATTCTAAATTCAAAATGTTTAAGAAATTATTTAATAAAACCTCAATATTTGCTTTTAAATAAAAAAAAACTCCAAAACAAAAAACTGTTTTGTAAAAAAGAACAAAAAAACTATTTTTAAGTAAATCCTATAAATTCGTCTTATCGAACAATGGGAATAAAACAAAACTGCTCATAGTAAACTTTTAAAATAACATAAACTAGCAGATATAAAAATATTACATAGATTCTATGTACGAGCAAAATTAAAAAAAAAATAAACTTATTGTGAACTATTGAAGGAAAAAAATAAAACAAAAACTTATATCAGAAATTTAAATAAACTGTGTGAAATTGATAAGTGTATTAATTATTAATAAAAAAAAAAAAACATTTTAATTATTTTCGGATAAGCCGTGTAATAAATATTTAGTGGGTTTTAAATACCGTACTCACCCCAAAAATTTATTAATCAACGAAACCAATAAAAAAATCAAATAAAGAACATAAAACACAAAAAAGAATAAAAAAGAACATATTTTTGCCAAATAAGAAGAGACTATCACTATACTAAAGCTTGATATTGTGAGCAATACGGACATCCGTTGTATTTATTGCTTTTTCTAATTTTCATAATTTTTGATATTGCTTTTGATTTCAAAACGGCAGGTTTTTTTAGAAAAACTGGAGAAGAAACTCCATTTTTTATGTTTTTTTTTCTATTTCAGATTTAATAACCATATTTTCTTTGCTTAAATCTGTAATGAGTTTATAAAACCTACAATTTTGTGTCCAATACCTATTGAGTTATATTTATCTAATTACGAAATGGGCTAAGCGGGATTAAACGGATTTTAAAAAAGCGGGCTATGAAGAGACGGGATTTTATTTAAGCGGAATTATTGAAAAAGCGATCTTCAAAAAACAGTATTTTCGAAACGGGATTATACATTTTTTTGTCGGGATTTTGAAATACGGTTTTTTTTAGATTAGATTATTTTTATTATATTCGTTAGAATTTATGTACAATTTGTCTTAAACTAACTTATAACTAAAATAAATCATGTCGGCTCAACAACAAGGGCCCGACTTACTTCAGCTGACTCTATACAATGCTATATTTTTACTTATATCATATTATTGTTTGCATAATCTTTATTCATTATATCCTCGAATCGATCGTCTGTGATGGCTCGAATGTTGAGGTAGCGATGACTGGGCTCTAGTTGTTGCTGGAGTAGTTGCTGGATTTCCAAGTTGGGGTGGTCCTCCAAGTTCCTTAAAATATTTTTGGAGAGCTGTGTCATGAACTGATTTATTGGGATCACTTTGCTGTCTTCATATAGCTTCTTGTTTGGGACATATTTCCTTGTAATGGGGGGGTTTCGGTGTAGGCCTGTACAGCTACGGAGTATCTTCCTTTCAAAAACTTCGATCTCCTTCATATATGTTGTTGAATGGTGAACCAAATACGTCAGAACTGGACGGATCAGCTGCTTATAGATGAGGAGCTTGGTATTAGTGCTTAGTCCGTTTCTTCTTCTAAGAAGCGAGTGGACCAGATGTAGGGAGAAGTTGGCTCTTTTAAGCATAAATGAAGCGTGCTTAAGGAATTGGAAGCGGTTAGTGAAATTCACCCCAAGTTTGAAATACGGGCTTCTGTTACGCTTCCATTTGGTGTCATCGACTTTTTCCTCTGCCGTGCATGCGCGCCTGGGTTGGGTTCGATATCCCGCTTTTTTTACTCCTGTTTTTTATAATCTCGCTTTTTTAAAATGCCCCATTTTATAATATCGATTCTTGTTTATAGTCCCGTCTCTTATCCTGCTTTTGTTTTGAAAATGTTTTTTTTTTAATAAAGCAACTAGATTTTATTGCAAAATTTGTAATTAAATTTTATTTGCGAATATAGAGACAAAAGGCAAGTTATGCATTCGTAAAAAAAATTCTAACAATCAAACATGACATTACGATGATAGAGAAGTCGAAAAAAGTGGATCGGATAATTCTGTCTGTCTGTCTGTCTGTGTCGGCACCTAGAACCTAAACGTCTGGACCGATTTGCTTCAAACTTGGTACACAGTAAGATTATGGCGTCTTTCAGAGGGGTTTTTGGAATTATCAGTCTAGTTCTAAAACTAACGGTATCTGCCATATGATTTTTAACGAAAAACTTATTGTCAAAAACGGCTCCTACGATTTTGATAAAACTTTTTCTATGGAAAATTATGTTTTGGTTCAAATGGATTTTTTTCAATCTTAAAAGTCTAAGGTGGTTAATCTACTCCTGGTGCAAGTATGTATGTATCTCACCGTTTATAAGAAAATTCAATCGATAGAAGTACTATAATTTGCTCATTCATTTAAATCCACAGACAGGCACAAACCAATAAAAAAGGAAGTTGTCCAAGATTTAAAAAAAACAAGAGGCAAAATGTCAGTTATGTTTTACCTGTAAATGCAACTTTGAATTTTTAAAAACAGATATCGCGGGCTTCTATGTCAACATTATACTTACTTATTTTTTTTCCTGAAGTGGGTTCAGGAGAGCTAGCATCGCATTCTCAATTTTGGCGATTTTTTTTTTTGACAATTGTTGTATGAAGCTGACATTAGACATATATAATACGTCCATGGTAATAAACATTAACATCGAGGAGCGTAGAAGAATATTACGACGAGACAAACAAAAGTTAACGTTATTAAAAAGATATTGAGGAGGCTTTTAAATAATTAATTTAAAAAGAGGAAGAACATCGATACTTGAAGAAAGCTTCCAAGTTACACCCTAAAAGTTGACGAGTATGAGACAAAACATGATCGTATTTGCGAATATTAAAAACGAATCTTGCAGTATCATTGATGGCAACCTTAAGCTTTAGGTCCAATGCACACGGAGCACCACGAAAAAAACTGATTACCGATGCGAGTTGGCAACTAGTTTGCTTTCTATTGTATAGTTTTAGCCTGCGTTCGACAAATAAAAGTCAATCAAAATTCCAAATTAATACAACAAATCTCTTTATTTTATGAAACACAACGTCTTTAAGTTTAAATAACAGCAAATTTAACTTATTCCACTTATTCACAATTCAAATACGTTTTTATAATTCAACACTTTATTTAATCTCAATTCAATCACTTATTACTAACACTTCCAGTTGTTAACAATTCCACTTTCGAAAATAAACTGAACTCTCACTGGCATCTACTCATGTATTTATACAAATTTAAAAGCTTCTGGAAGCTTCCGTCTGGTTCTGGAACAATCTAAGCTTTCGCGTCTGGAATTAGTACTCAGTCAAAGCATATTGCACCTATGTAGCATACTTTTAAGGGCATGGTTGTTGTACACAATAAAGGTTGGTAGTTGTACACAATGAATCCCACATATGTCGTTAATTTACGAACAAAATGTATCCTCCGAATATCTAATCATTTTGTTCGTCCCGAACAAGCACATCATCATTGTTTCCGTGGTAACGATGCAGGCGATCCACATGGACAATTTTCATTTTTGCTCTTGGTCCTCGTTGGATTCGAAAAACGACATCATAAATGCGCGTATCTACTTGGTAGGGACCTTCCCAGTCCTGCGATGTGGGTTGTAAAGTCATACCAGATCTCCCTCGTTGAATTCTGGAGCTGTTGCTCTCGCATCGTATCTGGTCTTCATGCGGTCACTCGCAATTTTTATGTTGTTTCTTGTTCTTTAGTGAATATCGTTGATGCTTTCTCTAAGATCCATCACGTAGTCCTCTTCGCATTTTGGGTCTTCAATAGGAAATCCGAATTTTAGCTCACTTGGAAGCCGGGAAGTTCGTCCAAATAAAATTTCGGATGGAGTGTATCCAGTTGTGCTATGAACCGCATTCCGGTAGGCCATAAGAAATAAAGGAATTCGCCGATGCCAATCCCGTTGGTTCTCGTTCACGACTTGGACAGATGTTCCTTCAAGGTCATGTTAAATCGTTCTACCATTCCATCAGACTGTGGATGAAGAGGTGTTGTCCTTGTTTTCTTTAGCCCGAATGATGCGCATACTTCCTGGAATACCTTCGACTCGAAGTTTCGCCCTTGGTCAGAATGCAATTCCATAGGCGCCCCGAACCTGCAGACCCAGTGGTCCACTATCTGCTCGACAACGGTCTTAGCTTCTTTATTGGGTATCGCAAACACCTCGGGACACTTGCCGAAGTAGTCCATGACAACAAGGATGTAACGGCTACCGTTTTCAGTTTCCGGGAACGGGCCTGTGATGTCAACGGCGATTCTTTCAAACGGGGCGCTCACGTTGTACTGGTGCATTTTACCTCGTGTTTTGAGTTTGGGTCCCTTGCTAGCCGCATGTTGTGCACTTTCGACACCAGCTCTCTACATCGTTTCTTACGCTTAGCCAATAAAAGCGTTCCCGTACCTTTTCCAGTGTTTTGTTGATTCCCAAGTGTCCACCGGATACTCAATTATTCACTTCTCGTAAGATCTTCTCTACTTTCGACCGTGAAACCACAAGCTGCATCTTAAATAATCTTCCATCCGGCATTTCCCATTTTCTCACATAGTCTGCGGGAAAGCGCGTCCGCATTGCAGTACAGTCTTCCTCTGCGGTGCTGTACTTCGAAGTCGTAATTTTGAAATCGTTCGATCCATCTTGCTACTTGCCCCTCAGGATATTTGAACCGTAGCAACCATTTTAAAGCGTCGTGATCGGTACGCAGGATGAACCTCTGTCCATACAAGTATATATGGAAATGTCTTGTCGCCAGTATAAGAGCAAGGATTTCCCGTCTGGTTACACAGTAATTTCTCTCTGGTCGCGATAGAACTTTGCTGAAATAGGCTACCACTTTCTCCTGCCTATCGTGTATCTGCGACAGAACTGCTCCAACACCCACGTTACTAGCATCCGCGTCCACAATAAATGTCTTGCCAGGGGTGGGGTAAGCTAGTATTGGTGCCTCACAAAGTCGCTGTTTTAGATGTTGAAAGCTTCTTTTGTAATCACCTGACCATTTAAATTGTCTACCCTTCTCAGTTAGCTGGTGCAGACACTGCGATTCCCGCAAAATCCTTTACGAACCTCCTGTAATATGTGGCGAGACCGAGAAAGTTCTTCAGTTGGTGTTTGTCCGCGGGATCTGGCCAATTTTTCACGGCTTAGATTTTCTCCGGGTCAGTTTTTACTCCATTTGATGATATCACATGTCCCAAATATTTCACCTCAGCTTTGAACAGAGCACATTTCTTTGGATTTAGTTTCAAATGTGATGTTCGAAGTCGTGTTAACACCTCCCTCAAGTTGTCGTGATGTTCAGCGAACGTCTTTCCCACAACGATGACGTCATCCAAGTACACCAGGCAGGTTTTGCATGTCAGACTCTGTAAAACACGTTCTATTAAACGCTCAAAGGTGGCTAGAGCGTTACACAAGCCAAATGGCATAACGGTAAACCGCCATAGTCCATTTTCCGTTTTGAAAACGGTTTTTTCTTTGTCTTCTGGATGGATCCGTATCTGCCAGTAACCATTTTTCAGATCGAGGATGGAAAACCATTTTGCCCCAGAAAGGTTATCCAAGGTGTCATCTATTCGAGGCAAGGGGTAGCTGTCCTTCTTGGTGACATCGTTGAGCCTCCGGTAATCCACGCAGAATCGGGTGCTGTCGTCCTTCTTTTTCACTAGTACAACGGGTGATGCCCACGGATTTTTTGAGTTTTCGATTAGACCGTCGTTTTCCATGGTTGATATCATCTCATCGACTTCCGCTTGTTTTGCCAATGGAAGTCTTCTAGCAGGTTGTCGGATCGGTCTGCTATCGCCGGTGTCTATGCGGTGCTGTACTAGGTGTGTTCGACCATAGTCTTCATCCTGCGATGCAAATATATCAGCAAACTCGCTAATGAGATTTTTGGCCATGGTTTTCTGCTCCTGATTTAACTCACAGTTTCCGAGGATAGCATTACATACCTCAGCCAATTTCGTTGCAGAAACAGGACTCGCAGATTCACTCCCAGATGTTGTCGATATGGCTGCAATGGGTACGTATCTTCCAATCACCTCTCCTTGTCTGAGCTTTACGGAGTGTTTGTTCGGATTCATCAGCCTTACCGGAACCATGTTTTTCTTTGGTTGTACTAAAATTTTTCCAACGATATAGCTTTGAAAGTCCTCTATCATCTGCTTCAACGAAATAGAATCGGTGGTTCCCAGGATCACCCTTCAAACGCGTCCAAAGAACTGACTCTGAAGAAGGTGGTAGGACTTCATCTCTGCTTATAACCGCCCGAAGATTCATAGCGTTCCCGTTTCCGTATACCATAGGGATCTCGACGGTTCGATACCTTAACACTTGCATTCGAAGGTCTATGATTACATCATGTGCCTTCATGAAATCCACTCCTATGATGCATTCGTCGCTTATGTCGGCTACCAAGAATGCATGTGAGAAGGTCAACCCTGCCAGTTGTATCTTTAGAAATACCTCCCCGTATACTTTTGCTGCTTCTCCGGTAGCTGTTTTCAGAGTGTAGCAGCTAGTGTTATGTAGCCAGGACGTCTGAACAAGGTCTCTTCTGATTATGGAGGCTGTGGCACCCGTGTCGATAGTGGCCTCACATTTTTTGGTTTCTGATGACTGTCTCCACAGTCAAGCTCTTGCTGCAGCGTTTCCCGCCTGCTGTTGATCAGAAGCTTGTCCAGCAGTATGAGTGTTATTCCTGCCAGATGCTTCGTCATTCTGCCTTCTCCTTGCCTGCCTAGGTGGAGATCTGAAATGTCGCTGTAAGTGTCCTACCTTGTTACAATTCCAGCATCTCTTTTGACCTCGAGCAGTGTTCGGGTTTTGTCTTTCAATGTCGACGCGTTGACATTAGCACTCTAGCGTAGCCATTTCCCTGACGCGATGGCTACCTTGCGAAGCTTGCAATTGTCGTAGCGTTTCACCTCTTGTCTGTACCCCTCGGCGCAACTGGACTCGGTAAACTTGCTGCATGTGGTCGTCGCCAAACCTCATCTCCTCATTGCCTTGACCATGGGAACATAATCATGATGTTTGTCCTCGGGAATGGTCTGTAGCAATTTGGCAGCTGTTCCTCTGAGCGCAAGCATTAGAGTAATTGATTTGTCTTCGTTGTCCCAGTTGATAGTCAAGGCGGCAGCTTCAAACTGCCTCTTATAAATTGGCCATGATGTTTGACCATCGAAGACGGGGGGCTGCTTTTCTTTTCTTCGTGAACCGTCGCTCGAATATTCCCGAACTTTCTGCTTCTTCAAAGAATCAACCTCCTTAGCTAGATGTTCTTACTGTTGCTCTACACTTTCTACTTGCTTTCCGAACTTTTCTTCTAAGTTAATACAAATTTAACTTTTTCCATTTATTCACAATTCAAATACGTTTTTATAATTCAACACTTTTTATTTAATCTCAATTCAATCACTTTTTAATAATGCTTCCACTTTCAACTAACAATTCCATTTTCGAAAATAAACTGAACTTTCAATGCCATCTACTCTTGTATTTATACAAATTTACAAGCTTCTGGAAGCTTCCGTCTGGTTCTGGCACAATCTAAACTTTCGAGTCTCGAATCAGTACTTCAAGTTCGATTTAGTATTCAGTCAAAACATATTACAATTATGTAGCATACTTTTAGGGGCATGGTTGTTGTAAACAATAAATGTTGGTTGTTGTACACAATGAATCCAACAGATGTCGTTAATTTACAAAATGTATCCTCGTTATATCTAAACTTGTTGCCACATCACAGAAACCTAGACACCTGGCAGCATTTTTGGCGACTTCGAATATGTGGTCGTTCCACAGAAGGTAGTCTGTAATGCACATACCGGAAACTGATACGTGTTCTGTTTCTTCGATACAAGTGCCACTCATCGATAGTGGCAATGGGGGTATGTTCGCTTTAACGACAAAAGACAACATTGAGTTTTTGAAGCATTAAATTCAACACGATTTCTTATTCCCCATTGTACAATGCTGTCAAGATCAGAATTTAATGAACTAATCATACGCTGCCGTTGCAGTTCCACATCCGAAGCACATGGATGATAGTCTGGAAACGAATATGAAAAGCTGAGAGTGCTGTCGTCAGCGAAACAATTAATTGGATTAAAAGTTTCAGATATTAAGTCATTGATAAAAATCAGGAAGAGAGTTGGAGATAAAACAGAGCCCTGGGGCACACCAGCATTTATTTTGTGGGTTTTAGACTTGAATCCGTCCAACACAACTTGTATTGACGAAGAAGAGATTCGTAGTCCAAATTCACGCATTTTCGATAAAAGGGCTTGATGCCAAACTCTATCAAATGCCTTTAAAATATCAAGTCATGTCATGTGTATTTAATTTTTTTATTTAATATCATTTATGATTACCAAAAGCTCATGTTGAAGCTCCAGTGACTAGTACTAGTAAAAATATAAGGCGAAATCTATTAATATCTAATTCATGATACTTATTATGTAGTTGCACATTTTCATTATGTTTTATCTATACTACTTGGACTTCTAAACATAAAACAACTATTCGAACTGAATATTATTGAAGAATATTATAATAATCAGCTCTATAAACGACCAATAGAACATCAATTTAATACAAGAAGGAGAGCACACAACTTCCTACAAATATCAACTCATACGGCAGACAACAACTTATAGTTATTGTGATATTTTGGCCTGGGGTTCGACAAATAAAACTCAATCAAAATTCCAAAATAATACAACAGATCTCTTTATTTTATAAAACACAACGTCTTTCAGTTAAAATAACACCAATTTAACTTATTTCACTTATTCACAATTCAAATACGTTTCTATAATTCAACACTTTATTTAATCTCAATTCAATCACTTTTTACTAATGCTTCCAGTTGTTAACAATTCCACTTTCGAAAATAAACTGAACTTTCAATGCAATCTACTCTTGTATTTATACAAGTTTACAAGCTTCTGGAAGCTTCTGTCTGGTTCTGGCACAATCTAAGCTTTCGGTACTAATTCGAGTCTCGAATTAGTACTTCAAGTTCGATTTAGTACTCAGTTAAAACATGTTGCAAATATGTAGCATACTTTTAGGCGAATGGTCATTGTACACAATGAATGTTGGTTGTTGTACACAATGAATCCAACAGATGGCGTTAATTTACAAAATGTATCCTCCGAATATCTAAACTTGTTGCCACATCACATTGTCCCCCTCTTAGTTTTGTTCGTCCCGAACAAGCACATCATCATTGTTTCCGTGGTAACGATGCAGTCGATCCACATGGACAATTTTCATTTTTGCTCTTGGTCCTCGTTGGATTCGGAAAACGACGTCATTAATGCGCGTAACTATTTGGTAGGGACCTTCCCAGTCCTGCTGAAGCTTGGGCGATTTTCCCTTTCTGCGATGTGGGTTATAAAGCCATACCAGATCTCCCTCATTGAATTCAGGTGCTGTTGCTCTCGCATCGTATCTGGTCTTCATGCGGTCACTCGCAATTTTTATGTTGTTTCTTGTTCTCTGGTGAATGTCGTTGATCCTTTCTCTAAGATCTAACACGTAGTCCTCTTCGCATTTTGGGTCTTCAATAGGAAATCCGAATCTTAGCTCACTTGGAAGCCGGGCAGTTCGTCCAAATAGAATTTCGGATGGAGTGTATCCAGTTGTACTATGAACCGCATTCCGGTAGGCCATAAGAAATAAAGGAATTCGCCGATCCCAATCCCGTTGGTTCTCGTTCACGACTTTGGACAGATGTTCCTTCAAGGTCTTGTTAAATCTTTCTACCATTCCATCAGACTGTGGATGAAGAGGTGTTGTCCTTGTTTTCTTTAACCCGAGTGATGCGCATACTTCCTGGAATACCTTCGACTCGAAGTTTCGCCCTTGGTCGGAATGCAATTCCATAGGCACCCCGAACCTGCAGACCCAGTGGTCCACTATCTGCTCAACAACGGTCTTAGCTTCTTGATTGGGTATCGCAAAAGCCTCCGGCCACTTGCTGAAGTAGTCCATGACAACAAGGATGTAACGGCTACCGTTTTCAGTTTCTGGGAACGGGCCTGTGATGTCAACGGCGATTCTTTCAAACGGGGCGCTCACGTTGTACTGGTGCATTTTACCTCGTGTTTTGACTTTGGGTCCCTTGCTAGCTGCGCATGTTGTGCACTTTCGACACCAGCTCTCTACATCGTTTCTCGCGCTTAGCCAATAAAAGCGTTCCCGTACCTTTTCCAGTGTTTTGTTGATTCCCAAGTGCCCACCGGATATTCCAGCATGCATTTCTCGTAGGATCTCCTCTTCTTTCGATCTTGGAACCACAAGTTGCATCTTAAAGGATCTGCCATCCGGCATTTCCCATTTTCTTCGCAAAACACCATCTTCCACATGGAGAGAGTCCCACTGCGCCCAGTATGCCTTTAAAGTAGGACTTCTGTCGGAGATGTCTCTTGCGTTTGGTTTCTCCATAGATTCCTTCCATGCAAGGATTGGCTCGATGTCAGGGTCTTCTTTTTGTGCATTACGAATTTCTTCGGCACTCCAACCCTCTACAGGTTCGGCTCTTATTCTCTGGACAGATATACCTTCATCCTTTTCCTCTTTTCGCGCACAATGTTTGCAACTGGGCTCACATGGTCTGCGGGAAAGCGCGTCCGCATTGCAGTGCAGTCTTCCTTTGCGATGCTGTACTTCGAAGTCGTAAGTCTACAATCGTTCGATCCATCTTGCTACTTGCCCCTCAGGATTTTTGAACTGTAGCAACCATTTTAAAGCGGCGTGATCGGTACGCAGGATGAATCTCTCTCCATACAGATATTTATGGAAATGTTTTGTCGCCAGTATCAGAGCAAGGAGTTCCCGTCTGGTTACACAGTAGTTTCTCTCTGGTCGCGACAGAACTTTGCTGAAATAGGCTACCACTTTCTCCTGCCCATCGTGTATCTGCAACAGAACTGCTCCAACACCCACGTTACTAGCATCCGCGTCCACAATAAATGTTTTGCCAGGGGTGGGGTAAGCTAGAATTGGTGCCTCACAAAGTCGCTGTTTTAGATGTTGGAAGCTTCTTTCGCACTCACCTGACCATTTAAATTGTCTACCCTTCTCAGTTAGCTGGTGCAGACACTTTGCGATTCCGGCAAAATCTTTGACGAACCTCCTGTAATAAGTGGCAAGACCTAGAAAGCTCCTCAGCTGGTGTTTATCTTCGGGAACTGGCCAATTTCTCACGGTTTCGATTTTCTCCGGGTCAGTGTTTACTCCATTTGATGATATCACATGTCCCAAATATTTCACCTTTGAACAGAGCACATTTCTTTGGATTTAGTTTCAAATGTGCAGTTTGAAGTCGTGTAAACACCTCCCTCAAGTTGTCGCGATGTTCAGCGAACGTCTTTCCCACAACGATGACGTCATCCAAGTACACCAGACAGGTTTTCCATGTCAGACCCTGTAACACACGTTCCATTAAACGCTCAAAGGTGGCTGGAGCGTTACACAAGCCAAATGGCATAACGGTAAACTGCCATAGTCCATTTTCCGTTGTGAAAACGGTCTTTTCTTTGTCTTCATTTTTAAGATCGAGGATGGAAAACCATTTTGCCCCAGAAAGGTTATCCAAGGTGTCATCTATTCGAGGCAAGGGGTAGCTGTCCTTCTTGGTGACATCGTTGAGCCTCCATCCACGCAGAATCGGGTGCTGTCGTCCTTCTTTTTCACTAGTACAACGGGTGATGCCCACGGACTTTTTGAGTTTTCGATTAGACCGTCGTTTTCCATGGTTGATATCATCTCATCGACTTCCGCCTGTTTTGCCAATGGAAGTCTTCTAGCAGGTTGTCGGATCGGTCTGCTATCGCCGGTGTCTATGCGGTGCTGTACTAGGTGTGTTCGACCATAGTCTCCATCCTGCGATGCAAATATATCAGCAAACTCGCTAATGAGATTTTTGGCCATGGTTTTCTGCTCCTGATTTAACTCACAGTTTCCGAGGATAGCATTACATACCTCAGCCAATTTGGTTGCAGAAACAGGACTCGCAGATTCACTCCCAGATGTTGTCGATATGGCTGCAATGGGTACGTATCTTCCAATCACCTCTCATTGTCTGAGCTTTACGGAGTGTTTGTTCGGATTCATCAGCCTTACCGGAACCATGTTTTTCTTTGGTTGTACTAAATTTTTTTCCAACGATATAGCTTGGAAAGTCCTCTATCATCTGCTTCAACGAAATAGAATCGGTGGTTCCCAGGATCACCCTTCAAACGCGTCCAAAGAACTGACTCTGAAGAAGGTGGTAGGACTTCATCTCTGCTTATAACCGCCCGAAGATTCATAGCGTTCCCGTTTCCGTATACCATAGGGATCTCGACGGTTCGATACCTTAACACTTGCATTCGAAGGTCTATGATTACATCATGTGCCTTCATGAAATCCACTCCTATGATGCATTCGTCGCTTATGTCGGCTACCAAGAATGCATGTGAGAAGGTCATTAACATCAACCAACTTCAGCCCCGCGAAGTTGGTTCTTAGGCGTTTCCCGCCTGCTGTTGATCAGAAGCTTGTCCAGCA
The DNA here is from genome assembly GCA_963971375.1 of Platycheirus rosarum. Taxonomy (NCBI): domain Eukaryota; kingdom Metazoa; phylum Arthropoda; class Insecta; order Diptera; family Syrphidae; genus Platycheirus; species Platycheirus rosarum. The sequence continues at coordinate 88,059,308 of OZ020508.1, read as the reverse complement.
GTGTGAGTGTTATTCCTGCCAGATGCTTCGTCATTCTGCCTTCTCCTTGCGCAACGTGGGCAGCTTACCTGCCTAGGTGGAGATCTGAAATGTCGCTGTAGGTGTCCTAGCTTGTTGCAATTCCAGCATCTCTTTTGACCTCGAGCAGTGTTCGGGTTTTGTCTTTCAATGTCGACGCGTTGACATTAGCACTCTAGCGTAGCCATTTCCCTGACGCGATGGCTACCTTGCGAAGCTTGCAATTGTCGTAGCGTTTCACCTCTTGTCTGTACCCCTCGGCGCAACTGGACTCGGTAAACTTGCTGCATGTGGTCGTCGCCAAACCTCATCTCCTCATTGCCTTGACCATGGGATCATAATCATGATGTTTGTCCTCGGGAATGGTCTGTAGCAATTTGGCAGCTGTTCCTCTGAGCGCAAGCATAAGAGTAATTGATTTGTCTTCGTTGTCCCAGTTGATAGTCAAGGCGGCAGCTTCAAACTGCCTCTTATAAATTGGCCATGATGTTTGACCATCGAAGACGGGGGGCTGCTTTTCTTTTCTTCGTGAACCGTCGCTCGAATATTCCCGAACTTTCTGCTTCTTCAAAGAATCAACCTCCTTAGCTAGATGTTCTTACTGTTGCTCTACACTTTCTACTTGCTTTCCGAACTTTTCTTCTAAGTTAATACAAATTTAACTTTTTCCATTTATTCACAATTCAAATACGTTTTTATAATTCAACACTTTTTATTTGATCTCAATTCAATCACTTTTTAATAACGCTTCCACTTTCAACTAACAATTCCACTTTCGAGTCTCGAATCAGTACTTCAAGTTCGATTTAGTATTCAGTCAAAACATATTGCAATTATGTAACATACTTTTAGGGGCATGGTTGTTGTAAACAATAAATGTTGGTTGTTGTACACAATGAATCCAACAGATGTCGTTAATTTACAAAATGTATCCTCGTTATATCTAAACTTGTTGCCACATCACAGAAACCTAGACACCTGGCAGCATTTTTGGCGACTTCGAATATGTGGTCGTTCCACAGAAGGTAGTCTGTAATGCACATACCGGAAACTGATACGTGTTCTGTTTCTTCGATACAAGTGCCACTCATCGATAGTGGCAATGGGGGTATGTTCGCTTTAACGACAAAAGACAACATTGAGTTTTTGAAGCATTAAATTCAACACGATTTCTTATTCCCCATTGTACAATGCTGTCAAGATCAGAATTTAATGAACTAATCATACGCTGCCGTTGCAGTTCCACATCCGAAGCACATGGATGATAGTCTGGAAACGAATATGAAAAGCTGAGAGTGCTGTCGTCAGCGAAACAATTAATTGGATTAAAAGTTTCAGATATTAAGTCATTGATAAAAATCAGGAAGAGAGTTGGAGATAAAACAGAGCCCTGGGGCACACCAGCATTTATTTTGTGGGTTTTAGACTTGAATCCGTCCAACACAACTTGTATTGACGAAGAAGAGATTCGTAGTCCAAATTCACGCATTTTCGATAAAAGGGCTTGATGCCAAACTCTATCAAATGCCTTTAAAATATCAAGTCATGTCATGTGTATTTAATTTTATTATTTAATATCATTTATGATTACCAAAAGCTCATGTTGAAGCTCCAGTGACTAGTACTAGTAAAAATATAAGGCGATTCCTGATACTTATTATGTAGTTGCACATTTTCATTATGTTTTATCTATACTACTTGGACTTCTAAACATAAAACAACTATTCGAACTGAATATTATTGAAGAATATTATAATAATCAGCTCTATAAACGACCAATAGAACATCAATTTAATACAAGAAGGAGAGCACACAACTTCCTACAAATATCAAGGTTTAATAACTCATACGGCAGACAACAACTTATAGTTATTGTGATATTTTGGCCTGGGGTTCGACAAATAAAACCCAATCAAAATTCCAAAATAATACAACAGATCTCTTTATTTTATAAAACACAACGTCTTTCAGTTTAAATAACACCAATTTAACTTATTTCACTTATTCACAATTCAAATACGTTTCTATAATTAAACACTTTTTATTTAATCTCAATTCAATCACTTTTTACTAATGCTTCCAGTTGTTAACAATTCCACTTTCGAAAATAAACTGAACTTTCAATGCAATCTACTCTTGTATTTATACAAGTTTACAAGCTTCTGGAAGCTTCTGTCTGGTTCTGGCACAATCTAAGCTTTCGGTACTAATTCGAGTCTCGAATTAGTACTTCAAGTTCGATTTAGTACTCAGTTAAAACATGTTGCAAATATGTAGCATACTTTTAGGCGAATGGTCGTTGTACACAATGAATGTTGGTTGTTGTACACAATGAATCCAACAGATGGCGTTAATTTACAAAATTTATCCTCCGAATATCTAAACTTGTTGCCACATCACATTGTCCCCCTCTTAGTTTTGTTCGTCCCGAACAAGCACATCATCATTGTTTCCGTGGTAACGATGCAGTCGATCCACATGGACAATTTTCATTTTTGCTCTTGGTCCTCGTTGGATTCGGAAAACGACGTCATTAATGCGCGTAACTATTTGGTAGTGACCTTCCCAGTCCTGCTGAAGCTTGGGCGATTTTCCCTTTCTGCGATGTGGGTTATAAAGCCATACCAGATCTCCCTCATTGAATTCAGGTGCTGTTGCTCTCGCATCGTATCTGGTCTTCATGCGGTCACTCGCAATTCTTATGTTGTTTCTTGTTCTCTGGTGAATGTCGTTGATCCTTTCTCTAAGATCTAACACGTAGTCCTCTTCGCATTTTGGGTCTTCAATAGGAAATCCGAATCTTAGCTCACTTGGAAGGCGGGCAGTTCGTCCAAATAGAATTTCGGATGGAGTGTATCCAGTTGTACTATGAACCGCATTCCGGTAGGCCATAAGAAATAAAGGAATTCGCCGATCCCAATCCCGTTGGTTCTCGTTCACGACTTTGGACAGATGTTCCTTCAAGGTCTTGTTAAATATTTCTACCATTCCATCAGACTGTGGATGAAGAGGTGTTGTCCTTGTTTTCTTTAACCCGAGTGATGCGCATACTTCTTGGAATACCTTCGACTCGAAGTTTCGCCCTTGGTCGGAATGCAATTCCATAGGCACCCCGAACCTGCAGACCCAGTGGTCCACTATCTGCTCGACAACGGTCTTAGCTTCTTGATTGGGTATCGCAAAAGCCTCCGGCCACTTGCTGAAGTAGTCCATGACAACAAGGATGTAACGGCTACCGTTTTCAGTTTCTGGGAACGGGCCTGTGATGTCAACGGCGATTCTTTCAAACGGGGCGCTCACGTTGTACTGGTGCATTTTACCTCGTGTTTTGACTTTGGGTCCCTTGCTAGCTGCGCATGTTGTGCACTTTCGACACCAGCTCTCTACATCGTTTCTCGCGCTTAGCCAATAAAAGCGTTCCCGTACCTTTTCCAGTGTTTTGTTGATTTCCAATTGCCCACCGGATATTCCAGCATGCATTTCTCGTAGGATCTCCTCTTCTTTCGATCTTGGAACCACAAGCTGCATCTTAAAGGATCTGCCATCCGGCATTTCCCATTTTCTTCGCAAAACACCATCTTCCACATGGAGAGAGTCCCACTGCGCCCAGTATGCCTTTAAAGTAGGACTTCTGTCGGAGATGTCTCTTGCGTTTGGTTTCTCCATAGATTCCTTCCATGCAAGGATTGGCTCGATGTCAGGGTCTTCTTTTTGTGCATTACGAATTTCTTCGGCACTCCAACCCTCTACAGGTTCGGCTCTTATTCTCTGGACAGATCTACCTTCATCCTTTTCCTCTTTTCGCGCACAATGTTTGCAACTGGGCTCACATGGTCTGCGGGAAAGCGCGTCCGCATTGCAGTGCAGTCTTCCTTTGCGATACTGTACTTCGAAGTCGTAAGTCTGCAATCGTTCGATCCATCTTGCTACTTGCCCCTCAGGATTTTTGAACTGTAGCAACCATTTTAAAGCGGCGTGATCGGTACGCAGGATGAATCTCTCTCCATACAGATATTTATGGAAATGTTTTGTCGCCAGTATCAGAGCAAGGAGTTCCCGTCTGGTTACACAGTAGTTTCTCTCTGGTCGCGACAGAACTTTGCTGAAATATGCTACCACTTTCTCCTGCCCATCGTGTATCTGCGACAGAACTGCTCCAACACCCACGTTACTAGCATCCGCGTCCACAATAAATGTTTTGCCAGGGGTGGGGTAAGCTAGTATTGGTGCCTCACAAAGTCGCTGTTTTAGATGTTGGAAGCTTCTTTCGCACTCACCTGACCATTTAAATTGTCTACCCTTCTCAGTTAGCTGGTGCAGACACTTTGCGATTCCGGCAAAATCTTTGACGAACCTCCTGTAATAAGTGGCGAGACCTAGAAAGCTCCTCAGCTGGTGTTTATCTTCGGGAACTGGCCAATTTCTCACGGTTTCGATTTTCTCCGGGTCAGTGTTTACTCCATTTGATGATATCACATGTCCCAAATATTTCACCTCAGCTTTGAACAGAGCACATTTATTTGGATTTAGTTTCAAATGTGCAGTTCGAAGTCGTGTAAACACCTCCCTCAAGTTGTCGCGATGTTCAGCGAACGTCTTTCCCACAACGATGACGTCATCCAAGTACACCAGGCAGGTTTTCCGTGTCAGACCCTGTAACACACGTTCCATTAAACGCTCAAAGGTGGCTGGAGCGTAACACCAGCCAAATGGCATAACGGTAAACTGCCATAGTCCATTTTCCGTTGTGAAAACGGTCTTTTCTTTGTCTTCATTTTTAAGATCGAGGATGGAAAACCATTTTGCCCCAGAAAGGTTATCCAAGGTGTCATCTATTCGAGGCAAGGCGTAGCTGTCCTTCTTGGTGACATCGTTGAGCCTCCGGTAATCCACGCAGAATCGGGTGCTGTCGTCCTTCTTGTTCACTAGTACAACGGGTGATGCCCACGGACTTTTTGAGTTTTCGATTAGACCGTCGTTTTCCATGGTTGATATCATCTCATCGACTTCCGCCTGTTTTGCCAATGGAAGTCTTCTAGCAGGTTGTCGGATCGGTCTGCTATCGCCGGTGTCTATGCGGTGCTGTACTAGGTGTGTTCGACCATAGTCTCCATCCTGCGATGCAAATATATCAGCAAACTCGCTAATGAGATTTTTGACCATGGTATTCTGCTCCTGATTTAACTCATAGTTTCCGAGGATAGCATTACATACCTCAGCCAATTTCGTTGCAGAAACCGGACTCGCAGATTCACTCCCAGATGTTGTCGATATGGCTGCAATGGGTACGTATCTTCCAATCACCTCTCCTTGTCTGAGCTTTACGGAGTGTTTGTTCGGATTCATCAGCCTTACCGGAACCATGTTTTTCTTTGGTTGTACTAAAATTTTTCCAACGATATAGCTTAGAAAGTCCTCTATCATCTGCTTCAACGAAATAGAACCGGTGGTTCCCAGGATCACCCTTCAAACGCGTCCAAAGAACTGACTCTGAAGAAGGTGGTAGGACTTCATCTCTGCTTATAACCGCCCGAAGATTCATAGCGTTCCCGTTTCCGTATACCATAGGGATCTCGACGGTTCGATACCTTAACACTTGCATTCGAAGGTCTATGATTACATCATGTGCCTTCATGAAATCCACTCCTATGATGCATTCGTCGCTTATGTCGGCTACCAAGAATGCATGTGAGAAGGTCAACCCTGCCAGTTGTATCTTTAGAAATACCTCCCCGTATACTTTTGCTGCTTCTCCGGTAGCTGTTTTTAGAGTGTAGCAGCTGGTGTTATGTAGCCAGGACGTCTGAACAAGGTCTCTTCTGATTATGGAGGCTGTGGCACCCGTGTCGATAGTGGCCTCACATTTTTTGGTTTCTGATGACTGTCTCCACAGTCAAGCTCTTGCTGCAGCGTGTAGTTTGCGAAACTTGGATGATGGTCCGGGGGGCGTCAATAACATCAACCAACTTCAGCCCCGCGAAGTTGGTTCTTAGGCGTTTCCCGCCTGCTGTTGATCAGAAGCTTGTCCAGCAGTGTGAGTGTTATTCCTGCCAGATGCTTCGTCATTCTGCCTTCTCCTTGCGCAACGTGGGCAGCTTACCTGCCTAGGTGGAGATCTGAAATGTCGCTGTAGGTGTCCTAGCTTGTTGCAATTCCAGCATCTCTTTTGACCTCGAGCAGTGTTCGGGTTTTGTCTTTCAATTTCGACGCGTTGACATTAGCACTCTAGCGTAGCCATTTCCCTGACGCGATGGCTACCTTGCGAAGCTTGCAATTGTCGTAGCGTTTCACCTCTTGTCTGTACCCCTCGGCGCAACTGGACTCGGTAAACTTGCTGCATGTGGTCGTCGCCAAACCTCATCTCCTCATTGCCTTGACCATGGGATCATAATCATGATGTTTGTCCTCGGGAATGGTCTGTAGCAATTTGGCAGCTGTTCCTCTGAGCGCAAGCATAAGAGTAATTGATTTGTCTTCGTTGTCCCAGTTGATAGTCAAGGCGGCAGCTTCAAACTGCCTCTTATAAATTGGCCATGATGTTTGACCATCGAAGACGGGGGGCTGCTTTTCTTTTCTTCGTAAACCGTCGCTCGAATATTCCCGAACTTTCTGCTTCTTCAAAGAATCAACCTCCTTAGCTAGATGTTCTTACTGTTGCTCTACACTTTCTACTTGCTTTCCGAACTTTTCTTCTAAGTTAATACAAATTTAACTTTTTCCATTTATTCACAATTCAAATACGTTTTTATAATTCAACACTTTTTATTTAATCTCAATTCAATCACTTTTTAATAACGCTTCCACTTTCAACTAACAATTCCACTTTCGAAAATAAACTGAACTTTCAATGCCATCTACTCTTGTATATATACAAATTTACAAGCTTCTGGAAGCTTCCGTCTGGTTCTGGCACAATCTAAACTTTCGAGTCTCGAATCAGTACTTCAAGTTCGATTTAGTATTCAGTCAAAACATATTGCAATTATGTAGCATACTTTTAGGGGCATGGTTGTTGTAAACAATAAATGTTGGTTGTTGTACACAATGAATCCAACAGATGTCGTTAATTTACAAAATGTATCCTCGTTATATCTAAACTTGTTGCCACATCACAGAAACCTAGACACCTGGCAGCATTTTTGGCGACTTCGAATATGTGGTCGTTCCACAGAATGTAGTCTGTAATGCACATACCGGAAACTGATACGTGTTCTGTTTCTTCGATACAAGTGCCACTCATCGATAGTGGCAATGGGGGTATGTTCGCTTTAACGACAAAAGACAACATTGAGTTTTTGAAGCATTAAATTCAACACGATTTCTTATTCCCCATTGTACAATGCTGTCAAGATCAGAATTTAATGAACTAATCATACGCTGCCGTTGCAGTTCCACATCCGAAGCACATGGATGATAGTCTGGAAACGAATATGAAAAGCTGAGAGTGCTGTCGTCAGCGAAACAATTAATTGGATTAAAAGTTTCAGATATTAAGTCATTGATAAAAATCAGGAAGAGAGTTGGAGATAAAACAGAGCCCTGGGGCACACCAGCATTTATTTTGTGGGTTTTAGACTTGAATCCGTCCAACACAACTTGTATTGACGAAGAAGAGATTCGTAGTCCAAATTCACGCATTTTCGATAAAAGGGCTTGATGCCAAACTCTATCAAATGCCTTTAAAATATCAAGTCATGTCATGTGTATTTAATTTTTTATTTAATATCATTTATGATTACCAAAAGCTCATGTTGAAGCTCCAGTGACTAGCACTAGTAAAAATATAAGGCGAAATCTATTAATATCTAATTCATGATACTTATTATGTAGTTGCACATTTTCATTATGTTTTATCTATACTACTTGGACTTCTAAACATAAAACAACTATTCGAACTGATTATTATTGAAGAATATTATAATAATCAGCTCTATAAACGACCAATAGAACATCAATTTAATACAAGAAGGAGAGCACACAACTTCCTACAAATATCAAGGTTTAATAACTCATACGGCAGACAACAACTTATAGTTATTGTGATATTTTGGCCTGGGGTTCGACAAATAAAACTCAATCAAAATTCCAAAATAATACAACAGATCTCTTTATTTTATAAAACACAACGTCTTTCAGTTTAAATAACACCAATTTAACTTATTTCACTTATTCACAATTCAAATACGTTTCTATAATTCAACACTTTTTATTTAATCTCAATTCAATCACTTTTTACTAATGCTTCCAGTTGTTAACAATTCCACTTTCGAAAATAAACTGAACTTTCAATGCATTCTACTCTTGTATTTATACAAGTTTACAAGCTTCTGGAAGCTTCTGTCTGGTTCTGGCACAATCTAAGCTTTCGGTACTAATTCGAGTCTCGAATTAGTACTTCAAGTTCGATTTAGTACTCAGTTAAAACATGTTGCAAATATGTAGCATACTTTTAGGCGAATGGTCGTTGTACACAATGAATGTTGGTTGTTGTACACAATGAATCCAACAGATGGCGTTAATTTACAAAATGTATCCTCCGAATATCTAAACTTGTTGCCACATCACATTGTCCCCCTCTTAGTTTTGTTCGTCCCGAACAAGCACATCATCATTGTTTCCGTGGTAACGATGCAGTCGATCCACATGGACAATTTTCATTTTTGCTCTTGGTCCTCGTTGGATTCGGAAAACGACGTCATTAATGCGCGTAACTATTTGGTAGGGACCTTCCCAGTACTGCTGAAGCTTGGGCGATTTTCCCTTTCTGCGATGTGGGTTATAAAGCCATACCAGATCTCCCTCATTGAATTCAGGTGCTGTTGCTCTCGCATCGTATCTGGTCTTCATGCGGTCACTCGCAATTTTTATGTTGTTTCTTGTTCTCTGGTGAATGTCGTTGATCCTTTCTCTAAGATCTAACACGTAGTCCTCTTCGCATTTTGGGTCTTCAATAGGAAATCCGAATCTTAGCTCACTTGGAAGGCGGGCAGTTCGTCCAAATAGAATTTCGGATGGAGTGTATCCAGTTGTACTATGAACCGCATTCCGGTAGGCCATAAGAAATAAAGGAATTCGCCGATCCCAATCCCGTTGGTTCTCGTTCACGACTTTGGACAGATGTTCCTTCAAGGTCTTGTTAAATATTTCTACCATTCCATCAGACTGTGGATGAAGAGGTGTTGTCCTTGTTTTCTTTAACCCGAGTGATGCGCATACTTCTTGGAATACCTTCGACTCGAAGTTTCGCCCTTGGTCGGAATGCAATTCCATAGGCACCCCGAACCTGCAGACCCAGTGGTCCACTATCTGCTCGACAACGGTCTTAGCTTCTTGATTGGGTATCGCAAAAGCCTCCGGCCACTTGCTGAAGTAGTCCATGACAACAAGGATGTAACGGCTACCGTTTTCAGTTTCTGGGAACGGGCCTGTGATGTCAACGGCGATTCTTTCAAACGGGGCGCTCACGTTGTACTGGTGCATTTTACCTCGTGTTTTGACTTTGGGTCCCTTGCTAGCTGCGCATGTTGTGCACTTTCGACACCAGCTCTCTACATCGTTTCTCGCGCTTAGCCAATAAAAGCGTTCCCGTACCTTTTCCAGTGTTTTGTTGATTTCCAAGTGCCCACCGGATATTCCAGCATGCATTTCTCGTAGGATCTCCTCTTCTTTCGATCTTGGAACCACAAGCTGCATCTTAAAGGATCTGCCATCCGGCATTTCCCATTTTCTTCGCAAAACACCATCTTCCACATGGAGAGAGTCCCACTGCGCCCAGTATGCCTTTAAAGTAGGACTTCTGTCGGAGATGTCTCTTGCGTTTGGTTTCTCCATAGATTCCTTCCATGCAAGGATTGGCTCGATGTCAGGGTCTTCTTTTTGTGCATTACGAATTTCTTCGGCACTCCAACCCTCTACAGGTTCGGCTCTTATTCTCTGGACAGATATACCTTCATCCTTTTCCTCTTTTCGCGCACAATGTTTGCAACTGGGCTCACATGGTCTGCGGGAAAGCGCGTCCGCATTGCAGTGCAGTCTTCCTTTGCGATACTGTACTTCGAAGTCGTAAGTCTGCAATCGTTCGATCCATCTTGCTACTTGCCCCTCAGGATTTTTGAACTGTAGCAACCATTTTAAAGCGGCGTGATCGGTACGCAGGATGAATCTCTCTCCATACAGATATTTATGGAAATGTTTTGTCGCCAGTATCAGAGCAAGGAGTTCCCGTCTGGTTACACAGTAGTTTCTCTCTGGTCGCGACAGAACTTTGCTGAAATATGCTACCACTTTCTCCTGCCCATCGTGTATCTGCGACAGAACTGCTCCAACACCCACGTTACTAGCATCCGCGTCCACAATAAATGTTTTGCCAGGGGTGGGGTAAGCTAGTATTGGTGCCTCACAAAGTCGCTGTTTTAGATGTTGGAAGCTTCTTTCGCACTCACCTGACCATTTAAATTGTCTACCCTTCTCAGTTAGCTGGTGCAGACACTTTGCGATTCCGGCAAAATCTTTGACGAACCTCCTGTAATAAGTGGCGAGACCTAGAAAGCTCCTCAGCTGGTGTTTATCTTCGGGAACTGGCCAATTTCTCACGGTTTCGATTTTCTCCGGGTCAGTGTTTACTCCATTTGATGATATCACATGTCCCAAATATTTCACCTCAGCTTTGAACAGAGCACATTTATTTGGATTTAGTTTCAAATGTGCAGTTCGAAGTCGTGTAAACACCTCCCTCAAGTTGTCGCGATGTTCAGCGAACGTCTTTCCCACAACGATGGCGTCATCCAAGTACACCAGGCAGGTTTTCCGTGTCAGACCCTGTAACACACGTTCCATTAAACGCTCAAAGGTGGCTGGAGCGTAACACCAGCCAAATGGCATAACGGTAAACTGCCATAGTCCATTTTCCGTTGTGAAAACGGTCTTTTCTTTGTCTTCATTTTTAAGATCGAGGATGGAAAACCATTTTGCCCCAGAAAGGTTATCCAAGGTGTCATCTATTCGAGGCAAGGGGTAGCTGTCCTTCTTGGTGACATCGTTGAGCCTCCGGTAATCCACGCAGAATCGGGTGCTGTCGTCCTTCTTGTTCACTAGTACAACGGGTGATGCCCACGGACTTTTTGAGTTTTCGATTAGACCGTCGTTTTCCATGGTTGATATCATCTCATCGACTTCCGCCTGTTTTGCTAATGGAAGTCTTCTAGCAGGTTGTCGGATCGGTCTGCTATCGCCGGTGTCTATGCGGTGCTGTACTAGGTGTGTTCGACCATAGTCTCCATCCTGCGATGCAAATATATCAGCAAACTCGCTAATGAGATTTTTGACCATGGTATTCTGCTCCTGATTTAACTCATAGTTTCCGAGGATAGCATTACATACCTCAGCCAATTTCGTTGCAGAAACAGGACTCGCAGATTCACTCCCAGATGTTGTCGATATGGCTGCAATGGGTACGTATCTTCCAATCACCTCTCCTTGTCTGAGCTTTACGGAGTGTTTGTTCGGATTCATCAGCCTTACCGGAACCATGTTTTTCTTTGGTTGTACTAAAATTTTTCCAACGATATAGCTTAGAAAGTCCTCTATCATCTGCTTCAACGAAATAGAATCGGTGGTTCCCAGGATCACCCTTCAAACGCGTCCAAAGAACTGACTCTGAAGAAGGTGGTAGGACTTCATCTCTGCTTATAACCGCCCGAAGATTCATAGCGTTCCCGTTTCCGTATACCATAGGGATCTCGACGGTTCGATACCTTAACACTTGCATTCGAAGGTCTATGATAACATCATGTGCCTTCATGAAATCCACTCCTATGATGCATTCGTCGCTTATGTCGGCTACCAAGAATGCATGTGAGAAGGTCAACCCTGCCAGTTGTATCTTTAGAAATACCTCCCCGTATACTTTTGCTGCTTCTCCGGTAGCTGTTTTTAGAGTGTAGCAGCTGGTGTTATGTAGCCAGGACGTCTGAACAAGGTCTCTTCTGATTATGGAGGCTGTGGCACCCGTGTCGATAGTGGCCTCACATTTTTTGGTTTCTGATGACTGTCTCCACAGTCAAGCTCCTGCTGCAGCGTGTAGTTTGCGAAACTTGGATGATGGTCCGGGGGGCGTCAATAACATCAACCAACTTCAGCCCCGCGAAGTTGGTTCTTAGGCGTTTCCCGCCTGCTGTTGATCAGAAGCTTGTCAAGCAGTGTGAGTGTTATTCCTGCCAGATGCTTCGTCATTCTGCCTTCTCCTTGCGCAACGTGGGCAGCTTACCTGCCTAGGTGGAGATCTGAAATGTCGCTGTAGGTGTCCTAGCTTGTTGCAATTCCAGCATCTCTTTTGACCTCGAGCAGTGTTCGGGTTTTGTCTTTCAATGTCGACGCGTTGACATTAGCACTCTGGCATAGCCATTTCCCTGACGCGATGGCTACTTTGCGAAGCTTGCAATTGTCGTAGCGTTTCACCTCTTGTCTGTACCCCTCGGCGCAACTGGACTCGGTAAACTTGCTGCATGTGGTCGTCGCCAAACCTCATCTCCTCATTGCCTTGACCATGGGATCATAATCATGATCCAATTGGCAGCTGTTCCTCTGAGCGCAAGCATAAGAGTAATTGATTTGTCTTCGTTGTCCCAGTTGTTAGTCAAGGCGGCAGCTTCAAACTGCCTCTTATAAATTGGCCATGATGTTTGACCATCGAAGACGGGGGGCTGCTTTTTTTTCTTCGTGAACCGTCGCTCGAATATTCCCGAACTTTCTGCTTCTTCAAAGAATCAACCTCCTTAGCTAGATGTTCTTACTGTTGCTCTACACTTTTTACTTGCTTTCCGAACTTTTCTTCTAAGTTAATACAAATTTAACTTTTTTCCATTTATTCACAATTCAAATACGTTTTTATAATTCAACACTTTTTATTTAATCTCAATTCAATCACTTTTTAATAACGCTTCCACTTTCAACTAACAATTCCACTTTCGAAAATAAACTGAACTTTCAATGCCATCTACTCTTGTATTTATACAAATTTACAAGCTTCTGGAAGCTTCCGTCTGGTTCTGTCACAATCTAAGCTTTCGAGTCTCGAATCAGTACTTCAAGTTCGATCTAGTATTCAGTCAAAACATATTGCAATTATGTAGCATACTTTTAGGGGCATGGTTGTTGTAAACAATAAATGTTGGTTGTTGTACACAATGAATCCAACAGATGTCGTTAATTTACAAAATGTATCCTCGTTATATCTAAACTTGTTGCCACATCACAGAAACCTAGACACCTGGCAGCATTTTTGGCGACTTCGAATATGTGGTCGTTCCACAGAAGGTAGTCTGTAATGCACATACCGGAAACTGATACGTGTTCTGTTTCTTCGATACAAGTGCCACTCATCGCATCCCCATTGTATAATGCTGTCAAGATCAGAATTTAATGAACTAATCATACGCTGCCGTTGCAGTTCCACATCCGAAGCACATGGATGATAGTCTGGAAACAAATATGAAAAGCTAAGAGTGCTGTCGTCAGCGAAACAATTAATTGGATTAAAGGTTTCAGATATTAAATCATTGATAAAAATCAGGAAGAGAGTTGGAGATAAAACAGAGCCCTGGGGCACACCAGCATTTATTTTGTGGGTTTTAGACTTGAATCCGTCCAACACAACTTGTATTGACGAAGAAGAGATTCGTAGTCCAAATTCACGCATTTTCGATAAAAGGGCTTGATGCCAAACTCTATCAAATGCCTTTAAAATATCAAGTCATGTCATGTGTATTTAATTTTTTTATTTAATATCATTTATGATTACCAAAAGCTCATGTTGAAGCTCCAGTGACTAGTACTAGTAAAAATATAAGGCGAAATCTATTAATATCTAATTCATGATACTTATTATGTAGTTGCACATTTTCATTATGTTTTATCTATACTACTTGGACTTCTAAACATAAAACAACTATTCGAACTGAATATTATTGAAGAATATTATAATAATCAGCTCTATAAACGACCAATAGAACATCAATTTAATACAAGAAGGAGAGCACACAACTTCCTACAAATATCAAGGTTTAATAACTCATACGGCATACAACAACTTATAGTTATTGTGATATTTTGGCCTGGGGTTCGACAAATAAAACTCAATCAAAATTCCAAAATAATACAACAGATCTCTTTATTTTATAAAACACAACGTCTTTCAGTTTAAATAACACCAATTTAACTTATTTCACTTATTCACAATTCAAATACGTTTCTATAATTCAACACTTTTTATTTAATCTCAATTCAATCACTTTTTACTAATGCTTCCAGTTGTTAACAATTCCACTTTCGAAAATAAACTGAACTTTCAATGCAATCTACTCTTGTATTTATACAAGTTTACAAGCTTCTGGAAGCTTCTGTCTGGTTCTGGCACAATCTAAGCTTTCGGTACTAATTCGAGTCTCGAATTAGTACTTCAAGTTCGATTTAGTACTCAGTTAAAACATGTTGCAAATATGTAGCATACTTTTAGGCGAATGGTCGTTGTACACAATGAATGTTGGTTGTTGTACACAATGAATCCAACAGATGGCGTTAATTTACAAAATGTATCCTCCGAATATCTAAACTTGTTGCCACATCACATTGTCCCCCTCTTAGTTTTGTTCGTCCCGAACAAGCACATCATCATTGTTTCCGTGGTAACGATGCAGTCGATCCACATGGACAATTTTCATTTTTGCTCTTGGTCCTCGTTGGATTCGGAAAACGACGTCATTAATGCGCGTAACTATTTGGTAGGGACCTTCCCAGTCCTGCTGAAGCTTGGGCGATTTTCCCTTTCTGCGATGTTGGTTATAAAGCCATACCAGATCTCCCTCATTGAATTCAGGTGCTGTTGCTCTCGCATCGTATCTGGTCTTCATGCGGTCACTCGCAATTTTTATGTTGTTTCTTGTTCTCTGGTGAATGTCGTTGATCCTTTCTCTAAGATCTAACACGTAGTCCTCTTCGCATTTTGGGTCTTCAATAGGAAATCCGAATCTTAGCTCACTTGGAAGCCGGGCAGTTCGTCCAAATAGAATTTCGGATGGAGTGTATCCAGTTGTACTATGAACCGCATTCCGGTAGGCCATAAGAAATAAAGGAATTCGCCGATCCCAATCCCGTTGGTTCTCGTTCACGACTTTGGACAGATGTTCCTTCAAGGTCTTGTTAAATCTTTCTACCATTCCATCAGACTGTGGATGAAGAGGTGTTGTCCTTGTTTTCTTTAACCCGAGTGATGCGCATACTTCCTGGAATACCTTCGACTCGAAGTTTCGCCCTTGGTCGGAATGCAATTCCATAGGCACCCCGAACCTGCAGACCCAGTGGTCCACTATCTGCAAAAGCCTCCGGCCACTTGCTGAAGTAGTCCATGACAACAAGGATGTAACGGCTACCGTTTTCAGTTTCTGGGAACGGGCCTGTGATGTCAACGGCGATTCTTTCAAACGGGGCGCTCACGTTGTACTGGTGCATTTTACCTCGTGTTTTGACTTTGGGTCCCTTGCTAGCTGCGCATGTTGTGCACTTTCGACACCAGCTCTCTACATCGTTTCTCGCGCTTAGCCAATAAAAGCGTTCCTGTACCTTTTCCAGTGTTTTGTTGATTCCCAAGTGCCCACCGGATATTCCAGCATGCATTTCTCGTAGGATCTCCTCTACTTTCGATCTTGGAACCACAAGCTGCATCTTAAAGGATCTGCCATCCGGCATTTCCCATTTTCTTCGCAAAACATCCGCATTGCAGTGCAGTCTTCCTTTGCGATGCTGTACTTCGAAGTCGTAAGTCTGCAATCGTTCGATCCATCTTGCTACTTGCCCCTCAGGATTTTTGAACTTTAGCAACCATTTTAAAGCGGCGTGATCGGTACGCAGGATGAATCTCTCTCCATACAGATATTTATGGAAATGTTTTGTCGCCAGTATCAGAGCAAGGAGTTCCCGTCTGGTTACACAGTAGTTTCTCTCTGGTCGCGACAGAACTTTGCTGAAATAGGCTACCACTTTCTCCTGCCCATCGTGTATCTGCGACAGAACTGCTCCAACACCCACGTTACTAGCATCCGCGTCCACAATAAATGTTTTGCCAGGGGTGGGGTAAGCTAGTATTGGTGCCTCACAAAGTCGCTGTTTTAAATGTTGGAAGCTTCTTTCGCACTCACCTGACCATTTAAATTGTCTACCCTTCTCAGTTAGCTGGTGCAGACACTTTGCGATTCCGGCAAAATCTTTGACGAACCTCCTGTAATAAGTGGCGAGACCTAGAAAGCTCCTCAGCTGGTGTTTATCTTCGGGAACTGGCCAATTTCTCACGGTTTCGATTTTCTCCGGGTCAGTGTTTACTCCATTTGATGATATCACATGTCCCAAATATTTCACCTCAGCTTTGAACAGAGCACATTTCTTTGGATTTAGTTTCAAATGTGCAGTTCGAAGTCGTGTAAACACATCCCTCAAGTTGTCGCGATGTTCAACGAACGTCTTTCCCACAACGATGACGTCATCCAAGTACACCAGGCAGGTTTTCCATGTCAGACCCTGTAACACACGTTCCATTAAACGCTCAAAGGTGGCTTGAGCGTTACACAAGCCAAATGGCATAACGGTAAACTGCCATAGTCCATTTCCCGTTGTGAAAGCAGTCCTTTCTTTGTCTTCTGGATATATCTGTACCTGCCAGTAACCACTTTTGAGATCGAGGGTGGAAAACCATTTCGCTCCAGAAAGGGTATCCAAGGTGTCATCTATTCGTGGCAAGGGGTAGCTGTCCTTCTTGGTGACATCGTTGAGCCTCCCGTAATCCACGCAGAATCGAGTGCTGCCGTCCTTCTTTTTCACTAGCACAACGGGTGATGCCCACGGACTTTTTGAGTTTTCGATTAGACCGTCTTTTTCCATGGTTGATATCATCTCATCAACTTCCGACTGTTTTGCCAATGGAAGTCTTCTAGCAGGTTGTCGGATCGGTCTGCTATCGCCGGTGTCTATGCGGTGCTGTACTAGGTGTGTTCGACCATAATCTCCATCCTGCGATGCAAATATATCAGCAAACTCACCAATGAGATTTTTGGCCATGGTTTTCTGCTCCTGATTTAGCTCACAGTTTCCAAGGATAGCATTACATACCTCAGCCAATTTTGTTGCAGAAACAGGACTCGCAGATTCACTCCCAAATGTTGTGGATATGGCTGCAATGGGTACGCATCTTCCAATCACCTCTCCTTGTCTGAGCTTGACGGAGTGTTTGTTCGGATTCATCAGCCTTACCGGAACCATGTTTTTCTTTGGTTCCACTAAAATCTTTCCAACGATATAGCTTGGAAAGTCCTCTTTATTATCTGCTTCAATGAAATAGAATCGGTGGTTCCCAGGATCCCTCCAAACGCGTCCAAAGAACTGTCTCTGAAGAAGGTGGTAGGACTTCATCTCTGCTTATAACCGTCCGAAGATTCACAGCGTTCTCGTTTCCGTATACCATAGGGATCTCAACGGTTCGATACCTTAATACTTGCATTCGAAGGTCTATGATTACCTCATGTGCCTTCATGAAATCCACTCCAATGATGCATTCGTCGCATATGTCGGCTACCAAGAATGCATGTGAGAAGGTCAACCCTGCCAGTTGTATCTTTAGAAATACCTCCCCGTATACTTTTGCTGCTTCTCCCGTAGCTGTCTGCAGAGTGTAGCAGCTGGTGTTATGTAGCCAGGATGTCTGAACAAGGTCTCTTCTGATTATGGAGGCTGTGGCACCCGTGTCGATAGTGGCCACACATTTTCTGTTTCTGATGACTGTCTCCACTGTCAAGCTCTTGCTGCAGCGTGTAGTTTGCGAAACTTGGATGATGGTCCTGGGGGCGTCGATTCCATCAACTAACTTCAGCCCCGCGAAGTTGGTTCTTAGGCGTTTCCCGCCTGCTGTTGATCAGAAGCTTGTCCAGCAGTGTGAGTGTTATTCCTGCCAGATGCTTTGTCATTCTGCCTCCTCCTTGCGCAATGTGGGCAGCTTACCTGTCTAGGTGGAGATCTGCATTATCGCTGTAGGTGTCCTAGCTTGTTGCAATTCCAGCATCTCATTTGACCTCGAGCAGTGTTCGGGTTTTGTCTTTCAATGTCGACACGTTGACATGAGCACTCTAGCGTAGCCATTTCCCTGACACGATGGCTACCTTGCGAAGCTTGGTCTGCTGCTTTCATTGTCAGGGCAAATGCTAAAGCCTCAGCGAGCATTTTCTTACCTGCCATTCTCACAGCCATTTGTAGTTTTCCATCTGCAATGGCATTAGTGAACGCATCGGTTGCCAGTTCGTTTATGATTTCCCTGTTGGTATTGGGATAAGACAAATTGGCCAAGCGCTCGATGTCAGCTTGCAATTTTTGTAGAGTTTCACTACTTGTCTGGACCCTTCGGCGCAACTGGACTCGGTAAACTTGCTGCATGTGGTCGTCGCCAAACCTCATCTCGATTGCCTTGACCATGGCATCATAATCATGATTTTTGTCTTCAGGAATGGTCTGCAGCAATTCGGCAGCTGTTCCTCTGAGCGCAAGCGTAAGAGCAATTGATTTGTCTTCGTTGTCCCAGTTGTTCGTCAAGGCGGCAGCTTCAAACTGCCTCTTATAAATTGGCCATGATGTTTGACCATCGAAGACAGGGGGCTGCATTTCCTTTCTTCGTGGACCG
Source organism: Platycheirus rosarum (assembly GCA_963971375.1). Taxonomy (NCBI): domain Eukaryota; kingdom Metazoa; phylum Arthropoda; class Insecta; order Diptera; family Syrphidae; genus Platycheirus; species Platycheirus rosarum. The sequence continues at coordinate 88,040,578 of OZ020508.1, read as the reverse complement.
TCGCTCGAATATACCCAAACCTTCTGCTTTTTCAAAGAATCAACCTCCTTAGCCAGGTGTTCGTACTGTTGTTCTACACTTTCTACTTGCTTTCCGAACTTCCCTTTTAAGCTTTCTATTTTGGCTTCAAATTTTTGATCTACTATTTGAAGTCTTTCTCTTAGTTGATTCTGGAGAGTTTCTAATGAATTATTTTGTTCGTCGAATTTACTTTCGAGAACGTTCCTTTGGTCTTCGAGAACGTTCCTTTGTTCGCTTAGTTGTTGCTGGAGAATTTCCAACGAATTCTTCTGCTCATTCTTTTGTTCCTCGAGAACGTTCTTTTGTTCTTCGAATTTCGATAGAAGCAACTTCATGAAAGCAGGCATTTCATCGGCTGTACTTACTGTGCATTCTCTCCCTTGTTCTTCAACATCGAACAACATGGTATCGGGGTCTCCACCATCCTGAGTGATAGCATTCTGAAGTCGGAGCAATAGTTCCTTTTTCAGCCCCGAAGTCTGAAGATTTCGTTTTCCTAATTCTTCTTTCAACTCAGCTGTTGTCAATTGTTCTAATTTGCGACCCATTTTATGTAACTGAAACACTATTTTCGCAACACAGTCAGTTTTATTTTAATGTCTCTTCTAGAAAGATCTTTTTTCCAACACAATTTTAACAAAAATACTCGCTATTCACAGTTTTATAGCACAATCAGTTCAATAGTTTCTGGAAAATTCCACTTTCACAATTGAATGAGTCACCGAAACTGTTTTACAAAATGTCACTATGGAATTTTCTAGCACTTTACTGAGTTTTATTCCCAATTTCTGACACCAATGTGATATTTTGGCCTGGGGTTCGACAAATAAAACTCAATCAAAATTCCAAAATAATTCAACAGATCTCTTTATTTTATAAAACACAACGTCTTTCAGTTTAAATAACACCAATTTAACTTATTTCACATATTCACAATTCAAATACGTTTCTATAATTCAACACTTTTTATTTAATCTCAATTCAATCACTTTTTACTAATGCTTCCAGTTGTTAACAATTCCACTTTCGAAAATAAACTGAACTTTCAATGCAATCTACTCTTGTATTTATACAAGTTTACAAGCTTCTGGAAGCTTCTGTCTGGTTCTGGCACAATCTAAGCTTTCGGTACTAATTCGAGTCTCGAATTAGTACTTCAAGTTCGATTTAGTACTCAGTTAAAACATGTTGCAAATATGTAGCATACTTTTAGGCGAATGGTCGTTGTACACAATGAATGTTGGTTGTTGTACACAATGAATCCAACAGATGGCGTTAATTTACAAAATGTATCCTCCGAATATCTAAACTTGTTGCCACATCACATTATTATACCTCAAATCTTCAATCAAGTACCCAGAGAACTACTAAATATATCATATGAGGGCCAGAGAAAAAAAAACTACTGAAGAATCATCTGTTACACCGAAACTAAACGGGAGGGGAAAAAATAAAAAAAAATAAACTTTAAAGAATACTTTACCAAAAATTGTAATTAAAAAATGTAAACAACATTCTGCAGAAAAGCTTTTCTAAGCTTCACAGATTTCTATATGTACCCAAACAAAACTTCATGGAAATTGAAATAAATTGAAATCGAAATTGAATAAAATTGAAATTTAAATTGAAATCACAGAAAATTGAATGAACGTACTATACCAGATAGATATGCCATTCCAGAAAGCTCTGTTATTTTATCGAATCTTGGAAATGCAAAATTCTACTCTACAAGTGATTTAAAATCCGGCTTCCACCAAATTCTTCTAGAAGAAAAGGACCGGGAAAAAACAGCTTTCTCCATTAATAATATAAAATATGAATTCTGTAGATTGCCCTTCGGTTTGAAAAATGGTCCTAGCATATTTCAGAGATTAATCGACAACGTACATATTGAGAAATGACATAGGAAAACGTTGCCATGTCTATATAGACGATGTTATAATTTTTTCAAAATCTGAACACGAGCATCAAAATAATAATTTCCAAACTGCCAGCATGAGAATTTCTTCAGAAAAATGTAAATTTTTCAAACAAGAGTTATAATTTTTAGGATTTCTTGTATCAGGAGGCGGTATTAAACTTGTCCTAGTAAAATAAAAGACATAGTTAACTTTGAAGTGCCAAAAACACTTTGTGCACTTGGTCTTTTTTGGGTCTTTCTGGCTATTATCGTCGATTCGTAAAAGACTGCTTAAATAACTAAGCCTTTAACAAAATATCTGAGGGGAAAACGGTCACATAGGAACCAATAAATAAAAAAAACATCAAAATTCATTTTGATTCAGAAGCTATGTGTGCTTTTAATAGAATAAAGAACATTTTAGCTTCAGAAGATGTATTGCTATTCTATCGCGATCTTCGCAAGCCTTTGGATTTGACCACGGATGCAGCATCACATGCAAAAGGTGCGGTTCTCTTTCAAAATGGGACACCTATCACAATGATATCTCGTATACATTGAGTGAAAGAGCAGAAAGTTCCGCAACTAATGAACGTGAAATGCTTGCAATAGTTTGGTCATTTCAAACTGTAAGAAATTTCCTTTACGGCGCCCCTGACATACATATTTATACGGATCATCAACCACTCACATTTGCGATATCTGAGAAAAATCCTAATACCAAGCTTAAAAGGTGGAAAGCATTGAAGAATATTCTCCAACTTTTCACTAAAAACCTGGTAAGGAAAGCACAGTTGCGGACGCACTATCTCGACAGCACTATCCTTCATCCGGATACAACTAACTGAATCTATGCAACCTCGAAACATTAGCAAAAATATAGAATGATGTTGTGAATGCTTTTCCAAAAGTTAAAATGAAACATACAAAAAAGTTTGTGCAAAGACGTTTTTAACCTAAATGATCATGATTTCTATAAATGAACATAATTGAGGACCTCAAGAAAACCATAAGCAAATCACATTAAAATATTTTTTCCCAAACATAAAAAAATTATGTAAGGTATTTGCTTCCAAATGTAAGATTTGTAAAGAAAATAAATATCAGCAAAACCCCTGACAACACCCTATCGGTGCAACACCCATTCCCACATATGCAGGAGAAATTTTGCACAAAGATATTTACAACACCTGTAAAAAAAATTTTATTACTTTTGTCGACAATTTTTTCTAAATTCGCTGTTATAAAACAGTTATCTTCCAGAAACTCGCTTGACATTAAAAATCCACTAATTGAAATCATCTCTCAATTTCGAAAACCAAGACTTGTTGTTACAGACAATGAAGGTGTTTTCATTTCAAGTGCTACCCAAGCATTGTTAAAAAATGGGCACGACTGGGTCGCACGTACTTGCTCTTCTGTGTCTAATTACATTGAACGGCAAGATCTTTGACAAAAACAAATAACATTTACGTTGAAAATAACACAGTTTGAACTTATAAAAACTATAAAAAACACAATACTTAACCGTTTTTAGTAAAAATGAAGTACGCCATCACACGTCTTAAATAACGAAAAAATTATGAAAAAAGTATTTCGAAAATTGTAGGACGGATTTTGATAAAATACAGTTTTTATTTTTAGCTTTTTGAAACAATTTTTTTTTTTAAGTTTGGTATGCAATTTTGTAGAGTTTATTGATATACATGTGATTATAAAATTAAAAATTATTTTTTTATTAGTTTTAGAAATATTGATTTTTCAAAAATAAAAAAATTCAAAAATTAATTTTAATTAGAAAAAAAAAGTTATTCAAAATTTTGATATACAGAATTAATTCGGCCATCCAAATCTTTTCAAATATAAAATTTGATAGAAGTCCATTGAGCCGTTACCGAGCAAGCCAAAAATTAAAAAAACCGTTATATGAAAAGTCCCGTTAATAGACTTTTCCCGTATATGTGGTTCTACTAATCAAATGATAGCCAATATCAGCAAAAAAAATTTCAAAAAATTTCATCAAAATCGTTGGAGCCGTTTTCGAGAAAAATAAGCTTTTCCTAAACGGTCGTATGGCAAGTACCGTTATTTTTAGCCCTAAAAATAAAATTTCAATTTGCCCTCTGAGGAATGCCAAAAGATAAACACATAACAAAATTCGAACGCAATCGCTTAACCCGTTTAGGCTGCAGCTCGATATACACCCGGACGGACAGACAGACGGACATTTTTTGCCAATGACGTTTTTAGGTTTCTCTATGATCGTAATGTCATGTTTGATTGTTATCTCAATTTTTTTTTATATTCACGAATCCTAAACTTGCCTTATAGTCTCTATAATCGCAAGTAAAAATGATTTTAATATATCAATGCATGCAGTACCAGCCCTCCACAGTCAAAGCAACGGACAAGTGGAACGCTTTCATTCTACTCTTGCTGAAATTGCTAGATGTACAAAGGGGATCTATACCGATGTCGTTGAATTAATGGTTCTGGTAGAAATACTTCTACAAGATATAAATGAAATGGAACGCTTGCTAATATTGCTAAAATCCCCCATCAGGAAGAGACGATCTATAGATTTTATAAAAACTCAAGAAGACGAATTAACTAGATCTTACAACTGACAAATTGACATTAACACGCAAATCCAAGATAAACTAGACCAAATAACTGACATAATAAATAAAATAAATATAAATGCAATAAATTAACTTGAACCGGCTGATAACTTTAAGAAATTAACTGCAATTTTGTCGAAGAGAAATAGGATAATAATAAATAATTTAAGCAACAACATTTATTCTCTGATTCTTGCTAAGAATAATATTGTTAACCCTTTAATTCTAAGCATAGAAGAAATAGAAATAATTAAAAAAAGAAAATATTGTAACCGAAATAAGTGATTTGTTAAATAGTGCCAATGTTAAAATGTATTACCAATATGACACTTTAGTATACTTTATTAAAATTCCAAATGTTCAAGAAATTTGTAGATTATTTCAAATCATTCCAGTAATTAATAACAACAGGATTATAGATTTAAGTTCCAATATAAAAAAATACAATGAAAAAATTTCTCTGCCAATCTTACACAAGCTACACATTATCAACAACAAGAAAATAAAAGAATTTTCGGTGATGCTCGGACAAGCAAATGGACGTGGTATGGTATCGTGGGAATACTTGCGTTTGTGATTCTTGTACTTCTTTATACAAAAGTAATACCCAGAGCTGTACAAATTACAACAAAAGCAGACAACGGTTTAGCAGCATTAGATAAGGATTTTTGAAAAATGCGAGTACTAAACATAATGAACGAGGACGTTCAGAATTAAGGAAGGGAGGAGTTAACATCAACAACAACACCTTCATAACTTCAGTTTATGTTTATCATAATAAACCTTCACCCCATCCGTAACCCAACACCTATTTCCATTCAGTTCATTCACTGAACCCATTTCCCATCCAACCAACTCATTTCCTCCACACGCTTACCTTGTCAGCACTTTCTTTGCAACTTAGTGAATAAGTAGTTTAGGCTTTAAGAGAGAAAATCAAAAAATAATAAAGAGTCAGTCGAAGATTGATTGTGAAACAAAAATAAAGTGTTTTATTTAAAAACATTTACTTATATGCCATCCTGTGATTTTTACTTGCGATTATAGGGACTATAAGGCAGGGTTTAGGATTCGTCAATATTAAAAAAAAATGAGATAACAATCAAACATGACATTACGATCATAGAGAAGTCTAAAAAAGTGATTGAGAAAAAATGTCTGTCTGTCTGTCAGTATGTATAACGAGCTGCAGCATAAACGTCTAAAGCGATTATCTTCAAACTTGGTGCCTGTGATTTTTTTGGCATTCCCCAGAGGGGACATTGAATTTTTATTTTTAGGCCTAAAAATAACGGTACCTGCCATATGACACTAGGAAAATCTTATTTTTCTCGAAAACGGCTCCAACAATTTTCATGAACATTTTTGAGAATTTTTTGTTGGTATTGGCTACAATATATACGGGAAAAGTCTATTAACGGGACCTTTTATGTAACGGTTTGGCTTTCTCGGTAACGGCTCCATGGATTTCTGTCAAATTTTATATTTGAAAAGATCTAGATAGCAAAATTAATTTTGCATATCAACATTTTGAAAAACTTTTTTTGTAATAAAATTTAATTTTTTAAAACTAATCAAAAAATATTATTTAAAATTTTATAATTGCATATATTTTAATAAACTCTAAAAAACTGCATACCAAAATTAAAAAAAAAAATTTTCAAAAAACTAAAAATAAAAAACAGGATTTTATCAAAACCGGCCATACAATTTTCGAAATACTTTTTTCATAAATCCTTCTTCATTTAAGACGTGTGATGGCGTACTTCATTTTTACTAAGAACCGTTAAGTATTGTGGTTTTGATACTTTTTATAAGTTCAAACTGTGTTATTTTCAAAGTAAATGTTACTTGTTTCCAATATAATTAGGCACATAAGGACAAGTACGTGTGACCCAGTCGTTTATTTTACTTAAATATGATTTCAGCATCAAAAAGCTCGTACCCAAAGTTTTTCAAAGATTTACTTAAACTTTACTTTTAGTTTACCAATAGAGTAAAGAAACAGATCTAATCCATTGTATATGAAATCTATAGTCCTACCATCAGGCAGCATCTAGTTTAGCGAGATACTGCCGTAATAGCGCTGCAGTCGTTCTTGATATGCATTTTTATGGGTTTTGGAGAGTAGAATAAAATATAATGATGAAAGAGTAGGTTGTATGTTACATTTTCAGAAGTTAGTTAGAGTAAGAATGATTACAAGCATTTGCAGGAATAATGGGTTCAAAAAGTGACACTAGACCATATGGTATGGTAGAGTAAGGGAAACAAAAATTATTGGATTTCCCTTTAATTTTTCGTAAACAAACCAAGATTGTGCGTCTTCAATTATTTTTTGGGTTTTGCATTTTTCAAGAAATTTTATTTCTGTAGCTTATACCGAAATCACATACCAATCTTGCCATATTCGGATTTGACTGTTTACAGTTTTAATGTATATTGTTCAATTTCGAGCGTAATAAGGAATTGATTTTTTTTTTGTATTTAAACGTAGGTAGGTTCATTTTAACATTTCTATTGAAAGGAAGAACAGTAAAAGATAATGTTTATTCAAAACATCATTTTACTGCTTACTGCAACTCAAATTTATTACTTGCAGACTAACAAATTTGATATATAAATCAAACATGGTAAGCATATATTTGCAAATTCTTCCAACAAATCCATGCCAATAAAGAAAGATGTTGCATATCGCTGAAAACTGGTATCGAGGGAAGACGAAATATTCACACAGGGAAGGAGTGCAAAATGGTTGACATTGCATTAAGCGCCTTAGGGGAAAAGATTTTGATTTTTTTTTGCCAAGGAAAATCTAACAAATGCTAACAAAAAGTTAAAATTAAGTTCTTACTTACCTTCTCAACATTGTGCAAATTTGTAGAAGGGAGTATTTGCAAAATAAATTTTTGAGTTTGTTCATTTTACGCAATAAAAAAACAAACAAACAACAATATAATTAAAACAACAATATTGAATTAAAAAAAAATAAAGGATCGACCAAAAACTTCTTTATAAAAAAGTCCTTATTATGGGTGCCCTATTTTTTGAAAAATAATGCACTCATGATTTTACTCTGTCATTAGACAAAAAAGAAATAATGAAAGTTTTTTCTTATGCACCTTCGCTAGCAATATACATCACTTACACTGTATGTATGTAATAATGTATGTACGCAACTCGTATTCTGTACCTATCTGCTATCTCTCTTGATTGGCATGGATTTTGTTGGAAGAATTTGCAGATATATGGTTACCATGTTTGATTATTTTATCAAATTTTTTAGTCTGCAAGTACTTCAAGTACCTACCTATACTTATTTTACAAAAAAAAAAAATTATTTTTTTTATAAATAACGCGCGTACAAGGGATTATTTGTTTCCCTTTTAATGTTTAACACACTGCGTGGGCATTAGGAAGATAGGGAGGGGAGAGATAGGAGGTGTCGATTAACATTGGTTTTGAATGTTAGCAGATCAAAATGGCAAGGGAAAATCCCGCCAGGTAAACTATTCCAAATTCGTGTTGTTCGGCTAAAAAAGAATCCCTATATATCCCGGTATGTCCAAAATTGGGCTCAAGGGTGAACTGATGAGCATTCCTTGCGAGACGAGTATTACGGGAGAAACTTTTAAGGGGAGGAATGCAACTGGCTACTTCGAGTGAACATTTTTTGTAAAAGAAACGATAAAATAAGGAATGACATGAAACATTGCGTCGGTGTTCGAGAGGGGCAATTGTTTCAGCGGCAGTTCTATTTATTATCAATCTTAACGCTCGATTTTGTTATTTTATCAAGCATGTGAAGCGATGTTTGTGAAGCAGCTGCCCAGAGGTGGGAGTTATACTCGAGTTTAGGGAGTATAAACGCTTTATAGATTGTAGCCAGATCAGATGGGGAAAAATACTTCTTACACCGATATAGAAAACCTAAGCACTTAGCAGCATTTTTAGCGATCTTAAATAAATGGTTGTTCCAACGTAGGTCGTCGTTAGCAGTAGGTCGTAGGTCGTAAGCAGTAAAATGCCGTTTTGAATAAACATTAACTTTTACTATTCTTTCATTCAATAGTAATTTTAATAGGAACCGTTTAAATAAAAACAAAAATCAATTCCTTATTACGTTCGAAATTGAACAATATACATTAAAACTGTAAAATTTCAAATCCGAATATGGCAAGATTGGTATGTGAATCCGCTATAAGCTACAGAAATAACAAAATTTCTTGAAAAATGCAAAATCCAAAAAATAATTGAAGACGCACAATCTTGGTTTGCTTACGAAAAATCAAAGGGAAATCCAATAATTTTTGTTTTCCTTACTCTACCATACCATATGGTCTAGTGTCACTTTTTGAACCTTTCACTCGTACTTATTATTCATTATTCCTGCAAAAGCTTGTAATCATTCTAACTCATACGTTTCTGAAATTATAACATGCAACCTACTCTTTCATCATTACATTTCATTCTACTCTCTAAAACCCATACAAATGCATATCAAGAACTACTGCAGCGCTATTACGGCAGTATCTCGCTAAACTAGATGCTGCCTGATGGTAGTTCTATAGATTTGATATACAATGGTTTAAGCTAAGCTACGAATAATAAAGTAGAAAAGATAAGTAGAACAAAAGTTAATTAGTTTATTTGTTAGGAAATTGAGTAATAATCAAAATCAAAAAATTAAATTAATTTAAATTAAAGGTCCCGGTTCGTCCGTATTTGGATCGACGTATTGGGATGGCATATTTCCATGGTGATGAATCGTTGACGTCTTGTGCCCACAAATCATCCTCCATTTCGCCATCGGACAGATCGTCGCCTTCTGGGGTATCTACCTACTGCAACATCATGTATATTGTCACAAGAGGACCCGCTGCAGTGCCTGCAGTGCCTGCAGATTGATGAGCATTTTAATCCTGCCTTCCTGCAGCTGCACGCCTTCCCACAACCCTTCGTGCAGCTGCAACAAATAATCCGCAAAAGGTGTTGTGGGGCTGCATCTCTGGTCATCATTTTGGAGTTGCGACCTTGTGGCGTGGATATCCACTCCCAGGAGAGGGGGTTCAGTGTGACTCCCAACCACGCCTGTACCTGTAAGTAGATTGTACATGAGAATAGAAAATAAAGAATGATATATAATGTGTATTACTGATGCAAGGAAGTGTTGACATTAAATTCAGCGTTATCAAAAGAAAATTGCACAAACGACATTGAAGGCTCCTTCAACATGAGTTGGTCTGGTCGCATGTTGGCCGAGGTTTACAAAAGCATAGTATTCTTGTAACTAGCTGAGAATCCAAGCGTTGACAATAACTCAACCAGATGTTTGACTCGAACTTGTGATACAAGAATACACCAATCTTATGCAGTAAACAAGAGATGAACGAGCGAGCCCTGACTGCCGATATTATTAAATGTGCAAGAACAACGCACTACTTTATATAGGAATCTAAGCAGCTTTGTTTGTCTTTTAAAATTACTGTTTCGAGCAACAGAAAGAATCAGGGATAACTGAATTTACATTCTGGAAGAAGTCGTCGGATGGTGTAAATTGAGTTGAGTCACAGGACAAAATGTCCTCCCAATACTTTGCAAACAAGCGATTTTTGACTGTTCGTAGTTGAGGTCGTTCTCCTTCTATCTGGTTCATAAGTTCATCTAGAGAGAACTGACACTCCTCAGCGTTCACTTCCAGAAATTTATAAATCTTTTCCATGGCCTCATCAACTGTGGGATGCTGACGATTTCCCCTGGACTTTCCTCTTGGTGGTGCCTGGCAGAACTTTGTTTAGTAAAACCGATGATATTTGGCGTCAAGGGCTATCAAATCTGTGTTCTCAAATATACACTCTTTTGTTTAAAAATCCCATTCATCACCACGTTTCTCAGCTGCATTCAAGATTTTTGCACTGAGAGACAACTTTTCCGCAGTAATAACATTGTTCCGTTTTTCTGGCTTCTTCTTTTCTGCCACAAGAACTCTTCAGTTATTTTGTCACGACATAGACAACAGTGTTCTCTGAAATTGAATTGCTCAGAGACTGAATTCATGGCCCTTGATGGTGTAATATTTGATTTTTCACAGCTTACAGCTGCTTTGATAAACTTTGGATTGTTGTATTTTATCTGACAATCACTGTGCACATATATCTCATTTACATCGTTCAATAAACGCTGATTTTCTATGTTCTTAAGGGGAATACCCGACGCAAGAAGGGTTTTTACACCTCTTTCCTTCACTAAGCGCACTTGACCTTCACTTAAAGTCTCTTTACATATAAAACACAAACCCACGTTGGGACTGGGATAAGAAATTCTGTAGATTTTGAGTTCAAACGACACTCACGTTCTGGGCAGCAGGCCAGTCAACAATTGAAAAAAAAAACAGGGAAGGTTAAAACGTGCTTCAGGTAGGTTGCATTCATGACTTCACACGAGCAATACTAGCACACTCCGTTGGAGGTAATTGGAACTTCATCCCGCTAGAGTTATTCGAGTGACGTCTAAAATATTGCGAAGTTCGAAAAAAATTATTAACTTTCAATAGCTTAATGTCGGAAATTATTGGGTCTACAGAGACAGTTCTAGTTCATCTCGTAGCAAATTTAGTCTACTTTAAAAATGTCGTAAAAAAGTTTTTTTCAAAAACTAGTCCCTTAGGGCTATAATCGCCAAAATTTGAAAAATTCGATTTTTGACAAAGTTGCGTTCGGCGCTCGAAGTCACAAACCTTAATTTTGCATTAGGCAAACATCATAAGCAAGTCTGCAAAAAATCAGAACTAGCGGATTTAGCCCATACTGGATTAAAATGTAACTAGTAAGAATTTTTTTTGCGAATGCATTAAAAATAAATTACACGACTGGATCGCACGTACTTGCTCATATGTGCGGTTACATTGTAGAATAAAATTTAAGAATATGAAAGTGAATTTAAAAAAAAATTCATCTACTCGTTTTCAAAATATTGATTTTTCAAAAAAAAATATTTTTAAAAATTATTAAAAATACAGAAAAAAAGTTTTCGAAAAAAATTAATGCAAAATTACTTAGGCTACCCATATCTTCTTGAATATCAATTTTGATAGTAATCGGATAACTAGTTTTCAAGAAAGTATGAGAAAAAAAAACTGGTCCTATGGGAAATACCGTTTTTAGCCCACCATATTATTTTTTTGAGCAAAATATAATGCTTATCTACAGTAGTACACTGATTTTTTTCATAAAAATTCTTGGAGCCGTTTTCAAAAAAAATAAACTTTTACATTACGGTTATGCCCTGTACCGTTAATTTTTCAGCTTAAAAAAAAAATTAAAAACTCCTCTGTAGAATTAAAATAACCTTAAGTTCTAAATTTGAAGACTATTGGCCCAACCGCTACAGTCCAAAATACATCCGTACAGACAGACAGACAGACGGACAGAATTTTGCCAGTAACTCAAATTTGTTTCTCTACCATCGTCATGTCATGTTTGATTGTTATCTCAACATTTTTCTTTTGCACGAATGCATAACTTGTATTATAGTACCTATAATCGCAAGTAAAAACCTAAACTGAATGACCGCGATGATAAGAATTAATTACTAAAAAAAACTAAATACTTCTTTATTGTGTAATAACAAGAGGGAGGAATTACATTATGCTTAAGTTCGCTCGCACTCGTCTCTTGGTCACCTTGAATTTCCATATTCAATCTAAAGAGTTGCAGAGGACACGAAGCACATTACCTGTTCAACACTTTCCACAACAAAACAATGTATAAAAGCAAAAGTTGCTTTCCACGCCAATTATTACTCTTTTTTGGAAGTGAGTTTGTTGGACAACTTAACATAAAGGCGTCCATCGATCCGAATATTGAGTTGTAATAAGCCACCTAAGGGAAAACACATCGCCCATTGTTTTTGTAACTTTTTTCTTCCCAAGAAGTTGGTGGTACGTTCCAGATGGTCTTCTGGCGGCATTACAGAAATCTGGTTTTTGCTTCAGTTGCTTACTCACTCGGATCGGAAGATGACGATGGGTGCATGCGTTGGTATTCATTGGGTATTCCTTTTGCTTTGTTCCATATATGCGTCAAAAATAAATTGATCTCAATTATTGGCGACAAAACAAATTGCTGTTGACGGCGGAATCAATTTAAAAAGGCAGAGTAGTAGGCGTTTTCTTTTCGTTATCAGTTTATGTGATGATGGGCACCGACCACCGAGACTTACTTCAGAAATTAGACTTTATACCATGTGCAGCCATTTTACATTTTTTTTATCTAATTGATAGTTTCATCGAAGATCCCACTGATTCATACTTTACAAATATGGACTTGATACCTCGAAAATAATGCCCAGCAATGAGACTGACCCTGACCATTTCAGAGTAATTCCAACCACTTCAATTTCAAGGTCAAATGCTTTACACATTTAATGATCAATAGTTCTTTAATGCTCAATTAAAAAATTAAAAAATCATCTGAAGTGAAAGAAATAAGGATGCAATCTCCGTTGATATTTGCGATAAGTCTGCTATTAGACGATGAAACTAGATGCATGCACCTTGTTCGAATTCTTCGAACATAGTAAGTGCAAAAGGGAGAAAAAAATCGAAAAGATGAGACAGGAAAAAAGCTGTCGTGTGTCGCACGGGTAGCATGTTCGAAGAATCTGTTTGACGTTTTTCTTTTCTCTTGTTCGCTTTCTTTAATTCTTTATCACTTGGTTTCGTTGTGCTCAGAGTAAACTTCTGATAAGATTTAAAGTAAAGGAAAAAAAATGAGTGAAAATGAAGTGGAATGTAAATGTTTGTGGTGTAAGGTACCTAATTTGGACATCTTATGTCTATGATTCCAGGAAAAATGTGTATGTGGTTAAACACAGTCATTACATCGATAGGGTTAAAAGAGCAGATTCATTGCAAATGATGATGAAAAATGGAAATGAAAGAGAACTGTCAAACTTGTTTCATGAAACTAAATTCATCGTGTAATGGCACTTGCGACAGAGATGAAAAAACAAAGAAGAATTCGAACAAGGTGCATGCATCTAGTTTCATCGTCTAATAGCAGACTAACCAACTCAATTATGCGTGAAACAATCAATTTATCTGACGATTTTAAGAGGGACTTCTCTATAACCATCCCGCACCAACGACATCACGATTCCATCTCTTCAGAGTTTAGGCAAACTTGAAAGCAACTGCCGTAATGCCGTTTATACTGCAGTTGTTGTCCCTCTATAACTTCAAATGCATGTTCCAAAGTTATAAAAATTATTAAACTATTTAAACTAAAAATATCTAAAAATGAACAAAATCTAAGTGTGCTTGTTTATAGTGATGATTTCCCTAGGTTGCTATTAGACGATGAAACTGGATGCATGCACCTTGTTCGAATTCTTCTTTGTTATTTCATTCTCTGTCGCAAGAGCCATTACACAATGAATTTAGTTTCATGAAACGATTTTGACAGTTCTCTTTCATTTTCGTTTTCCATAACCATTGGCAATGAACCTGCTCTTCTAATCCTATCGATGTAATGAATGTTTTTAACCACATACAAATTATTGCTGGATTCATAAAGACATAAGAATTCCAAATTAAGTTCTTTATTCCACCAAAAATTACTTTCCTCTTCATTGTCACTCATTTTTCTTCGTTTACTTTGAATCTCATTAGAAGCTTACTCAGCAAAACGAAACCAAGTGATAAAGAATAAAAAAAAGCGAACAAGAGAACAGAGAAACGCCAAACAGATTCCTCGAACATGCGACACAGGACAGCTCTTTTCCTGTCTCATCTTTTCGATTTTTTTCTCTCTATTGCCCTTACTATGTTCGAAGAATTCGAACAAGGTGCATGCATCCAGTTTCATCGCCTAATAGCAGACCTATGGTTGTCACTTTGAAGGTGCCTGTTTACGTTTGAATGAATGATAATAAATAATTAAATTAACTTAACCTAAGATCTTGAAGATCGAAAGTTTTTCAATGACCGATATTACGGCTTTCGCTGCAATAGATCCACTGGTGATTTGATAGTATATCTCACCGAAAAATGGAATCAATCTCTTTATCGTTTTGGTGAAAGTAAGATAGTTACACTTGATATTTCTAAGGCATTTCACACAGTTTGGCATCAAGCCCTTTTATCGAAAATGCGTGCATTTGAAATCGATGAAACTCTTCTTCGTTGTGTTAGTAATTACCTTTCGAATCGCTCAATACGTGTTGGGCGGATTCAAGTCTGATATTCACAAAATAAATGCTGATCCCCGAGGGCTCAATTTTATCTCTTTTTCTTATATTTATCAACGATTTATTATCTGAAACAACTACTCCAATAAATTGTTTCGCTGACAACAGTACTCTCAGCTTCTCATATTTGTTTCCAAATTCACATCTATGTCTTCCGGATGCGGAACTGGAAATTCACCATATGATTTGTTCATTAAATTCTGATCTTGACCGCATTGTATTCGAAAACACATATTGTCTTTTGTCGTTAAAGTGAGCCACTATCGATGAGTGGCATTTGCATCGAAGAAACCGAACATCTTTCAGTTCTCGGTATGTGCATTACAGACCACCTTCTGAGGAGTATATAAAACATATATTCGCCCAAAACTCGAGTATAATTCCCACATTTGTGCAGGTGCTCCCGTAACCCACTTGAGTTTTCTAGACAGAATTAAAAATAAGAACTTTAAAAATTATAGGCGACCGAACAATAACAGAAGCATTTACATCTCCTAAGCACAGACGTTATGTTTCTAACCTTTCATTCAAGAATGCTCTGGTGAAATAGCCAGCTGCATTACTTCCCTGAAACGATTCAACCGTAATACTCGTACTGCAACCAATGTCCATGTATACCTTTGAGCCCAACTTCAGGTATTCTTTCTTTTGCTGTACCACAAGTGCTCTCTGTGTTTAATCAACATTATAAGGGTAGTCAAAATCCCTTTAATTATAAAAAAAAATTAAACCTGTATAGGTCTGACGCCCAAAAACACATACCAAATTCTCAAAAAGAGCGACATACCGCATACCTTCTAGGAAGACAAAAGGAACTTCAAAAAAGGATGAAAGAGTTCAGTTTTATTTTGAGTGGATTCCTAAATCTTCATAATGTCACTTGCCACCGAAGGAAGCATGTTTTCTTTTACGGCGAGAGATGAAAAAATCTTTATAGACAAAAATCTGTTGGCACTGGCACTTGCTTGCAGATAAGCAGTCTGTTATAAGTACTTAGATTGGAGTAGTTTCCAATAAGTCAGTTTAGTTCTCATAGTTTAATATCGAGTTCATCTCGTTTCTTTTTAAAGTGCTTGCGTCTTCCATTTAAGCCTAGTATCAAGAGTCTTGCCTAGATTCTTTGCTTCCGTAGCATACGGTATTTGAACCGAGTTAAAAAAGATGGGTAGATTGTTAACATTCTTGAAAGTAAAGTTAACATGTGTTGATTTGGACTAGTTTAAAACAATGCGCCAATTCTTCGTCCACTTTGTTTTTTATCAAGAGTTTTCTGTAGTTTTTGGGTTGCTCTTTTGATTGAGTTGGATGATGCAAGTATGTCCGTATCATTAGCAAATGTTGCCATCATGACATGATATAATACCTTTTCTTCTTGAGGTATATATCTAGTATAAAGAACTAATAACACTGGACCAAGAACGCCTCCTTGTGGAACACCAGCATTTATTTTTTTAAATCCTGAATATTCCGTACCTTGTTTTACTCGTCAAAGTCTATTTTCCAGATAGCATTCCCGAATATAATATATTTGTTTCGGAAAAACCTGTCTTAATTTAAATCTTAAGCTGTCGTGCCACAACTTATGGAAAGCTTGGAAAATATCAAGAAATGCGCTTGCCCCTCTAGGGATTTTTTAATTTCTTTTCTTATTCTGTATACTTGATCATTTGTTGAGCCGTTATTTCTAAAACCGAATTGGTGTTCGGAAATAAGCCGTTTCTCTTCTACAATCATAATCATATGTTGGATTTTAGTGATTGCTTTTTTCGGCAACTCCTTAAGAATGCGTGCATATATCAAGTCTTATCCGGAAGCTATTTTGTTTTTTTTTTTCTTATAGAGGTGGAAAGTTCTGAAAATGTGACATCGTGATTTGACAGTTTCCTCGAGGTGATTAGTAAGATCGGCAGATCTGCCTTCCACAGAGAGTAATTCGTACTTTTTTCTGCAGATAGACCTTCGAGATAAGTAGAAAAGTTTTGGATACGTGCGTAGGCCAGTAAGTTGGTTTTCCTGTCGATAAAAAAACAGCACTAGTTTCCATGCAAGCTTTAAAAGTTGTCTCCCTCGGGTTGATATGCATCTTGATCCCCAAAACGTATGTTTTGAATAAAAGTCACCGCCTATAATAAACTTTGAATTTAGAGCTTCAATAAAACTTATGAAATCTGTTTTCTCTATCTTGCACCTAGGTGAACAATATATTGATGAAATGCTATATATATGTCGGATGTCTGTATTTTATATTGACTGCACAAACTTGCATTTTCTCATGTTCGATTGTTGACTTTAAGGAATGGTCAATGTTTTCTCTTATAAATAGAAAAGATCAACTTCTTGTTTCATCAGATGGGTGATATGTATGATAGGCAGGTATATGTCAATTTTTTCGTTTGACAAATGTATATCTAATTCGTTTATTTTAAAAGATAAGCCGTTGGAATTCCATGCAAACATTTTAAGCAACTGGTCCATTTTCATAATTAATTATTTCTTTTTTTTATAATTAACGCGCGCACAAGGGAATATTTGTTTCTCTTTTAATGTAGAATAGAATAGGCTTTTTGTAAAAGAAACGATAAAATAAGGAAAGACATGAAACATTGTGTCGGTGTTCGAGAGGGGCAAATGTTTCAGCGGCAGTTCTATTTCCTATCAATCGTAACGCTCGATTTTGTATTTTATCAAGCAGGTGAAGCGATGTTTGCGAAGCACCTGCCCAGAGGTGGGAGTTATACTCGAGTTTAGGGCGTATAAACGCTTTATAGATTGTAGCCAGATCAGGTGGGGAAAAATACTTCTTACACCGATACAGAAAACCTAAGCACCTAGCAGCATTCTAAGCGATTTCAAATATATGGTCGTTCAGACGGAGTTCATCGTTGATACACATACCGAGTACTGATCATCGAGGAAGCATAGTGACCAGTTAAAGTTTCGGAAAAAAATATTCAGGCCGTCCCAGTTGGCTTTCTCGTATTGCCAAACGGTCCTGGTGGGAAATTTTTCTTTAACTGGATGGGTGGGGGATGAGAAATTAGCTCAAACATCCGGTATACGCGTTGGCACATCGAACAGTTGGGTAAGGTTATGTAACCCGGCAAAGAGCTCGACATACCTTCCTTCGGGTGTTGCCTGCCCAGAATACCGGAGCCAATTGGAATTGTGTACATTGAAATCGTCAGCAATAACGATTTCAGTGCGAGGACAAAGGGAAACAACTTTCGAGATGGAATCAGACAGCGCATCAAACTCGTTACAAGTCGAATTACTGTCGAGATTTGGACTCCTATAAATAAAACAATAATGAATGACATGCTTGCAGACAGTGAATTTGAGCCACAAAAAGTTAAAGTCCGTGTTGGAACATTGCCCATATTGGAGAAGGCTCTGGCAAGCAATATTATTCCTAACATATATCACGAGACCATGATGGGAAAAGAGTAATGGCACCAAGCTATACCCATGTAGAGCAAATTCTGATAAATCAGTATTTACTCCAACCTGAGTTTCACTTAATGCCAAAACAGCTGGCCTGTATTGAACAGTGTAGACGTTCACTTGAAAGAAATTCTTTCTTAGGCCGCGAACATTAGAATATACGACACGAAAATCACTTACCATTTAAAAATACTTACATACAAAACACAATTCTGACTAAGTCGAACCATGCAGTGAAAATCCAAATTAATTTCTGTAATAATCAAACTGTCTTAGGTGTTATGCCCATAAAACAGCTTGCATACAAAAAATTAATTTAAATTTTGAGCACAATAGGACAAACTCAGATGCACCTCGAGCTTAAGATCGACACACGGCACTGATTATTATGTACGTGTTGTTTGAGCTCTTGGTGCTCATCCTCATGCATGCTCCATTTTTCAAATATTATTTTATACGTCCTACTTTGCTCTTCAAATATCTGAAGAATCAAATAAATAAATTAAATAAATTTATTGGCGCGACAGCTCCTTAAGGAGCCAAGGCCTAGTGACTTATACTCTCAACCATTCCTGTGTGTGTGTGTTGTTACTCTGCAAGAATGGAAGGGACCTACAGTTAACCGCCGAGTCCGAACGGCTAAATGAGATGCACTTTTTCGAGACAAATTTTACTCTTGGAGGTTTTGTCAGTTCCTCGCAAGAGGCAGTACCCCAGAAAAAAAGGTGGCTATGAGCTGGATTTGAACCCAGGTTCTTTCGCTTAGCAGTCCGACACACTAACCACTTAGCCACGGGGCACTACCTGAAGAATCAAAGAAAATATAATAAAAATAATGAACGGGGTCTGGGGAACTTGTGCTAAGTGATAATAGAGTAAATATATTATATAGAGGAAAATCTTTCGTACGTTCCACGCCTCAACACCTTCAATTTTCGTTGTTGCTTTGGTATATCATTCATTGTGTTAAGTGTTCTCTTTTGTATATCATTCATTGTCCGCGTAAAAGAAAAAGAAAAAAAACGATGAGGTGAGTTTCTAAAACGTCAACAAGAACAACAGAAAACAAGTTAAAGTTATAGGTTAGGTACAAACAAATTGTTTTCGATAGGAAATTTTATTAAAATATATCAATATGAACATTGAAGCAAATTGTTTAGTGCATATTGTGTAGTGATAGTGACAATTAGAACTATGTGCTTATCATCATTAATAAAACGAATAAGCAGTTTATTTTGTAAAAAGGACACAATAATTCACGGAGTTTCTTCACTTCAAACAATTTGTGAGAATTTCATAAAACACCACCACACTGATTGTTTTGTTTTAATTTTTAAATACTTTCGAATGAGTTCAATTTTGTCAAAATTTTAAATACTAATTTAATGTTTTATTCGGAGGGAACAGAAAGAAGATGTTTAAAGTTTTGGCTAGTAATTAAGTTGCATGTTTCTTTTATTTTTGGGCATTCTGTTGTGAGGTGTTGTATGTTGAGTAGTTGATTTGATTGGCATAGATGACAATTAGGGGGTGGTTCTTTGTTTAGCAGGAAGCTGTGTGTTAATTTGGTGTGACCAACTCGGAGCCTTAGAAAGCATCTATTGATGATAGAGTTTGTCGATGTAGAAAAGGTGATACATTCTTGGTTGGGATTGATGTTAGTATAGTGGTGATTGTATTCAGCCCAATCAGACATAACTTTTCTTCTCCAATTAGAATTTGCATAATTTAAGAGGTCTTTTTTAATCGATTGGTGGTGATGTGAGATTTCCTGATCTATGTTATTGGCCATGGATTTGGCCTCCATATCAGCATGTTCATTACCTTTTATTCCAATGTGCCCTGGAATCCGCTGTTAAGGTTGATAGACTGTCTGTACAGATGATCGTCTTTTTTTGGTTTTCATTGCAAACTCTGTTGACTTAAGAATTGCAAGAGCCTCTGTGGAGAATATGGAAAAGTATGGTGGTAGTTTTTCTGCAGTTAAGAGATGGTTGTTCGAGTTGACAATTGCAAAGCCTGTTCCTTCTTCGCTTTTGGAGCCATCAGTGAAAAGGATTTCCCATTCTTTGTAGTTGTCTAAGAGATTGTAAAAAAGTTGAAAGTATTCTTCATTCGATGTTGTGTCTTTTTTGTGTTTAGATAGCTGAGTGTTCATTGAGTTTGTTAGGAGCGACCATGGAGGATACTTTTCAAAGATTCTTTTGTTTATCTTGGTTCGGAGACCCATTTCTTTGGCGTATTCTAAAGCGTTGAAAAGAACTGAGGGTGTTTTTGGAAGTTTGCGCCGGTTTACAATTTTGGCTACGTCAGAGTGTATCGGTGAGCAAAAAGAGTCGTATATTTTGCTTAGAAGTCGAGATGTAAGAAGTTCTCTCCTTTCTTCAATTGTCGGAAAACCACCTTCTGCGAGTAAATTTTTTATTGGCGTTGTGATGAATGCTTTTAGGCTGGATCTAATAGCAGCATGGTAGGGTGTCTGTAGGGGTTTAATGTTGGATTTAGCACATTTTCCGTAAATTACTAAGTCATAGTCTTTTTTAGAAAGCATAATTGATTTTGTTACATTTAATAAAGAGTTAACATGAACAAAGCTATGTTTAGACGCTAAATATCTTATAATACTAAGCCTGGCAGCTAGATTTGTTTTTTCTTTAACTATTGACATTAGGAATAACAATCTTATTTAAGTCTATGATTGGACAGTCACAGTGGTGTTTTCTACAAATATGCAATATTTTACTTTTGCTTAGAGAGATGGAGGCGCCTGATTGAAAACACCAAGAATCGAGGCGCTGGAGAATTTCATTAAACACGGTTTTTGTTTTTGAATAATCGTTGAATTTCGAAAGCAGGTATACATCGTCTGTATTATAATGTGTGATTAATGTTTTTAGATTGCATAATAATTTCGCTATTGTCGTTGAAGGCTATTATGAATAGCACCACCGAAAGAGGGGAGCCTTGAGGAATGCATTTGAAACGAATTCGTCAGTATGTCGCAGTGAGTCAATTGTACTCCGACCATATTTAAACGCTACTTGGTTAAGGTCTACAAAGTTGTTGGATTCAGTAAACCAACAAAGTCTTTTTGAAATAATTTTGATTAATTCAATTTCGCTTATGAGGTTTTCAATGGCGTTTGCAGAAGGACTTAAAAACTACGGGGAATAATTATTTGTGACAGCTTGTTTTTTAAAATCTCGGAATTGGGTTGAGAAATTTAAGTCACTTGAATAAGAAGACCATCCCTTAGCGAAATGTTCTGAAATTTGACTTGAGTCAGTTAAACATTCAGTGGGAGTTGAAATAACTTTAATGAAGTGGGGGGAATAATTGCTAGTGAGAATTTTTAATTCAGATCATAATTTTTTGCAAGTTGAAGTTGGATTGATGGTGGCAGTGAACTTTTGGAAACTTTCTATTTTTGAGTTTTTCCCTTTTTTACGAAAAAAAGCGTTAGCTTTTTTGTAGTTTATAAGGTTTATGTCAATTGGATGTTTTCTAAAAGATTTTGTTTGGCGTTGCGTAAAACGCTTAGTTCAGAACTCCACCACAGAAAAATCTTTTTAATTGCTGAGTTTTTGTTCTGAGGTATTGAAGTGTTTGCTGCGGCTACTATATATTTTTTTTTTAAATTGAAGCTTCTTGATTAATGTTTTGAGATTGGGGCGGAGGTTAATTAGTTCAGATGATTTTGTTTGGAATAAACACCAGTTAGCTTTGTCAATTTTAAACTTTGGAGGAGGCTTAGCATATGTTTTTTCGTGACCAAGGTTAATTGATGTAAGAATAGGGAAGTGGTCACTTCCATTTAGAAAATCATTTATGTCCCATTTTGTATGTGGGAGAAGATGTGGAGAGGTAAATGTTAAATTGACATGGGTGAGTGTACTGTGTGTTGAAAAATGGGTAGGTCTTCCATCATTAATAAGGGCCAAGTTCTAGTTAATGAGAACATTTTCAATGGTTTTACCCCTTGTGTTTGCGGAAGGGGAACCCCACAAGGGACTCCACGAATTAAAATCTCCTGTCAATAAAACTTGGGTACTTACCGTATAGTATTTAAATCATGTACTGTAAATGGCTGGTTTGGATGGACGTAATTTGATACGATATTTATTTTGATTTTAAGTTGTATTTCAATTCCTATAGCGGACGTATTTGAGTTTATATCTATTTTTATGTGGGATTGACCTATGAACTAGTATTCTATTCTATTATAAGCGCCCGTCCTTGCCAAATGAGCGCCCTGTGCAAGCTCTGCCCAAAATCAATACATATTTAAAAAAAAATATATATATATATATGTAGGTATCAAAATGAAGTAAAAACATGTTTAGAGAAGAAACATCAACTCAGGAAACAAACTTTTCTGGCGTAGCTTCAGCTAATTCTCTTACAAGGTCATTTTATTTTAAAGTCATTTAGCGTTAAAAAGAAGACAAACCTACCAATCTTTAATATGTCATGGTTGTACTAAGCTATTTTTTTAAATTATTTTTGAGCTTAGAAAAAACTACGTTCTCCTGAAGCTATTGTTACTGTTTTTTTAGTTTAAAATGTAGAAGAAGATCTTCTATAGGCTTGAACTAAATACAAAATAATAACAAGTGCAAAAAGATTATAAGAAATGACATAACAAACAAATATGACATTACGATAACAGAAAAACCTATTTGAGTTAATGACAACATTCTGTCGGTCTGTCGTCAGAATTAGAACATAAGGTAATTTTAACATTCTACAGAGTATTTTCTTATTTTGTATTAGCTCAAATATTAAGGGTGCCTGCCATTCAACTGTTTATTTTTTTTGGGCGAGATTTTCCGTTGCCATTTTGATCTGTAAGCATTAAAAACCAATGTTTCGACACCTCCTATCTTTCCCCTCCCTACCTTTTAATTGCCCTCGCAGTGTGCTCTACATTAAAAGGGAAACAATTAGTCCCTTGTGCGCGCGTTAATTATAAAAAAAAGGAAAGCATATTTTTTTGAAAACGGCCACAAAAATTTGCAAGAAAAAATTGGTGTACTATTAGGTATAGGTACTATTAATTGAAAGTGTGGATTATTTAAAAAAAAACTTAAGATGATGGGCTAAAAACGGTACCTCCTATAGGTCAATTTTTCTTACTCCTCGACTTTTATGCGATTCCAATCAAAACTGATATTCAGGAAGATGTGGATAGCCAAAGATATTTAACATTGAAATATTTTAAAACACAGTTTTTTATGTATTTTAAATAATTTTTTAAACGTTGTTTTCGAAAAAGGCTAAACGATTTTTGTAATGTTAGTCGTATGTGCTTAAGTGAATTCATGTTTTTATTTAATAAAAAAAAGTCGTCAAAAAAACGTTTTTTTTTTAAACTGAACAAAAAGGAAACAAAATGGCGTTTAAATGTTTTCACTAAAAAAATATTTTGTCTTTGTACCTTTTTAAACAATCAAAACTCAGGAAAATAAAATAAAACCTTTGAAATGGCTGCCTCTTTGAAATCCATATTTCAAATTTTATTCGACCATGTCGCCGCACATAAGTCCAAATACGATCCATCCAATCGTGCAATATACCTTTATACTTCACAAAAACAAGTGCACAGACCCAATAATGCACGGAAACGCACACGCACTTTTATTTTTTAATTTTTTTCATATTCATCCAAAACATCTATGTATAAAGAATTCTTTTTTTTTGCTTTTTTTCTTCTCTGGCATCGAACATGGATTTAACTCACTATATTCTATTCAAACAAATTGTGAGTCGAATATCTCATAGGTGCAAGATTAAAATCTGCACGTTGCACTCAAATTGTTCCAAAGGAATTCTAGGTATATTGAGTTTATTATTTTGAGATTTTATCCTATGAAAATTGTTGAGTGCTTGTGCAAAAAATTATCTTGCACAGCCTGGGTGCGGTTTTTTTTTTTTGACTCATACGACCTTTTACTTGCGATTATAGGGACTATATCATAGGCAAGTTTAGGATTCGTGAATATTAAAAAAAATGAGATAACAATGAAACATGACATTACGATCATAGAGAAGTCTAAAAAAGTGATCGAGAAAAAAATGTTTATCTGTCCGTCTGTCTGACTGTCTGTCTGTCTGTCTGTTAGTATGTATAACGAGCTGCAGCCTAAACGGCTTAAGCGATTTTCTTCAAACTTGGTGTGTGTGATTATTTTGGCATTCCCCAGAGGGTAAATTGAAATTTTATTTTTAGGCTGAAAAAATAACGGTACCTGCCATATGACCGTTTAGGAATATCTTATTTTTCTCGAAAACAGAATTTTTTTTGTTCGTATTGGCTATCATTTGTATAGAACCAAATTTACGGGAAAAGTCTATTAACGGTACTTTTTTTATAACGTTTTTTTTATTTTTGGGCTTTCTCGGTAACGGTTCTTTAGATTTTTGTCAAATTTTATATTTGAGAAGACCTAGGTAGTTTTATTTATTCTACATATCAAAATTTTGAATAACTAATTAAAATTAATTTTTGAAATTTTTTTTTTCAAAAATCAATATTTTGAAAACTACAATTTTCGAAATACATTTTTCATAAATTCCTTGTTATTTAGGACGTGTGATGGCATACTTCATTTTTACTAAAATCCGTTAAGTTTTGTGGTTTTAACATTGTATATAGAATCTATAGTACTATCAAGATATGTGTTTCACCTAGCGCCATCTAGTTTCGCTATCTCGCTTTTTCTCAGTGTAGAATTTTAGTCGTGGAGATGAATTTAACACATATGCAACGTTAGAAATTGACAGAACGGGAAAGATGTATATAAAGTGTCAGCAGTCAGAGGGAAGCAAATTATCGAGTCTTTTTCGTGTTATTTGTTTGTCAATTTCTGATAATGAGAGAATGGAAGATAGAAATTTAGACAGGGGTGTGAGGAGTTTTCATTTCTGTCTTGAAAATACACTGTTTTTGGTATGGTTTTTTTTATAGATACGGCAACAGGATGAAATTTACCGTTTTAAACGAGTTTTTGCTGAAATTTGGTTATTGGTTTGGTTTTTTGAACAATTTTGAATGATTACCATGTTTGATTATTATATTATTTTTTTTAGTCTGCAAAAATTTAATTTGAGTTGAAAAACCTACCTAGTTACTTATTTTAGAAATAGAACACATTGTTTGCAGATGTTTGTAACTATGTTACTGCTTTTAAGTATATTCACTTATCACGTCAAAAAATCTACTTACTTACTTACTTAATATACTACTAACTACTAAATATAGTACTAATTCTACTACTTACTACTAAATATAGTACTAAATATAGTACTAAGTACTAAATCTAGTACTAAATATACTAATAAGTACTAAATTTAGTGCTAAATATAGTACGAAAACTACAATAGTTCTAAATTCTAGTACTAAGTTCTAAAAATCTAGTACGAAATATACTATTGTACCGACAACATAGTACCAATTAAAACCAATTACCAATTACCAATTAAACATTAAAACTTTAAACAGTCAAATCCGAATATGGCAACATTGTTAATTGATTTCGGTATAAGAAATACAGAAAAAACAGAAATAACAAAATTTCTTTAGAAATGCAAAATCCAAAAAATAATTGAAGACGCACAATCTTGGTTAGTTTACGAAAAATCAAAGGGAAATCCATTAATTTTTGTTTCCCTTACTCTGCCATACCATATGGTCTAGTGTCACTTTTTAAACCTTTCACTCGTACTTATTATTCATTATTCCTGCAAATGCTTGTAGTCATTCTAACTCATACGTTTCTGAAAATATAACATACAACCTACTCTTTCATCACTATATTTCTTTCTACTCTCCAAAACCCATACAAATGCATATCAAGAGCTACTGCAGCGCTATAACGGCAGTATCTCGCTATAGTACTATAGTTTTCATATACAATGGTTTTAATATAATTTATAAATTTAAACTGTGTTATTTTCAACGCAAATGTTACTTGTTTCTGTCAAAGATCTTGCTTTCCAATGTAATTATGTACATAAGAGCAAGTACGTGCGACCCAGTCGTGCCCATTTTTTTTTCTTGTGTAAAAGGATAGGTAGCTGATTTCCTATGGATTTTTGTTGGGTCTTTGTGCAAGAATTTACCTTGCACGCCTTCACCAACGTATTCTTGATGTTTTTTTTTTATTTTCATTTCATTTAGACTATGAAGTTTCTCGTGTAAGTGTGTGAATAGTCTTTTGTGAGAAAAGAAGAAATGGCTAAATTTGAATTATTGGAAGATAATAATTGCGTTCAGATAACTTGAAGTAATGCATAGGCATAGGTAGCTGGTTAGATTAACTTAAATTTGAAGAATAGAAGTATGTATGTGTATCCATTATTTTGTGTATATATTAAGACTTGACAATGCGCCCCTAAAGCTTGGCGCCCTGTGCATTTGCACATCCTGCACATATGGCGGATCCGGCTCTGCGGTAAGAGTTAGATTCAAAGTTATGGAAGTAGGGCTTGTATTGCTTAGGTGATTTGTCTATTGTTGAGTTGCATAGAGCATGTGTTTCTTGTAATGTGTAACGGAGTGGGGAAATGAGGATGAATTTGGGATTTGCGCTATTAGAGTTGGCGAATATGAAGTTTTTTCTTTTTACTTTTCGGGGAATCGGAGGGCTGGTCAAGGAGCCCATACCGATTGCCCGAAAGCAATCCTTGCCCTGAGGCCATATTTGAATAAGTGTTCGCACTTTATTTATAAACTCACTCACTTACGGGGTGGAAAAAATAAATAAAAGGCGAAAAAGGGAAATGGATTTAAAAGTTTGAGAAGGAAGAAAGTACCAACTACTGAAAGAGTGGCGAGAGAATAACGATCGAAACGATTTTGCCGGCTCGAGAGGTAGTCGGCGACTGACAAAATATTAACAAAAAATCTTTCTTTAAAACGACGTCAAAATAATCTGAACACTGCGTAAAGTAATCTCTACGTGGCGTTAAAAACTCGTTCTGTTTAACGAAGAATTAACGCGACGCGACGTCAAACCAAAATTATTTGTAAATAATCTAAAAAATTGACACCGTGTGGAACTTGACGCGGCGTTGAAAACACGCTCTATGTGACTTGGGATATGTTATACTGTATATTAAATCGCTGCGTCAGAACGCGCTCTGTTTGACTAGGCTTTTACTCCTATGTAGAGGCGAGTATAATAGGCTGTGAAGAAATATAATTTATATTTAAAAAGTACACCTTTATCGCTACTTTGTATAATACAATCTTGCAAATATATATTCTGACCGAATGCTTGTTTAAATTCGTTCTTAGAATAATCAATACACTATCGTCAGTTTAGGTATCAGGTAAAATGGTTGAAACTCTTGAATATTGTTTAACCAGTTTTAAACGTTTATAAAGAGTTTTCAAGCACATAATCTGTAAGAGGCAGGAAAAAAAATAATAAAGTGTAACAACTTGCATTCGAGTAACTTGCTAGTGTCTTCTTATGATACAAGAAAACAAGACAGCGACTTTCGTATTTTTACGTCATCAGTGACCCTTGTTGAAAAAATTAATTTCCGCTTTAGAAAAAATGTCTTATCTGATTGATTTAATATACATTTGAAGTCCACTAACACTTCGGATTCTTTCCAAAAATGGTAATTTAATATAGTCAGTTTGGGTCACTGATAACGTCAAATTTCGGGATGGCACTTTTTATTATCAAGTTTCTTCCAACACGCCCAATTTCGTGATGAAAAAGAAAAGGAAACTCAAAAGAAGAGGTCAATTATTTGACCACTACACTCTCAGACGGCGTCAATTATTTGACAGTTCAGCACTAATACACTCTCAGACGGCGTCAATTATTTGACAGTTCAGCACTACCAATACTTATTTGACCAGCTTGTAGACATTGGCAGTAGATTTCCCTTTTTATAGTATAGTTACTCTATGGCTTGGAGTTGGGTTTTGTGACAACACTTGCGCATAGGTCGTTTCATTCATTTTTGGCTTTTGGTTTAAAGCGTTGACTACGACCTCATTCTTTGCACTTTTCTTATTAATATCTGGCTTTTGTTTATTTATTTAATTCGGGCTTACATTTTTCTTTTGCGTCACGCCTTTTTTGGATTTCTTTTGTTACCTCACAGCCGTGATGATTAGTTAGAGACTACTTGTCAAGATGGCATTCTTCCGAGGGATGATTACCTGCGCATGTGACGCAACGTGGAGCCTTCCGACGACAGTACGTTTGCATGTGATTATAACCCTGACAGCGTTTGCACTGTGGAATCAGTCGTGAGTGTCTCTTCAAAGGTTCAATTTTAATGACAGTGTTCATGATTGTCCTTATTTTGTAAATATCGTTTATGTTTTCATTTTTGTCAAAGCTAAGCATGAATAGTGAAAGTGCTTGCTTATTATAGATATTTCTACGTATTTTCTTCCAATTTTTTGCTTTTCTTTCTTTATAAGATTCGTTGCATCAATGATTTTAAAGCCTTTTGATTTTAAGTCCTTCATAGTATCTTCTTTTGTAGATGAAGGATGAAGACCCCTTGCTACAACACGTAATAATAGGTAACATCTTGTTGTTAAAGTCCTTTGCCCGACGATGTTGATCGGGGATGGAAGACTTGTCTTTTCTGTAGGCTTAGCTGCATGCGGTTGTTTTGGCTTGTTTTCAGCCTCACGTGCTAGTTCCTTCCGCCTTGTATTGGCATTTTTAGACTCGATGAAATAGGCTGTTGTTCTTTTTGAAGAGATGTGCTTTTAAGCATTTTATTTTTGTCATTTTCTTTTTTCAACTCTTTGTAAAGTTGCGCCATTTTACACAGCACCCAGTTTGTACAACCGAAATTTAAACGCACTGTTTGTCAATTTTGAATTAACATTTAAGTTTCAATTTGGATTTGTAATGTTTTCGTTTCTTTTATTAGAAAGGAAAGTTATTTAAACTTTCAGCTAAGGTAAGAAATCCCATAAAATGCCGAAAATGTATTTTAAATTCGAACCATACTACACCGGTTTGTGTAGTATGGTTTGTGATGTAAATTTCAGCGCGCTTCGCCTATCACACGTATCTCCATCATTCACACATAACCACATATCAACTTAAACGCCCAACCAACAACACGAAGCGATGCATTGGTCCACGACCGGCACAAAGTCGGACGCTTAATTGCCTGTCATTGGAACTGATACCATCCAGTGGGGAGTCTTTATATCTAACCACATATGCACTTTCGCTTTCTGCACAATCATGCAGAAGGTGCTCTATACAGTATCAGTGTGTGAAACTTATAGGGCCACTTAGGCACCTAAAAATGACCAAACGTCATGCATTTACATTTCTTTGGCAAATATGCTTCGCAGTCGTATCATTGCTTGTCTTACAGAGTAATCGTTGTGGAGACTTCTGGGCGCGACTGACAAGTGCGTCGTCACTTTGAAGTTGTGCGCTAACATACGTCTTGTGAAAACATAAATCACAGCGGGAAGTGCAATAAAATCCTAGTTAACGCCACCCGTCAACAATAAATCCATATCTCTATAGATCTTCCTTCCGCTGCGTTTGGTATTGTATGGAGGTGACTTATTCGTGATGTATTGGACCTCAGATGAAGATTTTTGCTGTGCTTTGTGGCTAGTAGGTAATTTATTTAAAAAGTAACGTCAACACAATTTGAGCTCATAGTCGCGCATGCGCACATACTATGCTTGTCGGATATATCGACTGGAATGAATGGCGTGACATGTTGATAGATGGATGGACAGGATACCTCCTCTTTTCTGCAAGTCTAGTCAAAAGTAGAAGCGAACGTTTATTGGCTTTCATGACTGTGCGTGCAAAACGTGTGGACTATGGAGAGTCGTGCGAAAATGCTTAGTGCATTTTAGCGATGATATGACATGGACACGATTGTCTGATAGCCGTTGGACGCGACGCGACGACAGGAATGAATTTTTTAAGAACAAATTTTCATAGCATTGATTTCAAGCCTATTTTTCTGGTGTTTGTTTGTCTTCGAAATACAATGTCATTAAAATAAGATGTTCACAAAATAAATGCAGGGCTCCTTTCTATCTTCTACACTTTTCCTCATTTTTGTAATGTACTCTTATCTGAAACTTCTGATCCACTTCACTATGTTTTCGCCTACGATGACTCTACCCTTAGGTTTTTATATTCGTTCTCAAATCCAAGTCCATCTCGGAAGAATCGACAACTCCATTAAAATTCTATCCTTTCCTTTCAGCCATATTAAATGGGGTAAGAAAAATGGCGTGGATTTAAATGGTTCGAAAACTCAATGTTTGTTTTTTGTCGTTGAAGCCAAACAAACTCCCAATGCCATTGTTTACGAATTGTACTTGCATCAATGAAACCTAAAATTTTACAGTACTCGATATTATTTGTGTCAGTAACGGTCTTCGTTGGGATGACCACATACTTGAGACCCCCCAATTTTTTTTTTTTTTAATTAACGCGCGCACAAGGGATTATGTGTTTCCCTTTTATTGTAGAACACACTGCGTGTGCATTACGATAATAGGGAGGGGAGAGATAGGAGGTGCCGATTAACATTGGTTTTGAATGTTAGCAGATCAAAATGGCAAGGGAAAATCCCGCCGGGTAAACTATTCCAAATTCGTGTTGTTCGGCTAAAAAAAGAATCCCTATATTTCACGGTACGTCCGAAATTGGGCTCCAGGGTGAACTGATGAGCATTCCTTGCGAGACGAGTATTACGGGAGAAACTTTTAAGGGGAGGAATGCAATTGGCTACTTCGAGTGAACATTTTTTGTAAAAGAAACGATAAAATAAGGAAAGACATGAAACATTGCGTCGGTGTTCAAGTGGGGCAATTGTTTCAGCGGCAGTTCTATTTCCTATCAATCTTAACGCTCGATTTTGTATTCTATCAAGCAGGTGAAGCGATGTTTGCGAAGCACCTGCCCAGAGGATGGAGTTATACTCGAGTTTGGGGCATATAAACGCTTTATAAATTATAGCCAGATCAGATGGGGAAAAATACTTCATACACCGATACAGAAAACCTAAGCACTTTGCAGCATTCTTAGCGATCTCAAATATATGGTCGTTCCAACGGAGGTCGTCGTTGACACACATACCGAGTACTGAGAGCTTTTCGGTTTCTTCGATGTAAGTGCCATTCATGGACAATGGCATTGGGGGAATGTTTAGCTTTAACGACAGAAGACAGCATTGAGTTTTCGAAGCATTAAACTCCACACGATTTCTATTACCCCATTTGACAATGCTGTATAAATCGGAGTTTAATGAGCTTGATATATGGTACCGTTGCAATTGTACATCCGAAGGCGAAGGAAAATGAATTATCGAACGAATATGAAAAGCTGAGGGAAGAGTCGTCAGCAAAACAGTTAAGTGGATTAGAAGTAACAGACAGAAGATCGTTTATAAAAATCAAGAAAAGAGTCGGAGACAGAACAGAGCCCTGGGGCACACCAGCATTTATTTTGTGCGAATCAGACTTGAATCCGTCCAATACAACTTGTATTGAACGGTCCAGAAGATAGCTTCTAATCCAACGAACATGTGTATCATCGATCCCAAAAGCACGCATTTTCGATAAAAGAGCTTCATGCCAAACTCTGTCGAATGCCTTGGAGATATCAAGAGCAATAATCTTACTTTCACCAAAGCGATGTAAAGATTTGTTCCACTGTTCGGTGAGATATGCCATCAGATCACCAGTGGAACGGTTGCTGCGGAAGCCGTACTGACGGTCATGGAGAAGCTTTCGATCTTCGAGATATTCCTTGAGCTGACGGTTAATCAGTGTTTCCATGACCTTAGAAAGAAGGGATGTCAGTGCTATGGGTCGGTAGGAGGAGGGGGAGGATGGGTCACCTTTCTTAGGGACAGGCTAAACAAATGCTGTTTTCCATCTTCTAGGAAAGATTCCAGAAGAGTAGGAGCAATGGAAAAGCTTACGCAGTGGCTTTGCCAGTGTGGAAGAACACCTCTTCAGATAAATCAGTATTTACTCCAACCTGAGTTTCACTTAATGCCAAAACAACTGGCCTGTGTTGAATAGTGTAGACGTACACGTCAAAGAAATTCTTTCTTAAACCACGAACATTTGAATACACGACACAAAAATCACTTACCATTTAAAAATACTTACATACAAAAACACAACTCTGATTAAGTCGAACTGCGCAGTGAAAATCTAAATCAACTTCTGTAATAATCAAACTGTCTTAGGTGTTATGCCCATAAGACAGCCTATTTACAAAAAATCAATCTAAACATTCAGCACAATAGGACAAATTCAGATGCCCTTATCTATTTACCGCAAGCATTGTATGGTCATACGATGCCTACAGTAGATAAGAAAGAGGCAGTTAAGCACAAAATGATACTAAACCTCGATGCAGAGTACATATTTTTATCTTTTCTTTCCGTCTGCAAAAAATAAGGCACTTAACGGTCCTTAATTTTAATATAACTCACATCTTTGGACAGATGTCACTGCACTTGCTGGATGTAATTCAGAATATGGCATTAAGACTGATTGGAAATGGAAATAGAACTATCATTCAAATCATCCCCATCTGCCGAACACCTTCATGTCAATATAATGTTTTTAATAATAAATTTTCAGAATCAGGCAATTGTCTTGCTTCCCTTTTAGGAATTTAACATTTATTCAAGCCGGGACCCAATATCGGATGAACCACAGCCGCACAACACGAATATTAAATGGTCTACCACATGTTTCCTTTTCCTAAGATACCAATACAAAACATTAAAAAATAAAAACCAATAAATTATGTATCAATTTATCACTCTCTCCATCTCTAATTTAAATTTTATCAGTTTTTAGTAACATCTTTTTTTCTTTTTTTTACCAACTGTGAGTTTTCCTTCTATCACAATTTTTGCGTTTTTTTTTGCATATTTTAGAAAGAGATTCTATACGGGCAAGTTTAGGATTAATGCAAATAAATTATTGAAATTTTTGTTTTAAAGCTTATAATAACGGACCTGGCTTTATTTTTGGCGAAAATTGCTCTAAAGATTTTGATGAAAATTGTTGAGAGTATTTTAGTAGGTAAAAATAAATAAATTTATTGGCGCGACAGCCATTCCTGTGTGTGTGTTGTTAATCTGCAAGAATGGAAGGGACCTACAGTTTACCGCCGAGTCCAAACGGCTACATGAGATGCACTTTATAGAGACAAATTTTACTCTTGGAAGGAAGTACTCAAGTTCAAAAAGCACAAGAAGAGAAAATAAAATAAAAAATGGGCGGGGTTTTGTATAAAGTATAAAGCATTATGGGGTGTGTGTGTGGATTTAATGAGAGGGTTTGTTGGTCTTTTTTTCAACCAAAATCGATCGCAAACGTATTCTGAACACCAGGCGAACATGAAAATGAACAGGCAGAAATTGTCAAAATGACGCAATTGTGCACCGGGCCTTAATTATGATAAAAATCGATCGCAAACGTGTTTTGAGCACCAGGAAAACATCATGGCCTATCGACTGGCCCATTTATTGTGATAAAAATTTAGCCTCATCACTGAAGATGATTTTGCGATGAAATTCAACAATTCAACGCTCTTAAAGTTGCGGTCACCGACTCCGAATTTCGGTAGAACATTTTTATAATTTTCAGACGTTGCTCGCTCGTGTACTTTACCATGATAAAAATGTTGAATTTACTGAATAAATTGACAATGACAGTTCGATGATAAGGGAAAGGGTGCGTTGACAAATTAAATTCAAAGTTGTCAAGTCCCTATTGGAAAACCCGTTATAAAACTGGTGCCATTGGTGCATTGGTTTGGTAAAATAGTATTTTTGGTACTTGATTTTTAGTACTTAGTACTATAATTTAGTACTATTGCATTTTATGTACTAGATTTAGTACTAGCTTTAATACTTAGTAGTTTATTTAGAACTAGAATTTTACTTGATTACTGAAACTGTATATGGTGTGAGTTAAAGGGCTGTATGCTGGTGTTCGTGACATCAATGTTTTCTTATGACTTTATCACGTAAAATTATCGTTTGTAAACCGACTTTTCAGACAACCAACTTTTTTATTTTTAATTAAATTTTGATCTCATTTTGAAAACTTTAAAATCCTGCATACCAAAATCTCAAAAAAAATTTTAATAAAACTAAAATAAAATCGTTCTAGGATTTTCGAAATACCTTTTTCATAAATTCATTGCATATTATTTAAAACGTGTCATGGCGTACTCCACATAAGAATAGTTTAGTAATATGCTTATTACGCAGGTTAAAAAAAACTGGATCTGAAAGTCAAAAAGTAGTATGGGCAAAAAAACACAATATGCTTAGAAACTAAAAAAAAAACCATAATATTTATTTTAAAAATTAAACACGATATTATACAAAATTACAAATTCGTTCTTCATGAATGCCTCTTTTTAAAAATCCTTTTATTGTAATTTTCATTTAAGATACACAATGACTCTTATCTTAAGTTATAACCATTGAATAAATACAATATATTTTATTATTTTATTATATTATGGTTATTACATAAATTCAAAATCTCTATATTTTTAGTTGTGAACTCTAATGCAAGTTTTGCATTCGTGCAGATTAAAAAAATTGAGGTACCAATCAAATATGATATTACGATGATAGACATTTATTTGAGTTACTGGAAAAATTCTGTCTGTACGTATGTATTTTGGACTACAGCCTAAACAGTTGGGAATGGTCTTCAAATTAAGTACATAAGAAATTTGCCACTCTACAGGGGACTATTTTATTTATTTAGCTCACATATTAACGGTAAATGTCATATAACTGTTAGATAAAAGCTTATTTTCTCGAAAACGGCTTGAAGAATTTTTATGAAAAAAAATCAGTGTACTTTTGTAGGTTTGGGCTTATGTTTTGGTGAAAAAAATGTTTGTTAGTTTGCTTAAAACGGTTCTCCCTTTCTCGAAAACTGGTTAACCGATTATAAACAAATTTGATATTCATTATAAGTAACTAAATTTTAAAATAGTGTACTATACGGCACGGGCTGCCACGCGAACGCAAACTTTCGTCCTAACTTCCTTCTACGGCATAAACTCGACATTCGCCTTTAACATCATCATGTAGGTGATTAACCAGCACATCATAAACAAACTAATCTCAATTAAAATGCTTCATTTGGCCAGATACTAAAACTAAATGAGAATGAAAATAACCAGCCAGGTAGTCAAGTCAGCTAAACAACAAACCAAGAAGCAAGAAACTGTGCAATATTGTTATAGACGAGACAACAACTTATGTTTTTTGCTCTCTTGCCAATTTCATGACAAACGTAGAAATATGTTTTCTCCACTTGAGCTTGAAATCATAGAGCTCTCCAAGTTGGCTGAATAATCAACACTTATACTATACTTAACTCCACATCGGGCCAGCAGCACCAGCGGCGTGAGCGCGAGTAATAACTCGAATGAGCATTTAATTGTGCACTTAATTTGGAATGGATTGTGATAGATATTTGAGGAACAATCGATCTGTAATAATCGTGAGCTGAGCGGCCTAAGATCTAAGACGCCTTGATGACAATTATGGGGAAATGAGAAATCAAGTGTGGATAATGTCAGGGTGAATGTCTTGTTCCAAAAATGGTAATCTTAATATAATTTTCCCGAAGTTGCTGGTGTCCTTGTGTGGAATCTCTACGCTTTTGTTGTTTTGAGCTTAGATTGGAAATGCGTTTATAAGTACATATTATGAGACTTGTTGTTGGTAAAAAGAAATTGAAAATTATCGATTTTCTGATCAGCTGCATTGTATATAATATTATATACATTCTAGGCAGGCATATACAAAGATCAGGTGTTCAAGGTTTGAAGCAAATAAGTTTTGTTCAATTGTTGATTTGGTGGAACTTTGGATTTAGGAAGTGGAAGGTGGAAGGAACACGACGGTGAAGCTCGAAGCGAACGAAGGCCGTAGCAGCGACGGCAGCGAGCAGCAATAGCCCCGTTGATCTCAAACTTAAAGCTCGATGCGAATGTAAATAGAACATGTTTGAAGTTATGTTTAGAAATTTTAACTTTAACAACAGTTTTGTTAAATTATGCAACGCAACATTTTTGTTGTGTTATGATTGTAGATAAATTGGTTTTGAAATTTTATTAATTATGTAGATATGGTTTAAGATATACAGTATCGTTTATCGCCCATGTTCTGCATTTCTATCGAAACCAGATTGAAATCACTTTTTAAGGCTAAACATATCGTTATGAAAAAGCTTGTTTTTTCTCGTAAACGGCTTCGAAAATTTTGATAAAAAAATTTTAAAAGTATTTTTGGTGAAGTTATTTTATAAAAAAAACTAATTTACCGGAAAAGTTTATAGACGGTACCTAAAATAAAACGGCTTACTTATTTTCGACTTTTTCGGTATCGGCTCACTGGATTCCTGTCAAATTTTATATTAGAAATATCTAAGTAACGAAATTATTTCTGCATACCAAAATTTTGAATAATTATTTTTTTCTATTTATAATTATTATAAAATATTATAAAACTCTAAAAAATGCAAACCAAAATTGTGAAATATATTTTTTTTTTTAAAAAAACAATAACACAGGATTTTGTCAAAATCGGTCCTTCAATTTTTGAAATACTGTTTTCATAAATTCATTATTTAAGATATCTGATGGCGTACTATATTTTTTCAAAAAAAAAAACCCGTTAGGTGTGGTTTCGGCACTCTTTATAGGTTTATGTAGTATCATTTTTCTACGTAAATTCTACTTGATTATGTCAAAGATTTTGCCTTCCAATGTGACTAGGCACATAAAATCAAGTATGTGTGAAACAGTGGACCATTTTGTTACTTGCGAATACAGGTATCTACTATTATGCAAGTTAAGCATTTGTGCGGACTTAAAAACTTGAGATGACAATTAAACCTGACATTACATCATGATAAAGAAACATTACTTTAATTACTGGCAAAATTCTTTCTGACTGTCTGTAGGGATGTATTTTGGACTACAGCCTCAACGGTTGGGCCAATCGTCTTCACATTTAATACACAAGGTTATTTTGACATTCTACAAAATTATTGCTACGTAACCGTTAAGTAAAATCTTACTTTACTTGGAAACAGCTTCAGAAATGTTTATGAACAAAACATCAGTTCAACATTTAAAGTGTGGATTATGGTTTGGTGAACAAAAACGGTGCCTAACTTTAAATAAATTTCCCGAATAAATATAATATACCATTGCTTTCTGCAATGGGTTTTATTAAGAGTCGGTAATCATCGACCTAATTTGTGCGTCTTAGAATATCATGAACGATGAGCCCACCGTTCATGCTTGGGCGAAACGCACATTTTGGAGTAAATGACACTAATGGCTAAAACAAAATCGCGCTTTAGCTTCGGTTTCGCCTGACGTTTACAAGTTCAACCATAGGAAGTCAATACATCTTATAAAAAATGTCGCTTTGGCTTCAACGTTACGTTTGGTTCGTGCACAAGATAACGTAACGTGACTCAAACGCAAAGTTGAAGTAGAAACTGGTTGAACTTTTGCTCGCTTTGACAGAAAAAAGCAAAAACAAAAACGGAAATTTAAAAAATGCCATTCAAAGCGGACACAAAGCATATGAAATGTAACGTCACGAAGCCAAAGTTGAAGCGTGATTGTGTTTTATCCATAAAACCTTTGAAAAGCCAAACTAATTTTACATTGAAATATTATCGAAAAACTTTTTTTTTGTATTTTTAATAATATACATTTTTTTCATAGGTATAAATATATTGAAAACGGCAAAGGGATTTTTTTTTAATTTTGTTTTTAAGTGTAGGCTATTTTTTTTGCTTAGGTTTGCATTCTTAAATTATTTATTTTTAATTAAAAAAAAAGAAACCGTTTTAATTAGAAATTGTTCCTACGATTAGAAAAAAAGAACTTTCTCACATTTAAAAAAAAAAATAAAATGGCGTTTAAATTATTCCGCTGAAAAGTATTTTATGTACATACCTATTTCGAATAATCAAAACTTGATCTGAAGGTGGTAAAATAAACGTAACATCATTTTTCACTATCATTATCAGAATAAAACTAAAAGGATGTATATTGAAAATAATTTGAAATTTTTTTGGATTGACTACAACAAAATCTTTTGTCTGCTATAACTCCGAATCAATTGGATCACAAGTATAATTTACATAGATACTTACATACATATTGTGTAATCTTACGGAAACTTTTAGACGAAAAATTTTATAAAAATGTGTAAAATAACATATTTTTGTACATATGTAAAACATTAACATACATATATTATAACTTTTTTGTATACCTAATAAAAAGAGACAAGTTAAATAAATTCTATATTTAATAATATTATAAAGCAAATATTAATTCTTAATTAAATTAATATTGAACTATTTTGCGGCAAAACTTCATCAAGGCAAAATTAGAAATTATAGTGTCAAAGCTCATATCCTCAAAAAATATTGGCTTCTATGACAAAACAGCAAAGTTGTTCAATTTTGAAAGGTTACGTTTCTTCACAGTGAACAGCACAAGCGTGATTTAGAGACAAAGATTTTTTTAAAACGAATTTATATTTGTCTTTGATCAATTCATGAACATGTATATGCGTTCAGATGAAAACGCATCTTCCGAGTCACCTGGATATTCGGTTCTTAAAAAATCAGCATTATTAACAACGTTTGTCTTGGAAAGGTCTTTTTCAGATAAACTCTATATCTATAACTTTAAACTTGATATTTTTATACGCGGAACCAAAACCTCGTTCGCTTTATATCTGTATTGCTTTGATTAAGGATAACGTTGAATGTGAATTTTTGTTGTCCCTGAGCTCAACATTTCCGTCTCTTGACTCGTCAACTTGTAACTTGTAACTTATTGATAGACTTTTAACAAAAAGAAAAGTGTAGGTACATATTTTAACACTAAATAGTTATTTTCTAATAACTTATACTTATGCAGTACATGTTGCAACATGAGTTAGGTAGATTAGATAACTAAAACATTTTGAATGTATGAATGCACAGTTTAGGCTAGATTTTGCCGCCCTTCAAAATTTGCGGCTTTGGGCTTCAGCTGCAGGCCCACCAGCCCCTTATGCTAATCCATGCACCTGTTTGAACAAGTGAATGATGCATTCACGGCTTACAACTTAATTGTTTACGTATATATTTCTATTTTTGACGTTTGTCTCTTCCATTTTCGGTTTGTCGGTGCTATGTATGTAGCTACATAGCACGGTTGCTGTTGTGCGAAAAAAATTTAGTCTGCGTAAGATGATGCCAGAATTTATAATTTTCCTGGTGATCACTTTATGCAGACTGACAATTTAATGTGATCACATGTGACTATCAAAAATGTGACTGTCACATATCACCTTAGCGGATTCCACCCCTTAATTTTTTAATTGTGACAATCACTTATCATAAATCACCTTAGGCGATTATACCCTTGATCATTGATGAAAACAGTGTGCCATGAGGCTTAGTGGTTAGTGTGTCGGACTGCTAAGCTGCCGAACTGAGCTGAGAAACTGACAACACCTCCTAGAGTAAAATTTGTCTCGAAAAAGTGTATCTCATGTAACCATTCGGACTCGGCGGTAAATGGTAGGTCCCTTCCATTCTTGCAAATTCCCAACATAAACACAGGAATGATTGAGAGTATAAGTCACTAGGCCTTGGCTCCTTAAGGATCTGTCGAGTCAAGAGGAAATATGACATCAGATTTTGAAAACACTCAGTGC
Organism: Platycheirus rosarum; assembly: GCA_963971375.1. Classification (NCBI taxonomy): domain Eukaryota; kingdom Metazoa; phylum Arthropoda; class Insecta; order Diptera; family Syrphidae; genus Platycheirus; species Platycheirus rosarum. Next base: position 88,000,570 of record OZ020508.1, on the reverse strand, counting down.
TGAAAATATCCCTCTTAGAAATCTTATTTGATTTGCTTCTCATAAAACTGCAGCAATGATGGGGGAAAATGGCGTCATATATTATAAAAAAAAGAAATTTCAAATATTTGGCACATTGGTTGCTTTCATGGATTTCACTAATGAAGCAGCTGCACCAGCCCTTCCTACGATCTGGAAGTATTATGCAGAAGTGTTTCAATTTTTATTTAATTCAGCGCTAAGAGCCTAAGAAGATTTTACAGATCTTCAGGTTAGTTTTGATGTTCCAGAACACAAGCTACTAAAAATAAGTTAAACAAGGTGGCTGTCATTTGAGACTGTTGTTTGTTGAATTGTTGAACAGTGGATAATTCTGCAGCCAAGTTTAAAAAAAAATCACATAGCCTTTGTTGCAAAAACTCGGATATATCTACTAGAAAAATTAAACGACACAAATCTTACTAAGTTCATTAAATTTTTTGGAACTTCTTTGTATTACAAATAATGAACAATGTAAATAAAACTTTCCAAAGCGAATCAACTCTCAATTTTTTTTTTTTTAACAGAATCTATTAAAACATTTTGACAACGATTTTTAAAAACTTTCTAATTAAAGAATATTTACTAAACACTCGGGTTGGAGAAGTTGGTTTTATGGAATCGAAAAACATAAAAATAAAAGTAATATAAGCATGTGTACATATATACAGGAAACGAGGCTGAAACATATGTAATTACAAAAAAATGTATTTCAAAAAAATATCGTAAAATATTTTCAATTAGGTTACAAGCAAGTTATTGCAAAATGTGGTATCAGTGACAAAAAAATTATGTTCTGCGATATTAAGATCCCAAAGTAGGGATTCTGGCTGAGGATTTCAGTTATAGCAATTTTGTATCAAAGTATTAATATCTGATTCCAAACCCCAAAAACGTTATTGAAAAATATATGTTTTTTGAATTCAAAAATTCAGAACAAATGTTTTTAGAAATATTGTTTAAATATAAATTTGGAAAGGATTTTGTTTGAAAAATTAGCTGGAAGAATACAATTAAATAAATAAAACAAAAAAAAAACAATTTTTTTCTTGTTTTTTCTTTTGCATTTTATACGCATTATTAAAAAATATTCCTTTTCAACTTTTTCTCGCTGGTGAACTTTTCAAATTTCCCCCAGTGACAACACTGCTACATTGAAAGCCTGACGCACACTTTCCAATGCAAAGTGAGTTTGATCGCATTAGATTTAGAGACATTTTGACTGTAAACTAATTATGGAAACTAATATTTGATTTTCACATTTTGTTACATTAAAATTCTGTCTTCTAAATTATTAAAAACGACAAGACAGTGACAGTGCCGCACGTAGATACTTCCACGTATGTGTTAATCTCATACAAGGTCTTTGAAAAAACTAAGTATAATTTACGCAGAAAAATTACGTTCTTTACTTATAAAAAAGTGTCGAAACCACAACACTTAACGGTTTTCAAGATTGTAACCCAATTTTGATTTTATTTATTTTTATGATTTTTGTTTACTTTTTTTTATTTTTTTACTTCTACCGTTATTTTTTTCACTAAGATAATAGACCACTCCTACTTAAATTCATGGGTATAGCTACTCTTAAAATATGTCAGCTTTCGAGAACAATAAGCTTATGTATTGGATGAGGTACCTTAATTTTAAGTTCTAAAAACAAAATTTCAAAACCCCCTACGAGGAATGCCAAAAGAACCAATTTGAAGGTATAATTACATTGACGCAAAATTTATGAATATTTTGCATTTGTTTACTTCATAATGTCTAAACAGAATTCACAAATGCCGACATTTGCCAAAGTTATAGCGTATTCCAACAGGGTGATTGATTACTTTTAGCCAACCTTGTATAAAATCTGTTTTCAACAAAACTATTGCAAAATATTTAATCAAAACTCTACTGCTTGAATTTTCGTTTTACTGGGATTTTTTACCCGATCTACTGCGAAACGCGATTTTTCTAGCCGAACCCTGTTGTATTGTCTATCCATTCCATGATTCATTTCATTCCATATCCATATTCCATTGTCCATCCATACTCGTACTTCATACACCAACATTAACCTCGAGCTCAACCTCAAACCTCAAACATCAATCCTCAACTCAACACAACACAAACACAACCGAAAGACAAGCAATTTTGCTCTACTCTATAATACTGCGACCAACTGGAGTGGGATTCAGTATTTTTTGAGTTTTCATATTTACAACGTGTGAGAGTGCAGTTCGTGAGTTCACTTTTGTTAAAAGCCTAATATTTTCCCTAAAGATACGCTTATCACTGATTTTGTTATCTGCTTTAGTTTTATTCATAGTTCTTATCAGTTTTTAGTTGACTGATAGTCGTATACTATCTATTATTTTTTTCAATCGATTGTAAATTTATTCACACAACACTATTGATAGTGTAAACCTAGTTAATTACATACCGTTCTATTTTCCTTAAATTAATTGATAAAGTGAACCAGTGAAGTTTCTGTGAACCTCCCTCTGAGTTCACATTTAACTGTGTTTATAACTGAAGACCTATCGACAGATAATTGATTTGGATGTAAGGATTAATCATACCAAAAAAAAGTTTAATAAGGTCTGAACTCATTTTTATTATCTTACATATACGTAAATATAATTAAGAGAAATTACCTGAAATTACCTATAAATTTGTTTGTATACCTATTACCCGAAATATCTACTTTTAATTTATTAATATTTGTATTTAATATATGTTGCATACCTGTAGAGTATATTCAAAGTATGTATTTTATTAAGAGCTTACGTTAAATAAATACTATTTTAAATTAAACACTTTTCCATGAACTCAGTTTGAGCAACATTTGCAACTTTTCAATTAGTTCCAAAAATTGTTACATTAAAAACGCCCTTCCATTTCAAGTTAATCAATAAATAAAAAAAAATTTTATTGTATGGAGGACCCTGTGTAACTCTTGAAAGTCTTGAAAATCACAATAATTGTTTAAAGCATGAAACCATTGTCTAAGTGTTATTAAATAGGAAGTATTTATTTTTTTTTTATTTTATTTTAATTTCTTGAATTCCAGATAATTAACTGAATTATTAGTAAAATAAGTTATTTAAGTACGTACGTCGTTTTTAAGAAAACTTAATAGTTTAAATATTTTATTGATTTTATTATTTATTTACTAGCTGACCCGGCAAACGTTGTTGTGCCACATATGTAAATTATTTCTAGTGAATAGGTATTTTGGTTGTTAAATATATTGTATGTAATTGTTTTTAAGTGTTAACGATCGATAAAATTGATGTAATGTGATCGGTAAAATAAGTGAATGAAAGGAAATTGAGACAAAAATTTCGCAGCGCTGTATACCTACATATATATACGCCAGTAGCGTTAAACATTCAAATCGGAAATAATTCCAAAGAAAGAATTTCTTGTTGCGATGGCCTTGTTTGTGGCCCAATACGAATATCCTAAGTTTTCGCCCTCGGCAGAGCTGTGTTATAGGGAGGGGGTGCGGTAAAATCGGTGTCGGTGGCAGGAGGGTGAAAATTTGGTGTTATCAATATTTTTTGATAATTGGTAGGTACTTGGTAGGTATCTAAAAAAAATACAAAAAAAATCGTACAAAAATAGAAAAAAATGTCTGCATATGGGCACCATAACCACCTATAGGTATAGAATATACTTAACCACCTATTCTCATACCAACCAAACATATGTATATATACAAAATTTAATATAAAAATCGGTCGAACCGTTTCGGAGGAGTACGACCACAAACACAAATTTAATTTTTTGGAAAAGGATATAGGTAACCAATTATGTACATATAAATATTCAAAGCTAAGGATATTCTCTACTGCTGTTAGGGTTAGGTGTTGTATATGCATACCTACCTAATTGCTGGCTTTTAGACTTTCGCAGTGCCAGTATCCATCACCATTAATATTCACTCTTTGTCCGGTTAGAAGTGCTAAGATTTTGTTAATTATTAATTATTAATGTTAATCTTAATTTTAACTTCTTCTGTAAGGCATGGTAAAAATATATACATATATTTTTATATCTATAGGTACAATGCCACCCAAAAAGCCTACCGATTCAATAAAAAGTTTTTCGATGTCAATAATCTTTATTCTAAGAATGACAGCTATTATTATAAAAATATACCTTTCTATGTATGTATGTATGTATATATAAATATTTTTTTCTATCACTTCATAAAATATGATGGTTCACTTAACTGTTAGCTGTTGTCAATTGTATGCAAAGTTATTAAAAGTTGTACCTATAGTAACAACAAATTCATTAAAATAGCGGAGATCTTAAAAGAACAAAATTAAATAATAAAATGACTCTACTTTTCATTTCAATTGAATCATATTCACACCACCAACTTCAACATGAGAATTTTCTAAACTAAACCAATTATCCTCTAAGAGTCCTGCATCACTTTTTTAAATATAATTACTGCACACTTGTAGGTTGGTACACCATACAATAAGAACAAAGTTTTTTTTTTTTAGAAACAACATAACCCACCATGCATAAACCTCTAATGCTGCAGCTCCTAGTTTCGCTTGTAAATTTGTTTTCATATACTTCTACTTATAAAGTTTTTTCTTTTATGTGTCATTTTTACAATTACAAAAAAAACATGAAAATGAGGAAAATGTCTGAATAACCCCAGAACATCCCCTGAAAAGAATGTGCCCTCTTAATTTAATGGAATTTCACTTTCCCTCTGCAAAGGCCCTTTACAACGAAATACGTACGTTATTCTCTCTCATAGACTATGCGCAGTTATGTTTTCGTTATTCATATCCATTTGACAGGACGACGTCTGCTAGACTGCAACCTGTCAAAAAAGTAGAAAAAAGAAGAACACGGCAACAAGAGTAGAAAATTCCATGTTCCTTTTGGAGGAAAAAAACTTTTTCAGTGCAAACGGGAGTTGTTTTCCCTTCGAATGGGTTTACTTTTTCTTTCTTAAAAAAACAGCATTTTCTTGGAGGAAAATTGTTGATAAGTTTTGTTAAGCAAGTTCAAATTAAAGTTCCACATTAAAAAGCATTACACTAACTTTAACCTACATACATATCTTAAAATGTTTTGTGAAGATTTTCTTAAACACAGTTCATAGTGCACAAGTAAAAATGAAGATGAAAAAATAGACGAAAAATAGTATCCTCTTTCTTCAGAAAGTTTCATTAAAAATAAACACAAGGAACAAAATTCTCCCTGCCTAAATAGAAAGAGGTCGCGGTTTATAAAAGTATGTAACCTCAAAACGTAATGTATATTTTTATACAAAATAATTAATTTTGTAGACAAAATGAGAAGCAAACTGAACAAGTCCACTACTTTCGCACCTAAAAAGGGTTAGCTTTTGGAGGATATAAATTGTAAAAAGGTACTACGCCTATTAATGGTACCCCGAAGCCTCAAGCTAGAACATATATTTCCATTGGACTATCCATGTACAGAAAAAGAGCGTGAAGGTTTTTCTTTTTTTAAGTGGTTAGACGAAAGCTTCGATATCGATAAATGTTTGGATGATATCGTACATTACAATGGGATTATTGGCATCGTTTCTTAGCTATTAGAGTTTTTTGGCTGAAGCATTTTTGTTTGCCCATGGCAATGTCCTTCACGTTTTGGCTAACATTTACATTGAACATAGTCTGCGTCATTCATATAACTTTTCTGAATTTTTTCTGCTCAGTCCTTGAAAAATGTGAAACCATTATCGACACCGAGATACAATTGGGATTTGCAATTATTAGATCTTAATAAATGCTCTGCAACACTGCAAGTGATTTACGATAACCAAGTTTATAAATCTTAATTGTAGGCGATCTTAAAAAAAACCCCGTAGGCAAAATGTTTTCCATTAACTAGAGCCTTGTCAAAGTTTATGGCGACAGGCTACCGGAGAATAGCCTCAGGCATACATACATTTAGGATTTTTCGCCAATTTTCCAAACAAATTGTAGGCTATGATTTTGATTTTTCGATTTTTGTAAGCAAGATTGGAGACTGAATTGACCCTAAAAATAATTGTTTTCGTTATATTGTTTTTAATATGCTTATTTTAAGGAAAAGAAAAAAGGTTCATAAACCCCATTTAAATGATGCTCGTATCTTTGTCGGACACGCATAAGCTCATTCGCCTTTTAGAAATGAATAAAACTAACTTAAAAAAATGGTAATAGTAAATTTAAGTAACTACCTAATATTTTTTTTAAATCCAACCCCTAAAGATTAAGCAAATGTTTGCTTTGTGTACAGAAGTCGAATAAATTTCCAGTTTAAAAACCAATACATATTGATGTATTTTAGTATGATTAAATGCCAAACTAGCTGGCCCACTCGGCGTGGCTCGGGTATACGTTTACCACTTATTTCCTGTAGGTATACAATAGCGCCTCATATCCGGTCCTACCGTAATAAAACACACCAACATACACACTTGCCATTTTTAATTGAATTCTTCATATTTTTGTGGATATTTTTACGTTGACCTCTAAGTTAATTTTTCGTTGTGGATTACGAGACCACTGTATCCGCTGTTTACTAGCCTTCATGTATTTCAGATTTCGTTACATGGAAATGTCTGTCAAGCGTTTGTCCGATTTTAATTCTTTTTCTTTTGATATAAAAAGGGAATGAGGAATAATCTTTTAAACGAATCTAACACTATGAAATGTAACAATCCTAACAAAAAATAAAAAAATTTCCGATTGGAAATTAATTCCCAAACTTCCTTGAACGATTCAAAACAATTAACCTAGGTACCTATACCCATTTGGTTTCACAAATGCGTTCTGAGATTTTGTATTTAAAATCCTAAATTATTTTTTTGTTCCGCTTATAAATATACATAAGACAACTTAAAAAAACATTTCTTCAATGCTAACTTTTATTTTGCAAAGAATAAAAAATAAACTAAATTGTTCAAAATTTACTGCCATGATACCAAAATCAGCAAATCAATTTGACCAAAGTCCCTCCTACTCAAACTCATACAAGTGTCCAAAAAAGGTCATCGACTTAAGCCAAAGCTAAGAAAACGCCACTGCCTCCAACCATATCAACTCAAAGATTTGAATGTGAGTTTCTTTTTTTTTCTATCTTAAAAAAAACAACAATATTAAATTGCTTGGGCGTACAAATTACCAGCACTGGATTTATGTAGATGAATTCAAAAAACAAGAGAAAATCAACAACCAAACCAAAAATAACTAGTTTCCTCGATACAGATACGCATCTAATCTAAACGCCAATCAATAGTTTCAGTTCTCAACATACACGCCCAATGTCTGGTGGCCATGACGCTTGCAGCCTTCATTGCAAAGCTTATAGCTACACAATGTATGTATAACCATAACCAACTATTATCATCCCCTATGCAGCGGGTGCAGTGGGTATGCTTTTTACTTTCCCTCCATACGTATTATTGATTAAAAAACCCGACAGACAGAAACAAAGTTATTCATTATCCTTAAAATGCTTCAGTTTTCCTTCTTCTTTTGTAGGCGACTATAACGGTGATTCGCTCCCTCTGCCCCTTGAACCTTGATGGACCAAATGAGTCATGGATTTTCAGTGAAACATTAATAATCACGACATTCACTAAAAAAATATCGATTTTCTACCCGCTCGACAAAAGCTTATTTCTTTTTTTTGTAGTTGTTTTTGTTAAAATGGAAAAGAGCCACACGCACGGTTTGTCAGAATACATTTATAGTCTCTCCATGTTGGGGGTTCCATATCTGTCAGCAATGCATTTCCGCCCGTTTTAGAAGTAAGTTAATCTGACCATCAAACGCAAATTCTTGACCTATGAGCCTGTAGCTGGACGTGCGTTGAAAAGTTTCGATTCCGATCCGATTGGTTTTATTAATAGCTTAATTCGCGTGCTATATTCGAAAAAAAACAATCATGTCAGAATGCAGACTTTAATAACATATTAAATTCCGAAAAATGTCGTAGAGTCACGCGTTTGTTTCTTTTTCTTTAATTTTTTTTGAGGTGATTCATTTTGGGAGGTTCGCGGTAATAGCGTCATTATTTAATTTGACTTGCTAAATGAGCAGCTTAAGTATTTATAAACTTTTTTTTAATAATTATCCCAAAGATTCAGAGAAGAAAGCATATTGTAAGACGGAAAAAAATGTCAATGAAAATGATAGAGAAGGTAGTTTCAGAATTGATTTGAATATTTTGTTCAAGGGAACAAATGGCAAATGGAAGTCAGCTTTAAGCACACTTTATGAATAGTTCTATTGGTTTTGAATAATGTGGCTAAAGCTAAATCATGATGGTGATTTGTTTTGTCGAAGAAATCGTTAATCGCGTAAAAATTGGTCATTATTATTTCATCTTACCTTGATTTTAGATATATTATCACACTTTTACATTAACAAGGCTCATACTTTACAATTTCCTTACTTTTTTTGGAGATCTGCTGTATCGCACATACTTGCTCTTACATATGCATTGAAAAGAAACTGGTACCGTATTAGTCGAAAAAAGACTGAATACATAAGCTATCCGTTTTCTGACCCACTCAGGCTTATTCCAGATATTTATTTGAACGGAACGGTGCTTCCCAAATGCGAAAAGTTTAAATATCTGGGATCTATGATTAATAATGAATAAACTTTTGATGGCGACATCAATCATCGCGTAAATTTAGGGTGGATGAAGTGGCGGAAAACTATCCTATCTTCTGCGAATTGTGATCCCAGTCGAAATCAGAAAGTCATCGGCAATGTAATGTTATGTAATGAAGACTGGACGATAGCCGCAACAGAACTTTCTGTTCCAGTAATAGGTTAGAATTACCCATGAGGATCTTACAACCTTCCAAGTCACCTGGTAAAGATAGTATTTTTACAGGCTTTTTAAATGAGGGGAAAAGTCGAACCAATACCCTTTCTTATTAGCATACTTTGAAAAAGTATTGCACTTCACTATATACCAAGTCTCTTGAGAAAAGCTAAGTTATTCTTTATCTCCGAAATTGGGAAAAAGAAACAACTTTTCCTTAGGCTTTTAGGACAATAATTTTAACTTACCAACCAGTCACTGAAGACGTTTAAAAAGGTAATTGATAGCTTTATCAAATCAGAAATTATAACTAATAAACTTTGCTTAAAATTATCGCCAGCATGCTTACAGAGCGAGTCAATATCTACAGAAACCGCTCTGTATTAACTCACAAACACCTTACCAATAGCCTTAACCTCCAAAAAAGGCCTTCATGTGACTTTCTACATATTGAGTGCACTTTTGACACCTTTAATCAAGGTATAAACAGGGATATTTTAGAGAAATGTATGTTTACCCTTTACTATAATCAAATGAATAAATAGTAGGCCCAAGAAATATACGGAAGCACTATGTGTCCAGAGTGTTGTTACAACAAGAGGTTGTTCTCAGAGAAGGGTTCTATCACTCTTACTGTGGAGTTTGGTAATAGATGAACCACTGGAAAGTCTAAGAAGAGGCTTCTACTATGCTCTATATGTCTATAAGCATACGGTCGGAGCAATGAGCGCTTGCCCTATAGCAGGAATAGAGGTAACTCTTAATTTTACCACATTTAAAGCCACCATAGAAAGTGCTGCTAAAGGAGCAGAGCCATCATGATATTTGCATGGGAGGAAACTGGGACGGGAAAAATCATTAGTCTTGAAGCAAAGATATTCGCAGTGGAGATCTTCAGAATCAAACTTTCTTGACATTCCAAGATATGGTATAATTAAAAAGTATGACTTCGAATAGAACTTTTGTATAGAGCCAAGAAAAATAGACTAAACAATTAACTACAAAAAAATGCTATCAACTGGTATACTTATCGACCTATATTCGTGAAATACAATTCTTAAAAAAAAAAACATCAACACTTTAAATTGTATTCCATTAGGTAATTTAATAAGATCAAGTACATTTATACATGTAATTTATTTTTTTCCTAAATTCGTTGCCTTAATTCATTTGTTCAATTTATGTACACATTCACACATATGTATCAGGCTTTCGTACAAGTGTGTGGATGCTTTCTAATTTTCACTTTAATATTCTTATTTTAGTTTGAATTAATATTATACAAAGCACCATAAGTGCAATTAATTGTGACTCCTTATAATGTACGTATACGTATATGTACGTATATAATAAAGCAAATATTTTTAAATCTCAAATAATAGTCAGTTGATAATAATATTGACTCAAAATATACAATAGAAAGCTAGCGCTAACTAACTAACTAACTAACTAACTAACTTAAGATTGGTTCACTTTCGACTACATACCGCACAAAGTTTCAAATCAAAACACGTTGCTTTCAATCTTGATCCACCATAATGACATATCTATATACATTGTTTATTATTTGTCCAAATCTGTGTGCCAAAAGATCTATGTTCATAAAATATGCCTTTTTGTTTTGTTTCGAACATATAAAATCTCCATATGTATATAAAAATTCATTTAAACATTCGTCACTTATCATCGCCACTCAACTTCAATGTCATTTGCAAATTATAGAGCCAAAGCCAGTTCCAAAACAAATTTAAAACTGTCAACCAAATTTACTTCCGAAAACGACTATACATACATACATACATGTTAAAATACAATCTAATATTGTCACCTATGTTGGTGCTCCACGATAGTATCTTTTTTTGGCATTGAAATTGAAAGCTCACGGCAATAGATAGCAAAAGCATTGCACTGAGAAGCAAACTAATTGAAATGTGTTAACATGTGCGCATGCGGTTTTGACAACAGTCGCACAGACAACAAAGCTAAATTAATACACCTCTTAACAACCCATTTTTTTGTTGTAAACCTTACTGATTTCTTGTGGTTGTAAGTGGGAATCCATTGTTGAAGGTAATTTGTTTAAATTTAAAGTGTTTAACTTACATAAGCCTCTTTCAATAAAAAAAGCCTTTAAGTTCATTCCGTTCGGTAACTGTTCGACTTGGCACAAAATCGACCATTTATTTCTGGCCTTTAGCGGAAAAGATTATTCTCGCACCTGCTTTTTTGTTTTATGGAATAATGATGTCGTTGTTTGGTCAGTCGACCTTGATTTGAAATCATCATTTATATGATAATGAGCTGGATATTATGTTTTATTTATTTTATTTTACCTTTGACAGACTAAGAAGAAGAAGGGCGCCATCAACGTCCCACATTTTGGATATCTCAAACTTTAAGTTCATGGGATAGCGCGATATTTCAAAAACAAAAAAAACTTTGTTTTATTTTTGGGATATGGGTATGGAATGCAATATATTACCACATACACCAACATATGTATACATTGTGCATTACGTGCGTCTTCAGACCAGCAGATTTCTAGAAGAAACAAATTCAGTTCGTAATATTAAAATGAATTATTTTCTATTCACCCCAGCGATGACGGCGTAAATTAATGAATCTATGATATCACTTCGATACCAGAGATATGGACTAAGGGTCCTCCAAAATTCAGGCTTCAATAAAACCAAAAATTCAGCATAATATATATGTATGGTATGTATTTACATAACGGGTCCGCCAAATATTTTTTTTTTTTTTGAAAATGCTTTATCAACATCGAGTGTAGCTTCGGCTGTGTGGCACATAGCGCCGTCCTGTTGAAACCAAATGTTGCCAATATACTCCTCTTCAATTTTTGTGAACAAAAATTCGTTCAACATGGTCCGATAACGATCGCCATTGACTGTAACGGCTACTCCTTGCTCATTTTCGAAAAATGGCCCAATTATGCCTCTGGACCAAAATCGGCACCAAACAGTGACTCGTTTTGGGTGTATCGGCTTTTCAATGTATGCGTGCGGGTTTTCTGTGCCCCAAATGCGACAATTTTGCTTGTTTACATACCCGCCATGAAAATGAGCTTCATCTGAAAAGATGATTTTTTTTGGCAAAATCGGCATCCTCTCTAAGTCGATCACAGGCAATGTTTCCCAGCGTTGTTCAAGCGTATACACAACCATATTCGTTCAGCGGAAAGATAAAACTAATTATCTGTCAAATCAGACATGAGCTAAGTGTTACCATTTACGAAATAAGCACTAGTTAAAAAAAAAGTTAGATGGCGGACCCTTTATATAAAGTATTTGAGATAAAGGCATTTTCTTTTACTATCCGAATTATTAGCTTTCTTCATTTGTACCGAAATATGTAGTCAGACAAAATCACCTTAGACAAGGCGCGCACTTATGTAAGGGATGATGAAATGGAGTGGTATTGGATTGGCGAGGGGTAGTGAAGTATTAAATGAAGGAACAAGGAACTACGTATGGTGCCACTTATTCATTAACATTAACAATGTCGTCCTTTTAGTATTACTACCTGCTAACCTTCTTAAATATTTTCACAAAAAACCAAAAAAAAAGGGGTGGATCTGGGCCTCAACCAACAAGTTTCTCTAGCCAGCTCGGTCCCTAGTTAGCTGCCTCCGGTTTCGCATGTTGGGTCGGTTGAGGTCCTCTTCCACTTGTGTGCGCCACCTGAGTTTCGGTCTTCCTCTAACGCGCCGTCCGTCTGGGGTGGAATCGAAGATATTCCGGGACGGAGCATTGATGTCCATCCGCTCTATATGACCCAGCCATTTGATACGTTGAATTTGTACTCTTTTGGCTAGGTCCTTGTCGCTGTAAAGTACAGTTCTTCATTGTATCTTCTTCTCCACTCTCCGTTAGTGGATACGGGACCAAAAATCACCCGGAGAATCTTTCTCTCGAAATAGCCTTAAGCGTCCTCATCTGCTTTTGACAACGTCCATGCGTCTGAACTATTGAGCAGGACTGGGATGATGAGGGTTTTATAAAGAGACAATTTACTTGTCCGAGAGAAGGCTTTGCACTCAATTGCCTTCTTAGCCCAAAGAAGCAGCGATTGGCAAGAGTTATTCTTCGTTTGATTTCAATGCTGGTGTTGTCTGTATTTACAGTGGAGCCCAGGTAGACATAGTCCTTAATTACCCTAACTATAACTTTCTATCGTGATGTTTTGTCCAAGACGTCGATGTTGGGTGTCTTTTTTTAATGAGACACCCAACATCGGTGTTGGCGTGAAAATTCTGCACTATTCTTTCAAGTATGATATTAAATAAAAGGCACGACTGGGTCGCACGTACTTGCTCTTATGTGCTAATCCTTTTTAAGTGCAGGCGTCTTTTTGACAAAGATTTTATTTTAATATTTTTTGTATGACGTGCAACTTCCTTAGAATCGTTTTGGGGTGAAGCTCGAACGAACATGCGTCACGACAAAGGGATAAACACATAAATATATAGGATTGTTAGCTTTTGCAGTTTTTTAGTGTAGTATCTTTCCACTTGCTGCTTACTGTTTATAATATAATTTGCTAATAGAAAGATACAAAGGACTTTTTTCAGTTAAATTTTCATTTTGGTATGGAACAATTTGAACAACTGGCATAAAGATTCGTCGGAATCAGCAGTATGGCAATAATGCTAGGTAAAGGGACCTTTATACGTCCCAATATAGGACCAATGGAATTTATAAAGGATTTAGGTACCTATAATAAGGTTGGAAGGAAGGTAGGTACTAAAATTAAGATACGTGTTCCAACTACTGTTAAGCCAGTAGGTATAGAGACAATATTAAAAGTTAACACAGTGGTTTTGTTTATTTATAGGAAGGTGTAAACTTTTGTTTTCTCGATTGAAATTTTTGCATTCAGTAGTAATCGAATAGTTTTTTTATTTGTTAGTTGTTTTTGTGTGTTTATCAAAGGCTTCCTTATTTATTCTGTGCTTTTATGATGATGAAAAATACTTTAAAATACGTAAGTATGTATGTAATGTAGGTTGTCACTTTCTTTTATTTGACTAATGGCTTGGCTAGGGCTTAGCCGAGCAATATGAAATAAAATGTAAAGTTTTTTGGAAAAAATGTTGTAAGCCATCTTATTTCTTTTGCTGTTTTCTATTTTATGAATTTTTCATTTCAAAATCGTTCGACCAGTTTTTTCAAAAAAATGTTTTTTTTTGAAAAAGTTTTCGAAAACATATTTTAAAATTTTTTTTAGTATGTTAATTTTAAGAAATCTATAGTTTATACTAGAAGAAAAATTTAAAAAAAAAATCTATAGATCCGTTTTCAAAATATTCAAAAAACAAAATATTTTTTTAAAAAAATGATTAAAATTTAAAAAAAAATGTTTTTGAAAATTTTGATAAGCAATATTATTTAAATCATAAAACACTACATATTTTGAAAATTTCATCAAAATCCGTCAATTAGTTAACGAGAAAGTCTGATTTTAAAAAACCGGTCATATGGGAGGTACCGTTATAAAACTTTTTCTGAAAAATCCATTAAAATTAAAAGATAGATTTTGCACAGAAAACATCATTCTGAAAGTTTAATCAAAATCGTAGGAGCCGTTTTCGAGAAAAATAAGTTTTTTAATAAAAGTTATATGGCAGGTACCGTTAGTTTTGGAGCTAGAATGCCAATTCCAAAAACTATCGGATAGAGCACTCTAAAAATACTATATACCAAGTTTGAATCAAATCGGCCCAACCGTTTAGGCTGTAGATATCGATACGGACAGACAGACAGACAGACAGACAGACAGACAGACAGACAGACAGACAGACGGACGGACGGAATTTCCGGACCCACTTTTTTTGACTTCTCTATCATCGTAATATCATGTTTGATTGTTAGAATTTTTTTTTTTTTACGAATGCATAACTTGCCTTATAGTCCCTATAATCGCAAGTAAAAAGTCGCATAACAGCGCATCGCTTTGCCTAAATCCTTTTTTGATTTCAAAAGTGTCGGTGAGGTCTTTACCGTCCTTGAAGGAAGAGCGTGCGTTTTCCATAGTCATTTAACACAGGCGGACGAGTTTGGCAGGGATGTTAAGACTGCACATTGCTCTATAAAACTCGTTTCTATACATGCTGTCATACGAGGATTTGAAATCGATGCAAAGGTGGTGGGTATTGATTTGAGGTTCTTGGGTTTCTTCCAAGATCTGTCGTAATGTGAATATTTGGTCGATAGTGGAGTTTCCTGGTCTCAAACTGCACTTATATGGACCTATCAGGTTGTTGACACAATACAGCAGAAAAGATCTTATAGGCGATGCTGAGGAGACTGATACCCCTATTGTTGGTGCAGTTTCGAGAGTCTCCTTTTTTAAGGATCGGGAAAATTATGCTGAGATTCCATTCATCGGACATCCTTTATAAGTTTGTGCATCGTGATAACCAAGTCATCGCCTACGGCTTTGAAGAGTTCAGCAGCTAGGCAATTAGCTCCGGCGGTTTTGTTGCTCTTAAGCTTAGATATAGCTAGCTTTAACTCAACCAGATGTGGTGGGAATTGTTGGTCTTCTTCGCCGAGATAAATATTCTCAGCATCGACTCTTAAGGAATACCGAATACGGGTATTTTGTTATGACAAATCGAAGTTGAAAATTTTCAGATGATCACTGAAAATCAATGGGGTCATTCAACAACTGCTGTCAAAAGTGTTAAAGCTCGTTAAAGGTTATAAATGTTTCCTTGAGGTTTTTTTTTTGATCATATATATATGTATATATGTATATGCCTTGCCACGATTCATAGTTCTGTTCGTTGAATTCATTCAAATGTCATTGAAGAGGTTGTCATCAACAGGGGTCATTCAACAACTGCTGTCAAAAGTGTTAAAGCTCGTTAAAGATTATAAATGTTTCCTTGAGTTTTTTGATCATATATATATATATGTATATATATGTATATGCCTTGTCTTTATCTATTTTGAACATAGTTTGGCATTAACTTTTTTGTCGAAAAAGCGTGTATTTGGATTCTATAAAACTCTTCTTCGATTAGTAATTATACCTTTGGAACCACCCAATACAAGTTTTTTCGGACGGATTTAAGTCTGATAATCACAAAATTAAAGCTACTGTGACCCAAAGCTTTGTTTTGTCTCCGAGAATTTTTCTTATATTTATTAACAAAACAACTAAATCAATAAATTGTTTTGTTGACGAAAGCACTCCCAGCTTTTCATATTCATTTCTAGATTGATGGAACGGCAGCGTGTGAAACAGTGGTGGCTCAAATTATTATTATAGCCACATAAAAATAAACTATATTTTTTTCTTTCATGCGAAGTAAAACCAAGATTTAAAATGCAAAATATGAATTTATTTATGAATTTATATCATGATAAAACAAATTTCTTGAAATTAGTTTTCAAATTTAAATTTAAAGCCCGTACCTATGGTAGTGTGAGGTTCTTACTCAGTAAAAAAAACTTAATTTCTTCGTTGACAGTTTCCATACACAGGTCTCTGTGTAAATCACTGCTTGGAATGTACTGTAGAGCACCAACAACTGCTCTGAGCTGAGGGCCTTGTTTTGAAATGTTTGCAGTGTTTTGTTTGTATATGGCTTGGCTATGCACAACCCCAAAGTTGTGTTCCGTAAGTCCACACAGGCGTATGCACTTGCTTGTAGATAAGCAGTTTGTTATACATAAGTACTTAAGTTGGAGTATTTTCCAATGAGCCAGCCTAGTTCTCGTAGTTAAATAATTATAATAATAATAATAATAATATTTTTAACTAAGTGCCTGTGTCGAAATATCGAGTTCGTCTCGTTTCTTTTTAATGTGCGTCTTAATTAGCACAAGACTCATGCCTAGATACTTTGCTTCGTTAGCCTAAGGTATTTGAACCGAGTTAATAAAGATGGGTAGATTGTTAACATTCTTGTAAGTAAAGCTAACATGTGCTGATTTGTACTCGTTTTCTTCGCCAAGTTTGTTATTTTATCAAGAATTTTCCATAGCATTTCGGTTGCCCTTTCGATTGAGGTGGATGATGCAAGTATGGCCGTATAATCAGAAAATGTTCCTATTATTACGTCTTCTTCTTGAGGTATATCTCGAGTATAAAGAACGAATAACACTGGGCCCTTGTTCAAAACCAGAATTTATTTCTTTAAATCCTAAATATTCCGTACCTTGTTTCACTCGGAAGAGTCTATTTTCCAGATAGGATTCCAGAATATAATATATTTGCTTCGGAAAACCTGTCTTAATTTAAATTTTAAGCCGTCGCGTCGTGCCAAATTTAATGAGGCAACTTAGTTTCGAAATTCATTAGCAAGTGGCTCTAATAATATAAGCCACCATTGTAAGTTCATCAATTTCCAATCTTGACCACATTATCCAATGGGGAATAAAAAATCGCGCCGTATTTAATGTTTCAAAAACTTTATGTTGTATTTCGTCGTGTTAAGACAAAACGTACCTCCCCGGCCACTATTTATAAGTGGTACATGCTTTAAGCAAACCCAACACGTCTCAGCTCTTATTCGGGCAAGTGCTCCCATAACCACAACCCACTTGAGTTTCTTCGACAGAATTTAAAAAATAGCTTTAAAAAAGACGACCGTTCCATCTCTTGAGCACCCCCCGGCGCCATAATGTTTCTTGCCTTATTATTTTATCGCTTCTTTAATAACCAATGCTCCAGCCTCAATTTACATCCTTTTAGTTTTCCTAATGCTACCGCACTTTTTCTATCTTCGCTATAAGAGTAACCAAATCCCCTTTGGTGCTGCTTTATTATAAAAGAAAAATCTAAAAAAATGTACACCTAATTTTCTAAATACTTACTTCAGCTTTTCAATAACTTTAATGATTGCGGTAAGAAACACATTTTTTTCTTCGTCAGTCTTTTTTCCTTTTGAACTATCAATTGAACTAGTCTGTGTAAAACTAACTGTGCAGGCAAAAACTTTGTATATTTTAAACGTATACATTCTACCTAAAAGTTTATCATCCGTTTATGGTGAACTCTCCATGGCTATTGATTTTGTTATAGATTTGTCCTGCTCTGACAGCAATATTTAACTTTTGGGTGATTTTAATTTACCTAACATTGACTGGGTTCCATCTGAGGATGAATCCTACTTAGAAGCTTCTTTATCTTCATCACAAATATAACTTTCTTTTCTTGATAAAATTATTTCCACTGACTTACAGCAAACAAGCTGTATTAAAAATTTAAAAAATCGAACCCTCGATTTAATATTTTCCTCTGACCTGTACTAATACACTCGTTCTAGAGTCAAGATCTGGAATCACTAATATAGATAATTACCACCCACCTCTGGACATCTTTCTTGATTTGAGTGATCAAATTTTAGAAAACAGTAACCCTTTTGACTGCTCCTATACTTATGACTTCAGAAAAGCAAATTTCCATGTGTTGTCTGAAGATTTATTTAGTTCAGGAATTGAAAATATTTTATCTTGTTCCAATATTGACGAAGCAGTAACCAATTTTCATTCCACCCTTAGCAACTGCTTAAATAGAAATCTCTCTTTAAAAAAATCAAACAATTCAAGCCATAGTTATCCATGGTACACTAAAGAACTGCGCAGTCTTCGTAACAAAAGAAATAAAGCATGGAGGGTTTATTTAAAATCTCTTTCTCCAACACACTACTCTCGTTATCTCAAAACTTTTGACGAATTTAATATTCTTTCAAATACCTTATATACTAGCCACATAAATGATATGGGTATTTCCTTAAAAAAATACCCTAAACAATTTTGGAAGCTTGTTAATTTAAAGAAAAAATTAGATGGATTTCCGGCTATCTTCGCATATAATAACCTTCAGTTAGATAATCCCATCGATATTTCTAATGCCTTTGCAGCCAATTTTCACGATTCATTTGTGGAATCAATGGTTGTTGATGACATTTTTTTCCACAATCTACATACCTTTTCGCAAAACAAGCTGTTATCACATCCACGTAGAACAGAGTACAGTACTTGAACTTCTTTCTTCATTAAAAGATGATTGTTCAGCTGGCCCCGATGGCATTCCTCCAATAGTGTTAAAAAAGTGTAGAAATTCTTTAGTGCAGCCGCTCAGGTTCATTTTCGAGCTTTCACTTAAAACAGGAAAATTTCCAAGTATATGGAAAAAATCTTTTCTTACTTCTATATTCAAAAAAGGAGATAAGGCTGATATTACAAACTACAGGCCCATTTCTAAATTATCTTGCATACCAAAGCTCACTCTGGAGTACCTCAAGGAAGCCACCTTGGTCCATTATTATTCATTTTGGCTATAAATGATGTTAAAGTCAAGTGACATTCTCATATTTGCTGATGATATGAAGATTTTCAAGATAATAAAGTCTAGCGATGACCGTATTCTTCTGCAGGCAGATATTGATAACTTTAGTATTTGGTGCAGAAAAAGTGGTATTTCCCTTAACCCTGTAAAATGCCAGACGATTACCTTCTCTAGAAAACGTATCGTAAGTACATTCGATTATCATGTTTCGCAACACAAACTCTGCCGCGTCTTCAGTTTTAAGGAGTTGGGTGTCCATTTTAGCTCCAACTTAGAATTTACTCAACACGTTAACTTTATAGCGAATAAAGCTAGATCTATGCTTGGATTCATAAAACGCTGGGCAAAGGAATTTAATGATCCATATGTGACTCTTTCCTTGTACAATTGCTACGTACGCCCTCACCTTGAATATGCTTCACTCCTTATTACAAAATTCATAAGAACCGAATTGAAGCAATCCAACATAATTTTATTCGTTTTGCCCTGAAGGGGTTACCTTGGAATGATCCTTTTAATCTTCCACCTTATGAACATCGAATCCAGCTTCTTCAGATGCAAACCCTTCACCAAAGGCGTGTTAATAACGATTTAATATTTCTTCATCAACTTATAAAGGGCGAAATTGATGCTCCTTATTTATTAGCCTGTATTGGGTTAAATTACCGTGGAAGATCTTATCACCTGCGTGGATCGGAACTTCTGCATGTTGACTTTCATAGAACAAACTATGGCAAATATGAAGCTCTAAACCGTATGAGCAGACTTTTTAATCTTAACGCTTCGCAAATGGATTTTAACTTAAGTAAAGTGGGATTAAAATCCTTATTTCGAACCAGTGCTGCATTGTCGTGATTGTTTTGTTTTATGTTTTAATTATGTATATAATTCGCATGATTTATTTTATACTTTGTGCATGTGTTAGGCTAGCTGCGTTTTATTGTATTTTATTTTATTTTGTTTTGTTTAAGTTTTTACTAACGTCTAACACATG
Organism: Platycheirus rosarum; assembly: GCA_963971375.1. Lineage (NCBI taxonomy): Eukaryota > Metazoa > Arthropoda > Insecta > Diptera > Syrphidae > Platycheirus > Platycheirus rosarum. The sequence continues at coordinate 87,980,415 of OZ020508.1, read as the reverse complement.
CACTTATGATGAGCCTCTGATTGTAGAAATAAGCTTGCTTTAAGCTTACTACATCAAAGAATCAAAAAAATCAAAAAAAATAATGATAAGCTACACATATACCTACTGATATACTTTAAGAAAAAAAATGTCAAGAAGACATTCATGATGGAAAACAATTTTTAAATCAATCGACCTTGGTTTGTATCAAACAGTTATGTACATATGCTGAAACTCATATTTACTTCTATTTATAAGTTAACAAAGTGGGATTTTCCAAAATAAACAAGAAGATTTCAAGCATCAGCTTCAGCACAAGGTCACTGAATCACCGAATGGTTATTTTTATGAATGATCTGCAGATGACCTTTCTTCTCCTACAATGTTTTTCATATGTTCAACAGCCCTTCACAAATTCCCATCGGTTAAACAATATACCCAAAAGTCAGACCCTTTTACACACCAAAAAGCAACAGGTATACGTAAGAAAAAAAAATTAAGAGAACATTAATATCAACAGTACCAAAATAACAAATCTAGGCTCTTCGCCAGTCGAAATTCGATACGGATTTTGACGTAAAGGCATGTCTAACTAAAGAGTCGATTAACAACGGTTCAATCAGAGGTTTTATATATACACGTCCAGTCTTTTAAACTCTATTCCTCTTTATCGGATTAAGGTGGTAATTGATTCGTGTAAATCATTGACGGGTTGATTGCGTAGCATATATACCTAAAGCAAACGGAACCACCAAGGATGATAGCGCCAGCTAATAAATCAATCGATCCAATAGATAGACAGAAAATCCAAGCGGCATATCAAATTACAAATTCCTACACTTGTTGCACGGCACAAAAAGAACAAATATGTGTCTCTAACCTATTTCCAATTCCAAGAGTTCGGGACTGCATGTGGGCTACCATAACCAGCCCACAGATTGAACATCAAGAACATCTCCAAACAAAATGATGATATCCGGCATTTAATTTGCGCCAATCATTTAAGCTTTATTCACTTAGGCCGCGCGTATTCTTAAAGAGGCGAAGCGGTAGTTGCAAACCAAAGAAATCAAAAACTCAGCTGACCAAAGCATCACATCCACAAAAAAACTCCTGCTTTCATGTTGTCATCGTCTTGCTATAACGCGCAGCTATAAGAAGTAACATCGTCATCACCATCAGTCATTGATTCATTCATTCACTCATTCATGCAATTCATTCACCAGCGCTTGGACTGGCAACGTTGGCGTTATATCTTACTCTATGTTTGTCCCGTGGGGAGCTGGCGCAGCTCTGTTGGAGCGTCTGCATCCGCGTTAACGTCTGTGTCTGTCTGGAATTCTGGTTTGTGTCTACCACATGTGGTTGAGCGTCCGTCTATCGTTTCTTCTGGCGGTTTTGTGCGAATGACCAATGCGTAATTATACTCCTTAGCAAACGTAGTTTTTATATATGTATACATATAGGTACATATAATATTAATGAATTGGTTTCTTCCTAGAGTAAGGGTAAGAACTGGGATTGGGATTTTAAAAATAATAGTTCACGAATTGATGAAAGATACATATTTTGCTGGATTTTAGGAAAAAAATTGATATCCGTAGTTTTTAATTTGATAGCCCATTCCAATTCCATCAACAATGGAAAAGGCTGGCGGAGCGGTCAATGAACCATGTATCTCGTATCTCCGCCGAAACGCGATGGAGTCCAATGTCTTATTTTTATTTGTTCATGTATGAAATGGCGCCCAACAACCAACCGATACCTAAACGCCTGCCAAGAGAATGATGAATTACTGGCCCCTCTCTTGCGTTCTATCATGTTTTAAAAACAGTACTTTTCCATTGTGCTGGCAGCCCTTGACATTTGTTACCTTCACTGAAATGCATAGACTTGGGCATTCCAATGTGATGGACGAGACATTTTCGGAACTCACAAGCATTGGTGTTTTGTGAGTTTTTTGAAATGGCGACAAATATTTCAATGTCTTCTCCACAATTCTACTGCAAACAACATGAAGAGAAATTAAAGTTAACTCTAACGCATGACAGCACAGCTAAATATCCGAGTGAAATGACGCCAAGGAAATTTAAATTAAAAGAAACTTAAGGGAAGCAAATAAAAAAGACTTATTATACTAAAGGAAAACGCATTAATCGAATGTCGTTGCATTTGTTTTCTTTTTTTAAACTTACAATACGATTTTCCTTTTTTCGCAGGTATGAACGGTACGTTTACTGTCTAGATTTAGCGAACTATATAGCTGGATTAATTACTTTGCGGCGTGACAATGACACGAGATAGAGTGATTTAAAGGCAAAAAGAGCTGTGATTAACGGCGCTCACGCATTTTTTTAATGGACTCATGCGTTTGCAATTTAATGTAAAAGGTTGCTGGACAATCACTTTCAACTTTTCAAGTTCACTTTGGCTGTTTGTTTTTCTAAAAAAAAGTTCACCATGAAATGAGATCAAATCAGAAAACTTTCAGTTTTTTGAAGCTAGGCAATACAAATCCCTTTTTGCATGTTATGTATATGTAACTACTTACAAACCATTTTGGTAACAGAAAGAAAATTATTTGGAAACAACTTTGAAAATAAACAGAAGAGGACCTAATGGCTTCCCTGATGTAATGCAGAGTTGGTTCCCATTATCGAACAACAAATGTCTTAAAGACAGAATATGAAAACTTAAGAATAAGGTCGAAACAAAGTGTAGCTTTTTAAAAGTGAAAACTATACGAAATTGATAATCTCGAAAAAATCAAAACGGATGCCTTAGACAAGACTATTTTAAAAATTCATGAGTACCAGACCAGTATCAGGCCCAAGTGCTTTCGTCTGTAACAGTACGAAGTAAAAAGTTTGGAACGGTCAAATTGGTTGATCGGAGCGGATTGAAGGGTGGCGTGTCAGAAACTATATTTTTTCATTTAAACGTTAAGACGCCTATATCTCGTTACGTAGAGGTCCTAGGTAAATATGTTTTACATTGTCAGATAGGTTTAGAATCCAGCTACTCGATCCATACACCAGAATTCTCTTGAACAAATAACTGCTCCTCCAGGAGCGGATTGAAGGGTGGCGTGTCAGAAACTAAGTTTGTTCGCTTAAACCGTAAGACGCCTATATCTGGTTATGTAGAAGTCCTAGGTGAATATGTCTTACAATATCCGATAGGTATTGAGCCCAGCAACACGACATTTTTTTGAAAAAACAACTGCGTTTCCAGGAGTGGATTGAAGGGTGGCGTGTCAGAAACTAATTTTTTTCACTCAAACCTTCAGACCTCTATATCTTGTTATGTAGAGAACATAGATGAATATGTTTTCCTTTGTCAGATAGGTATTGAGTCCAGCTACGTATACCTAAAATCTCTTGAAAAAATAACTGCGCCTCGAAGAGCGGATTGAAGTGAAGCGCGTCGGAAACTAATTTTTTTCACTCACACCTTTAGATGCCTATATCTCGTTGTGTAGAAATCTTAGCTAAGTTTGTTTTACATAGCCAGATAGGTATTGAGTTCAACTACCCAGCCCATATACCACAAATTACTTTAAAGAATAACTACGTCTCCAGGAGCGGATTGAATGGTCGCATGTCAGAAAATACATTTTTTCACTCAAGCTTATATCTCGTTACATAGAGGTACTAGCTGAGTTTATTTTGCATTTCCAGATAGGTATTGAGTCCAGCTACCTGCTCCATACACCAGAATTTTCTTGAAGAATTAACTGCGCCTTTAGGAGCGGATTGAAAGGTCGCGGGTCAGAAAATACATTCTGCACTCAAACTTTCCGCGCCCTTATCTCGTTATTTAAGGTCCTAGGTGAGTGGTTCTTGCACTGTTAAATTGATATTGATTTTAGCTACCGGTACATCAGTTTTCTATACACCAGAAAAATAAGCGAGAAAAATTATTATTGCACCGCCAGGAGTGAAATGAGTGGAAGGTTCTTCATTCGCCCCGACTCGCTCCTCAGCCGTTGGTGTTATCAGCACCGGAGTTACACCTAAAGGCGTTCTTCCATCTGGCTTCCATTTTTAACTACGCGGAATTCAAATCGATGCAATTAAATACAGTACAATTTTTACTCAGAGCATTTTTGAAATTATTGGTAAGTTTAGAACATGCAATAATAATGTGGTCTGCATTGGTAGCATGGCTACCATATTTTAGTTCAGATTAAAAACTACTGAAAATTGTGGAATAATGACTCGATCAAGGATACCTTGTAAATATATCCATTATTTTTAACTTTGAATAACATATGGTTTGCAAGTTTAAGGAATTCATGCGATTCACCTGATAAAGATTATGATACATATCATGAGAGACAAACAGTTTTATTACCTGGGACTAAAAAAATCGGAAGTTATTTCGTCTGCCTTACAACCTGCCTATGACCCTGACTTTTGACGTTTTTGGAGTCGTTCTGAACATGTTCATGTAATTTTTAAAGCGCTCCTCCTTAATTTTTTTTATCGCGCCTTATCCACATCCTATATAGAGACGCCCTAGCAGGAGGTGGCAGTGAAAAAAATAAAATTGCGAAATGCGTATGCCCAGTTTAACAAAGCTAGTTTAAAAACCAATTTCGAAAAATTAATTAATTTCTTAAAGAATTGACGAAAAACATTTTTTTTTGCTTACATAGTTCACAGTAACATTTTCTATGAATACTTCTTTAAAGAAAAAGATTACATTATCCAATTTATTTTTGAATTACCTATCAAAATATATAATATTTTTATAACAGCATGTCCAAAACTTCTGTTTCACACACCTTCCTACATGTATACCTAGGCAAAACCCTCATATCAATTGGTATTGCCAGTTATTACCTTAAATGGCCTTGACAATTACTTAATTTTCCGAAGTCAAATCAATGAACGAGTAGGAGGTGGACTAAGCTGGCCTTCTGATCTAGAGCTAGACAACGTCTGCATCCTATATAGGCCGCCCCATATGAAACCTTACCATAAACCGATATATCGACAGTGTACGTCGGTTTTAATTGTTTTGTGCGCGTTGTGTGAGCCGCTAGTGCACGTTGCGTTGGTTGGATGTAGCTCTGGCCGATCGATTTTATTTCCTCCTAGTCTATGCTTTAAACCACGACTCCAATGGTTGCACAAGAGATTCCCAAACAGGGCGACCTTTATCAGAAGTAAACAGTAATATATATACGTATGTACATATTTGCCACAAGAACTCTATTATTATTATTATTATTATTATTATTATTATTATAATTATTATTATTATTATTATTATTATTATTATTATTATTATTATTATTATTGATTCAGTTACATAATTGCTTCCATTTATTATGAGTTATGACACATCGTTGAATTGAGCGATAAGAATTATAAATTCTTCATTCTCCTAAAAAGTGAACAACGCAAACAAATAAAAAACTCTCGATTTTCTTTAACCCAGACCTTAAGAAAGCGACATGCGAAGAAGACTCATCATCGAATATTATTGAGACGGTTTGTTTTTGTTCAACGAGGAACAGGCCAGACGCACAAAGACGAAAAGCCACGCCGGCCGCACTATGGGGCAAATTATCTTTAAAAAATGGAAAATTTTACTTTTTAAGAAGAATAAGAAAAATTTTACAGTTTTGTATTGTAATCAATCACAAATCCTTCTTCTAATATTTTTACCAAAGGCTAGCAATAGGCATTCCGACAAAAAAACTGACATGACATCTCCATGAGCCGCCGCCAATGCTATAATATTATGTCGTCTGTAGCTTATAAACATATAAAATTTAAATTGCATAGCTCCCATACTTTAGATATTATTGATATCTAAAAACTCTAATTTCGTCACTGACTCACTGATGATCATCAAAATTCTTAGGCTACTTTCTAATATTCTATGTGTCGTATGGCCATATTTCGAAATATGGTCATATGACGCAATTTGAAAGTGTCATATGGCCATATTCAAAAATATGGCCATTTGTCGCTTTTCTAAAGGGTCATATGGCCATATTTAACTGCGACTTTTTGCCATTTGGTCTTATGACACTTTTTAAAAGCGTCAAAAAGCCATATGATCGAGTATGACGTACGTACGTGAGCCCCTGATTGGGCTCACTTTAGGATTTGGAGTAGGTGCGAGATTGGGTTTACGCAAAAGTTCTTTAAATCAAAAAGAAACGTTACACATACCCAACCGGTAACTACGACTTTTTGCCATATGCTCTCATGACACTTTTTAAAAACGTCAAAAAGCCATATGATCGAGTATGACGTACGTATGGGGGGGCATGCTGCCCCCAGCAACCCACTGCCTGGGCTCTCTATAGGATTTGGAGTAGGTGCGAGATTAAGTTTACGCAAAAGTTCTTTAAATCAAAAAGAAACGTTACACATACCCAACCTTGCACCTTCTCCAAATCTTAAAGTGAGCCCAAGCATAGTGGCTGCAGGGGGGCACCATGCCCCCCCCCATACCTTCTTCATACTAAGATTAACTAGGCGGGATATAAGTCCCACATCGTAAGACTGGGTAAGAAAATGCATTTGAAAGTGACATTAGGCCATAATGGCCATATGACACTTTGGCAAAGCGACAAATGGCCATATTTTTAAACATGACACATTTTGAAAGTGTCATATTGCCATATTTCAAAATATGGCCACGACGTATGGCCAAAAGTCACGGCACTGGATGGAAGTTTATATGAGACTTCCGCAAAAAAAAAACTCTACACGCCCTTAATCTACAAGGTTTTCTCAAAGTCAAAATATGTGGCCACATGGCAACATGACAACAGTTTACATGAAAATGTTTTATGTAGGACATTTTGTTCAGCTCGGAAAAATGCTCATTTATGACTACAGTATACACATTCGAGTTATTTATACGTTGAAATTAATTGATTCATTTGTTTTTTTTTATCAACTTAATATAAGTTTTTCTGCGCTTGATATTATTTTAAAACTTCTTTGACGAAACTGTCGAAAAAAGGACGAACCACTGTTAGTTGGTATCTTTTAGAAAAAAACATTTGTCTATGAAGAAAATGAGGTGTATTTATTTGAATGTTAACTTTGTCAAGACATTGCAATACTTTTTATATGTAAAACTAGTTTAAACAATGCAAATTTTAGTACATTATCTTGTGGTTTGAAATTGTACCTATATTTAAATTCTTTTGCCCCACTGTATATGGTTTTTTCTGCTGTACAGGAAGCAATACAATGTGTGCCTGCGTACGCGATCATAATTTAATTTTGTGCAAAGTTTTCCGCCAGAGAATGTGTGCGATCGTTCTGTACTGAAAAGGAAGCTTGCCGTCTTTGTATGCAACAAACTGATAATTTTAACAACTCATACACACTCTTTTTTGTTTTTTAAATGGAATGTTTTTTATTATTGCCTCCGAAAGAATTGTGCCCGTTGCCAATAAAATAATAAAAAGTAAAGCAAATCGTTTCGACAAAAACGTTTTAAAAAATGAGAAGTGAATCATTTTGAGCGTTTGTTTTGAGAAGAGAATTTGAAAATCATAAATTGGCCATGGCGTTGGGGAGGCTTATTTGGACCGCAATTCGGTAAATGTTTATTTGGGTTGACGAGAGAAATAAAGTCAAGATGGAAGGCTGGGTTTTTGTAAAGGCTACGATATATTATGAGTCGAAATTAGTTTATCATCAAAAGCGTAGGTTAATGTCACACTGATAATGGGCTGATATACATGTATCATATCGTATACATTAATCATATGCTATATTATAATTTAGTCAGAGAACAGTTTTATACTTTAGTCTTATCGCTTGATGTACGTTCAGCAAACGCTTTCTTACCTTCTAGAATTTGATTCGGTTAATACAACAAACAGAACACCTACATGTTTCACACCAAGTTTATGGTCCTGGCTTTTCAAAGCATGGTTTCTTCTTTGTTATATTTGATGTTAATAAACATAACATAACACATAAGTACAACAACGATTATAGACAATACTGCTCTTGAAAAACACATGTTTTCTATTTTTGCGACAAAATTCAGCTTAATACTAACAAAGATTAGCGAACGCGGGAGAGTACGATAACTTTGGCCACACAAATTCTTGTAGAGGGACTAAAGAAAAACATTTTTTTACTATGGCAAGAGGTCTATCAACCCTCGTTCAGACAGGAGGGGTAATTATATATAAAACACTTCCATTGGAAAAAATATATTTGAAAACAACGGCAACACTTAAAATAATGTGCTATGCCTTTTTTTTTAAAGCAAAAGGTCTGTTCTTGTTTTTTAAAACTTTAAATATCTATAAAAACTTTTGAAAAAAAGCTTATTTCAAACTCAAAATTCCACAAAAAAAATTAAGAAAAATAGTTCATATTGACTTTTTTCAAAATAGAAATAATGTGTACGAAATTTGCTTTCAATATTTGTTACTCGTATTAATTTTTAATTGAACACTGAAAAAGAGATGCTATTATGTATTCTAGTTTTCGAGAAAATTGAAATTTACCAAACCCACTTTTTTTTTATAAATTTGTTGGTATTTACGTGGTCTTTCTCTTTACACATTTCGGGCGCACCAAAATGATAACGGATTCTTCTAGAGAGACTAAAAACTAGTATTTTTAGTATGAGGGAGGGGCCTCTAACTCTCTTTTAGGCGGGAGGTTTTAATTTTCTTTAAATGACTTAAAATTTTTTAATTTATTATTTAATAACAACGGCAACACTCACAATTTAAAGTTATACTTTTTCTAAGAGGTAGAAATTCGCACTTATGTAATTCTTGTTTTTAAATCACATTAATCTGGTCAATAGTTTTTTGAAAAAATTAACTTAAAATTAAAAAAAAAAAACAAAAAAAATATATATTCTCCTAAGCATATATGTATTTATATATACAAAGTTTCTTTGAATTCAAAGAATCTTTACAAAACCCAACCTCGCACCTACCCCAAATCTTATAGTGATGCCATGCAGGGGGGTTGCAGGGGAGCCCTAAGAAGAGCTGAGAGTGTTGTCGTTGTCGGCGACCAAACAGAGCCCTTAGGCACACCAGCATTTAGTTTGTGTATATAAGACTTGAATGCGTTTATAGTTTTATCTATCAAATGCAATAATCTGACTTTTGCCAAAACGATGACGATGGATAGATTGGTTCCACTTTTTGTTGAGCTATATTTACTATTTGTGAACCAATCACTGCAAAAGCATTTCTATGACCTTGAAAAGAAGTATGTAAGCAATCGATCAATATAATTTTTTGGGGACGGGTTGCAAAAATGCTGTTTTCCATGAACTCGGAAACTTCTTTCAAAATTCGATACTGTAACTAAGTTATTTGTAGTGCGAAGGGTCGGGGTTCGACTCCCCTTCAGAACCCCATAGTTTTCCGGGTTACTGCCTCTTATGAGGAACTGACAAAACTTCCAAGAGTAAAATTTGTCGCTCATGAAGCCGTTGAGTCTCGGTGGTAAATTGTAGGTCCCTTTCGTTCAAATGTTGCAATACACAACATTGGTTGAGAGAGCCCACTAGACTTGGGCTCCTTAAGAAGCTGTGGCACCAATAAATGAAAACAAAATTCAATACATTTGTAAATGATAAGTTCCTCAAAGCGTTGTTTAATCCCTGCCCATAAAGCGTATTTCTCATTTCAAGCCAACATTACCGGCTGGAATACACATGTATATAGAAATATGTACAATGTACATAATGAACATATAAGAAAGTTGTTTCGAAAACTACAGCCACAGTATCGACACAATTTTTTATCTAATTTGTACCCAATACAATTAGATATGTACAATACATACATGTTTTTAGTTTTTAAATATTAATTGAAATCCATCTATTATTCAGATTCTAGTTGAGATATCTACCAAGTTTGTATTATATGTATATTTGTTGTTCAATAAAATTCTGACTGCATGTTGTGCGATACGATATTGCTTCTAATTAACAGACAATTCTAATGGCATGTAAGCTGTTTTTGCGACATAAAAGATCTGTTGGTGAGACGCAGTTTCCAAACAATCTACATATATGTGCATACAAAAGTGCGGCCGCCTTTTCTAAGCCCACTGTTGTCATAAACAGAAATGCTTTTGGAATTTACTATTATTTGCTTGAAGGGTGCGGGAAGGGAATATTTAATTATTTAAACGTTGCCGGTGAGGAATTTAAAATACCTTATTTTTTCTAAGCACATTTTGCAAATTAAGTAGAAGTAGAAAACTGTTTAAAATGATTATTACTTAAGGTCTGTTTATAATATAAATATAGCATGGCCAAACATTTAAGAAATGTTTTTTTTATATTGTTTAAAAGAATTTCACATTGAAAACGCAAAAAAATTCAAAAACAGAGTTAAAGCATTTTTAAGAAAAAAAAATATTAGTGAGATAACTTTGTTACCAATTAATTATTGAAGTTAATGTTTTTGCATGAGCGGAAATATTTGTTTGACAAATTGGTATTTTTCAGTTATTTGGAAATAAGTATAAAATAAGAATGTACAGTAAATCGTCCTAATTTGTTCTTTTTCTACTTAATTTAGTTATTTATTTGTTCTAACAATGAAATGTTATCGTTTAAATCGATTACTTTAAAGGGGACACATAATGAATAGTTTATTTTTGTTAATCCAAAGTTAATAGACAAACAGAACTTCGAAACAAATCCGTTTGCCTTTTTGAAGCTTGGTATAGGAGATTGTCACCTCTGTCACATAAACCATTATCTGACAATAAGCTGCAAGGAGACGACAATTGCCAAATATCTTACAATACAAAATTATTAGTCATACGGTTGGTAGATTTTTGGTCAAGAACATCTTCAGATGGTCATTTTACAATGGCAATAATGATTCTGCCAATAAGTTCAGACGTTTGTTAGACATTTTAGACAATAAAATATTTTTTTCAATTTGACAATTGTCTATGTACCTCTATATCAATTAGCTCGAAATTTGACGAATACATATGTACATACATTTATGCCTAATTTGCAATTTTTAGTTAAACAATTAGGTTATAAAACACACTAACAGGTATAATTAACTGTAGAGCAATTTATTGTGTTATAAAAACTCAGAAATGCACTTTTACTAAATTGGGATTATTTACTGTCTTAGCCAAGAATATGCTTATGTTTTGTGTATACTTTGATGAATCCATACGTCAGAACCCGACCAGTCGATTATTAGATGTGAGGTTGTTCTCACCATTTCGAATCTTATTTATGTCATCCGTTTTCTACCATTAGTTGAATCATTTTGACACTTTAAAGAACATTTGTTAATACTTTTACTTTTATTGCAAAGTTTAACCAACCCATGCATGTAGATGCGAAGCACCCATTTTAGTTTTTTACTATAAAACGCATTCGTTTTAGCACCAAAGGAAAATTCATCATCATCTTTCTTACTGCCGATGGATCGTGCACCTCGCCAGGTTGCTGTCTCTGCCTGCAATTCCTTTATTTGTTTGCTTTAGCAGTGGAATGCCTTCAACTTCTTAGTCATCAGCTTCCTTTATTCTTTCCGGAATTGAGCTCCACAACAACAGGAAATTGTAAATCGTTCTCGGTGTTTTTTTTTTGTTAATTTGTCCTAACGCTCGCTCCTTCATTCCATTTATTGTGAAACACATAAACAAGTATGCAGTAGAGTTAACCAGTAACCACGTGCCACATATACTTTTTTTTCTTTAATTCTTCATCACCATTGCTCGAGCTGAAAAGTCAAGCTAGCCAGATGCGGACCAGACCAGATCTACACTACACTCTACTTTCCTTCCACAGTGCCACTCCGTCCGAGTGGGATTGATTTGTTTTTTTTGTGTCTTTCTCTATCGCGCCAAACATTGTATAGGTAGGTAGATCTTAAGCGCGGCTCTCATACGTGACAGAATTTCTGCGTTCATTTATAAATCTCTGCTTTGACACTCAAATTAAAGGAATGATCCAGACTTCGATTTGGCTTGCCTCTGAAAAGTATATTACACTTAACCCCTTTGATCTGAGACTACTAGTGGCGCGATTGTGGATTTCATTCACAAGAAGGTTGTAGATAATTGTGCCTTGCAACTTCCGGCAGGAAGAATGAATGCAAGATAAGGACAATAAAGCATGTTGATTACTTTGTTGTGATAAGGAAAATTTAAATTGAATTTGTTTGTGGCCCAGGTTTGGTGACTTATACTATGATGCCTTAAGTAACAGTCTGCCAAACCGGAATTTACCGCCAAATACGATTGGCTATTAAAGATGCATTTTCCCTAATAAAGTTCACTACCCAAATTTTATTTCTTAAAAAAATGTGAAAAAGTGGGATTTTTTTTTCAAAATCGTAGGAAAGGTTTTTAAATAAAACGATTTTTATTTAGCAACGTTTTTTAAAAACTAAAAAAAAATATTAAAAATATAAAAACAAATTCGAAAATATTTTAATGGGAAATTACTAAGGCTATGTAGGTAGCTTGAATATAAATTTTGGTTGAAATCCATTCACCAGTTCTCAAGCAAGTTGAATAAAAAAACGGTTCTTTGGGAGCTACCATTTTTAGCCCACCATCTTGATTTTTGTTTCCCCAAAAATATAATGCTTACCTACAATAGTACACTGATTTTTTTCCAAAAAAAATTCTTGGAGCTGTTTTCGAGAAGAATAAACTTTTGCATACCTAACGGTTATATGACAGGTGCCGTTAATTTTTGAGGTAAAACAAAATTGAAAAAAATCCTCTGTAGAATCTCAAAATAACCTTATGTTCCAAATTTGAAGACGATTGACCCAACCGTGCAGGCTGTAGTCCAAAATACATACGAACATGCAGACAGAAAGCATTTTGCCATTAACTCAAATATGTTTCTCTCTCATCGTAATGTCATGTTCGATTGTTATCTCAATTTTTTTTCCACGAATGCATAATTTGTATTATAGTACCTACATATAATCGCAAGTAAAAATTGAAAAAAACTCCTCTGTAGAATGTCAAAATATCGTTAAGTTCAAAATTTGAAGAAGATTGGCCCAACCGTTAATGCTGTAGTCCAAAATACATCCGTACAAACAGACAGGCAGACAGCAAGACAGACGGGGAGAATTTTGCCAGTAACTAAAAAATATTTTTCTCTTTCATCGTAATGTCATGTTCGATTGTTATGTTACATTTTTTAATATGCACGAAGGCATAACTTCCATTATAGTACCTATAATCGCAAGTAAAAATTGAAGCCAATTTCCAAATATTGAATTTCAATGCAATTACATATCAACATATTTAGAATTAAAATAACCTATATTCAAAAACCATTTTTAATGCAAAATCACTGGACATATCTTAATATTTTTAAATAAAATTTTTGAGTGTAATCGGCAATAACGTTCTCGAGAAAGTCAAAAAGACAAAAACGTCCCGTCGTACTACTATCTTACATCCATCCTACCATCTTATGTTTGTTTACCAAAACAATATTACTCACAGCTACAACAGGGCGTCGTTTGCGAGAAAAACTAAATTTTAACTTAACTTTAAGACGTGTTTCTTAAAAGAATTTGGAGATCAAAAAGTAAGCGATTTATGTTCTGATATATTTCTGTTTCTACTTACACCAGTTCCTGTTAAAGCTTTTGCGTAGCACTTTTTAACATATTTTTTTTAAATATAAAATTAAAGAAAACTTTTATCTAATTTGTTTTCTGTTTTTTTTTTTTCCTTTCAGGTAAGTCCACTCTATTGGCTGAACTCCAAGTATTTTGTAAGTGATTTTTGTATTATTGTACCTTAATTGCAACCATTGCAGGATAGACAGGATTCTTCTTTGAGTAATATTTCAGGATAATGTCCTTCGAAATGAGGACAGTTACAATTTTTTTCTGCAAGTAATGTGCATTTGGCAAACATCCTAATAGAATGGAATACGTATAGAGATATCCTTCAATTCAGATTGAATTCTATTTTATGGCATATTTCGTGACGACATAAATAATTGTGTCATCCACGTCCAAGGACATTCACCTTAATAAAATGGCGCATTTAGTTAAACCTTTAAGCCGAGGCTTAATTTTTTTATGATTTTCACCTTTCAAGTGGAAAAATGTTTTTCACTAGTCGGATTTCCCTATACGCGGTGTCTGTGTAGCTATCAGTTTCAAGCGTGATTTACCTATTTGTTGTTTGGATTTGAACCACAATCATACAGTACAGAAGGGGGCGGTTTATGTAGGTAAGTTTAGGAGGAAGCGTTGGTATGTGTACGGGTATTAGATTGGTAGGCAAAGGAAGAGAATGTTTATGGATTACCAATGAACCACTGACACCTGACCTGGAAATAGACTTCCTTTGGTAAGGGAAAAATACGGTGAACCTACCTCTATTTCTATAAGTAGCCCTTTGACGAGTAAGTGGGGTTAAAACTGTAAGCTTTATATAAGGGTTAAAGATTCAAATAATGATACCAAATTACAAATTTTTCAAAGTTTTGAAGGCGTTTTTTATAAATCTGGCATTTGGGACAATTGATTATGGCCTATCTTTGTTCATCTACTAATTTTTTTTAATACAGAGTTTATATCAAGCCATTTAAAAACCTTGAAAAAAATTAACTACCTACGACGGGATCGCACATACTGGCTCTTATGTGCGGTCACAGCGTCGATTAAAATTTGAAAAATATTAAGGGAACCTCAAAGTTTTTATTCGAATTTTCAGACTTTTGACTGTTCGCAAAAAGTACGTAAAATAGTTTTCAGCGGAAAAATATAAACACCATTTTATTTTTCTTAAATGTGAAAAAGTGTGATTTTTTTTCTTAATCGTAGGAACAGTTTTTAAATAAAACGGTTTTTATTTAACAACTTTAAAAAAAAAAATAAAAACAAAATTATGGAAATTAAACACAAAAATAATTTTCATTTAAAAACAAAAAAAATATTAAAAATACAAAAAAAAAAAATATTTGAAAAGTTTTGATGTTAAATTACTTTGGTGACAATCATCTTCTTGAATATCAAATTTGATTGTAATCGGGTACCCAGTTCTCGAGAAAGTCGGTCCTATGGGGGGTACCGTTTTCAGCCCACCATTTTTTCCCACCAAAATATATACATAGAAAAGTACATAGATTTTTTTCATAAAAATTCTTTGAACCATTTTCGAGAAATATAAGCTTTAACTTAACGGTTCTATGACAGTGCCGTTAATATTGAGCTAAAAAAATCAAAAAAAGTCCCTGTAGAATGTCAAAATATCCTTAAGTTCTAAATTTGTAGACGATTGGCGAACGCGTAAAAATAAAGTCAAAGTTGATTTCATGTTAAAATTTGATTTGTTAAAATGATATTTCAGTATATAAAGAAATAATAAATTAGATACTAGCTTCCACCTGGACTTCGTCTGCATGGTTTTATTAGTAAAAAGAAATTATTCAGATTTCTGCCTCATTAACAGTGCATTTTTCGATTTTCGAGGTAAAATAGCATTTAGTAGTAGTGAATTCTGTTACTCTTGTATTTACAAAACTTCACAAATTCGTGCAGTCATTGAGGCATGGAAGCATATCAATCAAAATTTTGGTCAAGCATCATTTTACAGTTAAGCCTTTCCAACAGGAACCGTACCGTACATTATTCCCGAATAAATAGAAGCCTATTTTTCAATCCACCTTCTAATTCAATTTATATCCAAATCCTTTACGCCGTTGAGGCGTGACTGTGAAGCAAACACCCAAAACGGAAAATCCTTCCAGACTTGGTATTAAGAAACCACTCTTGTATATGCTTTATGACATGCTAAATGGTGGAAAGTTTGTTAGGATAATATAATTTCTGCTGCAGTTTATTGAAATTAAACATGGTCACACCAATTCTATTAAGTATTTACACAAAAAATTAAAATCAACTTTCTGAATTAAAAAAACAATTCTGTTGAAGACCTCGTAGCGTTTGCCAGAGCCTCGAAAAGGAACTGGCGCAAGCTGGTGACTGTTGAAAAATATGGACATCCACTGGTGAGTAATAGTGAAGTAAAGTAAGTAGGTACCTGGGTAGATCAGTGTCCATATTTCAAAAGACATATAGATGCTGTTTAAGAATGATTCTAAAAAACTTAACGTAAAATTCTATTAAACTTAATCAATCGTAAATTTTTTTGTATAAATATACCATTTGCCAAATTATGCTCATGCACCCTATGTTTTATCATTAACTTCATTTGTTCTTATGCTAACTGTTCATTTGCATTGTAGTTATTACCATGTTGTCAATTTACTTTTGCTTGCACCTGGAAGTTATCCGTTATCATACACCATATTCATGTTATTTGCTTATCTATTCCTGACCATATTGTGTTAAAGCTTTTTCTTTGTCATTCGTTTTTTTGGACATCGTTCGATACACATAAAAATTATAAATTCGCTCTTCTTACAAACAACAAATTCCTTTTCTTTCTTTTTTCGTGTTTGTAACTAAGTTCTCTAACAGATGCTACTCTTAACTGGGCTAGGGGAGCTTTTGGCCTGACCGTTTGTTTAAATATTAACTCGGATATGAGGTGAAGGGTGATGTGCTACATTAGCAGTTCCGCTAATGTACCGCGTCGGCCGAAGAACCTTTTATAAGTTACTCGTGTGTAGCCGGGACATCGTCGCTCAACGCAGAGCAGGGTGCCTTCGGTTGAGTAAGACTGTGTCTGGAAGGGTCCTTTCTTTATTTTTTTCCATTTCTTCCTTAACCACATTCTGGACTGAAATATAATAAATACATTTATTGGCGCGACAGCTCCTTAAGAAGCCAAGGCCTAGTGACTTATACTCCTCAACCATTCCTGTGTATTTTTAATCAATAAGAATAGAAGGGACCTACAATTTACCCCCGAGTCCGAACGGCTACATGAGATGCACTTTTTCGAGAAAAATTTTGTACTCTTGGTAATTTTGTCAGTTCCTCGGAAGAGACAGTATCTCGGAAAAGAAGGTGGGTATGAACGGGAATCGAACCCAGGCTCTTGGGCCACGGGGCACTACGATTGGACTGGGACCGCAAACCTCTCACTTCAGTTTCTCTTAAATCTCCAACTGTAGGCTTTGTTTGAAATTTCACACAATTTCATACAAATAACCCGAAATATATTATCATACGAACCAAGATTGAAAACAGTTCCGGACCAAAAAATTGACAAAAGATTGCATCATCGAACTAAAAAACCAGTCCCTTCAATATAAATAAACATTTTGTCTGAAAATGTTTGTACAATTAATAAACCTTGACATTCACAATTAGAACTCTCAAAAAATACCTATACATATCTTTTTCAGAAATACTATTTCCTTTAATATTCTATTATAATCCTTTGGTTTGGTGATATTATCGCACCTTTTTTCCTGAATGAATATGTACATGTATACAATAACTATCCGGCAAGCATCATGAGGGTATAAAAAGAAAGACTGATACCTGGAACAGTGGAACCATCTCTAATAAAACATCGTAGGTGGCCTCTTTAGTTTCGCACGATGTGTGATGTAGGTAAAGACATCGGACACAGACACTAGATCAAAGTCTTCTCCTAGTCCTTATATAAAACTGGCATGGCATATACTTATAATACTTTTAGTATCATCATTTTGCGCCTAAAGAAACACTTGGTCCGTAGCTTTAAGCTATATGACGTTCATCTCGCATCAAGATATTTTTGTGTGCAGGTATCAAGCTATACAAATCAACTTGACCTTGAACTTGGATCTTCTTTTTCTCATTTTTCAATTCTATATCAAATGACACAAAACAGCAAGGTAATAATTATATTTTTTTCTTTCTTTTATTGTTGTATTCCGTCTTCGTGGTGAAAAATCATATCTCATAGTTACTCGCGTGCCTAGGTAGGTAGATATCTGTGAGATACGTGAATCGTGATGTATAAAGGCAAGAGCAAAAAGCAGATACTTAAGGTGAGATCTTGAGAGTCGAATACAATAGGCAGCACGCTTTCCACAGCATCCGAGGAGCACAAACAATTTTGTGCTTGCTGAAGCTTATTTCGCGTTTAACATAGGGCAGCAGAGATTAAGACAAGAAAAATAGTCCCACTGGGAATGCAGGCATCGTGATGATATTGCAGCAGAATACTATCCATAATAAAAAAGTATGTGCTCTAAGATTCCATTTAAGGAATTGTCAAGAACAATGCAAAACCATCGCATGGAACCACATGTGATATGATTATGATTGCTATATAAGTGGATACCTCGTTCTCTGACGCTTTATGTTTCGGATGAGAATCGCACAACAATGAAATGGTGCAGTTTAGACTAGAACTTCAAAGTCACTGAATCATCACCTGAAGGCATTAATTACACAAAAGATGATCCTTTTTTGAGATATGAATTTCAACTGCACTTATCTTGTGCCTACCTAATTCCTGCTTAGCCCTGTGGTCTACTTTTAATAATTTTTCTATTGTCTAAAAGATGTTTTACGGAAGAAGCAGGTTAGATTACATTTCTTTGTTTAATCGTGCAAACCTATATATTTTTAAAAAGTTTTGAGATTGAGAAGAAATGCCTCATAGCAGTGCATTAGTTTTAATAAAAAAAAATTAAATTATTATATAGGTGTTATGAATATAATGTTGCAGGAAATTATATTCCTTTACGAAGTGGTCTATAAAAAGGGGTTTACCTTATTTGAGCTTATTCAACTCAATTTACCAAATTTTGATACTGTATTGATTTCGGTTTCTTTATTAAACAATATCTAGCACAGTTAGTTTCGTTGAATTTATTTTCATAACTAATAGTAATGGTAAGTCCTCAATCTCTTTCTTTAATAAATTATATACCGAAGCGTTTATGTTTAGAAGTTTCAAGAAATCTGTTTTTTTGTCAATTTTAAGAAAGTAGAAAAAAAAAGAAAAATTTTGGAACTTGCGGTTTCAACCGTAACTAAACACCATGTATAAAAATAGATGTATGTGCGTATGTCCGGTATGGACTCTTTAACCACCCAACGGATTTTTATGATTTTTTAAGGTGAATATAGTTTTGTTCGAAATTTTTTGGTGTATTATAATAAAATAAAGAAATTTAATTTCACATTTTACATTAAAAAACACGTGTTTGCATGAGCGTATAAACGTGTATAAACGTGCGCCGGGTAAAGCTAGTATTTGAAATAAGAAAGAAAGTAAAAAGACAAATTAAAGAACTTTTTTCTCTGATAATCCAAGCCAAATCGGCCCTAAATATATAGCCCGAAGCATTTAAACTTTTGCTGGGAAAAACTTGGGGACATCTGATTTCGGTATTCTAGAAAGTACAAAGTACGAGTACACAAACCCAAAACAATATTTTGCACAATTTACCTATTGTCATTATGCCGCCATTTCGTTTCCTAACGGTTATGTTGGTTTTAACACGTAACTCGTATTTTTTTATCGTAAAAAAGTTATATAGCAAACATTTAACAAATAGAATTTCTTACAAAACATCTTTTACGCTAATTGCGTTTGTTTAAAAAATATATTAGATTTTGTTAAAAAATTAGGCATTGGTTTTTTGTATTTGTCGTATTTTTGTATACCACTTAAATCGAAAAACTTTTTTATTTTCACACGTACATAACTCTTACTCGTAGTTTTTATCTTAAAAAATTACAAATTATATCGCAAAATTTCGGCAAACTAAACTTTCCATAAAATACATAAAATTGTATTTTTGTTTGCTTTTGTTGAAATCATAGCACATTTTGTAAAAAAAAATACGTGCTGATTTTTGTATGCTAACGCGATTTAAGTAGCACATTATCCTTAGTTCTCTGTGGTAAAAGGCAGCCATCTTGGTTATTTAAGTATTCTACTCCTCCACATCCCGTCTTACTAATGTTAATGAAAAACGGGACTATCGATAGTTTTCTCCAAACTGTATTGGCTGATTGCAATGCAAAAGCGTCTTATAGTTACAAACAACTTAAATTTCAGATGTCCTTTTTTTGTGAACGAACACACGTAGTTGCAGGTAGAAGCTTATTTCTGTATCTCTGTGTGTTATAATATATAGCTATGTGTTGACATACATACTATTTATATAGAAATGCAATCGCACCCATTGTCAACTGTTATGTTCCATTGATGGAGAAAAGAAATGAGATCCATTTTCTCTGCAAGGACCGTAAATGGCTTCGCTTTATCGACGCTGAAGGGAGCGGACGTGGTGTCACATCCATTGATAGCATGAGGCAAAAAAATATGATTCTGACAGATTCCTCCTAAATGAAAGATTTTGGCGAAAATATTTGCTCAGGATCTTTCCTTCTAGCTTGTTTGTTCATATAATTTTTCGTTATTTATGTCTTGGTATCAAGGCCGTAAGAATAACCAGGCCAATATCTTCTCCAATGATGAAAACTCGCAAACAAATTAGTAATATTAAATTTATTCTCTTAAACGTCTGCCTTGAATATACATTTTTACGGAAATGACCAACTTCATTAATTCCATTTTTATTATACTGTCCACCGCTAGGATATACCTTCGGTTTTGGCGCTTTAATTGTCCAGTCCATGTTATCAAGACGAATATTGGTATTGATTAGCTGTATAGGGATTTGTATACCCTATATGCGTTTATTTCTTAATTTCTTATTTGTGAAACTTTTTGGTAAGTCGCATTAAACATTTTTTTTAATTTTCTTTATATTTTTCAGTTTATTTTTTTTTTCATTTTTAAATCATATAAAGATGCAGAAGGCAGTATTCATGTCGAATTCCTAAGTACCTACATTCCTACATTTATTAAAATTGTTAAACCACTTAATGAAAAAATAAAAAATCTATTTATTTAACCAAACCAAGTTTCATCAAGTCAAACATTCAATAATCAAGTCAATTACTTAGTAGATAAATGTATTTGAATTTTTTGATAAACCTTCCTAATGTCCTTTAAAGGCCGGAAGAAAAACTTTATGTTCTTCATATTTCTCATCTGTTCTGTGCGACTTGGCTAGCTAAGCTATCATAGATTTTTATTTGGTATCCTTCGAAATGATATAAGATGTCATTTTAATAGGAATAGATACATCTAAATTCTTAACAAATAAATCTTTTTTCAGAATAAAAAAAAAATTCATCATGAAACATAAATATGTTCTCCATTAATATGATATCATCGTTCTTGTAGCGATTCCTGGAATAATAAATTGAATCAAGCACAAAAATAATCTTGACCAGGCCAATCTTCGTCTATACAACAAATTCCTTATCCCTCTAATTCAATTTTAATTAATTTAGATTCGATTCCAAGCTCGGGTAAAGTGAATGGCCACTTTGTGAAAAATGATTCCGAATGAATTTACATTCACGTAAAGGAATATCTTTTCTGTGCAGATACAATGGTGGTCTGCTCTAAAAAACATTTTATGATGTCACCAGGAGGGCGCAAATGGTGACAAGACATGTGTGTTGTTTGTTGTAACCATTTAACATGATAAACACCGACATGGCTGTAGTGCAAATGTTTACAAAACAAAATTGCGAACTGCGAAGAGATCAAAGTCATATGCCTACCTACTTTAGTGTTCGTCTCTATAATAATTTCTAATTAGATATTTACTTTGCGTGCATTTTTTGTGTTGATGGATGTGACCAAAAAACAGAACGGACACCTTAATTTGAATGTGCAGAGAAACTTTAACGAGTGCGACTCATAAGCAAATTTGATGACTCAAAGTTTATTGAGTCACGCAAACACCCAAATAGATTGTTCAGGAGGTATTTTGTTTCTGTTTTTCACTTTCTATATAGGCGTACCATATGGGCATGTTTTGAATAACAATCAAATATGACATTACAAAGATGATAGGGAAATCTTACATATTTAGTGGAAAAAATCTGTCTATCTGTATGTCGGTTTTTTATTTTTTCCCGATCTTTGTTTTGTATTATTGGAGGTACGGTCTTTAATTTATTGTTTTTACAATTTTACTAGAAAATTCTATTGACAGTTTGTACTTTTCATATAACGGTATTTTGAATTTTCGATTTTCTTAAGAGCTCATTAGATTTCTACAAAACTTTAAACTTGGAAAGACCTGTGTTTCGAAACAAAATCTGCATACCTATATGTTGAAAAAAAATTCTATGTATAATTATTTTTTTATAAAACTTTTAATTTTAGTTGTGAAACTTATGAGAAAATAATTAAACATGACATAATAGTCCGGGAGCCAGTGTAAGATTTTCATATCCAAGTTCCTCTCAAACGATAATTGGTTAATAGCATCCGGGAATAGTATTATAAAACCTCGTGAACGTCAGCTGCGGTTCCGTTGAAGCCACTGCGTAGGCTTTTCCATCGATATTCGCTCCTACTCTTCCGGAATCTTTTCTAGAAGATGGAAAACAGCTTTTGTTCATGCTGTCCCTAAGAAAGGCGACCCATCCTCCTACCGACCCATAGCTTCACTTACGTCTCTTCTTTCTAAGGTCATGGAAACGCGGATTAACCTTCAGCTTAAGAAATATCTCTAAGACCGAAAGCTTCTCAACGACCGTCAGTATGGCTTTCGAAGTAATCGTCCCACTAGTTATCTGATAGAATATCTCAACGAACAGTAGAACAAATCCTCACATCGCTTTGGAGAAAGTATACAATTATTGCGCTTGATATTTCCAGGCATTTGATAGAGTTTGGCATGAAGCTCTCTAATCGAAAATGCGTACTTTTGGGATCGATGATACTCTTGTTCGTTTGATTAGAATCTATCTTGTGGACCGTTCAATTCAAGTTGTGGTAATAGGAATCATGTGCAGTTAAATGCTTCGAAATCTCAATGCTGTCTTCTGTCGTTAAAACTTAACATACCCCCAATGCCATTGTCCATGAATGGCACTTGCATCGAATAAACTGAAAAGCTTTCAGTACTCGGTATGTGCGTCAACGTCGACCTCCATAGGAACGAAAATATTTCGGGTGTACCGTGAAATATAGGGATTCTGTTTTTAGCCGAGCAACACGAATTTGGAATAGTTTACTCGGCGAGATTTTCCCTTGCCATTTTGATCTGCGAGCATTCAAAACCAATGTTAATCGACACCTCCTGTCCTTCCCCTTTCTATTTTTCTAATGCCCGCGCAGTGTGCTCTACATTAATCAAATAATCCCTTGTCCCTAATTATCAAAAAAAGGAAACAAAATTTAAACACAACTAAAACAAAAAAAAATTAATTTTGATTTGAATTCTATACGAACTTTGACTTTGACAAATCAGCAATCTCTATCCATATCATGGACATGAGTTGGAAATAGTTACAAATCGTAACAATTTGACATTTCAAAAATGCATTTTGGAACGATGTTTTTACGTCAAATAGTTACGAATGGTAACTACTTGTTATTTTGGAACCACAAACAACAATTGAGTTTATTTCTTTGTAAAGAAAAAGGTATGCCATAAACAATGAAAAACAAATGGTTGCCACGGCTACGGTTGCAGCACCATATCATTTTCATGAAATTTTCCATGACCAATTCGCGAATTTACGGCTGTATGTCCGCGATCACTTCACACATTCCTTCTTTCACCTCCGAGGTGAAAATGAGCCAGCGATGAGTGAATATGATTTTTCGATGAAAATCCGCATGATTTTGATGCATTTCAAGGACCCAATCAGCGAAGATACGACGTTGCTGGTGATCTACGGGTTGAGTTCTTGTGTTAACTGATCTTTAAAAGCCTTAAGACCTAAGTCTTTATGCAAAATAAGGTGTAATGTCATTTTAAGAATGCCTAATTCCAAAGATCGATGAGTAATCGACAAACCTAGGTTTTCCTCAACATTACGGGTTACAGCAGCAATATTCTCAGTTGTTCTTGAGCGATTCACACGGTTTCGATTCTTCACATCACTAACTTTTCCCAACAGCTCAAATTTTTGCTCCAGTTTCACTATTTGCTAAATTGTCACCATTTTTGTAGTGCATTTTAACAATTTCAATTTTAAATGCTGCATTTGTCTACCATTTTGTTGACTTTGTACATCTTGAATTTTACTCTAACAAACTCCACAATTTATTGAGAATGACTTACAATTAATTTACAAGAAAGAACAAAACATGGTGAAACGGTAGTTTGGGAAACTTGTTGTTTTCAAAAGAAATATACTTTTATCGCATGATCTAACCTCCAGTTATAATAATATAATAATAATAATATTAATACATCAAAATAGAGCTTATACACTACCGAAAATATGTATGAATGTATGTTGTATGTAATGTATGTGATGTATGATCTAAAGGCTTTTTCAACATGGACGCTACAAAAGTAGAGCGACAGGGACAGCAACGACTCCATATTTCTTGCCGCTCTTTAGACATTTCTTTTCAATAAGATTTGCCATTTCATGATGGAAAGATATACGAGCCAAGAACGAGTCGAAATTATTAAAATTTACTACCGAAATTCGGAGTCATTAAACGAAGTTGTTTCTCTTATGGCAGATACCTATGGCATTCGTGCCTTGCCCATTGAAATAGATTTTTAAACCATTTTTTGCATCACTGCTTGTTAAACAATTTGTAACCCTACATTAGTCGAATCTTACACAGTTACTAGACGGACTTTACATGGCGATCCTGCCCTACGAACTACGCTAAGAAAAGGACCAAGATACCACCTGTAGAGCAGATACAAAAAAAAAAACAAAAATAAACAATTTGAATTCCATATAAATGGAAAAAAAATTAAAACATTAGAAACCATACATACTAATATAAAGTACAGGTAGAGGCTACAAAGAAAATACTTGGCTGAATAAATTAGAGGAAAAAAAACATTAAAATTAGAAATTTTAGACCTTGTACAAAATTCAAAATTGGATAAACAAGATTCAGAACAGTTTTTACTTATAGATAAATTTACACAAACATATAAAACAATACAAAACATCATAAAAACAAACGTAAGCAAAAAAAAATAGCAGACTTTAATATTGAATCTGGTATGAAAGTTATACCAAATTTCACGGGAAATTTTAAAGAATTAGATGCTTTCTTAACACTCGTAAAAATCATTCGTAATACTCTGAAAGATACTTCAAAAACTGAATTTCTTAATTTCGTGTTTCACGTAAAACTTACGCAAAACGTCAAAACTGCTTTAGGGCTTACAACTTAATTTGAGACATTTATAGAAGCTTTTACGAAAACCTTAAAAGATAAATACAAAAACACAACTACGATTTCGCAAGTTCACACAAAGCTAGCACAAATTACACAACGAAACCAATCAGTGACAATATTCAAAGACAGATTAGTCTCACTAATTACCGATTTAACAACCTTCAAATAGAGGAATTACCCGAAAACGCAACCAGTGCTGAGAAAGAAGTAATAAGCAAAATAAATGAAAGCTATGCTCTAACTGTTTTCAAGAATGGCATCAATGAAAGTATAAAGCCAACATTGTTTGCGGTTCAACCGAAAACTTTATCTGAAGCAATTAACCTTTCACTAGAACTGGAAAGAGAAACCGCTCAAAACCAAATGCTGTTCATTAGGCAAGGAAACAACAACCGGTTTAGCTACAATAGGGGGCGCATCAACAACTTAACGAACAACTTCACACATAGATACAACTCCCAACAGGCAAATTATAACAACGACAGACAATATTTTTA
This sequence comes from Platycheirus rosarum, assembly GCA_963971375.1. Classification (NCBI taxonomy): domain Eukaryota; kingdom Metazoa; phylum Arthropoda; class Insecta; order Diptera; family Syrphidae; genus Platycheirus; species Platycheirus rosarum. Next base: position 87,954,767 of record OZ020508.1, on the reverse strand, counting down.
AAATCAACAACAACAATGGAACAATAATTTTAAACCTCAAAACAACTACCAAAAACGTAACTACCAAAATAATAATTTTAACACCCAACAAAGAAGACCAAATTATAATAACCGAAACCAAATTACTCATAACAACAGAATGACCAACAATATGAGAGTCAACGTTTTGACCAATCAGAGAAACGTGAATGGTCCGGAAATCGCAGAAGGCAATTATCCGGGATACCAAAATCAATAATTCTAAATATTTCAAACAGCATGACAAACTACGTATCTATATACATAACTAAATTAAACCGAAATCAGACATTCCTCATAGATACAGGCGCAGAGAAAATCTCAAATTTGCGAACACCATAATTTCTCATACTTTCCATATAGTCGAAACCAATTTTCCAATCATGACAGATGATATTTCAGGTAGAGATTTTCTTTCAAAGTACATGTGCAAAATAGATTATGAAACATATACAATTACTACAATCACAGAAGAAAATGAAATTGTTACACCCATTATTACAAAACTTCAAAAAACACTCAAAATACCACCAAGAACAGAAACAATATGCCCAATCAATTTGACAGTAAACGAAGACAGTGTAATTTTAAATCATGAAATAGAGACTGGAGTTTTCATAGCAAATTTAATCATACCTGCAAAAGGTAGATGTCACGTAAAATTACTAAACGAAAACGACTTCGAGGTATTAATTAACAATATAGAACCCAAAATGGAGAGATAACTACAATATATAAAAAAAAGATTAGATACAATATAAACAGAATACATAAAAAACAACATTACAAAATTACATTACAAAAATATCAAGAATTTTTCATCTCAAAGATGAACCCCTTACAACTAATAATTTTTACAAGCAAAGATTAATTATTACAGATGAGAACCCAGTGTACATAAAAAACTACAGACTACCACAAACACAAAATCTAGAAATAAAAAAAACAAGTAGTTGATCTGCTAGATAATGACATTATAGAGCATTCAGTTAGTCCTTACAACTCACCATTGCTTTTATTGCCTAAAAAAGCGATGAAAATACACAGAAATGGCGCCTATTAGTAGATTTTCGCAAACTAAACGATAAGATAGTAAATGATAAATTTCCATTAACAAGAATAGAAGATGTTCTCGACAGACTAGGTAGAGCAAAATATTTTTCCACTCTTGACATGACTAGTTCTTTCCACCAAATACCTTTAGAACCTGAATCAAGACCGATAACTGCATTCTCAACATCTGACGGACAGTGTCAGCAAGTGTCATTTTCTAAAATCTGAGGTAATATAATCAGGACATTTGATAGCAAGCAAAGGCATACAAACCAACCCATCTAAATATAAAACAATAGACATTTATCCCATACCAACAAATGCAGACGACGTTAGACGGTTCGTTGCTTTCTGTAAATACTATTACTACAGAAGATTTATTCCCAACTTTGCCGAAATTGCAAAAAGTTTAAATTCCCTTCTAAAAAAGAATCAACCTTTTATTTGGTCAAACGAACATGACACAGCTTTCAAAGATTTAAAAAACCAGATTTAAACCACCAAATTTACAGTACCCAAATTTTGACAAACCTTTCAAACTCACCACCGACGCATCAGATTTTGCTTCAGTACTCTCACAAGGTGAAGTAGGTTATGACTTGCCAATATCATACGCAAGAAATCTTTACAAAAACATGACATAAATAAGCCTATTATAGAAAAATAATTGTTAGCTATCCATTATATATATATAAATAAATAAATAATAATAAATAAATAATAAATAGAAAAAGAATTGTTAGCTATCCATTATATATATATAAATAAATAAATTTTTTCCGACCTTATCTTTACGGAAGAAAATTCATAGTCGTTATTGACCATAGACCATTAGTATCACTATTTTCACACAAAAATCCATCTTCAAAATTCACGAGAATTAGAATAGACTTATCAGACTAAGATTTTGAGATAATCTACAAACAAGGTTCAGCAAATACGAATGCCGATGCATTCTCAAGAATAAAAATTGACAGTGACATTAAAATCCAGGTTGGTAAATAATGATAATAATAAAAGCCAAAGTGATTGCGAGTCCAAGGAGCGGATAATGGCAATAACAAGGGGTATGGCAAGAAACATTGCAAATAAAAATAGTAATATAGATGAGAACTACACATCTCAGCAGAAGACTAGCTACCTTCACATGTGGGATTGTACATCCATAACTGACATCAAAATATGAAAAAATTCAAAATTGAAATAGCGAGTTGTAATAAAAGAAATGAAATATATCCAGCGAAACAAGTTTCGACACTGTAGAAGTTTGTATCAGAATTAAAAAGGGTACCCATAAAAGAAATAGCGCTTAGTGAAGAAGATTTAATATTCACGTATATTGAAAAAGAAAAATTAAAAGATATTTATAATAGGTTGCAACCAGATGATAAACACTCGCCAATGAAAATACTTATATATAAACCCCCTAAAAAATAATTAAAAATGAAGAAAAAATTAACATTATTAAAGATTACCACAACACACAGAACATTTAGGCATACGAAAGACAGTAACAAAACTTAAACAAAAGTACGTCTGGAAAAATATGAGACAAATGGTAAAGAAATTTTTATTACTATGTACTAAAAATAAACAAACTAGACCCGTTAAAGAAAAAATGATCATAACAGATACTCGTACAACTAGTTTTGAAACCACACAGATTGACACAATAGGACCACTAAGAATATCGAATGGATACATATACTTATTATCATCAAAGCATAGGTTCTATAGAAAGAAACCATAGAGTACTGAATGAATTTCTTTTAAATTTTACCGAAGATTATGAATGGAACATTTGGATACCATATTATAAACACCACATGTTGACACTAATTATACACCATACGAATTAATATTCGGAAAACTATCTTATCTACCAAATGATTTAATAAAAAATAATGAAAGAATATATAATTTGGAAAACTATGTAAATAAAATAAAAACTAGACTTAAGTACGTAATTATAAAAACTCATTCAATTATTGACAATGTAAAACGTAAAAGAAAATTAGAATTCGATAAAAAGACAAATACGTCAGGTTTTAAAATAGGAGATTAAGTATTTGTAAGACTAGAAAGTAAGAAAAAATTGCAAAGCCCTTACCATGGACCATACAAAATAATTGAAACTAATAATGTAAACTCAAGAGTAGATATAAATGGGGAACATAAGAAACTCCACAATAATAGCCTAAAGAAATATATGATATAATATGTCTAGTTATTTAATGTAAATAAATTTAAAAAAAAGACAAAATAGAAAACAGAAACTCATATAAAAAAAAAAATTATGTAAAATATTACCAAACCAGCAACGTTCACCTAAATACTTGAAAAATTATTCTTCAAATAATAAATTATTCTCCAAATAATTTTTCGCTTGAGGGTGTAGTGTAACTACCGGTATTACACCACGATAAAATTAAATTCATTGCCAACGTACAAAAATCAATGCCTTGTTTCTTGAAATATTTTTATAAATACCAAAAACCAAATAGTTTTCCCACGAAGGAAAAGAACAAAGCCTTTGCCCATCGAAATAGATTTTTAAACCGGTTAAAAAATCTGTAACCCTTCATTAGTCAAATCTCTTACAGTTACTAGACGGACTTTACACTATCTATACAAAAAAAACTTTCTTTTCTAGATTCAAATACACAACATTAAAGCTTGAATACGTATACGATTACCGAACTTATACATACATATGCTTAAAGGACTTTAAATGAAATACGTTGTTTGTATTTGCATTCCTCCATGAACCTTTGCATAGTTTCAATTATCTAAAACAAATCAGCCTAGCATCTAACATAGTTCTATTGATTTTCCTGGGCACAAACTATCACCTTAGCAAACAATCTATAAAAACATGATGAAATGAATGCATCCGGATGCAGTCATCTTGATTCCAATTTACCAACCCCATAAACAAAGAATAATGTCAAAAAGCTTTTAGCACGCCTGAGAGAAAAAGAAGATATTTAAAAATTGAAACTGAAAGGAGGGACCTTGCCTCAGCAGTTTCATGCTAACACTATTTTTCCTGCTTCAGGGACGCCTCCAAGTTCCTCTTTGAGAATTTTTTTCCAAGGACTTTTTATTATATGAAAGTCTTCTTAGGCACTATTGTTCCTTCAAATGCGTACTAGACTGGAATGGGTATTATAGGTTTTTTTTATGAATTTCGTCTAGACCTATCTTATGCTTCTTAGAATCTTCCTTAAGTATGCAAAATTGATTTTCACTTTAATTTTCATAATTTAAGTGATTTTATTGTTTTTTATTATATCGTGATAAAATATTGACAGTTCTATTTTAAAATTTGCCGCTTTAAACTATGGATGATTAAACAGGTACAGAAGACGGCAACAAGTATGCTCTCTGGCTTTAAAAAAAAAAACATTTAACCATCTTAAGTGGTTATAAAACTTTTTGGAGAGGTTTAGATTTTTTTTATTGATTTTTTAACGAAACTTTGTGCGATTAGTGCTTTAAAAAAGCGTTCAAGGTCATGATGAAATATAAGTGTTAATATTTATATTTACTTTTTAAATCATTATAGAAGATCCACTTCTTTGTTTAAAAATGTGAAAATATATACAACTAAGAACTTAGTTTTAATGTTTCTTTTTCATAATGAATTTCAAATAAGTCCTTACACAGTTTTGTTGATTGGTTGATTGGTTTTAATTTTGAAATAACACGAGCTTTATTTATATTGCTAACAAACTGTTTTTTTTTTTGTTTTGCTGAGTTTTTCAATTGCTATAAGAAAATGTTATAGCATACTAAGCGATTAAAACGCACTTAAACTTATTTTACCTACATGAAATTTATATTATTATTATATATTTATAATATTATTTTTTTTTATTATGCTTCTACTTGTAGTAGATAATTTTATCCGAGGAATAATGAGTGAATCCTGGAAAATATTTTTTTATGAAACGTGGGAGGTAAAATGAGCTCAAACTTTGCATAAATATCGAAGAAATTAGTGAAAAAAACGTAAACTTTAGTTTTAAATGAACGAGCACTTGAAAAATCGAATATAAATACATATAATCGAAAAATAATCAAATGAGACCACATGTTTGATGAATACCATTATTACTCTCTGTGTCAACTTCGTGAAGTCACGCCGAATTGAAAACAATTCTTGTCTAGCGGCTCACCAAACGCAGATCACGTTTTTTGTTTCTCTTCTAAATATCTTTGCACATAAGAGCCATTTCGTGTGGCTCAGTCGTAGCCATTTCTTAGAGAAATAATTTTAGTAAACCGTAGTAAAAATTGTAAATGCAATTGAACAATACAGCAAAATGAAGTTTTTTTAGAAACACCTAGTGAACATTTTTTCATCCCTAAAATAGATGGAACTTGATTAGTGCTACCATAACATCCAGAAGCCTATATTGGAATATATTTACATTGTTGGAGCTTGAAACCACCATTCGGAGTCCCCTAGATCATAAATTACCTTATATATTTAACCATTTCTATCTATTTTAAATGCCGTTTCAGAAATAGAAAAAACCTTGCACGATATTGTCGTTGAACTAAAAGGCTATAAGTAGCATAAATAATCAGATTTTAAGTGAAAATGCATGCTTTATCTGCAAATAAAATTTTCCTTATTTCGATACAAGAAAAAAGAGAAGATTTTTTTGTATTCTTATTAAAATAAAGTTTATTTAAATTTGTATATTGTTAAAATAAATATTTACTATAGGGAACAAGTAATGTACACATATATTTCTTGTCTTAACCCATCTAAACTCTATACTATTTACGTACATATGGACATACATATGTATGTACATATATCACTTTATTTTGCCTCAGGCCTTTAGTTAGTTTTTTAGTTAGTTTTAATGACTTTTTATTACAATATATAATAATAGAATAATACAATATTTTAAAATATTTTATAAGCATAAAGTCTTTAGGTTTGGCAATAAGCCGTCTACCAGATTGACATTTTTGTATTTTTTAAAATAGTTTAAAATAAGTTCAATTTAAAAGAAAAAAAGATATTTAATTATTAATGTATGATATTAATTTTGTTTTTTCCACATAATGTATATATTTTCAAAAATCACCTTCTCTGACTCGTTTTCTATAATTTAGAGCACTTGTATATAGACTAATCCACCCACAGTCACCATTCAAAGCTGCCATGAGATCCTCCTTTCCAAGTGTTCTCACTCCAAAGTACATCATTCGAAATTCATTTAAAATAGGGCACACCGCAATAAAATGAAAGACATCCTCCCTCTCTTCACGGTTGCAGAGATCACACAGTATTGGGAGGCCAGGACGATGTGGAACGTAGTTTTAGTTGATTAATTCACCTCTTAACATACAAATAATTCTTATCATCTCCGTTTTGTTCCCATCCAGAAAGTAAGTGTTACTATTAAGATTATAGTTGACATTACTATAATACATCCTGTGTAGTGACGATTTAGCTTCATTTACATACTTGTTGTATAAAAACGGTGCTGCTTGGAATTCATGCAGAATGTTTTTGTTTTTAATCCAGTCTGTAAGTCTTTTGAATATTAGCGCTGTAAATAACTTAGAAGCAGTATTCAGGAAGGATATACCTCTATAATTTCCTGGGTTCGAAAAATCTCCTTTTTTATGAAGTGGGTATATGATTGATTTTTTGAAACACTGTGGAAAATCTGCACACTCAAACAATCGGTTAAATTCTTTCGTAAGGGCTTGAGCAAATTCTACGGTACAATTTTTGAAGAATTCGAAAGGAATTCCGTCTTCTCCTGGGGCTTTGTTGCTTTTTGCATTTTTGATCACTTGAAGAATTTCCGCAAGGTCAAATGGTTGATCAAGATGATCGTCAAATAATTGAGGTTCCGCATACTGAATCCTGGGAGAAATCTGTGGAGTATTTAAGAGAGTTCTAAAGTGTGTGCATAATTCGTGTGATTGAAGGCCAGTTGCAATTCGGTTTTTTCTTCCATTTAAGAGTTTGACTGCTTTCCAAAAGTCTGATGAGGATCTGCTACTATTTATCATTGATATGTTCTGTTGCTCGTTCTCTAATTTTTTGGCATTGCAGATGTTCTTAAATTCTTTGACAGCCTTAGCGTATAGACTTTTGAAAATATTATTGTTGTATCTCCTTAGCAATTTAAGAAAAACAAAAGACTTGGTTCTTGCCAACATGCAGTCTTTGTCGAACCACTTTTGCTTACTTTTCCAGTTATTTCCTCTAAATTGCGGTGAACTTGGGGCGGCTTTTTTTAATTATGTATGTAAGTTGATCGATACTCGGTGTAGCTTCGACTATATATAGATGTAGGAGTTCAAGGTTTAAAATAGCTTGGTAAGTATTTGACATTCTGTCATTCCAAAATAATTTCGGTAAGAGATTAAGCTGGTTTGTATTCGAAAAATGTCCATTATTTGCCAATTCGAATGTAACCTCTAAGGGCATATGGTCCGAGAAAATCTGCTTTCCAATTCGAAAATCCGAAATCAGGTTATGCCAGCCACCAGTTGCGAAGCAGGAATCTATAACAGAGCATGATGTTCCCCTAAGAAAAGTATATTCTCCACGTAAATCTCCATCACAACTTCCATTCAAAACTTGACAGTCGAAAGCATCAGTGAGTTCAAGTATTTTGCTTCCTTTGTAGTCACATACTTCATCTTTGGATCGACGTTGGGTATTCAATATTGCAGAGTTTATTCCGGAAACAAAATTATTTTGGGTGAGTCCTATTCGGCCGTTGAAGTCGCCAATAAGAACCAGGTTTGTTGAATTGAGGTTATATAAAAGATCACTCAGTGTGTCAAAGTCACGTTGCCATTTGTTGCAGTTAAGGTAGATAGGCACTATGTAGTAATTTTTCTTATCAATTTCAAGCTTAATGACATGAGAATTACCTATCATATCGAATTTTAATTTTACACCTAGGTTCTTACGGTACGCTAAAAGCTCCCCTCCACTTGCTCTTCCGAAGATGTTTCTTTTAACAGCAGGTAACCATTTTAGTTCATAATTCATAAAAAAAAAATTTAAATCTACTTTCTTGAATATCTAATAAATGGGTTTCTAATAGTATGAAAATGTGAAATTCTTTTAAATAATTGAAAAATTCAACATTGGGAAGTTTATTTTTTAGTCCAGCAATATTGTAACTTAAAATTTAAAAAAACGTATTTTTTTGATTCGGGTAGACGGCTACTTCTCAACAACTTGGCCCATCAGAAGCTTTAGTAAAGTTTCCAGCAGATGTTTTGCTTGTTTGACTGCCTCTTGCCATCCCTGTATTTGGATTCGAAGTTGACAGTTCTCGTAATTTGTTTTTATTCATCAATTCAACCATAGTATTTTTACACCTGTCGACAAGTTACCTAGAATTTCATTCAGAACTTGCATTCCATTTGAGTTTCCACATTTTAAACCTTCTAAATTATCCCAGGTGAAAACTTTATCCAAAACATGCATCCGATCATTTCTCAGAACAATTTGTTTCTTTGGATATTCCTGACGCAGTACCTTCATTAGCATAAACAATTTGGATCTCCTTTGGCGGACATTGAATGGGAGATCTTTATTAATAGAGATTCCTGACGACTTGAGCTGTCTCGAATTGCGCAGTACACTCGAAGCTACGTGTTGAGATTTCATTTGGACTACAATTGTGGCTTTGTTGGGATCTCTGGATGAAACTTTATAAGCGCTGTCAATTTCGGTGTTTGTATTGAGGTTAAGCAAACCCGAAGAAATTGATTAGGCTTTTTCGGTCACGTCAACATTGTTCTAAAGAGGTAACCGGACAATTAATTTTTTTTCCTGTACTTTTTTGCATTATTTTGTCGATTTGCGCTTCCAGTTGTTTGTTTCTATCTTCTAATTGTGCAACTTTGGCTGAAATTTGTTCGTGTTTGATTTTTAATGTTGTTATTTCCGTGAATAGACTCTGAAAGTCATTTTTGGTTGGAAGTTCTTTGACAAGTTCAGCGTTGTTTTCCCGGAGTATTTCTTTCAGTAGTTCCCTATTAATAACAATATTGTCGTTGGTCATAGCAAGGTGGTACTTAGTGCCTCTTTTTTGGTGTCGTATGCTTCTGGGGAGGTTTCTGCCAATCCTCTTTTGTTCATTGATTGAGGTTAGGTTGATGCAGTACGATTTTGATGATTTTGTGCCTTATTTTCTATAACTTACTCTGAATATTTATATTTTCCTTGTGCAGAGGTTATAAGGATTCACTTTAACTGATAATTTTGAATTTATATAAAGTTTTTACTACACTTATAAATTTTTCTAGGAGCTCTTAATTTCTCGACTTTTTTGACAGATTATCAAATGTCAACCTCAGGCCTTTATAAAAACAAAAAAGTTCATTGAACGACTTTAAGCTAAAACTTTGAACCCTTCATAGGTTAACTGTGGTGGCCTCTTCTCTATTACATATGATGTTCCATATTATTTTTTAAATATCCCCAGCAATGTTTTTTTTTTTTTTTTTTTTTTTATTGGAGCCAAGTGAACTTCAGTTTTATTATAGTGACATAACATAACAGTGTAAAACAGCTGTGCAAAAATTTATCATACAAAAATAAAAGTTATAAAAAACGGACTATTGCGTTCTATGTGGTGGATTGATTTTTTATGACGCATTATATCAATTTGTTTTAAGCTTTGTGTCAAAAATACTTGTAAACCTTTGATATAAAATTCTTCTAGTATGGACAATCAAGAACGATAATATTAAAAATTTCAAAATTTTGATTTGATATTGAATTGATTTGGATACGACATTCTAAAGTTACATACATATTATAAGATTAAACATTCGTTAAACATTCGTTAAACATTCGTGAAGCATCAAAGTTATACATTTTAGATGACATTTTTTTCGCGATTTTTTTCTTCGTTAACCGATGAACTGGCCAACAACTGGCCCGATGGCATTCTCCAATGGCATTGAATAAAGTATAACGGGTGATTTTTTTGAGGTTAGGATTTTCAGGCATTAGTATTTGACAGATCACGTGGGATTTCAGACATGGTGTCAAAGAGAAAGATGCTCAGTATGCTTTGACATTTCATCATGAATAGACTTACTAACGAGCAACGCTTGCAAATCATTGAAAGAAAAGTTGGCAGAAAATCCGCTTTTTTATCGACAAATTTTGTTCAGCGATGAGGCTCATTTCTGGTTGAATGGCTACGTAAATAAGCAAAATTGCCGCATTTGGAGTGAAGAGCAACCAGAAGCCGTTCAAGAACTGCCCATGCATCCCGAAAAATGCACTGTTTGGTGTGGTTTGTACGCTGGTGGAATCATTGGACCGTATTTTTTCAAAGATGCTGTTGGACGCAACGTTACGGTGAATGGCGATCGCTATCGTTCAATGCTAACAAACTTTTTGTTGCCAAAAATGTAAGAACTGAACTTGGTTGACATGTGGTTTCAACAAGATGGCGCTACATGCCACACAGCTCGCGATTCTATGGCCATTTTGAGGGAAAACTTCGGAGAACAATTCATCTCAAGAAATGGACCGGTAAGTTGGCCACCAAGATCATGCGATTTGACGCCTTTAGACTACTTTTTGTGGGGCTACGTCAAGTCTAAAGTCTACAGAAATAAGCCAGCAACTATTCCAGCTTTGGAAGACAACATTTCCGAAGAAATTCGGGCTATTCCGGCCGAAATGCTCGAAAAAGTTGCCCAAAATTGGACTTTCCGAATGGACCAATTAAGACGCAGCCGCGGTCAACATTTAAATGAAATTATCTTCTAAAAGTAAATGTCATGGACCAATCTAACGTTTTAAATAAAGAACCGATGAGATTTTGCAAATTTTATGCGTTTTTTTTTTAAAAAAAGTTCTAACCTCAAAAAAATCACCCGTTAGATACTCTTAAATTAAGAAGAAGAAATTCCAATTACACGAAAAAAGCCTTTCTTACAAGAAAGAAGACAAAGCTGACACTACAAAGTATAGGCCCCATTTTTTAATTAACTTCCATTCCAAAACTTTTTGAACTGTGAGATTGTGGAATCTATGAGAAAGAATTGCATTTGTAATAAAAACACGGATTTGTGAAGTATACTGAATAACTGAAAACTTTTTTGGCAAAAAAACTCTGAGTGTTTTTAATAATAATAATATTTTTTAATAATATTTTTAACTAAGTGTCTGTAAGGCATATTGCCCTTTAGAATGCAACATGACGTTGCACGACACTAGTTAGAAGAATTAGAAAGATAGGAAAGAATTTTTTTTCGGCGCAGTAGATAGAGAATTAGGTGACTATTTTCTCATTTTTCCTTCGATTAGTATAGTAATTTTGTTTAAAATCATGTGAAAACATAATTAAATATCCGATAGAACATTTTTTTAACTGGCGCCTTAGTTAGTAAGTATAAATATAAAAATACTAGCATAACCCGCCACAATAAATGATTTTACACAAATAGTAAAGGTCAAATTATTAACATAATGAAGTCATTTAAAGGCAATCACGACATTTGAGAACTGTTTCAAAATATTGATTTTATTCCCATTTTATTTAAGTTCAAGTCCACAAAACCTTCTCTGAAAGCAACCATGTATATTGTTTAGTAGTTCAGATCCACGAATAAGGAGGTGAGATCCTCGCCAGTAATTTAACCAAATACATACTAATCAATAAGAAGAATCAATTTCACCTTTAATTAGTTCATAAATCATAATGAAATATTTAATCATTAAACATCATTAACACGCCTTTGTTGAAACATTTCCAATTGAAAAAGCTGGATTCGTTTTTCATTTTTTTTCGGCAAAAAATTCTGCAGTGTCCCAAAGGCAGACAATTTTTTTGGTCATTTGTAAAAAAAATTAAAAACTTCTAAACATCTTCGGTTCCAACGCTCATCGATAGTAACAAATCAATTGTTTACTCTTCAGAGAAGGCAAACGCTGCCCCTCTTGTACTTGAGAATGTAAATTTTTCCATGGGACAGATTTTTTCCGCACTCAAAGATCTCGATATACACAAATCCGCTGGTCCGGATGGTATACCCCCAATTCTTCTGAAGAGGTGTTCTTCCACACTGGAAAAGCCACTGCGTAAGCTTTTCCATCGCTCCTACTCTTCTGGAATCTTTCCTAGAAGATGTAAATTAGCATTTGTCCAGCCTGTCCCTAAGAAAGGTGACCCATCCTCCCCCTCCTCCTACCGACCCAAAGCACTAACATCCCTTCTTTCTAAGGTCATGGAAACGCTAATTAACCGTCAGCTTAAGGAATATCTCGAAGATCGAAAGCTTCTCCATGACAGTCAGTATGGTTTCCGCAGCAACTGTTCCACTGGTGAGCTGATGGCATATCTGACCGAAGAGTGGAACAAACTTACATCACTTCGGTGAAAGTAAGATTATTGCGCTTGATATCTCCAAGGCATTTGATAGAGTTTGGCATGAAGCACTCTTATCGAAAAGGCGTGCTTTTGGGATCAATGATACTCTTGTTTGTTGGATTAGAAGCTATCTTCTGGATCGTTCAATAAGTTGTATTGTATTGTGCTGGACTCTGTTCTGTCTCCGACTCTTTTCCTCATTTTTATAAATGATCTTCTGTCTGTTACTTCTAATCCCCTTAGCTTTTCATATTCGTCCGATAATTCACGTCCTTCGCCTTCGGACGTACAATTGCAACGATACCTACCGTATGCCAAGCTCATTAAACTCCGATTTATAGAGCATTGTCAAAATAGGAATCGTGTGGAGTGTAATGCTTCGAAAACTCAATGCTGTCTTCTGTCGTTAAAGCTAAACATACCCCCAATGCCATTGCCCATGAATGGCACTTACATATATCGAAGAAACCGAAAAGCTCTTAGTACTCGGTATGTGTGTCAACGACGACCTCCGTTGGAACGACCATATATTTGAGATCGCTAAGAATGCTGCTAAGTGCTTAGGTTTTCTATATCGGTGTAAGAAGTATTTTTCCCCATATGATCTGGCTACAATTTCTAAAGCGTTTATACGTCCTTAACTCGAGTATAACTCCCACCTCTGGGCAGGTGCTTCACAAACATCGCTTCACCTGCTTAATAGAATACAAAATCGAGCGTTAAGATTGATAGGAAATAGAACTGCTGCTGAAACAATTGCCCCTCTCGAACACCGACGCAATTTTTCATGTTTTTTCATATATTATATTATTTTTGTTAAAAAACCTTTATATTTAAAAACGTTCCTACGATTTTGTAAAAAAAAATCCTGCTCCTTCAATAAGATGGCGCTCAAATTATTCCGCTAAAAACTATTGCACGTACTTTTTTCGACCAATCAATAGTCAAAATAAAAACTTTGAAATTCCCTAAATATTTTTCAAATTTTATTCGACCTGGGACCGTAGTGCAATTTATTTAAGGAAGAATTTCTATTTGATCAAGTTTTTGTTTGAATAAATAAACAGTTGGTAACCATACCTACATTTGTGTGAGAATTATACCAATTTATAATGCCCAGTATGGCAATCATTTGAGAGCTTTAAAATGAAGATAGCTTATTGAAATCCATAACAGTAAGAGTGAAAAGCAAATATCCTATATTCCCTGTACTGAAAATATAAATTGAACAGAGTATAGTTTACGAAAAGGTATATTGATTGTAATAAAAAACTTCAACAATAATATCTGCTTCATTATCAAATGAATCATACAAATAGCTGAAAACCCATTAGAAATATTAATGGTTTTACTAGAAAACATTTAGTCCTTTATGCGTTCTTAAGAGCCTAGAAGAGATAAACCATTGAATGTCATTGCGTGGCAAAAACAAAAAGCTTGTAATTTCTCTTTACATCAACATATTTTACTTGCGATTTAGGTACTATAATGCAAGTTATGGATTCGTGCAAAAAAAAATCTAACAATCAAACATGACATAACGATAATAGAGAAGTTGAAAAAAGTGGGTCCGGAAATTCCGTCCGTCTGTTTGTCTGTCTGTCTGTCTGTTCGCGCCTCTACAGCCTAAACGGATAGGCCGATTTGCTTTAAACTTGGTATTTAGTATTTATTAGGTAGTATCTCGGGGGGTGTTTTTCATGTTTGCCATACAATTTTGAACAAAAAGTTAGATTTTCTCGAAAACGGCTCTAACGATTTTGATAAAACTCTTTCAGTTAGAATACATTTTTCGAAATTAGTTCTATAACGGTACCTCTGATAAAACCGGTTTTTTCAAATGCGGTTTTATCGTAAAATATTATCCCGATTTCAATAAAATTTAGCACACAGGAAGTCATTTATAATTCAATTAATATCGCATTTGAAAATGTTCAAAAACTTTTTTTTTCGATTTTTTTAAAAAAAATTAAAAAAAATGGTTTTCGAAATATTTTGAAAATGGGTGGATTGAATTTTTTAATAATTTTCCCTATGAAAACTACAGATTGCCTTATAATGACACACTAAAAAAATTTAAAATATTTTTTCGAAAAGTTTTTCAAAAAAAAAAATAACTAAAAAAAATTTTCAATTTTTTTTTCTTCGATAGATATTTAGTTTTCAAATTTTATTGCAAACTTAGTTTTTCCAAAAAAAACTCTGAAACTAATTAAAAAAAAAATAAAGAATTTAAAAAAAATATTTTTTTATTTTAAAAGACGTGTGGTTTTCAATCTGGCAATACTTTTTTCGGAGTTGGTCTTTTTGACAGCTGTCTCTTTATTTATGCTCAGTTTTGCTTGCGATTTCATAAAGAATAGACTCCTGAACAAAGTTTGCAAATTGTGCAAATTTATTACCAAAATAATGGCTCGTTTCGGTGGAGCAGAGTATCGAAGAAGACCCAAATGAGTCCATTCACCATCGCGCGTGGATGGATCTTGGTTTGCAGGCTTACAAAATCCAACTCGTTCAAGAATTGAAGCCGAACGCCCATCAAGAGCGTCACACGTTCGGTGAATAGGCCCAAAACGAAATGGCCACCGATTCCGATTTTCAGAAAATTGGGAAAATTGGGCCTCGGCTGGAATTTATTCGAGCCAGCCCTGGCGGCCACTTCCCCGAAATCATTTTTAGAACATAATGCAAACCCTTATCTTTATTATAAAGCTAGATTCTTGGCCATAACATTAAACTATATGCGTTTTATTTCTTCTTGAAAACCACACGTCTAAAAAAAAACACCCTTTATATACATACATATATGCAGCCACTAAGCAATTATCTGGCATAAGAACAAGTTCATGCGACCCAGTCATGCGTTTTATTTAAATATAAATTTTAATAATGACTCCCTGTGTGCAAAATTTTATTGAAATCGGGATAACAGTTTACGATAAAACCGCATTTGAAAAAACCGGTTATATGAGAGGTACCGTTATAGAACAAATTTTAAAAAAATTCGTTCTAACTGAAATATGTATTGTTGTAAAAAAATAGCGCCCTGAAAGTTTTATCAAAATCGTTAGAGACGTTTTTGAGAAAATCAAACTTTTTGTTAAAAATTTTATGGCAGGTACCGTTATTTTCAACCTAGAGCAAAAATGAAAAACAGCTTCTCTATAATCGTAATGTCATGTTTGATTGTTGGATTTTTTTGCACGAATCAATAACTTGCATTTTAGTACCTAAATCTGTAATTAATGCAGACTTTTTTTATGGTTGCTTAGACCAGTTGAAGAGATAAACCATTGAATGTCATTGCGTGACAAAAACACAAAGCTTGTATTTTCTTTCTACATCAACATTTTTTTTTCTTATGCTGTAATTAATGCAGACTTTTTTATGTTTGCTTAGACCAGTTGACTTAAAACTTGAAAGGTTGAAACCACCTTCGACAGTAATTGCGTAGGCCAAAAGCTATAAGAATCCCACCGTGCAATTTTAAACACTTGCTGTATGTGCTCAGATATAGTAGCGTATGTTTTATATACATTAAACTTGTTACTGAATAATCCGAATTCAATTAGCATTTTTGTGTGGTGTAGTGGTCGAAACGTTGGCGGTAGCATGTAAGGCTTTTTTTGTACTGCAAAGTTTTCTGTGGCATTTATGTGTCAAATATGTAATAGAGAGCGACGAATCTCCGAGATTGGATCAAAAATGCACGCGCAAATATTCCGCGACTGAAAATTAGAATGTCATAGTCTAGGTTGAGAATTAGTAGCCCAGCTCAACAAATTGTGGGTAAACTATAGAAGGAAAAAGCCGGCTTATGGCGGTCAATCGTGCTAGGAGATGATTTGTCTGCTTGTTTAGACCATTAATTTCGTTTATTCATTTGAAAAATGACACTTGGTGACAGGTGTTTTTTGTTTCGACGATACCTGAATATATTTTTTGTGTAGCTTGTACATATACATACATACGTGTCATTTTAAGAGTAATAGTGCCACTTTATCGAATCGATGAATTAATGAACATTTTACCACAAGAGAAAACAACAACACAAATTGTCAACATGAATCTGACAAGTTAGACGTGTGTTACAAGTATCGCAGCTTAAATTTTAATATTTCACCAAAAATACTTTACCAAAATTAACAAAAGTGCACAAAATTCTTGTCTAAACAAAGCTCAGCCGCGTGTTGTTCATATTTCACTTTTTTCAATAAACTAAATTGTAATATTAAGAGTTTTTACATTCCTTGTGTGAAAGTCTAGTGATCGTATTCATAATGGCGCCCTCGACAGCGAGAAGATTCACAAATGATGAAATTGAAAACCTCCTAGATGAAAAAATGAATCACCATTATGAAAAACTAAGACTTCTTATCATTGAAGAAAACTTAAAATTGACAACTAAATTGGACGTTTAAATAAAATCAGTGAAGAAGTGACATCTCTCGTCGCGCGCGTTGAATCTGTTGAAGACAAGCAAAACCAACCCCCGCATGGCACCCATCTCATAAATCAAATCAGTGACATGCACCGGCAAATTGATTCATTGCAAAGGGAAAAGATTTGTACCGATGCTGTATTACGAGGAGTTCCAAGAAAATCCGATGAGAACTTAAAAGAAATGTTCAAAAATTTATGTAAATCCCTACGATTTTCGCCAACACCTGTGCTGAAAGATATTTTTCGGGTCAAACCTAAAGGAACATATGAAGATACAGCAATAATCATTAAACTTAACACAGTAGCCGATAAAAACAAGTTATTGCACTTAGTTCGTGATCGCTATAAAACGTCAAAAAAAGCACTTTCTCTGCGCGATGTAAACCTTGATTCTGACTGTGCAATACACATCAATGAAAGCTTAACATCTTTGAATCACATGGTTCTACGAAAAGCTTTTCACCTCAAACGTGGTAAAAATCTGACAGCTGTCTATACTCGAAATGGAAAAGTTTATGTTCACACATCAAGCAATCCCACGGAAGCTCACCTCATAAACTCTTATCATGATCTGGATTCAATAATGCAAGTGCAACATGTTGAGAATTTACCTAACGCTGGAGGCACACATACTTAGTAAAAAACTTTATTAGCTGCAGCCGAATTTCACCAGCACAGATGATGTAATATGCATGTACAAATTTTAAAACAATTTAAATTATGTTATTAATATTTTTGCTTGCGATATTTAAAATGAACTTGTTAAAATTGTTTTATTCATTGAAATTTATCGTTATTAATTTATTACTGTATTATTATTATTTTTTTATAGTATTAACTTTTTTGTTTTGTTGTTTTCTTTTTTTTTCGTTTTTGTAGCCAAATATTTAGTGCCTCATTAATCATGGTAGTTGTGTTCGTTTTGGTGTCAATATCTCGTGTGTTCAATGGTGTGTTTTTGTGTTCATTAAGTTTTAATGAACGCAATTGATACAATTTTGCAATATACTGGTAGGGACTTAAGCCTCCGATCAAATATAAATAGTTTTTGTAATCTAGAAAGGGGATTTCGTGTTTGTCACTTTAATGCACAAAGCTTGTACAAGAAATTAGATGAGTTTCGTAATATTTTTGTGGGCTCAAATGTGGATGCAATATGTATTTCCGAAACATGGTTTAGGGAAGGAGTAAACGAAGAAATCTACAGTTTAAGCGGTTATAAACTTTTTCGAGTCGATAGAAAATCCAAAGGTGGAGGTGTTGCAATGTATGTCAAACAATGTATAAATTGTCGAATTGTGGTTGAGTCACCCGCAAATAATCCGATAGAATTTTGTTTTATTGAAACTTCCAATGGAACAGTAAAGAGGCTTCTCGGTTGCGTTTATCGACCAGATAGCTCCACAAACTTATCTAGTTTTTATAACATCTTAGAAGAGTACTCATCTTTGTATGAGGACATTATTGTGTGTGGTGATTTTAACTGCAATTTGTTGTCCAATGAAATGTCAAAATCCTTCACTGAAACTCTTAACAGCTTATCATTAGAACCAATAAATAAAACAAACCCAACCCATTACACGAGCACTAGCAGTACCTTACTTGATCTTTTTATCGTGAATCAGTTAGAAAACGTTCTGTTTTACAATCAAGTATCGGCACCATGTTTTTCTCAACATGATCTAATTTTTGCTACGTTTAAAGCAGACTCAGTAGAAAATGAAAACGAACTTATACTTTTTAGAGATTTCAAAAATATTGATATGGAGGGGCTTGAAAGAGATGTAGCTTTTACTGATTGGCATATGATTTATACAATTCCATCTGCCAACTCACAAGTAGCCTTTCTCCAAGAAAAAATTAGAAAGCTATTTAATGGACATGTCCTGGTTAGAACAAAACGAATTCTCAACAAGTCTATTCCATGGTTCACTTTCGAAATAAAAAACTTAATAAAAAATAGAGACTCAGCTTATGCGAGGTGGAAAAGATACAAACTTCCAGAATTGTTTGATATTTATCGCACTCTGAGGAATAAAACAAATTCAAAAATTAAAGAATCGAAACGAATATATTATTCTAAGCGGCTAAATATAAATCTTCCCGGGAATGCGCTTTGGAAAAACATACGTGAGCTTGGTTGTGGACGAAAAAAATCTGTGATACCCGAAAATGTAAATCCTGATGAATTAAATAGTGAATTTAGAAAAATACAATCAATGAATGTTTCTCATACCACTGTTTCTTTTCAAAATCACCAGTCTGCTGAATCTGTAGATGATTATGAATCCTTTAGCTTTTTAAGAGTTGATGAATGTGACGTTGTAAGTGCAGTTTTGAAAATTAAATCAAAGTCAACCAGCTTTGACGAGATTCATCCCTCTTTCATCAAAATAATTTTACCATACATCTTACCGTTTATAACTTATCTTTTCAACACCGTTATAACTACGTCTTCTTTTCCTGTTTTATGGAAAACAGCCAAAGTGTTGCCATTAGTCAAGAAAAAAGCTACCCGTAGCACAGCTGCAGAATACAGACCCATTTCGATCTTACCATTCTTGTCTAAGGTAATGGAAAAATTATTGCATCAACAAATAACGGAGTATATACAAAGTAATAACTTAATTAATAGCATCCAGTCTGGCTTTCGGGCAAAACACAGCTGCGTGACTTCATTGGTCAAGGTAACAGAGGATATAAGGAATGCAATTGATAAGGATCAAGTAACTTTCTTAGTTTTACTAGATTTCTCGAAAGCGTTCGACACAATCAATCACAATATCTTATTACATAAATTGAAAAATATATTCAATTTCTCCTCATTTGCTTGCAAGCTCATAAATTCATATCTGTGTGGAAGATCTCAAGCTGTTTTTGTAAACAATAAGACCTCGAATTACTTGCCAATACAAAAGGGTGTTCCACAAGGATCAATTTTGGGCCCCCTTTTATTTTCAATGTTTATAAATGATCTACCTCTTTGCACTTTTAATTCTTACAAACATTTATATGCCGACGACTACCAGCTTTACTTTAGTTGCAAACTGGGATTGATTGAAGACGGTATATGCAAAATAAATGAAGATCTTGAAAATGTAAGCAGTTGGTCCATAGAAAATGAACTTAAAATAAATCCTACTAAATCTAACTGCCTTATTATTTACAAAAAATGTTTGGATTATAGCTATTTCTCTCCAATACTTCTTGGTAATAGCCAAATAAAATACGTTGAAAGTAGTAAAAACTTAGGTTTATGTTTTAATAAAACCCTTAGATGGGATGACCACATTCAACAAATCATTGGCAGAATATACGGGATTCTCAGAAATCTTTCTTTGTCGCAACAATTCACACCTCTCAATACTAAATTATTAATGGCTAAATCACTTATCGTTCCTATCATAACCTATGGTTGTGAAATTTTTTGTAACCATAGTGCTGAAACTAAGCGTAGATTGGTCGTTGCCTATAATAATATTGCACGATACGTGTATAATCTCAAGAGGCGTGATCATGTCAGTAGGTTTTCCAAAACTATATTGGGATGCACAATACACACTTACATTAACTACCGATCACTTATTTTTTTGTGCAAGCTTATAACCATCGTATTTATATAATTGTCTGTCTTTTGCAAGATCATCGCGTTCTATTATCTTAATACAACCTCGCTTTACATGCCGCACAACTGAAATGCAGTTTTTCGTCCATACCATTAGATTGTTTAACTCACTGCCACAGAGCATCAGGAGACTTATTGACACACCTAATTTTGAGACTGTCTTGTTTAAGTATATGGCTACAAATGAAAACTAATTTAGTTATTTTAAACTTTTTTTTTTAATAGGATACTGTTTTTAACTAAAACTTTGAGAATATTGTCAGATTCAGTTAAATCTAAAATTAAACTAAATATACTCGAGCAATTATAAAGGATTGTAAAGTCTATGTAAGAGATTTGAATTTATCGAATAAATAAATAAATAAATATTATTCATCAAGTAGATGAATCAAATTCCAAATAGTCTTCTAACGGGTTAGAAATGTAACTAGCTACATATTTCAATCAGTGTTGTCACTTTTCCACCATTCTGGTAGATCCACCACAATTTTGAAGAATTTTAAAATCTATCACATCTACCACGGTGGTCAATAATTCTACCACTATTTATTTTTCATATTACTTTAGCGTTAATTTACTTGAATGCACCCTACAAAATTAAATAATATCATAAATTTGAAGATTCTTATCTCCTTTTCTTTCTCACTGACATTATGTGGCGCTAAATGAGTTTATTTATCTTTGCTTATTTTTAGTTCTTAAACGCGTTCGTCTATGTTCGCGCTTTATTTAGTGTATTTTGTAATCTTTCGAACAAATTATTTTATTACCAACAAAAATAGGTTTTATTCACTTATGGTCAAAACAGATGTGCAGATAATTTCGTGCAGGAAAAAAATACACAGACTCTTATGGAGCTTGTCAACCCAAAATTCTGCAGGGTTGCAGAATCTGCACGATGTCTCTATTTCTAAATTACATGCCTAGTTTCTTTGCTGCCAGCTGCCACAAACAAACGATAAAAATGTAAATATAAGGTGTTTGGCATTTCTTATATATACCACACTTGTTAATCAGCGTTACCGCTGTGACAGTTTTGCCACCACTTTTAAGAAAATACTTCATCATAGTTTTTATGGTAATATTGTTTTTCTTTCACTTACATTAATACGGTACTTAACAAAAATCAATTTTTTGCCCGATTTGTTGGAATTTGTATTCTCTAAATTCAATATTCGCACAAATTTGATTTTATTTACATTTTTTTCAAGTGAATTTTTTTTCTTCAGTAAAACAATTTTTTACAACTTTTTAATAATGTGCAGTGGTAGCGCTGCATTTTGGCTATACTGTGTATGCAGATTTTGTTCTTAAAACGGTTAACGGAACGTTTTATTAATAAAACATTGCATTTCTTGAATCTTGAAATGCTGTCTGTCGCTCTTTGCTGTGTGAAGAGTGATTGAAGATTGATAAAACTAAACGAATTAAATCCAATTACTTAAATATTTAAATCCAAAAGATTTTCAAAAGGGCCAACTGCAGACAATTGTTCCTCAAATTAAAGCTTTACCATTTCATGAGGCTTCAGATGACATTATTAATAATGAATGGAGATCGTTAATGATTTTTGATAAGAATAAAACTAATGATTTATTTTACAAATAAATTTGTGAAAGGTTAAGTAGTGAATGAGGAATTTATGTTTAAAAAATTGAGTCAATATAATATGTGCAATTTAGCTGATTTACCCCACAGTAGTGCAGCAGCAGAAATGGCGTTTTCAATTATGAACGACATTAAAAATAAAAAGCGAAATAAACTTGCTGGGCATACTCGTTAAAGGATTGGGCGATTACTGCTTCATCTATACAACAATGCAGTTTGTTGGAGGAACTTCAGATCTAGGCTTCGTCTAGATTTTCATTCCGGTTCAGGCATCCGATATACAGGCGAAAGAAGAGTTGTATGTTGTGTCTGATGGGTTTTATTTGGTTTTTGCCTTTTGGCTTAGGTTTTGTAGCAGGCTGAACGAATATTTTCGGCTTGTTTTTTTCATAGAACCATGTATTGGTTTTGCTGGAAAGAGTACGATAACTTTTGCGCCGCAAAATAATAACGTATTCTTGTAGAGATATAAAAAACATGTATTTTTTACTCTGAAGTTTTTTGAGTTTGAAATTAACCTGATTTAAGAACTCAAATTGAATGCGAATTTCTATCTTTCAGAAAAAGTATAACTTTTAATTGTAAGTGTTGCCGTCGTTACTAAATATGTAAATGATTTTTTCAGTTTAAGTAATATTTAATAAAATTTCACTTCCCGCCTAAAAAGGGGTTAAAGACTTCTTCTCATAGTTAAAAAATACTTGTTAAGTCTCTCTACAAAAATCCGTTATTATTTTGCACCGCCAAATTAATCGTACTCTACCCGAAAAGTGTAGAGAGAAAGACTAAGTAAATACCAAACAATTTTTAAAAATGTGGGTTTGGTAAATTTTAATTTTCTCGCAAACTAGAATACAAATTGTAATCTAGTTTTCAGTATTCAATTAAGAATTAATAGAATTAACAAATGTTAAAAATAATGTTTAGTACCCATTATCTAAATTTTGAAACAAAATTTATATGAACTAATATTTTAAAATTTTTATCTGAAATTTTGAGTTTGAAGTAATTTTTTTTTAAACTACTAACTAAATAATAGAGCAATTTCTTAGCTTTAAAACAATGTGCAGCACATTTTTTTAAGTGTTGCCGTTCTTTTTAAATATATTTTTTCCTAATGCAAGTGCTTTTATTTTGGTGGTTGGCTGCTGTATTAATAGGGTAGGCACGACATTCCTGCTTTACTTATTAGCGCAAGTGTTGAACACAATAAAAATAAAATAAAAGTCAGGGCTTTGAAATAGAGATGGTGGCGGATGAGCCCTTAATGGGCCAATGGTAGCGCTCATATCCCCGAAGCGGGTTACTGACTCCGGATTCACCGGTTCCTTTTGTCCAAGGAATCCAACAAAGCACCTGGCTCTCCAGGTTGGGGGTTGTGCGTAGGGTTAACAACCCTGCCAAAAGGAAAAAAAAAGTTGTGAAGCGACCAATAGCCTCGGAAAAGGATGGATTAACTGTTGACGACCCCGACAAACTGAATTAAGGACAATGACCTTCGGTTCTGCACGTGGAATGTTAGAATTCTTAACAGACCACGTGCAGCCGAACAACTAGTGGAGGCCCTAGACTGCTACAGAGCAGGAATTACTGCCATCCAGGAAGTGCGATGGGATGGGCCGGGCAAAAGGAGGATGAAAAACTGTGACGTGTACTACGGGGATTGTGCAAGAAGACCACAGCGTTTATTTGGGTGCGGATTCATCATAAGCAGTAGACCTAGGCAAGAAGTCTTGGGCTTTCGACACGTAAGTGAGCTACTTGTGACAATTCGTATCAAGGCTAAATTCGCCATCATTAGCCTAATATGCGCTCATGCCCCCACAGAGAACAAAGATGACGCGGCCAAGGATGACTTCTATGAGCTCCTCGACAAAACCTATGAGCAATGCCCTAAGAAGTTAAGATCGTACTAGGCGATTTATACACAAAGGGACTTGGCGACACCCAGATCAAAGAACCGCCAACCAGATTGATCACTTTGCGATCGATGCAAGACACGCCTCCAGTATCTTGGATGTTCGCATCTTCCGAGCAACTAACATCGATTTGGATCACTACCTTGTTGCAGCAAAGGTAACAATGCGAATAACCCGAACACCACAACAACGGAGTAATAATGTGAGGAAGTATGACGTCGAAACCGTCAGAACCTATGCCGATCGAATATCCCGTAACCTCTCAATAAATCCAGTACCGCCAGCATCAAGTGCCGAAGACAGTGGCAACACTGCCAAAAAGCCATCAGAGATGCCGCAACTGATGTGCTAGGTTTCACCAGAGCACCACCACGAAACCTCTGGTTCGATGATGAATGCAGGCAGGCCCATGCAGCCAAACAAGATGCATATAAAGCGGCGGTGCAAAGAAAGACGAGAGCTGCTCGCGAACTCTGCGAGCGAAAAAGATGGGAAGAACACCGGCTTCTCCAAAAGAAAAAGAGAGAACATGAGAAGCGATCGAAGATATTGAGAGATGCTACTCCAGGAACAACGTGCGGAAGTTTTACTAACAGGTAAATAGAACTTGCCAAGGAAACAAAACCGCACAGAAGCCGCAATGGAAACCTTGTAGTGGAGTCACAGTCGGTGTTGAGTACATGGAAGGACCATTTCTGTAGACTGTTAAACGGCGATGAAGACCAAAATCCCGCTATCAGGCAGAATGAGCCATTCAACATGGACGATGACGGACAAAACTTCCATGCACCTGACCAAAATGAAGTGAGGATAGCAAAATCTAAACTAAAAAACAACAATGCTGCTGGACCCGACGGACTACCCGCCGAACTTTTGAAAGCGGCCGGAGATGACCTGGTGGAGTGCATACACCAACTCATCTCTAAAGTTTGGTCAGAGGAAAGTATGCCTCATGAATGGCACCTCAGCATTATTTGCCCGATCCACAAGAAAGGAGACCCTCTAAACTGCGCCAACTATAGAGGAATAAGTCTCCTGAATATCGCTACAAGATCCTCTCTCCTGTACTATGTGAACGCCTGAAACCTTTCGTCAGCAACTTGATTGGCCCCTATCTGTGTGGTTTCAGACCAGGAAAGTCCACAATCGATCAAATGTTCACGCTACGGAAGATCCTGGAAACTACCCAAAAATTCCAAATCGATAGCCACCACCTTTTTACCGATTTTAAGGCCACAGACGATAGCATTTATAGAGACGAGCTATACAGAGCCATGTCTGGTTTTGGCATCCGCACAAAACTCATCCAACTGTGCATGATGACGATGGAGAACTCTCGCTGCTCCGTCAAGGTTGGTAATGACCTCACAGAAGCTTCTCGCAATTCAATTGTAGTGGTACAATTTTTTTTATAATCTGTGCAATTGCTAGCATACGCTGACGACATAGACATCTTTGGCAGAACTCGGCGAGCTGTCACTGGAGCTTTTGCTAACATTGAAGCTGAAGCGGCTAATATGGGACTAGCAGTCAATGAGGCCAAAACGAAGTACCTGCTGTCCTAGAAAAGTGACACACAACACCGGCGGATTGGACAAAACATCACAATAGACAGGTACAACTTTGAGGTAGTTATCACACTTGCCAATCGCTGTTTCTATGGGCGAGGAAGGCAATTGAGTAGCAAAGCCCTTTCTCGAAAGACAAAGGAGACTCTGTATAAGACCTTAATCATCCTAGTCCTGCGGGCTTTGGAAGAGAAGGTTCAACCAAGAACTATACGAGCTGTACAGCGAAATTTACCTGGTCAAAAAAATACGAGCGAATGGACAACAATGCTCCGGCTCGCAGGATCTTCGATTCAATTCCAGAGGGTAGACGCAATCAAGGAAGACCTCGCCTTAGGTGGCGCGCTCAAGTGGAGACGACCTCAACCAACTTGGAGTGCGAAACTGCAGGCAGCTAGCCAAAGACTGAGCTGGCTGGAGAGGCATGCCCCCTAAGTATGTAAGTAAGTGCTTTTTTTTAGAAAATTTCCCCTCCCGCCTAAACGGGGTAGATAGACATTTTCCCGTAGCAAAACATTTTTGTATTAAGTTCCTTTACAAGAATCCGCTATTAATTTGCGGAACCAAAGTTATATTATTCTCCCCGTTTTGCTTCCTAAAAATATTTTTAACTATGTGCCTGTAAATCTCATTGCCCTTTTAAAATGCAACTGTATCCTGCACGACACTATACAGTTAGAAGAATTAGAAAGATAGGAAATAATTTGTTAACTAAAAATGAAAAGTAATCTTCTGTAGAATTGCAAAATAACCTATAATTCTTGATTTGAAGACGATTGAGACTTTGGCTATACCACTTAGGCTGTACCTAGTTCAAAATACAAAACTACAGACATAAGACAGATAGATCGACATACAGAATTTCGCTACTTACTAAAATATGTTTCTCTTTCATCGTAATGTCATATTTGACTGTTATCTCACTATTGTTTGCGCGAACGTATGTATAACTTGCCTTAGTAAGTAAATAGGTAATAAATCTGAATTGAGGTAGTAAAACATAAAAGGCTTATAATTGTTATATCATTGTAAATTTAAAAAATCGTAGAAAAAAATCAATTTTCTACAGCTACATACATATCTACATAAAATTTCGGGACGGAGACTCTTCTCGGAGAAAATATTTAAGTTCAATGAGGTCCGAACTTCATTTTATTTATATATAGCTTCTTTAAGTATTACAAACAAATATGACACTGCCCTAAAAAATCTAATTCTGTGCTGTAAAATTGACAGAAAAATGTTTCCATGAACTTGATTAACAAACCTGTTCCCATTGCATCCAAGAGGCAGCATAAATTTTACAAACCTAGATAAACCTATGTACCTTAAACATTTTCATCTCCAGAGAGACCACCATGCATACCATTTCCTAGTAATCTGCCCATCACACTCCATGCTTGCACCCCATTCAAATCTTTTATGTTCTACGCTGACTAATATATGCGCATTTATTGCGCGTGAAAATTCTCCCTCCAGGCTGTATTGGGCCACAAAGGCAAATCGCATAAATTTTCCATCCAAATGCAAAGACGATGAAAACCTATCCGATGCATCCAGAAACAATTATCATAAATTGCCTGGGTGCTCAACGACCATGAAAATACTCTACCAAACACAGTTGCAGTGTAGCTGCAATAATTATGGCGCTGTTTAGGAACAATTTAAAACACCGAGACACTGCTTACACAAGAAACCTAATTTTCCAATATAAGAAAATGAACAAAAAAAAAAATCCACGGAGAATCCAGAAACCAGGCCAGGTCAGGTATTTTTATTTAAGGAAGTATTGACATTGTGCAATGGAAGTAATTAATTCAATTAACTCGACGAAAGCCTCCTTTCATACTATTTGCTAGTAATTGTTTAATTTTTTGCACGATGTACGGTACGCCCGCCTTGCCGCACTGTTCCTGACAATTGCAACTCCAAATCTGACGCAATCATCTTGTGGCTGCGTGTGCGTGTTTGGTTTAGTGGAGTGGATACTTAATTGATCTCTTCTGTGTTAGCTGCTCGTGTTACATAACAGTGGCACGTTGTACATAAATTAATAAGTTTTATCTCAATTCTGCACAAAATTTGAATGAGGATAATTTATTTGCTGTAAATGACTTAATCGTTTGTTGTGGGTGAAGTAAAGGCTGCAGGCTATGGCTTTGGCGTCAGTGGCAGTGGTTGAATGCTTTGGCAATACCGCAATAGTGCCGCCAATACAGCAAGAGTGTGGTAAATAAATGCAGGTGTACCTAGATGCAGAGATAAATTGCAGCAATTTACCGTCAAGGTGATATCTACTGATAAAATTAATTGCTCCATTGATTTTGTTTACATACATCATGAAGGTTTTGGGGTACAAGAAACACTGAATAGTTCCTTCAGTTCGCAACTTATAAGAGGCAAGTTACATTCATAGTAACAAAAACAAGAAATCGGCAAAAATATGTAGGATAGTTATTTTGTCAACCCAAACTTTTTCTAAAGAAGAAATCAGACCAAAGGTTGTTAGAAGGAAGCAAGCACGTCCTATTTAAGCTTTGAATACAAATTAACATAAAAAAAAATCTTTGTTGCAACTACATAAATGTATCACGTAGGTTACCTTTCAAATTCGAAACAAAAGAGAAAAGCAGTCATCACATGTTCGTTCAGACACAAAAGTATCCAACAAATTTTAGGATACCTATAGATTTTCCATCTGTTTCCATAAATGTTCTTCAATCACCTGTGTATCATCTGTTTTCAACCATGCTAATTAGAACAATAACAATGAATCTTATCCAAAAAATAAAAATGTGAACGCGGGCAATGACTACCTAATACCTATCGTAAAAGTCAAAAAAACAAGAGTGATGCCAGAATTTATTATTTTTTGGTGATAACCTTACGTAGACTGAAAATTTAATTTCATCACATGTGACTTTGTGACTCTCGTATACAACCTTAGCCCCTGATAGTTTCATATCAGTTCGGCTTCAGGCTAGGAAAGGCCACTATCGACCAAATATTTACATTCCGGCAGGTCTTAAAGTAAACCAGGGAACTTCAAATCGATACTCATCACCTTTTCGTCGATTTCAAAGACGCGCTTTACAGCATTTATAGAGATGATCATTATATATCTGTTCTGTTTGTGCAGAATGACACATGCTATTCTGTAAGGGTCGGTAAGGACCTCACAGTCACCTTTAATGCAATTTTTTTTTAAAAAGGCGATGTGGTGTCATGCGACGTCATGCTTGAAAGAATGTTTTACTGACCAACGATATTAACATAAGCGGAAGAACACAGCGTTTTGTCAATATCGCTTTTACGAGAATTGATGGGGAAGCTGCGAACATGGGCTTGGCATTCAATGAGGGCAAAAGAAAGTAAATTATGTCATTAAGTTGACATCATACACCAAATCGACATCTTGGACAAAATATTACAAAGGGCATCCATAATTTGGATTTAATAAGTGGCTTTGTTTACATTGGCTTTGCCCTTTTGCCAATCCATGTTGTTCCGACTAATGAGGTGGTTGAGTATTAAAGTCTTTCCTCGTTTCAGAAAGTCTTTGATTCTGCAGGTCCCCTAGACTGTTTCGCCACCTAACGTAAGGTATGGTATTCACTAAGCGTCGTAGATCAGATACTTATTTGACATGCAAGCATTACTGTTGGATTTACCGTCGCGCAATAATTTCTTAAAATACATAAAATATTAAGCCATAACGTACTTATGACATTTTATATATTCTTTGTGTTGATAAAACAAATTGTTGTGCAATGTATTATAAACTAATGGGAACTGCTATACATTTTTATAGAATAGGGTTTTCAAAAATTACAGAATATTGTGATGTATTAAGCTGTAATGAATATTAAAGTTTTAACTCCCAGATAGAACATTGACGTATATTAAACATAAAAACGACGTCTGTAAGATGTACTTGTACATATGTGAAAAATAAAAAAAAAAAAAAATGTTTGTTTAAATTTTTTTAATTTTAAA
Organism: Platycheirus rosarum; assembly: GCA_963971375.1. Taxonomy (NCBI): domain Eukaryota; kingdom Metazoa; phylum Arthropoda; class Insecta; order Diptera; family Syrphidae; genus Platycheirus; species Platycheirus rosarum. Next base: position 87,925,141 of record OZ020508.1, on the reverse strand, counting down.
TTTTCTTGTGGTTTTGAACTTCAGATCTAAGAATCGAATCTATTTATATTAGATGTAATATATTCCACTGAGATATGTCGAAAAAGCACTTATAATAAACGTATAAAAATACGTCATGTGGAAAGCAATGCAGTTGTATTCATGTTTATCGTTTAGTACATGCTTCGTATACATATTATAATAAATGTATATAAATCGATGTCAAATGCTTTGCATTGAATAACTTCAGATCTGAGAATCGAAATGAATCGAAACAACAAATATTATATGTACATAATTATAAGAAATGTACAATAATCCACTAAGATTATGTAGATAAAAACACGTACAATATACTATATATGTTAATACATAGTATTATCATCTTTAGTACATGCCTTGTATACAACATACAATAAAATTTATAATTCGATGTCAAATGCTTTTTAATACAAAAAATCTTTAATGTTTAATATGCGTACATATATTGTCCGCTTATTGAATAACTTCAGATCTGAGAATCGAAAAGCAATGCCGTTGTATTCATCTTTATCGTTTGGTACATATTTTGTATATATTTACATAATTAAATGTCAAATGTTTATTGTATAATACACGTAAATTATTCACTATATAAATTAAAAAGGCCTACAATACCCATTCAGCATACATATGGCTAATATAAGTACATATATCATAGACGTATACATATTATATTCATATATACATACCTACATGTATTATATGTATTATATGACTTTAGTGTTCTCAAAGTCGAAAACTTATGTCGAATTATACTAAGAAACTTTTCGTTCGTATGATCACACCGATAACATTAGATATCGGCTCGAACATTGGACATTTCGAGATCCTTTTGTGTTTCTAACCGAAAAATAAATAAATAAATAAATAAAATATGTTGGCCATTCGTCTGCAGGTAGTTATTTTTTAGTAATAAATACGAAGTTACTATATACCTACTCCCTCTTGCGCGAAGATCGACTCATCTTGTCCTTAATGTCCTTGTCCTTTTTTTTAAATGAAATGTCTTAAAAGTTAAAACTATCAACTATAATGTTATATTCCTATATTATTTGTAAATAATAATAAAACTCCTTATACCTAATACTCTATTGAACAAATATTTTATTACATTGATTTCGTAGATATAAACTTTGCATACAAATGTATACATATGCATGTACAAACCATAAGAATACCATACACATTTGGAAATACATATATCTAAAATCATTAGCATTGACATTTAAAAATGCTTGAATGCACTGCTTGATAGTCCATGCAACCAAGAAACCTTTTCCACATAAACATTCAAAAAAAATAATGCTGCATTTTATTGAAAAAGACCATCTCCCCTAACTGAAAATTTCAAAGAAATGGATGCAGAAATCTTAACAGGGGAGTGCCCGTCGCTGAAGCACTTGGATCATAAAAGTAAAAATAAATCAAATTAGTATTACAACTCACGCGTCATCTTTATTCATATTCGTTTTTCGTTTGCTTTGACAGGAAACATTTTCCAATTTATTGGTGTCATATTCCGTTTTTCGGGTGTCAAACAAAATGTTGGCTTTTTTAAAGTAATTTCTACATCGACATCTTGCCGGGACTCATCCACTTTCATCTGCATTTTTTCAAGTGGAAATTTATTTACATACATACACACCACTTAAACATTTTTTTTACTCAAAATGCCTCCTCTTTTTTTCTTCTCTTTCCACAGATAAATAATTTTAAATGACACTCGAATCGAAGGGTGGAAAAATTCGCCTCTTTCTTCAGTCTTCATCTTAATTACTTCCACACGAGAAAAAATCTAAGAAGAAACGTCAACCTCGAAAATCGATATTTTTAATTACGGGATATTATATATTGCCGACGACATATAAGTCATCTCGCTTATATGTACATACATATATACATAATAAAAAATTGAAGTCACGAAAAAAGGGGGCGACACATAACCAACGAAATGTGCTCCTTAAAATGAAAAAAGTCTAAGAAGCAATCAGAAGAGAAAAATATTCAAAGCACTACGTCAAGAAGTCAAAAAACACAGAAATAAGTTTCAAGGGAACCAAGCGGGTGAGGTTTTTTTGAATGAGAGCTTTGCTTTTTGACACCATACAAAAGGAAACCCTAATTGTATAATACAACAACGCCAAGATGACATCGGTTCTACTTGAGGCAAGGCCATACAGGCCATTCAAATCCAGCGAGGAATATCTGGAGGCAATGAAGGAGGATTTAGCGGAATGGCTGAGTACAATGTATCCGGAGTTGTTGATTAATGCTGAAAACTTTATGGACAGATTGGACACTGGAGTGGCGCTATGCAAGGTTAGTTTCACCCAAATTGTTTTTATGTAAAGTAAATGTTATTTATATTGATTTCTTCATTAAAAGAAATGTTTCGATCAGCACATTTTATCCAAACTAATTCTAAGTGAAAAGTCCCCAGCAAATGTTTTTGAAAGGGAAATTACTTGAAAGTCGTTCTCTTTTCGCTGGAAGGGAACGATGTTCTTAGAATTTTTTGATGATACCACCTTTTTCCGAGAGTTTTCATTAAAAATAAGGCTTATAGTATTTTCTTAACAATCAATTAACCGGTGAGCGGAAGATTGAAGTTATGTTCGCGTTCGCCACTAGCTTTTAAATTAATCGGCGCGCACTCAAGCAAGGGGTTATTATTTATTACCCTTATTATTAATCAACACACTGCGAACACTAATTTTTGAAGAATTAGAAAGACATGAAAGAATTTTGTCGGCGCAGATTGAGAGTAAAGTGACTATTTTATCACTTAAAACCAACGGACTCTAGCTTGCACTTGGAGTTTTTAAAAATATTGTTATACCCAGCTTTAGAATCGAACTCACAAGCAAGCACTGTCAACATAAAATATATCACCAATTGGTAAACACTTGAATCAGCTAGTCGATCAAAGAAGAGACATTCTTTTGAGCCAGTAAGGTTGAGGATATCTAGTTTGCGGGGATGTCTTATCTTAATCGATACATAGTCAATATAAGATGATGAAGATATTACTATGATGAATTAATCAATTGTGTTTTTTTTCTTGGTGGTTAATCCTTGGTATTAGGCAGGCGAGGATTCAGGATTTCGATCAGTGGGGGCAATTTTCATGTAATTTGCCTACCTATACAAAAAATCGCTCATTGAATACGTACACCTTTTTTAACAATTCTTCGAACATATGCCTTTCTTAAAAATAAGTATAAATAATTAAAATTATAAATTAAAAATATGATATAAATGTAAATAAAAACAATTTTATATATCATTTGTGATGTGCCTATATTTATTTAGGTCTATGAGTTGTCCAAAGTAATCCAATAGAGACTTAATGATGGTATCAAACTAATCAGTTTTATATCTGACTGTATTTTCCGCATGAAAATCCTTAGTTTAAACACATCTTAAGTTTCGGATTGAAAACTTGCAAGGAAATCGGTTAGCACAAAGTGAAGTAGAGGTGCACATAAAGATATTCCGTAGTACTCCTCCGCTGAATTAGCGCCAACATGACACGGTAAATTTGTTTAAATACGAGGAACTTTCAACTGAACATTCATTTGATCACAAAATTTTGTTGCATCCAGATGTTGAAATTATAGTATTATATATATTCTCCCGGCGACTAGAAATAACGGAAGTTCTTCACCACCATTGCACTGCTATTAAGGTCAAGAGATGTTGTTGATGTTGAGAGGGACTGTGAACTCCATGAACATATTACTTAGGCCTCTTCTCTCTCGGTTTTCTCGGCACACATTCGGTACCGATATTTCACTGAATACATACATTTCAATGACCACCAACTGATTTGTGCGGTATGTGCGGGATCGGTAAGAAAGCGGTGTACCGAGTGTCGGTATAGAGTATTGTTTCTATATTTACCGCAAGGAGAGACTGCTTGGAATTTAAAGTTTTGAATAATTTTGTGCCAAAGGCTTACCGACAAGTCAGGAGATGAACATGAGATCGATATACATTCGGTTAAGCCGTAAATACCGATCACAGATACCGCACCGACAAATGAGTGAGCGGCCTTAGGCAACACATTGTTTTAGGAAAGTAAATTATGGATGTTCATGATTAGCATAATATGCTGTCCAGCGATCAAAATGCAGCTCGTGTGACAAGAACGAAATTTTTTTCTGGTTGCGCGACCATTTTGGAGCTCGTGTGCCGTTAGCCTTAAACACAATACTGATGGAATAAACTGTGTATTACATAAAGTTGCTACAAGTGAAGAAGCCCTGCTAGCTGTACTTATGACATATATACTTTGCGCTAGGAAAGGTGAGATAGGTTGTCTTATCAAAAAGTATTGAATAATATCTTGATGCCCGGGGTTACTCCAAATTTGATCAAAAACCTCTCTCGCTTTTGTGTTGTTTGCTTATATACATATGTACCATTAGAAGGGGTTGACTGCAAATATTGGTTTTTATTTCTTATCTCTAGCAGATACCTTACACTGTAGAGGTTCTCTAAAATTTCCTTCGCTCACGTCAGATTGGTTTAAATTATCTGTGTTTTTAAATGTAGCTTATCATCTCTATGACTACTAAATACCTAATTTTTCCGTCAAAGGAACATGATGGTTTCTACTATAAAAGACGAAGGCGTTCCCTATTTTCTTCTTTCTTTTTGAGACGCTTTTGATTTACTCGTTTAACGAGTTCCAAGTTTGCGTTGTTATTAGTTGAAGATACGCAGTCCTGGCCTAAACAGCTCGTTTGTGGTAAATGTTTTTATAGCATGGTTTTCCAAATCTACATTTTGCCCAGCAATATCTTTGAAGTTTTATTAAGCGATTTTTCACAAGACTTTGTAACGCAGTCACGAATAAAGGACAGTATTTACAAAACAAACCATGTTTCGGATATGAAACACAATCCAAGGATATTTATGGCCAAAATACCATTTGATCGCCTTCTCTTTGAGCAAGTGCGAGTGCTTGTAGTCGTCTTCGACAGAAGTTAATGTTTTGTAAGGTCATCAATTTTTTTACTTGAAGAAAGTCATAGATCATAGTCAAGTCAAGGCTAGCCTTTTATTGATTAGTTGAAAAAATGAGTTAATACTTATGTTGTTTGAGTCTCGCATTTTTGACGGGCGTTGATCACTCTGCCAACAAGGTAATTTCGCTTTATTAAATGACTGGATATATAATACGCAATGAAAACGAAAAGTGATGCGTTTGCGTGTTGGTTGTTTTATAGCTTTTTTTTACAAGGATTTAAGTAGTTAGCTAAAATTTTAATAATAAAATAATGTATAAAAATGAAATGAAGAATTGTCCAGGGGGGAGGGGGGCGATTGCCCCAGTTCCCCCATATATCCGCCACTTGTATATGTTTGGTTTCGGTAAGTGCTTTGATTTCAGGAAAAGAGCATAAGATTGCTTTAAACCGTTATGAGTATTAAGATTGAAGGAAAGCAAATGACCCCCAAATCAGTTCCATTGCTTAAGAAAACTGAAAACCAAAGTCCTAATATTACTTCTACTTAGTTGTGTTTTTTAATTTTATTTTCTTACAACGTAGTATATAGAGTTTGTATTAAAAACTTCAATTCATTAACTTAGTCTGGCCCTGGACTTAAACCTCTTTCTTTTCAACTTAATGATTACAAATTTAATCTTGTTGGATGTAGTTCACATTAAGTTTTTGACAAAAACTTTATATATGAACAAATCGAAAGTTACGTCTTGACAAAGGTACTCACTGTCAACTGATGAGTCAAAGTGAGTTACCGAGACGAAACGCCAATTTTTGGTGGACTTAAAGGCCGTATTTTGAATCTATAGATAATTGTTTTCTTCCGAAACTAAATATGTTAATCAATCGAATTGCACATAAAAAAATGTCAAAATAATAAGTTATTCTCGGAAATCTATTTTAGGCAAGAGAATTCATATATTTTCTCAATAAACTGCCACGTCTGAGAACAATTTCAATTTGCTTCACTTGTAAAGGCACTCCATGTAAATCCGTCGTCAGGCATTTTTATATTTAAAATGGAATATGCTAATATGAATAAATTCTATATAAGCTTCCACAAACGTTATTTAATTTTACGCCCCATCGCCACTCGACAACCGGATGGATGCATTTTATCACTACACACAATTTATAAGCTGTAAGCAATTGCCGACGTGTCGAGCTCACTTAACTATTGACTCAATGAAATAATTTGTATGTACAAAGCCAAAGTCAAGCTATTCATAGTAATAGTCACTCTTATCCCCATTGCATAAAGGTCATCTGCCACAGACAGACGGCGCGCGAAAGATTAAAGCCTCCACCACATCAATTACATCCTAAAGAAAGAAGATTCAAAGATCATTCCATTACTAAGGGCATATTGCTCCGATGTCAGATCACAATATATAGCATGGATGTTTGTTTGGTTGCCATTGCCACTGCTTGAACTCTTCCTGGGATCCTTTTCCTTTCTCATGCATGGCATCGGTAATGGGGGGGTAATTTTTATGATGGAACTTTAAACACGCACTTGGAGATATATGTAAATTCATTGTGCACAGACTCTGTCGTCTAGCACCATCAACAGAAGCCCATGTTTTATCAAGTGCTCTTTTTTGTGAAAGATGATTTTCATCGTCTAAACAAAAAATATGAATACAAAACAATCAACAAGAAAATGAAAAACTATTTAAAAAGATTTTCTTTAGTGTGTTGAATGCACTAATTGTGGTAACAACCCCACCACTGCAATGCATCATCGTGTGTGTCGGGTGGGGGTGGGATTTGGGTGAAGCTGAGAAAGAAAACTAGGATACGATACGAAACTCTTGGGAAGATATTTATGGGAAACTAGTGTGTTGCTCCACTCCACAACGATAAAAGACAAAAAGTTTTTTGTTTTATGTCTGTTTACTTTTTTTTGTCACGAATTGGAAGTGTGAATGAAATTTAAGCTGCCTTTGATGTCTAAATAAAAGTTGCAGGTATATTGCTTTTGTGTTCTTTTGTGCATACCATTATTCAGAATTAGAATCGAGCTGTTTTTGTTTGTATCTACAATATAAACTTGTTAAATAAATAATAAATATCTCTTAATGGAAAACCAAAAGTCTAACAAAAATTTCTGTTTGTGATCTATGAGTAAATGCACTGAAATAGACAGAGGCAGCTTCTGTCAAGCTGTATATTTGTTTTGGCTTTATTAAAGGGATATTTAGTTTAAAATAAATGGTAAAAGATGCATCTTAATAGACCTTAATGAACCTTAAGTTTTGTGTCTGGGCTGGTGTATCGTAAGAATTCTTTGGCTTATACATAGGCATCCAAGGAAGAAAAAAATCCATTCGCATAAATCTTTTTTATTTATTATACCAAGTCATTGAGAGATAAAGCTTGGGCTTTCAAAAGTTGTAGCGAACTTTGACAGTTGATAGCGGCCACTTCGTTTAAGCTACATCTGTCAAATAAGCTTCATTTATTCAGTTTTGCCAAACCACCATGGACGGATAAAGCGTTCAACAACACGTGCAAATGATAAAATTGTTTCATTTAAATGCGTGTTCTGTTCGGGCAACGTTCCACCACAACTTGGCGAATTTAGAGTCAGGGAAAATTGGACACTTCGGATGCGCGCCACCAAGAGACATTCAAACAATGTTATATTCCACACGCAATGGCATCGATAGTAACCCTTTCAAACGAATAAAAAAATTCGATTATATCTCACACACACTTTGTTTTATTTAAATTCGCACGGAATGCTCATCAGTTCACCCTTGAGCCAAATTTCGGACGTACCGTGAAATATAGGGATTCTTTTTTTAGCCCAACAACACGAATTTGGAATAGTTTACCCGGCAATATTATCCCTTGCCACTTTAATTTGCAAGCCTTTTTATCGACACCTTCTGTCCTTCCCCTCCGTATTATCCTAATGCTCACGCAGTGTATTTACATAACTTAAAAGACTGCTTTTAGACCTTGCAATATTTTAGCTGCGATTCAATTTTGGTTCTCCTTCCAAACTCGAATCACTTTTAATTTTTAAATGCTGCGATTTCACACAAAGTTTACGTTCTGTATTTCTTCTTTATTTCGGACCAACCAACAACAACAACCCTTAAATTTAGAACAAACACAGACCACATCCTACAAATGACGAATAGAGAGAAAACAGATTAACATAAAATCAGGATAGCACAAAGAAGAAGGTGTGATAAACTAGTTCGGTGATCAACCTGTGCAATTTGTTGTACCCCCGCCACCACATACGTTTCTCACCGTTATTGTATCAGAAAATCTCTGGGGAAAATCGCAAAGTCTAAAAGCAAATAGTCCCTTGTGCGCGCGTTAATTATACAAAAATGGACATGACTGGGTCGCACGTACTTGCTCTAATGTGCCTAATTACATTGGAAAGCAAGATCTTTGACAGAAACAAGTAACATTTACGTTGAAAATAACACAGTTTGAACTTATAAAAAGTATTAAAAACCACAATACTTAACGGATTTTAGTAAAAATGAAGTATGCTATCACACGTCATAAATAATAAGGAATTTATGAAAAATGTATTTCGAAAATTGTAGGACTGGTTTTGATAAATCCTGTTTTTATTTTTAGTTTTTTTGAAAAAAAAAATAATTTTTAAAATTTTGGTATGCAGTTTTTAGAATTTATTAAATTACATGTGACTATAAAATTTAAAACAATTTTTTTTGATTAGTTTTCAAAATAATAATTTTTCAAAAAAAAATTAAAAATTAATTTTAATTAGAAAAAAAAAGTTATTCAAAATTTTGATAAACAGAATTAATTTGGCTAACTAGATCTTCCTAAATATAAAATTTGACAAAAATCCAAAGAGCCGTAACCGAGAAACCCAAAAATAAAAAAAAAACCATATATGAAAGGTCCCGTTAATAGACTTTTCCCATATATGTTGTTCTAATCAAATGATAGCCATAACCAACAAAAAAATTCTCAAAAATTTTCATTAAAATCGTTGGAGCCGTTTTCGAGAAAAAATAGATTTTCGTAAACGGTCATATGGCAGGTACCTACTTTTATTTTTAGGGCTAAAAATAAAATTTCAATTTCCCCTCTGGGGAATGCCAAAAGAATCACACACACCAAGTTTGAAGATAATCGCTTAAGCCGTTTAGGCTGCAGCTTGTTATGCATACTGACAGACAGACAGACAGACAGAAAGACAGACAGACAGACAGACAGACAGACAGACAGAAAGACAGACAGACAGACAGACGGACAGACAGACATTTTTTTCGATCACTTTTTTAGACTTCTCTATGATCGTAATATCATGTTTGATTGTTATCAATTTTTTTAATATTCACGAATCCTAAACTTGCCTTACAGTCTCTATAATCCCAAGTAAAAAAAACGAAGCGCTTAATGAAAGACATTTTAGTTGGTATGATTTTCGGCAGAAAGCGGTTTATTTATTTTGATATCAAGACTGGTTACAGTGTCCACAAAACTAAGCTATGACTAGGAGAGGAAAATAGAAGGCAGAGAAGAAGTACTTTGCTGAGTTCAGTGTAAGACCATTATGAAGCGAACAGTTAGAAATTGCATTAAGGTACTCATTTCGTCTTCACGCGAAATCCTCTTGAAAGGCAACTGGGCGAGATATATGCAATTGTGCATCATCCGAATAAAGATGCAAGAGCGCATTTGAACAGACACTAGGAAGGTTATTGATATAAAAACAAAACAATATCGGTCCAAAGACTTAGATTGAATCTGACCAATATAAGCCAAAGAGTGATACGGCTACAGAGATTATTCCTGAGAAGTTGCACTGCTCTCTCGTGGTAGCCAATGTAGTATTCCAGCTTTTTGCAAAGTAGGTATATATCATGGTTAACTCTATCAAAGGCCTTCATCAAATCCAGTAAATGACTAAGTCAGTGTACGCAGTACCAAACACTTATGGCGTCCCTTATTTGATAAGTAAGAAAAAGTTTAGAAGTTTGTAAAAAATGCTTTATAAATTAAGCAGCATTCACCAATCTAGATAAGCCAAGTTTGTTGAATAAGAACTACCAATATTCCAGGAAGCTTTAAGACGCTTACAATTCGTCGTTGATGGAAATTTAAATACCTTTTTCTTTCGTTTTTACTAAAGTTTCAGAATTGAAGCTTTCTTAGAGCTTACAAAAGCATATTTTAAGTTTACAATAGAAGGTGTTGTCGCTACTTGTTCAATCAAACATGATATTACGATGATAGAGAAACATATTTGAGTTACTGGAAAAATTTCATCTATCTGTCTGTACGGATTTATTTTGGACTACAGCCTGAACAGTTTGGCCGATCGTCTTCATATTTAGAATATAAGGTTGTTTTGACAGTCTACAGAGAGCTTTTATTTTATTCTTTTTTTTAATTCTTTTGTATTGCTCAAATATTAACATTATCTGTCATATAACCGTTAAGTTAAAGCTCATTTTTATCGGACACGGCTCCAAGAATTTGTATGAAAAAAATCAGTGTAATATTGGAGATGTGTCTTATATTTTGGTGAACAAAAAATTGAAGATGATGGGCTAAGATCGGTACCTCCGATAGGACCGGTTTTTTTCTGCGAATATCAAAATTGATGTTCAGGAAGATGTAGGCAGTCTAAGTAATTTCACTTTAAAATATTTTCGAATATTTTTTTTTAATACCTATTTCTTTTATCAATATTTTAAAAACGGGTGGGTGCATTCTTTTTTAATTTTTTTTGAAATGTAGGTTATAGTTGTGCTTAAGTTTGCAATCTTGAATGTTTTTTTTTATTTAATTTTTTTTTTAAAGTTGTTAAAAAATCACGTTTTAAGAAATAAAAAAGCGTTTAAAATTTTCCGCTGAGAACTATTTGACGTACTTTTTTCGACCAATTAAAAGTCAGAAAAATCCAATAAAAACTTTGAAATTCCCTTATTCTTAAGATAGATTTAATTTAGATTTAATTTAATTTTGTTAAGATTTAGTTTACCGTTTACATGTTTCTGTTCATGAAATTTGAATAAACAGATTGTAACCCTACCCACATTTGTGTGAAAATGGGAATTATACCAATTTATAATGCTCAGTGCGGCAACCATAAAGAGTTTTAAAATGGATATAGCTTATTAAAATCCTATGTTCCCTGCACTGAAAATATAAATTGAACAGAGTATAGTAATAAGCAGAGCTGGTTTACAACGCTCACGTCTCAGCTTTGGAACTTTTAAAGATAGTTGCTCGCAGGTAGGGAGGCACAAAGCGAGTGATACACAAAAAATTCGAAATCAATAAACTTTTTCTAGCTTTCTGACATTTAATTCTTAGGGTACGTACAATATACTAGCTAAGTTGTATTCAACTAAAGAATATTTTTTTTGTATAATTAACGCGCGCACAAGGGACTATTTGTTTCCCTTTTAATGTAGAACACACTGCGCGGGCATTAGGAAGATAGGGAGGGGAGAGATAGGAGGTGTCGATTAACATTGGTTTTAAATGTTTGTAGATCAAAATGGCAAAGGAAAATCCCGCCGGGTAAACTATCCCAAATTCGTGTTGTTCAGCTAAAAAAAGAATCCATATATTTCATGGTACATCCGAAATTGGGCTCAAGGGTGAACTGATGGGCATTCCTTGCGAGACGAGTATTACGGGTGAAACTTTTAAGGGGAGAAATGCAGCTGGCTACTTCGAGTGAACATTTTTTATAAAAGAAACGATAAAATAAGGAAAGACATGAAAAATTGCGTCGGTGTTCGAGAGGGGCAATTGTTTCAGCGGCAGTTCTATTTCCTATCAATCTTAACGTTTGATTTTGTATTCTGTCAAGCAGGTTTAGCGATGTTTGCGAAGCACCTGCCCAAAGGTGGGAGTTATACTCGAGTTTAGGGCGTATAAACGCTTTATAAATTGTAGCCAGATCAGATGGGGAAAAGTACTTCTTACACCGATACAGAAAACCTAAGCACCTAGCAGCATCCTTAGAGATCTCAAATATATGGTCGTTACAACGGAGGTCGTCGTTGACACACATACCAAGTACTGAGAGTTTTTCGGTTTCTTCGATGTAAGTGTCATTCATGGTATGTTTAGCTTTAACTATAAAAGACATCATTGAGTTTTCGAAGCATTAAACTCCACACGATTCCTATTACCCCATTTAAAAATGCTGTATAAATCGGAGTTTAATGAGCTTGACATACGGTACCGTTGCAATTGTACGTCTAAATGCGAAGGACTTAAATTATCGAACGAATGTGAAAAGCTGATGGTAGAGTCGTCAGCAAAACAGTTTAGTGGAGTAGAAGTAACAGACAGAAAATCATTTAAAAAATGAGCAAAAGAGTCGGAGACAGAACAGAGCCCTGGGGCATACCAGCATTTATTTTGTGGGAATCAGACTTGAATCCGTCCAATACAACTTGTATTGACAGGCTGGACAAATGCTGTTTTCCATCTTCTAGGAAAGATTCCAGAAGAGTAGGAGCGATGGAAAAGCTTACACAGTGGCTTTGCCAGTGTGGAAGAACACATCTTCAGAAGAATTGGGGGTATACCATCCGAGCCAGCGGATTTGTGTATATCGAGATCTTTGAGAACTCTTGCTACTGTACGAGTGCGGAAAAAAAATTGTCCCATGGAAAAATTTATATTCTCAAGTACAGGAGAGGCAACGTTGCTATGCGGCAGCGTGGAGCTGGCAGTTTGCCTTCTCTGAGGAGTAAACAATTGGTTTGTTATTGTCGATGAGCGTTGGAACCGAAGCTGTTGAGGAGTTTTTAATATTTTTTACAAATGACCAAAAATTTTTACTGCCTGCAGAATTTTTTGCCGTAATTTTTGTTCATGCAAAAATTTGGTTGGCTTTGTAGAATCGGAAACTTACTTCTTTGAGCCTGATAGCTTCTTTTCACTCAGAATTAAACCAGGACTTTTCTTTAGGCTTGATGCTTTTTACTCTGTTAGGAATAAAAGCACGAATCCCTAGAAGAATCACATTTGTGATCATTTCAGCACTGGCATCAGTGTCACTATCGAGGAAGCATAGTGACCAGTTAAAGTTTCGGAAAAAAATATTCAGGCCGTCCCAGTTGGCTTTCTCGTATTGCCAAACGGTCCTGGTGGGAAGTTTTTCTTTAACTGGATGGGTGGAAGATGAGAAATTAGCTCAAATGACACAATGGTCTGAAGTGCCAAATGGAGAAGTTACACTAATGGTATATTTATCAGGGTAAGAAGTAAGAAACAAGTCAAGAATATGGGCGGCTTGCCCAGCAAACATCCGGTATACGCGTTGGCACATCGATCAGTTGGGTAAGGTGATGTAACCCGGCAAAGAGCTCGACATACCTTCCTTCGGGTGTTGTCTGACCAGAATAGCGGAGCCAATTCGAATTGTGTACATTGAAATCGCCCGCAATAACGATTTCAGTGCGAGGACAAAGGGAAACAATTTTCGAGATAGAATCAGACAGTGCATTAAACTCGTTACAAGTCGAATTACTGTCAAGATTTGGACTCCTGCAAATAAAACAATAATGAATGACATGCTTGCGGACAGTGAATTTGAGCCATAAGAAGTTAAAGTCCGTGTTGGAACATTGCCCATATTGGGGAAGGCTCTGGCAAGCAATATCATTCCTAACATAGACCACGAGACCATGATGGGAAAAGAGTAATGGCACCAAGCTATACCCATGTAGAGCAAATTCTGATAAATCAGTATTTACTCCAACCTGGGTTTCACTTAATGCCAAAACAGCTGGCCTGTATTGAACAGTGTACACGTACACGTTAAAGAAATTGTTTTTTATACCACGAATATTAGAACATTTTACTGATGTTTTAGGATTTTTTATTGATATGAAACACAAAATAAGATTGTTTTAACTTTTTTACGTTATTTATTAATACTATATTTGCTTATTAGTTTAATATAAACATTTTAAATCGAATTCAAGTTAAATGATAAATGCAAATACAACTTAAGTATAAACAACCTATAAGTTAAAATTCATTAACAAAATGTCTTGCTGATTTTACCATTGGCCAACCCGCAATGGCACTGAAAATATTGCTTCTTGTTTTAATTGCTGTCAAACGTCAGTAGATTGTTGCATACCATTGACATCAACTCCAACGCGAAAAAATAAAAAAAAAAATATGAAGATGCCACTACAGGTATACTCATGTGGTGTCCTTGTAATCTATTTCGACCCTTACATATTTCATCATTGCAGAGCGACAATATTTTAATGAGCCAGAGGTTATGTCGGAGCAATTGTGTAAAACTCATTAAATTCCATAAAATAATCTTTTGTTTTGCAAAGAATACCACACAAGACGTAAGGAAATTCCTTCAAGGTTCCTCATTAGTTAAGTTCCGGTTTGCCCATTTAATTTGACTCCAGAAGATAGTCGGCAGCCGTCCATATGTCATGTCACTTCCATCAACGTTTGCATACAGCAATCCACCATGCCACAGTCTGTCAACATTCGCGTAATGGTATTCTCTTCAAATAGATAATATTTGTTTTTGTTCCTGCCTCTGCTTGTACAAGGAGAGTTCCATGCACTCAGCTCAGCAATTCAGCTTAAACATATGGATGCCATATTCACGGATTTGGATATTTGCCATTTGCCATATAGTCTTCTCTGAGCAATCCTTTTACGCATTCTGTGAGCAACACGTTAAGCTGCTGCGCACATAGCATGACGATGAGTGAGCGTGCAAAGTTGAAAGACACACGGAATTGTTTATTTGTACGCATTCCGTGTACGTTTTTCCAATTCTTTCCACTCTTCGTCACCCTGCGTCTTCAGGATGTCACGAGCTTGTAATGCATGTGGCTATTTTCGACTAGAATAAATTTCGTTTGTTCGATTTAATGTTAATTTTCTAATTTAGTGATCATCAAGATTGCACAACACCTATTAATAGGGATAGATAATGCCTCCTAAGCAATGCATTCGAGAATGAATGTCCTATAATTCGGTATTTACAGTGAAATCAACAAAAATAGGTCTTTTGGTGTGTACAAGTAGCTCACTTAACAATAGCAAAGTTTGAGCAAATAAGGTCCTTGTGAATCGAAGCCAATGGCATATTAAATTACTTAGTCACTTCAACTTTCAAAACATGTAAAAACCTACCCCAAAACTGAGATATTTTGAGTGAGGAGGGCAACTTGGCATCATCCTTCGTCGATAAAAATGTCATAATTAATGTACTTGACAAGTAAAGACCATATTTGTCATGTGCAGCAACCAGCACACATTGAACACTGAATACCGCCCTCACTGCTTGTCAACTCGTCAACAATGTGAATGATAATTCACAGCAACAGCAACCAATGAGGGTGAAGACTGAAGAGGGTTTCAGACTCTGTTTTTACTCAACTAGATCTTATTAACATGTCGAGCCATTTGAGAACCCTTATTGTTGATTCAATTCATATTTATTTACTTTTCAGAGCAACAAAGTCAAGCATTAAGGGAAGACCCCTATATCTGAACTTGTTTCGATAGGAATTTATTAAAGGCCATTGCGATAATGATTGTTTTTGGCTTCTCTAAACTGATTTCTTCGTGGGATTATGTGTTTTCGAAAAGAACTAAGAAATCTGCTTCTTTTTATATTATTAACATTTATGCGCCACTGCCAGAATCAGCAAGCATCCATTGTTGGATATTTTATATACCTTTTCACTTCAATTCCACACTTGCATGTTGCATGCAGTTCGAGATACAATACAAATCAGTTGGTTTTCAAGGGTTCTCTCTTTTTTTGTAAATACATATTATACATTTTGGAATAAGGTTGGCTTTGGTTTTTGTTACATATGGCTGGGGGAATTCTACAGTCTTAGCTAACAGCTTAAACGAAAACATTTTTGGGTGGTGAAAAGTTAAGATAACAAATAAACATGCTTTCGAGGAATTGCATTTTAACGCAATTGACAAACAGCCTAATCCTACTTATATTATAAATGTGAATGTTTTTTATGTTCGAATGCTTGGATGTTTGAATGTTTGGATGTTTGTTCCCTAATCACGACTCAAGGACCTAACGGATTTTAATGAAATTTAGTATGTAGGTGGATAATGTGCTGAATTGAGACATATCCCGTACAAATGTTTGGTTCCTGTGGGAGAGGCTTATATGGGAAATGCTGTATGGCTGAGGGTTTGTTTGTTATGCTTTTATTATTTGGCGGACAATTGAAGTGTAACAGAAAAATAACATTACATTACATTTGCAATATTGAAGTAGACCACTAGCAACTGAGGCCATGCCATCAGCTCTTACATATTATATAAGACAGAGAGACACATAAAACACAAGAAAGAAACAACACTTCAACAGCATGCGGTTGTTTTCCGGACGGTCCCCATCCAAATAATAGATAACCAAGCGCAACGATGCTTGATTTCTCTGATCTATGGGGAAGCGATCCATTTCTTATCAAAGTTAAGGTCGTTGACCGCAATACAGAAAATGTTCGGTTATTTTTCACGGTATTTTTGAAAGAGCTTCGTTGTGATTTACTATTGTTGTTTTATTTTCGTTTTTGATTTGTTTGATATATTTCTGTGCCTTAACCACAGCACGAATTTTGAAGTTTGGTAGACGGAAAAGATAAAGCATTCACTATACTATTAAGAGATATAGGGAAATAGAGTTGTAAGGATATAGATATATAGAGATATAGAGATACAAAGATATATGTAGAGATATAGAGATACAGAGACATAGAGATATAGAGATATATAGATATAGAGATATTGATATAGATAAAGAGATGTAGAGATATAAAGATATAGAGATATAGAGAATTATATATATACAGATATATAGAGATATAAAAATATAGAAAATTATAGAGATATAAAGATAAATATATATATATAAATATACAGTTATAGCGGAATATGACTTCGATTAGAAAAACAGAATTCACTATCTTAATAAAAAATAAATTATAATTTGACGATAAACCTAATTTAACCAAAATTCTTAATCCCAATTCACGCAGGCGAAGTCGCGGGTAGAAACTAGTTACATATACATTAATCCATGAAAGCAGTCTTGTCTTGATTCTTTTTTCTTATTTTTTTGAAAAGAAGAATTTTGTTCAAATAAATGTTTCAAAAAGAAGCAAATAGAAAAAAAAACTAATCATCATCTATAGACGCAATAACAAAGAATTACAAAAGTCTACGTACGCAAGAATGGTGTACGTAGACTGTTGTTAACAATAGTGTATCTTTACCACTTTCAGCTGTCACTAAAGGATAAAAAAAATGGACAAGACTGGGTCGCACGTACTTGCTCTTATGTGCCTAATTACATTGGGAAGCAAGATCTTTGACAGAAACAAGTAACATTTAAGTTGAAAATAACACAGTTTGAACTTATAAAAAGTATCAAAACCATAATACTTAACGGTTTTTAGTAAAAATGAAGTACGCGAAACACGTATTAAATAACAAAGAATTTATGAAAAAAGTATTTCAAAAATTGTATGACCGGTTTTGATAAAATCCTGGTTTTTATTTTTTAGTTTTTTGAAATTTTTGTTTTTAAATTTATGTATGTAGTTTTTTAGAGTTTATTAATATACATGAGAAAATAAATTTTTAAATGTTTTTTTTATTAGTTTTAGAAATATTATTTTTTCAAAAAAATAAATCAAAAATTAATTTTAATTAGAAAAAAAAAAGTTATTCAAAATTTTGATATGCAGAATTAATTAAGCTACCTAGATCTTTTTAAATTTAAAATTTGACAGAAATTCAAATTTAGTTCTTATCAGATGATAGCCAATACCAAAAAAAAAATTCTCAAAAATATTCATTAAAATCGTTGGAGCCGTTTTCGAGAAAAATAAGTTTTTCCTAAACGGTCATATGGCAGGTACCGTTATTTTTAGGCCTAAAACTAAAATTTCAATTTCCCCTCTGGGGAATGCCAAAATAATCATACACACCATATTTGAAGATAATGCTTTAGCCGTTTAGGCTGATGCTCGTTACACATACAGACATTTTTTCTCGATCACTTTTTTTAGACTTCTCTATGATCGTAATGTCATGTTTGATTGTTATCTCAATAGGTTATAAATTTACTAGGTTAATAAGGTTTATGATGGTTTTACGCGATTGCATTACAACGCCTAATATAATCATACTTGTTGTTTCGTACTTTACAAGATCTCCGATATGCTGTTCTTCGAGAGCTTAATGCTTCAAAGACTCAATGTTGTCTTTTTCGTTAAAGCGAAACGTACTTCCATGCACTCACTATCTATTGGTGGTACTTGCATCGGAGAAACCGATCAACTCTCAGTTCTAGGAGTGTGTATTACGGACCACCTTCTGTGGAAAAACCACATATTTGACATCGCAAAGAATGCTGCCAGGATTTTTAGGTTTCCTTCGAAAATGCAAGAAATTTTTTACCCCATCTGATCTGGCTATAGTCTATAAAGCGTATATTCTGTCAATTTATGAGTAACTTCCATATTTGGGCAGGTGCTCCCATAACTACGGTGACCATCCTCCCCGTATATCCGGGGACTGTTCCGTATTTATCTCATCTGTTTCGGCTAAATTTTGAGAAAAGCCCGGACGTACAACTGTCCCATATTTAATTTTTTGTCCCGGGTCCGTCCCGTATTTCCATATTCATATTCGAGTAACAAAACGTTCGAAATTATTTAAATTATATTTACAATAATTGTGCGTTGAATATTTTTTGTGTGTCAAAGTTAGTGTCAAAAGGACTGTTAGGAAATGTTCATGAAATTTACATACATAGCCTGTTACGAATACTTACATCAGTGGGATGTATCAAGAAATTTTAAATTCATAGTTGGGTAGTTCTCCAAAACGTTCCTACCCGGTCAGAAATAGTATCCTCGTTATCTTTTGGTAACCAAAAGCGGAGAGATACAACTAACAATGATTGCAACTTGTTTTTGTTTGACGAATTTGTTTAACTAAAATCATTCTTAACCTTACACATTACAACAAAAATAATCCTAGTTTATTATGGTTGAAGTGTATTCATGAAATAACATCATTAATTGCCAAAATGAATGATCTCATCCACGATAGGACGAAAAACAGAAATCTATTAATTTTATTGCATTATACTTTTAAAAAGTCAGTATTAAACACTGCATAACTATTTTCCAATGCTTTTAAACATTTGTTCTTGAATGAAAGGTGGTGGCTTTCTTTTTATGTTGGCTATTGCCTCTCGGATGATTAAACAGTGGGTAGACATTCAAGTGGGTAGACATTCAAGTGGGTAGTCAGTCAGATAAGTTATTTGCATTAACAAAATATCAAGCATTGAAGATATTTTTAAATTAACTAACTTGAAGGTGTAAATGATTTATAGTATAAAAAAGTATTTCGTAGATAACATTAATATTACATTTCAAATCTACACAATAGCAACACTTGGTGATTTTGTATTTTTCCTAAGCTTCTATGTAGAACTAACGCCTTTTATCATTTGAACCAGTCTTATTTTGCGGAATGCTTCGGTCCTTGTTTTGTTGCAAACGACATTTAAGAGTAATATTTTCTTCGGCCAATGATGGCATTACATCCTGCGAACCTTTTGACTTTTGTGTCATTCATAATACCTTGAATAAGCAAAATTTGGACCACAACATGATGCTGTCATCACCATGTTTTTCTGTGGGCTTTTTGTAGCGCGGATTAAAAGCTAGGCCCTTGGACACCGTAAAAATTGTTTTAAGTCCATTACATACAAAAATTATACATGTTTCGTCGCATTATAAGATATTCAATATCACTGTTGATTTAATGGAACTTTTCGAAAGAAATCCACTTTTGCCTGTGTCCCTTTAAAGGAACTTTGCAAAATATGCTCTTTGAGGTAAATATCGAATCGATTTCCAAACTAAAACTGAGCCTTCTTTGCAGCTGCAGATATTTGGATACAAGAATTGGATCTAATTTAAATTTCCTAATCAGTGATAGTTTTTCCCTTCAGATAATTTTTGAAAGCTGACTTCTGATTTTCGTGGATTATTTTAGCTTGCTGGCATTAAAAACTCGTTTAGCACTGCGTCCGATAGCTTTTGCGATTTCCCGTATAGCGACTTTCCACTCCTATGCAAAGCTAAAGTGGCCTCGTTTTGGTCTTCGTATTGCTGAGTGATCTAATCAAAACCTTTTGAAACTTAAAATAATTAAATGTCAAATTATTGTGGTTAGCAATGCCGTATATTTGCCACTTCATATATTCCAAACATTTAAATCAATAGCTTTGTACATACTTAATAAGATAAAAAAAATTTTGAAAATTTAGGAATTTTACTCAATCAAAACTTGTCATAGGAACAAACAGCGTTTGCGGGTTCTGCACATTACTGGCAATACACAGTTTATTTATAACAAAACAACTGGTTTTATCTGTTCTACTACTTGCCTTAACTATAGTAGAAGGTATCATTAGCTTAAAAGGGCTTTCAACAACATTGCACTTTAATTCCCTAAGTTATCTCTAATAATCACCTGAACAAATGTCTGTCTTTCCAATAAAAAAAATGTCTAAGTATACTCGTACTACTTCAACTTCACAAAGAAGTGTAATTTTATTACATTCACTTTTAATTTCCTAAAACCAAAGCGCCAAATTTTGTGCACAAACGGGTGCAAAGCAATTGAAAATTCTTTAAAATTCCTACCCGAAACTAAAATTATTAAAAGTTACTTCGAAAGCTTTTTCTTTGTTTTTATATATCTTTAATTTATTTAACATTCCCAAAAATGTATAAAGTACCTACATCTAAAACGACACAATTTTTTGTAATATAGATACTTTTTGTTATGAATTCAATGAATACAATACAATACAAACCCAATACAACACTATAAGAATAAGATAATTTTAGGATTTCGTTGATCGGACTGCATTAGTTATTTGTTATATTAATTAAGGCTTTCTGTTATTATAAAATAAATTTGTACCTGTGTTAAAATCAATAAAAAAAAATTATTATTTGTTGTGCAATTTAAGTCCTGTAACTAATTAATAAAAATTCCCGCTCTGTAATCTCTAATTAATATATGGCTATGAAAATATTTGTCCAGTTACAAAATTTTAAATTAGTGCGGTATTTTTCTTACAATTAATATTGTTTGTCTAGGAAACCTATTCAACTATAATTAATTATATCTGCTGAACAACGTCGCGATTTCTTTAACGTATCGAATTGTGTATTGTATTTAAAGTAAAAAAAAACAAGAATTTGACAGAAAAAGTGATTATTTTTAATAGAAAAATATCTGTTCAATTATCGTTTTCCTGGTGCAAATGAATAAAAACTAACATAACAAATTCTTATAAAATGTCTAAGTATATAGTTATAAATGTAGATACTTGCGATTTATTAATCCTTATCTTATTATTACGTCGTTTTTAAGGTAAAAGCGACCATTCGGAAGCTTAAAAAAATGGGCACGACTGGGTCGCACGTACTTGCTCTTATGTGCCTAGTTACATTGGAAAGCAAGATCTTTGACAGAAACAAGTAACATTTAAGTTGAAAATAACACAGTTTGAACTTATAAAAAGTATCAAAACCACAATACTTAACGGTTTTTAGTAAAAATGAGGTACGCCATCACACGTCATAACAAAGAATTTATGAAAAATGTATTTCGAAAATTGTAGGACCGGTTTTGATAAAATCCTGTTTTTTATTTTTAGTTTTTTGATTTTTTTTTTGAAATTCTAGTATGCAGTTTTTTAAAGTTTATTAATATACATTTGATTATAAAATTTAAAATAATTTTTTTTGACGAGTTTTAAAAATATTGATTTTTCAAAAAAAAAAAATCAAAAATTAATTTTAATTAGAAAAAAAAGTTATGCAAAATTTTGATATGCAGAATTAATTTCGCTATCTAAATCTTTTTAAATATAAAATTTTACAGAAATCCATAGAGCCGTTACCGAGAAAGCCAAAAATTAAAAAAAACCGTTATATGAAAGGTACCGTTAATAGACTTTTACCGTAAACATGGTTCTGACCAAATGATAGCCAATATGAACAAAAAAATTCTCAAAAAATTACATCAAAATCGTTGGAGCCTTTTTCGAGAAAAATAAGCTTTCCCTAAAAACAAAATTTCAATATCCCCTCTGAGGAATACCAAAAGATACACACATTCCAAATTTGAAGGCAATCGCTTAACCCGTTTAGGCAGACAGACAGACACACAGACGGACATTTTTTGCCAATGACTTTTTTAGGCTTCTCTATGATCGTAATATCATGTTTGATTGTTATCTCAATTCTTTTTTTATATTCACGAATCCTAAACTTGCCTTATAGTCCCTATAATCGCAAGTAATAACCGCAATTAAATGTATCAAAAGGAAAGAAGCAATGTCTTTGTCGGATCTTTGAAAGCGAAACAAGAAGGCTCAGAACAGAATCAAGGGGGACAACTTTGTTTTCTAACCGAATTTGAACTTCAAAAATTTATTTCGCATAAATTATTAAAAAAAATACCCTTCCATGGGTATCGGTTTAAACTTTTGTTTTTATTGATAACCAGGGTCGAATTTAGTAAAAACAATCAATAAAATGCCTCCTTTACCAGTTGTGTTGCCCGATACGATGGATTTTGTTAAAATTAGTTTCTTCCCACCAGTCTTTAATAGACAATAAAATCAATGTCGATTTATAAATGTTATTGGAAACGATTTTTTATTTAAACAAATATTTTAATAATGTGAGTTTATATATCAACTCTAAAGAAGCACACAAGATTTGGTGAATGATGAATATAAAAATGTAAATTTGTGGTTCTAAATAACTTCTTGAGTTTCGATAATGTTGGCTCCTAATCAATTTTCATCCTTATGTATTAAAAAAGTATTGTTATATACATTTTAATTAAAAAATATGAAAATGCGTATGACTACGAATTATTTATCAGTATTACTAAACTGCTTATCATCTTAGCTCTTATCATGGCTATCTATAGGGCTCCATTTTAAGCTTAAATGAGCCCCTGTCCTTGGTATCCGTTCTATTCTTTATATTTACTGCCGTGTATAGTTGCGGATATTCTTCTTTTTTCGTTTTGCAAGTTGAAGATTTATCTTCCAAGTCCAAGTTCTTTCCTGGGGAAACATATATATATAACACGTTTCATGTGGTTTAATTTTTTTTTACTAACCCTCAAATTTTTTTTATTAAATTGTGTTTTCTATCGTGTTATCACTTCATTTACATTTTAAACTTTTTACCCTTCAAAATTGTGTAGACGTAAAATGCTTACCTTTGAAAAGATATTTAAATTGTGATGCAATGCATTAAAGCGACTAAACGGGACAATTGTATTATTATAAATCAATTAGTTCAATTGTGAACAAAAACTGGAAACCTACAATGGAAAAGTTAATCCTTACAAATTTACCTTTTGATTTACAGTTTTCTTTATTTTTAAAACATGCAGTTCAATGAACGCTTTTCATTTTATATACAGGGTGGTTTTGAGTAGAAGTTTTTAGTCGAAGTGAAATTATATAAAATCGTTTACAAAATTGCTTATACATATTTCATAAGTTAAATATAAAACCGTGTTTAATAGATAGCAACTAGATTGATGTCTGCAAGGAGCTAGAGGGGGCAAAGGAGTCAGTTGAATCTCTACCTTGTTTAGGAAAATACAATTTTTCAACACATTTTATATTTTTTTTAACGAAAGAATTCAATTGTTTTTTGGGGTTTTTCTCTCAGAGTCCAACTGTAATAGACCAGCGTTCGATTTCGAATAAAAAAATTAAGATGAGAAATACCGAAACTTATTGAAACCCTACAAATTCAGAAACGTAGTCTTACAAAAATCGCATTCAAATTCTTAAAAGGAAACTCTTGTTGTCATTTTGATATCGTGATACGAAAAATGGGTTAGCAATGTTGACGCCAAAGTGATAAAGCAGATTTCAGAAAGCTTCAAAAGAAGAGAAAATATGATGCATCGTTTATAAAACATGCTACTAAAGTTAATACCACATCAGCATACCAATCTGTTTTGGAACAAACTCGTTCAACTAGTAGAGCCTTAATATCTGAAATTCAAAACGATGAAATGTGACCCCTGCTCCAATCGGTGCAGAACATCTGACCAGCCAGGAAATTAAGAACTTATCTACAGTTCCGAAAACTGTCGACGGATTTGGGATTTTAGACAGGACAGCAGCAGCAATTGTTTCAGCGACACATCAAGATGATTTCAAAAGAACAATTTTGCCAACGCCGTAAATTTGCACAAAATCAAACGTGCTCGGGAGAAGGATAGGGCATCCCCATTACCTTTGTCGATGTCATTGAAAGAGTTCTTTGATGAAAAGGGGATTGATAAATCAAAAGTGATGGCACAGTTATAAACACGGGATCCAAAGGAGGGGCTGTTCGTCATTTGGAACTAGAGCTCGGAAAACAATTCCATTGGTTCATATGCCAGTTGCATGTAAATGAACTTATACTTCGACACATATTTGAGCATCTCGATGGAACTACAACTGAATTAAAAAGCTTTTGGAAAATAACCACACAGATTATCACAACGTCGCTTTGGCTTTGACGTGACGTTTGGTTCGTGTACACGATAAGGTAACGTGACTCAAACTCAAAGCTGAAGTAGAAACAGGTTGAGCTTTTGCTCGCTTTGACAGAAAAAAGCAAAAACAACAACCGGAATTTTGAAAATTTCACATAAAGCGAACGTAGATAAATCTACGAAGTAGACACATTTACGAGCACTGGCTACTGAGGCCATCGGCTCTAACTTTAGAAGTTATTTATTAATGTATTCAATAACCCAGACTGACTGAAACTTTTATCATGCCGTACTTAAATGATTACCCTTGAGCAACGGAACGGTGTGTAAAAATTGTGACTGAAACTTCAACTGCTACATGTAGACCAATGAGGCGTGATGGATTTTCGAATTGAATCTCGAGAAAAATTTCGGTTTTTAATTCTAAAAAGGATTTTAAAATTTTGTAATTTTTTCTTAACCTTTGGCTTTTTGGTTAAAATTTTCTTTCTTAATATTTTATTATTTGTTACTTAAAATGCTCTTGATAATCATTCATAATAATAATTAATATATACCACCAGACTATATAAAATGGTTATGTTTTTGGGGTACAGTAAAGTAATAGTAATAGTTTTAGAATTTATCAAACCAACATTTTTTTCTCCATTCCTTTTTACAAAAGTTAAAATCGTTTCATTTTCATCAAATTTATCCGAATCACCCTGTAATATGTAATCATCTATTTCCGACGACATTAATCCTAGACCATAGATCTTTCAAGCCATTTATATTGTAGTAAGATCGTCTACTCATCTCAATTCGTTCCATGAGATATTATTTTAATCTTTAGTGCTGCGCGAAGAAGTATGTAGTCTATTTTAAAATTTTGATTTCTCTACCAACGAATGAATTATGCGTATAATCATGATGTATTTATGTCTTTGAATTGGAATTGGAACCATATTTTGGCGCCATTCACGGATAAGCAACCCCATGGGTTGGATTGGAAAAAAAAGATACACAATAAAATCTCGATACAAAAAATTGAAGATAATTCTGCAGATGTGCTCACCTTCCAGTCCAGCTCAGTAGAGAACTAAAATTCCTGCCAATGCATTAATATTCAATATACCTATCAGTTGTTTGGACATGTGGTGGCGGCGATAGTGCTACCTCGAAGATTGTAAAAACAGGAAAAGATTTCACAAATGCAATGAGCAAAGAATTCTTCGTCAGGTATAGATCAAAGAATGCTAGAATGTTGATCTATCTGTCCATCTGCAACGCCTATGTTCAAAATACCCACGTGAAAACGTAAATCTGCCGGAAGCGTAAATGAATGGATAAAAATGTATCCTGAAATGGAATGTTTATGTTTTCATGAGCTGTTTTGGTGATCATGTAGGTATTGAATATTGGGGGAAGTTTTGTTAACTTTCGTAACATTACTGAAATATGCTTATCTTTAAAATATAATGTTTTCTGTGTGGAAAATGCTTAGATAGGTTTAAAAGAAAAAATGGGCACGACTGGGTCGCACGTACTTGCTCTCATGTGCATAATTACATTGGAAAGCAAGATCTTTGACAGAAACAAGCAACATTTGCGCTGAAAATAACACAGTTTGAACTTATAAAAAGTATTAAAAACCACAATACTTAACGGTTTTCAGTAAAAATAAAGTACGCCATCACACGTCTTAAATAACAAGGAATTTATTAAAAATGTATTTCGAAAATTCTATGACCGGTTTTAATAAAATCCTATTTTTTATTTTTATAAATTAATAAATTTATTGGCGCGACAGCCAAGGAGCCAAGGCCTAGTGACTAATACTCTCAACCATTCCTGTGTGTGTGTTGTTACTCTGCAAGAATGGAAGGGACCTACAGTTTACCGCCGAGTCCGAACGGCTACATGAGATGCACTTTTTCGAGACAAATTTTACTCTTGGAGGTTTTGTCAGTTCCTCGCAAGAGGCAGTACTCCAGAAAAAAAGGTGGCTATGAGCTGGATTTGAACCCAGGTTCTTTCGCTTAGCAGTCCGACACACTAACCACTAAGCCACGGGGCACTACATTTTTTATTTTTAGTTTCTTAAAAAAATATACTTTTTAAATGTTGGTATGCATTTTCTTAGAATTTATTAAAAAACATGGGATTATAAAATTTAAAATATTTTTGTTATTAGTTTTCAAAATATTGACTTCTCAAAAAAAAAAAATTTTTAAATTAATTTTAATTAGAAAAAAAAAGTTATTCAAAATTTTGATATGTAGAATTGATTTGGCTACTTAGATCTTCTTAAATATAAAATTTGACAGAAATCCAAAGAGCCGTTACCGAGAAAGCCTAAAATTAAAAAACCATTATGTGAAAGGTCTCGTAAATAGACTTTTCACGTATATGTGGTACTAATCAAATGATAGCCAATACCATGAAAAAAATTCTCAAAAAATTTCATTAAATTCGTTGGAGCCGTTTTCGAGAAAAATAAGATTTTCCTAAACGGTCATAAGGCATGTACCGTTATTTTTAGGGCTAAAAATAAAATTTCATTTTCCCCTCAGGAGAATGCCAAAAGAATCACACACACCAAGTTTGAAGATAATCGCATAAGCCGTTTAGGCTGCAGCTTGTTTTACATACTGACAGACAGACAAACAGACAGACAGACATTTTTTCTCGATCACTTTTTTAGACTTCTCTATGATCGCAATGTCATGTTTGATTGCTATCTCAATATTTTTAATATTCACGAATCCTAAACTTGCCTTATAGTCCCTATAATCGCAAGTAAAAAGAAGGCAGATCTGAATTCTAATAATAATGTTCATTAACTTCGAAGAAGTAACGCTTGTCACCATGAATAGATTTGCACGATATGAGTTAGCAGCAACCATCTTATACATATCTACTGCAACATAGCTGCTCGTTATCACTCAAAAATTTTAACTTTATTTCGACTGACAGTTCAGTGTTTTTTCTCCATAATTTATGCCCTTTATAGCTTATATTCCAAAGTAGAGATTAAATTGTTATGAAGAAAATTTGATCCCATTTCGCTAACTAACTTATGAGCTGAGGCCACCGAATTTTTAATTATGGCATCATGCGTGTCATCAACTTAACATTTTTTTATAGTTGCTTATGCTGATGTTTTACCTGGCACAAGAGGTCATCATGCAATCGCAGGTGTGGGAAGAGTAAAGAGTACGTGTGTGGTGTGTGTATATTCATATCTACAATAACAACAAACTTCCAGCCCACACATTGGCTATTATCAAAAATGGCTATCACCACATCAACAACATGCTACAGAATTGTGTCAACACTGTTGGTTGAGTCACAACAATGCACCATCCAGCTCCTCTGTAGGTCAAGATGACGGTTTCTTTCCTTCCTTCGTCATAATTTTAAAGACTTTCTTATATAAAACTTGCAAATTAATGCAGCTCCTATCGCCAGCAAACGTTTGTATCTTATATCAGTTAGCATTTTCTATATCAAATATCCACATATCATACGCCTGTACAAAGTAAAAGAGACTGAAGCAGCACAAAATCTCTGCTAACTACCGTTGGCGTCGCGTCGTCGGTCGTCAACGCGATGGACACAGCATATAGTTAGGAACCACTTCACTGTAAATTGGCTTTATACCCAGATTTTAAGATTTTAGTTGAGCACCATCAGTATCGGAGATTAGACTTAAGTTTTCGCTCAAAGAATCAATGCAGCGAGCTTATGGAGTAAAAGTTGGAGTAGTTAAAGATTGCTTAGAAATAGTTGCTAGGTTAGGCGGTTGGAGGTTGTGCTAACTCCAGACCGAATGGACAGATGATTTTTAATTTATAAGACTTGCCTTGGCGCACAGGCAATGAGGACTTTGCTAATTTGCCAATGAGCCGAAGCTGATAAAGAATTGTCTTTTTTTTGTACTCTTCAATTCAATGTTTTTTTTTTTATTGACTTGACTGCTATTAGGCTACTAATTAGCTTCAATGGCAGAGGAGAGAACAAGAGTTATAACTTGTTTATTTTGTAGACAGCAGAGAGCGACTGGGCGTTGCTGGAGGTGTGATATAGACAATTCCTGATGGCAGATTATGGGTAAATGTTTGATATGGGTATTTAGATAAGTAAGCCGCTGCGTGGTCTTGAGATGGGTTCTTGATTTTCACTATAAAATCGAAAATGGAAAATTGGACATTATTATGAAAAAAAAGGAAAAATTAATTCCTTCATAGGAGGGAGAGTTTAGAAGGGGTAGTATTGGTATACCAATTATGAATATAAAAAAATAATAATATAATATATATAAAATCGGCAGGTACATAACTACCTTTCAAATAGATTAGCTTTCTCTAAAGAGACAACGAAAAGTCTGTTATTGATATACAATATTAAAAGCGATGAAGTAAAACATCTTCATCGGTTTCAATGTTGTTAGGATATTTCTTACAAATGTTCAAAAATGCTTACTACCATCTGCATTGTAGTATATTTTGAAAAAGTCATGTTTTTATTTGATTAAAAAAAAAGTATTTATATCAAAAAGACATTTACAAGAAAGTCAAAAATTGAGAAAAAAATGCTTATAGGTATTACAGGTGCACCCTGTGTTGTTAACCATTACAATCGTCTGTAATCGAATTTTAGCCGCTTGGACCACAAAGTGCAAAGAGGGACTTTTCTCTACAGCAACCAAATAATCCAATGGTCTATTTACCATTGCCAATTTCTTCGCTAATAGTTACTTTAAACCGACATTTGCACCAAAAACCTTAGATCCTGACAAGTCTTATTTTTTCTACCTTCCTGATTTTAATACTGGCCCTTCAAAAATTAATTATCTGGATAATTCGTTTGTCCTTAATGGCCTCCTTGAACTTTAAGACGAGTATACTCCTGATCCCGATGGTATACCCGCCATTTTACCTAAAAAAATGTTACTCAAGTTTGGCCCTTTCTATTACTTACTTGTTCAAGATGTTCCTTTCCACCGAATCTTTCCCTGATTTATTGAAAAGATACACTATGACACCAATCCATAAAAAAATCTCAAAAACCATGTTTCTAACAATCGGTTTGATTGTATGAAGTATGATTCACTCTCTTTCCAATGCAAATCTCTGATATCCTTAAATCAGCACGGTTTTTGTAGGTAAGATCTACCACAACAAATCTTGTTGAGTTCGTTACATTTAACACGAATAATTTTTCTTCTCCTTTATTGGACATGGCAACTGAGATGTTCATATTGTAGGATAACTCTGAGGAACAAGAAAAGAAACGACTTGGATACTTCGAATGCTCTTTAATTAATGTCTTATGAACAATGTTTTCATAAAAGCTTGACCTTAAAACGGTGCGAAAGCACAGTAAAATAAAAGCGGGTAGATCATTCGATCATTTAGGCCAATCAACAATTTTAGTTAACGTATTCTATGTACTGAAAGAACTCGATAGACATAATTAAGTGCAAATATAAATTGTTTGCGCACAGTAGGTGTTAATAGTAAACGGACACTTTTACATAAAAGTTCGCTATAGTTCGGCCAGCCTGATCGAGTGTCCCGATTACATCTTTTTAAATAAAATATCATTTGAAAGATATATATGAACATTACATATAAAATCATGATAAAATCAAACAAATACATAGGGGAAAACTAAACAATACGCCCCAGTTCGCAAAACGCCCCACCTCCATAGCACCTCAACTAACAAGTTGAATTGATGCGAGAATAATTATAATCTAATAGCCTCCCTGTTTTGAATGTTGGCCACCTGTCACTTTTGTCTACGAAAAGATATTAGTTTTTGTTTATTTTTCTGTGAAAAAGATATTGAGGTGAGTACTAAGAAAAAAAATTATTTTGTTAAATTTTCATGAAGTAGCTTTTAATGTTTATTAACAAAATAAAATAATTGTTACACTCTACTTGAATATGTAATTATCATAGCTCTAGCTTTTATGCTACTAGCGGTATGCCCATGGGGCGTTTTGCATCAACGAATTTACAAAACGCCCCGGTCAGGCTAGGGCAATTCGCCCCAAGAAAAAAAACCAATTTTTACTGAACAAATGTATACAGTTATAGTTTTATGTCCACAGTCATGCCAAGAACTACATTACGCGCAAGATGTTATAATGTTATAATGCTTTGCTTTCCGAGTCACACAAATATCATGCACTGCAACCTCTTGACAGAGCGTTTTTAAGCCTTTAAAAACTTATTTTGCACAAGAAGCAAAGTTATTTATGGTTAATAATACGACCAGGAAGCTTTCAAGATATGATGTTTCAAATTTGATTGACAGAGCATGGGGCAAAGCTGCCAGTGTGTCCAATGGAGTTTCCGCTCTAAAATCTACTGGAATCTGCCCTTATAATCCAGGAGCCATTCCGGATAATTTTTTTTCCTGTCAGATTCTTTGCTGGGTAAGAATGAAGAAAATGAACTTCAAGAAAGAACGAATTTGGATTTGCACTCTTCTCAAATGACTCTAACACCAGGTGGATTGTATACCATACTCTGAAGCTGCACCTCCTGACGTTTCAAACATTGCAGGACGATCTGGACTAGGATTCCAGTCTCCCCCTGATCCATCGCCAACAAAACTACTTAACGTTATCCATTCAGTGCCAAGACTACCTGCTTTCACCGCAAAAAGAAAGCAAGTAGCTTCTGTTTTGAACTCACCGGAGAATATTAAAAAAACAAAGGACGAAAGGAGAAAGAAAAATATTTCAAAGCAAAGATCATGTAGGACAACTTAAATGTAAAACTGAATTTTCTTCATCTGAAAGCGATTTTGATGTATTTTTAAATGGTAAGTGATTTTCGTGTCGTATATTCTAATGTTCGCGGCCTAGGAAAGAATTTCTTTCACGTGTACGTCTACACTGTTCAATACAGGCCAGTTGTTTTGGCATTAAGTGAAACCCAGGTTGGAGTAAATACTGATTTATCAGAATTTGCTCTACATGGGTATAGCTTGGTGCTATTACTCTTTTCCCATCATGGTCTCGTGGTCTATGTTAGGAATGATATTGCTGGCCAGTGCCTTCCCCAATATGGGCAATGTTCCAACACGGACTTTAACTTCTTACGGCTCAAATTCACTGTCCGCAAGCATGTCATTCATTATTGTTTTATTTACAGGAGTCCAAATCTTGACAGTAATTGGACTTGTAACGAGTTTGATGCACTGTCTGATTCCATCTCGAAAATTGTTTCCCTTTGTCCTCGCACTGAAATCGTTATTGCGGGCGATTTCAATGTACACAATTCCAATTGGCTCCGCTATTCTTTTATATAATAAGGTAAATTTTCATTAATTTTAAGATCTAACTTACTCACGTTACAGCTTAAATCCATGCTTGAAATTTGATAAACAAAGTTGTCTTCATCATCTCTAGAAATTCGATCTTTATTGTGACCACTAGCTGGAGCATCATGAACCTCAGATGGTGTTTGGAGATGATAATGAAAATTGAGCGATGTATTTGAATATTTCTGTTGCAGCACTAAACCATTTGTATCCATGAAATATCTTCTTAAAATAACGGGATATCTCATTGAATACTTCTTAACTTCTAACATTTTTAAATTGATAAATGAATTTTCATAAGAAATGATACTACATATACTTCGCAGCACGTCCAAAGAGCTATTGTTCACTCCAACATATCTGTGACCTCTCAAGCTCTGTGTCAATATCATACAATTTGGTAGAAATTGAGCCTGAATAAAACTTTTGAGACTCCCAAAGTCCAATAATGTCAAGAGAGTTGTCGACGTCTCCATTTCTCTACTGATGAATTTTTAGCTGATGTTTCTTTCAAATTCGTTGCTCGAGGATTCCTTTTCCATGGTGTTATTGTTTTCCGAAGGTTTCAACTTTATTTGGGTTTCGACCAGATCTTTCAAGTTCACTGTCATCACTGGATTATATCTTCTTCTTCAACAGAGATTTGAGAAGCGATCTCTTGCATTAAGATTACATATTGGTGGTATGTCCAATCTCTTCTTTTCCTTCTTTTTTGTACGTCATCGGCTTTGGTCACGTTATTTTTAAATTCACATAGTAAACTATTTTTTTAGATTTTTCCAACTTTTAGGTACAATTGTTCTGATGAACAATCTTGCTGTACCTGTCAGCAGTCTATTTCCATAAAGGAATTTATTTCTCTCGTCCAAGTCTAAGATTTCGGAAAATTCGAATTGCTCTATCCAGCGCTGCACATGTAAGTTGTCGTCGCCACTTAAATTTGGTACAGAATCCTCTATGTCCTTGAAACAAGTAGCAATTGATTTAGGGCTGGTTGTAGCCTCCTCAATTTGAAGCTCTCGAAGTTGTCTTTTTAGCTTTGCGATTTCCTCTTTCTTTTTTGCAGATTCTACGAAGTTTCAATTGGAATTAGATTCATCCATCCAGAATTTCCTCCTCCTTTCTCTGCTCCTCTTCGTCATTACCTTCCTCATCAAAGTCACTAAATTGTTGATCGACAGATTCTTGAATTCATTTATTAGAGTTGTCTTGTATAAGTTTTCGTAAATCATTTTCAGTCAGATTTTCCGTTTTTTCATGCACGCGAAGCTTCAGTTCTGCCTCCGTACCACGAGTTTGAAGCGTTAAAGATCTTAGCACTGATTTAAGAACTACCACAGTTGCTGAATCTAAAAAATCTTTCCACTCTTGAGACATTTTTTTTTTTTTATGAAGTTAAATTTCTTTTTATAGAAAATTTAGAAGACAAACAAAATTTCACAACTGAAGTTTTACTTTTTGCACGCGGTATCTCACTTCTGAAAAATTGTAGGATAACTCTGAGGAACATGAAAAGAAACGACTTGGATACTTTGAATGCTCTTTAATTAATGCCTTATGAACAATGTTTTCATAAAAGCTTGACTTTAAAACGGTGCGAAAGCGGGTAGATCATTCGATTATTTAGGCCAATCAACAATTTTAGTTAACGTATTCTATGTACTGAAAGAACTCGATAGACATAATTGAGTGCAAATATAACTTGTATGCGCACAGTAGGTGTTAATAGTAAACTGACACTTTTATATAAAAGTTCGTTAGAATATTGAATTAGTAACAAAAAAAAAAACAAGCATCAAATATTTAAACACAACAAATTTATTTAGATATTTAAAGGACAACTAAAAAATATTTATGAGAGAAAGAGAAGTATATGTAAGCTAACTTTGTTCTGTCTATGTATCCATATCGAAACATGGTCAAATCAAATATTTTATACATTGGGGTTAAAGCTCAGTAAAAGTTGTGTGACCATGTAGCTGTGGCTGTTGTTTTTGTTGTTGTTAATGTTGTTCATATAAATTTTGATGTTCTGTTTTTAAACAAAAATGGTTTTGATAATGTAAACAGAACAGAATTATGCGAACAGAATTATGTGTAACCATAATTTCGACCCCAACCCAATTCAATCATCTTCTATCTCCCTTTATTTTAAAAGTGATCTCCTCTGGTCGTGATTCTCTCCTCCTTCAAAATTACCTCAATTCATTTGTCAATTTGTGCAGTAAGAATTTTCTCGAACTTAACATTTCCTCGCATTTGGAAATGTTAAGTTCGAGAAATTACGTTTTCTTGAAAAAGTAAAAAGCCTCCCCTCAGATCTTATTATCTTCAGAACCATCCCATTATCCGCGATTACGGCGTTCTCAGTGACTGCGAATTAAATTCTCGCTCTCATATCGACAATGCTATATCAAGACCAAGAGCTAACTCCGCCCTTGGTTTTATCAAAAGGTGGTCCTAAGTGTTTCGGAACCTATTTGTAACCAAATCCCTTGATATTTCCTGCTGACTGTTCCCCTCTTTTTGATCTTATCTCGTTCAACACTAACCCACGCAACTTAAGATCATCGCGTCTATTTTACCTTCCTCCTAATCGTACTTCCTATGGTCTCAATGAACCTTTAACTCGCATGTTGAGTAAAATCAATTCGATCTCTCCTCTTTTCGATTTCAACCTTCCAAGTCCTTGTCTGAAAGCCCACCTCTTACATCATCTTTCCTCCTTATAACTTTAGTTAGTTTAATTAGTTTTTAAGTACAGTTAAGTTTAAGTTAAACTTGTATTATTATTAAAATTATTTAAAACGTACGAGAATTAGGTAATAAGGAAAATAAAACATACATGCATAAAAAATTGCACTTGAAAACTTCAAGTTTCAAAAAGTATTTGGGTATTTTAATTCCATATAAAGCAAGCTAATAATAATTCAATACGAAATTATTTTGGAGAAATATAAAGTTGCTTACCCCACCTTGTAACGGGTGATTTTTTAAGAGCTTGAGAACTGTTTTTAAAAAAAAAACGCATAAAATTTGCAAAATCTCATCGGTTCTTTATTTGAAACGTTAGATTGGTCCATGACATTACTTTTTGAAGATAATTTCATTTAAATGTTGACCGCGGCTGCGTCTTAGGTGGTCCATTCGGAAAGTCCAATTTTGGGCAACTTTTTCGAGCATTTCGGCCGGAATAGCCCGAATTTCTTCGGAAATGTTGTCTTCCAAAGCTGGAATAGTTGCTGGTTTATTTCTGTAGACTTTAGACTTGACGTAGCCCCACAAAAAATAATCTAAAGGCGTCAAATCGCATGATCTTGGTGGCCAACTTACCGGTCCATTTCTTGAGATGAATTGTTTTCCGAAGTTTTCCCTCAAAATGGCCATAGAATCGCGAGCTGTGTGGCATGTAGCGCCATCTTGTTGAAACCACATGTCAACCAAGTTCAGTTCTTCCATTTTTGGCAACAAAAAGTTTGTTAGCATCGAACGATAGCGATCGCCATTCACCGTAACGTTGCGTCCAACAGCATCTTTGAAAAAATACGGTCCAATGATTCCACCAGCGTACAAACCACACCAAACAGTGCATTTTTCGGGATGCATGGGCAGTTCTTGAACGGCTTTTGGTTGCTCTTCACTCCAAATGCGGCAATTTTGCTTATTTACGTAGCCATTCAACCAGAAATGAGCCTCATCGCTGAACAAAATTTGTCGATAAAAAAGCGGATTTTCTGCCAACTTTTCTAGGGCCCATTCACTGAAAATTCGACGTTGTGGCAGATCGTTCGGCTTCAGTTCTTGCACGAGCTGTATTTTATACGGTTTTACACCAAGATCTTTGCGTAAAATCTTCCATGTGGTCGAATAACACAAACCCAATTGCTGCGGACGGCGACGAATCGACATTTCACGGTCTTCAGCAACACTCTCAGAAACAGACGCAATATTCTCTTCTGTACGCACTGTACGCATTCGTGTGGTTGGTTTAATGTCCAATAAAGTAAACTGAGTGCGAAACTTGGTCACAATCGCATTAATTGTTTGCTCACTTGGTCGATTATGTAGACCATAAATCGGACGTAAAGCGCGAAACACATTTCGAACCGAACACTGATTTTGGTAATAAAATTCAATGATTTGCAAGCGTTGCTCGTTAGTAAGTCTATTCATGATGAAATGTCAAAGCATACTGAGCATCTTTCTCTTTGACACCATGTCTGAAATCCCGCGTGATCTGTCAAATACTAATGCATGAAAATCCTAACCTCAAAAAAATCACCCGTTACAAAGTCTACTGTTTAGTGGTGGAAGTCGTACAAAACTTTCCATATTGTGTGAACTTATCTTGTCTCAGTCTTGCTCAAGCTGGCGCCGTACAAGAAAACTATTTGTGTTGCAAAAATATTTTCCTAAAAATCCACTTTGCTCTTAGATTTTGAAAATATGTACACTCATAAATAATTTGTTACAGAATTTTAACTAAAACCCCGGTTGCTACACTGGTATATTATGAGGTTTCCTCATATTCCACAAATATTGTTAACAAATCGATTACAAAATTTCTCCCAATTAACCTCTTAAAACCATACTTGCTAACAAAAAGGTTTGATGACTTAAACCAGGTTAACCATGCCTAACAACATTCAATTTTCACCTGAATAAACAAAAAAAAAAATAATTTCCTCTAAAATGCAAGGCACGAACCAAAAAACAGAACTAAATACCGTGAAAAATGAAAACACTTGACAAAAAGGGCTCTTTCAGAAATGTCAAGCTTGTTTGTTTATGTTTCTTTGTTCATCAATATTAAATCTACTTGACCTATCACTCAACACAAATCAGTTTCAGTTTTATGGCCAATGTGTTTATTTAATGCAAATATGAGAAACTAAACGTTCAACTCCACGAAAAAATATTTGTTTAGGTTCAGTATATATACATATATTGGGGTAAAAAATCAGATTAATCTCTTATTGGGGCATTGAGAGCTCTATTTCGAAATGCAACTCTTCTTTTAAGGGAAAGCCGTAAAGGTCAATTGAAAAATCAATGAAAAAAGTTATGAATGTTTAGTCTTTTAAATATTATGTACATTTTAAGTTCCGGTTGATTGTACAAAAATATAAGAAAACGGAAATGAAAAAAACTGCTTTTTCAATCCCAATGTCTCTAGATTTCTGTCAAATTTTATATTTAAGAAGATTTAGGTAGCCGAATTAATTCTGCATATCAACATTTTGAATAACTTTTTTTTTTTTTTTAATTAAAATTAATTTTTGATTTTTTTTTGAAGTCAATATTTTGAAAACTAATAAAAAAAATATTTTAAAATTTATAATTCTAAGAAACTGCATACCAAAATTTAAAAAGTAATTTTTTTAAGAAACTAAAAATAAATAAAAGGCACGACTGGGTCGTACGTACTTGCTCCTATGTGATAATCCTTTTTAAGTGCAGGCGTCTTTTTGACAAAGATTTAATATTAATGATTTTTTGACGTGCAACTTCTTTAGAATCGTTGTGGTTTGAAGCTCGAACCAACATGTGTCACGACAAAGGGATAAACACATAAATATATAGGTTTGTTAGCTTTTGCAGTTTTTAAGTGTATTATCTTTCCACATGTTTACTGTTTATAATATAATTTGCTAATAGAAAGATATAAAGGAAAGATACAGTGGTTTTGTTTATTTATAGGCAGGTGTAAACTTTTGTTTTCTCAATTGAATTTTTTGCATTCAGTAGTAATTGATTTTTTTTTTTATAATTAACGCGCGCACAAGGGACTATTTGTTTCCCTTTTAATGTAACACACTGCGCGGGCATTAGGAAGATAACGAGAGGAGAGATAGGAGGTGTCGATTAATCGAATAGTTTTTTTATTTGTTAGTTGTTTTTATCATAGGCTTCCTTATTTATTCTGTGTGCTTTTATGATGATTAAATGCTTTAAAATACGTAGGTATGTATGTAGATTGTCAGTTGTCACCTTCTTTTATTTGACTAATGGCTAGCGCTTAGCCGAGCAATATGAAGTAAAATTTTGGAGAAAATATTAAACAAATAAAATTTTTATGAAATAAAAAAAACACTATTCATAACGTTTTTTGGAAAAAAATGTTGTAAGCCATCTTATTTCTTTTGCTGTTTTCTAAATTTTTTTGAGTATGTCAATTTAAAGAAATCTATAGTTTATACTAGGAGAAAAAATTAAAAAAAAAATCAATAGCAATATTTTTTAAATCATAAAACAATATATATTTTGAAAATTTCATCAAAATCCGTCAATTATTTAACGAGAAAGTCTGATATTAAAAAAACATGTCATATGGGAGGTACCGTTATAAGACTTTTTTGAAAAATCCATTAAAACTAAAAGATAGATTTTGCATAGAAAACACCATTCAGAAAGTTTTATCAAAATCGTAGGAACCGTTTTCGAGAAAAATAAGTTTTTCATTAAAAGTTATATGGCAGATACCGTTAGTTTGGGAGCTAGAATGCCAATTCGAAAAACAGTCGGGTAGAGTACTCTAAAAATACTATATTCCAAGTTTGAATCAAATCGGCCCAACCGTCTAGGCTGTAGTAATCGATACGGACAGACAGACAGACAAACAGACAGACAGAAGGACGGAATTTCCGGACCCACTTTTTTAACTTCTCTATCATCGTAATGTCATGTTTGATTGTTAGAATTTTTTTACGAATGCATAACTTGCATTATAGTCATAAATTCTTTGTTATTTAAGACGTGTGATGGCTTACTTCATTTTTACTAAAAACCGTTTAGTATTTTGGTTTTGATACTTTTTATAAGTTCAAACTGTGTTATTTTCAACGTAAATTTTACTTGTTTCTGTCAAAGATCTTGCCTTCAAATGTAATAAGGCACATAAGAGCAAGTACTTGCGACCCTTCGTGTCCATTTTTTTTAGTTGCCTCCCTCTTTCCCGCCCGTAGCATTATGTTAGTGTGGGAACTCAAAACATCCGGATAGAGTGGTTTAATAAATGCAGATTTCAAAAATTAAATATTGACCTTCCATAAACTGGTTTTCACTAAAACAGCTTTTGGCGATGACATTGATACTATTTTGACATTGTTTGTCTAAAGTACCGCTCCTAGTGTAAATATAATACCAACCAAATCCATATTTGAAAAGCCTTCTTAGAAAGGTAGTGCCTTGGCTTAAGTCTTTCTTGTAACCCTTAAGGCTCTTATATTGTGCGTGTTGTTTTCATAATTCTATTAAGAGTCGCGAAAATTGACGCCGCTCAACCGCCAGTGGTCCAATGTTCAATGTTAAACAAACAATATTCACGATGAGATCATTTTTCAATTTTTATTTACACAAAACTTATAATAATTTACCATTATAGTGAATAATAGATTATAATCATATGTCTGACTATCAAAGACAAGAGTGTTGACCTCCTAAATTAACATTCGATTTTAGTTTTTTTTTTAATAATTAACACATATTTAATTACAAATTAGTTGAATAGAAAACGGACTGACTTTAGTTGTGATTTTGCGGAGGTTGGATTTAGGTGAACAGTTGAAGTCATTGATGAAAAATTGAAGATTAAAAGCAGAATAATGAAACGCAATAGAGTTTGGAACGTTACATTGACCAAAAATAGAATATAGAGAAGATTATGATAATATGACAAAAAAATTATTGTGATGATGAATGAGAGGATTAGTTTATTTATTGTCGTTAATATGAAATATTTCGCTTGACTGTTAAGCTGGATTAAATTTTAAGTCATTGGAAAATAAAAACATATTAAACAACAGCTTTAGATATTTGAAGATAATACGGCTAACGACGGGATTAGTAGCTTTAATTAGACACCCACTGTAGAGAACGCTTTGGCCTTAACTTCAATATAACCAAAAAAAAAAATCTAACTAAATAGGCCACCTGCTTGACGACAATGTTTTCATTTTAGAAACAGTTTGTCCCAGAACTTTTTTTTTTTGTTGCAATGCCTTAATGAGTTGTTCCCCAAATTTATTTTTGTTATATTGTATGCTATGCAAATTCATGGTAACAGAATGACAGGCGTGGATGGTAAATGGCCACGCCCTAAGTCATTCATACTGCTGAAACCATTTTAGGCAGTAGTCACAGTGGTCAGATCGACGTCTTTGATAATGAATGCCAAAAAGCGTCTGAAAGTAAGAATGCTACACACAGGGGATACATCGGCTTAAAGATAACAAGGCCTGCCTAGCTTATCAAACACGGAACCAACATAACACCAAGAAATTTATGAAATTATAGTAGACGAATGGGAACATAAAGAAATGAAGATAAGCCCAAAGGCTTTATAAATATGTCCCGTACATAACATTGTTGAGTACATCTAATTACATATTCTCCTTGGAGGATACAAGCACCATAGCCTTATACCAGAAAACTATAATCGGCAATAATTGTCAATCTGGTTTCATATCATGCCAATCAACAATTGATCAGATCATTACCACAACGCAGGTGATGAAAAAAGTCTGAATTTAACATTTTCGTGGCTTAGTGGTGTGTCGGGCTGCTAAGCGAAGTTTCGGGCTCCTACTCCCATCAGAGACACCGTTTTCTTTCAGGATACTGCCTCTTGCTAGGAACTGACAAAACCTCCAAGAGTAACATTTGTCTCGAAAAAGTGCTTCTCATGTAGCCGTTTGGACCCGGCGGTAAATCTAGGTCCCTTTCATTCTTGCAGATTCACAACACACACAGTGGAACGGTTGAGAGTATAAGTTACTAGGCCTTGGCTCATTAAGGTTATTTATTTTTAACATTCCCAAAAATCTGTTTTTTATAGAATTTAAATCAGCCTTACATAGCATAGCCAGGGTAGATCTTTGTATAAAGCCACAAGAGAATTCGTCGATATTAACACGGCTATTTAGGCTGAACTAAATCCAAAATCGACAATATTGGTAGCAGGAAACAAGCTGTACAAGATTATTTTATCCAAATCGAGTAGGGTTTGTACCTCCTTCTGGGGCTGTGCATTAATTAAACGGAAACCAAGTACATACATGCAAAGTGGTCGTTCAACAATCGGAGATCTGGAGCATGAATTTAAAGTAGTGCAATCCTTATACTAACTTGGGTCAAAAGTAATAGGCGATGATATGTACTATGGAGGAAAAAAAAGGCGGAAGGCCGTTAAAATGCAAAAGAATCTGTCAAAGGTTTTTAAATCCTGAAATCTTATAAAAAAATAAGAACTCGCCGATATTATCTATTTCTATAAGCTATGCAGTGGAAGTTACTTTATGGAGTTATAAAATTACCTACCGTGAATTTTAGCTTAATTGAACGGAATGAGTTTAAAATACTCGATCTGACGTTGATGTTACATAAATACGAAGAACTTCCGCTTATGAAAAAATACTGATCTATCAATTTACGTCTGACACTTGGATTTGCAATTCAATATTTGACTAGTTGCTAGAGTGGAGCTTTGACGACAACCAGTATACAAGCAACATTTTATTACGCTTAATTTAAAAGGGATGGGATCACAACCAGAACATAGCCAGGTTTATTAGAAGGCATTCCACTCATTTAACTAGCTTAATAATATTACCAAAAAAAAAGTGTTTAATCCGAATGCTTCTTTGCTTGCTTATTTTCATGACCGAGTTGTGTTTGCCTTAACTACATAAGTACATTAGTTGGCGCCCGCCGTGCGAAATTTAAGAAATAAAGAAATCCGAAACACGAAAGGAAAGGTTCTGTTCGGCTAGTAATATAAAAAAACTCCTTTTTTTAAATCAAAATATACAAATTTAACTTTTAAATATAAAACGTCATAAAAAGCTGTCATTAATATGCTTTCAAAAATGAATGAGAATTTAAACAATTCTTGTAAGAAACCACATTTAGGTATTGTTATAAAAATGAGC
Organism: Platycheirus rosarum; assembly: GCA_963971375.1. NCBI lineage: Eukaryota > Metazoa > Arthropoda > Insecta > Diptera > Syrphidae > Platycheirus > Platycheirus rosarum. The sequence continues at coordinate 87,883,236 of OZ020508.1, read as the reverse complement.
ACCAATTCCAATGCTTATCATACCATTTTTCTTCCTTTGTCAAACATTACAATACTTTCTTTGCTTTTGTTCCAATCCATAAAAAATTGAAGTAGTCCTCCTTTTAACCATTTACTGCTGCAACGATCAACCACACAAACAGCCCTTGGCAATCTCAAAAAAAGTAATGTTCTATCGGGTAGGCATGTATAGCATTACTTTTCGCGAGTTCTCTCCTTCCACCAGAAATGTCTTTCCTTTAACCAGGCTTTGCATTACGGATTCTTAAAGAAACCACATAGAATACTTTATCCAGAAAGCCTTATCATTGTTGTTTGGTCCATTCGGGGCTTTTAAAGTGGTCTTTACTGTGTAGGTCTTGTTTCATTTGGATTTTTGCGTCTGCTTGTTTTTATTTTCCATATGGTGACCTCGGAACACTTTTTATAGCTCACGGAGGTTTCTTAGAATTATGCCAAATTTCATTTCCAAGTCCAGAGCCGACAACTGAAGTTTATGGATATTTGTTGTTTCTGCTTTCAGCTACATTCACCTTCGTTAGCATACGTGCATATACAAAGGTTTGGGTGCGCAATGCCCCAACATCCTCCATGCCCCCATCTGTTGGGCACTAAAATTATATCGGATAAGGATCTTTTAAAAGGAGCAGTTATGACTTCTGCATTGCAGTAAGCAGAGTCGAACAATTGTCTGCGGGTGGTCGTCTTCTATGGAATAAGCTACTAATTTCTAGTACGTCTGTTTATCGTGGGATTGCCCCAACATCATGATCTCCACTATTCATGGTTTGCTATTGCGCCACTGCCACAATTGACATTGACCATGACAGGCGGGGATCATAATATGGATATAATTATCGGTTAATCATCTTTATTTTTATTTCAATATTTACGTGATCACCTTTCTCAAAAAGGCAACGCTTGTTTGAAATGTGTCATAATAAATCGTTGAATGTGATGATGATCGAGTCGCGCTTACGAAATCTCACACGTCAAACTCATTATATGGACAAAGTTTACATGAGAGCTTAATTGTTTTTTAAGCTGGTTTCTTAAACTAAATTTAGTGTGAAAATTATATATTGTTAAATAAAGATTGCATTATTTAAGTACTTCATAACTTTATTGCGTTTTGGTATTTCTGTAGCTAGTTGCACTTCCTAGATAGGAAGTTGATCTTTATTTTTATATTTCCATTTATTTTTCATTATTGAATAAATACATTTTTTTGTAAAAATTATTCTCTATTAAGTTAGGTACTGTTTGAAGAAGATGTTTAGATCTGAGTGGGGCATAGGCACCGTTTTCACTTGTCCTAATTCACACTTTGTTGGTGTTTTTTTGGGAATCACAATAGATTAAAAAAAAATACTTTTGTAGTTTAATTATGTGGACTTCAAAGAAGTTCTCTTTTTCCTGGGGTTAGTGTGATGAAATATCAGTCCATTAAAAATGAAGAAGATTGTCCAAGCAATGCAATTCGTGTATTGGACTGTTTGCCCAACATATTTGCATTCGCATCTGTCACTTTAAGCTTCTTCCTATGTCAAGAGTCTCGACAGTATGTTTTGCAGTCGTTTAAACTTTTTGTTAAATAGTTATGTTCCCCATTTTTGTATGCCAAGTGCCAAGTTTCTTCTTATTATTACATACGACAGTACGAAAAGAGTTATTTTGTCAACTCTTAAAAAGTTTAAACACCCTAGGAGCATTAGAAAACTTATGAAGAATGTAAGATATCTTTTGTATATTTATGTTTTGAAATTCTACAATGAATATGGGAGAGGAAAATAGAGCCGAGTAAAGCATTCCACATTCGTGTGGTGCTATTAAAAAAAGAAAGTCTACGTAACAGAACGACGAAGTTGGGCTCAAGGGCAAATTGATGGAGATTCGTAGCAGTGGAAGTATTATTGTAGAATTCTTTGATTGAAGAAATTAGTCTGTTAGCTATTTCATAGGCGCTACATCTCGAGAGATGTAGACGTATTAAAATTTCTTTTTGGATACGATCCAAAAAATTCAAGTACGTTATATGGGAGTTATACTCGCAAGCTTTGGCCGGTTGGTTCGTTTGCTAAATGAAAGTTCCACTTATGGATATATTTTGCTTTAACGACTACAGCGTTGAGTTTTTGGAGAACGAAAACATGAATTTCAATCATTTAATCTGAAATAATTAATATATAATAATAATAATAAATTAAAGATAGCAATATCGATTAAATTCTTGAGCGGAAATAAGATCAATGTTTACTGTATTTATTTTCCTTCATCGAATACAAAAAGAAACGTAATTTGTACAACTTGAACAAGATGAATTCTTGTTCGTTAAATCTCTAAATTGCCGACATAAAAATGGAGATATATAATAGGACAAACAACTGGGGGTATTTATTAACTAAATTTGTACTCTTCTTACCATCAATATTCTTTTCCCTCCTAGCCCCCCATATTCCAGCAGGTTCACTTGGATCTCTTACCTTCTTTAATGCATTTACTACGAATATGTCTTATCAATAAAGAACCCAATTTCTGTAGATGCTTAAAGTTCTGATTATTATAGTCTTTCCTGGTCGGGAATTGTAAACATTTTCTAAATTCCATGAATGCAAAACTTCGAAGTGTATCTATGGATCTGGATAATATCTCTTCTTTTGATGATGTAGAATGTATTGTACCATGGTTAACGCAAGGCATTTTATCCTCCGTTGAAAAGTGCGTTCCCAACAAATAAAAACGAGATTGTTTCGTAACAAATTTTTGGATAACATTAAATTGAGAAATATTCATCGAAAAAATTGGCACCCTCCAAATCCAAACTATATTGAAAAACATGTTTTCACATTTTAAAGCAATTTATTTCGAAGGAATATCTTTTAAACGAAAAATGGAACAACAATTGATTATGCTGTATGCTTTATAAGAACGGATCGCTCTTCAGGACCATTGTCAAACTTACTAAAATAAAAGAGACAAAATTCTTCACAGAGGTTAAGTCAATTTTTTTTGCTAAGTTTTTTAACAAACCAAAGGATTTCGAAAACATAAAGGTGATAAGAAATTGACAATTTTGAATCATTAAATACATGTACACCTCCTAATGCATGTATTTCAATAAAAAGTACTAAAATCAATATTTATTTTGGATTGCGAATGGGGGGAGGGTGTGGAGGGGGGTGTTGAATATTATTTTGGTATCCCAAACATCATAATATATCATTCCCGATCTCTTGTAAGGTAAAACCTGTTTATTTACTGGACTAGCCTACTGCGGAAAACCGCACCTAGTACACTATCTCATACTTTAGTAAATTTAAGAATCGCTTTTTCTAATAAATTTTGAATTTTAGGAAAAAAGTATCAGGACACTTTTCATAGAGAATTATATGATCTACCTTTTTCTGTTTTTATCATAAAACTAACCGTTTTGCTAAAAAATCATAAAAAAACAATTTTTTTTTATTTTTGACCCGAATAACTTTTTTTAGCACACATGTGATCGATGGGGAATTTTGACACTTTATTTCTAATGGTGTACTCATTTGTATTATACTGTAATTTAACCACTATTTTTATGTCTAATTTGACCGGACTGTAACATTCATATACGTATATCGTAGTTATATTCTTTATATTATATATTATTATTATATATATTATTAAATTAGAGGCGAAATAACACAAACACGTATTTTAACTCTTAATTCGTAATAATAGACGTGTTTTTTTTTATATAACTAACGCGCGCACAAGGGACTATTTGTTTCCCTTTTAATGTAGAAAACACTGCGAGGGCATTAGGAAAATAGTGAGGGGAAAGATAGGAGGTGTCGATTAACACTGGTTTTGAATGTTTGGAGATCAAAATGGCAAGGGTAGATCGCAGAGTAAACTATTCCAAATTCGTGTTGTTCGGCTAAAAATAGAATCCCTATATTTCACGGTACGTCCGAGTTTGGGCTCAAGGAAGAACTGGTGAGCATTCCTTGCGAGACGAGTATTACGGGAGAAACTTTTAAGGAAAGGAATGCAGCTGGCTGCTTCGAGTGAACATTTTTTATAAAAGAAACGATAAAATAAGGAAAGACATGAAACATTAGGTCGGTGTTCGAGAGGGGCAATTCTTTCAGCGGCAGTTCTATTTGCTATTTTTCTTAACGCTCGATTTTGTATTATATCAAGCAGGTGAAGCGATGTTTGCGAAGCACCTGGTCAGAGGTGGGAGTTATACTTTAGAATTTAGATGACTTTTAAGACAATTAACAAATAACTTGTCTCGCCGATTTTTGGTGTTTAGCGAGCTGCTATACAAATGTGGATTAATACATATAAATAAGTTCATAACTTTAACAAACACCTTCTTAGTTTCGACTTCATTTATCTTTTACTTTAAAAAGGGGAGCATGCGATTCTTTTGACAATGACAAGTTGATAAGATAATTTTTTAAACTGAGTACATCAAATTCAATTCAAAACTTCAAAGAAAAACATCGACTTGAAAAAAATTGTTCCCTAACCAGCATCATTGTGAAATAAAAAATTCAAAATTATATCCCTATTAAAAAGAGATCCGCACAAAGCGCATAACTCGAATTTAAGTGATACTTAATGTCTCAATTATTATAAACTTATTTAAGTAGATAAAAGATGCTCATCAGTTGGTATAATCTAAATGAACTGTTTTAATATGAGAAGCATTTAGTTAATGCTTAAAGGAACCCCTTTAAGTTAAAATAAATAGCACTTATGAGAACGAAATGTACATATATCTAAGTCTAGAAGTACAAGTCATTAATGTACGACTAATGTCAGTAGATCAGTTTTAAAAACTATTGAGGAATCGCACGAATTTCGTATTCAGAAAATTATGTATTATTTATAAGTTTTTTTCTGAAACGTGCTTCTTAATTGTTTCACCGTAATTTGTCAACAGACAACAATGATCGCCATACATTTCCATTTTAAATTCATCAACCATTGAACTCCCAGTTGCCAAGTCAAAGACTTCTTCGTTGGGAGGCCTATAGTCCAGTTCAGATTATTGTAAAATTAGATTACAGATCACGTGCCAAAATACAAACAAACAAAAGATAACCAAATCGTGAGTTTTGGTTAATTTGACCAAAAAAAAAAAACAATAAAAGCTGCAATTTGGAATCGATGTTACTTTATTGATCGAGACACTTAGTTTACTAATATGTCGTTTAAAATAGTTAGTAGCATATGATCTTAGACAGTGATAAGGACTGTTCAAACATGGGCTACAACGACAGATGGGGAAATATGGCCTAATGTGAAGGGGTTTTATTTTTTCGAAATTCGATTGATTGATAACAATAACAATATGTAATGGTAACAAGACTTAACTGTCATGATGGCATATGGCAATTGATTTGTTTGACTTTAGATGGAGTGGTAATGTACCTATCTACTAAATAAAATAAAAATAAACATTTTACACTTTTTGTCAATTATTTGAATGGATTGATTGTTATGATGGCCAGCAAGTAAGACAGATAATAGCAGAAGTAAATAATCGAAATTGTAAACCAAAAAGTTGAAGAAATCAATGATGAATTTAAGGCTGTGCGTTATTGCGAAAAGTAAGTTTAAATATCTTGAATCGACGAAGGTGGATAGTGTGCAGGAGTTTTCAGAGATACCAATGTAAGGTCCAAGGAGAAAGAAAATTGCGTAAAAGTACACCATTTTTAGAGAAATTACATATATAAAATATGAATTCGCGGGATTTAAAATTTAAGAAAACCGATGAGTGGTCTAAGTGATAAATTTCACATAAAACATTAACAAAAAACTAGTACAACTGTGTTTGTAGTCGTACTCGTCCGAAACGGCTCGTCCGGTTTTTATGAAATTTTGTGTATATTTGGTAGGTATATCGTAAAGTACATTTTATACCGGTAGGTATATTTTTTCAACGAAATGTTTGTTTTTACTTGCGATTTATAGGGACTATAAGGCAAGTTATGCATTCGTAAAAAAATCTAACAATCAAAAATGACATTACGATGATAGAGAAGTCAAAAAAGTGGGTCCGAAAATTCCGTCCGTCTGTCTGTCTATCTGTCCGTATCGATGCCTACGATTTGATTCTAACTTGGTATATAGTATTTTTAGAGTACTCTACCCGCAAGTTTTTCGAAATGGAATTCTAGCTCCAAAACTAACGGTACCTGCCATATAACTTTTAATGAAAAACTTATTTTTCTCGAAAACGGCTCCTACGATTTTGATAAAACTTCCTGAATTGTGTTTTCTATGCAAAATCTATCTTTTGGTTTTAATGGATTTTTCAGAAAAAGTTTTATAACGGTACCTTCCATATGACCGGTTTTTTAAAATCAGACTTTCTCGTTAACTAATTGACGGATTTTGATAAAATTTTCAAAATATATAGTGTTTTATGATTTAAAAAATATTGTTTATTAAAATTTTCAAAAACATTTTTTTTTAATTTTTAATAATTAAAAAAAAATATTTAGTTTTTTGAATATTTTGAAAACGGATCTATAGATTTATTTTAATTTTTCTTCTAGTATAAACTATAGATTTCTTTAAATTGACATACTCAAAAAAATTTTAAAATATGTTTTCGAAAAGTTTTTCAAAAAAATCATTGCTCGGCTAAGCCCTAGCCATTAGTCAAATAAAAGAAGGTGACAACCTGCTTTTGTGCATACCTACGTATTTTAAAGCATTTCATCATCATAAAAACACACAGAATAAATAAGGAAGCCTTTGATAAACACACAAAAACAACTAAGAAATAAGAAAAAAACTATTCGATTACTACTGAATGCAAACATTTCAATCGAGAAAACGAAAGTTTACACCTGCCTATAAATAAACAAAACCACTGTGTTAACTTTTAATAATGTCTCTCCCACTCGCTTAACAGTAGTTGGAATCTGTATCTTAATTTTAGTACCTACCTTCCTTCCAACCTTATTATAGGTACCTGATATCCATACGTTTATCGATCCATCAAACATAATTAAGCTATTTTAATTAATTTTGAATTCAAAAAGTAGATTATTGTTATTGGGACCTATAAGGTCCCTATACCTAGCATAATTGCCCTACTGCTGATTCCCACGGTTCTTTGCCAGTTGTTCAAATTTTTCCATACCAAAATGAAAATTAAACTGAAAAAGTCTTTATATCTTTCTATTAGCAAATTATATTATAAACAGTAAACAACAAGTGGAAAGATAATACACTAAAAAACTGCTAAAGCTAACAATCCCATATATTTATGTGTTTATCCCTTTATCGTGACGCATGTTCGTTCGAGCTTCAAACCACAACGATTCTAAAGAAGTTGCACGTAAAAAAAAACATTAATATTAAATCTTTGTCAAAAAGACGCCTGTATCTAAAAAGGATTTGCACACAGGAGCAAGTACGTGCGACCCAGTCTTGCCTTTTATTTCTATTACTTTAAAATTTATTTAATTATTTACATATGTATGTTTCATTCACAAATGTTGTCGCGCATCAATTTGATGTGTATTTCATTCTGAATTTGTAATGTGTTCGTTTTTAAACATAGCGGAATTATTTATGTTTTTGGTTGACACATGTCTCGTTGATATAATATTTTTTATTCTGAATTTGTTTTGTAAAACATTATTAAAATACTAATACTAGCTTCGTTAGCGTACTTTTTGTGTAAAAAAAATGAAAACTGTCAACATATCTCAAATGAGGATTTATTTGCATCACTTTTGCTGAGAGTAATTACTTTTACTTTGTGAGGACTTTTCAATTAACATGCAATATTAAATTAATATGCAAAAAAAACTTAAACAAAAATCGTAAAAGAATTACAAAGATGCGTCTTGACTCGATGATGGCTTTATTACAACTCACTCTTAAAAACTAACAATTCTTGCATTACGGTTTCTTACATTGTGCTTACATAGATAAGAAATGCTTTTCAATAAACGGTGAAAGAAATCATTCGATAAAACAATTATGTCGGATCATACTCCAACAATTTTATCACTGAATGAAACAGAATCATTAGAAAAAATAATCATATGCTCGTGAATAAGAGAACAAACTGAAACGATTTGAGAGATAAACTTGATAGTTTTAAAGAATTAAACAAATTAATTATGAAGTAGATCTATTTATTGCTGGTGTGCAACAGGCTGCAGAAAAAAGTACTCCAACTACTTCGAACACGAGGAAAAAAATGAAAAAAGAGGGCGAAGAATTTGGCAAGCTACAAGATTTCCAGATGATAAGGCAATTTTTAACCGTCTAAAAATCAACTTAAAAAAAAGAATCTTTGAGTTAAAAAATGATTCACTTAGTAAATTCCTGAAAAGTCTCACGGCGGATGCTTCTACCGAATACTTTTTATGGAAAGCACGCTTAGCTGCTTGTGATCCCAGACACAAGACTCGCCAATAAAATCTCGAGATTGTAAATGGATCGGAAACCCGAAGCAAAAGGCTGATCTCTTCGCTCAACATCTCGCGAATGTCTTTAAGCCATTCCCAGCAAACACAGCTGCAGATTTCTTACAGTTTGTTGATAGAAATGACGAATATACAATTCTTATTGCCACTCTCAAAGAAGTAAGAAGCATGTGTCAATATAAGTTGTCTAACAAAAAAAAAATAACCAGGGTACGATATAATAACTGCCCAGATTTTAATTTATAATTAACGCGTGCCTTAAACTAAGATATGTGCCACATCATTGGAAAATTGCAGTTGTCATTGTTATACCTAAACAAGGTAAACCACCAACAGAAGTAACATCTTACAGGCCAATATCGCTTATACCAATCATGACAAAAGTTTTCGAAAAACTGCTCCTGAAAAGGCTTAGCAAAATAATAGAAGAAAGAAGTTTAATTCCGAGTCATCAGTTTAGATTTAGAAATAAACATTCCGCGATAGACCAAGTGCATTGAATTACGAATTACACTTGTAGAAAAACATAAGTGCATTCGATTATCATATTTCCCAGCACAAACTCTGGCGCGTCTTTAGTTTTAAGGATTTGGGTATCTATTTTACCTCCAACTTTGAATAAAGCTAGCTCTATGCTAGGATTCATAAAACGCTGGGCAAAGGAGTTTAGTGATCCATATGTAACTCTTTCTTTGTACAATTGCTACGTACTCCCCCACCTTAAGTATGCTTCACAGGTATGGACTCTTTATTACTTAATTTATAGGAACCGCATTGAAGCAATCCAACACAATTTCATTCATTTCGCCCTAAAAGGTCTACCTTGGAACGATCTATTCAATCTGCCACCATATGAACAGCGAATCCAGCTTCTGCAGATGCAAACTCTTCACCAAAGGCGTGTTAATAATGATTTAATATTTGTTCATCAACTTATTAAGGGCGAAATTGATGCTCCGTATTTATTAGCCTGTATTGGATTAAATTACCGTGGAGGATCTTATTACCCGCGTGGATCGGAACTTCTGCATGTTGACTTTCATAGAACAAACTATGGCATACATGAAGCTCTAAAACGTATGAGCAGACTTTTTAATCTAAAGTAAAGTGGGATCAAAATCTTTATTTCGAACCAGTGCTCCACTGTCGTGATTGTTTTGTTTAATGTTTTATTGTACTGGCATGATTACACAAGTATGTTCGGCTCTATTCTTAGATGTTGCTCAAGCCTTTGACAAGGCACTTGGGACTTGAGTGCAAACTGCAAAGGAATAAAAAAATATAAGCAATGTTCGAATTTTTATAAACAGTATAGCAGTACCTTACTCCAATATCGCCATATACCTTTGAATGACTTTGGATGCAAAGCTTAAATGGAAAGAGCACATCAAAAAGAAAAGAAGAGAACTAAACTTGAAGTATAGAAAAATTTACTGGTTACTAGAAAAGAACTCTGACCTATCTATCCAGAACAAACTAATGATATATAAGCAAGTACTTATACCCTTTTGGACATATGGCATCTAACTATGGGGTTTTTTAAAGAAAACAAATGCTGAACCCATTCATAAATTCCAAAGCAAAGCCCTTTGTGGAATAATTAATGCCCCTTGGTATATAAGTGTAATGCCCCGTGGCTTAGAGGTTTGTGTGTCGGACTGCAAAGCGAATGAGCCTGGGTTCGAATCCAGCTCATAGCCATCTTCTTTTCTGGGGTACTGCCTCTTGCGAGGAACTGACAAAACCTCCAAGAATAAAATTTGTCTCGAAAAAAGTGCATTTTATGTAGCCGTTCGGACTCAGCGGTAAATTGGGACCTACAGGCCTACCTACTCACTCTTAACCATTCTTTTGTGTGTGTTATTAATCTGCAAAAATTGAAGGTACCTACAGTTTACCGCCGAATCGAAAAGGATACATAAGATGCACTTTTTCGAGACAATTCTTTTACTCTTGGAGATTGTGTCAGTTCCTCTCAAGAGGCAGTACCTGGCTATGAGTGGCTGCGTTTGCGCTCTCTTTATTGAATCACCATTGACTTTCTTAATAAACAAAAGCATGTAAACGCGAAATCCCAAACCTACCACTTTTAGTTATTTTCAATCCAATACATCCACATGGTCTATTCAATAAAATACTTGTACTCCACCCTCTAGCCACGAGTACCGGTGTTAATTTGCCAAACCACGGAGTTATTGTTAGCTGATAAAATAACAAATTCCAACACTGCAGCAACCACTTCAATTAACGTTGACAACCAGCCAGCATAATAAACCAAGCCTTCAGCTGTTCACTTCAGCGCGATTTAATTAAAAATTAAAAATCCTAAATCACTCCACTGAACCATTTAAAATTCTGGCGCAAAAAAACAACCACTTCTTGAAAAAGCTAACCGCGCCGCATTTCGTGCTGAATATATATATATATATTTTTTTTTTTTAAATGTTTCTTTCTGCTTTGTTTTGGAAATAAAAACTTCTCAGTTTTCAAGCCATTACACAACAACAACGCGACTAAGGCTTTTGTCATTTTAATAGTGTTTGGTTATCTCTTCGGAGCTCCTTAGCATGGCTATGGCCGTGCCTACGGCTTTGAGCTGACATGCCACCGTTTGGAGACTACCATTAATCCTGATATAATAGGTCCGTGTCCGTGTTGAAGGACCGAAATTGAAATGTTCAGAGTTGGGGCGAACTGGAGCTGTCTTTTGGAATTTTTGAAATTCTATTCCAGACCGGTTGGCGGCGGGCAGAGCGTGTCGTTTTGGTTGTTCGTCCAGCACTTCTAATATTTGTGACAGATTTATAATGCGGCGGCGCGTAGTCGTAAATATTGTTGCTGCTACACGGCAGCAACACAGTACAGAGTGGACAAAGTCACTAAACATATATATACATATGTACACACGTAAGGTACATACACTTAGCAGCGCAAACATAACGTAGAAACTCCTGAGGGTGATGATCTTACCAATAACGGTGAGGTATGAGTAAAGTCAAGTCGTTCGGAAAATGTAACAAACAAGGTGCAACCTGGCATATAGGAGAAAAATTAGGTCGAGGAGGTGTGCCTATGTGACACGCAGTACCACAGTGTTTTTTGTACATCTATGCATGGCTTAAGAGCGTTGTTTTAACATGCTCCGAATTTTGATAAAGGTAGAAGTCTTTATATCAATTAAGTTAGGAACTTCGTGACTTTTGAAATTAATTGCAAGTTTTGAATCTGCTTAATCCACACTTTTCAAAGTATTATATTATTTTTCAAACTATCCTCATGTTATGTTCCTTATGTTCCAATTGAGAGAATAACCTAATGATGTTATTTTTATCTTCACTTTGGTATAGCGTATTCTTTGACCTCTCTTGTTTTTGTCATGTACCTTTACTAATAGCAGTTGCTTATTTCATAAGGATCTCAGAACATCTTCTGTTTGAGGTGTTTATAATGAAATTCTTTCCCGGATCTTCTTATTTTCAATATATTCATCCAAGAATCTAAGTTGTTCCTGCATTATCAGGCAAAGCATCTTTGTCTTATCTGTTTGTGCCGGTCATTCTAATATAAACCTGCCGAGCTTCAATCGTTATCTCACTAGCAATCGTTATTACCACACCCATTATGCATCTTACAGGTAGGACCATCGACAGTGAATTGTGTTGATTTGGAATGTTAAGCAGATGCTCACTTTATCACGTCCGTACCGTTTCTTATCTTTGTCGGACTTGCGAGGTTGTGTGATGTGAATAATAAGTCTAAGATTGCCGTCACAGTCAAAAACTACAAATCAATGCACATACATATGTCTGCCGTGGCGGCAGCATGGCACTATAATAAACATTCCAATGACATGTATGACAACATTCTTTATTTGACAAGCCGGATCAGAACGCGCAGCCAATTCTCAATTTTCTGCGAATATCTTTGTGCGAAAATGTTATTCCTTTTATTTGTTATCCATCTGGATAGAATATAGAAATGTCAAGTTCATGCGGTTAAAAGTGAGAGGTTAACAATTGAAAGGAAATAAACTTGACAATATAGCAAAGATATTTTCTTAATGTGTTTCCAACAATGAGTATAGTTCATCACCATTCTTTATAAACAAAAAGATACAAACCAAAAAACTAGGTCAAACTCCTGAAGAAAGGTCAGTAACATATATTCATTTTATTATCTTCTTTCATAACCCCTCCTTTCTGAGCTTTAAAAACCGACCCACAAAAACTTTATTACACTTCTTCTTTATTTCATAAACATTTAGTTACCTATTTTCGATTTCGATGAGGTACAAATGTATAGGTAGACTATTATTCGCTGACAGATATAAAGCATCTCATCCCGGCGGGCGGCGCGCGGGCTTTCCGGCCTTTACGAAGATACTTTATTTTGCCTTGTTAAGATATAGTAACAACGACACTCCTCGCAGTCAAGAAATACTTTTACTTTTTAAAGTTACATGTTGGTTTTGGTTGAGTGTTGAGAGGCCATTGAATTCGCCTCTTGGAATAACAAGGAAAGTTTGAAGGTTTATATATTCAAGCTAAGTTGTTCACAGAAATATGCCTTAGATGGTGAATCATTGTTTATATTTAGTTGGTTACATTTTTCCCTTCAACAGTTTATTTGTTCAGATAGATAGATACTGAAAAGAAATTCCTGTTGGCAGCTATGTCTAAGTACGTATTTCGTAAATTTTCAATGCTGTCATATTTGTACATTATTTCATTAGAATTATATTAGGCTTACATATATTAACATTTTCTAAAATTTTGGATCGAGGACCCTGTGCGAAATGGGAAAGGATGTAAGGGAAACTGCAAAATTTTCGACCGTTCGTATGTTTTTTCATCATTATTTTTACTTATAGGTACTAAAATACAAGTTATGCATTAGTGCAAGCAAATTTTTTGAGATAACAATCAAACATGACATTCCGATGATAAAAAGAACATGTTTGAGTTACTGGCAAAATTCTGTCCATCTGTCTGTCTGTCTGTCTGTCCGTACGCATGTATTTTGGACAGTAGCCTAAACGGTTGTGCCAATCGTCTTCAAATTTAGAACTTAAAGTTATTTTGACATTCTACCAAGGGATTTTTTTATTTTTTTTTAGCTCAAAAATTAACGGTAGCTGTCATATAACCGTTATGTAAAAGCTTATTTTTCTCGAAAAGGGCTCCAAGAATGACAAAAAATCATTGTACTACTGCAGGTAAGCATTATATTTTGATGAAAAAAAAATTAATATGGTGGACTAAAAAAAATTAATATGGTGGACTAAAAAACCCTGGTTTGATGATAAGTGTCGGCAAGCATATGCAGCTAAACAAGAAGCATACAACGCGGCGCTGCAAAGAAGGACCAGAACTACCCGTGCACTCTACGAGCAGAAGAGGAAAGAGGAACACCGCCTTATCAGAAAAAAAAGGGAACATGAGAAGCGCGCGATCGAGGAAATGGAGAGCTGTTATTGCTGGAATGAAGTTCGAAAGTTTTAACAAAAGGTACAAAGAAACTGTCAAAAGTACAGAGCTCGAACTGAAGCTTGCAAAGACGATCAAGGGAACATCGTAGTGGAATCGCAGTCGTTGCTGAGAATATGGAAAAACCATTTCTGCAGACTGTATAACGGCGATGACGAAACGAATTCCGCTGTCAGGCAGAATGGTCCACTTTATCTGGGCGGAGTAGACCAACAATTCCGACCACCACATCTATATGAAATAAAGCTAGCTATATCTAAATTTAAGAGCAACAGGGCCGCCGGAGCCGAGGCCTATCTGCCGAGCTCTTCAAAGCTGCAGGCGATGACTTGGCTATAAGTATGCACCAACTCATAAGCAAGATATGGTTAGAAGAAAGCATGCCCGATGAATGGAATCTCAGCATAATTTGCCCGATCCTTAAAAAAGGAGACCCTCTGAGCTGCACCAACTATAGGGGTATCAGTCCCCTCAACATCGCCTACAAGATCTTTTCTGCTGTATTGTGTGAACGCCTAAAGCCATTCGTCAAAAACCTGATAGGTCCATAACAGTGCGGTTTAGGCCAGGAAAGTCCACTATCGATCAAATATTCACATTACGGCAGATCTTGGAAAAAACTCAAGAACTTCAAATCGATACATACCACCTTTTCATCGATTTCAAAGCCGCGTACGACATCATTTATAGAGAGGAGTTATATAGAGCAATGTGCAGTTTTAACATCCCTGCCAAACTCGTCCGCCTGTGTAAAATGACGATGGAAAACGCACGCTGTTCCGTCAAGGTCGGTAAAGACCTCACCGACTCCTTTGAAGTCAAAAAACGATTTAGACAAGACGATGCGCTGTCATGCGACTTTTTCAACATCATACTTGAAAGAATTGTGCAGAACTCTCACACCAACACCAGAAGCACGATCTTTCAAAAGTCCGTACAATGATGTCAGTAGCGATTTTGTGAATATTGAGACGGAAGCGGCAAAGATGGGTTTAGCAGTCAATGAGGGCAAAACCAAGTATATGCTGTCATCAAGAAGAGACACCCAACATCGACTTCTTGGACAAAACATCACCATAGACAGCAATAACTTGGAGGTAGTTAGGGACTTTGTCTACCTGGGCTCCACTATTAACTCAGACAACAACACCAGCGCTGAAATCAAACGAAGAATAACTTTTGCAAATCGCTGCTTCTTCGGGCTTAAAAGGCAATTGAGTAGCAAAGCCCTCTCTCGGGCAACTAAACTGTTCCTTTGTAAGACCCTCATCATCCCAGTCCTGCTCTATGGTGCAGACGCATGGACGCTGTCAAAAGCGGATGAGGACACTTTAGGCTGTTTCGGGAGAAAGATTCTCCGGGTGATTTTTGGTCCCATATGCATAAACGGAGAGTGGAGAAGAATATACAATGAAGAACTTTACCGGCTGTACAGCGACACAGACCTAGCCAAAAGAGTAAAAATTCAACGTCTCACATGGCTGGGTCGTATAGAGCGGATGGACATCAATGCTCCGGCCCGGAAAATCTTCGAATCGACACCAGAGGGACGGCGCAGTAGAGGAAGACCGAGACTCAGGTGGCGCACACAAGTGGAAGAGGACCTCAACGGACTCCACGTGCGAAAATGGAGACAGCTAGCTAGGTACCGAGCTATATTAATTAATATTAATTTTGTGCTTGAGTTTGCATTTTTTAATTATATATTTTAATATTTTTAAAACCGCTTCTGAGATATTAAAAAAAAACTCACACTTTTTAACATTTCTTAAAGAAATAAAATGGTGTTTAAATAATTTCACTCAATACAATTTAACGTACTTTATTCAAATAATCAAAAGTCACAAAAATCGAATAAATGCTTTGATGTTAACTTTAATTTTCTTAAATTTTATTCTACAATGTGACCACACATATGAGCAAGTACGTGCGAACCAGTCGTGCAACTTATTTGTACATGTACATATATATTTTTACTAGATAACATACTAATACTTATTTTTAAACACCGATATATGTATGAATGTGTATATGTATGTATGTACATACGCAAGCATAATTAAATGGAACCTACTTTAGATGTTAGGTGTTTTATTTTATCTTTGAAAGTTTGCTTGCTCCTGAATGTTAAGAATGCTTTACTCATTTTCTATCTGCAAATGTTGATTCACTTTCCATTAAATGCCGTATAAAAAGCTGTCAATGATTTATGAGTCAATTAAAATTACAAGAACTTTTAAATTGCCCTATAAATGTTGATTAAATTTTGAAAGAAATTTTAAAGTTATTCAAAAAAATTCTTGGAAGTTTAAGATCATTTTCTCGATTTAGTTATACTTATATACTATATTTCGATGCGTATGGCTGCAAAACCAGAAAGATACATATATAACCGTGCGCCTTTACTTCTACAAAAGTCAATATTTGATTTTACCCAACTCTATATCAAGACAGCTATTAGTCTGAGTCTTTAACGTCGATAAACATTCTTGTCCTGGTCACCAGCACCACAGGGAAGTAAAAACGAACACTTTTTATCGACATACCGTTAAATCAACAAACAAACACTTCTTATTTACAAATCCAAACAGCAAAGTTAATTAGAAAGGCTTCGCCAAAGATCAGCTCTCAATATTAATTAATTTGTGGCAACAAAATTGACGCCAATACAAACAGTCTGCAAAAATCCCCCCGCATATGGACTCCAGTTGCTAGTGACCTAATAGCTCGGAAGTTTTAACTAATTTTGGACAATCGCGATGGTGTGTCTCGCTATTTTGATACCAATTTGGTCTTGAGCGCAAATACGAGTTCACCTACACCATCTCAATCCGGCATTAGGTGATTTAAATTGGCTCGACAGCGAAAATGCATAAGAGCAATTCTTACCATTTCGAGTTTAATTAATGCTGTTTGATTTCAAAAATGGATTTACATTAAGAAATAACATATGTATATGAGAGTATATTTTTTGACATAGATTTGGTTATAAAACGTTGAACTTTGTGTTATTGGTGAGGGAAATGACGAAGAAGATAATATTTCATGTTTTACAAATTAAGTTTAAGCTTTGAATAATATTGCTCCAGACAAAATCAGATATTTGTTGATACCATTGTTTTAATGGGAATATGCTTCGCAATGTTGAGATTGCAATCGAAACGTTGAAATATGTCGTTTCGTTGAAGATGACAGGTTTTCTTCAAATAATAGGTTTATGGGATTTAAAATACCCTGAAAAGGAGTGTCGGAAGCTTCTCTCAAACTCGTCTATTTTTTCTGTGGCATGAAGGCAAGTTTCACTGAATAACTTACCATACAAGAATGCCAAAAAAAAATTAAGTATCATCTTCGATCTACATCGTTAAATATCTAACGACAGTCTTATCGCATATGGTACTCAAAGTTCAATGCTTTTAGCACTTTCGAAAAACACTCAAATAGTTAGCTTTCTCACGACTAAAATCTTTGTTTGTCCGACTAATGAGACTATCTGGCGGCATGAAGCTTTGTTGCCTATTTAGTTCCCTTCGTCCGGTTACATATACAATGAATGGAATCATCAAACTCTTGAGCAATTATATGGAGCTGTATGGTACCTTCAAACGGGCCTAATCGGATTATTATTACCTACTTTTTTGTAGTTTTCGATGAAGTTTGCTTCCTTGAGTATTGTCTATGATTTAGCTTGCTAGCTTGCTGAACCGAACACCATGTCGAAGAAACGCATGCATGCTACCAGAGAGGTTGTGAAAAACTCTTCCTGAAACATAAGTGTAATGAGGGTGCCCTAGGTAAGAAATGAGAATACGCTGTTCCTTTTTTTTTTTGCTTTTTTATTTTCAATGGATAAATATTGCAGTCGGCAGTGGGTTCCCATATTGAGGTAGCGTATAACAACGGAACGAATGCGCAATTGGCAAAGCCTTCTTTTCTTTTTTAATGGGAGGCTTCGACAATTACCTTATACTCAGTCATATATAAGACACTAAGGAATGCATATATGTATTTTATACAAAATGTGATGGAATTTCCATTACTGATGTGGTGTTAAATAATAAGAAAAATGGAAATGAAACTTATTTATACATATCGTGTATTTATGAATCCCTCATTGGGTTGGGTCTTTGTGTTGGGGATAACGCTTTTAACATTAAGTGGAAACAATTAAGTTAGTTAATGAGAAAGCCTGCGATAACGGAATAGAAATGACAATTTAAAGTGGATATATGTACGTGCAGGAAAGTTTGCCTTTATTTCTATTATATGAGATGTCGTTGGACAGGTATTTAGCATTTCTAGTGTATTTGCATGCTATTTCAATGCATCCGTCCTTTGTTTACGGTTACCTAAAGTACATATATGTATTTTTGAGGTATGACTTGCGAATAGAAGCCCAAAAATAATTTGCTTGACCAGGCATAGCGTACTGGTCAATTCTAACTTACTATTACGCGTCAATTAAATTGTCAACATTTATTGCCTTTTTTACCTTAAAAATTTAATAATGTTGCAATTCTCTGTACATTTAGCATCATGTCATTCTTTTTACACCATCTGACAAAAGTTCCCAGATATTCTTGTAAATAAAGCCCACCGATTTCGTTGTTAATATTGCAAAATATATTATGGTCATCGGCCTACAAAAGGTATCTGCATCTTTAAATAATATTGGCAGGTCGTTTGTAAGTAGTTAACGTAGGGGCGGAACAATATGGCTGTCTTGAGGTACTCCATCCGTTACATTGATCTTACTAGAATTGATGTCAGATAACATAACATACTGCGTTCGTTTATATAAATAAGATTATTGTTATTTAAAACATTGTTATTATTAGTGTTTCGTGTCATGAACTGTCAAATAAATAATGTCTTCTTCTCCATTTTGTCATTGAAGGAAGTGATCGTATTTAATTTATTGTATAACAAGTTTGTAAATTATCAAATAATCACACTTTTATTTCATCATCATCATTTCTATAAATTACAAAAAATGCAATATTTCTCCAACATTAATACAAGGCGGCTATGATCTATTAGTCGAAAGCCTTACTAAAATCAGGGGCCGAATTACCGTATCAGTTGTCGAGAAATAAGTGACTGAATTGTATGTGTTTGGCATTACCGCTCACGTTATCGAGCACTCTATTACCATTTTTTGGCATTTCCACTTCAGTCATCGAGCAGATTTTCATTCGATAGATAAAGTGCTCACTGATTGTTACCTTAACGAAAATATATGAACTTTTATTATGTTGTCGTTGTTTGTTAGACATTTCTGCTCAAAATACATTCGTTTGATGAATATGAATCATTTCACATATTAAAATAATTACAAAATGTTCACCTTCTTTTTAATGGCAACAATGAAATTCTTTTATCCATAACAAAATGTATTCTAACGACATCTGTTAGGCAATAGAGATATCAATAAATACACCATTAAGTTGAATAAAGCTAGTACAATTTATAATAGTTAAACGATACGTCAGACTACGAATGCAATCATCTCAAAGTGGTAACTCGTGCATTCGATCACTGATGGTACTCACTCACTCACACTCACACACTTCAAAATATTGTAGAAACTTAAACACAAAAATAATCTACATTAAAGACTAAATAAAAAAAAATGCCCTACACATTTTCGAAATAGTAAATATATGTATATATTATAAACTAGCGGACCCGGCGAACTTTGTCTCGCCCCAATTTAACTCTTTCAAATAAACTCCAGAGTGATAATAAAACGCAGATAAGTTTAAATTTCAATGAGATTTCACAAGTTATCGTTTAGTCGTTGACATTTCTTGATTTAAGCCTTATAACATTTGAGAAAAAATATTAGGCGTAGGGCGTTGCAGCATTTCTTTTGTGCTTTCTCGCTTTGAATTCTCGTAAAGTCCAGTCGACAGGCCGGAAAAAACCGGCTTGGGATGACAAAGGTCGAAACTTAATGAAACTTTGGGATAATGTTTAGGGATGGTAAATTAACATTTTCTTAAGTTTTGGACCTCGTGAACCCTGTGCAAAAAATGTGGGGGGTGGACTGCATAATATTCGACCTCTCTTTGGCTTTTCATAAATAACATTTTTTTGCTTACATCCAATGTTAAAATGTAATGAAAATAATTTACAATCTATTTTATGTATAGTTTTATTTTACCTATTATAATTTTATCAACATTAAAATGAGTGCTTAATAAATTTATTAGAGAAATAATTGAACAAAAACATAAATATTAAAAGGAACCCAACATTTTTAATTTTAATATAAAATTATACATATACACACTTATAAGCAATTCAAAACTTTATAAGAGAACAACAGCTCCAAGTTAAAAATACCAAACTATCTAAGTCTTTAGTCAAATCATTGCTAAATTTGAAGATTTTGTTAGGTTAACAGGATCAAATCATTATTTGGAATGCTCCGATATTTTACCTTTTCTTAAAAAAAACCTCATGTTTTCATTTCCATTGAAACAACAGTTCTTAGCTCTGGACGAAACAGTTCCTGGAATAAGTTATGTTATTTGATTGGAAATTATTGGCACGTTGTATTCAGGTTTAGGAGGAGAATTTACGACGACACTTTGTTCACCTGTGAATTTCTCTGAGATTTGTATGGTTTTATGCTTTATGAGGTAAATCTTATATAACTGATCAAGATATTTCAACCGGTAAGCCAATACTTCAGTTTCTTTAATTTATCGATATGAGAAGTTTGCTGAACTATTGTCCCGGGCTTATAAAGATTGCTGGAAAAAATATCTTCGTGTCAAAAACTATATATCTTCTCATGAGCTAGACTAATGTTTCATGTTGCTTTCATAAAATAAAAAATAAAATAAATTTATTGGCGACAGCTCCTGAAGGAGCCAAGGCCTAGTGACTTATACTCTCAACCATTCCTATGTGTGTGTTGATAATCTGCAAGAATGGAAGGGACCTACAGCTTACCGCTGAGTCCGAACGGCTACATGAGATGCACTTTTTCGAGACAAATTTTACTCTTGGAAGTTTTGTCAGTTCCTCGCAAGAGGCAGTACCCCGGAAAAAAAGGTGGCTATGAGCTGGATTCGAACCCAGGCTCATTCGTTTAGTAGTCCGACACACGAACCACTAAGCCACGGGGCACTACTTTTTTATAAGAAATAATTACGACTATCCTTCAGTGGAAATGTAAAATACAAAATGACACAAGATATTCAAAACCACATCCTCAATTGAGAATTGAGGATGTCACTTAGTTGATGTTTAAAGTCAAGTCGTTCAGTAGCAGTTTTTTCGTTTGCTCTCCACTGTCAAAATATAAACAAATGTCTTTTTAGCGCGCTTTTAACATTCCAAATATAATATGATGTTGCGTAAATTGATCGTCTAACAAACTATAGCTCTTTCCACTATTTGCACTCAAACAGTGAAAAAGAACTATTTTTATAAACTTATAGTATGTAGGTATACAAATCGAAATTAACTCTAATAAATTGATCCACACTAAAGCCTGTTCAGTCATAAATTGTTGAACATGACTGTCGTTCGTTGTGTTTTCGCGCTTGTCCTCTTCATTATGCAATTGCAGTCTGCAGTGGTTATTGGTGGTCAATTTTGCATGTGCTGTAGTTGTGCATTAATGTAATTTCTTTGCGGACATAACAAGCACCGAATATAAAACCCACAACTATCAACATTTGTATGTCAAGTTTACACTCACTATCATCCATAAACCGTGTGTTTGAAATAATAATAGAATAGAATAAAATTTAAATAACTTGTACGCTGGATCGCACGTACTTGCTCTTTGAAAAATATTAGAGGAACTTCAAAGTTTTTATTCGATTTTTCTGACTTTGGATTGTTTGAAAAAAGTACGTAAAATAGTTTTCAGCGGAAAAATTTAAACGCCATTTTATTTCCTTGGAAAATGTGAAAAAGTGTGATTTTTTTTTATCATAGGAACGACAACTTTTTTTAAAAACTAAAAAAAAAATATTCAAAAATGCAAACAAAACTTATTTACATTTAAAAAAAAATTAAAAAATCCATCTAGCCGTTCTCAAAATATTGATTTTTAAAAAAAAATTAAGAAAATTATTAAAAATACAAACAAAAGTTTTCGAAAATATTTTAAAATAAAATTACTTAGGCTACCAACATCTTCTCGAATATCAGTTTTAATTGAAATCGGCTGAGCAGTTTTCGAGAAATTCGAAGAAAATAAGCAGTTCTATGGGAGGTACCGTTTTTAAATTAAAGAAAATTAAAGTGAACATCAAAGCATTTATTCGATATTTGTGACTTTTGATTGTTCGAATAAAGTACGTTAAATTGTATTATGTGAACTAATTTTAACGCCATTTTATTTCTTTAGGAAATGTAAAAAAGTGTGATTTTTTTTTAAATCGTAGGAGCCGTTTTTAAATAAGACGGTTTTCTTAACAACTTTTTTTAAAAAATTAAAAAAAATAATTCAAGAATACTGTTGTGTATGTAATGTTATTACACGTTGAATTCCAAGTTCTTAATAATTAATTTATTATTTCAACTTAAAAAAAAAGAATGTGAAAAAAATGTGCTTTTCTTAACAACGTCAGAAACAGAAGGAGGACGAAGCTGCTGGATGTTCACCAAAGGTTGGAAAAATGCTTCGTTCAATTTCGCGTATAGTTGCATGCAAAATGCTGCCAAATAATTTATTAATACGTTTCCTCCCTTCCATATGTAATTTAGATACAATATTTTTTCCTCATATAATTCATAAGATAAATACTTATACAATAAAATAATCAGTTAATATAATCAAATTATGTCACTTAATTTTTTTAAATTATTTATACATCAGGAAAGAAGGTCGTTTCCTAATTCTTGTGATTCAATTTCAGATGGCTTTACGACCGGAGATTTGCATCTGGATCGATGTTCGCGTCAGTAAGATTTTCATTATTTACAAATCCCGGAGAATTTTGAATCAGACTTCCACCTGTGAAATTCGATCCAACTTCATTGGAGTAATTTTTAGCCATTTCATCATTTTGCTAAGATGTACTTGGATTTGTTTCGGAAAGTGGGGGCACAGTTTCTTGCAATAAAGGTTGTTTCGGTGTTTTCTCCCCAATTTTTCTAATCTCTGCCATCATCTAACTTAACGAGATAATGTAATAACCCTTTTCGCTCTTTTACCTTGCCATCACCATTTCGTATTTTTGTCAAAATATTTTTTAAGGGAAACCATCGCCCTTTCTGAATAATTCTTTTAGTTTTTTCATCATACGGAAACCTGTCGTTTTGAAGGATGGTGCTGGCTGTAGCATTAAATCTAATCTTGATTTTATTTCACGACCGAACATCAATTTTGATGGTGACTGATTAGTTGATGAATAAACCAAAAATAATGGCATATGCTTCCTTGTCAATTTGAGAATACTTTTGCTGTGTTTGTGTTAGGCAAACTGAATCAGACGCTCTGAACCATCAGGATATGTATGGGAGAGCACTGCTCCTACCCCGTAAGACGATGCGTCGGTTGCAAGAATGATGGGTAGTTTAGGGTCAAAATGAGCTAAAATTTTATCCGATTGCCTTTCTCGTTTCACCAAATCAAAGGTCTTTTGGCAATCTGAAGTCCAACTGAAAAGCGAGTCTTTTGAAATAAGACCATATATAATGGTAAATAGGCAAATTTCTTCTTAAACTAGTCCTACTCAAATTGAAATTTATTCGACTTAGAGCGGTTGGTGATGAAATAGATCCTCATTATTTTAGTTATAAGGCAGAACTGCAAATATTCTCTATGAATAGCAAGAGATGGGAGGTTTATCAGTTGTAGTCTTTGAATGTATGGAGGTAATATAATTCTTTCAGACCAAGGAAGAAAACGAAGAGAAAATCTTAAAAATCTTCGTTGGATGCTTTTTATTCTATTAATGTGAATAGAATAAACGCAACCATATTCAATTATTGGCCTTACAAATGAAACAACATATGTTTTGACAACATATGGTTTACGAAACTCACGAGAAAAAATTTTGATGAACCCAAGTGTTTTGTTTGCTTTTTTATGATGTGGTTATAGTGATCAATAAGAGATAGTTTTGGGTCTAATAGGATTCCAAGATCGGAAAAACTAGATAATTTACACAAATTAGACGAATTCAACACATAGTTATAAATAAGTAAATTATGTTTGCGTGTGAAACACATTGCCTTACACTTGTCAATATTAAAATAAATAAATAAAATAAATAAAAACAAACGATTATTATTGCACCAATCCCAAAATTTAAATAAATCGTTCTGCAGTTGTTCACAGTCTGCGCTGTTGTCAATTTTTCGAAATATTTTTACGTCATCGGCATAAATTAATGTCATTGAATGTTTAAAAACAGAAGGGAGATCATTAATATTCTATTCGGAAATAAATAAAAAAAAAATGGCTGCATTTCAGTCGTTCTTATTTGACAAGGGCATCATGGTTGTGTTCAGCTTTTCGCTTAAACAAGTATTGCCCTTGCAAAATATAAATTTAATAAGTAAATAAAAAAAAATAAAAATTTATAAATAATCCGCAAACATGTTAGATATTGTCTCTGGATAATGGCTTTCACAATCTTGATAAATCATTTTTGCTGGATAACCGCCGCATTTCCGCTTTTCATTAACATATTTCCAAAATTTATTCGGGTTCATTTTAAGCTCTCTTTCAGTTTTTGAAATAAACTCGGAATATAAGTAATTTGAATAGTTGATAAAGTTAATTTGCAGTTCTTGATAAACTTTAAGTGTCTTCATTCTTAGATAAATTAAACCTCAACCAGGCCTTGTTTGTTTTATTTTTTAAAGTTTTTGTATGCAAATCAAACCATGGCGGATTATTGTCTCTTCTAAGTTTTCGTAATGGGATAGTTTCATTTATGAAAATACTTGTACCTGGAATACCTTAAAGAAGTTTCTCCATCTCTCTTTGCCATATAGCGGGACCAGGAGCTATACCGTACATCATTCTAGAACACCTGTATAAACCTTGATGAGTATTCAATGTAAGACAATCCCTATCTTCGTTCCCGACTTCAAGATGTAAATACGCTTAGCTAATGTCAATTTTCGAAAATTTATTTCCACCTTCCATTGTAGCTGTAAGTTCTTCAGTTGTTGGCAAGTGAAAATCGTCTACGATTATATTTGGATTTACTGTTAAATTGTATCTACCACAAATTCTAATTTTTCCTGGAGCCTTCACTACTGGGACAATTGGCGTTGCCTATTCGGATTGGTCAACCCTTTCTAAAAACTCCCTCTTTAACTAAATTTTCCAACTCTTCTTCTATTTTAGGTACCATTCGTGACTTAAGAAAAATCGGTTTAGTATTTGGCTTGAAGAATAATTTAGCCTGTACACCAGAAATCTTACCTATATCATGTATAACTTCTTTCGGAAGCTTTGAAACATCAAGGTTGTGAATGTTTAATTCGCTTTGGCCATATAAAATGATACCCAATGAACGAATCCACTCCCTTCCAAATAAAGGTTTTCTATCTGAATCTACAATATAAAGATCTAGCTGCATGTTTTTATCTCTATATTTCACGTTTACTTTAGCATAACCTACAACATTAAGTTTTGTACTGCCAAACAAGACATTAACCCTATTTTTGTTAAACGTATTGGCATATGAAATAATTGATCAAACTGAGACTTTCCCATGATTGAAACTGCAGCACCACTGTCAATTTCCATGTTGACATTCGTATTTTCAATCTGAACACAAGTAATATATTTGCTTCGAAAATCACACCTGGAATTGATCCTCAAAATTTCCTCGATCTGTATAGCATTTGTTGACACTTAATTTTTCTTTTTTTGGCACACAGACTGCACATGACCCGATCATTTACAAAAATTACAGAAAAGATTTTATTTCGTACACTTATTAGCAAAATGGTTTGAATTGCCGCCCCTGAAACAAGCTAAACAATTATTTTTATTTGTAACGGAATGATTTTTATTGATATGAGGATTATCTTTCTTATTATCTTTTGGGTAGTTCTTGTTGTTGCGTGTGTTGCTGCTGCTGTTTGTTTTTTTTTATGCGATGTAATGGAATTAATTGTATTGCTAGATGTTCGTAGATCTCCATGTAATTGATTTGCATCTCTTTCCGAGAGTTCCGAGTGTAAGAGCTGTGGTCTCTAGGAGTCGGGACTGCGTACGTTTACTTGCGAGACCAAAAACAAACTGATTACGAAGAGCTGTATCAAGATAAGACCCAAATTTGCAATGTATGCTGAGTTTTTGTAGGGAAGTAATAAACTCTTGAATAGTCTCTCCATCACGTTGCTTTCTCTGGTGAAATCTGAAGTTCTCGACAATTTCCAGAGGTTCTGGGATGTAGAAAGATTTCATTATCGTACAAAGCTCCGTGTATGATTTTGATGTTGGTAACGCCGCCGCACAGTGGGACGAATGTATGGGGACAAAACGGCGAAATTAATATCTCTTGTTTTAATGACAGAAACTAAATTATTTTGCATGTTATCACTAATTACGTCTAATATCTATATAATAAAAATAAAAGTACATGCATAAACCAGCAATAAACACCCCGCCCCGCACCCCTCGAAGTAAAAGAGTTGAGCAGCGAACTTTATTTTAGAATTGAAACTTTATTTTTAAGATTTTCTATATATTTTTTTAACTTTATTTATATTTTTAGTAACAAATGTTAAAGCTTAATAAATTTAAATCCTTATGGGACTAATAAGTGTGATAAATTATTTATAAAAATTAATTAATCGCTATCGCTGGCTGATGTTCCATCAATATCGTTCAAGTCTATATTGACTGGCAATGCTACGACTTCCAAATTTTTGCTGAGTAGATATATCTGGGTCAACCTTAGACATATGAGAATTTTTTAGAGCGTATACTTGAAATCAGTGGGTCTAAAGTAATTAATAAATGATTACTTAAATCAGTCATTGAACTCGTTCTAGAGCACTTTCGACTATGATCTAGTCTGAACTTTCTGATTTCCTTATGCCTTGCTTCCAACGCTTCTTCAGAAAGGACACCAATGGGTGGACGATTGAAGGTTGGCTTCAGCAACAGTTTCCAACACAGCAGCAATTTCCGGTCAGCTTTATATTTTTGTAATTTGTAGTAACTTGGGAAAAAGTCTTTGTGGACACCGTTAACTACAGAACGTAGAAGAGCGTACTTCCTCTTAGACAAAACTAAGTCTAAGAACAATGCTAAGCTTTGCTGCATAGCTAAGGAACTTTTCGATGTTTGAGGAGAGTTGGAACAGCGACCAGTAATTTTAGCAGCATAGGTAAGCTCCTCAGTGCTATATTGCGAAGTCAGTTTTTTCGTCTTTTTTCTTCAAAATTTTTCGATGGTCTTCCTTTGCTCGTCCCTGGTTGACTTGGGTTATTTACTGATAACGGCAAATTTTGATGAAGCCATCGTTCATTAACTTGCATAAACTTCTCCCGTTTCCTTTGGCAATTTTCCCATTTTTGCTTCAATTTCAGACAATAATACTTCGAATCTTTTTGAATTTGCAGTTCAACATCTTCAGTCGACTCTTCTAGCCAAGTAATTGATTGATTTTTATAGCAACGGCATTTAATTTCAACGACTTCTCGCTCTCAATCGAGGTTTGAAATAGGTCACCATTTTTGATTGATGGAGTTAAGCCTATAAAATCGTCAATAATTAAAAAAACGCAAATCTGCGCACACTTTCGTTCGTGATTTAGTTAATATATATATAATATACATTATCATAAAACAAGAAAGACCTCAGGGGGGGTTTTTGGGGTATTTTAGAAAATCTTACTTAAACACGAAATTCACATAAAAAAAAATTCTTATTAGACATTCAGTTCAAACTACAAACTAAATAAACCACGAAATCAAAGTAATATTTTATAATAAAATATGATTTCCCATACCTTGGTACATAATATTGTTCATTTTATAATATATTTTTATGCGCGAAATTAAATCAGCAAACAATTTAAATTGTATTAAAAAACCACATGTTATTACTGTTTGCAAAAAAATGTCCACTTGTGACTCTTTTTGGCTCTTTAACTGTTGCACGAGTTCACGATTCCAAATAATTTTAATGCAGTTAGACAAAATATATATTCAAGATGATTTACCAATGTCTCAAAAGTACCGTTAAAATAATTGATTTTTTTATTTATTGCTATGGGTCGTCCCACTGTGAGCCGGTGCGAGCTTGTCACAGAGTATGTCGTATGCAGCGGCACCCATGAAATGAAGAAGATAGTGGATTTTAAGCTGTTCATTGACTTGAAAAACCATGAAGGAACCCTCTAAACGCTGTACCCAGCGGCCCCAATTAGATGTCGAAGGTTCGAACATTTCAATAATCGTAAAACTAGCTTGCACAGAGGCCATAGTCGATGTTGGATTTTGTAGAATCTCTAATTCTTCTTCGCTTTGTCTTCCACTTGATTTTTCGGAGGCATTTATAGTGAATTTGCGTATTGCTTAAAGCACGTGTAAAATTGAATTGCTTTTAATTTGTGTAAATTAGTAAAGGGAAATATCCCATCCTCGTCGCCAATTTGTTGTGTATGTAATGTAATTCTACGTGGTACGAAAACACGTTGAATTGCAAGTTCTTAATAATTAATTTATTATTTCAACTTAAAAAAAGAATATACAAAAATGTGCTTTTCTTAACAACGGATGTTAACCAAAGGTTGGCAAAAATGCTTCGTTCAATTTCGCGTATAGTTGCATGCAAAATACTGTCAAATAATTTAAAAATTATTTATAAAAAGTAAAAAAATACAAACTTAAGCACAAAAATAACGTACAATATAATTAATAATAAAATTTAAAAAAAAAATCCACTTATCCGTTTTCAAAATATTAATTTTTCAAAAAAAAAATTTTTTTTAAATTATTAAAATACAAAAAAAGTTTTCGAAAAAAATTAATGCAAAATTACTTAGGCTACCTACATCTTCTTGAATATCAATTTTGATTGGAATCGGATCACCAGTTTTCGAGAAAATCGAAGAAAAAAAAACGGTCCTATGGGAGGTACCATTTTAGCCCACCATATTAATTTTTTACTTGCGATTATTGTTATAATACAAGCTATGTGCAAAAAAAAATTATTTCTAACAATAAAACATGACATTACGATGATAGAGAAATCGAAAAAAGTGGGTCCGGAAATTCCGTCCGTCTGTCTGTCTGTCTCGGGGGGTGTTTTTCATTTTTGTTCTAAGTCAAAAATTTACGGTAACTGCCATACAATTTTTAACAAAAAGTTTGGTTTTCTCGAAAACGGCTCTAACGATTTTGATGAAACTTTCAGGGTGCTATTTTTTTTACAACAGTACATCTTTCAATTAGAATTCATTTTTCAAAATTTGTTCTTTAACGATACCTCTCATAGAATCCGTTTTTTTTTCAAATGCGGTTTTATCGAAAACCATTATCCCGATTTCAATAAATTTTGCACACAGGAAGTCATTTATAATTCCATTAACTTTGCATTTCAAAATTTTCAAAAACTTTTGTTTTCGATTTTTTTAAATTTTCTAAAAAAAATTGGTTTTCGAAATATTTTGAAAACGGGTTGATTGAATTTTTTTTAATAATTTTCCCGATACACTACTACAGATTTTCTTAAATTGACATACTAAAAAAAAATTTTAAATATTTTTTCGAAAATTTTTAAAAAAAAAAAAAACGACTTTTAAAAAAAACTGGTCGAACGATTTTCAATATTTTTTTTTCCTCGATTGACATTTAGTTTTCAAATTCTATTGCATACTTAGTTTTTCTTAGAAAACTCTTAAACTAATTAAAAAATGAAAGAAACAAAATATACATATGCAGCCACTAAGCAATTTTCTAGCATAAGAACAAGCTCGTGCGACCCAGTATTGCATTTTATTTAAATTTTGTTCGACGATGTGAGCGCACATATGAGAGAAAAATAAGCTTTTACATAAGGGTATTTTAAAGGTACCGTTAATATTTGAGCTAAAAAAAATTAAAAAAATTCCTCTGTAGAAGTCAAAATAAATGTAGGTATGATCCAAATTTGAAGATGATTGGCCAAACCGTTTAGACTGTAATTCAATATACGACCGTACAGACGGACAGACAGACAGAATTTTTCATTAACTCAAATATGTTTCTCTATCATCGTAAAGTTATGTCTGATTGTTTGAATGTTTTTTTTTACGAATGCATAACTTGCCTTATAGTCGCAAGTAAGAAAGGCTGATTTGACGCGGTTTTTCATATACAATACAATGAAGATCTTAATTTTTTACCCCAAATATTTGAATCATACAAAATATTCTTCATATTTTGAAAAGTGGGTGTTATATCGCTTTTTAACTCGAAAATAAACTAGACAAAAAACATTGTAAAAATTATACGCTGAATATTCAGGTTACCTCTTCTGCTTGCTTGTCGCTATTGCATGCTAAAATCTCAACCGACTTGATTGATGGAGCAAATACAGTGCATTTTGCAGCATAAGTTTAAGTAGGCTAATAGACCGGTGTGATGGGCGGGAATTATGATATTAAAAATGCACATTTGGCGCCACAATTTAGCAATTAGGACGTCGGCAACGATGTCTACACGAGATCCAACATCCAAATAATAAACCAAGTAATGTCACTTTTTTTTTTCATGTTGACAATCGGCCCCAATTGCTGCAGACTACAATAAAAAGGAGTTTTCCTGATATATAATTTATTTTTTATCATACATTTTAATTGCAAAAAATTATTATGTTAATCAAAATCGTGACTTAGTTGTGAGTATCAAACAGCCGACATAGTGGCGGCAGCGAAGAGTGAGTGTCAAAATGTTCTTAAAATTTATGTCATAATTTTCAACTCAAGCACAATCACCCACAAAATGCATACCAATTCGCTGCACCATAGAAGGAGATCTATTTGCATTCACTTTCATTCAGGGACAGAAAACGATTGGTGAAGGCGACTATGTTTCAATTACATATATATATGTAAATAAATAAGAGCCAATTAAGTACATTATTGTCAAGAAGGGACTTTGTTTAGTTAAGAAAAAAAAAACTACATATGTATATCAAAATGTTAATTATTGTCAGTTGTGGGTTGTGGGTACTAAGACTAAGTGAAAAATATTTTTTCTTTGTTTTATTTTTTATTTTGGGTTTAGATTGTGTGACCAATACAAAATTAATTATTTATAACACGCGCCAACTGCAATCCGTCTCCTTTGTACACTTATATAATAATTCTTTACTTTGACAATTTATTGAAAGAGTTGGTAGGCATTTAATGGCTTTTCTTTTTATGTTATAGAAAAAAAATTTGTTTTCTAACAATCAAACATGGCATTACGATGATAGAGAAGTCGAAAAAAGTGGGTCCGGAAATTCCGTCCGCCTGTCTGTCTGTCTGTTCGCACCCCTACAGTCTAAATGGATGGGCCGATTTGTTTCAAACTTTGTATTTAGTATTTATTTGGTAGTATCTCGGGGGTGTTTTTCATTTTCGCTCTAGGTTGAAAAATAACGGTACCTGCTAAACAATTTTTAACAAAAAGTTTCATTTTCTCGAAAACAGCCCTAAGGATTTTGATAAAATATTCATGGTGTTATTTTTTACAACAATACCTCTTTCAAATAGAATGAAATTTTCGAAATTTGTTCTATAACGGTACCTCTCATAGAACCGTTTTTTTTCAAATGCGGTCTTATCGTAAACCCTTATCCCGATTTCGATAAAATTTTGCACACAGGAATTCAGAATGCATTTCAAAATTTTCGAAAACTTTTTTTTCGATTTTTTTAAATTTTCTAAAAAAATTTCGAAATATTTTGAAAACGGGTAGATTGAACTTTTTTTAAATAAATTTCTTATAATAAAAAAAAATTAAATATTTCTTAAAATATTTTTTAAAATATTTTTAAAAATATTTTTTAAAAAAACTGTCAAAAAAAAGTCAAAAACTTATGATGAACTCCTATATAAATTGACAAAAAAAAAAAAATCAAATAGCTTATTGCTTGATTTCAAATCAATTATAAACTTGTTTTTAAGCTGCCCACGGCGGTTTTGATGTCACACTAAACAAAACGACTTTTCATCGGTAGTTAATATATGTTTTGAAATATTGGAAATTTTGATTTATTCAATCGAATGAAGTTTAAAAAAAATTTTTTTGACAGACTCCTATTAAAATATTTCTAAAGCAATTATTAACAAAATAAAATAAAAGGCACGACTGGGTCGCACGTACTTGCTCCTATGTGCTAATCCTTTCAAAATGCAGGCGTCTTTTTAACACAGATTTAATTTTAATGTTGTTTTTGACGTGCAACTTCTTGGGAATCGTTTTGGTTTGAAGCTCAATTTAATTTTCATTTTGGTATGGACAAATTTAAACAACTGGCATAAAGATTTCATGGGAATCAGCAGTAGGGCAATAATGCTAGGTATAGCGACCTATAAAGGTCCCAATAACAATAATTTACTTTTTGAAATCAAATTAATTAAAATAGCTTAATTATGTTTGATAGACCGATAAACGTATGGTGTGGGTAGGTATTAATGGAATGTATTAAGGATATTAGGTACTTATAATAAGGTTGGAAGGAAGGTAGGTACTAAAATTAAGATACAGATTCCAACTACTGTTAAGCGAGTGGGTATAGAGACAATATTAAAAGGGAAAAATATTAAAGAAATAATTTTTTTATGAAATCAAAAACACTATTCATAACGATTTTTCATTTCAAAATCGTTTAAAAACTTTTCGAAAACATATTAAATAAAAAAAAAAATTATAAATTCGTTTTCAAAATATTCAAAAAACAAAATAAATGTTTTAAAAAAATATTAAAAATTAAAAAAAACTGTTTTTGAAAATTTTAATAAGCAATATTATTTAAATCATAAAACACTACATACTTTGAAAATTTCATCAAAATCCGTCAATATTATTCAAAGATCCCTAAATAGAATTGAGGCTATTCAGCACAGATTCGCTTTGCTCTTAAAGTTTTCCATGGGAAGATCCATTTAATCTGCCCCCTTATGAGAATCGAATTCGGCTTCTGAATCTCGAATCCCTTTCTCACAGACGAGTCAGTAATGATATTGTGTTTTTTCATCAATTGCTTTCTGGTCAAATTGATTCTCCTGAATTACTTTCCTTGGTAGGTTTTAACTATCGGGGAGGCTCTTACCGATTACGTAATAAAGAACTCTTGTATTGCCCCTACTATAGAACTAACTATGGCGTGCATGAGCCATTAACTCGCATGAAAAGGTGTATAATACCAATCACCTTCAAATTGATTTTAATTTGAACAAAATGCAGTTGAAACAAAACTTAATAACCAGTGTTCCACGAGCATGACTTCTATTTGTTATGTGTTTTATTTATCGTATTTTTATTTATCTTTAATTACTATTAATTGTAAACGTGTTTGTGAACCGTCTTTCTTTAATTTTGTAAAAAAAATTATTTAGTTTTTTGTTTAAATATTGTTCTTTTTTTTGTAGTTAATACATGAATTGTTAATTTTTTTTGTGTTTATCTTCAGTCCTACGTTCTTTTTGTGTTGGTGTTGGGTAGTTACTAACTGCTAACACCTGCATTCATGATGAAGAGCGTAAATAAGTTGCGTACATATGAGTTTGCTCTAAACTTAGTACCACTTGACCTCTGAAATGAAAAAAAAAATATGGGAGGTACCGTTATAAAACTTTTTCTGAAAAATACATTAAAACTAAAAGATAGCTTTTGCATAGAAAACACCATTCAGAAAGTTTTATCAAAATCGTAGGAGGAGCCGTATTCGAGAAAAATAAGTTTTTCATTAAAAGTTATATGGCAGGTACCGTTAGTTTTGGATCTAGAATGCCAGTTCGAAAAACAGTCGGGTAGAATACTCTAAAAATACTATATACCAAGTATCAAATCGGCCCAACCGTTTAGGCTGTAGGAATCGATACGGACAGACAGACAGACAGACGGACATAATTTCCGGACCCACTTTTTTTGTCTTCTCTATCATCGTAATGTCATGTTTGATTGTTAGATTTTTTTTTACGAATGCATAACTTGCCTTATAGTCCCTATAAATCGCAAGTAAAAATGGACACGACTGGGTCGCACGTCTTGCTCTTATGTGTCTAATCACATTGGAAGCCAAGACCTTTGATTGAAACAAGTAACATTTATTTAGAAAAATAAAAAAAGGCTGAACCTATAAAAAGTGCCAAAAGCACAACAATTAACGGTTTTTAGTAAAAATGGAGTACGCCTTCACACGTCTTAAATTTTATTGAATTTATGGAAAAAGTATTTCGAAAATTGTACGACGGATTTTGATAAAATCTTGTTTGTTTTATTTTTAGTTTTTTGAAAAAAATGTAGTGCCTCGTGGCTTAGTGGTTAGTTTGTCGGACTGCTAAGCAAATGAGCCTGGGTTCGAATCCCGTTCATAGCCACCTTTTTTCCGGGGTACTGCCTCTTGCAAGGAACTGACAAAACCTCCAAGAGTAAAATTTGTCTCAAAAAAGTGCATCTCATCAAGCCGTTCGGACTCGATGGTAAACTGTAGGTCCCTTCCATTTTTGCAGATTAACAAACAACACACAGGAATGGTTCAGAGTATATTAGTCACTAGGTCTTGGCTCCTTAAAAAGCTATCACGCCAAAAAAAAAATGTTTTAAAAATGTATACTGTTTTTTATTTTTGAAAAAAAAAAGTATTTGAGATTTTGGTATGAAGTTTATGTTTGAAAGTCAATAAATATGCTTCTGATCATAAAAATTAAAATATTTGTTTGAATAGTTTTAAAAAATATTGAATTATGTTGAATGTTGAAAACAATTCAAACATTTATTTTAAATATAAAAATTAAATTATTCAAAGTATGCAGAAATAATTTTGCTGTATAGATCTTTTCAAATATGAAATTTCATTGAAATCCAATGAGCCGTTACCAAGAAGATCAACAATTTAAAAAAAACGTCATATGAAAGATACCGTAAATAGACTTTTTCCGTATATTTGGATTTAATAAAATCTCAAAAAATGTCATCAAAGTCGTTAGAGCCGTTTTCGAGAAAAAAAAGCTTTTCCTTAACTTACATATATAGCAGGTACCGTTATTTTTAGGCCTAAAAATTCAATTTTAATTTCCCCTCTGAGGAAATAACTATAGCCGTATAGGCTGTAAATCAATTAGGCTTATCTATCATGTTTGATTGTTGCCTCAATGTTTTTTATATTCACGAATCCTAAACTTACTTTATAGTACATGTGATCGCATGTAAAAATAGACACGACTTGCTTGAAGGTACTTGCTCTTACTCGGTAAGGACTTTTAAAAAGTGTCAAAACCACAACACGTAACGGATTCTAATAAGAACAAACAATTTTTTTTATTTTTAGATTTATAAAAAAGTATTTTTTAAATTGCAGAAGAAAAATGATGGCACAAAGATAATGTTTTCGAGCTTCAGGACACAACCTAAAAGCTTAAGCTATGACATTAAGATTGTCTACGAAGACTTTAACGCCAGGTTAGGGAGAGAGGGTATCTTTGTTGGCAAAATCGAAAAACAGCCTGCAGGACTTCACTTCCGATAGCAGATAGATTTTTTTATAATTAACGCGCGCACAAGGGACTATTTGTTTCCCTTTTAATGCTTGTAAGTTCACTGCACCAGCATTAGGATAATAGTTTTGAATGCTTGCAAATCAAAATGGCAAGGGAAAATATCGCCGGGTAAACTATTCCAAATCCCTGTTGTTTGGCTAAAATAAGAATCCCTTTATTTCACGGTACGGCTCAATGGTAAACTGATAAGCGTTCCTTGCAAAACGAGTATTACGTGAGAAACTTTTAAGTGGAGGAACGCAGATGGCTACTTCAAGTGAACATTTTTTTATAAAAGAACCGATAAAATAAGGAAAGACATGAAACATTGCGTCGTATTCTATTAAGCAGGTGAAGCGATATTTGCGAGCACCTAACCTATCCACAGGTAGGAGTTATACTCGAGTTTAGATAATATAAACGTTTATAAATTGTAGCCTGATCAGAAGGGGAAAAATACTTGCTACACCAATACAGAAAACCTAAGCACTTAGCAGCGACAGAAGACAGCATTGGGTTTTCGAAGCAATAAACTCCACACGATTCCTATTACCCCATTTGACAATGTTGTATAAATCGGAGTTTAATGAGCTTGACATACGGTACCGTATGACGTGAATTATCCAACGAGTATGAAAAGCTGAGGGTAGAGGTAGATAGGTAATATTGTGAGAAAGATTGACGATTTCGCAAGAAATGCTAAAATCAAGCGAACCGGTGTGAATACATTGCCAAAGCAATCAGAGAGGCCTTTGAAATTCTTGGTTTTATACGAAATAGCTAGAACCCTACGGTAAGTAGAAGAAGCAGGAACACCGGCATAGCAAACAAAAAAGGAGTATGAGAAGAACATGATTCAGAAAATGAGTAGCTGTTTCAAAAGGTTCGAAAGTGCTACCAAAAGGAAAAATGAAATTTTGAAAGTTACAGATCTCGAACCACAGCTTGCAAAAACCTAGTAGATAGAATTGAGACCGATCTGAGAATATGGAACAACACTTCTGCAGACTGCATAACGGCGTTGATAAACCAAATTCCGCAGTCAGCAGAATGTTACTATCTGCTAAGTAAAGCTAGCTATATATATGTGCTTACGACATTATTTTAAAGCTACCATAGCCGATGGCCTTGCTCCCGAAATCTTCAAAGTTGCGGGTGGTGACTTAATTAGTAGTGAGCACCAACACATAAGCAAGATAGAGTCAGAAAAAAAACTTCCTCAAAGAATGGAATCTCAGTATTGTTTGTCAGATTTTTAGAATCTGCGACTTTTTGAATCTCGGTAATTCCAGGGGCATCGGTCTACAAGATCTTTTTTATATATTTTGTGAGCGCCGTAAGACATCCGTCATAAGCCTTCAATAGTAACTGACTATTATTAAAAGTTATTCACCCCTCTTTTAAGGACCTAATAGACAAGACATATTTACATACACTCAGAGAAGAAATTAATTTATTTCGATTTAGATAAAAACTTAAAAATTAAAGAAAATAATACGCCTTTGTTTCATCTTCTTTTATTATCTAAATCTTCTTTATCTTTTTTAAACCGCCGCTGTTTGTAATGTTCTCAACTGGGATTTCAACTTCACTCTTCCACCTTAAGGCTCCACCTATTAGTTTATTTTAGCCATTTTTCAATTACCTATTGCATAATGACTGAAATGAATACGAAAAAATATTTGCATTATTGCATCTAATGTCTGAATTTGCATTTTTACTTAGGTTTGAAAAACTTTTATAGAATGGAAAGTAGCCAAATGTCAGTGCTAACGTGTATTGAGTCGCACGTACTTGCTCTTATGTGCCTAGTCACATTGGAAGGCAAGATCTTTGATTGAAACAAGTAACAAGTAAATCACACGGTCTGAACATATAAAAGGTAGAGGTTTTTAGTAAAAATGGAGTACGCCATCAGACGTCTTAAATGATAATGAATTTATGAAAAAAGTATGTCGAAAATTGTTGGGCGGTTTTTGATAAAATCATGATTTTTTTTATTTTGAAGTTTTTGAAAAAAAAATACAGTTTATAGTAAAATTTAAATTTTTTTTGATTAGCTTTGAAAATATTAAATTAAAAAAAAAATTATCAAAAATTAAATAAAAAAATAGTTATTCAAAATTTTAGTATGAAATACTTAGATCTTCTCAAATAATTTTTTTTACAGAAATCCAATAAGCCGTTATCCAGAAAGTCGAAAATTCAAAAACCGCTATTTGAAAGGTACCGGCATACTTAAGACTTTTCCGGTAAATTTGATCTTAATAAAATGATGGCTTACCTACAAAAATACTCTCAAAATTTCATAAAAATCGTTGGAGACTTTTTCGTGAAATTTAAAAAATTAAATTTCAAAAACCCCTCTGAAAAATGCCAAAAGAATCACACAAACCAAATTCGAAGGTAATAGCATGAGCCGTTTAGGCAGTTCGTTATACATACAGACGGACAGACTGACATTTTTTGTCACCAACTTTTTTAGGCTTCTCTATGATCGTAATGTCATGTTTGACTGCTATCTCAAAGTTTTTAATATTCACGAATCCTAAATTTGCCTTATAGTACCTATATAATCGCGAGTAAAAAAGATAAAAGATTTAAATGCCTAATGCCGGTCAGGTCGCGCGACCAGGACTCAAACTCTAATTTAGTTGCATTTTGAAATTTGATTCATTAGCAACTTTCCCCCTTATTGTGTTGTCATATTTAAAAGCAGAGATTCTTAAAATCTCATCTTAATAAAATGATGGCTTACCTACAAAAATACTCCCAAAAAATTTCATCAAAATCGTTGGAGACCTTTTCGTGAAATTTAAAAAATTCAATTTCAAAAACCCCTCTGAAAAATACCAAAAGAATCACACAAACCAAATTCGAAGGTAATAGCATGAGTCGTTTAGGCAGTTCGTTATACATACAGACGGACAGACTGATATTTTTTGTCACCAACTTTTTTAGGCTTCTCTATGATCGTAATGTCATGTTTGATTGCTATCTCAAAGTTTTTAATATTCACGAATCCTAACTTTGCCTTATAGTACCTATATAATCGCGAGTAAAAAAGATAAAAGATTTAAATGCCTAATGCCGGTCAGGTCGCGCGACCAGGACTCAAACTCTAATTTAGTTGCATTTTGAAATTTGATTCATTAGCAACTTTTCCCCTTATTGTGTTGTCATATTTAAAAGCAGAGATTCTTAAAATCTCATCGAGGCCTATGTGCTCCTGGCTACCTTTAGAAACATATGCAATGCCAGCATTTTGTTGGCTAAAACACTAACATTTTGACCTAAACACATGAAACACGCAAATAGAAAAACGGTTAATTTATGGTAGGAAAAACAAGGCAAACAACAATGTATCTAGAACGCTTAGTGCATCTAACATGAATTTTATTATTGCCCTTGAAGTAATGTCAACAGTGTAACTTTGTCTTTGATGCTCGGTAACCGTGAATTATTACTGTGTTCTCAGTTTTCCAAACATAAGAAGAACCTTAAAGTTACTATAAACTTATTCAAATCATTGTTTTTATAATGAAATCAAATCTTCGAGCGAAACCACCTAACAATTAAATGCTCTGACGTTGTGATCTTTTACGCTGCGTCGTCATTGCCTTGCCATTGTTTCTATATTCTATACAAAAAAAAGCAACATGCCTTAAACCGAGTGTATTACAATATTACGGCAGTTTGTATCACCCGCAAAATATTTTTACGCATTTTTGAGTTGACAACA
This sequence comes from Platycheirus rosarum, assembly GCA_963971375.1. Lineage (NCBI taxonomy): Eukaryota > Metazoa > Arthropoda > Insecta > Diptera > Syrphidae > Platycheirus > Platycheirus rosarum. The sequence continues at coordinate 87,843,876 of OZ020508.1, read as the reverse complement.
ATTTTTCGATATTGTTTTTGGCCGTGGGTTAGAGGTTAATTTGTCGGACTGCTAAGTTAAGGGCCACCTTTTTTCTGGGTTACTCTTGCCTCTTGCGAAGAAATGACAAATCCTCCAAGAGTAATTTTTTTCTCAAAAAAGTGCATCTCATTAGCCGTTTGGACTAGGCGGTAAATTGTAGGTCGCATCTACACCGGCATATCCACAACACACATACAGGAGTGGTTGAGAGTATAATAGCGAGTTTCATTCAAGAAAAGATTTGCTCTTTCTGTCAAAAGATTTGATCTTTTTCAATTTCGAGAGTTTCATTGCAAGAAAAAGAGCAAATCTAGATCAAATCTCAACATGAAAGATTTGATCTCTGATGGGTTGGCAGATTTGATCTGAATGCACACATCCATGTTAATAGTCTTTCGTTCAAACGTCAAATGGAAAATATTTTGTTATTTTCGTTGTTTGTTGTGAACTTGTGCCAGCCCGTGCTTAGCCAAAAAATTAACAAATATCCATTAAATATACAAAATAACAAATAAAGGTGTTTTTGAAGTGAGAAAATACAAATATGGCGTTTTGAATATATGAACTGTACATGCCTGGTATTTTTGTGTGCATATCGCACACATTGGTCAGTGAATGACCAATACTAGGATTAAATGATGAAACAAGTTTCATTGGCCCCGTTCGGTATCTCATAGAAGCGCTACCAAAGTATTGCATTGTTGTTGTAATACGTTTAAAAATACAGCTGATCAACAGCTGATGACCATAAGCAGCTGTTGATCAGCTGTCTTTTTACACGTATTACAACAACAATGCAATACTTTGGTAGCGCTTCTATGAGATACCGAACGGGGCCATTGAAAAGAGCAAACCTTGATTTTCAGATCAAATCTTTGAAATTTGAATAAAACTCGCTATAAGTGACTAGGTCTTGCCTCTTGAAGTAGCTGTCACGCCAATAAATTGAAAAAAGAAGAAATTTGGCAATCGCAAAGTTATATATATACATTTTAATACTTGATTTTAAAAAAGAACTGCGAGTTTCATAGAGCAAGGCTCATTCTTTATTCAACTATATTAAAGAGTTCTTATATTACTTGTAGCGAGTTCTACGTCAATTTAAGATCTGTCTATTGTTTTTCACTTGGGCTTATTTATAACAATTTTATAGGTATCGTATTGTGGATGTGCGTACGTGACTTTCTTCATGGAAGTCCGTTTACACTAGATAAGAATAATATTGAGCATATCGTTGTTGTAGGTTCAGGATTATTGTTTATTTTCTTACATTTTGTTTTATATTTCAGTTGTTCAGAACAGACTTACTTTACCTAGAGGTTCATTGGATAAAACTTATATATATATATATATATATATATATTTCTATATTTCTAAAAATTATCAATATCGGACCTCTGCACTTTACACAAAAAAATTGAAAATTGTATTCTCTACATTTAAATAAAAATCCAAGATGTCGGTCAAAAGTTGAATTTATCAAGTGAGTGAAATCGGGGTTATCATTTATACGGCTTAGAGCTTCATGCATGGACAGCTAATAAGTAATAGTTTAAATCTACGCATGTGGTGATATCCTTCATAACTATTTAACCTTAAAAAGGCTTACAAATAAAGTGCAACAACTTCGCCATTTATTATGTAAAGAAGAATCAATAAATCATTAATAACAAGTCGCTGTTTCGATGAATTTCGTAATTCCTAATTGACATGAAATTATCGTCTCATTAATTGATTTTCTGTCTTCACTGAAATGGGAAGCTCAGCAATGTTATGAACTATTTACAATTGTCTCTTATTTGTGGACTAAATCTTACCCATTTTCGTCTTTACACACAGTCAGTTATATAGTCATATTAAACAAGACCCTTAAAATTATTTATAACCACAAGTAATGTAAAAAATAGAACAAATTGGAATTCATTTCACCAATTGAAATTCAAAAATTACCGGTATCCATAGCCATATACATAACTCTTGGCAAACCTTAAGTTTTCTTTCCAAAATTCTTGAGTGTGAACAAAGTTGTTGCATTGGCTGGCCTCAAATATCAGAAAAAACAGTGTTGCATTTAATCAAACAGAAATGCCTTATCCCTGTTAAAACAAAACTTAATAAATCCTTCCACCCCACTTACAATGTCAAACAAAATGTCACATCCGATTCTTCACCTCATTTATGTAGTTTATTGAAACTATTTGAAAGCAGCCAAAGATTTTACTAAAAATAGTTCCTAACACAAATTCCATTCTAGATATCGTTGAACTCTTTAAAAAAAAATAGAGTTTATTCTTTTATTTTTGTCATGTCATGAGTAAAATATTCAATTTCAACGCCCAAAAATCTTCTGAAAACCCTAATAGCGTATAATATTTATCCTTTTTCTGTTTTGTTTTCTTTTTAGCACGCCAACAATGTCCGCCAGGCTGCCGAAGACTATTTGGCCCGACGACAAGCACGCAACAAATCGATGACGCGCTCTATGACTTCCGGATCGGCTGGTCCAATTCTGGCTATGGGCAACGTCCACTATCTTCCAGCAGCAAAGAGTGGCACCTTCTTTTCTCGAGATAATGTGTCGAATTTTATTACTTGGTGCAGGTGAGTAGGCATTAAAACTATTTTAAAATTAAAAAACTCTTGGGTCAATTCGTCATTCCGAAAGAATGCAAAGTCGAAGTAGAGGATAATGGGAAGAAATTTTATAAGTGTAGGTTTTGGTCTAATTAATAGGTATATTCAGACGAGAAGTTGGATTCAATTAGTAAACATTGTATGTTTCTAATTGTTGAAAAGCATGAACTGATATGCTAATTTTCAATGCGTATTTCTTGGATAAAAGTTAAGATACAAAGCAAGCAGAGGAAAATTGCAAATATGTGTGACAAACAAGTACATTTGCATACGCAATTAGTTTATACTGGCTGCTACTTTTGCGGCGGATTGTTGAAAATTTAAATCTATATAAAATAAATGGGCACGACTGGGTCGCACGTACTTGCTCTACGTGCCTAATTACATTGGAAAGCAAGATCTTTGACAGGAACAATAAATTAACATTTACGTTGAAAATAACACAGTTTGAACTTATAAAAAGTATCAAAACCACAATACTTAACGGTTTTTAGTAAAATTGAAGAACGCCATCTTAAACGCCGTCTTAAATAACAAAGAATTTATGAAAAATGTATTTCGAAAATTGTAGGACCGGTTTTGATAAAATCCTGTTTTTTATTTTTAGTTTTTTGAACAAATTTTTTTTTTTAATTTTGGTAAGCAGTTTTTTAGAGTTTATTAATATACATGTGATTATAAAACTAAAAATATTTTTTTTTCAATAGTTGTAAGGATATTGAATTTTCAAAAAAAAAATCAAAAATTAATTTTTATTAGAACATAAAAGTTATTGAAAATTTTGATATGCAGAATTATTAAAGCTACCTAGATCTTTTCAAATATAAAATTTGACGGAAATCCAAAGAGCCGTTACCGAGAAAGCCCAAAATTAAAAACAACCGTTATATAAAAAGTACCGTTAATAGACTTTTCCAGTAAATTTGTTTCTAATCAAATGATGGCCATACCAACAAAAAAATTCTCAAAAATTTTCATCAAAATCGTTGGAGTCGGTTTCGAGGAAAATAAACTTTTCCTAAATGGTCATATGGCAAGTACCATTATTTTTAGGCCTAAAAATTAAATTTCAATTTCCCCTCTCAATATCCGAAAATAATCACACACGCCAAGTTTGAAGATCATCGCTTAAGCTGTTTAGGCTGCAGCTCGTTATACATACTGACAGACAGACATTTTTTCTCGATTACTTTTTTAGACTTCTCTATGATCGTAATGTCATGTTTCATTGTTATCTAATTTTTTTTAATAATCACGAATCCTAAACTTGCCTTATAGTCCCTATAATCGCCAGTAAAACCGTCCGGAATGCATTTTGTCAATTGCGAATGCGACTCATAAATTAGTTTAAGATGCGCCACTTGTACTTAAATTACATTTATTATTAGTTGACAGTAAGTAAGGAGGCGCTTTCTACTTCTACTCGCATGCTGCTTGAATAATGAGTGCTGCTCAATTAGCATTTGAAAATTCATTGCATTAAATAAAAACTCATTCAGTATAGGTACAATTATATGGAAAAAGGGTGATCCGGTTTTGCGAATGCAGTTTCTTCAAAAATGTGCTTAGCTACATCACGTAGTAATTATTTTCGATTATCTGAAGACCTGTGGATTTGTGGTTAATATTTGTATGTTTCCAACCATTATTTTGTTATTGCAAACGGGTAGTTTTGTTCAGGCTTTTGCAATACGTATCTGAACTATTAGCATAATTTCTTATGAAATGATCGGAAAATGAATGGAATGATTCGTCGATATAAAGTATTTGATATATTTTACTATACAAAGGACACTTCAGTCTACAACTCAACTGGAAGATGCAGGTGTAAAATTGCAATTGCCAAAACCTATCGTTTTCCGGAATCTGTGTACTAGGTTTATCTCGTCAGTGTCCTGTTTTATGTTATGTATGTTTTATAATTCTGCCTTTTGATTTCTGTGACATCTAGGTGGACAAAGTTCAGTTTTCGCGTAAGCACAAAACAGGTTAGGTCTGCCACGTTGTCTTTTACCGTAAAAAAGAACTGCGATACGAAAAGTCTATCGTCTCATTTCCCACACGGGGCCAACAATTCTCCGCAAGATTTTCCTTTTCAACGAGATAAGAGATCGGAATGCTTTTTTGTAAGCACCCTAGTCTCGGACCCGTATGTGAGTACTGGTCTTGTACAGTAGCAGCTTTGTTTTTATGGTAAGGTTTCTGGATTTAAAGAGCCTTGACAGATTATAAAAGGTTCTTTTGGATTTAAGCGCTCGCGTATTTCTTTCTCCACATTATGTTCGACTGCTACTTTTGACCCAAGGTTAAAGTTAAAGAACTGCACTGCTTCAAATTTATGCTCCACTACACTGATAGTTGGACAAACTCTTCTCGCAGACGTAGCCCCCATGTATACTTAGTCTTTCCTTTATTAATATGTGCCGCCTGTTCGATCTGGGTAAAAAAGTATTGTACAGCTTGTTGGCTTCTGCCGATGATGTCGATATCGTCTACTTAAGCGAATATCTGGGTGGACTTGGTGACGATAGTCCCCACGTCTTTTTGACGTGCCAGAGTCATGAATTGCTTTCTCCAACGCCATGTTCAAGAGGATGCAAGCCCCACCATCCCCTTGTCAGAGTCCATCAAAGATTTTGATTGGTCCGGTCATTGGTCATGATCAGCCTACATAGTTGTCAATTTATTATGAATGCCGAATTCTCTCATGGCCTTATAAAGCTCTACCCTGGCTGTACTATTCTAGGCGGCTTTAAAGTCTATATGGTATGTTGGAATATTAATTTTCCATTTTTTTTCCATTACCTGCCTAAGGGTAAAGATCTAATCAATTGTTGATTTCCCTGTGGTTGTGGTGTGAAACTACATTGATATTTGTCGATTATGGTTGTAGCGTATGGGGATATCCATTCTTGTATGATAGAGAAGAATATCTTAAAGGATGTACTCAACAATATTATACCCCTACAATTGACTTTATGATATCTTCCTTCTTATGTTTTTCGTGTTCCCATACGTGTACTAAGATTTCATGAATTGCTTAATGTGGTGTTGGCCCTCCATGTTTGATCAGCTCGTCAGATAGCCATCGGCTCCCTTGTTATTTCTAAGCCGATTAAACACCTCTGGTATATCCTCAATACTTGGTGGCTACAGTATGAGGTCTTCCTCTTGAAATTTTTGAGTCTCCATTTCATCCGTGCGCTGACCATTCAACAATTCATTAAAGTACGTTTTACATCGCTCCAGAATGTCTTTAGCATCGGTGATCAGATTTCCCTCTCTCCCCTTTCATTATGTGCAGCGAGGTGTGTATTACGACGTGTTTCTGACGGATTGGTAGTTCGCCTGGTGCGGACCTCACTCTCTATTTCTTTCCATTTCACAGACAATTTTTTTCTTCCAGGCTGCCTTTTTTGTCTGTGAAGTCTTTTCTCTATTCTTCTGAGCTCTTTATATTAATTTTCGCGTGCCCGCGTTCTATGAGACTGCTGCTCGGTATGCAGCACTCTTCGTTCAGATGCTTGGTTGCATTCCTTATCAAACCAATCGCTCCGAAATCTGCGACCACTACTTAAGATATTATCAGCATATTAATGACTTTATTTTTAAGGCGTTATGATTTTTCCTCTACACCCGGCACGCTATGCCCAGCACTTACTCTTCCCTCATCGAGCTCTCCGAGGGCGAGCTTTAGTGCGCTTGTGTATAGATTGCTTTTGTTTTCATCACGTAGGGCGGCAGTGTTGATTCGAGCCTGAGCGGGGGATGCAATATTTCTTCATAGAGCAATCCGCCCTCAAAACATCATACCCACAAGTTAGTGATCCGAGTCAATGTTTGCACCTTAATACTTTCCGATCGTGATCATGATCGAGGAATGAATTTATAGTCTAGTTAAGAAAATGTTGGTTTAATTTTTTGCATTTTCCGTGCTGCAGAGGCAACGCTGAAATTTCGCATATATTGCTGCTTTTTAAATATCCGTTGAAATCCAACAAAAAAACTGTCGATTCTAAAGCGTTCTCAAGAATGTGGGACCGCTAAAACCGAAGTAAAAGGTATTTTCTTCAGATGTATAGAACTTTAAGTTAGCAACACTATTTTAACTGGGGGCCATTTTGTCAGCTGTCAAATGATTTATTTTTAGTTTGGTTTGACATTTCAACATAAATAGACTGACGCTTAAACAACGCTTCCAAATTGTGCAAATTTATTTTGAAAATCATGGTTCTGTTCGTAATTTTACGGTCAACATAATCGTCCATCAGAGCAATTAATTTGATTAACTGTGGAACGTTTTCGCACCACGTTTACGCTAAATGATAATACGCATCCACAAAGAGGAAGGCCCGAATCACTCTATCCGCCATAGTGCACAGGAATTGGATCTGTGCCCATCCACTTTATGGTAGATTTTGCGGAAAGATTTGGTTTGCGGGCCTTCAAAATCTAACTCGTGCAAGAATTAAAGCCACATGATCACCTTGGCGTAGATTCAATGAATGGGCCCAAAACAAGATTGCCGTTGATACCAATTTTCTTAAGCGAATTTTGTTTAGCGATGAAGCTCATTTTTGGTTGAATGGATTCGTCAATAAACAAAACTGCCGTTACATCCACAAAAACTGACTGTTTGGTGTGCTTTATGGGTTGGTGGAATAATTAGTCCGTACTTCTCGAAAAACGATGCTGGCCATGATTACTGACTTTTTCGTTCATCAATTGAACAACTACGATGTGCAGGAGCTGTGGTTTCAACAAGACGGCGCAACATGTCACACAGCTCGTGCCACATTTGATTTATTGAAGGAAACGTTTGGTAACCGCATAGTTTCACATTAAGGATCCGTGATTTGGCCTCCAAGATCGTGCGATTTAACGCCACTTAATTTTCTGTGGTGAAGTCGCTAGTCTACGCCGATAAGCCCAAAACGAATGACCACTTGGAGGACAACATTCGCCGCGTTATTGCCGATATGCGGCCATAAATAATGGGAAAAGTCATCGAAAATTAGACCTCCGGATTAGACTACGTCCGAGCCAGTCGTGGCAGTCATATGCCAGAAATCATATTTAAATTATAATGCCAGAAAATTATCTTTCGAATAAAGTAAATTTCATGTCAATTTACGAAAATAATTTTTGTTTTATTCTATTTCAAAGTTGTATACCTCTAAAAAAAACACCCTTTATAAAGAAATGACCCTGCACCTAATGAAATTAACATAAGAACTAATAGCGATAATAGCCCAGGAAACAAAAACAAGGCTCCATATAAAATTGTAAAGAATTCTAATAGACTTTTAACTCTTTATACTTCGGCACAACTTTACAGAAAAATGTGTTGAGCAAAAAAATGGTACTTCAGTTTTAAGGTTTCATCACTTTTTTGGAAATTTTGAGATTCTTAAAATGGCTATAACTTTGGATATAAAAGATTTAGCTTTGTATGGGAAATTATCTGAGAATTTATGGTTGTTTAGTAATAAAATATAAAATATCTTATGCCATTACAACAAACTCCTTAAAAATCCGTGAGGTATTTCAAAAAAAGTTATGCATTGACTTCTCTCTTTTAGGATTTCTCCTTTTTGAAATTGATTTTTTTTTTTCATTCAAGCCTTTAAACGCCTATATCTTGTTATTAAGAGGTCTTAGGTCAGTAATAATTGTCCTGTCAGATTGATATTAAATTCTGCTATTCGGTCCATATACATAGATTTCCGAAAAAATTGCTCTTACAGGAAAGCAGGTTGAAGGGTCACGTGTAAGAAAATAAATTTCCACTCAAGCCTTCACACGCCTATATCTCATAATTTAGAAATCTTAGGTGAGTGATTCTTGCATTCTCAAATAGGGTTTGAATTCAGCCACCTAATTAATGCATTATAAATCTGGTGAACAAATAACTGCGTCTCCAAATGCGGATTTAAGGGTCGCGTGTCAGAAAATATTTGTTCACTCAAGCCTTTACACCTGATATATCTCGTTATTTAGAGGCCCTAGCTGAGAATATGTTAAATTATTAGATAGGTATTGAGTACAGCTTTCTAATTCATGACTCAAAAATTTCCCGGAAATATAGCTGCGTCTCCATGAGCGGATTGAAGGGTCGTGGGTAAGAATTTTGTTCCACTCAGGCGTTCACATCCTCATATCTCGTTATGCAAAGGCCCTAGTTGCGTACACTTTGCTTTATCAAAAAGGGATTGAATCCAACTAATCGATCCATCGATTTCCCGGAATAATAATTACCCCTACAGGAGCAGGTAGAAAGGTCACGTGGCAGGAAATAAATTGTCACTCAAGCTTTCATACGCTGACTGAAAGGTCGTGGATCAGTAAATACATTTTTTCACTCAAACTTTCACATGCTTATATCTCGTTATCATGAAATCCTAGCTGAGTTTTTTTTGCATTGTTAGATAGATATTCCAGCTATCTGATCCATGCCTTTAATATATTATATAATACTGTTTTTTAAATAAGTCCTGCTAACTGTTCTATTATACCGTTAAACTCCAAAAATGTATGGTTTGCTCAACCCCTAGAGGTGGGGATTTTTCTTAAAATACTTTCTTCAAGCAGTAGGTACTACCATCCTGTAAAATTTCGTTTCTATTAGAATTTCTTAAAACTTTTGCACAAAATTCATGTACTTTATAAAGCCGTTCGATGAAATGTCCAATTTCATCGCAAAATCATCTTGAATAATGAAATGCATTTTTACTAATTATCTGAATCTGAATCAATAAACAAATATTCAATAGAGAAAGCTACAAACAAATTTTGCAACGTTATTTCTTCGGTCAATTGCTTTTACTAGACATCAATGGCGGTCGTGGTTTCAAAAAGACTCTCATATAAACGGCGGGCGTACGATTTCATAAAGTTGTAAATTTAACATCAGGCCTCTATAGCCAAATATTCGAAATATCTAATGTTAAGTCCTTATTAGAAAACGCGATATCGCAAAGAGTTTTGGAAACATTTTTTCTGTACCTATTTCGGAGGCTTGAAGCTTGATATAAGCTATACCTATTATATGTACATATAAATAGCATTAAAACATTTTTCAATTTTTGGGTGTAAGTCTAGTCGAGCTAAAGCTCTTTGAGAATTTAGAAATAATGTGAAAATACTGAAATTATTATATGTATGTATATTCAAGTTTAAGTAAAGGTATTAAAGTTATAAAAAATAGATGGTTTTGTAGAAAATAGGAAATAGTGTGAGTAATTCACTGAAACCGAAACAGTAGGATAGTCTGACGCGTCAATATAATGACTGTTGTAGCACTCCCCTCATTAATCAGTTCTTTCAATTTTGTGTGTTGTTTTTCAATGATGTCAACTTACGTTTGCGTGCTTAGAAATTATCAAGTCAAATTGATAAGAAACATGCCTTGTTAAATTAAAATATGTAGACAAATTAATGAAGTAAAGACTATATTATATTGCTTTTTATATTTTCAAAAATAAGACGTGTCGTCGATAACTAATATATCGTAGTAATTATTCACTAGACTAGTAATTTAGCATTATTTATTGTAAATTAAATATACTTTTTATTGTATTTTAACCAGTTAGAACGGATTTGCATATTCTGATTGAATATTTCAAAAATGTTTTATAGCATCTTAAGCCATTTTTTTAAATGACGGAAACAAGCATTTTCTTTTTTTTACAGAAAAAGCCTTAAAATATTCGAGTGCCTATTATTCGAAACCGACGATCTAATTATGAGAAAAAACGAAAAACATGTGATACTATGCCTTTTGGAAGTTGCTCGACGTGGAGCTAAATTTGGTAACGTTGAAAAAATATATATATTTTTTTTTTTAATATTATTTTAATTCTTTGTACCATAATTTATTAAAAAGGTATGCTCGCACCAATGTTGGTTCAAATGGAACGACAAATAGACCGAGAAATTGCAGCCGATAACAAAGCCAATGGTATTGGCTGCGGCACTCAGACAGAGAGTAGAGAATGTGATACAAATAATATGGCAACAGAAACTGAAATGTTCGACACAGATTCTGAAGAGGAAGAAGATGATGAAGGTCCTACGTTGGTCTATGGTCCACAGCCACAAATCGTTACCAATGATTTAAAGAGCTTAGATGAAATGGTAAGAGAGAATACTTTATACCCCTATGTAAATAAAACACGCTATTTTTTCACATTCTCATAGTGACTATTAGTTAATTTTGGGAAGCCCATTTCGGATTAAAAATGAACATTATGAAATACCTGCTGTATTTTATATGCCTTTCTAAAAAAATCGGATATTCTCATTGTTCTTCCATCCCTTATTGCGCCTTAAAGAAATACATTAGATATGTTCCGACGAGCTTAGGTATGTGTTTGGAGGTTTTGGAGTTGATGCTATTTGTGTTTCTGAAACCTGGTTTCTAATTGATTTCCCTAGCAGTATGTTCAAGTTAAATGGTTACAGACTTTTTAGGACTGAAAGAGGTGATAGAGGAAGTGGGTTTGCAATCTATATGATGGAATTTAGTACAACACGACTTTCCAATATCGCGATTTTAAAAACATTAATGTTCTTGCCCTTGCGCAGAATGTCTCAATGATTGAAGAAGATAGAATTTATTACATATCATCACCTAACGAAGAGGCACAGTTTCTTTAATCTAACTTTGAGTATCTCTACAATTTTCATGTATTTAACTAATGAATTTCGGCCATGGCTTACACGAGAAATATCTTCTCTTATGTATCGCAGAAATCAAGCTTAACTTCGATGGAAAAGATAGGTTGGATGATCTTCACACATCATATTGCCTGCTTAGGAACCAAGTTGCTTGCAAAATACGAACGAAAAAGGCAAATTTTTTTAAAAACCGTCTTAATTTGTCTACAAATGGTCGAAAACTGTGGAAATATTTACGCGATGTTGGTATTGGCTGACAAAAAAGATCTAATGACCTTTGGATCGATTTTGTACTATTGACAGCAACGAGTTGAATAGACAATTTTTAACATTGCCCACAACATCTACATTTCATCATTATTGAACATCTTACCAAGATAATATTTCTGAAAGTACGTGTGCATTTGAATTTTCTGGGAATGATAGTACTAACGTTGTTGAAAGTTTTATGTTGGTGTAATGGTTCAATGAAATAGTTTAAGATGAAAATTACCAGACTTTCTATTAACTATAACTATATATTACTTTATTAAAGAAAAGAAATAGGCTGTTCGAGTTCTGGCGGGATAATCATGACTTATCTCGATAAAAGGCGGGATCTATCGATGAGGATTTTTTGGTGACATTTTATGTCACTCGTTATTGTAGGTCTGCCAAAATAGCGCAGCGAAAATGCACAATATAAATGCTGCAAAATATATCAGACTCTGACCTGCTTACGAGGCCGTTCAGATCGTCTTGGCACCGATGGTGTATTCGGTGTTAGATGATACTCTGTCGGATCTTCAGGTGGTATCATTTGTAATGGATTCGGTGACAAGTCCAAACTTATCGTAGCTGGAGATAATTCAGGATTTAGCGAAACTTCAGAGTCCTTGTGTCTGTCATCTTCTGGAACAGGTTTAATTTCCTCCGTGTGAACTTCTATGTTAGGAAGCCGGGCAAATCGATTGGTCTCTTCATTTTCAGTTGTGGCGCGAAACTTCATCTGGTTTTGATGGCTTCGGAGTAAACCTTGTCTAGATTCAACCAGATACATCCTTCTGTCTAAGTTTTTGACTATAACAGCAGCAATCCATTTTGTTTTTCGTTGATATTGTCGTATGAAAATTGGTTGACCAATGATAAACTTAGTTTTTTCTTTGTTGTTAAGTTTCTTGGCATCGGGCACAATTGCCGAAAGAATTGTGCGATGCTGTCTTCCATGCAGCTTTTCTGTAGGTGATGATCCAGAATCATCTGGTGTAGATCGGAATATAGAGAGAAAAACATGAAGAGCTTCGTTCCAGTTTGGTGTATCAACTAAATTTTTTTTAGTGAAGTTTTAAATATGCGGACCATTCTTTCAGCGGCCCCATTCGATTCAGGATTGAAAGGCGCTGATGTCACATGGTGCATTGAGTTGCTTCGACAGAAATGCTGGAATTGACTGGACGTGAACTGGGTACCGTTGTCAGATACCAGCGTCTTAGTAGTAGTAGTCATTAACCACATCTTGTTCAGTTGTTAAAGGTGCTGATGAGGTAATATTTCCTTTTAACATTTCGGCGGCTGTTTGTGTTGACTCGAACGCTGTGACTAACTCCTCGATTTCTGCTAGAGTTGGATTTTTCTTTTGTGTTGCTGCCATACGCACGGGTTCGTGAGGGGTATAATAGACGATCATGTCTATGATCATGCAGTCGGCGTATGACGTACCACAAACTTCTTTTACGCAAGTAAAACAACAGTCTTTGGCAAGTCCTCTCAAATCGGCAATCCATCCCGCATAAGTTTGACCGGGATGCGTGTTGCCAAACTGTATACCAGCGATTCCCATATTCTGTGCTGAACTACATACTGCTTAAAAAAATCAGAACTCTTTCAGAGCAAACTGTATGCTGCCACAGAATGATCTATAGAGCAATGTCTGAGTCAGTATATATTTTGCTCACCAAAGCTTAGAGCAAAGTACCTGTGACTACACCTTCTCCAAATTCTATAGGATGGCACTGGAAGTCGATGCCAATGATGTGGGTGCTGTTGAACACTTTAGAATCTTCTCCATACGTTCCGTATTGGATTTGAGGATTATTTCCATCCATTGTTTTTGCTGGTCTAACAGCTCTCTGACTAATTTTTCGTCCATGGGTTCTTTTTTTTTTTAAATACCTCGTCGCCAATATGTAATGGTTTAATGAAATAGTTTTAAATGAAAATGACCAGACTTTCTATTAACTATAACCATATATTACTTTATTAAAGAAAGAAGGTTAAAGAAAAGAAATGGGCTGTTCGAGTTCTGGCGGGATAATCATGACTTATCTCGATCGGGAGCGGGATCTATCGATGAGGATTTTTTGGTGACATTTTATGTCACTTGTTATTGTAGGCCAAAACAGCGCTGCGAAAATGCACAATATACATGCTGCCAAATATATCAGTTGGTTAAATCTAATTCGGTTGGATTCGATGGTATACTTTCTTTTCTTTTAAAGGTTATGGAAAGGATAATACAAAGACAAATCAATACACATCTAGGTAGAGCCAACTTAATGACACCTTTTCAGTCTGGTTTTTGTGAAAAGCACAGCTGTATGACTTCACTGATCAATGTGACCGAGGACCTAAGGCAAACTGTTAATGACGATAAAGTAAGTTTTTTGATTCTGTTGGATTTTTCGAAAGCCTTTGACACAATTGATCATCATGTTCTTACACAAGAGCTGCAAAGCCAATTAAATTTTTTGAGATCTGCAGCTAATTTGATAATTTCCTATCTTAGTGAAAGAAAACAGGCGGAATCTGTTTCCAATACATTGCCTTCTTTTCTATCTGTTTAAGAGGTGTTCCACAGGGATCGATTTTAGGATTTTATATTAAAGTTCTCACTAATAAACATATGCAGATGATGTGCATCTTTATTTGAGTAGTACATTAGGTCTTATTAATAACTACCTTCATTACATAAATCTAGACCTTGAAAGTGTAAACGCCTGGTCCTAGCCAAATAAGTTCTTTTTAAACCCTTCGAAAACAAAATGTTTGGTTATTTCTAAGAAACCGCTCGATCTTTCGTATTTTCCATGCTTAAGGCTTAATAACACTGATATTGATTATGTTGAAACAGCTACAATTTTGGTTGCATATTTAACAGATCCTTAAATTGGCGAAATCATATTAATTCAAGAATCACAAAATATTACTTCTATAAAAACCCGAAAAATATTAGCAAAGACTTTGGCTATTCCTCTTCTTACTTATGGTTGTAAAATCTATTTTAATTGCGATGCTGAGTGTAAACGAAATCTTACGGTGGCTTTCAATTACACCATATTACTAGTTTTGCTTATACCTTATACATTATGCATGATAAAAAATTTGTGCAATATCGAACACTTTTTTTTTCTTTTTAACTTCATACACACGCGTGAATCAGAGTACCTATTTCATATATTAAAGTTCTCTACTTCGCATAGAACAAACAAACTAAATATCCCTCGACATACCTGCCTAACCTCCGAGTGGCAATTTTTTTGCAAACGCAATATGTTTGTGGAACTCCATGCTAAAAGATCTGAGAAGAATTAATAATATTAAATAATTTAAAAAAAAAAACTTAGTCTATATTCTGTACTCTGTTTTACAATTTATAATGTTTTACTTATATTTTTTCAATTTATTAAACAACCAATTTTGCCTTATCTACTCATTTTTTGTTTTCTCATTAACGTCTTTTTTTAATACTTTTATGTTTATCTAATTTCATTTTATTATTTGCTCTAATTAAATTCATAAATTTGTACGTCACTTAATCTACCACCATTAATAAGATATTGCATAGTTGCCACTCGACTGGAGAGTAAGGGAAAGCCAGGGAACAAAAATTTGGTCAGGGAAAGTCAGGGAATTTCAAAACCGGTCAGGAAAAATATTTTCAAAATTGATCTTTTTCATATTAAACTAGTTTAATCCTTCGTTATACTCTGTTCATACTTTCGGGTGTTTTGGCATATTCTTATAACTCCTTTCTGGTGTATTTTAACGCAAAATGACTTAATATGCCTAGTTGTAGCAAATAAAATTTCCTATAATTTTGGGCTGTAAAGCTTTTTTTACAACTTGTATTTTAAAGTGCATAGTTTATCAGATATCAACTAATATATAAATAAATAAATGTTCCGAATGACCCCAAAAATTACATATGTCATGGACACCCCCTCCATAGAGTTGTTAGCTAAAAGACATAATTTCCACAACATTTTAATAAAGTGCTACAACATTTTTTTTTTTATGAATTAGTTGTTATTTAAGTACCTACTACATACGTGTCACTCGATCATGCCCATTTTTAATTTCAGATAGTACTTCGTTCTTGACAACTTCATGTCAACATATTTATATATTACCAACATTCAGAAATCATTTCTATATATTTAAAAAATATGCGCAGTTCAATCATATCATAGATGGATGCACAATGCACACAAACTCCAACCTGCTTTCCTGAAATTGCAATAAGTAGCTACATACATGTAGTTTTATCTTTAAATAAAAAAAATCAAACTAATAAACTCCTCTCCGGGCATGTTATTAAAAAAAATAACCTAACTCATGGGCAAATTTGTCAAGCATAGTGTAGCAATATGGTGGCTTCTTAGTTGTTGCACAATTTTGTGTAGTTTATGACAATCTTGACTTATAATCGCTCGCTTAACGCTAGCTACCTCTGTCCGGAAAATTTAATTATCGACATTAATGTCTATGTCTATATCCATATGTATTAATATATAAAGGCAGTAGCTATAAACCAGATAATGTATCCAGCAAACAAAAAATGGAACATTAGATCTTAAATAAAGGCCCATAAATTCACACAGTTAATGTCATTGCACAGAGTACAGGCAGAATTGTGCGATTTGGCCGGGCCAGAAGTTGCAACAATAAATTCTACAATTGCCACTAGTCGTGCTGCCAATATCAATCAATTACCTACTCCACGGGCGCTTGGCTCGTGGTCTTAACGTCTTAATATTGTTGCTTATTTTTATAAATTAATACTATCGTCTTCCGGCTCGAACAAATGATTAAAGCAGGTGAATCTAAAAGATGTGAATCTACACGATTACGGTGTGTAAATTACCAGCAATTAACGTGTTATTGCCTTGCTATGAAGATGGTTGGAGGAAGTTAAAAATATTAACAATTTACACACTTTAAGCTATGTATGTGAACCAGGTGAACATTAAAAAGCTGGACTCCGATGATCGCTATGCACGTGTTTTAGCTTGTTGTGAGGTTGTGATAATTCCGAAAAGAAGAAGTAAGAGCTTTTTCGCACGCGTATGGTGTGTGTAAATGTTTTATGGTGAACATGCATAACACTAGATTGAACCAAGCAGGTTTTTTGTAAGAAGATACGTGATATACAATGCCTTGGGATACGAAATAAATTATACGTCGTAATCATTCAAATAAGCTTACAGTGGCTTCAAACCGATTGATTGTTGATTGTAAAATGTTATTATGTTATTATTATATTAGGTTATTTTTAAATCCCAAGGACTGATTGATTAAGTCATGCTCACTTAATATTTCCGATAATAATATTGCATTCCCATTTTTCATTATAAAATGTGGCAAGAAACTAAAAGTATTAACAAAGGCAATACAAAACTTTATGGACGGGAGGTGTATTTCCTAAAAAAATTACTTAAAAGCCAAAAAATTCTTAAAAAACAATGACAAGCCAATATTATACTTTTTGTAAAGCAATTTTTTCTTTTCTGAGTAGACTAGGAGATATCTTCGTAGAAACTGTTGCACATGTTACCCCACCACACTACACCAGGCAATACAGTAATTTTCTCAAATGACAAGCTATAGAGCATTTGGTTTTCAGCTTTCGAGTTTTGACTCGAAATCAGTAAAACCACTTAATTTAAAAAAAAAAAAAAATTTTAATTTTTAGGTGGCGCCACAAAATTTGAAAAATATGGGAAGTATTAATGCATGTCTTTAAGATACATATAAAGAAATGTGTTCTGTTAACAAAACTATAAAATTAATGTGTCGGTAAAAAGCGCCAGGCAACTGCTAGTTAATAATTTACAATTTCGAAAGAAAAAACTGATTGAATTAAGTTTTCAAAACATGTACTCTAAAACAACCTTATTCAAAAACTAATTTTTTTTTAACTGATGGAAATCTTCAAAAGACACTCCGTAATAATCGATACCGAGTAGTGTGGGACTTTTACCGCACTAAAACCACCGGTGAATCAGGACCCATCTATGAAAGATCGACAAATGATTTGTCTTTCTTTATTTTTAATTCGCATTGGGGGAAGTTTATTACACTTTCCCATAGCTTTAAGACCATCAGCTCATGAGGCTTGGTTCTTCTTAATCTCCGAACATTGTTTCGTACATTTAAGACGATATTCATCTCATTGTGTGATACAGCGTATTTTTTAACCACTTCTGTAACCATTTCAATTTGAAGGTCACTGTGTAGATCGATATTTCTTATATACCAAGGGGCATTCATTATTCCACAAAGGACCGTGCTTTGGAATTTTCAATGGGTTAAGCATTTGTTTTGTTTTTTTGTAAAACCACATAGTTGGATGCCATATGTCCAAATTGGTTTCAGTACTTGCTTATATAACATTAGTTTGTTCTGGATAGATATATCAGAGTTCTTTCCTAGTAGCCTGTACATTTTTCTTTCAAGTTTAGTTCTTCTCTTTTCTTTTTAATGTGCTCCTTCCGGTAATATTAGCCGTACCGTACTCTAAAGAGTCGGTTCGTAACGTAGGATTTCAATATTTCGTAGTACCGCCTGGTACTGCACTCAAGTCCTAAGTGCCAAAGCTTGTCAAAGGCTTAAGCAACATCTAAGAATAGAGCCGAACACACTTATTTTTCTTCAAGTGCTTTTTCCACAACATCCGTAATATAATGCACTTGGTCTATCGCGGAATGTTTATTTCTAAATCCAAACTGATGGCTCGGAATTAATCTTCTTTCTTCTATTATTTTGCTAAGCCTTTTCAGGAGCAGTTTTTCGAAAACTTTTGTCATGATTAGTATAAGCGATATTGGTCTGTAAGATGTTACTTCTGTTGGTGGTTTACCTTGTTTAGGTATAACAATGACTTCTGCAATTTTCAAATGATGTGGCACATATCTTAGTTTAAGGTATGCGTTAATTATTGGAGTTTTTTTGAAGGCTATTGATGGCATTTCATTTTTCATTTTAAAATCGTTCAACCAGTTTTTTCAAAAAAATGTTTTTTTTGAAAAAACTTTTCGAAAACATATTTTAAATTTTTTTTGAGTATGTCAATTTAAAGAATCCTATAGTTTATACTAGGAGAAAAATAAAAAAAAATTATAAATTCGTTTTCAAAATATTCAAAAAACAAAATAATTTTTTTTTTAAATTATTAAAAATTAAAATCAAAATCGTAGTAGCCGTTTTCGAGAAAAATAAGTTTTTCATTAAAAGTTATATGGCAGGTACCGTTAATTTTGGAGCTAGAATGCCAGTTCGAAAAACAGTCGGGTAGAGTACTCTAAAAATACTATATACCAAGTTTGAATCAAATCGGCCCAACCTTTAGGCTGTAGGAATCGATACGGACAGACAGACAGACAGACGGACAGAATTTCCGGACCCACTTTTTTTGTCTTCTCTATCATCGTAATGTCATGTTTAATTGTTAGAATTTATTTTTTTTTTACGAATGCATAACTTGCCATATAGTCCCTATAAATCGCAAGTAAAAATGAACATAATCGTGTCACTATCGATCGTGTTTTCCCAGCATAAGCTCCAACGAACAGCACTGCCTACGTATTGTTTATTTTTCCGAATAAAATTGTTATTAAACTTCAGACAATGACGTTAAATGTGGATCAATGTTGGCATGATCAAACAGTAGACATTGCTGTATTATTCCACGCTAAAGGGTTTCAGCGACAATGACTACTATGACGAAGACCAATTCGATGGTGGCGGATGGCGGTGCTTCGCGTCATTGCTGAATCACTACGCCATGCTGACGACAAAGGCGATACTTATTGGTCACAGCATCTAAAGTCACGTTTTCCACGTTGTCTACAGCAGCACCAACAAAATCTGGTGTACTAAGCAGCAGAATAAAAGTTTCGCTGTTTTTGGTTTTCAATGACTCCTTCAAGCCAAAGGCGTTCCGGTGTCGATCGTCAACGATTTACTTTGAATGTAAACAAAGGGGAGAAATGGAGAAAAATTTCACCACTTCTCTGCCATGGGAGTATTAATTAAGCGTGGTTCAGATTCAGGCAATGTGCCAGCTTAAATGCAAATCATGCGAACCTTACGGATCAGTTTTTCCAAGCCAATTTCGCTTGCGAAATTGTGGCACGGGTAAAATAATGAAACAACAACAAAAGAAAGTTCCTGGTGAGAAAAATGGCTGGACTTGGGATTTGATCAAGATCACGACTATTCGCTTTGAATCGCCTTGATAGGGATTTGGTAAAGTGATGGTTAAAAAAAGAAGGAGTTTTGCTTTTGGGCAAATTGAAAAGATTGAGACGTTACGAAATTATTTTTAATTTTCAAAGAAAGAACCGAGCGAGAAAAGAGGACAAATCCGGATTAAATTTTAAATAAAAAGAACGACATTTTTGTCACGATCGGATAATAATAATCTTTAAAGCTTAATGAATAAAATATTAATCTTCTTCTGATGGTTGACAATAAGATTTTGTCAAAAATGACTCCAAGTGAGCTACTGGAATGAAACTCAAATTTTGTATGAACTCAAGATCGTAACAAGCTTATTTGAATCATAAATGAAACGAGCAATTGATCAAAGAAATTACTTTGTAACATATCTCTGTAGCCATGGCCATCTTCATTCACTGTAATATGATGGGCATTTTCATTGACGAAAAACGTCCCAAGAACACCACCGCACAGGTACGAATATCACACCACACTTTTTTCTTGTAGACCAAGTGTTGTTTTCTGATTCTAGGTTTTCACCTAAGCACTAATTTGGTCTTAGCGATGTCCAATTATTGAAAATGCCTTGAAATCTTCATTTAACCCGATAAAACTTAGATTCTCACATTGCCATTGCTTGGACCGACCAATGCAAATGATGAGCCAATATTTTATATGACCAAATTTGTAAATAAGGATATAGTTGCATTTTGGTAAAAGGACATTTTATTACAGTACCTATTTGAATATTTACATTTTTAAAGAATTTCTCAATTTTACCTCAATTATCCTACAATTCAACAAATTTTCCGTTGATAAAGTATTAACCGGTAGCCAATACCATTCCCATTAACAAATATTTGTTATCAATCGCATTTTGTAATACCAAATTGACTGATGTTGATCAATATGTTAATTACCAATTAATTGAGACAGTTGAAGCGAGACATACATTTGAAATAATCTAAAGTCAACAACAATACTAATAAATATTTTTTTTCAAATGTTTACACTTACGAGAATCTCAGTTGAACATTTATTTGTATACAATTTACTGTACAGAGACCCCCCGCTCCCAGCAGTAGTGTGCTGAAAAGCCTTGGTTGTGTTCAAATGCATGCAATTGTTGTAAATACCATTTGAAGAAACATAAAAGACAAGATATTTCTCATTTTTGCCAACCGATATGTTGCTTATTTTTCCATTTGTTAAAATTAATGTTGCTAAACATACTATGTGCAAAATATTTGTCTTCAAATGCATCTTAACATTTGTTTTGCTAAATGGAAATTTGTTTTCTGTGTCGATCTATCTGCAATGCCATTTAGAAAATTAAAAAACATTTTTTTTGCTATTAATATGCACATTTGTGCGCCAGACTTTTATATACTTACAAATAATTGAAGCTGAGTAAAGGAGTGGTATCAGAAGTTTTGTTGCATACTGACGATAGCTACGATAGAAGTCGTTAAAATCGCTCTCAATGACTTGTCTTGATTGATTAATGGGCGATTAGTTCACACCAATCATTGTATAGTGTGTTGCAGTGTTGTTGCTCTTTTATGTTTTTCTAATAAAATTTTGTCAATATTCTGAGAATATTTATTGGTAGTGGTACGTATTTCGTTGGATTTGGCTTTGTGTGAAAGAGAGATTGATTTAAGATATTAAATAGATTCTTGTTCGAGGTGATCATGCAGCTGAAAAATTATTTAGATAAATATGAGTTCATTGTGTTCCCTTTTGAAAATGTCAGGTTTGGCATTTACACAAGCAAATATTTTAGGAATAAGTATTATTAAAAAAGAATATTATTGCAAATATAAATATCAAATCTTTCAAATCCAAAAACCCGCATGTGGCCTAAATTTCTAATAAGCAGATTCCTTATTTTGTGATATCATAGAATCTGCCACTCAATGGACAAAAGTTAAAAATTGTAAGATAATGAAGAAATAAAAAAACATTTTTGGTAATTCAAACTACTTTGTTTAAATAGATCAAGAGATATCGGGTTTAAGAAGAGGAATTAAATAGCATCGTTAATGGTTAAAATATGCAGTTTTGTTTTTTTTTAATATTTTTATTTCTGTTTTACAACATTCATGGCAATAGTGATCTGATTCTTATTCCATCGAAAAATAATTTAATGCAAAAATACTTGCAATAAATGTTTTTGAATATCAAAAATTATAGTATTACCGTTTTTAATCTACTTTTATTTAAATTTTTTTAAAACAACCTATAACTATAATAGTGCAGGACAAGTCCACAAGTCAAAAGTCTATAATGGACTTTCAATTCGTTTGGGTAGATTATAAGTCCACACTTGAATTGTTGTTTTCTAACCCTCCCAAGTGGGTAAATATTCCACACTCCTGTGAATTTCTCATCCATTTATGTTTGTATGGAATTTATGTTGCCCCCTAGCAAACCCCTTATTGCATAGCTTACTAGTGAATTTGAAGTAGGTGGTAGGTTAAGGATATGCAAAGTTTCATAAAATTTAAATGATTTTTTTAAATCCAACAGAAGCTTTACCTATACCTAACCTTGAATTATTGACGCAAACCTGGTAGTATGGCCCTGCCCCCTATACAATACAAACTTGTTTTGGCTAGGATTAGGATAAATAAGAATCTGTTCATATATTTATGTTTAAATTTATTATTCCTATATAGAATTTCGAAATAACTTTATTTTATAAGCTTCAAAACGCTTGCCACAACCATTTAGGGTTTAGTTACAGGTATGATTTTACAATAATTTCAATATGTTTTTCTATCGCCGTAATGTGATGTTTGATTTTAATTTTCGTAATCAGCATGATTGTTTTTATATAATTTGCAACTTACTTAATGCTAGACAAAAAATTCAATAGCCAACTGATCTAGATCTTAATAATGTTTTAATCAATATCGAAGATTTATTAGTCTAATTAACCCTGAAATTTAAAGCCTATTCTCTTCATATCAATCCGACTGTTTAAAAAAGAATCTCTCTTTAATCCTCGTATATGGTAATTTTTTTATGAGAAAACTACAAACAAATTTCAATTTCACAATTGTCGAAAATGAACGCTGGACTATGCCAATTTATTATGATTAAGCAGATATGAAAAGGATACTGAAGATGTAAGTAAATACACATTCTAAGATCTTAAATATCCTGCAAATTCTATAGTTTTTTTTAATAGTAAAAGCCAAACAATTCAGGTCTTATGTATCAGATTTAGAAAAATATTTTCCCACACCATAGTCTCTAAAAGAAATAAGATTCACATGCCTAACTATTTCAAAATTCAATGCACAATTTACTTTTAAAATAATACCTGTACCATCTTTTTGCAGCAAGCTTACGAGCCTTAAGTTGTATTCCAAGACGTCAAGGTCTTATATTGTTAGCTCATTCGCTTAGTTTGCACTCTGTCTCTGTCATCAGTTTCAGATGAAACAAACAACAATTCCATCACCACAGCACTCGCTAGTATGATGAGGTTATGAAAAGCAGTAGGAGGACGTCACAGGTCTAATTGTACTGCTAAACGAAGCGTCGGCGTCGTCGCAATCGCGTCGTAGTTTGGTATCATATGGACCTTTTGACTCCATACAGCCTCATTTTGGTATGAGATGGAAGTTGATCAAATGATCATGCGCTGAGAATATCAACTGTGATGAACAGTGACGACGCGACGGCGCGCCGATCATCAGCTACTGATGCTTGTTTTCTAAACTCTAGTAGCGTAACTAAATTTTATGATGCCAGTCAGAGCTTATAATTTGTAATCTTTGGCTTTATGTAGAATGTCATTTAAAAAAATGACATGTTACTGTTCTGTTTATAGCTAGTTAATATGTGTGACGAATTTAAATCATCTTCTTGAATAAGACTGCAGAATTATATTAAAAAAAATTGAAATAAAAAAACCGTTTTGGGCAAAAGATATTGATTGCTTTGGTTAAAAACATTATTTGCACGACTGGAAAGCATGAAACGTTTATCCAATAGTGTTATATATTATATGGGAAGCACTATAGCTTTTTAAATCCCAGTACCAAACCCACTCATGAATATCTGATAACAACAAAAATAGATAGACCCCACCACAACCCGCCTAGCGCACAGCTAGCATTTTGTGTTATATATGTTATGTCAAGAAGACATTTATCCTGCATGTTTCTTACCTCCGATTCCCAAAAATACACTATTCAAATTCGTGTTTTATCGCTTCTATCACTGTGTAAATTCTGCATATTTCTCGTCCCAACGAAATCCCATGTAAAAAAAAGTCCAACGCAGAAAAGCTTACCAGCATAAGAAAGCCAACTAGTATGGTCTCAATTATTTCTTTAGATTTTTAACCGATTACTTTGCTTCCTTGAAAGTGGCAAAGACTCCAGAACAGTTATGGTAACAAAAAAAAAATATTAATTTTATGAATGGGAAATTTTGTCCCGAATAGGTCAAGAAGTATCAAACCTAAAGATTACTCATGAGTCATGGTTCGACTGGATCTGTAGAGATGTTGTTAAGTTAAGAGATTTAAGTTTCTGTTGTGTAAAGCCGACTTCACAAAGAAAACCAGAAAAGATGTCAGCACGGTAAAAACAAAAGTTATAAATACTCATGCACGTACGTAAAACTTAATTTTTACATGAACAAGAACTTGGGCAGAAAATACTGCAATACCGCAGAAAAGTCATACATCCTTCATTGTCATCGCTTGCTATGCTAGTACTTCTACTGTCACTTCTCAAGAAAAAACAGTGTGCTTGTAGCCTAACTACCAAAGAACGAAAACCTCTTAATGACCGGCAGTATGGCTTTCGTAGCAATAGCTCCACTGATATGATTTGATGGTATATCCCACCGAAAAGTAGAACCAATCTCCCCATCTTTGATATTTCATATTTTCAAGGCATTTGATATAGTTTGAAATTAAGCCATTTTACCGAAAATGACTTGAAACTATTTTTTGTAATTACTTTTCGAGCTGGTCAACACAAGTTTTGTTGGACGGATTAGAGATTGATAATCACAAAATATATATGCTGGTGTGCGCCAGGGCTCTGTTCTGTATTTTGCCTGTTGATAGGTGACGGGACAATAACAGAAACATTTACATCTCTTGAGCACCAGTGTAACGTTTCTTGCCTTTCATTGTTTTACTGCCATTTTTCTAAACAATGCTCTAACAAAATGAATGTGGAATGCCTTGTAAGAAAATATCTGTTTCACCTCCTATTTTGAAATGCAGAACCTTAAAACAAATGCCCCTTTTATATCCTCTTTTTTCCTAGTGCCCCCGCTGTGTTAAATCAACATTATAAGAGTATCCAAAACCCCTTTAATGTGGGGTTTTTGTTAAAAAAAATGTAAATCATATTTATAATAGTACATTGATTTCTGTTACACATTTACTAATACATTACATAACAATTACATTTAGTGTACCGAGTTTGCTAAAATTTAAATTATTATCTCCATGCAAAAGCTGGTGGTTAATTTATCGGACCTTACCATCTTTTTTTTATTATTGAAACAAAAATCTTGTTTGCAAAAGGTGTTTTAACATTACAAAGCTTGTTTCTCATGTCTAACAGAAACAAAAAAGATGTTTGTATGCACATCGAAGTAAGAGTAATTTTTTATCGATTCTGAGCATTTCAGATGTTTTCTTAGCCAGAGTGGTTTTTCACTCTTTCCACTTATGATATGAAGTGGCTATTAAGTCAGTATTTTTCTTTAATTCGTTGGAGATATAGTCTTTGTCGAAGCATCAACATTTTTCAACGAATCAATAGCCTAGCAGCATAACAATCCTTCCATGTAAACAGTACATCAATTCGACGCCTAGCTTAGAAACAATAAAACGTGGTCGCTGGGATGCTGTCGCAACTGAATCATGGACATGCGCGGTTTACAGTGAGACCGATCAGAGTTTATGGCCACAATTGATATTTATGACTAATTTCCTTATTTCACTGAGATATGACTGAATTCTCGGCTACTGAAACACTCAGCGTCAACATATATGCCAGATGTCAGATGATACGTGATCTTAACAAATCTCTGCACGAGTGTTCGTCTGTGGTTGCTGCATCTGCATTGGATGACTGACTTTTTCTCCAAAATTGGCAACAATCACGATTTTTAGTGTACCGTTGTTTCAAGATGGGAACTACGATGGTAGTTTCTCATCCCACCCGTTGAGTTTTACAAACCTCTTTGATCGCCTAAAGATGCATGATTGTTTGCCATAATCAATTTAAATTATGGACTTAAACTCATGCAAAGTTCAAAATCTAATATCAGTAAATATTCCCAAATCCTATGACTTAATTTGGAATTAAAAGAAGTTACTTCTTTCTTTCTTTGCCTTCATGCGGCTTTGATGTTGCATTAGTTGTAATTTTAATATTTGACATGGTTTGGACTTTTTAAAAGGCTCTGAAGTAGAGTTTCTGATATATTGATTGTAAGTTCATACATGTACATCATATTTGTCCAAGATTTGATGGGAGTTCAATTATGGTTTTTTATTGAATGTAATTTTTGGGGGAAATATTTCCACATATAGCCTGTTCAATTTAGACCAAAAAAATAGGGGTGATGTTACAATCATTCGAATGGAGCTGAAAATGAATGTTTGGAACGAAGGCTAACGAAGTTTTCACGCTTTAAAAGTAAAGCTTTAAAGAAAGTCAAAATTTACAGAAATGGTTAATCTTAAAAAATAAATTGCACGTACTTCCTCTTATGTGCTGTCACGGCGTCGAATAAGATTTGTATTCGATTTTTGTGACCTTTGATTGTTTGAACACAGTACGTAAAAGAAAGAGAGAGAAAAATTTAAACGCCATTTTATTTCTATACCAAATGGGAAATAGTGTGATTTTTTTAATCGTAGGTACGGTTCTTAAATTAATCGGTTTTTATTTAACAACTTTTGTTAAAAACTAAAAAAAAAAATTAAGAATGCAAACTAAAGTAACCAAAAATAACCTTTATTTAAGAGAAAAATAAGCTTTTACATAACGGTTATATGACAGGTAACGTTAATTTTTGAGCTAAAAAAATGAAAAACCCCTTCTGTAGAAAGTCAAAACAACCTTATGTTCCAAATTTGGATACGATTGGCCTAACCGTTCAGGCTGTAGTCCAAAATACATACGTACAGAAAGACAGCCAGTAACTGAAATATGTTTCTCTATCATCGTTTGATTGTTATCTTAATTTTTTTAATCTGCACGAATACATATCTTGCATTATAGTACCTATTTATGCAAGTAAAAATGGACACGACTGGGTTGCACGTTTTTGCTCTTATATGCCTTTAATACATTGGAAAGCAAGATCTTTGACAGAAAAAAGTAACATTTACGTTGAAAATAACGTTGAAAGTATCAAAATTACAATATAACGGTTTTTAGTAAAAATGAAGTATTCCATCACACGTCTTAAATAACAAAGAATTTATGAAAAATTTATTTCGAAAATTGTAGGGCCGGTTTTGATAAAAATCCTGTTTCTTATTTTTTTTATTTTGTTATCCAGTTTTTTAGAGTTTATTGATTTAAACCTGATTTTAAAATTGTAAATATTTTTTTTTGATAAGTTTTAAAAACATTGAATTTTCAAACAAAAAATCAAAAATTAATTAAAATAGAAAAAAATAATTATTCAATTATAATATTCAGAATTAACTTGGCTGCTTACATGTTTTCAAATATAAAATTTTATTGAAATCCATTGAGCCGTTACCAAAAAACTCGAAAATTAAAAAAAACCGTTATATTAAAGGTACCGTTAATAGAGTTCCGGTAAATTTTGGAATGACAAGAAATAAACACATACCAAATTAAAAGGCAATCGCTTAATCCGTTTAGGCTGCAGGTCGATATAAACTCGGACAGAAAAACAGACGGACATTTTTTGGCAATGACTTTTTTAAACTTGCCTTATAGTACCTACATATAGGTAATCGCAAGTAAAATGTGTTAGGGCACTTTTTATAGATCTATAGATCTTATTTTTTGTGTATATTTTTTTATCATAAAACTTACCGTTTTGCTAAAAAATACAATAAATCTATTTGTGTGACATTTTACCTGATGGGGAATTTTCACACTTTATTCTGAATGGTCTTCCAAACATTCGTACCAATTTTCAGCTCTATGCGAATTTATGCAACCTTGAATGTCTATTTATGTTTTTATCCTTTTTAAATTGAAGCTTCTCATGCGGTATTTGTATCATTTTCTTTAACACTGAAGCATCATCTATTTTATAGTGAACAGCAATTCAAGTTCTATACCCTAAAACTCTATCAAAAAGTTAAATTTGAAACTTCAATTTATTTTATTCAATTAACTAACTAAGCAAAAGTAGTGCCCCGTGGCTTAGTGGTTAGTGTGTCGGACTGCTAAGCGAATGAGCCTGGGTTCGAATCTCATAGCCCTTCCATTCTTGCAGATTAACAACACACACACAGGAATGGTTGAGAGTATAAGTCAATAGGCCTTGGCTCCTTAAGGAGCTGTTAGATTTGTTCGCATCTTTAGTTTTATACACAAATCGAATTCTTTAAATAAATTCGAATTTTCTTCCAACAAATTTGTCAAAAGACGATGCAGACGTTTCCCATTTCTTTAGAATAGTAATGGTATGGACATATATTTTAGATTGATTTTAAATTGAATTTTTTGGTGCGTTTTCCTGAATTAAGCAGAATCTATTCCAAACTTAAATCTTCAATACATTATTGATATAACTATTTTAATATTTAAATTCCTTATGAAGTTTTAGGTCAACTTCCTAGAAGGCTAACCGCATTCTTTTTCCACATGCTTAGATATATGAACCAACAGACCCACACTGATATATATCAAACTGCAATTTTACTTTATTCAAACGTTATTAATTCTCACTCTCGCTGTTCTAATAGAACACATACATATGAGTATTATGTAAATTTTGTTGATTATGTTGAATAACATATTAATGTAATTGTTAGTCACAGGATAGTAAATAATACACTTTATGAAAGTAAATGTCTTTATTTTAATACCATATTACCGCCACTTTCTTGCAAGGAAGTACCATTGAACTACTAACTAAACGGCCAAATTAATGTGCCTAAATTGCAGCCACAAACCTCCTACTTGAACTAAAGGACATATTTTCTTTGCATTAGGTTACTCCCCAGTTATTTATAGCAGTAGTTATATCACAATGTCTATAACAAAATGTATGCCACACATAATATCATTTTTTACTTTAATCCCATCGACATCGAGGAAAATTACGCAATGTCATTTGAAGTTCTCAAGTCACGATTTTTACCTCGAAACATCGTTTGAAGAAGCATGTACATTGTACATATACAAAGTATGCACCACCTTTATGGTGCAAGATAGGTAGTTTTCGAAGAAACCATAGCTTACCTATTCTCATCACCATATCACTATACATTTTCTATATGTGTGGCCAAATCTGCAATATAGTTGTTCAATTGTGTTTAAAATTGAGTAAAATTTGCTTTGAGATTTTCAGGCAGCCTTTATGATTCTTGAAATATTATGATATTTTAATCATTTATGTTTTAGTTAAAATAATTTATTAGTAAAAAAATTAACTTAATTCATTGTTCGAATCACGTTAGATAATTGAAATAAAAATAGTAAATATAACATTATTGATTGTTTATAATTAAGTTTTAAAGTAAGTTTGTATTAGTTTTTTTTTTGTGAAGAAGTTTTCGGTGGATAAAAATACTAATATATGAGCTTAAGTTGTCAATGAAATTAAATTACATAATTTGCTTAAACTGCATTTTAATACCACTATTAGCATATAGAAGTCCGCATTTTATGCGCAATGGCAAGTTCACATTCGAAATGCGTCTATTCCAGATATGCTATCGTTACTTACTTTCTTGCTTCTGGGCCTTCGGAACACCTTGGTGTCAAATATTAAGAAATTGAACAAGTTTGGACATTATTTGAAATAAGGAATCAATTTGTTCGAAATTCACCATACTGCTGACACAATTAGTATCTTTGAGTCCTTGTATTTGAATTCATCTTCGCAAAATTCGGGAAGGGAGTCTGGTTTCGAAATTTCTTCACGAAAGGAAAAGGAGCAGCGAAAATAGTCTTCCTTATAAAAATGTATGCAAAACAAATACTTGCGAGCCAAAATCATTCCCTATAGAAACATGCTCTCACAAAGAAAGATGTACTTAATTAAATTGCGACTTGCTTCTGAGACTTCCAAAATACAGATAAAATCATCTTTTGTGGCATGTGGGACATATGTGTACATTTGGGTTTGCACACTTTTTTTACCCTTTTTTTGAAATTTTTGAGAGGTACCACAGCCATTATGAGTTTGCACCGGTCTTCAGCCATATTATGACCGCAGTGTAGGAAGAAATTTACTATAGCTTGAACCAAATCACTTGGCCAATGGGCGGTTGCGCAGAAAGAGGATTTATGAGAACAAAAATAGTGCTCAAGAGATTTAATGATACAAGAAATGAAATATAGTTTTAAAAACTGCATTATAAGCCATGGTCATACAAGATGTAAAGAAAGCCCATCGCTGGAACATAATTGTGTGTATCTTTCAAAATTCATGAGATGAGCAGAGAAATTTGAAGAGAGCTGCGCAGTAGAATGGCAAAGTGAATTGGTTCAAGCTATACCAGGATTTCAAAATACAATCTACAAACGCACCCCTATATCATTTTTTTTTTTGAAAAAATATTTAAAGACTGAATAAATGTGTATGTTCAAAAGAATATATATCCTACAATGAACTGTTAATTTATATTTAAAAACCTTGAACATTGCCATCACAACCTTTAGAATTTTCTAAACTCGCCATTGATTGGGTTGACCCATAATGATATTTAACCTTCCTTATCTAAAACTAACTTCAACACAAGATCAGTCTTATTATATTTCTAGAAGTGAGTTATTCTGCCAAACAATGTCAATTTATAGATCGACTATCAGAATTGAGCCTCTGCCAAGTTATATACTATAAACTGGCAAGTAGATCTTATTTTAACAACCGATCCCAATAAATCTCAGGTTCCGTCGATTGTGAAACTCTGTACATTCAAAGCTCTTATAACAATTGATTTGGTATAATCTCTTTGGTCAAGGCCGTACGCAAGAGGGGCAGGTGGGGGGCGCTGGAGCTGAATCTGAAATCTGACATCGGAATAATTAAAAAAAAATGTATCGCAAATCCGCCGTAAACGTGAACACTTTAAATAAATTGCACACTGGATCGCACGTACTTGTTCTTATGTGCGGTCACAATGTCGAATAAAATTTGAAAAATATTAAGAGAACTTCAAAATTTTCATTCAATTTTTATGAATTTTGATTGTTCGAAAAAAGTATGTACAAATTTTTCATCGGAATAACTTAAACAAAAACATCTTTAAAAAAATTTTAAAAAGTGCGATTTTTTTCAAAATCATAGGAGCGGTTTTTAAATAAAGCGGTTTTTATTTTACAATTTTTTTTTAAATAAAAAAAAATAATTGAAGAATGCAAACTTAAAAATAATAAAAACACAAAAAATAAGTTACATTTAAGAATAATATTAAAAAAAAAAACAATTACCCGTTTTTAAAATATTGATTATTCAACAAAAAAAATTAATTATAAAAAATATAAAAAAAAGTTTTGGAAAATATTTTAATGTTAAAAAAATACTTTGACTACCTACATCTTCCCGAATACCATATTTGATTGTAATAGGGTAACCAGGGGCCCTATTCCTGAATACGAGTCGATTAAGTTTTCATGTGAGATCGACAAATTGGTATTCTCGAACACGACTCACTAATTATCGGTATTCCCCAACTCGAATATCGAACGTCAAATGACACTCGAATAATACATACCTATTCCTGAACTCGAAAGTGCGGCTTTTTTCTGTGAAAGCATTCATGTTTAAAAAGTGTTCGAGATCAGCAGTGATGGATGCAAAAAATTTAGGTAAAAATAAAAAAAAGACTAATTTTCTAATTGCTTTGAATAATGAAGTGAATCAAAATTTAAATATTTTTTGGTGGTAGGTATTTGGCATAAGCGATCGGCAGCAAATATACAAAAATTGTTTTATAAAACATCTCTGTACTTATCATATTAATTTTTTTTGGACTTTTACGATTTAAACTGATTAATTTACTATCAAATTACATTTAACGATTAGTTCTCAAATCAAAAGATTTTTTTTTGTGAAACGTCAAGTCAACATTAAGTGAAGTTAGCTACAATTCAAAGGGTGTGTTCAACATTTTCGGAGTCATGTCATGTTTTTGGCTCTCACTAGAGTTGTGGAATACCGATTCTTACTCGACTCGACTGTGAGCTCTCGAGTGACATCTCACTCGACTCGTATTCTGGAATAGGCCCCCAGTTCTCAAAAAAGTCATAGAAAAAAAATGTCCTGTGGGTGTGGCGTTTTTAGCCAACCAACTTGATTTTTGTTCATCAAAACATATACCATACCTACAGTGTAAACTGATTTTTTATTCATTAAAATTCTTGTAGCCGTTTTCGAGAAAAGACGCTTTTACTAAACGGTTATATGACAGGTTCCGTTAATATTTGAACTAAGAAACAAATTTAAAAAGTCCTCTGTAGATTGTGAGAATAACCAAAAATTCGAAGACGATTGGCCCAACCGTTTAGGCTGTTGTAACATACATAAGAACAGACAGACAGACAGTTTTGACAGTAACTCAAATATGTTTCTCTATTATCGTAATGTCATGTTTAATTTTTATCTCCACATTTTAACATTACATTACATTTTAATCTACTCCATATATAAATCTACGAAGTAGACTCACTTACGAGCACTGACTACTGAGGCCATCGGCTCAGACAATTACAAGACAACACACAAAATCTGCACAAATGCATAACTTGCAGTCTAGTACCTATAATCGCAAGTAAAAAAGAATCATGAAAATCATTACAGTTTTAAATTAAAATCCTGCGTACGCCCTTGTCTTTGGTACAACTCTCCTTCTTCAACATAATTCCCCGTAACTTAATCGCCCTTTCTTCTATGTACCTAAAACTCTTTTTCGGAATAAATCCTCCCATTCCATCGAATTTAAGTTATTACTCTATTGAATTTCGAATAATGCAATAGAAAAAAACGTTGGTCAAATCTTTGACGTTTATGAAAACACTCTTTTTCTGTATTCAGCATTCCTTATATGTAAATTAATGAACAAGTTATTTAAATACTAATTTCTAAGCAGGTTTAAATGTTGCCATTTAAAACAAACAAACTAGAATACATTTCTGATCTTGTACGTATAATTTATTAGCCATTTCTCATTCGCAAAGACCTTAGAAATTTAATTCTGCTGAATACCTCAAATTCGTTCATATCCATAAATCCTTCTAAGTTAGCAATATCCTCACACTTCCATAATGGTCATATACAAAAGCCATCAGCACTGACCATCATCGTTTTTCCTTAGTTCCACTTAACCAAAAGAGATTCAAGCCATTCAAAACAATAGTGAAAATGTGATAATAACGATAATCATCGTCAGACGAACAGTGAGACTATAATCCGTTAATTTGATGCCTAGAAGGAAAAATCTCACCGATATTCCGCTTCGCTGCTGTGACGTCAGCTCACTTTCCTGCTACTTTTGGCTTGGTCTTGCAATTTTCTATATTTTGTGCGCAAGAAAATTGTCTGTGTCACGCCGAAAGTAGATATTTCACGCCGTCAACAATAAACATCCATTTATTACCGCACCAATACGATGTATAAAGTTTGTAAACCAACTCAGCACTACTCTGGACGGGTCAAGCTATAATCTGAATTTCTTCAATATTCGTTGCGAATTAATGGCCAACCAATAGCATTGAGATCGCTTGACGATGATATTGTTTTTTGTGTGAGAAAATTCCTGCAACGCAGACTGACGGAAACACACCATGTTTGGTCAAATCAATCACCAACTATCGTGTGGATTAATAACGATAATCGTAAAGTGTTGTTTGGAAGAAAGTTGTATTATAAAATGTGATTTTAAAAAAAAAGTAAAAGTATAGATCCAAGAGTTAAGTGGTTTTGACCACAATTTGTGGCAATTGTGGTGTTATTAGCATGTATTTGTTATCCAAAAGCAGTAATAACTTTAAACAGAATTTATTTTTTGACGTGATAAAGTCTTATAAATCGATGACAGGCTACACGTACGAAATAACATGACTTATGCTGATAAGACTCATGACTCATGCTAACCGCGATACTGTGGTTCTTTCAATAAAAATCGATCGCAAGCACCAGGTGAACATGAAAAAGAACAGGCGCAAATTCCCAAAATAATTCCACTCAAATTCAAAAATAACAAGGAGAGAAAAAGAAATACAAAATAGGCGGAGTTTTTTTAAAGTAGAAAATAGATGTAGATATTGGGGTGTGTGTGTGTGGATTTAACGAGAGGGTTTGTGGGTGTGAGTTTACGGGCTGTATGTTTAGGTTGCTGCCAGCAATATTTTCTTATGACGTTATCACGTAAAATTATCGTCCGTAAACCGACTTTACAGACAAACAACTCTTTTTTATTTTAACTTAGGTATGTACATACATCTACACATATATATAAACATAAATATTTCCTGTGTCTAAAACAGATGTTTATGCTTTTGCGGCATAAATATTGCAGTGTTAATGTCAAAATAAATGACATGCAGCGTGGAGCATTACTGTTGGACATTTCTTAAAAAGTTGCCAAAAATAACACTCAAGAAAATAAATTGCACGAGTGGATCGAAAAACTTGCGCACTTTTGAAAAATCATTATTTTGAAAACGGGCAAATGATTTTTTTTTAATTTTGGTTTTAAATGTATGTTATTTTTGTGCTTAAGTTTGTATTCTTTAATTATTTTTTTTAAGTCGTTAAAAATAAACCGTTTTATTTAAAAACCGTTTCTACAATTTTGAGAAAAAATTCACACTTTTTAACATTTCTTAAAGAAATAAAATGGTATTCAAATTATTTCACTCAATACTACATACTTTATTCAAACAATCAAAAGTCACAAAAATCGAATAAATGTTTTGATGTCAACTTTAATTTTCTTAAATTTTATTCTACAATGTGACCGCACATATATATGAGCCATTACGTGCAATCCAGTCGTGCAATCTATTTATTTAGTTCCTATCAGTAATGCCACATACCGATTATTTGCTATTTTTAATTGCGATTATAGGTACTATAATGCAAGTTATGCATTCGTGCAGATTAAAAATTGTGAGATAACAATCAAATATGACATTACGATGATAGAGAAACATATTTGAATTACTGGCAAAATTCTGTCCTTCTGTCGGTCTGTCTGTATGTCTGTATGTCTGTCTATCTGTCTGTCTGTCTGTACGGATGTATTTTCGACTGTAGCTTAAACGGTTGGGCCAATCGCCTTCAAGTTTAGAAATTAAGGTTATTTTGACATTCTACAGAGGATTTTTTTTCATTTTTTTTTTAGCTCAAAAATTAACGGTACCTGTCATCAAACCGTTATATAAAAGCTTATTTTTCTCGAAAACGACTCCAAGAATTTTTATGAAAATAAATCAGGGTACTTCCGTAGGTAAGCATTATATTTTGGTGGAAAAAAATTTAATATGGTGGGCTAAAAACGGTACCTCCCATAGAACCTTTTTTTATCTTCGACTTTCTCGAAAACTGGATCTGATTACTACGAGAATTAACATTCAAGAAGTTGTAGGTATCCTAAGTAATTTCGCATTAATTTTTTTGGAAAAACTTTTTTTTTTGTATAATTAATAATTTAATCTTTTTTTTTTTTTTTTGAAAAATCAATATTTTGAAAACGGATATATGATTTTTTTTAATTTTTGTTTTTAAATGTACTTTATTTTTGTGCTTAAGTTTGTATTTTTGAATAATTTTTTTTATTTTTTTATTTTTGAAAACAAATCACACTTTTTAATATCGGGTTTTTCAACAGGGACGCTACAAAAGTAGAGCGACATGTTTCTTGCCGTTCTTTTGACATTTCTCTTCAGTAAGGTTTGCCATTTCTTGATGGAAAGATATACGAGCCAACAACGAGTCGAAATTGTGGTCTCACCGTTAAGAGCGCTACGTCCAATTTATGGTCGTCATAATCGTCCTAGCAGATCAACAATTGAGCGTCTAGTGGAAAAATTTGAATCCACATGCACAGTACAAAATGTTCCCGTGCCAGTGAGACAAAGAAGTGCCCGTAGTGTCGAGAATATTGCTGCCGCTGAGGCTTCATTTGTAAAAAGCCCAAATGTGTCTCTCACACGTTTGAGAACGACGTTGGGCATCCCTGTGACGTCGTTGTGGCGAATTTTGCGAAAAGATCTTGGCCTACATCCTTACAAGATTAAATTGACGCAAGAACTGAAGCCCGAAAAAAATACGGTTTGGTGTGGTTTATGGGTCGGCGGCGTCATTGGTACGAATATCGAACGCGAAATTGCAAATGAATGCTTTGACGTTTACTTTAATTTTCTTAAATTTTATTCTACAATGTGACCGCACATATGAGCAAGTACGTGCGATCCAATCGTGCAATTTATTTTTTATTGTTGTGGCAGCAATAAAATTAATTATCTATTTTAGAAAAAGAGACATCGTGCAACTGTAAATAACTTACAAATAAAATTTTAATAATCTTAACGCATTCCATCATCTCACTTCTTTAATGCTCTTTCAATTTTATTAGCCGGTTTCGAAATGCTTGCACCTACTGGGAGTTTATTGTAATATGCCTCTAGGTAAACTGTTGCTCAGATATGCCTGCCAAAAATGGATTTCGTTATTTTTTTGATTTCAAACGGGGCAAATTACCATTACGAAAACAAACTATGTTGATATTTAGCTACTTATACTCTGTTCAATTTATATTTTCAGTGCAGGGAAGATAGGATATTTGCATTTCACTCTCACTGTTATGGATTTCAATAAACTATCTCCATTTTAAAGCTCTCAAATGATTGCCATACTGGGCATTATAAATTTGTATAATTCTCACACAAGGTAGGTATGGTTACCAACTGTTTATTCAAACGCCATTTTATTTCCCTAAAAAAATTGAAGGAGCAGGATTTTTTTTTCAAACTAGTTGGAACGGTTTTTTAAAAACAATATTCGAAAATATTTTGAAGTAAAATTACTTAGGCTACCTACATCTTCGAATAACAATGTTGATTGTAATCGGATAGCCAGTTTCCGAAAAAAAAATTAAAATCAGGCCTCTGTCAAAATAATCTTATGTTATAAAAGACAATCGACCAAGCCGTTCAGGCTGTAGTCCAAAATACATCCGTACAGACAGACAAACATAGTTTTCCAGTAACTCAAATTAGTTTCTCAATAGTAATGTCATGTTTGATTATTATCTCAATTTATTTTTCTGTACGAATGTATAACTTGCATTAAAGTACCTATAATCGCAAGTAAAAAAAAATTTGCAAATAAATATTGCATTATGAATCTTTATTTTAACGGTTTTTTTTTTTTTGAAAAAAAAAATAAAAAAAATAAAAAAAAAAATAAATAAAGCTCTAAGAAAGCTTCCATTCTGGAACTTTCATAACAAAAACCATTAATGGCGAATGGTAACTAACTCTGCAGTAGTGCTTTTTTTTAAAAATAAACAAATAAGCCAGAGGCAAATTGATAATGAGTCTCCTAGCAGCCGGGGAGCAGACAGTTCTTGGTGGAATGTACGTGGCTTAAATGAAATATAACAACAATTTCAATGTATTTCAGGGTTTTCTTTTATATTTAAGTGGCAATTTCCTAAGTTGATTGCGATGCAAACCAGTGTGTTTGAAAGCTTTCTGTACTGAAAATATAAATTGAAGAGAGTATATTCACGCATTTATAATCGATTAAATCCATCTATAGTCTGCACAGTAAAAATATACAGGGTTATGGCCCAATTTTTTTTCAAAACAGTGCGCCGGTGTATATAACCACGACACTTTTTATGTGTGTATCTCTTCAAAAAAAAAATTGGAAGAATCCGCCATAACCGATCAGCATCAATGTTGATGGAATGGAATAATAAATGATGATAAATGATCATTTACTCACTTCTATCTACCCTTTCAGTGTGAACTGAAAAAAAAGTTATTGCACAAGCAGAGTTACCTTTGCCAATTGAGAACATAACGGTATAACGGTATTCATTGGTTTTTATCATATTGGGCGTTTTTGGCTTTCGGTTTTGGAGCTTTTGAAAACAAATTTAGTAGTGTGAAGGCTGAAGGGATAGGTGTTGTCGTATTTGTGTATAATATATATATACTAATATGTAGTTGGAAAATCATTAAAATGCAGTTAAATTTTGCAGGCTTTGGTATTATTATAGTAGACAGAAGTTATATTCTCGAAGTTAGCAAGTGCATTACGCGATCATATTAATTCGGAAAAGTATTTTCATGTGATATTGTGTTTTCATTCATAAGAGTGATGTGGTATTTTGAAGTGCTAATGTTTTTAATAAAAATTGAATGAATATTTTTTTAAATTATATAATAATAAAAGTACACATATAAACGGGAGTAGGTCGAAATTCTGGCTTCAAAATACTGCTTTTCAAATTTTGTATCCCCTGCACCTCAGAAGAAAAAGGGAGGTCCAGTGGGTTCCTTACTCTAGTCGTCAATGTAAAATTCCTTGGTATCAAGAGAGGGCAGTGCTTGCATGCTGCATAAGCATAACATAACAGAGCATAACAGACCAGCCTTTTTACAGCTGCACTTGCATCTGATTACTTTGAGCAGCTACTCTGGGGCAGCGTCTTTTTTGTGCTGATCGGGACCACACCTATAAATAAATACACGTGCATTTTATGGTGTTAATAGCTATAAGATATCATCTGGCATGGGTTAAACATGAAATATAATATTAATTTTAAAGTACCCACTTTGTTTGGTAAGCTTCCATCCCCATGAAGAAGGCAACTTCTGATGGGTGTTTTATTGGGGACATTATTGTATGTACGTGTTGCCTTTATTTTTAAAAATATTGCTTTCCAATGAAAAAAGTGCTTTTCTTAAAAATTGTTGCCTCCCCCTTATAGCTGTCTATGGTGATGTTTTGTCCAAGACGTCGATGTTGGGTGTCTCTTCTTGATGACAGCATATACTTGGTTTTGCTCGGTTCGGCTCCGGCGGCTTTTTAGCTCTTAAGTTTAGATAAAGCTAGCTTTATTTCATCCGAATGTGGTGGTCGGCATTGTTGGTCTACTCCGCCCAGATAAAGTGGACCATTCTGCCTGACAGCGGAATTCGTTTCGTCATCGCCGTTATACAGTCTGCAGAAATGGTTTTTCCATATTCTCAGCATCGACTGCAATTCGACTACGATGTTCCCTTGATCGTCTTTGCAAGCTTTAGTTCGAGCTCTGTACTTTTGACAGTTTCTTTGTACCTTTTGTTAAAACTTTCGAACTTCATTCCTGCAATAACAGCTCTCCATTTTCTCGATCGCGCGCTTCTCATTTTCCTTCGCTTCGCAACTAGTTGTTTTTGGTGTGGCCGGAAAGTTACTCCGACGGTACAACCCCAAACCTGGAGGACCAGGTCCTTATTGTTACTCCAAGGACGAAGAGCCGGATAAACCGCTCCTTATAGGCCTGAGCTCCGAAAACGTCGTAGTAGCCCATATAAGGTGTTCAACCTGATTGGAACTGTAGATGCCACCGTTTATTCCATCTAGAGGATTCTTCCGCTGCCGCCGATGCAAGGAGTAGTGCCTTAGTGGTAACACTCCTCCCCCCCTCCCTTTCTCTCGTTTGCTGCCACCAACAACATTCCAAAGGGGTTGGAACTAGGGATTGCAATCCCGATGACTTTTTGCAATCCCGGGAT
Organism: Platycheirus rosarum; assembly: GCA_963971375.1. Taxonomy (NCBI): domain Eukaryota; kingdom Metazoa; phylum Arthropoda; class Insecta; order Diptera; family Syrphidae; genus Platycheirus; species Platycheirus rosarum. The sequence continues at coordinate 87,804,118 of OZ020508.1, read as the reverse complement.
TTCGGGATTTAAAAATTTCAATCCCGGGATTTTTCAGCAAATCGACAAATAATTCAAAGCAAAGACCAAATGTATTCTTACAAGGTAGAGATTGGTGTTTTTTTATTCAACAAAATAACAACGTTAAACATTAAATAATCGGCTCTTATCGAAAACAAAATAACAAGTTAAATATTTTTTTTTTTTTAAAAAAAAAAATTCTCATTGCATAAAAATGAAAAGCGTCTCAGAAACAAAATGTACATTTAATAAATTACTTTTAAACTAAATAAACTTCGACTTAAAGCAAAAGAAAAAAATACATAAATCTTTCTTATTATTCAGTCTTTATGTACGTAATTAATAAAAAGAAATCTCTTATCAAAAATATAAATAAACAAAAAAGAAAATATAAAAAATTAAGAAAATTTCAACTTACAATAAACGTTATTTTGTTGCAGCAGAAAATGCAAGCTGCTGGAGGCATCTAATCGTTTTACTGATACTATTTGTTTTCGTATGCCAATTTTGTTCGATATTGGAAACAAATTCCTTACTTCCTGGTGTTAAGCTCCGTTTAGACGGTCATTTCAGTGTCAGTTAACGGTACCTGCCATATAACTTTTAATGAAAAACTTATTTTTCTCGAAAACGGCTCCTACGATTTTGATAAAACTTTCTGAATGGTGTTTTCTATGCAAAATCTCTTTTGGTTTTAATGGATTTTTCAGAAGAAGTTTTATAACGGTACCTTCCATATGACCGGTTTTTTTTAAAATCAGACTTTCTCGTTAACTAATTGACGGATTTTGATGAAATTTTCAAAATATATAGTGCTTTATTATTTAAAAAATATTGTTTATTAAAATTTTCAAAAACATTTTTTTTAATTTTTAATAATTTAAAAAAAAACATTTAGTTTTTTGTATATTTTGAAAACGGATCTATAGATTTTTTTTTAATTTTTCTATAGATTTCTTTAAATTGACATACTCAAAAAAATTTTAAAATATGTTTTCGAAAAGCTTTAAAAAAAAAACATTTTTTTGAAAAAAATTGGTCGAACAATTTTGAAATGAAAAATTCATAAAATAAATAAATAAAAGAAATAAGATGGCTTACAACATTTTTTCCAAAAAACGTTATGAATAGTGTTGTTTTGATTTAATAAAAAAATTTATTTGTTTAATATTTCCCCCAAAATTTTATTTCATATTGCTCGGCTAAGCCCTAGCCATTAGTCAAATAAAAGAAGGTGACAACCTACATATGTATGTGCATACCTACCTGTCTTAAAGCATTTCATCATCATAGAAGCACACAGAATAAATAAGGAAGCCTTTGATAAACACACAAAAACAACTATGAATTAAAAACACTATTCGATTACTACTGAATGCAAACATTTCAATCGAGAAAATGAAAGTTTACACCTGCCTATAAATAAACAAAACCACTGTGTTAACTTTTAATAATGTCTCTCCCACTCGCTTAACGGTAGTTTGAATGTGTATCCTAATTTTAGTCCCTACCTTCCTTCCAACCTTATTATAGGTACCTGATACCCATACTTTTATCGATCCATCAAACATAATTAAGCTATTTTAATTAATTTTGAATTCAAAAAGTAAATTGTTATTGGGACCTATTAGGTCCCTATACCTAGCATTATTGCCCTACTGTTGATTCCCACGATTCTTTATGCCAGTTGTTTTCCATACCAAAATAAAAATTAAACTGAAAAAGTCTTTATATCTTTCTATTAGCAAATTATATTATAAACAGTAAACAGCAAGTGGAAAGATATACACTAAAAAACTGCAAAAGCTAACAATCCTATATATTTATGTGTTAATTCCTTTATCGTGACGCATGTTTGTTCGAGTTTCAAACCACAACGATTCTAAAGAAGTTGCACGTCAAAAAAACATTAATATTAAATCTTTGTCAAAAAGACGCCTGTATCTAAAAAGGATTAGCACACAGGAGCAAGTACGTGCGACCCAGTCGTGCCTTTTATTTGTGTTTGTATCTACCGAGCATCCTAAACATCATACAACAAATTCAAAACTACCCAAACTTTTGAAGGCTTTGTTTATCGGACTAATATGCAAAAAAACCAAAGTGCCCACCTTCATGACCTTGGAAGACGACTTTTGTTGTAGGTCATGGGTGAAAGATTATTCTGTTGACATTTATTAGTATCAAATTTAGCATTCCACATGAAATTATTGCTAGATATGATATGAATAACTGATATACAAAAAATAAAGTTTGCGGAAATAGTCTTATGAAAACTGTCGCTGCCTCCCGGAACATAAGGATATTCGAAGGTTAATAGTAAAAGTATGCAATGTTTGGTGTGTACGTAGAATGGAATTAGTTGATAAAAAAATCAACCCACGTTCGATCTTGAAGGTTTAGGTGTTATATTTATAAAACGTTTTGAATCAATTACTGTGCATCTCAATGGAAAATGAACAGTATGCATTTTTTGTCATTGTTCAGTGATTGAATATCTTCAACAAACCGTGTAATAGTTTGTAATCGCTTAGTGCCAAACCGTAGAACAGTGAACAGATCATCAACATGATCGCGTACCTAAACGCTTTTTTTATCGCACTGTTACTTCCTAACGAAGTCCATAGAGTGAGCTGCGCATCCCATGCAGTGTGGAGGAAAATCTGTTTTCGTAGTGCAACAAGATCCCTATCGCGTAAATTTTTTTTTTATTAATGACACACCGATCAGCATGCATGGGTGCATAACCAAACCATTATTTCTGCCTCAGACTTTGGACTGTAGATGGCATTGGTGAGGGTAATTTCTTGGTGCGATCATAGGATAATTTGTAGAATGGGCCAAAAAGTCACTCGCATGCTCCAAACATTTATGCACAGAAAGTTGAGAGATTGTGCTTCAGAGAGGTCAAAACGCTGCGCAGGCCGGAGATATCCGTCGCGCGTCATCATTATCAAGATGGTGATCGTGTGGAAGTTGCGGCAGCAGCTAATAGCAGTCGGGTGTTACTGGTTGTATGATGATAGATCGGCAAATAATTGATGCTGTTTACTTATGTTGGCTGCTGTAAATATACTGTGTTGCTGCTGTTAGCTAAGATGCTCGGTTGAGATCAGGAAGTGCAATTTGTTAGGTCAATTTGTAAGGTTTTTGTACACGAGCGCATAGAGGGAATTCAAGACATTCCTCCACAGTCCGGACTCCGGAGGAGAAGCTGGGTCATGGCAGTCTTCTCCTATAAGCACTGCAATATCGTGTGCGGCATTTAATTGATAAAAGCGGGAAGCAAAGCATTTCGTTGATCGATGGTTTCAGAAAATTGTAAGTGCATTGATTGTATGCTACAAGTTAAATCAATTAGATATTAATTTGTTGGCTTTGATAGCTTAAATGATGATTGTATCGAAATATGGTTATTTTGGAATCCTCATTATCAGATGAAGGTAGATGCTTTTGCGTTTTTTCGCATTTTTGAAAGGTTTATGTTTAATAATAACTTTTATGTTTCCCACATATCCTCTGAATCCTTTTTTTGCCATATTAGGAACAAATTGTAGGTTGATTCTTCGATTGTTGACGCAACAGCTCTTTTAACTCAAATGACTTTTATACTTTCAATCATTCCTCTGTATGCGTTGTGAATCTACAAGAGCAATGTGGACCTTCAATTGACCGCCTAATCCAAACCGATAAAGGAGATACATTTTGGCAACACAAATTTTAACTTTTGAGAGAATTTTTACTTTCTCGCTGTTATGTTCACAAATCGACTAAACTAAAGGAACCCGCGAAATAAGAGCTTTAATAGAACCTAAACAGCGGTGCAATTGAACTTAATTAAAACGATTGATTAGTGAGTATTTAATGCATTAGTCCAGGGTTGCCTAAACAAAATTTCCGCAAGTACCAGTAATTAAATTTAGTTTAATGCATTTTTTGCAGGAGTTGCAGCGATATGTTTTTTTTAATGGATAATTTAAAAAAACATGGTTGCCGGCCTTCATTTTGCCGCAATTTAAGGGTTGCCAGGTCTAAACAGCCGGATAAATGTTGAATTTTTGTAGCCATCTGTTTTTTTGAAAGCAGTAAATCAAATTATTGATTAACATTTGCTCTTTACGATTATCCAGGGCTGCTAGTCAAAAAATTGCCGCTGATTTCTTTTATTTTGTGTTCCTTCAGTTTTCTAAGACTAACATATAAAATGGAAAAAAAACTATTTAAAAATAACGGTAATACTTTTAAGGAAAGAGACTGTTCTATTTTCTATCAATCTTAACGCTTTGTTTTATATTCTATCGAGCATGTGTAGCGATGTTTGAGAAGAATGTCCCATAGGTGGGAGTTACATAATATATCCAAATTTTGGGCGTAATAATTAATTAAATTAGAAATTAATAAATTGTAGCCATATCATATACTTATTACATCGATAAGGACACTTATGCATTTAGGAGCATTTGTAGCGATCTCTCAGTAATATTTTCAATGGAGGTCATCGTTAACATACATACCTAATTCTGGAAGTTTTTAGGTTTCTTCGATGTAAGTGCCATTCATGTCATCCATTATATCCATTCATGGACAATGGGAAGGGCTTAGGGGTATGTTTAGCTTTACCCAGCTGAATTCAGTAATGAAGCAGGTTATTCCTAGATGATTTTTTCGAAATTTCCCACTGGGTAACCACAGTGTTTATTTTAAGTTTTTTAACTACCTACCAAAATGTGGACCGGTTTGTATTACCTTTCACTTAACGTACAACGATTTCGAAAACGTTGCAGAGTGGCAAATAGCTTAGTACAGTATTTAAAGCTAATTAAAAAGCAACCGGTAAGAAACATTCGTTCTCGGTTGATGGTTTAAAAAAATGTTTGTCCAATAACTTTACCTGACAGGGCTGAAGAAAGAACTCCAGTTCGTGAAAGTTCAAATACCGTTGATAATAAATCTCCAAGTAAGATATAAAACATACAATTTAATCGTTCTTTGGTAACTCAAATTCGTACAAAGACACTGATGATTAAGTTGGACCTTTTGAGACTTCAAATTATGTTTTTACAGCTCCAAGAAGCATTAGCAGCGAACGTGAGATGAATTTTCCTGATAATGATCAAGAATTTATGCCAAGGAAGGAACAGATGAAATTTGTTCCTGTAACAGGGATTCCCAAAGTAGTCTATATCGAGATCGACCCCTTGGTTTTTCAGGGGTTTAAATAAATCAAAACTGATTTTGAAAATCGACCCTTATTAATTAACACAAGTTCTTATTTCAAACTTTCAAGATATTGTATGAATTGTGTTAGTGTACCAAAGTGTCAAAAAAATGACTAATATTTTAGTTGGAAGTGGTGCAGTGGGGGCGGCAGTGGTGCATTAGCTGACCTAAACTAGAGATAGGATTTTTAAAGTAACTTGGCTCTGGGGCTCTGAGGTATCAGTTCACTTTAGAAGAGGGGTCTCTGGTTTTGGAATCCCTGCTGTAGAACATCAGTGGTCTTATTTAAATGCAATTTGAGCAGGTCCTGAGGAAAAGAAAGAGAAAAAGCAAACAGATAATAAAATAAATTGCACGACTGATCGCATGTACTTGCTCATATGTGCGGTCATATCGTCGAATAAAATTTAAAAAATAAAAAAAATAATTTTTTATATATATTTAAAAAAATTCAATCAACCCGTTTTCAAAATATTTCGAAAACCAATTTTTTTTGAAAATATTAAAAAATCAAAAAAAAAATGTTTGAAAATTTTGCAATATTAATTGAATTATAAATGACTTTCTGTGTGCAAAATTTTATTGAAGTCGGGATAATGGTCTACGATAAAACCGCCTTTAAAAAAACCGGTTCTATGAGAGGTGCCGTTATAGTACAAATTTCGAAAAATTCATTCTAACTGAAAGATGCATTTATTGAAATCGTTAGAGCCGTTTTCGGGAAAATCAAACATTTTGTTAAAGATTGTATGGCAGGTACCCTTACATGTCGATCTAGAGTAAAAACGGAAAACACCCTCCGAGAATTACTAAATAAATACTAAATACCAAGTTTGAAGCAAATCCGCCTATCCGCTTAGGCTGTAGATATGCAAACAGACAGATAGACAGACACACAGACGGACGGAATTTCCGGGCCCACTTCTTTCGACTTCTCTATCATTGTAATGATCATGTTTGATTCTTAGATTTTTTTCACGAATCCATAAAAATCCATAAAAAAATATTAATTAAATACAACATAGTTGTAAATGTTTTAAATAAACATAAGTTTAAATATCTCGAAAACCATTGGCATTACAATTACACCTGAGTTTAATTGACTTTGTATAATTGATATAGTATTTTTATTAATTTCAGCAAAAAAGTTATAGGCAAGAAATTTAAATGCTCATAACTTAATATTTTAAAAATCTTTTCAGCGCTTCATTTATTTTCTAATGGAGCACTATGGGCCTATCATAACATTAAATTTGATTAAAATCGATTAAATTGTTCTGACAAAATATAAAAAAAAAATCAATTTCTATAAAATGGTATCGTTTTTAAGTCTCTTCCAAATGAGGATTGCCCTGTCGCAGTTGTCATATTTTTGTTTTTGCTAAAACTTGAAATTTTTGCTTATTATATTATTAAGAAAAAAGAACGAACATCCAATCGTTAAATAATATAAAATTTACATTCAGAAATATTTGTTTATCTCTCGTTTCAGGTACGAGATCTTGTTGAGAAATGTACCTGTCCATCACAATTCCCCATGGTACGTGTATCTGAGGGTAAATATCGTATTGGAGATACTAAAGTGCTAATATTTGTTCGGGTAAGTGTGTTTGTTTCGTAGTCTATTTTATTTATTAAAAATAAATTGTTAATAGCACAAATTTAATTGAAATTTTATCAAATCGAACATTTTGGATTCATGGGTCAGACATATTCGAAATGCTTTAACACTTTTCGAATATATCTTTCCATAAGTTTATCAAATCGAGCAACCTTGTTAGTTAATATCAAATTAATAGACACAAATTTCAAATGACACCACAATACGTTGAACCTCAACTAAAAAGCCTGTAATTTGCAATCAAATTCCATTGCCAACTGTCATATACGATCAATTTGATATCAATAATTCCGATTAGAGATTAAAATATGATTTATCAAACTTCAAGCTAGCAATAGAGCTGGCGCATGAGAATGGTATGCTACAAATCAAACTTGCAAGTAAGAATCGTTAAAACGCGCCTTGTCCTTGGGTTCATACTATCACGGACACAAATCTTTTAATTTTAAATCTTTATCCCTCCGCTTCCATAGGTATTTTTGACTTGATCTGTTCTCTGTTGTTCGAACCTTTGCAAACAGAAATCGAAGAATAGAAAACGTTGGAGCAACAATTTTTTATTAATTGCGCACGACAACGGTCATTGCAATCAAAATTGAGGTCAACTTTTGTTCGATCGAATGGGAACGCTATCGCAGAATAGAATGCTTAAATCTTTTTATTGCTCCAGTGTGCGTTTGGAAGTGCAAGGGCGATTCATATATATTATACGTATGTACATATATCATAGGATGTATTTGAAAAGATTTATTTTCTACAAATTAATCGGATTGTTTTTTCAAGTTGCATAATGTCCTTGTAAAGCAAAGTGTTCGGTTTAATAGACCGCGGATTAAACAAGTGGTTGGCGGTTTTTAACCATAAGTCTCTTTCATGGTTGATGAGTAGGTTCTTATATTGAACAATGAAATTGAATATTTTGTGGAATAAATAAGACCTATTTAAATTTATGGTGTGATCGGATTTATAAAAAAAAAACATTAATTCAGAAAAGAATTAATTAGGATATAAAATGAGAACTATAGTAAAATGGAAGCTTTTAACTACTAATGAGGGTTTTTCACATGGAAAATAAGCTTTTCAGCTTAAATTGTAATTGTTACGTTAAGCGCTTCCTAATTTTAAATTTAAATAAAACAAAATGTCTGAATGTCCGCCGTAGTCAACAACTTAAGCTTCGATAAAGCATCGCTTCCCAGTCGATCAGCAACTGTGGAGGAGCGAAGACATTGTTGACGACTTTCACAGTGATATTTACAAGTGATTATTTTTATTAATTAAAGTAATTCCAGTAAAGTTAGTTTGTTTTTTTGCCAAAAGGCAAAAAAGTTCAATTATTCCTTGTATTTTTGTTTTTAATAAAGCAAAAATTATTTTGGATTTAATTTTTCAATAAAAAAAAAGCTTTTTTAAAAGCTACAACATACGTAGATCTTTGGGCAAGCAACCCAAAGGTATATCTACCCAAAAAACCATTGAGTCATATATAAGCCAATAGCTCAGTGGTAGAGTGGCCGATCGTAGATTAATAAACTGATAAGATACCCAGTTTTTTTCATTTTCTGGGTGAAAAATAAAAACCCTTTATATATAAGATAAACTTAAGCTATTTTTAGGCCGAAAGGCAATTAAAATTAAGTTAGAGTATAATTTAGAGCGCCCGCATAGGGCCAGTAAGTTAATTAAGATGATAGTTTTAGCTAGTTTTAAGATTTTTGTCTAGCATTTAAGTAGATATAAGAAAAAGTAAAATAAAAATCATTTAAAAGTAAAGTAAAAAAAGAGTGGCCGATCGCGGCGCAGAGGAACCCAGGTTCGAATCCGGCCTGGGTGACTTCACAAAAACTTTTTGGGAAAAAGTTTTAGAAAATAGGCAAAGCCTAGAAGGCGAGAAAATGTCCCAGCCAATGGTAGACAAGACCGAAGAGGTGGTGCCATCGGATGATGGGCTACCAAGAACATCGGCTGATGTCGCAATGACGTCAGCAAAAAGAAGAAAAAAGCAATACAAGCCTAATCTGGTTAAAAGGCAAACCAGAACAACAACAACAACAACAACAACGACAGCTCAGGTTCTAGCCGTAGAGGAGATACGACCAGCGAAGACGAACGCTGCAGCCAAAATACGTCAGCAGCTGGAAGTTGCTGGACAAGCGTCGGACATATCTGTGTCGTATGTGTCCGACGAAGGAGAGGGGCACTACACAAGCACCCCTGACGACACAACAGTTGTCGAAGGCAACAACAATACAAAACAAAATTCCTTCCTCATCAGAATCCGACGATGAGGAGGAAATAATCAGTGACTTTGAGCGCAAGATCCTGGCGGTCAGAGCCAAACAAGAAAAAAGAAGGAGGGATGAAAGGCTCGCCAAAGAGCAAACGGAGGCAGCCAAACTAAAGGCCCTCCAGACGGCTGAGCAACAGAAGCAGCAACTGCAACAACAACAGCAGCAAGCACAGCTGCAGAAACAACTACCACAGCAGAAGCAAATACAACAGTCTGCTAAACAACAACAGCAACAACAACAAAAAGAACAGGAAATAGAGATGGATCAACCATCTACGTCTAAAAAGGCACAACAGCAGCAGCAGAACCAACAGCAGCAGCAGAAACAACAGCAGCAGCAAAATCAACAGCAGCAGCAGCAAAGTCAACAACATCAGAGACAACAGCAGCTGACACAACAGCAGCAGATACAACAGCAGCAGCAACAGCCAGCGCAGCCAACACAATTAACACATATAAAATGAACATAAAAGATATAATAGATATATGTAGGGACGCCATAGGCGATACCTTTTTAATTAAAAGACTTAATAATGATAGACATGCTATCCACTGCTTTTCAGTGGATCAGCATAAAAAGGTTAAGGAAATTCTCGAGAAAACGGCCACTGAACACTACAGTTTCACGCTAAAAGAGGAAAAGATTCAGACGGTCCTCTTAAAGGGCCTTGATAGCTCCACTGACACGGTGGCGCTTTTAAGCGAACTCCGTAGGGTAGCGACGAACGATCTCGAGTTCGTGGGAGTCAAGCCTTTCACGACTGTCAGAGCCAGACGGGAGCAACGGAAATTACCGTTCTTCCTGGTTCAGTTGTCGCCCAAAAGCAAACTGGATAGTCTACGGAAAATTACCAACGTAGACTACCAGGTTGTAACATGGGATAAACTAAAGAGACGCAGCGACATGCTTCAATGCATGCGCTGCCAAAGGTTCGGGCATGCAGCGGCGAACTGCGGTATGCAGTCTCGCTGCGTGAAATGCAGTGAGAACCACAATTTAGGTGAGTGTAAGCTCGGTCAGGAAAGGGTCGAAGATAAGACTCTACTTAAATGTGTGCTTTGCGGAGGCGAGGGGCACCCTGCTAGTTATCGGGGCTGTCCTAAGTTTCAGCAGATAAAGCAAACAAAAGCTCCGAAGGTGGTGGAGAGGCGACCTATTTTTGCTCCTGCACCGATAGCCGTTGTGCCCCAAATCTCTTACGCCCAAATGGCGGCAGGGAGGGCAACAACAACGGTACAGCCACAACCAAAGGTTGCCAAACAGGCCCCCGTACCTACGGCACCTGCGGGACAGGCCGATATAATGACTGTGTTCCTGGCCATGCAGGCCCAGTTAACCAGCCTACAACAACAGCTCGGAAAGCAGGAGGAAAGACTAGACCGTGTCTACGCTTACCTTCCCAGCTTAGGGCAATTTAAACCATAATGGGCGCGCTGTACGAGAACCCCTTTAAAATCCTGGCTGTGAATGTAAATTCACTTATCAGGACCGAACGTAGAGCAAATTTGTTTCAATTGTTGCATGATCACAGTCCAGATGTCTTTTTGGCTAGCGAAACCAAGCTAAACCAGAAACATAAACTGACTCATAATAATTACAATATCGTAAGAAGGGACCGGCCCAACTCCACTCGTGGGGCGGCGTCGCTATCTTGTTACGAAAATGTATTGATCATAAGGTCATATATAATAGTGAAGTGCGAAGATTCGAGTTGTTAGAAGCTTGCATCATATGCATTCCTCTCCAACATGGGAAGCGAATGTATGTGATCGCAGTGTACGCACAAGAAGCACCTCAACCTGCAAAATTCCTTGCAGAGCTCGAAAAACTTTTCGAGTGTCTAAGTCTGTACTCGGATGAAAACTACTACATTATCGCCGGAGATGATTGGGGAAATCAAATCCAAAATCCAAGGGGATACCATCTTTTTAATTGGATGGGTCGACACCATGTTGAGTATAAAATCGACCTTCTTGCTACAGATAGACCATCGTTCCCAAGGAGCGGTGCTTTTCTAGATCTACTACTGTTAGACTCAAGACTGACAGTAACTGACTCTGTGGGCCAACAGACAAGAAACTGTTTACAGACGGTAGAATACGACAGTGACTTTCCGCCTTCATACAGCTACCAAATGAACTTGCGGTGTTGGATGAATTTGTGCCTGCGCGCCCTTACAATTTTAGTAAGGCACGCTGGCCACGTTTCTCCAACATATCCTGACAAGAGAACTCCTCTCTAACGACATTGTGCCTCCAAACGACAGGAATCTACCGAACGTAGAGATCGATGGATACCTGCTTCAGATGGATGGTGTCATAAAACAAACGATGGACAGAACGATCCCACGATACAAAGAACATAACGCAACTGAAATGTACAAGAACGCGACAATAGACGCACTACATAGACAAAAAAGTGGCCTCCTAACAAGATTAAAACTCTTGTACAGGCGGTTCACTGACAGAAACGATCTGGAGATTAGGACACTGAAGTCTTCAAACAAAAATGTCAACTCGCTCATTAAACAAAACTATCGATTGTCTATTAACTCGTACTGGGATAACAGAATTCGAGCTGTTCCATTGGAGAAGGTTGAGACAGTGGGTTCTGCTTTTCAGCAAGTGTATAAGGTGAATGAGTCCATTCATCCAAATCACGACCTGGAGAACAGAGCTCTGCTGAATCACTTCTACCTGCGAAATAGCATCACGTAATGTTGATCTGAGAATCTTGGTTTTACCGGATTCAATGAAGACAATCTGGCAAATGCCACCGTCGCCGAGCGAAATGGGCCAAGTTCCCTGCTCATCTCCAAGGTCGAACTACAAATGATCTTCGCATCATTAAAGAAAAAGAAGTCAGCAGGAGTCGATGGTATACCCAATGTTGTACTACGACATCTCCCTGAGGAAGCAATAAACATATACACAACACTGTTCAACAACGCGCTGAATAATGCATATTATCCAGTGAGTTGGAAGACAGCAGTTGTACATCCTCTCCCCAAAAAGGGAAAGGACAATTCCAATCCGGCAAATCTCCGGTCGATAAGTCTTCTTCCGAGTATCAGTAAGGTATTCGAAAAGGTTATCAATAGAGCTCTGTCCAAGTGGGCCGAGGACAAAAATATAATTGCAGACACCCAGTTCGGCTTTAAGGCGGGACATGACACAATTCATGCCGCGTCTAAGTTAGTATCTGCTGTCCAATGGAACAATGCTAAAAATCAATGCACGGGTGCCTGTCTGGTTGATTTGGAGAAGGCTTTTGACACCGTATGGCTAGAAGGTCTTTATCTGAAGCTAACCAGATGGGGCATAAGTATACAACTGCTATATATGCTTTACGACATGCTTAATGGTAGAAAGTTTGTTGTCAAGAGCGGCAATATAACATCTACCACAACGTTTGATATTAAAAACGGTCTGCAACAGGGAGCGGTGAACTCGCCGATTCTCTTTAGTATTTACACCAGCGATCTCATTGGGAGTCTACCTCATGCAATTGCGTATGCCGATGATTTAGTTGCGTACAGAACAGGTCCAAAAGTTGAAGTCATCAGAATTCTCTTGCAACGTGATTTCGATAAAATTCAACAATATTGTAATGATTGGAAGCTTAAAATCAACTTCCAGAAATGTGAAACTATCCTGTTTAGAACCCCTTCGTCTGGGTCCTCTAGGGATACGAGAAAGAACTGGCGCAAGCTAGTGATCGCTGAGCCACATGGACATCCACTGGCGAGTAAAGATGTAGTAAAGTACCTTGGCATCTGGTTAGACCAGTATCTGTATTTCAACCGACATATAGAGACTGCTCTGACCAGGGCTAGGGGAGCTTTTGCCCTGACAAGACGGTTGTTTTATAGCAGCCGCCTTGATAGCAGGGTGAAAGTGATTTGCTACATGGCCCTAATCAGGCCGATGATTGAATATGGATGCCCTGTGTGGTTCAACGTTGCACCATCTCTAATGGAAAAGAATCGGGTGTTCGAGAGACAGTGCCTTCGCACTTGTCTCGGACTTTATAGAACACCAGAGTCGAAGTACAAACATCATTATTCCAACGAGGTTCTGTACAACGGGGCCAATACAAACAGGATAGATAACTTTTTAATTAAGCTCATTCGCGGACACATTGCAAGGGCGATGACCTCAACTAATGGACAAATCTGCGGGGCTTACTACCCCCAAGATGAATATTTTGAAAGCACACGTTCGAGTGGTTTTATCCCGCCCGAGGCTTTTTTTATACCTTGATAGTCGAGGGCTGATTCAGGATAGATCGGCGATTCCGTTGATCTACCACGTCGGCCGCAGAACAGTCGATAGGCGGCTTCTCTACGACCGAGAGTCGCTGGGAGCGAAGCAGAGCGCCTCCGTTTCAGTAGGGCCGTGCCCGACCGGGATCGGAAGGAAGCCCGTGATCAGGTCCACCAATTTTGGTGGCTTAGCTAAATCCCGCCAATTTTCAGTCGACTTACATATATCTATTGTAGCTTTAAGTTAGGTAGGGCAGTTGCGGCGGCACCAAAAAAAAAAAAAAAAAAAAAAAAAAAAAAAAAAAAAAAAAAAAAAAAAAGGCTTTTGTGGCTGTTGTAATTTTAAGTATTTAGGTTTATTTTAAGTAAGTTTAAGCTTATTTCTAGATTATTTTAAGTTAGTTTTTAAGTAGTTTAAGATAAAACGATCGATAATGATGACCTAGTTTTTTAAATTTTCTGGGTAAAAAATAAAACCTTAATATAGATAAAATATAATTAAGTTATTTTTAGGCCGAAAGGCAATTAAAATTAAGTTAGAGATTAATTTAGAGCGCCCGCATAGGGCCAGTAAGTTAATTAAGATGATAGTTTTAGCTAGTTTTAAGATTTTTGTCTAGCATTTAAATTTTTATAAAAACTATTTAAAAGTAAAAGTAAAAAGTAAGCATCGCTTCCCGTGAGATCAGCGAAATCAAGCATCGTTGCGCGTGGTTAGTGGTAAGATGGGGTACCGTCCGAAAACCAACTGCGTGCTGTTGACATAATGTTATGTGTTTTCTGTTTTCCGTCCTCTTTCTATCTTCTGTTCTGTCCTGTATCAATGTCGTCTTGTGTGTTGTCTTGTTATTGCCTGAGCCGATGGCCTCAGTAGTCAGTACTCGTAAGTGTGTCTACTTCTTAGATTTATCTACGGAGTAGATTAAAATGTAATGTAATGTATTGTAATGTCCGCCGCAGCTTCTCTTGGTAGCGTGCATCCGAAGTGTCCAATTTTCTATGACTAGCGCATAAATCAGGAAGTTCAGAAGTCCCTATTGCAAGACCGTAAAAAGCTTTTCCATCGCTCCTACTCTTCCGGATCTTTCCTAGAAAATGGAAAACAGCATTTGTCCAGCCGGTCCCTAAGAAAGTTGACAAATACTCCTACCTACCCATAGCACTTACGTCTCTTCTTTGTAAGGTCATGGAAACGGTGATAAACTGTCAGCTTAAGGAATATCTCAAAGACCGAAAGTATGGCTTTCGCAGTATTCGTTCCACTGGTGATCTGATGGCATAACTCAGCGAACAGTGGAACAAATCTCTACATCGCTTTGGTGAAAATAAGATTATTGCGCTTGATATTCCCAAGGCATTTGATAGAGTTTGGCATGAATCTCTTAATCAAAAAGGCGTGCTTTAGAATTATTAGATTAATTATTAATTATCGATGAAACTCTTGTTCATTGGATTATAAGCTATCTTCTGAACCTTTCAATGCAAATTGTTTTAGACGGATTCAAGTCTTATTCCCACAAAATAAATACTGGTGTGCCCAGGGCTCCGTTTTGTTTCCAACTCTTTTCCTTATTTTTTATAAATGATCTTCTGTATGTTACTTCTAATCCACTAAACCGATTTACACAGCATTGTATTTTAATAGAAATCGTGAAGAGCTTAATGCTTCAAAAACTCTATGCTGCTTTTTTTCGTTAAAGCTAAACATTCAGTGTCATTGTCCATGTATGGCACTTGCATCGAACAAACCGAAAAGCTTTTAGTACTCGGTATGTGTGTCAACGACGACATTTGTTGGAATGAACATACTTATAATTGAGCTCGCCAAAAATGCTGCTTAGGTTTTCTGTATCGATGCAAGAAATTTTTTCCCCTTCTGATCTGGCTTCAATTTACAAAGCATTTATACTCCCAAACCTCAAGTATAACTCACACCTCTGGGCAGGTGCTTCGCAAACATTCGCATGCACCTGCTCGATAGAATACAAAACAGAGTGTTAACATTTATTGGAAATAGAAATAACTCTGAAACAATTGCCCCTCTCGAGCATCGACGCAATGTTTCTTGTCTTTCCTTATTTTATCGGAAAATTGTCGACCTTTCTTTGGTTTTGCATTAATAACTTTTTTGTTTACGTCCTACGTTAAAAGCGTTCTTGTAAATTTTTAGAATATAAAATTTTTCCTGTATTTGACATACAAACATGTTTGATTAGCCAATATTTTCACATTTTCATATTTCTTTACCCCCATTTTTGCACAGGGTCCTCGAGGCCCAAAACTTCAGAAAATATTATGTTTAACTTATGCAGGACTTAAAACTGCACTTTGTTCGAGCCGCACACTTGGTAAAGGGCCGAAAGAAACATTAACATTAATCCACAATTTTTTCGGGGACGACGGATGAAGTATATACTTTTGCTTAAATGGGTAGGTCAATAAACAGATTCGGCATATTTGGAGCGATGATAATCTACCAGCAGAAGAAGTCACCGTTTTGGACGATTTATTGCCTGGTCTAATAATTGATTCAAGGTTAAACATATGCCCTCAAGAGTTAACAGTATTGGTTTTTTTTAAAAGCAGTCTGTCTGTCTCACCCTACTTGGTGAATATCGGATACCTAGTACCTCAACTTCACTTGGCTTCAACTCTCCTTTGGAAAGTTGTTGGTTGTGGCATACGGCGAAACACTGTAAGGGACATGGAGATCTGCTGCTCAATTAACTGTTAACCATGTTGACCAATTTGAGACATTACAAGACACTGCTCCAGTATTAAATGTTGTCCGATTTTTCGAAAGGGAAAAGGAAAATATTGACTCGGACCGCGAACTCGTTGTAGCCAAACAGCTAAACAGGAAGCATACAAAGCGGCGCTGTACAGGAAAATCAGAACTGCTCGCGGGCTCTACGAGCAAGAGAAAAAGCAACATCTTTCTCTCAGAAAGAAAAAAAGAAAGAGCCTGATTCCCACAAAATAAATGCTGGTGTGCCCGAGGGCTCCGTTCTGTCTCCGACTCTTTTTCTCATTTTTGTAAATGATCTTCTGTTTGTTACTTCTATTTCACTTAACTATCTTGCTGACGACTCTACCCTGAGGTTTTCATATTCGTTTAGTGATTCATGTCTTTCACCTTCGGATGTGCAATTGCAACGGTACTGTATGTCGAGCTCATTGAACTCCGATTTACATAGCATTGTTAAATGGGGTAATAGGAATCGTGTTGAGTTTAATGCTTCGAAAAATCAATGCTGTTAAAGCTAAACATACTCCCAATGTCATTGTCCATGAATGGCACATACATCGAAGAAACCGAAAAGCTATCAGTACTTGGTATGTGTGTCAACGACGACCTCCGTTGGAACGACCATATATTTGAGATCGCCAAAAATGCTGCTAAGTGCTTAGGTTTTTAGGCGAAAGTTCCTTTGCCACTTCGATTTGCAAGCATTAAAAACCAATGTTAATCAACACCTCCATTAAAATAGAAAAAAAAAATCTCTTGTGCTCGCGCTAATTATAAAAAATTACAAAAAAATGCAATTGGAAATGACGTTACAAAGTTATATCAAATTGAAAAAAAAATTCCTAGGCTCAGTAGAACAACAATTCCGTCCAAGTTAGCTATATTTAAGCTTAAGACCAACAAAATTTTTTGTCTTGTATGTCTAAACGGCATGAAAGACAAGTAAATTCGATTAACCAGGTCGTGCGTCGCAACATAAGTACATACATATGTATGTAGTTGAGCCATTATGCCACCTATACTACGGTGACCATCCGTTCATTATTATAATGAACAGTTCATTATTTGAAGTAAATGTTCATTATGAATTATTTTGTATACAAAAACTTAAAAATTTTCATTATTTCAAAAGCTGTTCAGTATTTTATTTAATTTTGTTCAAACAAAAACTAAAAACTAACCAAATCAAAATTGTTTCAACAAAATGATTAGACGAACGCGGCTTTGTTCACTGAATAGGCAAACAATAGTAATGAAATGCAAATCAAATGAATACCTAATAAAATATAGATGTTGGCATCGAAAATAATTTATTCAATTTGCAATAGCGTTGCATAAGATAATGT
Source organism: Platycheirus rosarum (assembly GCA_963971375.1). Classification (NCBI taxonomy): domain Eukaryota; kingdom Metazoa; phylum Arthropoda; class Insecta; order Diptera; family Syrphidae; genus Platycheirus; species Platycheirus rosarum. Next base: position 87,786,627 of record OZ020508.1, on the reverse strand, counting down.
TTTTAATCATTGTAAATCTATTTTAATTTTTAAAACACCACCAAAACAAAATACAATTGAATTTATAATTTTGATTTGAATTATAAATGAACTTTGACTTTGACAGCTCAACAAGCACGTCATGCACCTTATTTACATGATTCTTCTTTTCGGTTGTTTCTTTATTATTCTTTTGAACAGACACCTACGTTGGTGTTTACACTGATGTGGATTACCTCGAATATTTCCTGTTTGTGTGCTGTGCTGTGCTGTTTTGTTCGAATAAAATTTGCGAAATTCTAAAAAAAATCAATCAAAAATTATCCATTACAACTAAAAACATGATTGGGAGTTGTTTTCAATTTTAAAAGTTCTTATTTTTAGTCCGTGTATAGCATTTTCTTTCTCAAACGAGAAACGTCAAAGCTCAACGCCAAAAAATCTTTAAATTTGTATTCTTCCATTCGTTAGTTTAGTCCCCCTACTTTTCTACACTCCTTATCATTTGTCAAAAAGAAAGAATGAGAAACAACCGAAAAAAGGAATCATGTAAACAAGGTTATTGACATGAGTTAAAAATAGTTACAAATCGGAACTATATGACACTTCAACAAAGCATTTTTAACGATGTTTTTCAGTCAAATGGCTACGAACCGTATTTTCGTATTTTAGAACTACAAATAGTTATTAGTTAACAATTGTTCACTATTGTCAACGATAATTAATAAAAGATAAAATATATGTCAAAAAAATATAAAATAATAAATGATAACTAAGGTTTACTTGTGCTAAATTGTTTACTATTTTTTATTGCAAAACTTCGTATTTATTCATTAAACAAGTTGAAAAAAAATTAATTCATACACAGCAGCTCATATGAGAGACGCTTATGAAAATAGTTCCTTGTAATTATGTAAATATTTTACAGTTAGTTTGTTTCAGCTGTTAGTGTGTAGCAACACATTTTTCTAAGATATTGTATGGAAATGACGACCAACTATGAGTCCATACTTAATATGTCCATGATTCAGACAATACTACTGGGTTCTGCTTTTCAGCAAGTGTATAAGGTGAATGAGTCCATTCATCCAAATCATGACCTGGAGAACAGAGCTCTGCTAAATCACTTCTACCTGCGAAATAGCAACACGCAATGGCGATCTGAGAATCTTGGTTTTACCGGATTCAATGAAGACAATCTGGCAAACGCCACCATCGCCGAGCGAAATGGGCCAAGTTCCCTGCTCATCTTGAGGGTCGAACTACAAATGATCTTCGCATCATTAAAGAAAAAGAAGTCAGCAGGAGTCGATGGTATACCCAATGTTGTACTACGACATCTCCGCGAGGAAGCAATTAACATATACAACACTGTTCAACAACGCGCTGAATAATGCATATTATCCAGTGAGTTGGAAGACAGCTGTTGTACATCCTCTCCCCAAAAAGTATCCAAGTATCAGCAAGGTATTCGAAAAAGTTATAAATAGAGCTCTGTCCAAGTGGGCCGAGGACAAAAATATAATTCCAGACACCCAGTTCGGCTTTAAAGCGGGACATGACACAATTCATGTCGCGTCTAAGCTAGTATCTGCTGTCCGATGGAACAATGCTAAGAATCAAAGCACGGGTGCCCGTCTGGTTGATTTGGAGAAGGCTTTCGACACCGTATGGTTAGAAGGTCTGTTTCTAAAGCTAACCAGATGAGGCATAAGTAAAACACTGCTATATATGCTTTACGACATGCTTAATTGTAGAAAGTTTGTTGTCAAGAGTGGCAATGTAACATCTACCACAACGTTTGATATCAAAAACGGTCTGCAACAGGGAGCGGTGAACTCGCCGATTTTCTTTAGTATTTACACCAGCGATCTCATTGGGAGTCTACCTCATGCAATTGCGTATGCCGATGATTTAATTGCGTACAGAACAGGTCCAAAAGTTGAAGTCATCAGAATTCTCTTGCAACGTGATTTCGATAAAATTCAAAAGTTCTGTAATGATTGGAAGCTGAAAATCAACACCAGAGTCGGAGTACAAATATTATTATTCCAACGAGGTGCTATACAACGGGGCCAATACAAACAGGATAGATAATTTTTTTAATTAAGCTCATTCGCGGACACATTGCAAAAGCGATGACATCAGCTAATGGACAAATCTTAGGAGCTTACTACCCCAAAGATGAATATTTTGAAAGCACACGTTCCAGTGGTTTTATCCCGCCCGAGGCTTTTCTATACCTTGATAGTCGAGGGCTGATTCAGGATAGATCGTCGGTTCCGTTGATCTACCACGTCGGCCGCAGAACAGTCATCTTAAGTTTATTTTAAGTTAGTTTTTAAGTAGTTTAAGATAGATTAAGAAAGCGATAAAGATTACCTAGTTTTTTATTTTTCTGGGTAAAAAATAAAACCCGTTATAGATAAGATAATTTTAAGTTATTTTTAGGTCGAAAGGCAATTAAATTAAGTTAGAGATTAATTTGGAGCGCCCGCATTGGGACAGTAAGTTAATTAAGATGATAGTTTTAGCTAGTTTTAAGATGAAAAAAAAACAAATAAAAGTCCAAACTATGAAATCAATTTAAATTATTAAATTTAGCTATGAAATTATCTCTTTAGAGTTCATAGAATATTTAAAAGAAAAATCAAAATTAAATTTAACAAATCTCTTCTTCAAGAAATTTTTTTAAATATGTAAACAAATAAATGTTACTTGCATTAGGTCCTGATTTTAAATAATAAAGATACTTATTTAAATTTTAGCGTTTATTTTACTCCAACATTATCTAGTTAAAGTAAAGACTGAAATTTATTTATTTACATATAAGTACATATATATTAAGAGTTCATTCTGTAATATTCTGTAATCATTGTGTCATGTTTTTTTATTGAGTTATTTTTTTAAGACTGGGTTAAATTATTTTTCTTTTTATGTTCATTATTTGGAGTTTAAAAATATGGTCTCCGTACCTATAGCGCATGAAAAAGCAAATTTTACCCACAAGCCACACCACACACCAGTCTTCAGGACCATATAGTTTGAGAATCACGTTTAATGTTGCACAGAATTCTTCGTCTGCGCTCATCACCTATCCATTCCATTCGAAATCAGCTCCCCAATAGAAAAATATCAGTTGACTTACTTAACGCCTTATGGCCAAATCAAATCAACAATGGGTACCCACCCGACTAAGACACAGTTTTCACCATTGTCGTATCGCCATCGTCGTCGTTGTTCGTTCTGGATCTAAGTCTAAGTCGCAAATAAATAACACAACACTTGATCGCCGTCATCGTCAGCTCAGTTTCATCGCCCCGACCATCCGCCAGCCTTGCCGTTGTCGGTCTTCCTCGTGGTCTTTAAAAAGCTACACGCATGTTGTTAAGACAACTCTCTTCGCTGTCATGGTTCATGTTGCACCACGGATGTACAAAATGTATTCCCCTCTGCGGGCGGTTAAACGAACTGGGTGATCAGTGTCGCTATCGCTTTTTGCTTCAAAATTCCATTAGAGGGAGCTTTTAAGGCTATGGAAGTACTTGGTAATTTGTTTTAAAACTATAATAGTTTTTTACAATCCTTGTAAAATTTCACTATCTTATTCCTAGCGTCCCGCTCTATTCCATAATAGCAATAGTACTCATATTGTCAAAGAGATGTCAAAACACTTAAGCGATAAATGAGATCAATATGGCGCCGCTAAGTACGAAATCGAATATACCTGTCAAGCTATCGTTGGTTGCGAATATTGTAAAGCGTATTGATTTCACATGTCAATTGTCTTGATCTGCTAATAGTGATGATGAGAAAAACAAACATTTACCTGAGAGACAAATTGAAGTTGACATAATTTGATTCCAATAGCTTAAATGTGATGGCCAATTATGTATTTGAATATACTAGTACGTGACAGTTGTTTTTATTGATTCTTTTTGGTTTCAACACGAACGGTGACAGTTTTTGTTGATGGTTAAGTTTCAGTGGTTTCATATGCCTTAATTTGGTCGCCTTATTTACGAATGGTTGCATAAGCAGACTTAGCTCTACGCAGGTTGAGGTAAGTTTTATGAGTACATCAAGTATAGTGTTTATTGTATAATCAAGCTTAGTTCTGCATTAATTCAAAGCTGCTTCTTTAGTGCATCAAACACTGCTTCAAATGCGTGCGTGGGTTAAAAAGAGAAAAAGTTGTTAACTTTTCAGAAAACGTGTAGTCTGCCATTAGGCTCTGGTTTAAATTTATAGCAAACTAATTAAAATGTAATTAATTACCAGCCATCTATTATGCGTAAGCTAATTCTTTGGTAATGTGTGGCAACTCTTTCGATTAGCGCAGGAAAATTACAGTCAATTAAGCAGGTGATAAGTGGTCAATTTTTCCAGGGGATAGTTATTTCATTGATATCTGTTATTTTAGCTAACATTGCTGTGCTCTCTGCTGAATAACCACAATCTTACATGGTGTATCGCACCACATGTCTACAAGCTTAATAGGAAACCTAACACTTGGGGTGTTGGTTATGAATGTGGTGCGAAATTAAGACGCCATGCCTATGGGAAAATTGCTAGATTGTCTGCGACTATAGCTTTTAATATTTGATCTTTTTATATGCTTCTTGATTAAGATTTAAATATGTAGATACATTTCGGAAATTAAAACTTGTTGTTTTTTTTAGATTCTTCGCTCGCATGTTATGGTCCGTGTTGGAGGTGGCTGGGATACGTTGTCACATTATTTAGACAAACATGACCCTTGTCGTTGCAAGACACAACATAGATCATCGGTTGCTGCACGATTAATTCCACGAGCAAGTGCTGGAACAAATGGCATTGAACTAAATAAGGCGCAAGTGATATTTGAAAGGTGAGTCAAAGCTCGAAGATGTCTTCGTTTTTAGAGCTTATGGCCTTTATACATAGATCTATATATTGATAGTATAAAGTTGAAGCAGACTCTGCGAAAATGTCCACAAGTGAACTGATTTACAAAAATGGGTGAATTGACTTGATCAATAATTTAAATAAAAGAAGCGTAACATCTCCTTGGATACACAAACACAGCACACAGTCGCACAAGAGTAATAATTGTTTTTAGCGCTGTTGATTTTCCAATAATATTTTGTGATACAATTAAATGAAAATTTTAACAGAAATTCATCCTTCTTACCATTCTTGCAGAGTAACAAGACACACACAGGAATGGTTGAGAGTATAAGTCACTAGGCCTTGGCTCCTTAAGGAGCTGTCGCGCCAATAAATTTATTTTTTATTTTATTTATTCATCCTTCTTACTTGCGATTATAGGTACTAAAAGGCAAGTTTAGGATTCGTGAATATAAAAGAGATTGAGACAACAATCAAACATGGCACAACGATCATAGAGAAGTCTAAGAAAGCTATTGACACAAAAATGTCTGTCTGTCAGGGTCTATAATGAGCTGCAGCGTAAACGAGTTAAGCGATTGCCTTCAAATTTAGTATATTAATCTTTTGGCATTACTGCCAAATTTTGATTTTTTGAAATTTTATTTCTAGATCTAACAATAATGATTTGATGGAAATTTTTGAAATTTTTTCTAAGCATTGGCTATCATTCTAATAAATCCAAATTTACAAGATTGTATTGACGCGGTACCTTTCATATAACGTTTTTTTTTAATTTTCGACTTTCTCGGTAACGGCTCAATGAATTTCAATCAAATTTTATATTTGAAAAGATCGAAGCAGCCAAATTATTTCTGAATACAAACAATTTATTATTTATTGTTTTCTATTTATAAATAATTTTTGAATTTTTTTTTTCAAAATTTAATATTTTAAAAATCAATCACAATTTTTTTTAATTTTATGATTAGCTGTATATAAATAAACTCTAAAAAAGTGCATACCAAAATATCAAAACAAAATTAAAAAAAATACAATTAAAAACAAGATTTTATCCAAATCGGTCGTACAATTTTCGAAATAATTTTTTCATAAATTCTTGATTATATAAGACGTCTGATGGCTTACTCCATTTTTCATTTTTACTACAAACCGTTAAGTGTTGTGATTTTGTTTTTTTTATAGGTTCGTATCGTGTTATTTTTCTTCGCAAATAATACTTGTTTCTGTCAAAGATTCTGACTTTCCAGTTCGAATGTGACTAGGCACATAAGAGGAAGTACGTGCGGCCCAGTCGTGCCCATTTTTTTAGTTAACCGATGGAAAATCTTCAAAAGACACTTGTTAATAATCGGGTACTCGGTAGTGTGGGACTCTTACCGCACTAAAACCCAATGGTGTATCAGAACCATTTTGAAATGATTGAATTGAATTAATTTTAAAAATCACAGTGTATGTTTTAAGTCTTATGACTTTTTTAATATCTGTTCATAAAGCTGGTTCTTCTTGATTTATTGTTTGATACAGCCTGTTTTTAATTACTTCTGTCAACATTTCTATTTGAAGGTCACGAGGTAGATCACTTTTTCTTATGTAGCAAGGTCGCCCAGTCAAATTAGCGTTTCACCTGGGAATGAGAGACAATAAGTTGGAAATTCAAGGTCAAAATTCACATTTTTCGCGATTGTCTCGGTTTCTATGGCTCCAATGATGTTAACATCAAGGATGAAAGTTGTAGAGCATAAAATGTTATCCCAAATATTTGTTCATATGTTCAACCGTTTAAGAGATAGAGTGCGTTGTATGTACAGCGCTTAGCCAAACATACAGGTCAATCGTGAATCGCAGTGAATAATATCTTGTATAAAGTTTTTAAATTGTTAAAATATCATCGAATATGAATTATTTGTACTATTTACTAGCGTTGCTCGGCTTAACTATAGATTTTTCTGGATACCGACGATAGCGCTACATGTCGTGGTCAAATTACAGCTTAAAACCACAAACGTAACCGTGCTTCGGGTTTCAAATACATTTACCATCTTACGATTTCACTTTTATGTTTTGATTCTGGGTCTTTTAGTGGTTTGTATACTTTTCATAAGAAATATTTATATGGAAGCGTCCGTAGTCGGATTTGAACTCAAAGATCATTTGTTTTTAGTTTATTGCTAAGACTGGGAATCCCTTAGTTGGGCATTTTCTTCGAGCTCTTCTTTTTTCCATATCAGCTCATTTCTGTTTTTTCAGATTAACGCCTTTCAAAAAGGGGTCTTAATGTATTGCAGTAGACCTGACCTCACGATAAAGCTGACTTTGTGAACCTTTGTATCGTAACTCCTGTAAGATCCTGTAAGATTAGAAAGATTTTATGTTCAAATTTAATTGGATTTTTAGATCGAGAAACTGTCATAACGGAACATTTCAGAGTATTTAAATGTAAACAATTTCAAACACACCGGAGTTCATAAGCCTAGCAATATCCTATTGAAGTTAAATTTTTCTAAATAACTTAAAATCATCGGCAAAAAGTAATTCAAAAGGAAAAAGAGTTGACCTAAGTGGCTTCCTTGTGGGACACCCGAATAATTCCAAATAGCTTTAGAAAAGATGCGAACCTGTTTTCGGTTCCTTAAGTAACTCCATATCCAGTTAGGTAAAGTAGAGGTAAAACCTAAATTTATCAGATTACGAATTCTGTGTATATATCATCAACTTGAAAGTATAGTTCCATACTGCAAAGACAAAAGTTGGTGAAAATCGCCAAGTTAGTTGTCGTAGATGTACCACTAACAAACCCATGTTGATCTTCAGATATAAAAAGCCGAGTGACAATATATTAGAGCTTTCGCTTGACAATCGCTTCAAATACTTTTAGAACCAATTGTAATTTCGCAATAGGCCTATTGTTTTCAATATCCTCCTTAGACCCTGGTTTGTGAATTTTATTGACAAAAGAGTACTTCCAGCAATCCAAAAAAAAAACCTTTAGACAATGAGAGATTAAAAATGACATGAAACGGCGTTAGTAAATTATATCTACATTTTTTAGCAAATATGGCTGGTTTTTAAACCAATACTTTTTATTTTTTTTAGTATTTTCAAACCACACTCAGCTTCGTCGTTAGAAACGGAAATTGGTAACATAAATATATAGATTAGTAATTTTTCATCAAGACCTTTTTGTATGACGAGGTGATTATCTGACACCAGCCAAAAGACTATAATGCGCTTTTCTAAAAAGATGTTTAATTCCTATACCTGATGTAAAAGACAGTTTGCATTCCCTGTTGCGATCTTAAGTGTTCTGTCCGCCATTGTTTTTTTTTAAAACAGCTTCTTCAATTTCCATTCAATTCGATTTCAATTAATTAAAATTTAAGAAAATTAAAGTTAACATCAAATCATTTATTCGATTTTGTGACTCTCGATTGTTCGAATAAATTACGTTATATTGTATTTAAAGAAATTACTTAAAAGCCATCTTATTTCTTTAAGAAATGTAAAAAACTGTGATTTTTTTTCAAAATTGTAGAAGCGGATTTTAAATAAAACGGTTTTTTAACAACTTTTCTTAAAAAATAAAAAAAAAAATAATTCAAGAATAAAAACTTAAGTCCAAAAATAACATACATTTAAAAATAAAATTCAATAAAAATTCACTTACCCGTTTTCAAAATATTGATTTTTCAAAAAAAAAAAAATCAAAAAAATATTAAAAATACAAAAAAATGCTCGAAAAAATATTAATGCTAAATTACTTAAGGTACCTACATCTTCTTAAATATCAATTTTGATAGTAATCGGATCTCCAGTTTTGAGATTCCTGGATCCGTTTTGGAGAAAAATAAGCTTTTACATAACGGTTATATGACAGCTACCTTTAATTTTTGAGCCAAAAAAAAACTGGAAAAATCTCCTCTGTAGAATGTCAAAATAACCTTAGGTTCTAAATTTGAAGACGATTGGCGCAACCTTTTAGGCTACAGTCCAAAATACATCCGTACAGACAGACAGACGGACAGAATTTTGCCAGTAACTCAAATATGTTTCTCTATCATCGTAATGTCATGTTTGATTGTTATCTCAATTTTTACTTGCGATTATAGGTACTATAATGCAAGTTATGCATTCGTGTAAAAAAAAATAATTGCACGACTGGAAACGCACGTACTTGCTCATAATGTGCGGTCACATTGTAGAATAAAATTTAAGAAAATTAAAGTGAACATCAAAGCATTTATTCGTTTTTTGTCACTTTTGATTGTTTGAATAAAGTACGTTAAACTGTATTGAGTGAAATAATTTAAACGCCATTTTATTTCTTTTAGAAATGTAAAAACGTGTGATTTTTTTTTCGAAATCGTAGGAGCGGTTATTGGGCCATATGCATAAAACGTAGTAGAAGCTTTTATTAGTAAATTTGGGTAGTATATACTTACCAAATACATATGTATTTTAATATGCATAACAACCTGAGAAAATACTACTTAACGAGTATTTACTAGTGGACATAGCGTTTATTAAATTCGGATGAATTCTGTTAGTAAATAACGGGTGATTTTTTAAGAGCTTGAGAACTTTTTTTTTTAAAAAAACGCAAATTTGCAAAATCTCATCGGTTCTTTATTTGAAACGTTAGATTGGTCCATGACATTTACTTTTTGAAGATAATTTCATTTAAATGTTGACCGCGGCTGCGTCTTAGGTGGTCCATTCGGAAAGTCCAATTTTGGGCAACTTTTTCGAGCATTTCGGCCGGAATAGCCCGAATTTCTTCGGAAATGTTGTCTTCCAAAGCTGGAATAGTTGCTGGCTTATTTCTGTAGACTTTAGACTTGACGTAGCCCCACAAAAAATAATCTAAAGGCGTCAAATCGCATGATCTTGGTGGCCAACTTACCGGTCCATTTCTTGAGATAAATTGTTCTCCGAAGTTTTCCCTCAAAATGGCCATAGAATCGCGAGCTGTGTGGCATGTAACGCCATCTTGTTGAAACCACATGTCAACCAAGTTCAGTTCTTCCATTTTTGGCAACAAAAAGTTTGTTAGCATCGAACGATAGCGATCGCCATTCACCGTAACGTTGCGTCCAACAGCATCTTTGAAAAAATACGGTCCAATGATTCCACCAGCGTACAAACCACACCAAACAGTGCATTTTTCGGGATGCATGGGCAGTTCTTGAACGGCTTCTGGTTGCTCTTCACTCCAAATGCGGCAATTTTGCTTATTTACGTAACCATTCAACCAGAAATGAGCCTCATCGCTGAACAAAATTTGTCATTTTCGTCAATTTGTCACATTTCGAACCGAACACTGATTTTGGTAATAAAATTCAATGATTTGCAAGCGTTGCTCGTTAGTAAGTCTATTCATGATGAAATGTCAAAGCATACTGAGCATCTTTCTCTTTGACACCATGTCTGAAATCCCTCGTGATCTGTCAAATACTAATGCATGAAAATCCTAACCTCAAAAAAATCACCCGTTACTTAAAATGGTATATGTACATAAAAACTAATAACTATTTTCTTTATAGCATTTACTGCAAATTGCTCAAGTTTTAAAAAGCAACTTGGACGTTTGCTAGTAAATACTTTCTTGTGGTGCATTTCATTTCAGTTGTGTATTATTTCAAAGAAATCATTTCAAATTCCCGCTTTTTCACGTATTAGCTAAGAAAAAGTTTATAAAACGCGAGCCTACCCGAAAATAATAATAAATGTATGTATGTATGTATTTTAAAATGCTTTTCCGTTTTGAAAAAGAGAACACTTATAGCGAGTTTCATTGAAGAAAAGATTTGCTCTTTCTGTCAAAAGATTTGATCTTTTTGAATTTTGAGAGTTTCATTGCAAGAAAAAGAGCAAATCTAGATCAAATCTCAACACGAAAGATTTGATCTCTGATCGGTTGGCAGATTTGATCTGAATGCACACATACATGTAAGTAGTCTTTCGGTCAAACGTCAAATGGAAAATATTTTGTTATTTTTGTTGTTTGTTGTGAACTTGTGCCAGCCCGTGCTTAGTCAAAAAATTAACAAATATCCATTAAATATACAAAATAACAAATAAAGGTGTTTTTGAAGTGAGAAAATACAAATATGGCATTTTAAATATATATACTGTACTTGCCTGGTATTTTTGTGTGTAATATCAAATACTGTGTATGCTCGTCAGTGAATGACCAATACTAGGATTAAATGATGAAACAAGTTTCATTGAAAAGAGCAAATCTTGATTTTCAGATCAAATCTTTGAAATTTGAATGAAACTCGCTATTAGTTGATAAGCGAGTATTTTATCGGCAAGAAATTTTCTTTTACATACATATGTATGTAAATGAAGACATTTTTCAGCGTTTTTGCTTATACATACAATTGAAAGGGACTCAAACCGAAAAAAGAAGCGGAGCACCTTCCCCATAAGAAAAGGTGCGAATCTTTTCGAGATGTGTTGGAAATCCAGGATTTCAAGTCGGCGGGCGTTGACGAAGACACCGGCTTGCATCAGAGTACAGTTTGCAGAACCGAGCACTATAAAGTAAACTGTATTGTATCTTCAATTTGGATAATGTTTCCTTTAAATTACGAAGTACAATTAGCAGCTAAACCCGACTGGCTTTTAAAATACAATTTGCCATCATAGCCTTGGATTGTTGGATTGCATCATTGTAGAAATAAAAAACCTCATTTTCATTCTGGAAAAATACATTAATCGTAAAGGATATGCATTATGCATCCATCAATATTCAATCAATATGCCAGGGAATTAAGCGTTCATTTTTCACGTAAACATATGTATTTTTTTAAGTATTTAATACCGATTTCTTATGAATTGGTAATATTTACTTGGATGAATCTAGTCAATTTTTCAATTTAAATTTTTTTCAAGTCTGTGCAATTGCTACCGTATGCTGACGACCTAGACATCATTTGGCAGAATTTGGCGAGATGTCACTGAAGCGTTTGCTAACATTAAAGTTGAAGCGGCTAAGAGCGGCTAAGGGACACGACAAAACATCACAATAGACAAGTACAACTCTGAGGTAGTTAGGAACTTTGTTTACCTCAGATCCGCTATAACATCTGACAACAACATCTCGTCAGAAATAAAGCGAAGAATTACTCTTGCCAATCGCTATTTCTATGAGATAGGAAGGCAGTTGAGTAGTAAAGCCCTCTCTCGAAAGACTAAGGAGACTCTGTATAAGACCTTAATCATCCCAGTCCTGCTCTATGGACTCTTTTTAGAGCGTTAGATTCTTCGGAAGATTTTTGGCCCTACCTGCGTATATAGAGCTGTACAGCGTGACAGTTATGGTGATTATTTTGTTAAAAACTAATTACAAATTTAATACATTTATGTATTATGCACGCTTTACAACCCTATGCCTAAATTTTTTTAATCGACGCTGGGTTTTTTGGGCATTCTCCGTTAAATCTGAATTCATTTTATTACATTTGAATTAATTTCAAAGCATCAGTAGTAAATTTTCAGAAATTCGGACTCAAGTGTTCATAGTAGTAATATATGGAACCTGTGTTGCAACCTTTCTTAGTAATCAGAAAAAAAAATGTTAATGCAACAAGATAGCGATATATGCTTTACGTGACAATTGTTATACGTTTATTTGCGTTCATGTTCTTGTCCTAGACATGTTTCTTTTATTTTTTTCTAGGCTTACCTATACGTTTGGCATAAACATTTGCATTCTCGGCGCTAGAAATATGCATTAGGCATTAGTTGTCACAAAGATAATTTCCAATTCCATAACTCTATTAGAATTGCTAATTTTAAATACTTATATATACAAATATTTACATATATTTCATTTAATATGCGTCTCATACGCCTTCCAACAAAACGAATCAATTGGCGTACTTCAAATAAATTCTGATCTAAGGTTTGTTTATACGTATATGTTTTTTTAACCATTGACAGCCACAAATAGATGTTTTTTAACAAGTTAACAAATCAAATGTTACTTTTTTTAAGACATGACGAATAGGCTAATGGCTCTAAAGCTTCCTTGTCAAATATATTGTCAAAGCTCAAAGGTCATTTATAAAACGGTCGAAAAAATTGCCAGATGTTAAATCGAAGAGCTGCGCTTATATTTGAAATTTTAATTTAGTTACATAACAAGTTGTTGATTCTAGAAAGCTCTGCTGAAGATATTTTTTTTTTTTAATAAGTATGCCATCTTCTGATACAAAAGGCCCTCGCGTTTCAATATGATAACTAGTTTAGGAGTAATAGAAATTTATTTGTTAGGCGAAAAGATTTTATGATGATTGAAAAAGATCGGTTGTCATTTGCAAAGATGGACGTATGTCAATTGTCAAAAAGAATGTTGACAAGCCATATATATTTTAATATGTTATAACCAATTTATTTTTTTATAGCCAATTATATTAATATGGTTAATATATTTTTTCTTTTATTGTTCTTGTTCTTTACACAAATCACGAAAATACATTTAAAATGACTTTATAAACCGTAATCGATGAAATGAAATAAACAAAATGCCTTTCTTTCCAAAAGAAAATAACAAGTAAAAAACTGCATTTTAACCGATTTTTCTCATGTTTGACGGTGGTTCTGTTAATCGTCCGGGAGGCGGCCGTAGAAACACCTACCTCATCGAGCCAATGGATACTTTAGCCATTAATAAAGGGCAAATTACATAAAATGTACAAGACCGCTGGTAGGACAAACTTTTTCTTTTCCCTTTGGCGGTAAAATGGCCACTTCCTGTTTAGTGTTAGACTACATCATTGGGTCAAATAACAAATGGGGTATCAAATGAAAACTTACACCGTCTTCATTAAGAATCTGATAGTCGGACAAACTTAACATTGGCTAAACATGCGTCCGACCACTTTTTTTCAATATTAATTTGTCTAAGAACAAATGTTGTTACTGACTTTAGAAAATTTGAAGAAATTTACACTCATTTTTTCTTTTTTAAAAGTCTGGCAGTCTAAGCTTTCATCTAATTCTCCATTTATTCATTGACTCGATCCCAATGAGGTAGTACAGCACTAAAAAAGCAACCGCAAATGGCCATTTTACCGCAATTAATGGATGAGGTAGGTGTTTCTACGCTCGCCTCATATACTATAACCTAAACGCAGAAGGCCCTCTATCTTACCCTGAAAAAATAAATAAGTTTTTCATTTAAAACAAACAATTAAAAAAAATTCTTATATTTAATGTCCTTTTTTCATTTTTAGTTCGTGTATATTATTTTCCGCTATTACTACGGTATAAAATTGATTTAACACATTTCCTACCACCAGTCAGCAATTGTATACAATGCCTATAGGAAATATATATGTACTATGTACATCTCTTAGGAAATGTGTATTTCAAATAATAATTTACAAATCATTTTCAGCCCATTAGAAATCGACACCATAGTTTATGACTTCTAGAGCAAACAGTGAAAAAATCCCAACATTTTGCAATTTTTCCCGTGCTGCGCAGCAAGCACGAGTTTTTTGAAGTTGCAAATTTGGATTAACACTACTCTAACTGTTCCATACAATATACCAACAATTCAGAACTACATCAAGTTTTGCTATTTTAATGTCGATTTCTACTGGGCATTTATACATTTCCTAAATAGGCTCGTTATATATTTGCCTCTCCCAACGTTTGTTCCTTAAAACGTAAAATAAGTTATTTGTTTCAATATTGTATTTTATTTTTACTTGCGATTTATAGGGACTTTCAGGCAAGTTATGCATTCGTAAAAAAAATATCTAACAATCAAACATGACATTACGATGATAGAGAAGAATAAAAAAGTGGGTCCGGAAATTCTGTCCGTCTGTCTGTCTGTCCGTCTGTCTGTCTGTCTGTCTGTCTGTCCGTATCGATTCCTACAGCCTAAACGGTTGGGCTGATTTGATTTAAATTTGGTATATAGTATTTATAGAGTACTCTACCCGACTGTTTTTCGAACTGGCATTCTGGTTCCAAAACTAACGGTACTTTTAATGAAAAACTTATTTTTCTCGAATACGGCTCCTACGATTTTGATAAAACTTTCTGAATGGTGTTTTCTATGCAAAAGCTATCTTTTAGTTTTAATGAATTTTTCAGAAAAAAATTTATAACGGTACCTCCCATATGACCGGTTTTTTTTTAAATCAGACTTTCTCGTTAACTAATTGACGAATTTTGATGAACTTTTCAAAATATGCAGTGTTTTATGATTTAAATAATATTGCTTATTAAAATTTTCAAAAACATTTTTTTTTTAATTTTTCTCCTAGTATAAACTATAGATTGCTTTAAATTAACATACTCAAAAAAAATTTAAAATATGTTTTCGAAAAGTTTTTCAAAAAAAAACATTTTTTTGCAAAAAACTGGTCGAACGATTTTGAAATGAAAAATTCATAAAATAGAAAACAGCAAAAGAAATAAGATGGCTTACATCATTTTTTCCAAAAAACGTTATGAATAGTGTTTTTTTGATTTCATAAAAATGTTATTTGTTTAATATTTTCCCAAAATTTTATTTCATATTGCTCGGCTAAGCCCTAGCCATTAGAAAAATAAAAGAAGGTGACAACCTATGTAGGTTATATACTTATACTTGTATTTTAAGGCATTTCATCATCATAAAATCACACAGAATAAATAAGGAAGCCTATGATAAACACACAAAAACAACTAACAAATAAAAAACTATTCGATTACTGCTGAAAGCAAAAATTTCAATCGAGAAATTAGCAGCGAGTATCTTAATTTAAGTACCTACCTTCCTTCCAACCTTATTATAAGTACCTAATATCCTTAATACATTCCAATAATACCTACCCACACCATACGTTTATTGTTATTGTTATTGGGACCTTTATGGGTCCCTATACCTAGCATTATTGCCCTACTGCTGATTCCCACGAATCTTTAGGCCAAATGTTTAAATTTTTCCATACCAAAATGAAAATTAAACAGAAAAAAGTCCTTTATATCTTTCTATTAGCAAATTATATTATAAACAGTAAACAGAAAGAATTTCTTTCACGTGTACGTCTACACTGTTCAATACAGGCCAGCTGTTTTGGAGTTAAGTGAAACCCAGGTTTTTTTTTATACAATTAACGCGCGCACAAGGGACTACTTGTTTCCCTTTTAATGTAACACACTGTGCGGGCATTCGGAAGATAGAGAGGGGAGAGATAGGAGGTGTCGATTAACATTGGTTTTGAATGTTTGCAGATCAAAATGGCAAGGGAAAATCTCGCCGGCTAAACTATTCCAAATTCGTGTCGTTCGGCTAAAAAAAGAATCTCTATAATTCACGGTACGTCCGAAATTGGGCTCAAGGGTGAACTGATGGGCATTCCTAGCAAGACAGGTATTACGGGCGAAACTTTTAAGAGGAGGAATGCAGCTACCTCGAGTGAACATTTTTTATAAAAGAAACGATAAAATAAGGAAAGACATGAAACGTTGCGTCGGTGTTCAAGAGGGGCAATTGTTTCAGCGGCAGTTCTATTTCCTATCAATCTTAACGCTCGATTTTAAATTCTATCAAGCAAGTGAAGCGATGTTTGTGAAGTACCTGCCCAGAGGTGGGAGTTATACTCGAGTTTAGGGCGTATAAACGCTTTATAAATTGTAGCCAGATCAGATGGGGAAAAGTACTTCTTACACCGATACAGAAAACCTAAGCACTTTGCAGCATTCTTAGCGATATCAAATATATGGTCGTTCCAACGGAGGTCGTCGTTGACACACATACCGAGTACTGAGAGCCTTTCGGTTTCTTCGATGTAAGTGCCATTCATGGACAATGGCATTGGGGGTATGTTTAGCTTTAACGACAGAAGACAGCATTGAGTTTTCGAAGCATTAAACTCCACACGATTCCTATTACCCCATTTGACAATGCTGTATAAATCGGAGTTAAATGAGCTTGACATTCGGTACCGTTGCAATTGTACGTCCGAAGGCGAAGGACGTGAATTATCGAACGAATATGAAAAGCTGAGTGTAGAGTCGTCAGCGGTCCAGAAGATAGCTTCTAATCCAACGAACAAGAGTATTATCGATCCCAAAAGCACGCATTTTCGATAAGAGAGCTTCATGCCAAACTCTATCAAATGCCTTGGAGATATCAAGAGCAATAATCTTACTTTCACCAAAGCGATTAAAAGATTTGTTCCACTGTTCGGTGAGATATGCCATCAGATGGAACGGTTGCTGCGGAAGCCATACTGACGGTCATGGAGAAGCTTTCGATTTTCGAGATATTCCTTAAGCTGACAGTTAATCAGTGTTTCCATGACCTTAGAAAGAAGGGATGTCAGTGCTATGGGTCGGTAGGAGGAGGGGGAGGATGGGTCACCTTTCTTAGGGACAGGCTGGACAAATGCTGTTTTCCATTTTCTAGGAAAGATTCCAGAAGTGTAGGAGCGATGGAAAAGCTTACGCAGTGGCTTTGCTAGTGTGGAAGAACACCTCTTCAGAAGAATCGGGGGTATACCATCCCGGCCAGCGGATTTGTGTATATCGAGATCTTTGAGAACTCTTACTACTGTACGAGTGCGGAAAAAAATCTGTCCCATGGACAAATTTACATTGTCATGTATAGGAGAGGCAACGTTGCTATGCGGCAGAGTGGATCTGGCAGCGAAATGGGCGGCGAGTAAGTTTGCCTTCTCTGAAGAGTAAACAATTGGTTTGTTATTGTCGATGAGCGGTAGAACCGAAGATGTTGAGGAGTTTTTAATATTTTTTACAAATGACCAAATATTTTTACTGCCTTTGGAACACTGCAGAATTTTTTGTCATGCAAAAATTTGGTTCTTTCAATAACGGAGTTGCATGAGTTCCTTGCTTGTTTGTGCTTTTTCCGATTTTCCTGTGTAGGGTTGGCTTTGTAGGATCGGAAACTTACTTCTTTGAGCCTGATAGCTTCTTAACACTCAGAATTAAACCAGGACTTGTCTTAAGGCTTGATAATTTTTAGTTAGAAATGAAAGCACGCATCCCTAGAAGAATCACATTTGTGATCATTTCAGCACTGGCATCAATGTCACTATCGAGGAAGCATAGTGACCAGTTAAAGTTTCGGAAAAAAATATTCAGGCCGTCCCAGTTGGCTTTCTCGTTTTCCAAACGGTCCTAGTGGGAAGTTTTTCCTTAACTGGATCGATGGAGGATGAGAAATTAGCTGAAATGATACAATGGTCTGAAGTGCCAAATGGAGAAGTTACACTAATGGTAAATTTATAAGGGTAAGAAGTAAGAAACAAGTCAAGAGTATGGGCGGCTTGCCCAGCACATCCGGTATACGCGTTGGCACATCGATCAGTTGGGTAAGGTGATGTAACCCGGCAAAGAGCTCGAAATACCTTCCTTCGGGTGTTGTCTGACCAGAATAGCGGAGCCAATTGGAATTGTGTACATTGAAATCCCCCGCAATAACGATTTCAGTGTGAGGACAAAGGGAAACAATTTTCGAGATGGAATCAGACAGTGCATCAAACTCGTTACAAGTCCAATTACTGTCAAGATTTGGAC
This sequence comes from Platycheirus rosarum, assembly GCA_963971375.1. Lineage (NCBI taxonomy): Eukaryota > Metazoa > Arthropoda > Insecta > Diptera > Syrphidae > Platycheirus > Platycheirus rosarum. The sequence goes on along the minus strand of OZ020508.1, from coordinate 87,768,204 downwards.
TCCTGTAAATAAAACAATAATGAATGACATGCTTGCGGACAGTGAATTTGAGCCATAAGAAGTTAAAGTCCGTGTTGGAACATTGCCCATATTGGGGAAGCCTCTGGCAAGCAATATCATTCCTAACATAGACCACGAGACCATGATGGGCAAAGAGTAATGGCACCAAGCTATACGACACGAAAATCACTTACCATTTAAAAATACATACTTACATACAAAACACAATTCTGACTAAGTCGAACTATGCAGTGAAAATCCAAATTAATTTCTGTAATAAACAAACTGTCTTAGGTGTTATGCCCATAAGACAGCTTGCATAAAAAAAATCAATATAAATATTCAGCACAATAAGACAAACTCAGAAGCCCTTATCCATTTACCGCAAGCATTAGATGGTCATACGATGCCTACAGTAGATAAGAAAGAGGCAGTTAAGCACAAAGTTCTTGGGACAGATAAGAGGATAATTTGCTATGCGAATGCGTTTTATTTATTTTTTTTTCTACAGCGCGAGTGAGCATCTTTTTCTTTCCTCCAACGACCTGAGTGGATATTATTTTATTCTTTACGGCAGGGGTTTTTTTTCGGTTTCTCTAACGAGTGTGTATTAATATTTTTTTTAAAACACTCGCGATAACAATGCGCAATATTTTTTTTTGACTTTTACTTTATTATTTGTGCGCGCACCTCGACGTCCGGCCTCTACGAGCTTAAGATCGACACTCTTGGAGTAAATACTGATTTATCAGAATTTGCTCTACATGGGTATAGCTTGGTGCCATTACTCTTTTCCCATCATGGTCTCGTGGTCTAAATTAGGAATGATATTGCTTGCCAGAGCCTTCCCCAATATGGGCAATGTTCCAACACGGACTTTAACTTCTTATGGCTCAAATTTACTGTCCGCAAGCATTTCATTCATTATTGCTTTATTTACAGGAGTCCAAATCTCGACAGTAATTCGACTTGTAACGAGTTTGATGGGCTGTCTGATTCCATGTCGAAAATTGTTTGCCTTTGTCCTCGCACTGAAATCGTTATTGCGGGCGATTTCAATGTACATAATTCCAATTGGCTCCGCTATACTGGTCAGACAACACCCGAAGGAGGGATGTCGAGCTCTTTGCCGGGTTACATCACCTCACCCAACTGATCGACTCTTGACTTGTTTCTTACTTCTCACCCTGATAAATATACCATTAGTGTAACTTCTCCATTTGGCACTTCAGACCATTGTGTCATTTCAGCTAATTTCTCATCCTCCATCCATCCAGTTAAAGAAAACCTTCCCCCCATGACCGTTTGGCAATACGAGAAAGCCAACTGGGACGGCCTGAATATTTTTTTCCGAAACTTTAACTGGTCACTATGCTTCCTCGATAGTGACATTGATGCCAGTGCGGAAATGATCACAAATGTGATTCTTCTAGGGATGCGTGCTTTTATTTCTAACAGAGCAAAAAGCATCAAGCCTAAGGAAAAGTCTTGGTTTAATTCTGAGTGTAAAGAAGGTATCAGGCTCAAAGAAGTAAGTTTCCGATCCTACAAAGCCAACCCTACAGAGGAAAATCGGAAAAAGCACAAACAAGCAAGGAACTCATGCAACTCTGATATTGAAAGAAACAAATTTTTGCATCACCAAAAATTACGGCAAAAAATTCTGCAGTGTCCCAAAGGCAGTAAAATTTTTTGGTCATTTGTAAAAAATATTAAAAACTCCTCAACATCTTTGGTTCTAACGCTCATCGACAATAACAAACCATTTGTTTACTCTTCAGAGAAGGCAAACTTACTCGCCGCCTATTTCGCTGCCAGCTCCACGCTGCCTAAAAGCAACGTTGCCCCTCCTGTACTTGAGAATGTAAATTTTTCCATGGGACAGATTTTTTTCCGCACTCGTACAGTAGCAAGAGTTCTCAAAGATCTCGATATACACAAATCCGCTGGTCTGGATGGTATACCCCCGATTCTTCTGAAGAGGTGTTCTTCCATACTGGCAAAGCCACTGCGTAAACTTTTCCATCGCTCCTACTCTTCTGGAACCTTTCCTAGAAGATGGAAAACAGCATTTGTCCAGCCTGTCCCTAAGAAAGGTGGCCCATCCTCTCCCTTCTCCTACCGACCCATAGCACTTATGTCCCTTCTTTCTATGCTCATGGAAACGGTGATAAACCGTCAGCTTAAGGAATATCTCGAAGACCGAAAGCTTCTACATGACCGTCAGTATGGCTTTCGCAGCAACCGTTGGTGATTTGATGGCATATCTCACCGAACAGTGGAACAAATCTTTACATCGCTTTGGTGAAAGTAAGATTATTGCTCTTGATATCTCCAAGGTATTTGATAGAGTTTGGCATGAAGCTCTCTAATCGAAAATGCATGCTTTTGGGATCGATAATACTCTTGTTCGTTGGATTAGAAGCTATCTTCTGGACCGTTCAATACAAGTTGTATTGGACGGATTCAAGTCTAATTCCCACAAAATAAATGCTGGTGTGCCCCAGGACTCTGTTCTGTCTCCGACTCTTTTCCTCATTTTTATAAATGATCTTCTGTCTGTAACTTCTAATCCACTTAACTGTTTTGCTGACGACTCTACACTCAGCTTTTCATATTCGTTCGATAATTCACGTCCTTCGCCTTCGAACGTACAATTGCAACGGTACCGTATGTCAAGCTCATTAAACTCCGATTTATACAGCATTGTCAAATGGGGAAATAGGAATCGTGTGGAGCTTAATGCTTCGAAAACTCAATGCTGTCTTCTGTCGTTGAAGCTAAACATACCCCCAATGCCATTGTCCATGAATGGCACTTACATCGAAGAAACCGAAAAGCTCTCAGTACTCGGTATGTGTGTCAACGACGACCTCCGTTAAAACGACCATATATTTGAAATCGCTAAGAATTCTTCTAGGTGCTTAGGTTTTCTGTATCGGTGTAAGAAGTATTTTCCCCATCTGATCTGGCTACAATCTATAAAGCGTTTATACGCCCTACACTCCAGTATAACTCCCACCTCTGGGCAGGTGCTTCGCAAACATCGCTCCACCTGCTTGGTAGAATACAAAATCGAGCGTTAAGATTGATAGGAAATAGAACTGCCGCTGAAACAATTGCCCCTCTCGAACACCGACGCAATGTTTCACGTCTTTCCTTATTTTATCGTTTCTTTTACAAAAAATGTTCACTCGAAGTAGCCAGTTGCATTCCTCCCCTTAAAAAGTTCTCCCGTAATACTCGTCTCGCAAGGAATGCTCATCAGTTCACCCTTGAGCCCAATTTCGGACGTACCGAGATATAAATGGATTTTTTTTTTAGCCGAACAACACAACACCTCCTATCTCTCCCCTCCCTATCTTCCTAATGCCGCGCAGTGTATTCTACATTAAAAGGGAAACAAATAGTCCCTTGTGCGCGCGTTAATTATAAAAAAAAAAACAAGTGGAAAGATAATACACTAAAAAACTGCAAAAGCTAACAATCCACAATCCTATATATTTATGTGTTTATCCCTTTGTCGTGACGCATGTTCGTTCGAGCTTCAAACCACAACGATTCTCAAGAAGTTGCATGTCAAAAAAAAACATTAAAATTAAATCTTTGTCAAAAAGACGCCTGCACTTTATAAGGATTAGCACATAGGAACAAGTACGTGCGACCCAGTCGTGCCTTTTATTTATTCAATGTATAGAACTTCCTCCCATGTCTTATCCTTTCTGAGCCAATTTTTCGCATAGAAACATATGTATGTTTGTATTATTGTTACTTAAAAGTAAAAGCTTAAGTTCCCGTCCTTCATCTGCTCAATATTAAATGTCAGTTGAAATACCATTTGCCCAACGATCTATAATTAATATTAATAATACTCAATACTCACACCCTTCCACGGCCAATTGGCTGTATTATCATTATATTTGACACAAATTGCATGCGACATGCAATAAGAGTAATATTTGCTGTCAGCATTTTAACGACTTCATAAAAAAACTTTACGCAGGAAGCAGGCTAATTCGCAGTGACTGGACACGATTTGAAATTCAATATCACCTATTTTCATAAAAAATTGTATATATATTTCTATTATTTTTAGATCACCGCCATCGGCTAGAAAAGTAATATCGACCTTCAACAGTTCACCAAATAGCTCACCATCTGTTAATGGTGTCAACAACTTGTCACCCAGTTCAGCAGGAAAAACACGTAGTCGTAGTCCCACTCCTCAGCGAAAATATCTTAAACAACTGAATCATAATTCCACCAATGACAGTAGCAATGTAGGTTATAATCCATCATTTTGTTTTGTTTTTTTTATATAGTTTTTGCTATTTCAGGAAAAATTGCAACCACCATCTCAAATTGCTTTACCAAATTTGGCTAGGCGTTCGATGTCACCCAGCCCTAGGAGACTTATTGATATAAGGAAAAAACAAACATCTTTAGAATCATCAAGTGGACCAAAATCCCTACCGACGAATGTAGTAGATGTGTCTGTTAATCATGTGCAATTTGACAACTTGAATTTGGTACAAAACGAGGTTATAAGTCCGCCTAACAGCAGTGGAACACTAAGTACTGAAACTTCTAGCAGTATGAAGTTTGAAAATATTAGCGATAACGGCAGTGAGATTAGTGATGAGGGATATCGCAGCCTGGGTGTTATTCAGTCGACCGTTCAGAAACGGGAGTCGATGCACAGCCAAACTTCAATAGATGATGCTGACAGCACCGGTATGTACGAAGGTTTTTTCCAAACTGAAATATGTATTATGATCTGGCTTGATGGATCGTTGTTGATTTGAGTTTGTCTGATTTTACGTAATAGATTGTCTGAGTGGTGCGGTGAAATAAGGTAGATTGTAATAAGGTCAGTTCAGAATTAGTCGACTTTATTTCCATCGAAGTGTAAATAAGAACGATTTTGCGTTTTCTACATTATTTCCTAAATTGAAGGAAATTATGTCGAACACAAAAAAGACGATTTTACTTGAACATTGCGGTAAATCCGAATGAACAAGTCTAATCGTTATCGGATAGATTAATTAATGCTCCCTAAATGACCAGGGACGGATCAAATACATTTTATTGTCAAGGTATAACACTGTTAATAATTTGTATTGTGAAGCTCAAATTGGGATTTAGTGGTGTATTGATTATAGATAACTGTCCGTCTTAGTTTTTTTTAGTTCTGTGTTTTAAAATGGTAGGTAATTTCATAGTTGACTATGCAAACATTCGAGGACTTAGAAAAAAATTCTATGCTGCCTATGTCCACTCTGTGATGAACAGACCAGCTGTATTGGCACTTAGTGAAACACAAGTTGGGGAAAATACCGATCATTCGGAATTTTCCTTCCTTCCTAACACGGAATTCAATTTCATGTGGTTAAAATTAACGATTAATAAGCGCATCATTCATATATGTTTTCTTTATAGAAGCCCAAATTTAGACAGAGTTTCAACTTCTAACGAATTTGATGCTTTGTCTGACTCCATTCAAGGAATTGTTTCCCGGGCGATTTCAATGTACACAATTCCAGTTGGCTTCGCTTTTCTGGCCAGACAACACCCGAAGGAAGGTATGTTTAGGTTTTCGGTGAGTTAAACCACCTTACTCAGCTCGTTGATTAACCAACCCTAATTCCTGGCAATGCAGGTCAAACCGCCAACAACTCAATTCAGTTAAAGACAAAAAAACCCAGGAGAACCGTTTGGTAATACGAGAAAGCCAACTGGGACGGTCTCAATAACTTTTTCAGGACCTTTAACTGGTCACTATGCTTCCTCGATAGTGACATTGATTCCAGCGCAGACATGGTCACAAATTTAATTATTTTAGGAATGAGAAATTTTATCGCAAATAGATCGAAGAGTATCAAACCTAAGGAAAACTCATGGTTTGATTCGAGCTGTAGAGAGGTTATCAGGTTAAGAAATGTAAGTTTCCGTTGTTACAAAGCAAACATCACTGAGGAAAACTGGAAAAAGTTTCAGCAAGCTAGAAAGGCCTGCAATGCATATTCGAAAACCAAATTTTTACATGAGCAACAAATTCGCCAAAAAATACTGCAATGTCCCAAAGGCAGTAAAAATTTTTGGTCATTTGTAAAAAAAGTAAAGAATTCTTCGTCATCATCAGTTCCTACGCTCGTCTTCAACGATACTCCTGCTGTCAGTTCTAAAGAAAAAGCAGATCTGCTGTCGGCAGGTGTTAGAACTCCTCCTGTACTCGAGAGCGTAAATGATTTTATGGGACCAATCTTCTTTCGCACTCGTTCAGTCGCAAGAGTATTGAAAGATCTCAACATAAATAAATCCGCTGGCCCGGATTGTATCCCCGCTAGTGTTCTGAAAAGGGGTTCTTCAACGCTGGCAAAACCTTTGAGTAAGCTTTTCCATCGGTCCTATTCCTCTGGACTCTCTCCGAGTGCATGGAAAACAGCATTTGTCCAGCCTATCCCTAAAAAAGGTGAATTTTCTGCACCCTCAAACTACCGACCAATTGCACTTACGTCCCTTTTTCTAAAGTCATGGAAACGCTGATTAATTTTCAGCTTAAGAAATATCTCGAAGAACGAAAGCTTCTTAATGACCGGCAATACGGCTTTCGTAGCAACAGGTCCACTGGTCATCTGATGGTTTATCTCACCGAAAAGTGGAACTAATCTCTCCATCGTTTTGGTGAAAGCAAAATTATTGCACTTGATATTTCAAAGGCATTTGATAGAGTTTGGCTCCAAGTTCTTTTATCGAAAATGCGTGCATTTGGACACGATGAATTTGCTCTTCGTTGGATTAGTAATTACCTTTCGAACCGCTCAATTCAAGTTGTATTGGACGGTTTCAAATCCGATATTCACAAAATAAATGCTGGTGTGCCCTAGGGCTCTATTTTGTCTCCGACTCTTTTCCTTATATTTATCAATGACTTATTATCTGAAAAAACTAATCCAATCAAATGTTTTGCTGACGACAGTACTCTCAGCTTTTCATATTCGTTTCCAGATTCACATCCATGTTCTTCGAAAGTTGAACTGCAAATGCAGCGTATGACAAGTTCATTAAATTCTGATCTTGACATCATTGTACAATGGGGAATAAGAAATCGCGTAGAATTTAATGCTTCTAAAACTCAATGTTGTCTTTTGTAGTTAAAGCAAAAAATACCTCCAATGCCACTATCCATGAACGGCACTTGCATTGAAGAAACAGAACACCTCTCAGTTCTCGGTGTGTGCATTACAGAGAACCTTCTGTGGAATGACCACATATTTGACATCGCAAAGAATGCTGCGAAGTGTTTAGGTTTCCTTCGAAGATGCAAGAAATTCTTCACCCCGTCTCATCTGACTACAGTATATAAAGCATATATTCGACCGAAACTCGAGTATAATTTCCATATTTATATATTTATTACCCACTTAAGTTTTCTAGATAGAATTCAAAAAAGAGCTTTGAAAATGATAGGCGACCGAACAATAACAGAAATATTTACATCTCTTGAGCACCGCCGTAATGTTTCATGCCTTTCGTTATTTTTACAAACAATGCTTTAGCGAAATAGCCAGCTGCATTCCTCCCCCGAAACGATTCAACCGTAATACTCGAACCGCTAGGAATGCCCATCAGTTTACCCTTGAGCCTAACTTCGGACGCACTGTTAAGTATAGAGATTCTTTTCATAGTCGCACCACATGAATGTGGAATGCTTTGACAGGCTCTGTTTTCCCTCCCATTTTTATATGCAGAACTTTAAAACTAATGTGCACCGGTATCTCCTTTTTTATCACTGATTCGGTAATGAGGCCGAAATTATATGATCGACATTATAATCATTTTTTCCGAAAGTAGAGTCGAATCCGAGATTCGCTTTATTTCCTTATTGTTGGGAAATAAGATCGATTCGAACTTATTACCATCTACCTTATTTGGTGCCAAGCGACATAGACGCTTTTGAAAGTGACATTGGAACAAAGAAAAAGATTTGGTATAGTGTCTCTTAGATAAAGCGTCATAACGCCAAATTAGTTTGCGACATTATGCCAAATTCGGTTGTTTGGATGAGGTTGAACCAAATATATATTTGTTCGCATGGATTTGAAAACTTTGCCCAACTTAGTTTGCGACATTATGCCAAATTCAATTGTTTGGATGAGGTTGAACCAAATATATATATTTGTTCGCACGGATTTGAAAACTTTGCCCAACTTGGTATTTACTCCAAATCCATACACGTTGAACTGGTTATAGAATTTTCTTTTGATTTCATAACAGATTTCCAAACAAAGCGTAAATAATATGATGGTAATAAGAACTCAAAAACCTAAAACATAGTGCCAAATTGGCAGTATGACGCATTACAAAAGCGACATTATGCCAAATTAGTCCGGTCAATTTAGACATCAAAGCTTACATAAATTCACACCCAGCTGAAAATTGCTAGGATTGTTCACAAAACGGTAAGTTTTATCATAAAATATGCTGAGACAAAATTGTAGGTCAAATAATTATCTATAAAAAAATGTTAATATACTTTTTTTCCTAAGACCCACCGTTTTCGAGATATAACGATTCAAAAAGTTGAAAGAGTGGTAATAGTCATGATATGCACCGCACATGCACATGCTCACGTTTCCACGCCACCTTTGAGTTTTTTTTTATGTGGTTTCCCTGGTAGGCCTATTCCACGGATCTGTTATATTGGTATTGATATTGATATTGGAAAGGGTTGAAAATAATTAAACTGATACTAAAATTACACCGCTATTAAAAAAAATATATGAAAATTTATCCATCGGATTTGTAATTCTCTTCTACTTTCTCTTCTCCTTGTTCTTCTTCTTCTTCATCCTGGGTGCAAGTTAATTGCTCCAATAATGATACATCGCATCTCGCATGTCTCCTCATTAGAATCAATTGAAATCTCAATTAGCACTACATCCCTTTTTACAGTTGCAAAAAAATTTGTTTAATTGTTTTCCCGGCAGGTGGGAGTAAAGTTTGAACTGGTTCTAATGTTGTGTCGAACAACTTCTTACCCCAGCCTTTTGGGTCTAGCTGGTAACCAAGCCACACTTGAACTTGGTAATATGCCCGAAAGAGATGTTGATGAGCAGCGGCTACGGTTGGAGGAAGACAAGCTAACTGCACTTATTTTTTATTTCAAATATTTTTAACGAAATATGCATATCGAAACTTATCTAAGCACGTAGTTTTAGGAACTCCATACATTGAGAGAAGAAAGCGAATTCCGTTGGTGATAACTGCTTGTGGAGTTGAAATACTCTTTTTAAAAACTTCAGCACATTGAACTAAATCTTGTTTTTCGAACATTTTAAAAACAGTTATTTTACCCTTCCTGAAAAATGCGGATGTCGTATCACAGCCAGTTATTGCGTATAAAAATAGTACATGATATTGACACTTTGCTAAAGAAGATAAACTTTTCGATGAATATACTACCGATTGATGTTGACCTTTTCCAGGTTTAAAAAAAAAATAGTTTTTTCGATTGGAGTTCGGGCAGTGAGTAATACGAGTAAGTCTACATCTTCACCTACAACAATAGTTGTATTTGTTAAATTCAATTGCTCTTATGCTGTTTCAATTATCATTACATCAGCATCATTGTTAGCTTGTTTTACCAATATATTTTCCGCAGTAAACTTTTCTTTTAACATTGAAATTAACCGAGATTTGTTGTGAGTATTCGCAAGAAATTTCTGTTGACTGGTAGAAACTGTCATAGATTGATCAAATAAAATATCAGAAGATAAAGATGTTGCTAAGGTTCTACGACATTGTTCTGCGGCTTTAATATTTCTCGTAAAATCATCATAGCCATCAAATACGACAGTAACTTTGGGACCAAAATGTCGACGTACATACTGAACGTATTTATCTAAGATAACGCTGAATATTTCTTCGTTATCCCAGACAATGCGGTGTAAGAAATATCCTCCATCAATAACGTATGTCAAATTTATGTTGTTAATATCAATATTTTTTTTTTTTTGGAAACAATCGTAAATGGTAGACTTTTGTTTTACGCATTCCAATGTCATCAAACAATAATAAAGGGTAGGGAGCCAATTCATAGTCAAAATATTTTTCAATTGCATCTTGAAATGCCGCAGAAATACTCATTCCTTTGAACAATAATACATCATCGTGAACTTTTATGGTGTTATTCATAGCTAAAAGAGGGACTACTTTGTCAGCACGTTTTAATTTAATGTTATTAAATATTAGTCCTGTTAATTTTGGTATAGAGTTAAGTCCCACTTCACGAGCTTAATAACAATTAATTTTACTGTCTCCAATGACACCAGTTGCAATAGAAACAATTTTGTCAACCTCTGAAAACTGATCATGCGTTGAAAACCATTCAAGCAGTTTCCGTATATCCTTTGCATATTTTTTCACTCGTAAATCACTTGCATCAACATGCTGCTCGGTCGTATCCATTCTAACATTGGCGAGATCTTCTAATCTTTCACAAACTGTATTCGTTGCATGCATACTATAAACCCATTTACTTATAACACTCTCTTTCGTACTTCTCCCTCGAGCAATACCTCCATTTGTCTTCATAGATTTCATCATTCACTGCTCAATCACCATATCTGTTGAAGTTCCACAATTAAATTTGTCTGAACGTCTAACAGTGAAAAATCCTTCTGTAATTTTTTCGTAAACTTCAGGGTCTATCAAGTTCTGTAATTGTAGCATATCTTGTAAATAAAGATGTGCAGACTTGGCATAAGGAAAATGTCCAGGCGCGTGAAAATAAGGAAGCATTTCTTGAAAGCAGTTTAAATGAGCTTTCCAATCCCCCATACGCTCAGCTTTTAAAAACTCTTGCAATTGAAACCATGTGAAAATATTGTATCCAAAGCTTCGCAGTAGGTCCTCGTTTCTCATATTCTTTTAGTTTTTGATAAAATTTATTAAGTAGTGCTCCTGATACTTCATCATCATTTTCAATTTCATTATATGAAAGAGTGTTATCTAATATGTTTTCAACGTTAATAATGAGTTATGCACCCATGATCTCATAAATATCAACTTCTTTTAATATTATGATTGCTAAAGCAAGCTGAAGTAATGTATGAGTTTGGACAGCTCTTGCGTAAGCATGACCGTTGGGCATTTTTTCTAATGATTTCTCTGCGAGTACTTCTTTCATGCCGCTTCCTTGCATAATATACCCAATTGTTCCAAGAAAAGACATGAGTAGATGAAATCCTCCGAGTCAGGTGCGGCTGATACAATTTCTCGAGCTTTTGCATATAAAGGTTGATCGAAAGTCACAATGCATACAGAGTGGCCATAAAGTTTTGCATTATCTAATGTACAGAGTAAAGCCGTATAAATAGTATTATAGTTACTTGCTGGTTGATTAATAAATGGTAAAAATGAAATTTGAGATTTAGAATAATTCATATGATTGTTAAACGTTCAATAAAACCATTCCAACCGGTTAACAAATCATTTTTCCATTTCCCATAAATCCATAATACATCTGCTTTTTTGAGGAAAGATACTTTTTCAGTCCCAGAGGTAAAATCTTGTACATTTATTTTACTTAACCTCCATCATTTTGATAGATATGTATTGGCACATGAGCTTTTTCCTTGAAATCTTTTGCTGAAAGAGTTTCTTTTTTTCGTGGCATAGGTTCTTCTAGTAAAACGGAATCTTTTGGAGTAACAATTTGAATAATACCCATTTTGTGGAGCGTATTATTACCGTCTAACATATTTACATTAATATCAGCATTGTCTGCAACGTATTGAATAAGTGTGCCACTTTCTGGTCGTAAGACATGAGGAGGATGATGAAAAACTGCTGCCTCTTACATTATTGTATCATTACCGAAAGATGAAAAAAATTTATCAGACGTTTAGATCCAAACGGTCGATGAAAATAAATTGAGAGACCTAATTGTAATTTAGACTTCAAAGACATCGGCCGAATAGCAGACGTGATACTATGGTTAATATTTATGCATATTAATTTTAAATGATCTAAATTTGATCTTTTATTTTTTTAAATCACTTGCTCCAAAAAAATATGTCAGTGACTGGGATTTCATTGTTTAAATCTTCAAACATGCGACCTGGTGGAGGGTAGTTAGAATTATCTAACACTGCGGATTGAATATCTTCGCGAATGATTACTGCAGCAGCTTCTAGAATTCTGAGTCTTTCTTCTTTTTTATTCATTTTTCTTTTTTCGTACCAAGCTTGACTGAAAATATCATGATGACTGTCTACTAAGCATATGAATGTTGATGTTCCCGAATTTTCAGTGATAATAATTTTATCACCATACCTTAGTTTTAATCGTAGCTTTAGCGTCTTTTTATCTACAATGTTGTTTTGCAAACATTTCTCAATTCGTTCAAAGTGAACTGAAAGTCATCGCTATTTCCTCCATTGCACGATTCATAGTTTCATCTGTAGGACGACCGACTTTAACCCCAGTGTTCGGTTTCAAGAAGGAAATAAAGCAATAATGATGATACTTAGCCTCAACAGCAACTAAATCGTATTCGAATTCTATTCGAGCAAGAACAGCTTTTCCAATAGCATCAGAACGAGTCCGAGTTGTTTCCAGAATAGAATCTTTGAATGTAAGTATACTTGCTTGTTTAATTTTACGGCGAGAATCCAAGGACTTTTTTTTCATGCGCTTCATTCGATTCCTGGCCAAGTCACTTACCCGTGCTCTCGTAAGAAGAGTACTTTCAGTAGATGTACTGGCTTCTGGTTGTTTTTTAATAGCAGCAGCAATAAAACACTTTCGAGTATAATTTTTACGACACTCCACATGTGTGGTCACAGATAACTGTTCTTTAAGATATTCTGAAAATTCATCAGATATTTCAATACTTGCATTGATTAATGTCTTCATACCACGTTCAACAGTAACAATTTCACCCTTAGTTAAAAGTTTAGCACAAAGAAAACAATATTCTGACATTTTTGTTATAAAAACACTAAAACACACGAAATACGTTAAAAAATATACGCTAGAATAAAAACACGTATTTTCACTACGGAGTGGCACTCAAGACTATGCCTTGTTTCACACACGACGGTTTCGTCCGTACGGAGAAAACCCGCAAAAATATTTTCCCGTGCAATGTGAAAGCTTCAATTGCTTTTATTAGTTTCCCTATATTTTTTTATTTACACCGCTTTAGTATTAGTTTAATCATTTTCAACCCTTCAAGAGTTTTAAATTAAACAGAATCAGAACAGATCCGTGGAATAAAATCGTGAAAAACACTTTTTTGTGACCTTTGACCCCGCGTATTTTTTTTTTGCAAGTGTCGGATCGATGAGGACTTTTTAGATTTCATTTATGATGGTGTTGTGAACAATCCTATCAATTTTCAGCTGGGTGTGAATTTATGAAACCTCACCCCTATTTTTTGGTCTAATTTGACCGGACTAAATGTTAATATTCGGCCTAATGACACTTGCAAAATTCTCATTATACCCGATGTGTCCATTTGGCACAATGTCGTTTGGCAAAATGTCACGGCAGCACCTTATTTCACGGTACGGCCTGAGTTCTTAAAAGTTCCAGTTGATCTTTGCAAATATGTCATACATTTTATAGACTTTGGTATAATGACGTGGTATTTTGAATAGTTCGTATATTTATACAATACCGCTTTTCTTCCATACAAACATCGTACAAATCACATATGGGAGCACTGAAAAAATGCTATCTAGCAAAACGCACTTACACCAATTTGTCAATTTGTTATGTTTTTTTTTCTAACTCTCACATGAAAGGTTCCTTCCTTTTAGTTTTTCATATTCCAAAATATTTTAAAGCCCTAGTTATCAAATCAAATCAAGTTAAACATTTAATTTAATTATAGCTTACCGGAAATGTTTCTCAATATTTAGTATTTACATTAATCCGAAATTAACATAACAATCATTTCAGTGCGTCAGGACCAGACTTCCAGCGACTCCCAGTTATCTCCAGTAAATGGAACGCCTCTAAATAAAACTCCCGATATTTGCGAAACAGATAAAATTGATATTAACTCATCACTGTCTGAACAACTTGACTCTATTGTGACAATCACTCCATCTGTTGAAGAAGAGGTCAATAAATTTGAACAATCTGGTGTGTTTATTACAGAAGATGAAATAACTGTTGATATTGCAAATGCGACCGGCCTTAGAAAAACTGGATTTTCTACAAAAATTTACGGCGAGGAAGACGAAAAACCAACCATAAATTCATTATTAAAAAGTAAAATACCCCGATCACCCGTTCCGCAAAGGCGTCGTAGTTTGGACAATTCTAGCTGTCATAGCAGCATGGCAGACGTTCGTCAATCTACAGATATCAGATCTCAAACAGCTGTACCAGTATTTAATAGAAAAAAGCCAGTATACAAATCATTAAGAAAATCCAATGAACTTGCCAATGACGCACGAAAAACTCCTGGCAAAGATGTTACCAACACCTGGAGTGGACGGGTGCCCCCAACTGGTAAGAAACGCCCTACTATGACAGCGGACACATTTAATCCAAGTTTTAATCGTAACTCAAAAACCCGTTCATCCCAAATTCTCTACGACAGTAATGGACGTCGAGTCAAAGGTGGTGCATCACTCACAACGTCCCCAGTAAAAAACCAAGCCTCTTCACCATTGGCACAGCAACTTTTGGAAGCAGCCAATAGTGCCAAAAATGACGCACAAATTCTCGAAAAAATGAAAGCTCTCTTGTCAAGGTATTCAACCAGCAATTTGGGAAATCCCAGACCGGCAAACCTCAAAAAACCCATTTACGATGACTTTACTACAGCTTGGGTAAATAGTAATGGACATTTAGAAAGATCAAGTAGTTGTTCGCCGCCTACTAAAGGACCATCTAAACGAAGTTCAGTAGCTTCATCGAATGAAAGTACTCATAGTCGAGACATATCATTGATTGTGTCACCAAGGCGAGACAGAGGCCTAACCAGGATTCCATTGCCAACAAGGCAAAATACTGAGCTCTACTGAGATATATTATCAAAAAAAAAAAACTTTTTTATATAAAGAAATAGTGTAGAGTTTAGGTGAGTTGATGAATTGAACTAAAACAATAGTAGAATATATTTTGTAGTAATTTTTTATACTAAAAAAGAAACGTAGAAAAGACAGAACCGAAGTTGAGAGAAGTTTTATATTCGAACCTCTCCTGTTCAATCAAAACAAATTTTCAAAATTCACACTCAAAAACAAATTAAAACAAACAATTTCTGATCAAAAGATATTTTGGCTGTATTTAGTAATTGATTCAGAAAATTCAGAGAACTTGGATATAACTTTATATAAAATAAAAGAGAGTGTACACTTTTGACAAGTACTTCAGAGGTACGACACGCTTGCCATAGTTTGGACAACTTTGAGATTTTGAACTATAAACAAAGCAATATGTCCAGAAGCTCTTTTCTCACTTTGTATTTATGAATCACATATTTTATATTCTGGAGACTTTCGAATGTCGAAAGTTTTATGTTAGCCTTTAGTTACATTAACTTCAAACAACAGATATAAAACACTTGATAAGCTAGGTATAATTTTGTTTGCCAATAATTTTTAGCCTTAACAATTACGAAAATGGATTGTTTTCTTTAAACACATGATTTTGAAATCAAATATAATATTTCGTATGTAAGTCGATTTTCTTCTTTAGAAAATACTAGCATCTGCAGAAAAAACCTGCAGGTACGCAATTTTTTAAGAGTGAAATAAATCAAAAGTAGAGTTGCTCTTTTGAACCATTGGTGCTGTTAGTCTGAGTTTAGACAATTTATTTAGCTATCCGATTTGTAGGCTAGTTTCCATAATTTAACGAGTTTATTCAGCATAATCTCTTACTAAAACCACTCCATAATACTCTCCAAGCTTTTTCTTCACCTATAAACATAAACACTTTTTCTTTCAATAAACAAATCATTAACACAAAAGGTCACACAGTAAATAAGCAATAGGCTAATTTCAGCAAAGTTAATTATGACCAGTATAAGCATGTATTTTTTTTACAAAAATCTTATTCATAGTATAAAAAATATGTAATAAAATACATACAATTTGGTTTGAATTTTTTATTCAACTTCTTGTTAAAATGTAATATATATGATTAAAAATATAATTTTATTATTATGTATTGAATATAATGAAATTATGAGCAACAACAAACCGAAACCAATAAGTTCCCAAATATCACAATAAAATTGTTAATATTAATTTTTTATTTTGTTTAAAAAATATTTATATGCAATGTTTAAATTTATTTTTCTTTCGGTTAGTTAAATATAAAAATATATTGAACTGTATTTTAAATACATAAAAAACAAACATTTATTACAATCCTACACTTTATAACAAAAATAAAAAACAGACAAAAGCGTTAAAAATAAATAAAACAATAAAAAAAACCGAAATACAAAATTATCGTTTTACTAAGAGATGCAAACTTTTTTCAGCAAAGGTCTGTTTTTACATACAAAATTAAAAAAATTATTTTAAATAACGTTATTCCTGGGGTGTACAATTTTTGCTGAGTTTACTATAAATTCTCACCACGTATTCATTTCATTTAAAAAACTAAAAATTTAAAAAACATTTACAGCCATATTATCATATTTTTCAAAACTAGAAAATGAAAAAAAAATGTACGTAAAACAATTTTTTTTTTTTAGTTTTATCAAAGAAAATCAAAACTAAATACATAGTTTAAACAAAAAATCGGTATTATTCATTTTTGAAGATAAAACTAGTTTGGGTTTTCAAACCAGTTTCTAGTTTTGACTATAAAATTAGTTTTGTCGAAATAGCTGTTTTAATTTTCACAGCAAAAATTTAAAGTTAAACAAGTTATTTTCAAAGAAAAACCGTTGTATGGCTTGGCAACAAAGCGAAAAGCAATAAGACCAAATGAAGATGAAGTCGACTCCGATACCCAAACAACAATTCTTAATCAAAGCTTAGTTTGCCTAAGTTTGTATTAAAATAAGAGTGGTTATAACCTCCAAACAAAAATCAGCAAAATCGCCATTTTCAAATGGAAGACAGCTTTTGTTCAGCCCATAACGAAAAAAGGCGAATCGTCCTAACCCGCAAATTACCGACCGATAGCACTTACGTCCCTTCTTTCCAAGGTCATGGAAACACTTATTAATTATAAAATCAAAAAATATCTTGAGGAACGAAAGCTTTTAAATGACCGTCAGTATGGCTTTCGTAGCAATAGGTCCACTGGTGATATATATACGGTTTATCTCACCGAACAGTCGAACAAATCTCTACATCGTTTCGGAGAAAGTAAGATTATTGCACTCGATATTTCTAAAGTATTTGATAGAGTCTGGCACCAGGCTCTTTTATCGAAAATGCGTGCTTTCGGTTTCGATGTTTCTTTTCTTCGCTGGATTAGAAATTACCTTTCGCACCGTTCAATACAAGTTGTATTGGATGGGTTCAAATCTGATATCTTCAAAATAAATGCTGGTGTGCCCCAGAGCTCCGTTCTGTCTCCGACTCTCAGTACACTCAGCTTTTCATATTCATTTTTGGAGTCACAACCGCGGTCTTCGTATGTGGATCTTCAACGGCAACGTATGATAAGCTCATTAAATTCTGATCTTGACAGCATTATCAAATGGGGAATAAGAAATCATGTAGAATTTAATGCGTCCAAAACACAATGCTGTCTTCTGTCTCTAAAGCGTAATACACCTTCCTTGCCACTATCCATGAGTGGTACTTACATTATGGAAGCTGATCATCTTGAAATTCTCGGTATGAGCATCACCAGTCACCTCTTGTGGAATGGTCATATTTATGGTGTTACCAAAAATGCCGCAAGATGTTTGGGTTTCCTCCGAAGATGTAAGAAATTCTTTTCCCCTTCTGATCTGGCTACTATCTACAAATCATACATTCGTCTAAGACTAGAATATAATTTCCATATCTGGGCGGGTGCTCCATCAACTCACTTGAGTCTTTTGGATGGTATTCAAAGAAAAGCTTTCAAGTTGATTGGGGATGATATCATCATTAGAACATTCACGTCACTTGAACATCGACGGAATGTTTCAAGTCTCTCTCTTTTCCACCGTTATTTCTACGGTCAATGTTCTAGAGAAATAGCCAGTTACATTCCTCCCCTTAAACAGTTACCGTAATACTCGCGCTTCCAGGAATGCCACCAATTTACCCTTTAGCCTAATTTCGGTCTTCGGCCGTAACCCTCGAATGTGGAATCTCTTGCCTAACTCTGTTTTCCCCTCCTATAATGATGTTCAGAAGTTTAAAACCAATGTGCATCGGCAACTCCTATTAAACCCTTTCCTTCTTTCCTAAGCTCGCGCTGTGTCCACCGACATCAAAAGGGTAGCCCAAATCCCTTTAGCGTGTGCAAATTATAAAAAAAAAAAACAACTTGCCGCTTGGAACGCCACGGTCCACTGGTCGTCATGATTGTACTATAGCAGTCTATAGAATGTGTGCAATTTGTTAAGCAAACATAAGAAATTTATTGTAATGTTAAAACTTTGTATATTTTAAAGTATTTTTTTATACTAAAAAAAATATCTACCTATCAAACAAATTTCGGGTTATTTAACTCGAAAGAGTTTTAACCACTCCCTGTAAAAAATTGCGTCAACCTTCCCTGGCATTAAATTATTAAATATTCGCATTTGATATTTGTAAGCCATATTCTACCTGCATGGTAGCATATCCCAGTTTAATTACCTGTATAGGTCTGAAAAGGAATAGAAGATTCATTAATTTGTTTTTTTTTTGCCACGATCTCACGAATTCCTCAAGCGAAATTGATGAAACCGCTGCTCCTGTGTCCAACTCCAAATTTTCTTCACCATCTAATTTCAGCTGCAACATAATTTTGTTAATTTTTTTTCTTTTCTGGGAGGCAAAATTCACTCAGATTGATGATTGATGCAAAACAGTTCTTGATTATCCGTCTGCAAATCTATGGAGTGGATTGGAGTTTATTTATTTTATTTTTTTCATTTATTGATAGAGATTTCTTACACAATAAGATACAACATCTTTTAAACTAGTGCAAGATTCGGTAAACGTATACTATTTATATAAAACTAAATTCATGATAACAAGGGGAAAAAAACTGATAAATTAAGGAAATAAATGAGAATATGCAAAGTTAAAAAAATTAATTTAAAAAAGCAAGGTAAAAAAAGAAAGAAAAAAGAAAGTTGCATTTAGTAAATAAATAACAAACAAAGAGTTGAAGGAAGTTTATCATTGAAGAGCCTCAAAATATTTCCGAAGTTTCGTCTTGAACCGAGTGCTGCATCCCATATCCTTATGACCAGGGGGAGATAATTCCACAACCTAATGGCGTGGCGTATACAAAGAATTGAGGACTAGAAACGAGGTAGGTGTAGCGTAATGGAGTCAGATCAAAAAATCTATTTAAGTGCGGAAAATGAATTTTATTATAAAGATATTGTAAATACTATAAAGCATTATTAGGATTCTAAAGCCAAATAAGTTGTCGAGAGAGACACCATGTATTTTTTTAGAGTATTCAGAAATATGTTCATATCTGCGCAGACCGAAAACATACCTTGCCACACTATTATAAACAACATTTAGCTTCCTTTTGTCCCTGAAATCACAATTACTAAAAATTTCGCAACCACATAATAGCAGGGGAATGAGAAGTGATTTGGCTAATATTATTTTTGTTTTAATTCAATTCAAATTAAATTTTTTTATTTTTCAAAATTAAAAAGATACAAAATGTTGATCTTAAATAGTAACAAAGCATGGCTTAGTAAGCCGTCTGCCGGATAAAAATCAAATAAAAATTACAAAAAAGAGAGAGAAAAATAAGTTATATTATAATAAGAGAAAAAAATAACAAAGTAAAAAATGTAATGTATGAAAACATAATACATAATTAAAGTATTTAAAAAGAAAAGAATATTCAAATTCAATTTTTAAAATTGATTTAACAAAAGGGACTTTTAGTTTAGTCAAAACAAAAATAAATTAATGAGCTTTTACTTTAGCGAAAACAAAAATTATTGAGCTTAAATCTTTATAGATTGTTAAAGGAACTGCATATAATGTATATTATTTTAGATTTGAACCATAATTTATGTTCCATTGGGTCTCAAAACATACTCAAATAATCATTTCGAAAATTGTGTGCATGTGAAACATAGCGTATAAGAGTCTTCCAACCACGATCTCCGTTTAGAATGCTGACACATTCCTCTAACGAAAGAAAACTAGAGCAAAAATAAAGTCTTCGGATTTCCTGTAAAATTGGACAAAGCGCTAAGAAATGGAAAACATCTTCGTTTTGATCAAGATTATAAAGTGAGCAAATTTGGTAAGATCTGTTCTGTGTGGCTTATAGTTCAAGTCAAGCAATTCAGTTCTAACCTTGAAAATCGTACTCATTTCTGACATTGTAAACTCTTGCCTAAAATAGTTGTTTTCACCTATGTAGATTATGGTTGAGTTGCCTATATGTACTCCTGGAGGTTGATTCTCTCATATATTGTATCATCTATTTTAGATATGCATTCGTACAACGAGTTTTTCAGTGCTTCTACATTGTCCACTGTGAATGACATTGCAAATTGATGAGTTACAGCGAGATCATACCAGTTTTTTATAGGAGTATAGCCACATCTAAAACAGATCATAAGGATCCGCTTTTGTAGGTTTTGATTAGATCTCCTCATAACTCTAACAATGTAATTTGCATGAGCTTTTAAGTTTTTTTAAAAATATTGGGGCTAAACCTGACTCAAGGTTAATGGCGTAATTGGGGGTGTTAGAAGGTAGCTTGAAAACTCGTTTGAAGAAAAACCTTTGTATGTTTTCCATTTCTTCCAACTGCTCGTATCCGTACACCTCGTTTCCATAGCAAAGACAGCTACTAACCGTCGTGTTGAAAACTTTGAATTTTGATACTGTTGGCAAAAAACTGCGACATAGTATTTATTGCAGCTTTCGCCGCAACTATCTTAGCTTTAATATGAGCGTGAATATTCATGTTGTATATCATTAAATACCCAAGATATTTGAATTCCCTTACAACTTCAACGATTTCACCATCCAGACACCAATTACGCTCATAACCAATAGATCTGTTAGTGGACCTAAACACCATTATTTTAGACTTTGAAGTATTTATTTTAAGATCCCATAAATCACAGTATTGTTTAAGCTTATTGATCTGAAGTTGAAGTGTAAACGGATTATCACTTAAGATCACTAGATCATCTGCATAGAGCAAAATTTTAATAGTCACATCTCCAAAGAGAACACCACCAGGGATATGGTTTTCGACATCGTTAATAAACAATGCAAAAATAAACGGACATAAAACGCATCCTTGAGGAACGCCTGTTGCGCATTTAAAAACTCTTTATTTCTTTGTACCATTATGGACAACTGCGGTCAAAAGCTTTGTTGTTTTTCATTTTATGCAGGGCTGATAATAGTTAAAATGGAGTCCAAATCCGGACTAATGACGTTAGGGTTAGCAAAACTTATTGTGTTAAGGTTAGAGTCAAGTAGAAGAAGAGCTTCAAAATAGGTCGCGAGTAAGTTCTCATCGATTGCATAAGAAATTCTATAATTTTGACCATTTAAAAAACGCACCGCTTTCCAAAACGATTTTGAATCCCTACATTCCACAAGTTTAGAAGCAGACTTTTTAAAATACAATTCTTTCTTTAGTTTACATAGCCTTTTATAGTGTTGGTTGGACTGCACGTATAATGATTTGAAAAAGTCACGATTTGTTTTTCGAAAAAGTTTTAAATATGCGAAAGATATTTTTCTACCTTTTCTGAACTCATCATAATACCACTCTGATTGAAAAGAAGCTAAATGATTTCGGGAAGATACAGTCGCAGATTTTCTCACCGCTAATAGAACTGAGTTGGTTACGTTTCGATACTATCGGACGTCAGATTTGGCATTGTAACTAGCTCTTGATTAAGTTTTGTCTTGTATCTGTTTGCATTCCTATCTTTCCATTTGATAGTTATAACGCTAACAATGTCTTGAAGTCTATTAAAAAGGTTATTTGACTTGCAAGCAACTATTATGAGGAGATGAGGTGAAAAAATAGCCGGATAAATGAAGAAATCTTCAGTTAAACTAAGCCATTCACCTTTAATAAGACAGTAGTCAATCACTGAGCAACCCTGACTCGAGACAAATGTATAGTTACCATTTATGTCACTATTAGAAGTCCCATTTAAAACAATTATTTTAATTGGTGTAATTTGTTGAGTGGTCTATAACATTCGTAAGCCTCCATACACTCTTTCGATGGATATATTTATATGATTTTTCCAGGTAAGGGTTCTGTTAAATACCACTCCTAAATTCTTTGCTGAATCAACAAACTGGATAGGAATGTTGTTGAGCAATAATGAGGGGAAATAAGATGTATCTACAGAGTTTCTTGAAATAATAAGGCACTTGGTCTTGGTTGGATTTAAACCAATTGACGGATCTTATTTAAATCTTCATTTATCTCCCAAGCGCCAAGAGAGCAACTGTATCGAAGCTGAACGTCGTCAGCATACATATGAAACGACGAATTGAAACCTAGAGAAGGAAGGTCATTTATATATATTTTAAATAAAAGAGGTCCAAGAATTGATCCTTGAGGGACACCTCGGCTAAGCGAAAGGAAGGATGATGTTTGATTATTAGCAACGACTGCTTGATACCTTGAAGATAAATAAGAAAATAAAAGCTTTGTTGATGATGATGCTAACTCAAATTTATCTGTCAGTTTATTGCATAAGATATGGTGATCAACGGTGTCAAAAGCCTTCGAGAAGTCCAAGAGTGTGAGGAATGTAACCTTGTTCTTATCCACATCCTTCCTTATTGCTTCGACTACATTCAAAAGAGCTGTCGTGTAGCTATGATCTGGACGAAATCCGGATTGATTTGAACATAGCAAGTAATTTCTTATCTGTGAATTCATAATTTTCAAGGACTTTCGATAAAAATGGTAAAATAGCTATTGGTCGGTACTCGTTACGATTTTTGGTATAGGAATGATTTTAGTGCAGAAAAAACTCCAGCCATTACGACAGTGTTGAAAAGATGTGTAATGGGTTTTAAGGTACATGGAAGAGTTGCCTTTAAAAATACCGGGTGAACATCATCGAAACCAACTGAATTAGATTTAACAGATAAGCAGAACTTAAGAACATCCTCTTCATTCACGTTGGAAAAATTAAAACCATTGGGAGATATGCTGTTTGTTTTCAAATTTAAGTAGACAGGTCTACCGTTTTGTTGAAAGGATGAGAATGAAATGAACTTTTTATTCATTTCATTGCAGTTAATACCATTATTTGAATTATTTATGTGTTTACCAACCCCTATATCTCTTATATTTTTCCAAAGATTATGACTAGCCAGAGAAAGATTTAGTCTTGCAGAATAGTATCGTTTTTTTGATACCCTGATCTCAAACACAACTTTATTTCGAAAGTCTGTATAGGCTTTTCGAAATATTTCTAATCTAAAACGTTTCCATGTTTTATACGCCATATTGCGTTGATTGATTAACATTTGGATATTCTTATCAAACCATGGATGTTCCTTGCACCTTAGTGTTTTTGTTTTGATAGGAACGTGAATATTAAAAAGAAAATTTAAATTATTCTGAATAAATTCAGCTTGGTCATCAACAGAAAGCATTCTTGAAACTTGTGAAAAGTCAATTGATTGTAAATCGTGTTCTAAGCAACTGTAATCAATGTTTTTAAAATCCCTAAAGCTATAACTATTACTATAATTTAGAGGCTCACACTCAAAAGTTATGTGCAACAAGTCGTGATGTGAGAAGCATGATGCAGATAATTGATCAAAGTGGAGAACTTAATTTAGGTGGGTTATAAAAAATTCATCGAGCAGGGTACTTGAATCCTTGGTGAAGTGTGTCGGAGCCGATGTATTCACTGGATGCTGAGAGTTTTCGGGTCACCAGCGAGTGTGGATTCTAAAAGCAAATTGCTATTGAATTCGCCCCCTAATATAATGTATGGCGATACATTAGTCAATTCATCCAACTTAGCTAATAATGATAGGTCTGTATGCACACCCTAATATAATTTTGTTGTCCTTGCAAGTAATTTTAGTAAATAAAAAATTAACATCATCACTAGGTAGAGATTCACACATAAATTCTGGCTTTAGCCCACAGCGCGCATAAATAGGTGTTCCGCCCCAATTCTACATACTCTGTCTCGTCTAAGCAAGCCTTTTAAATCATACAAAGAATCATTTAATTCCGGCCGAATCCATGTTAAAAAAAAATTTGATGATAATCGTGGTTTTCACTCCTTAGTGTGCGTTATCAGCTTCATTTGTCGTCGTCAGGTTACCTTAAAAAGTCGCCAACTCCTCAGCATCATTTATTACAAATGTTTTCTCATTCTTGTCACTCGGGGACAAGAATTTGATTACAATTGGTTCGTGTGAGTGGTTATTGGTTTTTCTTAAACGGAAAAAATTTTTTAATGAGGGTGGTTGAAAACCTGCAACATTAACACACATGTGATTAAACATCATTTTTAAATTTTCGTTGGTTAAACAAGGAACACCTTGAAGCAGTGCGTCGCTACTTATTTCTTTTTGTTTATATTTTTCTTCTGTTTGTTCCATGCGTATTAAAACATTGTTAATGGTTTCGTTGTGTTGGTTTATTTGTTGTTTTAGTTGGACATTTTCCAGTTTGATAGTGTCTAGTGCATTCAATTGTATTTAATTCAATTATTTGGACTCTTAATCATGCCATCAATTGAATTTCTGAGACCGTTTATGTCGTTATGTTATTGACTCACTTTGTTTGTTTCTCCAATCTGCTCCACATATCCCCTGTGCCGTCATCAAGTTTTGGCTTAAGGGATGGTGATTGAAACAGATTACTGCTGCATGGTGTACTTGAGCATGCAGCTGTATTTGCCGCTTTACCACTGCGTTTTGACATGTTACAATATAAATGTGGATGTGAAGGGGCAAATATTCGGAATTTCACTCAATTTAGCACTGACAAGGTGAACAAAGGAATGCAAAACTCAATTTTGACTTCAAGCACAAAAAAATTAAACTTTTTAATATTGAATGCTATCACTCATCACTCCACTTGCTGGTTTTGGCAAGTCGTTTTGCCAACATTTCGTTTTTGAGGGAGTTGCTGGGCCAGCGAACTACATGCATGCATACACGTGCCAGATTTGTAAATTGATTTTGTTCAGCGATAAAACTGATTTCCCAACTGTCTTTGTTTTCGTTGAAGTTCTCTAGTTGGAATATTTTTTGGTTCGATTGGGCGGTAGTGTTACCTTGAATAGCAGTTTGGATCGCAGATAACAAAGTCTTTAACTGATCTGCATCCATCCTAATAGCTCCTCCTCCGGTTGTGTATCTTGCAAAAAATGGTTTTATTTCCAGTGAGATAAAACGCTTGATCCCAGCTTTACAAATAAAATTTAATTTGAACCTTTAGAAATGGGGACTTACAAATTTAAGACCAGATGGGTCGGAAGTTGAAAAAATAAGGAAGAAGCTATGTTGGCGAGTTTGTTATATAAAAGAATTTAACATCAAGGATATTTCTGTTAAGTTTTTAGACAAGCTTTGTTGAGCACAGTGGCAGCGTTTGGAAATACGCAACAGAACTCAACATCCTTTAATTTAAATAACGACAATTTAACTTATTCCAGTTATTCACAATCACTTTTTACATGCGATTATAGGGTCTATAAGGCAAGTTTAGGATTCGTGAATATAAAAAAAAAAACAGATAACAATGAAACATGACATTACGATCATAGAGAAGTCAAAAAAAGTGATCGACAAAAAATGTCTGCCTGTGTGTCTGTCTGTCAGTATGTATAACGAGCTGTAGCCCAAACGACAAGCGATTATTTTCAAATTTGGTGTGTGTGATTCTTTTGGCATTTCCCATTTTTAGGCCTAAAAATAATGGTATCTGGCCGTTAAGGAAAAGCTTATTTTTTCGAAAACGGCTCCAACAGTTTTGATGAACATTTTTGAAAGTTTTGTTGTTGGTATTGGCTATCATTTGATTAGAACCAAATTTACGGGAAAAGTTTATTAACGGTAACTTTCATATAACGGTTTTTTTTTAATTTTTGGCTTTCTCGGTAACGGCTCTTTGGATTTCTGTCAAATTTTATATTTGAGAAGACCCAGGTAGCCAAATTAATTATGCATATCAAATTTGTTAATAACTTTTTTTTCTAATTAAAATTAATTTCTGATTTATTTATTTCTTGGAAAAATCAATTTTTTTAAATCTATTAAAAATTTTTTTTTTAATTTCATAATTAAATGTATATTAATAAACTCTAAAAAACTGCATACCAAAATTTCAATTTTTTTTTTCAAAAAACTAAAAATAAAAAACAGGATTTATCAAAACCGGTGTTTTGTGTGATGGCATACTTCATTTTTACTAAAAACCGTAAAATATTGTGGTTTTGATACTTTTCATAAGTTCAAACTGTGTTATTTTCAACGTTAGTTAAATTTAATTTAATTTATTGTTAGTTGTTTCTGCCAAAGATCTTGCTTTCCAATGTAATTAGGCACATAAGAGCAAGTACGTGCAACACACTGGCGTTCTTTTCCACAAAGATAACCGAGTCATCATAGAAGAGAGTAAGTGCCGAGTTGAGCAAAGATCTGCAAAATCCAATGAATATCCAAGATCTGATGAATGATCATTGTTTCGCAGATGACAATTGACAATTTAGGAAGATGTAATTTTGCCAAAATGAAGTTCGAAATAACGACTGACAAACCATTTCAGCTGAAAGCTTATAAGATTCGTTTTGCAAGACGTGACATCGTCAAGGCTATAATCGATAACCTCGATTACGACATTATCCGTAAAAGCAATTCTCCTTATTTTTCGCCAGGAGTTTTGGTTGTCAAGAAAAGGGTGAGTTCCGACTATGCGTTGATTTTAGGAAATGAATTCAATAACAGTAAAACATCCTACTCGAATACCTGTGGTGGAGGAGATCCGTATGGTTTGGCTGATGCTCTGTTGGAATTTTAAAGGGCAGTGAGTGTACTTGTAGTACGCATGGGAAGAAGAGAAGCGATGGATATGGATGACATAGTTATCGGCAGCAAAACAGTGAATGAAGGTCTTGAGCACCTACAAAAGTTTCTAAAAATCGTAGACGAAAGTGGTTTTACTCTCCGAAAGAGTAAATGTGTACTTCTAGAAAAAGAAATTCAATTTCTGGGACATCGTGTGAGAGAGGATACAATCCTCCTTGGATAGGGAAAACTTAACTCCATAAAAGATTTTCCTGAGTTGCGGAATGTGCATGATGTAAGACGATTTCTCGGATTGACAAGTTTTTTTAGAAAGTTTGTGAGAGATTACTCACAAATAAAGTTTTTCAACTAACTAACTACTCACTAATCGCTCAACCGTTATCCGAATTATTCAAAAATGATTCTGTGTGGACAAAGCGCAAACGAATGTTTCAACATTCTCAAGGAAGCTTTATCAACAGAGCCGGTTTTAGCTATTTACAATCCTACGGCTATATACGAGGTCCATACGGGTGCAAGCTCAATTGGACTAGCTGGAATATTGCTTCAGAGCACGGAAAACAAGAGTTACCATCCGGAAAGGAAGTGTCATAGCTATGAGCTAGAGGTTCTAGCTATAGTAGAGACACTGGAACGATTAAAGGTTTACTTGTTGGGCAAGCTTTTCAAGGTCGTCACCGATTGTCCAGCGATTACAACAACAAAGATTAAGAAGGAGCTCGAGCCAAAAATTTCCAGATGGTGGCTAACGCTCCAAGAGTACGATTTTGCACTTGAACACCGCACTCCCGGCCGACCGGATGAAACATGTGAAAGCCATGAGCCGGGCACCCACCTTGCTACCAAAAGAACCTGAGATTGTCAGAGCTAGTATAAGTCGTACTGACATAGCTAAGGAAGACTGGTTTGCATCAATGCAACAATACGATGTAAAACTTGTTAGAATTAAGGACTTTCTAACATCGGAACACAGATCAACATCTGAGGAACATCTGCGAGAGAACTATACGATTTGGAATGGGAGACTGTATCGACTCGTTGACGGTGACAAGAAACTCGCTATTCCGAAATCTATTCGATGGCAAGTAGTGCAATATTGTCATAACGAATATGGTCATTTTGTGTCGAAAAAACTATTTAGTGAATAGAGAAATATTTCTGGTTTCATCGAAGGTACGTAAGGCAGTACATATCGTCTTGTCTATCTTGTGCGTATAACAAAGGTGTTAAGGGGAAGCCGTTGGGTGAACTGTGTACATAGAATGTCGACCCCATTCCATTCAAGACTATTCATGTGGATCACTTGGGGCCCTTCATCAAAAGTCAACAAAGAAATTCGTAAGTTCTGGCTATTTTTTTTTTTTTTTTTTTTATAACATGCGCGCGCAAAAGGGATTTGTGTGTTGCCCTTATAGTGTTAAAACGCACTGCGAGAGCATAGGAAGATTAGGGAGGGAGGGAA
Source organism: Platycheirus rosarum (assembly GCA_963971375.1). Taxonomy (NCBI): domain Eukaryota; kingdom Metazoa; phylum Arthropoda; class Insecta; order Diptera; family Syrphidae; genus Platycheirus; species Platycheirus rosarum. Next base: position 87,739,569 of record OZ020508.1, on the reverse strand, counting down.
AGAATTTGTCGATTAACATTGGTTTTGAATGCTTGCAAATCGAAATGGCAAGGGAAAATCTCGCCGGGTAAAAGGGATTTGTGTGTTGCCCTTATAGTGTTAAAATGCACTGCGCGAGCATAGGAAGATTAGGGAGGGAGGGAAAGAAGGTGTCGATTAACATTGGTTTTGAATGCTTGCAAATCGAAATGGCAAGGGAAAATCTCGCCGGGTAAATCATTCCAAACTCGTGTTGTACGGCTAAAAAAAGAATCTCTATCTTTCACGGTACGTCCGAATTGGGCTTTTACAAAATATCTCGTAGTTAAAGCAGTGAGGTCAACAAACAAACACAGCCAGTAATTCGTGCTCTCAATGAACTCACTTCTTAATTTGGGCTACCCTTTATCGTAGTCAGTGACAGAGGAACTCTACTACTGTATTTTCACCTAATTAATTAATTTTCGATTTTAATATTCGAAATCATCAAGAAAATATTTTAATCGACTTGATAAATCAAAATGATGATGATGTACAACCGGCAGTGAAGAAACGGGAAGTGGCTGCTGTGAACATCGAGAAGGAAAAAGAGAAGTGGAAACGAAGATTTGACCAAAAGCATATGAAGCCACGTGGACTTAGTGAAATCTAAAATATGATCCAACAGATATCCGGAAAGGAAAAGCAACCATTGTCCCACTCGTCTCCGATTCAGATGCCGATGGGACAAACTGCTCCGATTTTCACAACATCTGCTGCTGAGTTCACATCTCCTGCTGCCTTAACATCTGCTGCTGTGTTCACAACATCTTTTTTTTCTTCCACCGCCGCGAGCGTAGCACCGACACCAATTTAAACTTTTGCGCAACCAGCAGGTTTATGGTCAATCAAATTTTGGAGGATTCCAACAACAACCGCCGATTCAGTTCCACATCGCAGACGTCCGTCACCATAGTACCAAGAATATTAAGCACCTCATTAAATAAATGTACCGAATGTAAAACTAATAGGTATGTCCATTACTGAAAATATATCCGGTTGTCCATAATAATATTATTTTAGATTTAAGAAATCACCCCCTAAAAAACTGCAAGAAATCTTTTGGTTCATCACTGCAGTAGTTACGATCATAATAATAGCTGCTATTATTCTGTAGTAGTGCCCCGTGGCTTAGTGGCTTAGTGGTTAGTGTGTCGGACTGCTAAGCCTGGGTTCAAATCCAGCTCATAGCCACCTTTTTTCAGGGGTAAAAAGTGCATCTCATGTAGCCGTTTGGACTCGGCGGTAAACTGTAGGTCCCTTCCATTCTTGCAGATTAACAAAACACACACAGGAATGGTTGAGAGTATAAGTCACTAGGCTCTGGCTCCTTAAAGAGCTGTGGCGCCAATAAATTAATTTATTTATTTATATGAAGCCACGTATTCAACGGGGGATCTCGTTCTAGTGGAATATGAATCACCGGCTACTGGAGAATCACGTAAACTAGAACCAAAGTTTAGGGGTCCTTATATGGTGGTCAAATGTTTGGGAAATTCTCGTTTCGTCAGAAGATGCGCCAGGTAATATGGTAACTAATAGGCATTTTAATTCCGTCTATTCTGCAAAACGATTGAAACCATGGTGTACATCAGCTCCTGAACTCGATGAGCAACTGTCTGATGATTCAGGTGATGATATCGAGGTCGATGGTAATTGTCAGGAAGCTGAGTTGTAAAAACATTTCTCTTTGTAAAAGTTTGCCTTTTTTATTTGTATATTTTTGTTGATATATGTAGAATAAATATAGATATGGATACAGATATATATATATATATATATATATATAGATATACATGGATATATCTATAGATATACATAGATATAAATATAGATAAAGATATAAATAACTATATAGATATATATGTATATATATATTAATATATATATATATATATATATATACATAGATATAGATATTATTGCAATAACAACAACTATTGCTAGTTGTTTGTTGTTGTTTTTTTTGTGCGTCTTAGAAAAGCATGAATGGTCTAACTGATGAGCCCACCGTTCATGCTTGCGCGAAACGCACATATTCGAGTAAAGGACACTAAACCTTTGAATATAAATATAGATATAGATATAGATTTTTTTTATTTTTATAAAATAAAAATAGTGTCAAATGTCTATTTCAAATAAATTAAATTTTAGTTAAAAAAGAATAAATCCAAAGCATTAATAAATTAAATATATATTGTCCTACTAAGCTTTAAGAAATTATAGCATATTTCGCACTACGTATGAAATTGCCTAACTACGTCGCTAATGATAATGCTTTCTTACCTTATTTACTTTATTTACCACATTTATATTTGAAAGACTCATTAATATTCTCGAGTCGAGGATTCTTAAATTTCACACGTGAGATATTTTCGAAACATCACAAACATAGTAATATCTACCTTAATAAGAAGACCTTCTTTCCTCTCGGCGGTGCGGCGTTTTAATTAAACAAACATCCAACCGATGCACGTTTTAAATATTTAAATCTTCGACCAAATGTTGTTTGTTATTATTTGTAAAACGACAACATGAAGCAAAGTTGATTTTTAAGATTCTGCTACCGCTTACCAACTTAAGACTCAAACAAATAACATCAGAGGCCATTCCAAGAATAACTTTTATTGCAATTTTTTGTTGTGTTGTTTTTCCAAACAAAGAGCTTTTTTTAATGTCGCATTATTCAGTTACCAGCGGTAGTATGCAATAAAGTTGATTTTAGATGGCAAGCCTCTGATATGATAATAGTTCATAGAAGATCTAGTTATCAGTAACAAGTCAGAGTTCTTTACTAGTGGTAATCCGTATTCAAAAAACGTCATAAATGTTTTATATATTATCAGTTTCAAAATTTCTAAATACATAATTTTGTGAGTTATTTTGGGTAAAATTATTTAATAATTATTAAATTTATTGAAAAAAAATAGCTCATATTTTCAATAGTTTTCGAAGTGTTACATATGAATATCAACAAAAATAGAAAATTATTAAACACATACAAATATCACACAGGGGTCATCATGAAAATATGTATAAGTTTTTTTTAAATTGTTACATGGTAAATGTCGTTAGTTTAAGCTTTTCTTTTAATCTACATACACATACATATATTAATACGTGAACATGAATTTTGTCGAACGCTTTTCTCCGTACGTACTTAACGGAACTTCGGAACGGAAAATATATAAATGAAAGGAAATCATTTTTGTTGAATATTTCGGGTGTAATGAATGAGTAATAAATTCATTCGATTATGTGTTCATCGACTTAATGTGTGATTTCGTTATAGAGAATTGAGAGGTGCTCGAATTTCGAGCATATGCGATTCTATACTATTAAAAAGTAGTGGTTTTGAAAAAAACTTTAAATTTTCGGAGAAGTAGAATAACTCCATGAGGGCAAAACGCTTTGGGATCAGGGATAATATAACGTTCTCTCTTGATTTTGTTTATAATAAACTAGGGCACAAAGAATTAATTAAATGTTAGGTGGTACAGAAAGTGTCGGTTAACATTGGTTTTGAATGCTTTTAAATTGAAATGGCGATGGAAAATCTCGCCGGGTAGACTATTCAAAATTCGTGTTGTCGTTAATTTTTTTAAGGAGAGGAATACTGGCTAACTCCAATGAGCATTTTTTATAAAAAAAAAAACGATAAAATAAGGAAAGACTGAAGCGAGAAACAGATTAGCGTAGCAACTTCAACAGCAACTTTGACAGAAAAGAAAACTTCGATATCAAAAGCCATGTGAAACAGATAACAACGTGAACCCCGTACAGCACTTTTGACAGGAAAAAAATGTTGCCGTACAATTATATACAATTTTTCACGTTTTTTGGAGTATTGATAACATTGAAAAACGTTGCCGTAAAGCTGGTGGCATTTGCACAGCGACATCGAATTTAGGACTACTTAGGTCTAACGTCGAAGTCGATCTCGATGTTGATTCTGATATATTTTAATCCATTAAAAACCTTTAAAATGTGAAATTTGTTTGTCAAAGTTGCTGTTGAAGTTGCTGTGCTAATCTGTTTCTCACATAATGCGATTATATGGTTCGCCGAAAAGAAAGATACATATAGAATGATTGCTATCCTCAACAATTTTTGTGAGCGCGTTTTGAGTCAGGAAGAACAGAGTAAAAGTAAGTTAAGAATCGGATTCCTAATAGCCCTTTAATAATAAGCCTTTGCCTGTATAAGCTTTCGATTAAAACTATCAGTTGCAAAATAGGGAATATTCGGGCCCGTAACCCGTTTTTTTTATGTTTTCCTTGAAAAATTTAAGTATTTATAGTAATTTACGTGTCTCTTCCAAAAACTTCGAAGAACTTCGGGTTCTCGAAGAACTACGGGCCCGGCGGTAGTCCACCGTTTATCTCATACATACATAACATTTTAGCACATTCTAATATGTCTTATCCTAATCCCTATCAAGCCTTAATTTCCCAAATCCACTATCGTATATTCCACCACCTATTGCCTTACTTCAAATGGCAAATGGCCGTTCAGAATAATAATCAAACTTTTTTTAAAAATCGAGATTTTAGCTTTAAACAAATTATTATAGTGTACCTATAAAAAAAGATCAGCATCAAAAATGCACTTTTAACAGTCGAGATAAAAGCATGGGTTTTTTGATAAGTAACTCTTAATATACATAAAATGTTCAGTTTAAAAATGGAAAATGAAATGGATTAAGTTCATATTTTCTTCTTCATTTGCTTATATTTTAGTTAATCGTATAGCTTGAAATCGTTTCCTGAATGCTCACTTTGGCTGATTATGCGTGCGTCACATTCTTCTGATTTTTGTTCTTAGAGTGCAAATAAATGTATTAATTTGCCGATTTTGTTATTGTTTTTTAAAGTTTATTATTCTTATAATCATACAAACAAAATCGTTTAAACCTTCAATTTAAAAAATAATTTAATAAATAAAATAATAATAAAAGAAGAATGTGACGTCATAAAATATCAAGATGGCGATTTGTATGCGTCTACTGATCATACCATATATTTCTGTGTATCATGGCGTAATCTCGTTTATATCATTCTTGGTAGTGAGCCAATGGACAGTATTTGCTTCGAGAAATGGAGCATGCACTTAGCACTGTTCCTGAAGAACATTTATAATAAATAATAATAATAATAAATATGTAATAATAATAAGATGAATAATGTTAGATAACAAGAGTATGTAAATAGGTACTTACTTTTTTTTGAGTAGTTTGAGCGGCTGAAACTGTTCACTTTGTTTGTTCACTTTGAATTACAATTTAAATATGTAATGTATCACTTTTATAAAACGAAAATGCAAACGCCATAGCTGAGCGCCTTTAAGAATTATATAATAAATGAATATGCACATAACGTCGCTCCAGATTCTTCAAAAATAAGGAGAAGAAATGGAAAAAAACTAGGTAGGTTTTTTCTTGTTTTTAATCGTAAGAGGAACTCATTAGGATTATAAACTTTGATTTTCAAATTGTTATGTCTTTAGCGTTGGCCGCCATCTTGAATTTAAGATACATTGATTTTTGTTAAATAACTCGTTTATTTTCAACGATACGAAAACGCCTGTTTTTCAAAACTCAGTCACTTAAAAAAGGATTAAATTTAGCTTATTTTTAAAATTTTTTGATTTGCCTTTTTATGTACACAATTATGCGTACATTTATTAAACTTTTTCAACTCTCCAAAATAAAACATATATCTATCAACACACAGTTTTTCTTTTCCTTTATTAGATTTAACTATTGAAACAAAAATTTTCAAATACTTAGAACACTTTCGGGAAGGGATAATAAATGACACTAACTGGCTGAACATAAATGTGAAGCTGAAGCTTGAAATTACCTGAAGCGCAAGTTTACTCAACTTCAACTTACGCTTCACGCTTCAGCTTCATCTTGACATTTCATAGGAACAAAATAGGCTAGTTCAATGTTTCTGAACTATCCGAAGTTTCTTTTTTTGGATTAATTGAAAATGACTGAAAAAATTACTTGATCACTCTGAAATCTCAAGAAACTTGAAGTTGCTTAATCAAATGAAAACAAAATTATTAAAAATAACATTAGCCACATTAGACACTAGCCCTTCTGAGTACACTAGCAGGAAAAAAATTAAACCCCAATTTTGACATTTCATCCAGTAATCCCAGACTTTGGCAGCTAGCATCGCCTTCGGCGACATTTTTTTGACAATTGTTGTATGAAGCTGCAGTAGACTAGCAGTCCATATATAATACGTCCATGTTATACACCATTCTGTTCGAGTCAGCTTCATCACGTGCTTTATTTTTGCGCTTCATACTTCAGCTTCAGCTTCACCATTGTATTCAGCCAGTTAGAGTTGGCCACCATTTTAAATTTAATTTATTTTTGTTAAATATCTCGCTTTTTTCGACTTTTGCCGAAAAATGCTCATTACAAAGAATTTAGTTTCCTACAACTTTTGTCTTAATAAACAAACAAACTAAAACATAAAATGACAATATAAGCACACCATTTTTTTTCCACTTGACATTTCGTTTGACATTTGGTTTTCTAAGTGTTTGTGTTTCTTGAGTGGATTCTGGTTTCAAATCGAGAAGCAATTTTCTTTCCTAGAAGCGCCCAGAAGAGTTCTTTCGTGCCAATAAAACGGTTTCATAATGTTTTTGGACGCTTCTTAACGTTCCCGGACTGCCAATCGAAAATGATATGTATCCTGATTTTACAAGTCAATTGTTTTTTTTTTATTGTCAAAATTGACTTTTAACAGTACTCACATTTCTGCCCGAAGAAATTTCTTGGTCTAAAATCGCAGGAAGGGGAAATATCTTATTATTTCGTAAACTCCCTCTTCTACCTAAAAAAAAACTACCCAATTTGTGTGTAAACAAAAATAATTTGAAATAGATTTAACATTTTCTGGGCTATAGGTCCACAAAAGGTTAAATCTATCTTATCGATAAAAGGTCACAAAAACTATCATTTACGAAAATTATTTGCCTAAAAATAGTTGAAATTCGCAAAAATTCGTAGTTTTGAAAAGTAAACGAACACAGATATTTTATATCTGATTCGTACCATTTTCCTGGGTAGCGAGACACCTATTTGATCCCTTTTAATGATTTTTTTATGACTCAGAAATCCTTCATATAAATGGATATATATTCATTTAAAGGTCCAGTACGTAAGATTCGATTCGTATCCATATTCCTTGGAAACTGAACACTTTTTAAAATCGTTTTGATGATTTATTTATTGCTCAGAAATCCTTCAGGAAAATGGGTGTACACTAGAGCTTATACAAAGTTAAATGGTATTTATATAAACTTTTGCAGGATTATACAAATTGCCGTTTTTCTCCTGTTCAAAAAAAATATGAATTAAAGGATTTTATTATTATTGTAAAAAAATTGAATTGAAATACATTAAATCTGTTTTTCTAAAAATATTTTCCACTATTATTTTCACTTTACGAATTGATTAAACATTTCAAACCCGAATTTACTTATTTAAATCTTGATCGAACTGCAGAAAGGATATATAGCGTAAGAATGCCTTTACGTCTCCAGCTTGCAAAAATTAATACAAAATAGAAGGGAAAAACCTCCATATGAAAGATCCACCACGATCCTTTTAAATAGATTTGGTAGTACATATTCAGATTTGTCCAAAAAAAAATGAATGAAAACAGAATGTTTCTTTTTTTCAACAAAATTTCGTAGATTTGTGTGCGCGTTCTTTTTTTTCTTCGTTTCTGGTGAACAAATTCTGAGCTTTCAGAAAAATGTTTGCTGGGTTGTTATGCATTGTCCAGAATTAGACCAATACAAAGGTGACTATTATTTAAAATGAATAATTGCGGTTTTACTGTGTCTTTTCTTCTTGGGTTGTCTTTGGTGAGGGGTTCTACTTACTTATGAAATCAATCAAACAAATATTATCTTGGTTCTAATTGATGACCATTGCGCTCCATGTAAAAGTATGACAGGGTTCTTAAATTTCACACGTGAGTTATTTTCGAAACATCACAAACATAGAAATATCTACCTCAATAGGAAGACCTAATAAATTTATCTGTACATCGCGTTGATTTTTAATAAAAATAAAAATGAAAATACAAATATTTTTTTTTCATTTACTATTCCAGATTTAAAATGTGTGTTGCGATCTTACTAGTATTTATCATTTCGATTTGCATAGTCGATGTCTTGTGGAAACAGAAACGCATATCAACACTGACAAACATCCCCAGTTTATTTTCCCTGCCTCTCATTGGAAGTGTTTGGATATACGTCGGCAAAACTCCTGATGGTAGGTAAATGATATTTTGGATAACCAAGTTTATAAAACTATATCATCCATCAAACAATCAATTTATCTGACGATTTTAAGAAGGACATCTCTATAACCATCCCGCAGCAACGACATCACGATTCTATCACTTCAGAGTTAGACCAAACTTGAAAGCAACGGTCGTAATGCCGTTTATGCATGTCCCATATTTGTTAAAATTATTAATTTATTGAAATTAAAAATATCTATAACTAAAATTAATCTTAGGGTGCTTAGAGTTGATTTTTTGGGCTTAATGATCAGTTGGTAAATTATGCAATTAATTAAAAAAACTAATTCGTGTTTTCACCCTACGTTTCGCATAGTTACTTTCTGGCTTCTTCAGAATTTGTTTATTAATAGTTTTTAGTTTATTTGTTTATGTAGTATTTTGATTTTGTTTTTAATTAGAACAATTGAAATTTTCAAATTTGCGGACAAAGTATTTTAACATTAAAATAATTTAACAATTTAAATGTATACGATCCACCCCATTTAAAACCTTACTCCTAAATTTATAAATACCTAAACTACATTCATCATGTTTCAGGTAGCATTGAAGTCACGATTCCACGCTTTTTTACAGTTTGTGTTTGTGCAAATTTGAAACTGATGGTCGAAAGGCACGAAACTATGCTCGAGTATTGGTATGTTTCGGGAGGAATTTCATTACCTCAAAACATTTTGAGCAAGACCGCGTCGTCATGTACTCATCAACATCGATAACCCGACAAATATCTTTACGTCGATAAAAAAGCTTTTTTTCAAATTTTCTATTGATGGTTTTAAATTTCGCCGTAACTCTTCCCTTGTTCCAATGAACCATCCCCGAAACATACCAATAATTTATCACCAGACTTATTTTTTACCAATAACTTATTGACTAAAACATCCTGAGCCCGACGATTACAAATATAATGAATCAAATTTTAACCGACAGTATTTATTGTATGCATACACACTGACTCAATTCATCAAATTTTAACCTATACTTAATAAAATCATCATTATATATTCTATTAAACATTAAGCATTTAGCGAGCATTAGAAAATAAGGGAGGGTGGGACAGAAGGTGTCGATTTATATTGGTTTCGATTGCTTTTAAATTTAAATGGCAATGAAAATTTCGCCGGGCAGACTATTACAAATTCATGTTGTTCGCCTAAAAAAAAAGAATCTCTTTATTTCACGGTACGTTGGTACGATGAAAGGTAAAATCACTAAAAATGGGTGTTTTTTTAAGCCTTACTGTAAGATTGTCGTTTCCCCTGTGGGTTCGGGGATGAAAGAATAGGCCCACGGTATGGATATGCCTGCAGTAAATCTGCTAAAATAACCTCCCCTATAGGTCCGGGGGCAGAATTGGCTTATGGTTTTTTTTTTTTTTTTATAATTAACGCGCGCACAAGGGATTTTGTGTTTCCCTTTTAATGTAGAACACACTGCGCGGGCATTACGAAGAGAGGGAGGGGAGAGATAGGAGGTGCCGATTAACATTGGTTTTGAATGTTTGCAGATCAAAATGGCAAGGGAAAATCCCGCCGGGTAAACTATTCCAAATTCGTGTCGTTCGGCTAAAAAAAGAATCCCTATATTTCACGGTACGTCCGAAATTGGGCTCAAGGGTGAACTGATGGGCATTCCTTGCGAGACGAGTATTACGGGAGAAACTTTTAAGGGGAGGAATGCAACTGGCTACTTCGAGTGAACATTTTTTGTAAAAGAAACGATAAAATAAGGAAAGACATGAAACATTGCGTCGGTGTACGAGTGGGGCAATTGTTTCAGCGGCAGTTCTATTTCCTATCAATCTTAACGCTCGATTTTGTATTCTATCAAGCAGGTGAAGCGATGTTTGCGAAGCACCTGCCCAGAGGTGGGAGTTATACTCGAGTTTAGGGCGTATAAACGCTTTATAAATTGTAGCCAGATCAGATGGGGAAAAATACTTCTTACACCGATACAGAAAACCTAAGCACTTTGCAGTATTCTTAGCGATCTCAAATATATGGTCGTTCCAACGGAGATCGTCGTTGACACACATACCGAGTACTGAGAGTTTTTCGGTTTCTTCGATGTAAGTGCCATTCATGGACAATGGCATTGGGGGAATGTTTAGCTTTAACGACGGAAGACAGCATTGAGTTTTCGAAGCATTAAACTCCACACGATTTCTATTACCCCATTTGACAATGCTGTATAAATCGGAGTTTAATGAGCTTGACATACGGCACCGTTGCAATTGTACGTCCGAAGGCGAAGGACGTGAATTATCGAACGAATATGAAAAGCTGAGGGTAGAGTCGTCAGCAAAACAGTTAAGTGGATTAGAAGTAACAGACAGAAGATCATTTATAAAAATGAGGAAAAGAGTCGGAGACAGAACAGAGCCCTGGGGCACACCAGCATTTATTTTGTGGAAATCAGACTTGAATCCGTCCAATACAACTTGTATTGAACGGTCCAGGAGATAGCTTCTAATCCAACGAACAAGAGTATTATCGATCCCAAAAGCACGCATTTTCGATAAGAGAGCTTCATGCCAAACTCTATCAAATGTCTTGGAGATATCAAGAGCAATAATCTTACTTTCACCAAAGCGATGTAAGGATTTGTTCCACTGTTCGGTGAGATATGCCATCAGATCACCAGTGGAACGGTTGCTGCGGAAGCCATACTGACGGTCATGGAGAAGCTTACGATCTTCGAGATATTCCTTAAGCTGACGGTTAATCAGTGTTTCCATGACCTTAGAAAGAAGGGATGTCAGTGCTATGGGTCGGTAGAAGGAGGGGGAGGATGGGTCACCTTTCTTAGGGACAGGCTGGACAAATGCTGTTTTCCATCTTCTAGGAAAGATTCCAGAAGAGTAGGAGCGATGGAAAAGCTTACGCAGTGGCTTTGTCAGTGTGGAAGAACACCTCTTCAGAAGAATCGGGGGTATACCATCCGGGCCAGCGGATTTGTGTATATCGAGATCTTTGAGAACTCTTGCTACTGTACGAGTGCGGAAAAAAATGTGTCCCATTGAAAAATTTACATTCTCAAGTACAGGAGGGGCAACGTTGCTTTGAGGCAGCGTGGAGCTGGCAGCGAAATGGGCGGCGAGCAAGTTTGCCTTCTCTGAAGAGTAAACAATTGGTTTGTTATTGTCGATGAGCGTTGGAACCAAAGATGTCGAGGAGTTTTTTATATTTTTTACAAATGACCAAAAATTTTTACTGCCTTTGGGACACTGCAGAATTTTTCGCCGTAATTTTTGGTCATGCAAAAATTTGGTTCTTTCTATTCCTTGCTTGTTTGTGCTTTTTCCGATTTTCCTCTGTAGGGTTGGCTTTGTATGATCGGAAACTTACTTCTTTGAGCCTGATAGCTTCTTTACACTCAGAATTAAACCAAGACTTTTCTTTAGGTTTGATACTTTTTACTCTATTAGGAATAAAAGCACGCATCCCTAGAAGAATCGAGGAAGCATAGTGACCAGTTAAAGTTTCGGAAAAAGAAATTCAGGCCGTCCCAGTTGGCTTTCTCGTATTGCCAAACGGTCCTGGTGGGAAGTTTTTCTTTAACTGGATGAGTGGGGGATGAGAAATTAGCTGAAATGATACAATGGTCTGAAGTGCCAAATGGAGAAGTTACACTAATGGTATATTTATCAGGGTGAGAAGTAAGAAACAAGTCAAGAGTATGGGCGGCTTCCCCAGCAACATCTGGTATACGCGTTGGCACATCGATCAGTTGGGTAAGATGATGTAACCCGGCAAAGAGCTCGACATACCTTCCTTCGGGTGTTGTCTGACCAGAATAGCGGAGCCAGTTGAAATTGTGTACATTGAAATCGCCCGCAATAACGATTTCAGTGCGAGGACAAAGGGAAACAATTTTCGAGATGGAAACAGACAGTGCATCAAACTCGTTACAAATCGAATTACTGTCAAGATTTAGACTCCTGTAAATAAAACAATAATGAATGACATGCTTGCGGACAGTGAATTTGAGCCATAAGAAGTTAAAGTCCGTGTTGGAACATTGCCCATATTGGGGAAGGCTCTGGCAAGCAATATCATTCCTAACATAGACCACGAGACCATGGTTGGTGCGTGCCTGAGGTAAGAGCCCTCTAATCTCACCGCCCTATAGAATGGGTGGAGGAATAATTGTATGGCCGGGTTGCCGGAAGTACAAATCTTCCAATACCAAGTCTAGTTAAGCAGCTACCACTTTATTCCGTAAGGAAGGGTGGTAGTAACCTTGCTTCTAGGCGGGCATTCAGGGAGAGTCCGGGTCTTCACCTTGGTTGAAAGGATTTCTGAACTGTTGTCTTACTGGATGGTGGGCTAGCGACTTTATAGAGTCGAACGACAAGTGCGGCTCATGAGAGACGGGCGAGGCCTCACCGAGGGTCTAAAAGTAGGTACCATGGGTTAACAGGAGCCCCGGCTGATTACACGAGCTAGCTCGGTAGCAGTTGCATGTTAAAATTGAGGTAGGCCCCTTGTGGGAGCTTCATGGGGGCTATTGGTTACTCCAAATGCGGAAGCGAAAAAGTATCTTTGGTTTCTGGGAGGATGGCACGGTGTGTTCATTGTATTATTTAACCTTGATACTAGGGGTGCTTAATAGGCCGTGCTTCTCAGCAAGGAGGATGAATTTACCATAAGAAATTCATCATTTGCTACTAGAGTGGTTTGGCAGCCCACTCTAGTTGATAGTGTGGTCTGGTAAACCTTTTTAGGGGTCTTGTACGCCCCAAGGGAACTCCATAAGTGGGTAGGCCCACCGTGAGATTAAGCCTTATTAGGCAGGTGCTCACGTAGTCTCTTCACGATCTGTAAGCTTGTCGTAACCATCTGTGTGTGCGGGGAGAAAGAATAGGCCCACGGTATGGATACGCCTGCATTAAGAGTCTGCTAAAATATCCCCCCTTTAAGTACGGGGCAGAATAGGCCTAAGGAAAGGTGGCGCCGGCAGTAAGTCTGCTTAAGGCTCCTCCCCTATAGGTTCGGGGACGACAGAATTAGCCTATGGTTGTGAGTGCCTGAGGTAAGAGTCCTCTCACCGCCCTATAGTATGTGGTGTAAGAATTATTCTATGGCCGGGTTGCCCCGGAAGTAAAAGTCTTCCAAGACCAAGTCTAGTTAAGCGCTCTACACATGATCCTTCGTGGGCGGTGTAGTAACACAAAACACATAGCTTCTAGGCGGGGTGACAAGGAGAATCCGGATCTTCACTGTGATTGATAGGATTTTTAGATCTGTTGCGTACTGGTTGGTGGGCCAGCGACTTTATGGGGTCGATCCACAAGTGTGGTTCTTCGGAAATGGGCGAAGCCTTACTGCTTACTTACTTCCTTCCTAGGGCGAAGCCTTGCCAAGGGTTTAATTACGTACCATGGGTTAGCAGTGTAGCAAATAATTTAAAACATAAATCCAATATATATGTAGTTTCTTTCTTATTTATTCCGATATATTATAATACGACTTTATTTGACGAATGCTCGATTGAAACTGAGTTCTTAACGACTTAACAATGTGTTCTACTTCTCGTCAAATTCACAGTGTTGCCACAATTCGGCCATCCTGACCCGTAATCGTCCCGATTACCAGTTGTCTTAGTCATGAAACTTAGCCACGGTTTCATATTAGCCGCCTCCCAAGTACCCTGATAAGGAATCTGGCTTACCTGGAACCCATCTACGTCTGTGATTAAATAACGATCATTCCCAAGGATTTTTTTGATCTTATATGGGCCCTTGAACTTAGGTTTGATTTTTTTCGATACCCCTGGTGTACTGATAAAGTTCTTGACCATCACGTAATCACCTATACTGTACTCTCTTGCTTTTTTGCGATTTTCATCGGTTCTTATTTTATTATATTCCTGAAGTTTTTTTTGTTTGACCACGGCCTTAGATCTTAAATTATATAAATCCCTTTCTGGCTCTCTATTCGCATTTTCGTTCAAGTATTCGCTTACCAAATCAATAATTGTTCCTCTCTGCCTAACACCAAATAAAAGTTGACTCGGCGTTGTACCTACACCGCGGTGTAAAGTGTTGTTCATAGAGAACTCAATTTGTGGTAAGATACTATCCAAGCTTGCCGTAGGATTGATACTACCTAGTTTTGATATCATTGGGCCAAGGTTTTTGTTCAATCTTTCAACTTGACCGTTCGCTCGTGGTGAAGCAGTGGCGATTTTAATGTGTCGAATGTTATTTTCTTCTAAAAATGCTTCAAAATCATTAGACGTAAAACCGCTCCCTCTATCTGAGATCAAAACTTTTGGGCGACTGTATGTGTTAAAATATAACTTCAAATGGCTTATTACCTCTTTAGTATTGGTTGTACGCGCTGAATAAAACTTTACAAATTTTGTAAATGCGTCTACTACTAACAGTACGTGTTTCTTTTTTGATTTTCCTAATGATATCGGGCCGTAATGGTCTATATGAATGGTCTCAAATGGCAATTCACCCTTAGGTATGTTATGCAACATGCCTTCTCGCTTGCCTTCTTTTGAAGAAAATGCTAAACATTTTAAACAATTGCCTATATAAGAACCAATCTTCGCCTTGAGCTCTGGAAACCAATATGTTGTTGTAACAGCCTCAAAAACCTTATCACGACCAATATGGCCAAGCTCATCATGATATTTGCTCAGAACCCGAAATTCCATTTCGGATGGAACATAAAATAGTATTCTATCTTTAACTTTTCTGTACACCAGCCCATTGTGCATTTCATAAAACTTGTTTTCCGAATTTTCTAATTGCTTACGAATACCACATATCTTTTCATCCCTATTCTGACAAATAGAAAGGTTTTGCTCGAATGTATTTTCCTCTAATACTAGTATATTTGTAGCACGGCTTAACGCATCAACATGTTGCATTTTTACTCCGTTTCTATGTTCCAGGACATAATCATAGTTTTGAAGTTGTAAGACCCATCGGGCGATTCGAGGGTTAATATCTTTTTTGTTCATAGTAAGTGTTAATGAGTTGCAATCGGTTACAATTTTGAACTTTATGCCTTGCAGATATATTCTAAACCTCTCTATTGCATATATAATTGCCAAGGTCTCTAGTTCGAAGCTATGGAACTTCGATTCACTCTCTGTTGTTCTTTTTGAAAAATAAAACGTTGGATGAAACTTCCCGTCGGACTTTTTCTGCAACAATATAGCCCCAAAACCAATAGAACTAGCATCGCAGTGCAATTCAGTCTCATCCCGGGGGTCGTAGATGGCTAAGATAGGTGCCTCAATAAGTTTCGCTTTTAAACATTGGAAACAATTCCATTCTGCTATTCTATCGCACTTCTGAAATTGTAGCAAATAATTTAAAACATAAATCCAATATATATGTAGTTTCTTTCTTATTTATTCCGATATATTATAATACGACTTTATTTGACGAATGCTCGATTGAAACTGAGTTCTTAACGACTTAACAATGTGTTCTACTTCTCGTCAAATTCACAGTGTTGCCACAATGAATTGTAGCAAATAATTTAAAACATAAATCCAATATATATGTAGTTTCTTTCTTATTTATTCCGATATATTATAATACGACTTTATTTGACGAATGCTCGATTGAAACTGAGTTCTTAACGACTTAACAATGTGTTCTACTTCTCGTCAAATTCACAGTGTTGCCACAGCAGGAGCCCCAGCTGATTATACGAGCTTGCTTGGTAACCTGTTAAAAACGCGGTAGGCCCCTTGAGGGAGCTTCATGGCGGCTGTGGTTACTCCAAATAAAGCGAAAAAGTATCTTTACCATAATAAATTCATTATTTACAACTAGAGTGGTTTGGGGAATCACTCTAGTAATTGGGTGGTTCGCCCATATACTCTAGGGGCTTTGTTGCGCTTCAAGGTGACTCCAAAGTGGGTAGGCCCACCGTGAGTTTAAGCCATAATCAGCAGGTGCTCACGTAATGCCTTTCCTCTACTTGTAAGCTTTTCGTACCCCATGGGTTTTAAAGAAAAAATATAATCAGCTTATTCTCGATCTACTACGCGAAAAAAATTCTTGCATAACTTTTTAATTGACATTGATAACAAAATCAGAAAATACTTCTTTTTCTAAGATCTCCTTAAAATGGCCAAAGACCTTCCTAAAAAATACGGGAATACATTCCGGATTTGGGTTTTTCACATACTTGCTATTTACACATCAGATCTTGAGGACATACAAGATATCCTGAGCAACAAAGCTGTTATCACCAAAAAGAACAAAATGTATTCCATGCTGCAATTATGGCTAGGGGACGGGTTGCTTCTTAGCCATGGCATAAAATGGTGTACCCGAAGGAAAACTATAACACCGTCGTTTCATTTCAAAGTTTTGGAACAATTTATAGAAATATTTGATCGTCAAAGTTGCATTTTGGTTGAGAAACTGAGGGCACATGCCGATGGGAAAACTGCATTTAATATTCATGATTATATTGGCTTAGCTACTCTGGATGTTATATCTGAAACAGCAATGGGAACAACCATTAATGCACAAACGAATGCTAACTGTGAATATGTAAAATTACTAACTAAGTGAGTAAAAGCAAAACAAAGTATTTTGAACTTTGGAAAATAAGTTTGAACTATTGCAGATTTACAGACATATTTGTGAAGCGCTTTGTTAATGTGCTTTACAGAAGCGATAGACTCTTTAGGCTATTTGCTCCAAAGCTTAAGCTGGAGAATGACAAAGTGGTCAGGAAACTACATGCATTCACAGATACCATAATAGAAAAAAGAAGGGAAGAGCTTCAGAGAGAGTCAAGTTTACTGGAACCGGTAACACAAGAAAATGGTATGCTACCTGTTTGGGTGAATGAATTATTGAAGGGCATTTAGAAATCTTTTTTTTTAATATTTGCTCTTAACCTTTTCTTTTCAGAATGCGGCATCAAGAAACCAATGGCACTTCTGGACATTTTACTTTTATCGACTATCAATTCCAAGCCTCTTTCAAACGCCGATATTCGTGAAGAGGTCGATACGTTCATGTTCGCAGGTCATGACACAACAAAATCGGGTATAGGTTTTACCCTTTATTGTATCTCAAGGAATCCTGAGGTACAGAATAAACTAGTACAGGAAATAAATGATGTTATTGGATTGGATGCAGGTAAAGCGGTCACATACAGAGAGTTGGCTGACTTAAAATACACTGAAAAAGTCATCAAAGAAGGATTGCGCATTTATCCCACAGTTCCATTCATCGGAAGGCAAACCATAGAAGATTGCATCATAAGTACTTACAATATAACCATTAATCTAAATAAATTAAATCTACACATTCCTAATCCATCTTACAGATAAAAAGCTTATTCCTAAAGATACCACAATACTCATACCACTGATCAATCTCATGAACGATCCTCAGCTATTCCCAGAACCAGATAAGTTCCTGCCTCAACGTCACGCATCTGAAAATCCGTATTCTTTTATACCATTTAGTGCTGGACCACGAAACTGTATTGGTCAGAGATATGCCATGCTTGAAATGAAGGCAATCATAACGAAGATTTTGCGACACTACGAGCTGCTGCCTTTAGGACAAGCAGTTCAACCGACATTGAGTGTTGTATTAAGTTCAAAAAACGGCTGGCAAATGGGATTTCGGCCAAGACAATAAAAATATCTTGCCTGCAACAATTAGTTATAGTTTATTTTAATCATTTTTTTTTAATTTATCATCTTTAATCCCAACGATACACTTTACCAGGAGTTGGAAGTTTAGTTGTAGTCTTGCTTCCAGATTGACCTGCAGAAATAAGATCTTGTTTGACCAGATCAATTGGTGGAGCTACTTCACGGCGTGGATCGCGTTTACAGTAGTAATTGGCGGAAAGAAGATGAGCAGGACCGCCAGGTATATCTGGTGGAGGTTGGGTACGATCGGCAAGGCCATCTTCAAAGCGGACCGCTACTGTATGTTCCCTCTAAAAGAAAAAATTCCAGTCTTACATAACAAAGAAACATGTCAAGTTAACAAATGATTTAGAACTTACTCCTAGCAAAAAAGCTCGAATTCTTTGAATAAATGGTGCCACATCTCTTCGAGCAGCACTTGCCATTGTTATATTATCTCAAAATGTGTTCTATATGTTTTTTAAACGAAAAATATAAAATTCAACGTATTTTAACCTTAGCAAAAAGAATAACAACTCGAAATGTCGAAATAGAATTTATATTTATATGATAACAAACGTCGGTTTGACAGCCAGATGTCTTCCAGAAAGGAGATGCTAGGAGATTGGTGGTTTTAAATTAAACCGAATTGACACCAATGAGGGCGTTCGGTGCCGTATAGCTTTGTGTTATAATGCTATTGAAATATACTGTGCGTTTGTGAACGCATAAAACCCAATAGGCAACAATTTCTGTCAACACGTACTACATTTGCACAACCAGCTGATTTCGTGGTCAGCTGTTCCATACGATACCAAAGTATACCAGAAATTTATCGCTACTTGTGTTACGATTTGGAAGTCATATGTTTCGTTTTTTGTTATGGTCATCAGCTGTTGATCAGCTGTCTTTTTACACGTATTACAACAACAATGCGCTACTTCCATTTCGAACCTATGAGATACTGAACGCCCCCAGTTTTACATTTTGCGAAAAAGTGTGCGTTTTTCTTTATTCGTTCAGAGCAGAATCTGAGTTGTCAAAAAAGAAGTTGTATTTCTTTTTTCGCTCAGAGCGTTCAGATCTTTAAAATTAATTGTTTTCGTCTACTCCCTAAAACAGACTATTTTGCACAATTTTACACAAGTGTTGTTCGTTTACTAACATTTTCGAGAGTTTTCGGGAGAAGAGGCATGTTACGAGAGAGAAAATCCCCTTAATTCCCTATTTTAAACCAAAAAAAATTCGTGAATTCTGTCAAACTCAAAAGTACATTTGAAATTTGACGTTTTGTAACGGATTCGTATTTGAAGAATTTTATATTTAAAAAATTGTAAAGTTAAATCCAAAGTAAATAATAAAATGACCTTAATGGCCTAATAAAATGGTTTCCATCACAACTTTTATTTCATCTCACTTATTTGATACATCTCGTTTAGTAAAATTTTAATTTTTTTGACGTTTAAAAAGTTTCCCTATTTTCCTCCACAAAGCTTTCTTTTACTTTTGAGCGAATTTATTATTTTCTGAGAGATTTCATCCCCACTCTTTAAAGTTTGACAGTTTTCATAAAACAACCGAAAAAGTAGACAAACACAACTATTGTATTTCTTTTTTCATTCAGAGAATGATCTGAGCGTGCTCTCAGAAGGCTGTATGCGCTCAGAATAAATTGATTGACAGACAGAATAAATTGACACTCTAGAGTTGTAGGCTATTTCACTCTATCCCATGCACATTGCCTACACCACTCTTCGAAAAATAGATGCCAAAACGAAAGAGACAATAGTATTAGATGCATAATATTGCCGCCTGTGAACAAGCCATATGAGAAGTGCCAAGTGCTAGAACGTATTTCAAAATTATATCTGAGCGCTCAGAACACGCTCGGTTCAGAGAATTATCAGAATATGCTCAGAATGTTCAGACTCTTTTCAGATACCTTTTCTGAGTGAACAAAGAAAAACGAAATGTAAGCTTTCAGGTTTTTTTCTAAGAATTTGTTGTTTTACAATGCGTATGTTCACGAACGTAACTTTTGGGTAGGTTACCTTGCTTGGGTTTGGTTTTTTTTTTGTGAACGAACAAATCCAACCAGATAGATTACCTCTCAAAATTCGAAGTAAAAGAGAAACACAGTCAACTGTTCATCAGCTGTTCACGTGTTGAGTAAAGTATCGAGCAAATTTTAGGATACCTTTGGATTGTCTCTGCTTCCATATGTTCATCAAACAGCTGGAAAGCAGCTGTTTTTAACCATGCTAATTACAACAACAGAAACCAATCCGAAAGTTACGTTCGTGAACGTACCCAATAAATTGTTCAAATCTATATATTCGGACATGCAATGAACAGTAGGCTGAGTGAAAGGATTTTTTTTTTGACTAATGATCAAAGCAGATGTGCAGATAATTTCGTGCAGGAATACAAATTATACAGGCTCCTAGGGGATGTAAACCCAAAATTCTGCAGGGTTGCAGAATCTGCACTATGTCTCTATTTCTTAATTCCATGCCTAGGTTCAAAGCTTCCACAACAAAAAAAAAACAAAAATCTGGTAAATATAAGGGGTCAGGCATCACAGATATGATACCAATGTCAAAAACACGCATCTATTTTTTTAATAAAGTTATATTAGTTGCAACTAAAAATGGAAGAAAAATGTATTGAACTTATTAAGGAAAATAAGTTTATATATGATAAAACCAGCAGTTCGTATAAAAATATATATTTAAGGGACAACAAATTTGAGGAATTTGCCACAATTCTTAATATCCCTGGTAAGTTATGTACAAATATTTAAAATGATTTCTTTTGTCTCCGACTCGTGTATTCTTCTTTTTCCAGGAAAACTCTTTAAGCTTTTTCCTTGTAAATTAAATCTTCTTGTGTCGAACATGCAATCCGCAGCCAAATTCAACATCTACTTCTTTCGGCAGCTGGTTATTGTATTTGTAGTGTGCGTAAAATCTTGCTTCGCTGCGGATAAATTTCCCAATAACTGGCTGAACACAATGAGAGCCGCAGCCGCAATACGCGTTCATCATTTGCAAATAATTCTTGTTAAAAATCAATAAAAGTTATTAAATTCCTTGAATATTAATCACGAAGACCTCTCCACTTCTTTTAAACACGCTCATCCGAAAAGAAATACAATATAAACATTTCGTCAAATCGTAACCTTAAATAGCGGCAAACATTTACTTACATGGCAAAATTAACTCATCCATCCGCTATTTTTTTTCCACTCCGTAGCTTTAATTTTAATGTTTTTATAATTTTGTTTGTCATATTGTGCTGAATGTTTAAATTAATTTTTTGTATGCAAGGTGTCCATAACACCTAAGACAGTTTGTTTATTACAGAAATTAATTTGGATTTTCACTGCATGGTTCGACTTAGTCAGAATTGTGTTTTGTATGTAAGTATGTATTTTTAAATGGTAAGTGATGTTCGTGTCGTATATTCTAATGTTCGCGGCCTAAGAAAGAATTTCTTTCACGTGTACGTCTACACTGTTCAATACAGGCCAGCTGTTTTGGCATTAAGTGAAACCCAGGTTGGAGTAAATACTGATTTATCAGAATTTGCTCTACATGCGTATAGGTGGTCGTGGTCTATGTAAGGAATGATATTGCTTGACAGAGCCTTCCCCAATATGGGCAATGTTCCGCAAGCATGTCATTCATTATAGTTTTATTTACAGGAGTCCAAATCTCGACAGTAATTCGACTTGTAACGAGTTTGATGCGCTGTCTGATTAAATCTCGAAAATTGTTTCCCTTTGTCCTCGCACTAAAATCGTTATTGCGGGCGATTTCAATGTACACAATTCCAATTAGGTTCGCTATTCTGGTCAGGCAACACCCGAAGGAAGGTATGTCGAGCTCTTTGCCGGGTTACATCACCTTACCCAACTGATCGATGTGCCAACGCGTATACCGGATGTTGCTGGGCAAGCCACCCATACTCTTGACTTGTTTCTTACTTCTCACCCTGATAAATAAACCATTAGTGTAAGTTCTCCATTTGGCACTTCAGAGCATTGTGTCATTTCAGCTAATTTCTCATCCTCCATCCATCAAGTTAAAGAAAAACTTCCCACCAGCACCGTTTGGCAATACGAGAAAGCCAATTGGGACGGCCTGTTTATCTCCGATTTTCTGAACTGTATAGTAACCTTTACCAGCGTTATCTAGTTGAAACTCAAGCGAACCTCATTAACGATCCCAAGACATTTTTCCAATTCGTTAACTATAAAAAAAAGTCTGATGGATATCCTTCCTATCTTTTTCTTAACAGTGAAACCTCAAGTGATCCTCTACATATTTCAGAGTTGTTTGCCTCATCTTTCAAGCAATCCTTTACCAATGATGCTTTTCAACTAGACGAAGCTTATTTTTAATACTTACCGAATTTTTCAATTGGACCTTTTTTCCCTCTCACAATTGATAAGAATCTTGTTGAAAATAAGTTAGGTCTACTACGTGAAGAATTTTCTCTTGGGCCAGATAATATCCCGGAAATTCTTCTAAAAAAATGTTCCCAAACTCTCTCCGTTCCCCTTACTCAATTTTTTTATTTATCTTTATCCCAAGGTGTATTCCCAGAAGTATGGAAAACTTCATTCGCTACACCGATTCACAAAAAAGGCACAAAAAATAGCGTTAAGAATTATCGCCCCATTGCCAAACTATCCTACATCCCCAAAATATTTGAATGCCTCATATACGAACTAATAAGTTTTCATTGTAAGTCGCTTATATCCCCCCTTAACAACATGACTTCCTCAAATATAGATCCACTACCACTAACCTTATTGGATTTGTTTCCTTTGCCCTCTCAGCACTAGAAGCAGGGATTGAAGTCGATGTTATCTCCAATGACGTTAGTAAAGCCTTTGACAAAATTTCTCATAGTTTTATAGTCTCCAAACTTAAGACTCTTGGCTTTGAACAGATCTCTTTGAAATGGATGTCTTCTTACCTCAGCAAGCGTTCCTATAGTGTGCGTTTCAGGAATGCACTTTCCAATCCATTTCTCGCCACTTCTGGTGTCCCTCAAGGAAGTCACTTAGGCCCTCTCCTTTTCATCCTTACCATTAATGACATCGAATTGATAATAAACCTTTCCAATATCTCATTATATGCTGACGATACTAAGTTTTTCAAAACTATATCTTCAGTAAATGATTCAAACCTTATTCAATTAGATCTTGATCACTTTTCAATTTGGTGTAGCAAAAATTGCCTGGAACTGAACGTGAAAAAATGCCAATCGATAGCTTTTTCACGTAAACGCATAGTCTTACCTGCCCGTCAATATTTTCTCTCCAATCAATCCATTCCCATTGTTGATTTGATCCGAGATCTCGTTGTTTTATGTGATCGTGAGTTTAGTTTCTGATCACACATCGCTGAAATAACACAGAAGGCTAATTCAAGTTTAGGTTTCGTAAAACGATGGTCTAAAGAATTCTGCAACCCTTATTTGACTCGTTCCCTATATATAACACTCGTTAGAGCTCTCCTTGAATATGCTTCTAAAGTTTGGTGCCCATACCACCACGTCCATATTTCGAGAATAGAAAGCATTCAAAAACGATTTCTTCTTTTCGCCTTTCGCGGCCTTCAATGGCAAGATCCTTTTATTCTACCTCCATATCATGCCCGTCTCCAACTTATTAATCTGAGAACTCTAGATGAACGAAGATTGGTTGCCGATATTCTTTTCATTCACCGACTTTTTTCTGGTTCCGTTGACTGCCCTTCATTATATAATTCCATTTTCTTTACCACTAACCCCCGCAATCTCAGAAATCCTAGACTTTTCTATATATCCTCCCACCGTACCTCCTTTGGCTCCAATGAACCTCTTACACGTATGCTGCGAAGTGTAAATTCGGTAGCTGAATATTTTGACCTAAATATTAGTACACCGAATCTAAAGTTACGCCTCAACAACTGTCCCAACCTTCCCATTTAGATTTAATTAGTCTTAAGTTTGTTTTAGTTTTGTAGCTTGAAATAAGCCAAATAAATGGGGGTGCTGCCCCCACCAAAATTAAATTCAACATCATACTTGAAAGAATAATGCAGAACTCTTACACCAACACCAGAGGCACGATCTTCCAATAGTCCGCCCAATTACTCGCATACGTCGACGATATTGACATAATCGGAAGAACGCAGCATGATGTCAGTAGCGCTTTTGTGAATATTGAGACGAAAGTGGCGAAGATGGGTTTAGCAGTCAATGAGGGCAAGACATCGACGTCTTGGATAAAACATCACCATATATTGCTATAACTTGAAGGTAGTTAGGGACTTTGTCTACCTGGGTTCGCTATTAACTCAGACAACAACACCAGCGCTGAAATCAAACGAAGAATAACTCTTGCCAATCACTGCTTCTTCGGGCTTAAAAGGCAATTGAGTAGAAAAGCCCTCCCTCGGGCAACTAAATTGTCTCTTTATAAGACTCTCATCATCCCAGTCCTGCTCTATGGTGCAGAGGCATGGACGCTTTCAAAAAAGATGAGGACGCTTTAGAACCCCCGTTTAGTTAGCAGCACTATGTCGGGAATTTTGATTTTTTTGGTGCCCCGAATTTGGAAAACATTTGGAAAACTTTGGAAAACAATTTTTAGAATTTGGAAAACTATAGTTTAAAAGTTATTAACAATTAAAGGTTTGGCGTATAGTTAGCAGCACATAGAAAAAAAGTGGACTTTTTTGGTTTCAATCAATGGGGAATTGTTTGGACAAATATGGAAAACCATTTTTAGAATTTTGAAAACCTTTTTCAGAATTTGGAAAAGCATATTTAAAAAGTTAGGGACATTTGTTTCACAGAGATATTTTTGAGAATTTTTCGTAATTCTAAAATTTAATTCTTAAAATTTTAAACATTTGTTTATAACTAATTTATTATGGTTTTCCAAATTCTGAAAATTTATGAGGAGTTTATTTAATTAATTTTAAAATTTGAAAGTTCATTTTTATTGTTTGGAAAAGTTTATGTTTAAAGTTTTTGATAATTTAATTTTTATCTGCATTGTTTCTTGAAAAGGTTCAACATTTAATAACTAATTAATTAATGTTTTCAAAATCTGAAAACTTCTAACGAGCTCAGTCACAAGATTTATAAATATTGAAAATTATTTAAATGAAAAATTTCATTAATTTGATACGTTGAGAAATTTTTTAACATATAAATAATGAAGATTAGCTATTATATTAAGGTTTTTTGAATTATAAAAACTCATAAAGAGTATTAAAATTGATTTCAAAATTTTGCAATTACTATTAAGAATTTGAAAATTATAAATTAATTATTCATAAACAATTATTTTTGATATTTTTTAAGCGAATACCTTACGAATTAATAAAAAAAAACAAAACTCGTTTTTACTGGCAGATGTAAGTTCGTTTTTATGTCCCAACGTGTCCTAATGCGTTACGTTACGAGTATTTGTTTATAGATTCTGTCAATACTTTTACATTTTTGTTGTTTATTATTAAATTACACTTTTCCAAATTCTAAAAATGGTTTTCCAAATTTGTCCAAACTGTTCCCCATCGATTGACACCAAAAAAGTCTAATTTTGTTTCTATGTGCTGCTAACTATACGCCAAACCTTTAATTGTTAATAACTTTTAAACTATAGTTTTCCAAATTCTAAAAATGGTTTTCCAAATTTTTCCAAATGTTTTCCAAATTCGGGGCACCAAAAAAATCAAAATTCCCGACATAGTGCTGCTAACTATACGGGGATCGCTTTAGGCTGTTTCGAGAGTAAGATTCTCAGGATGATTTTTGGTCCCGTATGCATAAACGGGGAGTGGAGAAGAAGATACAATGAAGCGGCAGACCTAGCCAAAAGAGTTAAAATTCAACATCTCAGATAGCTGGGTCAGCGGGTGGACATTAATGCTCCGGCCCTGAAAATCTTTAAATCCACCCAGAGGGAGGGCGCAGTAGAGGAAGGCCGAGACTCAGTTGGCGCACACAAGTGGAAGAGGATTATTTATTTATCGTTATTATTTATTTATCTCAAAATGGCCGTAAGCTCTGGAAGAACCTGCGTGAAGTTGGAATTGGCAAACAGAAATCATTGAACCTGGAGGTTGATTGTGATGAGTTAAACAAGCTATTTATTTCGTCCGTTCCGCAACCCACTTCTCTGCGCCCATCACTTACCCGAGTGCAATCTCCATCACCTAGCATTGTAGTACAGTGCATTTAGATTTTATTATATGGAGCTCCGGGAAATAATTTACAGACATTTGACTTCGGTATTCGAAAGAGTACTAGTACACGAGCCAAAAAACACATTTTGCACACATGCACCTGTTGTCAGTAAGCCGCCATTTTGTTTTTAGTTTATTTATTTTTACTCGTAACTCTCGTAATTTGTATCCTAGATAAAAAAGTTATATCTATATATATAGTTTCAGTTTGTGATATAACTTTTTATATAAGTTACAAATAACAAGAGTTACGTCATCTGTAAATTATTTTCCAGCAAAAGTCTAAATGCCCCGGACTATTACAACTTACTTCAACTTTGAAACAGTTTCTTCTATGGATGGCATTGAAAGTTTAATTTCTATCAAAACAAATTCAGCATGGTTTGATCTATTGCATTTCGACTTCAACATATCAGTACTACTGCGCTTTTGGATGTGGTGGAACGGGTTAGAAGGGCTTTGGATGATGACAAAGTCACGTTTCTGTTTCTTTTCGACTACTCCAAAGCATTCGACACAGTTGACCACAACATATTGTGTCAAAAATTATCTTCTAATTTAAGATTTGGCTCGGAAGCACTTCAGCTCATATCTTCATATCTAACTGGTAGGAAACAAGCAGTCGTGTCTGGAACTCAGGTCTCCGAATTTCTTTCTTTATCGCGTGGTGTTCCTCAAGGATCCATTCTAGGACCACTTTTTTTCTCTGCTTATATAAATGATATTCCTAGTCTCATGCGCCACGGAAATGAGCAAATGTTCGCAGATGATGTCCAATATCTTCAGAGTTCTGCGTTGGGCCTCATTGAAAACTGCGTATACAACATAAATGAAGATCTAAATGGCATTTTGAAATGGTCTAACTTGCGGTCCTGTTTTAAACCCCCTCACAACAAAGTGTTTTGTTATCTCAAAAAAGATATTCCCGTGGAATTTGTAAATACGGCTAAAAACCTAGGAGTTTTTACTGCCTCTTGCGAGGAACTAACAAAACCTCCAGAAGTAAAATTTGTCTCGAAAAGGTGCATCTCATGTAGCACCGGACTTGGCGGTAAACTGTAGGTCCCTTCCATTCCATTCTTGCAGATTAACAATTTGAATCATTAAAAAGTTGTCGTATAAACCAAAATAAATTGCACGATTGGATCGCACGTATTTGCTCATATGTGCGGTCACATCGTCCAATAAAAGTATAGTAGTTAAGACATATGGTGCCTTAAAAACGTTGTCCATCGCAATAAAGTTTACACCCATTGAAGCAAGAAGAATGCTAGCCAAAACTTTAGTAATTCCAATTCTGACTTATATTTGTGAAATTTATTGCGATTTAGATTCTGTATGCCTTCGAAAACTAAACGTTGTGTTTAACAATATACCTCGTTATGTCGTTGGACTACGAAGATATGACCATGTATCATTTTATTCTAAAAGTTTGTATGGCATAAGTTTTACTAACTTTTTGAAATTTAAAACACTGATAACGTTATTTAAAATTATTCAGAACAAGCAACCCCCTGATCTCTACAACAATAACTAGTCTCTGTCGTGTAATAAAACCACCAAACAAATCTCAATTCCTCGTGTTACCAGTCTCACAACACAGCGTCAGTTTTTCGTCCATGCGGCTCGCCTTTGGAATTTGCTTCCACAGGAATTAAGAAGAGCAGAAAATATGAACATATTTCGGAAGAACTTAATTGAATATTTCGCAGTATAACAACTTCTTTGAGTTCTTGCTGCTAGTGAGGGTGGGATCTTCATCTCTTGTTTATAAATTAAAATTGCTTATCTTTTTATCGCTTTTTCTTTGTCTCTTCTTACCTTTTTTTTCTTTTTTCGTTTTTTTTCTCTCTGTCAAACATATTATGATTTCGCTTTCTCTTAAATTTAATTTGAAATTTAAATTTATATTTTTCTTTTAATTGTAAACCTATATTAGAATATTATTTAATGTAAATCAAATCATTTCATTTCCATACAAGGCTTAGTTATCTAAAAGATGTTAATCTTAATATTAAGTTCTATGAATATCAATAAATACTTAATACTAAATACATAATATCCTAAATAAATACCATGAATACCCCCAACATGAGTTAATCGATCCACCAAACATAATTAAGCTACCTATTTTAACTAATTTTATTTCAAAAAGTAAATTATTGTTAAATGTACCTTATAGCTTATATCTAGGTATACCTATACCTAGCCTTGTTTTTTAAATTTTATTGGACGATGTGACCGCACAAATGAGCAAGTACGTGCGATCCAATCGTGCAATTTATTTTGGTTTATACGACAACTTTTTAATGATTCAAATTGTTAATCTACAAGAATGGAATGGAAGAGACCTACAGTTTACCGCCAAGTCCTGTGCTACATGAGATGCACCTTTTCGAGACAAATTTTACTTCTGGAGGTTTTGTTAGTTCCTCGCAAGAGGCAGTACCCCGGAAAAGAAGGTGGCTATGAGCTGGATTCGAACCCAGGCTCATTCGCTTAGCAGTCCGACACACTACCACCAAGACACGGGTTACTATTAAGAACAATAGCAGCTATTATTATGATCGTAACTACTGCAGTGATGAACCAAAAGATTTCGGGGGTTATTTCTTAAATCCAAAATAATATTATTATGGACAACCGGATATATTTTCAGTAATGGACATATTAGTCTTACATTCGGTACATTTATTTAATGAGGTGCTTAATATTCTTGGTTTTTTTTTTTATTTTTATAATTTAATTTTTTAATATTCTTGGTACTATGGTGACGGACGTCTGCGATGTGGAACTGAATGGGCGATTGTTGTTGGAATCCTCGAAAATTTGATTGACCAGAAACTATAGGATGGTTGTTCTACTGTACAGTGGCTTGTTGCGCAAGAGTGTAAATTCGTGTCGGTGCTACTCGCGGCGGTGGAAGAAAAAAAAGGACGTGCCGCAGATGTTGTGAACACAGCAGTAGATGTTAAGGCAGCAGGAGATGTGAACTCAGCAGCAGATGTTGTGAAAATCGGAGCGGTCTGTCCCATCGGCATCTGAATTGGAGACGAGTGAATGGTAGCTTTTCCTTTCCCGATATCTGTTGGATCATATTTAAAATTTCACTAAGTCCACTACTCAACTCTTTGAGATCCGAACTCCCTTGCGCCGTCGCGTCATTCCATAGTGACTTTGCAAACGCCTTTCCAAATCAATTTTTCTTCCCGTCTTAGCAAGTCTCAATTCCTTGCATTGTTCTTTTAATTCACTTACGGTCATCTTAAAAACAATCAGTATGGTTTTAAAAGAGAAAAAAGCACGCGAAAACTACTTGGGGAATACTGTTATGTCATCAATATGAGCCTCAATAAAAATCATCATACTTTAGTTATGTTCGTGGACTTCAGCAAAACATTTGACACTCTAACTGGCTGAACACAATGCAAAAACGGAACTGCATTACGGAGACGGAGTACGGAACAGCTGTCAAGTTTGTCGTACGTACAGATTTCAATCGGAACATAATGCACGTACAGTAACTTTGACATTTCAATAAAAAAATGGATGGAATACCAAAAACAAATGATAAAAAAGAGAAGAAACTCTTATACAACGAATTGAAATATCATTAAGAAGAATGGAATCATCTGGTGTTATTTCAGGTATACTAAATAAAAGGGTTTGGGAGGGAAACACGTACGAAAGATTGTTCTCTCTTTCATAATTTCTCTCTGCATCAGATAAAATGTCAAATTTACTGTACGTAAAAGTTAAAAGTTAACCAACCTTTCCGTATGCGTATTGCAGTTCCGTATGCAGTAACGTACCATTGTGTTCGCAAAATACAGTTCGCGTGTATTCAATGTTTGCAGTACCGTATGCGTATTCCAGTTCCGTCGTCATTGTGTTCAGCCAGTAGGTCATGATAGACTACTTTAGGTTCTATACAAAATTGTCATAAGAGGAACACTGTAGAAATGCAAATGGATAAAGAATTACCTCACAGATAGGACTTTCAAAGTTAAAATTTGTAATTCATGTAGTGAAGAAAAAAGCTGTACATATGGCGTACCACAGGGGTCAAAACTTGGTCCGTTATATTCCTTCTTTTTAAGAACGCGTTTCTTGGAGTTATTTTTTTAAAATAGCACCATTTTTGCCTACGTAGATGACATTACCTGCATCTTCCTGAAGAATATTAGTTTTGGTTGCAATCTGTTAAGCGGTTCTAAAGAAACTCGAATAATAAAAAAGGTCCTATGGGGGGCACCGTTCTTAGCCCCCCATCCTAAATTAATGCTTGCCTACAGTAGTAAACTGAATTACTTATTTTTGATAAAAATTCTTAGAGCCATTTTCGAGATAAAGCATACTTATGTCTCATTAATTTTTGACTTAAAAAAAAATGAAAAAGTCCTCTGAAGACCGTCAAATAACCTTATGTTCCAAATTTGAAGACGATTGGCTCAATCGCTCAGGCTGTAGTTCAATATACATCCGAAAAGAAAGACGGACAGACAGAGTATTTTGCCACTAACTTAAACATTTTTTTTCATCATCGTAATGTCATGTTTGATTGTTATCTAAACATTTTTAAAGTGCACAAATGCATAACTTGCATTAAAGTAAAAAAGATCTATTTCGATCTGAAAACTTAAACAATAATTCAGCGAGCGAATGGAATACAAAATTTTGACGTCATAAGCATACATTAAACAAATAGATTCGTGAACCTTCAAAAGTATTGATAAAGAGACGGAAAAGCAATGGACCAAGGGACTACCTTGAGCAAGACCTGAATCAACACAAAATAAGATTAGAGTAATACCCACTGATATCAACTATTTTTCTTGTATCAGATAGTATGACCCCAGTCATAGAAGAAAACGGCTATAACAACCTAACATTTTCAGTTTATGAAGAAGTAAACCGTGATAGACCCGGTCAAAAGCTTTAATAAAATCCGGATAGAGTACATATACTTGGAATCCTATTTCAATTTCTTTTCAAATCAATTTCTTATGATAATCGATGATAGAGAAATATATTTGCGTAACTGGCAAAATTCTGTTTGTCTGCCTGTCTGTACGGATGCATAAGGTTATTTTGACATTCTACAGAGAGATTTTATTTTTTTTTTACTCAAATGTTAAAGGTAATTGCCAAGCAAATAGTAAGTAGCTGAAATAATTTTATTTTAAAATATTTTCGATTTTCGTTTTATTTTTAATAATTAATTATTTTTTTTTTGAAAAATCAATATTTTGAAAACGTGTAGGTAGATTTCTTTTAATTGTAGATTATTTTTGTGCTCAAGTTTGCATTCTTCAATTATTTTTTTAACTTTTGAAAAAAGTTGTTAAAAAACCGTTTAATGTATTTAAAAAAATGTTCCTTATAGCATTTCGAAAAAAAAATTCACTTTTACACATGTTTAAAAAAAAATAAAATGGCGTGTAAATTACCCCGATGAAAACTTTTTCACGTGCATTTTTTGAACAATCGATAGTTAGATCTCGAATGAAAACTTTGAAATTCTCTTTAGGTATATTTTTTAAATTTAATTCGATGCTGTGAGCTATGACCGCACATGAGAGCAAGTACGTGCATGCGATCCAGTGGTTGAATTTATTTTTTTCCCTCAGATAACGTCCTGCTGAATACAAACACTAGTCAGAAGCAGGGATGGGAATACTAAGTCCAGAAAATGAATCTGATCGCCCAAAAAAAAAAAACGAAATAAATTTGCTTAATATGTAGCAGATAATGAAAACAAAATCGTAACAAAAAAGTAATTTATTTTCATGTTATTTAACGCTATATGGCCCACCCGACATTACTCAGGTGTACCATCGTTTTATGAAACCCAATAACACTGCTTCCTATCACATCCAAGTATAACTTAAATCTACTAAGCTAAACATGTTAATACAACACATATTTTTTTACAGCGGTCAAGCCATTTAAATATAAATATTGTTGAAATGGAAATTATAAAGGTATACAGGGAATACTACTTTTTATTTAAGGGTATACAGGGAAGACTATATTTTCGTAGATATATTTCAACCATAGCGACACCCTTCGCGTCAAATTTTTGCCAAATCATTCTAAAAATTACAAGTTTTGTAAAAAGACCCCAGCGCCAGCTAAGTGTTTATTATATTAGCCCTAGTTACTCCTTACAACGTCAGCTATCTGCTAAATAGGGGTAGCCATTTCGGAGATTAGCTGGAAAAAACCTCCAGAGACAAAAAGTGACTTTTTCGACTGGTAATAATAAAACAAATCAACACACTTTTAATGAGATTTTTATCGTTTCATAAAAACAAGTTAAACGAATTAGCAATAAGTTGCTACGTAGCAGATGCATAAAAATAAATAAATAAAGTAGATCAATCACATATGAAGTAAATTGGCAGCCCTGGTCAGAATGTATTGACGACGTCTTGCAGGCCCACCCATGTATAGAAAGGATAGTTCATTTGAGTTGTCTTCACGAATCACGAAAGACAATATATAGCAACATTAATAAAAAAAATCATCAAAATCATCGATGGCGTTATCGAAAAAACTACTATTTAGCCCAGTCGGAATGTACAACAAAATGAGCTGAAATGAAAAAAAAAATAGAAAACTTTTTTTTCTTTTTTAATCGTAAGAGGGACTTATAAAAATTAAAAATTTCGATTTTCGAATTCCTAGATCTTTAGCGTTGGCCGTCATCTTGAATTTACGGTAAATTGATTTTTGTTTAATAAATCCCTTATTTTCAACTTTTGACGAAAAACGAACAATACAAAATGAGTTCAGAATTTAATTTTTTATAACTTAATAAATTTTTGTATACGGTTGATACTTTTCGAGTTAATCAGGAAAATAGGATTAAGGTTATTACCACATATAAGCCCAGGCGGAATCATTGTACATTCCGCTGACATGGAAAGTATATTACAATTGTCTTCAAACCGATCGGACGTGTTTTTACCCAGCTCCCACCCGTGGACTTTTAAATAAATTAAATCAATTAATTTTCATTCTCATCACTTATTTTTTTCTTTTTTTTTTGCCCGCTTAACTGAAAAATGCAATATACCAACTTCTATTTCGCAAATCGTTTACGTTCCGTTTCTCGTTGACCCATATTCAGCTATTATTCACGGTAAATCGATAGTGCCTACGCCAGCAATTAATTTCCTATAACAATAATAATTAAACTGTTAGTCGCTGACCCATATCTATGTGCTTTTCTTTAAATTGTGCCTACCCTAGTACTTCTCTCCCGTGACAGTTTTACTTGAAACATCTTCTTTTAATATGTCTTCGAAGTGTGGTGCCCCCAATTGCCCCCTCTCCTCTGTTACATCTACTCTTGTCGCCTGTAAGGGTATTTGCAATCTGCAGTTCCACCCCCTATGTATCAGCCTAAATTGAAACGCCAAACAATTCTGAAATTAATTTGCAAACATCTTCACATACTATTGAAATGACTGTGCATCTATCTCTCCCGCTCACATTATGCACGCTATCAAATGCAACAACCATCTTTCAAGCTCGACCAATGACTCGATTTCAGATCTGAAATCTGAAATGCGTCATGGCCATAAGAACTGTGTACGAGCGATCGATGAGAATTTGGACGCGATCAATGCTTCACTGAAGAAAATAAACATCAAAATTGAAGCCCCTTCCAAGTGAAACGATTCCATCTCCATGGACATCTCCAACAACTTGTTGTCATTTGATGCTAAATTGAAGAGCATGAGGGCTTCTTTCAGATCTGACCTCGACAGTTTTAAGGAGTTACTCTCTAAAGTCTGGTCAGCAACTGTATCAATTCAAAATAAAAAATTCAAACCAACAAATCAGCATTCTTTCTTGAAAATGCTCCCTGTAAAGCTAATGAAACTTGGATAAGCTCTTATTTTTATCGCCAGTTTTTAAGCCGCGGCGTCGAATCTCATGTCATTTCCCCCAGACGTTTCAAAGTATTAATCCCTACAAGGTATGATTGGATCTTTCAATCTTCGAAGCGTAAGCTTAAGATGGGTTCAATGACTTTGACTAAATGGATTGAAAAACGTGATGTTAGAACTTCATCTAAGCCTACAGTGACTAGAATACCGCAGAATCGACGACCACGTCCACAAGAGCAGTCATCAAGACGTAATGCGTCTAGTCTCAATTTAATTGATCAAACTTTCAATCCACCCCATAATAATTGGAGTTTTAAAACACACCTCTTTCCAAATTTTACGCATCCTTCATCTGCTAAATTTAACCCAGTTCCACTGAAACCTCAACGCAAAGGAATGTCCGTAAATCCTCCCCCAACCAAAATCAAAATCTTATTGGTGTCTCTCCTAATCCTACAAATAAACGAGTATCTTTTGCTATTCCAGAATCACAGAATCTCCCGCCTTCATGTTCTTCTAGAAATTCCCATGTCCCTTTCTCTAAACACTCGTCTCATAGTTCTTACTACCCAAACTTCATCCGTTCCCATGTTCTCAATCCTGAGCCTTCATTGTCTCCATCTTTTCACTTTGCACTTTACAACTTTGCAAAAAAATTATTTCCTGCAAAGTAAAGTGTTAAGTGTTTCATTACAAATGCAAAGTTCTCACGACTTTGCACTTTGCAATTTTTCAGACCCTTTTTGCAAAGTGAAAAGTGTAGGTGTTTCACCAATTAAAAAGAGAACTTTGCATTTGCAATTGCAATTGTGTTTTGAAAAGTTGCAAAGTGACTCATATCATATACTATAACTGTAACAAAGTATGCATTGACAAAAACTTCATTGATATTGATATTGATATTAAAAATAATATTTTTTGTACCATCATGAGTCGTGCTGAAAAGAATGATAACAAATTAGCTGCCTTGGAGGTTGTGAAAAACAAAAAGGTATCCCAAATGGACCTATGCCAGAGACAACATATTTGGTTTGTGGAAAAGTCGGATGCTGGTTAGTACATTTAGCTTTTTTAAGTAAATTACAAAAATTATGATTTGTTTTTCTTAGGCCAAAAGGGACAACTGTAAAAAAACAGGAACTGGGGGTGGAAGAGCGGTAGTTCTCGATGTCGTCGATGAGATAATACTCGACATAATTGGGACAGACTCGCCAACTGTTGAACGGCTAAATTTTCCAGAAGCAGGTGGCGATGGAGTTACCGTGCCTAATTTAGAGTCGAATCCTCAAGCTACACAGCATTTCTCTTCGAGGAGATCTCAAACGGAGGATGATGAACTTACAGGATTAAAAAAACAGCTGTTGAAGGTGGAAATTTATAAAAATAAATTGAAAGCCCTAAAACTGGAACGAAAGCTGGAAATTCCGTTATCAGATATAACGAAAGATTTAGAGCAACCTTAGTTCTGCAAGGAAGCTTCTGCTCTAGCCTAGAGCATTTGTTAGATTTAATAATCCATTAGAAATAAGAATTTTTGTTCATTATATTTTTCTTAATCAGAAAAAAAACTCCTTAAATTATTCAAAACAGTAAACGCATTTTCATTTGGCTGTTGATTGTCCTCTGTTGCTATTTCTCCTAAATTTTCATTCTCTTCGCCATCGTTAATAGGATGCGCCCACGCTTGCTCCTCTCTTCTATCTTCAAGGTTATGTAAAATGCAGCAGGATAAAATAATTTTACCTGCAATTAAAAAAAAAAACTTATTAAATTATTTAAAACAGTAAACGCATTTTCATTTGGCTGTTGATTGTCCTCTGTTGCTATTTCTCCTAAATTTTCATCCTCTTCGCC
Source organism: Platycheirus rosarum (assembly GCA_963971375.1). NCBI lineage: Eukaryota > Metazoa > Arthropoda > Insecta > Diptera > Syrphidae > Platycheirus > Platycheirus rosarum. Next base: position 87,703,566 of record OZ020508.1, on the reverse strand, counting down.
ATCGTTAATAGGATGCGCCCACGTTGGCTCCGCTCTTCTCACTTCAAGGTTATGTAAAATGCAACAGGATAAAATAATTTTACCTGCCATTATGGGCTGCATACGGAGATAATTTAAGCAGGGAAACTTTTCCTTTAGTATTCCTAAAAAATCATTAATGTTTGAGAGCGCAAGAAATATTTTAGTTCGTTTCATACCAAAACTATTTTCAATTATGCGCCTAGTTCTTTTATGAGCCCGGTTAAATCTCTGCTCCACTGGATTGTCTGGGTTTGTCCTTAGTGGTGTTACCAGCCAATCGCCTAAAGAATAAGCACTGTCTCCTAAAATTACTGCATTGGGAAATGGTCGGTAGCCTGCATTGAAATTTGCTGCCAAACGGGTATTCCTCAATGCTCTTGCATCATGTAGACTGCCTGGCCAGCTTACGTTAACAGCATAAAAAGATCTATCTGGACCACAGACCATCATTGCAAATCCTCCCTGAGCGAAAAATTGGGTAGCTATTTCCGAAGAATTTTCTGGCCAGCAAATGGTGGTTCCGAGAAATTCATCAATAATTGCATCTAATACTCGTTGTAGAACTCTGCATACTGTACTTTAATAATTCCATGCATAGATGCCACTCCATGGTATTGAGCTCCATTTCCCACCCAACGCAGTGCACATAAAAGTTGTTGCAATGGACTCAAGCAATTATTCCTCTGACTATTAAATTTAAGCTTATTTCCAATTTTTGACAGAACCAACTCGATTTGAGTTTTTGTTAGGCGGAAACTTTCCAATGTTGTAGCATTATTTATAATTTCAAAATTTGTTCTTAATTTCTCTTTCTCGTTATTTAAAAAGCGCTTCGAAACGATTCATTTAAATTTTTAAATTATAGGTATTTACACGACAAATGCTCAACTGCAAATGAAATTTTTTCTTTGCATATTTTTGATTAGCTTTGCAAAATTTTTAATGCAAAGTGCAAAGTTTATTTGGTTGGTGAAACAAAATGGAACAATTCTTTGCAAAACTAAAAAAAACTTTGCACTTTGCAAAAATTTAATTTTCACTTTGCAAATTGGAGTTTGGTGAAACGAATTTTGCAAAGAGGAAAACTTTGCAACTTGTCAAAAAAATTTGGTGGTTTGGTGAAACAGAAATTGCAAAGTAAATTTGTAAAGTTGCAAAGTGTAAAGTGAAAAGTGGTTGGTGAAATAGGGCCCTGGTGCCTTAAAAATTTCCTTGAACTAAATATCAGTAAGTGTCAATCTATAACATACTCTCGTAAACGTACCTTACTCCCCTCCAGAAAGTATCCTACTAAGATTAACAACAAACAGATAACCACGGTTGACTCATTACGCAATCTTGGAGTTATCTGCGATAGAGAACTAAGCTTTCGTTTCCACATAGATACCTCTATCAAGAGAGCTAACTCTGCTCTCGGATTCGTAAAACGCTGGTCCAAGGAATTCTCTGATCCTTATATCACAAAATCCTTGTTTATAACCTTCGTCAGGCCCCTCCTTGAATATGTTAGCCAAGTCTGGTCACCTCATTTCCTCTCGCACTCCCATCGTATCAAAGCTGTCCAACGTAGATTCCTTCGTTTCGCCCTTCGCACACTTCCTTGGAATGATCGACACAACATCCCACGCTATGAAGACCGTCTTCAATTGATTGATTTACAAACTCTCGAACAGATGCCTTTATCCATCAGCTCTTGAACGGAAATATAGGCTGTCCTTTCCTTCTCCAAAAAATGTGTCTCCAAAATAACAACAATAACCTTCGATCGATCCCACTCTTTAAAATAAACTTCCATCGTACTAGGTATGGTGCCAAGGAACCTATGTCACGTATGCTTCGCTCAGCAAATAGCTTGCGAAGCTCTTTCGACTACCATTTAACCAAAGAAAGCATAAAAACCTTACTAAATAGACCCACAAATCTACCATAGTCCTTCCTCTTCAATACCTGCCCTAGAGACATAAGTAAATAGTTTTAAGTTAGTTTAATTGTTTAAGTTAGATTTTAAGTGTTTGCTTGTATTAAGCTAATAAAATTAAACAAATTCTTAGCGAAGGGAGGGGTTCCACCCCCTCTCTCTGCTGGTGTTTGTCACTAAATAAATAAAATAGGGTTTTTTTCTTTCTTTTTTATTAGTTAAAAGAAATTATAAGGAATATAAATTTCGAATTCCTAGGTCTTTAGAGTCGGCCACCATTTTGAATTACAATTTATTTTGTATTTATAAATTTTCTATTTTCGACTTTTACCGATAAATGCACAAGACAAAAGTTGTGTCCTTATGAGTCCTTCTTACGATTAAAAAAGAAAAAAATCCCCATCTATTTTTTTACTTGCGATTTATAGGGACATTCGTAAAAAAAAATATCTAACAATCAAACATGACATTACGATGATAGAGAAGTAAAAAAAGTGGGTCCGGAAATTCCGCCCGTCTGTCTGTCTGTCTGTCTATCTGTCTATCCGTATCGATATCTACAGCCTAACCGGTTTGGCCGATTTGATTCAAACTTGGTATATAGTATTTTTAGAGTGCTCTATCCCACAGTTTTTGGAATTGGCATTCTAGCTCCAAAACTAACGGTACCTGCCATATAACTTTTAATGAAAAACTTATTTTTCTCGAAAACGGCTCCTACGATTTTGATAAAACTTTCAGAATGATGTTTTTTATGCAAAATCTATTTTTTAGTTTTAACGGTACCTCCCATATGACCGGTTTTTTAAAATCAGACTTTCTCGTTAACTAATTGACGGATTTTGATGACATTTTCAAAATATGTAGTGTTTTATGATTTAAGAAATATTGCTTATTAAAATTTTCAAAAACATTTTTTTTTTAATTTTAAACAATTTTTTTTTTTAATTATTTTTTTTTTGAATATTTTGAAAACGGATCTGTAGATTTTTTTTTAAATTTTTCTCCTACTATAAACTATAGATTTCTTAAAATTGATATACTCGAAAAAATTTAAAAATATGTTTTCGAAAAGTTTTTCAAAAAAAAACATTTTTTTGAAAAAACTGGTTGAACGATTTTGAAATGAAAAATTCATAAAATAGAAAACAGCAAAAGAAATAAGATGGCTTACAACATTTTTTCCAAAAAAACGTTATGAATAGTAGTTTTTTGATTTCATAAAAATGTTATTTGTTTAATATTTTTTCCAAAATTTTATTTCATATTGCTCGGCTAAGCCCTAGCCATTAGACAAATAAAAGAAGGTGACAACCTATGTAGGTTATATACTTATACTTGTATTTTAAGACATTTCTTCATCATAGAAGCACACAGAATAAATAAGGAAGCCTATGATAAACACACAAAAACAACTAACAAATAAAAAACTATTCGATTACTGCTGAATGCAAAAATTTCAATCGAGAAAACAAAAGTTTACACCTGCCTATAAATAAACCAAACCACTGTATTAACTTTTAATATTGTCTTTATACCCACTCGCTTAGCAGTAGTTGGAATATGTATCTTAATTTAAGTACCTACCTTCCTTCCAACCTTATTATAAGTACCTAATATCCTTAATACATTCCATTAATACCTACCCACACCATACGTTTATCGATCTATCAAACATAATTAAGCTATTTTAATTAATTTGATTTCAAAAAGTAAATTATTGTTATTGGGACCTTTATAGGTCGCTATACCTAGCATTATTGCCATACTGCTGATTTCGGCGAATCTTTATGCCAGTTGTTCAAATTTTTCCATACCAAAATGAAAATTAAACTGAAAAAAGTCCTTTATATCTTTCTATTAGCAAATTATATTATAAACAGTAAGCAGCAAGTGGAAAGATAATACACTAAGAAACTGCAAAAGCTTACAATCCTATATATTTATGTATGCGTTTATCCCTTTATCGTAACGCATGTTCGTTCGAGCTTCAAACGACAACGATTCTAAAGAAGTTGCACGTCAAAAAAACATTAAAATTAAATCTTTGTCAAAAAGACGCCTGTACCTAAAAAGGATTAGCACACGAGAGCAAGTACGTGCGACCCAGTCGTGCCTTTTATTTTCTATTTCAATTGTACATTCCGACTGAGCTAATTAGACTGCGTAAGATTTATTTATCAAATTGAAATTTATTTTATACATTTATTGCAAAAATAATGGCTATCTCTTTCTTTTTTATGCAATGCTCTTATTGGGATTGAGCGAATTATCTGATATCACTAATCACTATTGAATGCTTTTAAGTAGGTGAGTAGTCTACTAAACGAGCGTTGCAACAGATGGGACGAATTTCGATTTGTATAACAATTGCCTAACTACAAGTTTAAATATCATATTAATTGACACATTTTAAAATTAGATGAATTTTTACTTAAAAGATAACGCCTACGACCAGTTCTAAAATACAAGATTAAATTGTTGCATGTGGTGGATTCAGTTCAGTTGCGCAGTTATAAAATAAAACCAGCATACAAAAACAAAGGTCTACCCACAACGATGTATGTGTAATAAAGTGATTGGATTAATTAGTATTTTTGTGAATCATTCTAATGAAAGAGGAAAGGTCATGTTACTTATGTACCTTCACTTCATACATATCTACTCGTTAATCTGTAACTTTATATAACTATGTACTTATACTTATACATTTTATAAAGTTACAGATTAACGAGTAGATTCATTAAGACTTTAGTTAGGTATATGAATAGGATATGGATAAGGATACATTTTGTTATGGTTCTTTTATATATGTATGCCGATTAGCAGAACACTTTATTTAATTTTCTTGTTCTCCCACCATTGTATAACGTGTTCTTTCATTTAAAGAATTTTGTCAAGTGTTAAAAAAAAACTGTTAAAAGTTTTTATTTACGTGAAACCTTACAAGTAGAACATTCAAGAAATTGCAAGAAAAAATTGATGAAACGAAAATAGGAATACTCAAGTCTATCAAAATTCCTTAACATTATTACATTCTGGTCCTTCCTTGGCGTTTAAAGATCTCCCTTTTTGTGAGAATTTATTTAAATTTATTTATTTGACGTGTCAACGGCCTTGGCTTTGATAAAGCATCGCTTCCCGTGAGATCAGCGATATCAAGCATCGTTGTGCTTGGTTAGTAGTAGTAGGACGGGGGACCTTCCGAAAACCAACTGCGTGCTGTATATTGAGTAAAAATATTATAAGTATTTATATTATAATATTGTTAGCCTATGGTGCTATTGTCTGAGCCGGTAGCTTCAGTAGCCAGTGCTCGTGTCTCTATTTCGTAGATCTATCTACGGAGTAGATAAATATGTAATGTAATGTTATTTATTGAATACATCTTTTGCAATATGTACTTACGTTAACTAATTAATCGTTGTTATGGTAACACTCCCAAAGTGGGGAAAGTATGTGGATTTTTTTTTACTTTAGGTATAAAACACAATTATGTTTTTGGAACTGTTAGTACTCCTGATTACTGCTGTACTAGCATATGATTACCTAACTAAAAAACGAATCAATGATGTTTTATCATACATGCCGGGTCCAAGATCGCTTCCGTTGGTAGGAAATACTTTAGCATATGTTGGTCGATCGCCTGAAGGTAATAATTTACCTGCATATAACATATAGCATGCAACTTACAACCTTATACAATTGTATTTAATCATTTATCATAGATATTTTCCATCTAATCTCTGAAAATCGTAAGAAATATGGTCGAATGTATCGTGTGTGGATTTTCAATCGTCCTGCAGTTTTCTGTGCAGATCCAAAAGATGTCGAAGTGATTCTTAATAGCTCTAAGCATATTACTAAGAATTCTTTGTATGACATGTTAGTTGGTTGGTTAGGATACGGCTTGCTTATTAGTACTGGCCAAAAATGGCACTTAAGGCGCAAGGTTATTACACCGACTTTTCACTTTAAGATCCTAGAACAGTTTGTTGAAGTCTTTGATCAACAAAGCCGACTACTTATAGAAGCAATGAGAAATAATACTGATGGGAAAACAGCTTTCGATATCTATCCCTACATTTGCCGAATGGCTTTGGACATTATTGCTGGTAAAAATAAAAAACTTGTCAAGTGTGGAAACGAAATATTTAATTTGTACTGTTCCTTTAAGAAACCTCAATGGGGTCTAAGCTATATGCTCAGATGAATCCAAACTTTGGCTATGTACGCGCAGTTTCCGAGTAAGTCAGAGCCAGGTGTGTAATTTTGAGAAAGTCTGTATGATGTCGCCTTTTTCATAGTATAACAGCACTTTTTTCAAAGAGACTTCTTAAGGCATGGTATCGATTAGATCTGCCTTTCCGACTGTTAGAGCCGAGTCTTTACAAAAAACAACAAGAAACCATAAAGAAACTTCATGACTTTACAGAAAACGTGATTCAGGAACGAAGGGATGCTTTGGAGAAAGAAATTATGGAAGGAAGTTTGAGAAAAAATCCTAGTCAGTATTATGAAAAAGCAAAAGTATCTTAAGATATATAATTTTCACCTAAACAATTAAATATTTTCTTGCAGTTGAAGCCAAAGACGATACCGGTATCACCAAGAAAATGGCACTTCTGGACGTACTCCTTCAATCAACAATAGATGGCAAACCTCTTTCCAATGAAGACATCCGCGAAGAAGTCGACACATTTATGTTTGAAGGACATGATACTACTACCAGTGCCATGTCATTTACACTATTCCTTCTGTCACGACATCCGAAGGTACAACAGGAAGCTTTCGAGGAAATTCGTAACGTTATTGGGGGGAATACTGCAAGATCTATATCATTGCATGACTTAAACAATTTAAAATACTTGGAGTATGTTATTAAAGAGGGACTGCGGTTATATCCACCAGTGCCCTTAATAGGACGTAGATTTCAAGAAGACGTAGAAATAAGTAAGTAGTGCCACCCAAATCATACATTTTTTTCCAATTAATTTTATTCATTTTGTAGATGGTAAGAAGATTCCTGCTGGTACTGATTTTACTATAGGAATTTATGTCATGCTAAGGGATGAAGAATATTTTACAAACGCAAATCAATTCATCCCGGAAAGACATTTGGCCCAGAATAATGCAGAGAAGACTAACCCCTATGCGTACATACCTTTTAGTGCAGGACCACGTAATTGTATCGGGCAAAAGTTTGCAATCTTAGAAATGAAAAGCACTATCAGCAAGATTTTAAGGAATTATGAGCTGTTACCACTTGGGGAAGAGGTTAGGCCTATGATGAATTTGGTGACGAGGTCAGTGAATGGGGTGCAAGTTGGACTTAAGAGCAGAGTATATTAAAAAAAGCTACAATTTAAAACACCTAAGACTTACATTGTTTAAAAAACAAAGAGGTGATTGAGTTTATCAGCTACAATCAACTGCATGTATTTAGGTTATTCAGTACATTTAAAACTGTGTAATGTATATTATAATCATTTTTAAACAATAAAATAATATTAACCCATATAAACTCCAGCGTCTTTGAAAAAAATTGTAAAGAAAAATAGAAATTATCGCAATAGACCAGTTGAAAAGCTTCTAGCGGCATAAAATAGAAACCCTATTAACAACACAGAACTGTAATTTAAAACACATGTGTTTAGGTGAAGATAAATTAATTTATTTATTAATGAGAGAATCATTTGATGGATATAAATACTTTTACTAGATTAAGCTAATTTGTTCATTTTTATTTTCTATTACTGGATATAAAAAAAACGACAAATACGATATAAGATGTTTTTCGAAAGGAGAAGATGAAATGAAGTTTAGTTATGTTATCAAATTACGACAAACTTTCAGAGACCTACGTTGAAGAAAGACATTACAAATTTTAAAGCATTTTCAAATAAAAAACAATATTTATTTTTTTAAACTTACATATATAATTCTTGCTGTTTGCTCAGTAATCTTTAAAATTTAAACTACGACAGTTCTGCATCAATTCTAAAAAGGAACAGTTTGCTGATAAACGCTGAAGATAGGTGAATTCTGTGCTAATATTTTGGCAGATATCATGCAGTTCTGAATGATACACACATTTTTCGAATTCGCAATGTTTTAATTTCCTGCAGTAATATGTCTTGCTGTCCTTACTCAAAACTTTTAAAGAAGAAAAATAGCTACATACATACCTCAAAAAAAGTATTTTTTGTCTTCCAATGTTTTCAGTAAAGCCAGCTTTTTATTTCAATCTCTAAAGTCTTTATTAAGGCCCTCTCTTCGGTCTGGTAAATTTCCTTCCTTATGGAAGAAAAGAAAGAGAAAAAAGACTGACTTTTTTACCTACAGACCAATTTCCAAACTGTCTTGTATTCCTAAGCTTTTTGAACAAATTTCTTTCCTTTCAAGGAACATAAATTGTTAACAACAACATGGTTTTGTGCAAATAAGATTGACAACTTCAAACCTTGTTACATTTTTGCACAAATGTTCAAACGCTCTGGAGAATGGAAATGAATTAAATTTACATTTGCGATAATTTTGTATTTGCAAATACGAATTAACAACTTACCTGCAGCAAATCAACACAAATCAAAAATTGACAGCTATTGTCAGTATACAACAGCTGATCGTTACGTCAACTCGCCCTAGCAAAATACCAAGATCGACGTCAGGGTGACTTCCTTGGCGACCCCAGGTTTCAAAAAACAGAGAATTTTCTCTACAGGGCGAGTTGAGGTATTTCAAAAAACGAGTTGTGGCGACCCTAGGGTGACTTCAGGGCTTCTCAAACAAAGCTATTGTGGTCACAATGTGGTTTTCGAAGTTAGTTTTGGAGCTAGAATGCCAATTCCAAAAACTGTCGGGTAGAGCACTCTAAAAATACTATATACCAAGTTTGAATCAAATCGGCCCAACCGTTTAGGCTGTAGATATCGATACGGACAGACAGACAGACAGACAGACAGACAGACAGACAGACAGACAGACAGACGGACGGAATTTCCGGACCCACTTTTTTTTGACTTCTCTATCATCGTAATATCATGTTTGATTGTTAGAATTTTTTTTTTTTTTTTACGAATGCATAACTTGCCTTATAGTCCCTATAATCGCAAGTAAAAATATTATAAAGAGGAACATCCTTCGTACGTTCTATCTCCCAACACCCTCAATTTTTGTTTTCTCTTTTGTATATTGTGTTTTACTCATACTTATCTGAAAATGTTAATGAGATTGTATCATTCACGGTGTTTTACTCAGGCTTATCCGATAGTTCAAGCTTTTAGGCATTGTCAAAAAAAGGCAGAAAATATCTCTTTATAATATTGTTACTCTATGGCCTAGGGTTTTCAGAACATCTCTTTTAAGCAGAACATGTTCTCTTTTTCATTTCAGATCTATTTTACACTCTTTTCTTAAAATTCTTTTTCTAAAATTTCTAAATTTCTGTTTAGTCTCTTTTTCTATTTTCCTCTATAGATTTTCTAGAATCTAAAAATTGTTTCCCTTTCTCATTTCAATTTTGAAATGTATACATCAAAACTAATTATTTAATTTCTTATAAAACTACATTAATAACGTGTAAACGTGAAGACTAAAAATCGTTAGTTTTCAACGGACAAAATGCATACGTTGAACATTGTTTATGGGTAAGGTATTGTGTCGGCCCTCTTAACGTTTTCCAAAGATTTTCAATAGAAATCAAGCCTGGGAAATGTGCCGACTTTGAAAAACTTGAATTAACCAGAAATCAGTATTTTGCTATACTACTAGTAATAAATATTGACCCGAAGCATTATTTCTTTGCCTTTTTCTTGACTGTAAGCGTAAGTGCCGGGCCACATTGACGGAAGCGCGCAGGTTATATCAAGTTCAGGGAACCAACCAGAAACGAATGTTCCCACCGCTGCAGTTACCAAAAAACCAACGTCAGCATCTGCCAATACGACGATACCAAACACGAGCTTTGGTTTGGCAGTCGATTAGACTCGTTAGAGTTCACTAAAAGCTGACCCAGCAATAACGGATTGATATAAAAGAACGTGGAATGCAAACAGTCAACAGAGTCAATATAGAAGCCGTGGTTAACAAGTTGTTTTAAGTTCATTCGTGTAATTTATATGTTGAGTAATAAAGTTATTTTTTTTATAAACCTTTCGACTTAGTGAACATAATTGGCGCAGTCGGTAGGATTTCAATCCGAAGATTGGAATTAAATAAGATTGAAAAGTGAAGTGATCAAATTAAACTAAAATTAATTTGTACCAACAAGAATCAAATCGTGAAAGTAAAACACTTGCTATCAATAAAAGAAAGGTGGACAATAAAAGTGACATAAATAGTGAAGTGACAAAATAGAACTAAAATCAATTTGTGCTACACATTAATCGTCAAAAAACAAAAAAAAAACAAAGAACTCACATAAAATGAACGCAGAAGAACAAGAACAAACTCAGGCTCAGGCTCCTCCCATGCCTCCAACCCCAAATCTGTTTACATTAACTTTAACAGAATTAATGAAGGAGTCAGCAAGGATCAAGGAGTATTGGGGCTCTAACGAATACGCCCTGACATCGTTCATTAGGGAAGTGGACATTTTCCTGCCCTTTTTCGCCAACACAACGCTGGAGCAGTACTTTCTTCAAAGGAACGTGGTCAACAAGGTGCAAGGACCGGCACTTCAAGTCATCAGAACTCTGGGAACAAACGCATCGTGGGAAAATATAAAAGCGGAACTCATACGAAACTTCGGTGTCAGAGAAACTTACTATAACCTGCATCACCAGGCCTTAAGCCTAAAGAACAATAATGTAAGCGAATATTTTGAAAATCTTAAGTCTATATTGGATAAGCTTAACACCAAATATGAATTTGATATTAATAAACCATATGAATTCTCGCCTTCAGCGAATGAAAATATGATTTTAAAAATTTTTATAAACGGATTAAATCCGATTTTAGCCAGTGTTGTAATAAGTAGGCAAATTAATAACTTAAGAGACGCTTATTATACTCTTGAAGAAACAGGTATGATTCAAACAAGTCCAGATAAACAAAAATTTAACAGACAAATACCACCCCTTAAACCTACTAATACTAATAATAATAACTTTAATAGATCTCAAAACAACCAACAGCATCAAAGTAGGAACAAGTATAATAATAACAATAACTCAGGTCAGTATAGGAACCCTCATAACCAAAATAGAAATAATTCAGGTCAGTATAGGAACCCTTTCAACCAAACTAGGAATAATCCAAATAATAATAATGACAATTATATTCAACCCATGGAATGTGACCATGTTCAACAAGGTAGGGAAGAAAATTTTCACTCAACGCCTCCAGATCGGATCTACCGATAGTAGAATTGACAGTAGGAGAAATTAAAATAAAATGTTTAATTGATACGGGATCAACCACAAACCTTTTAGATCAAAAAAAATTACAACGTATCCCATTAAAAGACAAAATAGTTTTTAACACACTTAATGGAAGAACATGTATAGAAACTGAAATTCTTACAGAACTTCCAAAAGAATTTAAAGAGAAAGCTATAATGTACTGGAAACTTACTCCCTTTAACCAGAAAGATTTTGATGGCATTATAGGACAAAATCTATTGAGACCTCTTGGAGCAAAAATTAATTTAGAAGAAGATTATGTAGAAATACACGGTAATAAAATTAAATTTGTATGTGCTTGCCCATATAATTATAACGAGGTATATGCATTAGAAAGTATTATAGAAGAGCAAAACATACTACAGAGCCTTTTCGGAGATCACTTAAATATCGAAGAAAAGGAAATACTAGAAAAAATTTTGAAAAGAAATAAAGATTTATTCTTTCATGAGGGACAGCAACTCACTAGCACTCATGATGTAAAACATGAAATCGTCACAACTACGGATAGACCAATTTACGCGAAGACATACAGGTACCCTCAGGTACACGAACAAGAAATTAGCAGATTAAGGAAATGTTGAAAAACGGAATCATAAAAGAAAGCAACTCTCCTTATAACAGCCCATTGTGGGTTGTTCCAAAAAAATTAGACAACTCCGGCGACAAAAATGGAGAATTGTTTGTCGACTATAGAAAACTAAATGAAGCAACAATTGACGACAAGTTTCCTATTCCTAATATAGACACTATATTAGATAAATTAGGAAGGTCGCAATACTTTACGACTTTAGATCTAGCTAAGGGTTTTCACCAAGTCTTAGTTAGAGAAGAAGATAGAAAAAAAACAGCTTTTTCGACTCCTCTTGGGCATTATGAGTTCACAAGAATGCCCTTTGGACTCTGCTACGTTTCAGAGGTTAATTAACTCGGTACTTAGGGAACATATTAATCAAATATGCGTCGTCTCCTTAGACGATATTCTAATTTTTAGTACATCCCTCAAAGAACATATCATCAGTGTTCAAAAAGTGTTAGATAAATTGAGACAACACAATCTCAAGATACAAATAGACAAATTCATGTTTTTCGCAAAAGAAACCGAATATTTAGGTCATGTCTTAACAACCGAAGGAGTAAAACCAAACAATAAGAAAATTGAAACCATTCAAGAACTTCAATTACCAGAAACTACAAAGCAAATTAAGGCATTTTTAGGTATAACGGGTTATTTTAGAAAATGTATAAAGGATTACGCTAAAATTGCGCAACCAATGACTATATATCTTAAAAAGAACGCAAGAATAAAGTTGAACGACTCAAATTATATAAGTTCTTTCGAAAAATTGAAAATATTCCTCACAAACTCACCTGTTTTAAAATATCCTGATTTCAATGAAAAAATTTCAACTAACTACCGATGCAAGTGACTTTGCTATCGGATCTGTACTTACGCAGGATGGACACCCAGTGTGTTATGCTAGTCGAACTTTAAATGATCACGAGCGAAATTACTCAGTCACTGAAAAAGAACTATTAGCAATAGTTTGGTCGGTAAATTATTTAAGACCATATATATATGGTAGACCTTTCGATTTATTAACAGATCATCAGCCCCTTAAATGGTTGCAATCCAGACATAAAGGTAAGAATATTAATCAACGCCTTCAAAGATGGTTGCTACAACTAGGAGAATATAATATTAATATTGATTATGTAAAGGGAAAAGAGAATAAAGCTGCGGATTTTCTAAGTCGAATCAATACCGAAACAGGAGAAATAAATGCGATTGAGACAATTACACATAAGGAGGGAGAAGTTACACCCTACCCAAATTTAAATTTTGAAATTGATAATATGAGTGTAGATAACAATACAATTCATTCCCAAGAAGAAGAACAGAATGACCATTTCCCAATACTAGACACAATAGTCAATAGGTTTTATACGCAAATCATTCTAACAAACAATAAGACAAAAGAGATAGAAATACTAAATAATAAGAGAATAATATATATCAATTCCGAAGATATCCAAGAAGGGAGACTCATAGATATATTCAGAAGGTTCATAAAGAGAAGAGGTAAGATAGGTATATACTCAGAGTTAACGGAACATGAATATAATTTGGTTCAACTAAAACAAATTGAATTATTTGACATAGAACATATTAAATTTTATAAATGCATGTATCACGCAAAAAATATAAAAACTGAAGAAGCCTATAAACAGATAGCACGATATCATAAGAACGAAACAGGTCATGCAGGCATAAACGAAAATTATGAAGGTTTAAAGAAACTCATATACTTTAAAAACTTAAAAGAAATCATACAAAAATATATTAACAATTGTGACACATGCAATCGAGCCAAGTACGATAGAAAACCAATAAAGCCAAAGTTTCATCACATCGAAACACCAAGTGACATAAATCAAATAGTACACGCAGATTTTTACACTAACTCCAAAAACAACTTCTTCACTTTCATTTACAAATTCTCTAAACACTGTACTATGTTCTATTTAGAAGACAGAAATAGTTTAACTATCAAAGAAAAATTGCGACTATACTTTTCTATCAAAGGAAAACCCAGCAAAATTATTTTAGACAACGAATTCCAAAGCATAAACGTTACAGGCCGACTCCACACGATATCTGTATTGCTAACCAGATCTCTGACATAAATATCAGACCATTTTCTTTTTTCTTCGCTGGGCAGTTCATGTCTTGATATTTCATTAAAGCAAGAGAGGCTTATGTGTTTGTTTCTCTGACAAAAGTCAAAAGATAGAAATTCTTCTTCTTATATTTGTTAATTTTATCATTTTAAAACATTTATTCCATTAAAAAAATATAAATGTTGTCTCATTTACTCTTGTTAATACACATAAACTAATAAAAATATTGTATTCAGGCTTTTTCACTGCAAACTAAATTTGTAAAGCGCACAAAAAGAGCAACTACCCGCATGAGAGACAAAAAATAATGAGATGAACCCTAAAAAAAGAAAGAAAAAACACAAACGTCAAATTGTTATCAAGACATCGATGTCAAGATAGAACCGCGGAGAGAGATGTCTAACATCCCAACAGACTCCGAAACAACGCGACTCCATTGGATATTTCATCTCATGTTGAAGATTATGAGAGAAATTATATCGTGTGGAGTCGGCCTGTTAAGGACTTCTTAAGGCAAGAGAACATCGAAGTTCACTTCACCAAACCGAATAGCCATACAGGTAACTCAGACATTGAGAGACTTCACAGCACCATCAGTGAGAAAATGAGAGTACTCACAACCGAAAAATCAGAATTAACAACAAAAGACAAAATATATAAGTGCGTAGAATGGTATAACAAATCAGTACATTCAGCAATAAAATTCAAACCAATAGATGTTCTAGAAGGTAGAGTAGAAAAACAAAAAGTTGAAACAAACATGCAGGATATAAAGGACAAGATTATTAATAAACTAAACACAAATAGAGAAGAATATAACGAGGAACGAGAAGAATTAGTTAGGAATTATAAAGCACTTAGCCATAAAGAAGAACCTAGATATAGAAAACTTAAACTACATAATGTACATCCTTCAAATATTAAAAGACCAACTAAATTTTCAGATCAAGTGGATATTAGTAATTCTACTAATGACAGCGACGACAATTGACGCAACATTGACCATAGAAAAAATTGATACAAACAGTGGATTCATAGAAATTAAACTAGGAAACATTGAAATAGTAAGAACTTATGATGTCATACTACACATTATAAACCCCACAGAAATTTTGAAGATAATTGAATGCCTAGAGGAAAATATTTCCAATATTCAAATTGACAACGGAAAAAAAATTTTATTTCATGAGTTAGAATCACTAAAATACAAAATACACACAATTATCCCACACAGACACAAAAGAGGACTCATCAATATAGTAGGTACAGGTATGAAATGGTTATATGGAACAATGGACGAAGACGATAGGCAAACCATCGAAGAACATCTAAAAGTCATCGATAAGAACAACCATAACCTAATAACCCAAAACAACAAACAAATATTCATTAATGATAGTTTTAATCAAACTTTTGTAACGTTAAAACAAACTATTGAAAAAGATAGATTTAAAATTTTGAATCAATTCAATAATATTAAAAAAGAAACTATTAAATGGAATAACAAACTTATTTACTTAGAATCATTATTAAAAATAATAAAAGACAATATTGCACACATTCAAAATAACATTGCTTCAAGTAGAACAGGAATAATGGGAAACAATATTTTAAGTAAAGAAGAAATAATTAAATATGTAAATATGACATAAGTTTCGAGAAGCTAAAAAATATAAAAATTGGAACAGCTCTGTATAAAAATGAAAAAAATTGTTTTTATAATTCAAATACCCAATGAACTAATAGAGACAAGAAAATATTTAGTTACCTCCTTAACAACTAGTAATTTTGAAGAATTAGTAATAGATGACGAAGAAATCATTAAGATAAACGAAACTATATATAAATACGAACCAAATGTAGAATTTAAAAATTTAAGGAAACCAAATTTATGTTTAAACAATACTGTCTGTATGAAAACGAAGAACTACCAAATGAAAATTAATGAAATTGAAAATGGTTTCTTATTGTTAAAGAATATTAAAGATACAAATTTGTCAAGTACTTGTGATGAAAGAATTACACCTTTAAATGGAAACTTTTTATTAAACTTTAATAGCTGCAAACTCAAAATATTGAATAACACTTTTACCAACAATAAAGATGTATTTGAGGAAAGATTTATTATCCCTTACGAGATAAGCCTTAATACAACTAAAGAACAATTAAGTTAATAAAACAAATAGAAAATATCGAAAACATTAACGAATTAAAATTCAACCATAAGAACCATGTTATGTTTAATATTTATGTTGGAATCATAACTGTACTATTAATTATTAGTTTAATAATTTATGTTTATATAAAATCAAAAGAACTCAAACGAACATTCTATATAACTCAGGAGAGTTTTCATCTTAAGGAGGGAGAGGTTATATCAAGTTCAGGGAACCAACCAGCAACGGATGTTCCCACCGCTGCAGTTACCAAAAAACCAACGTCAGCGTCTGCCAATACGACGACACGAAACACGACGTATAAAACACTTTTGCGAATAGATTTTTCGCATAGACCATTGTATATACATTGCCTATAGTACTATCATGAGACGAGAAAAAATCTTTTTCCCTAGAGCCGCTTGGAGTGCTAGTGTAGGACATTTTATTTGAGTGAGAGAGAATTAAGAGCATGGTTTTTAGTGTTATGCTTTGTGCTTAGTTTCCTGCGCATGTGCAATGTGACAATGTGAGGCAAGAAAAAACCGAAGGAGAACATGAAATAATTCAGTATCTTGTTTTGTTCATTGTATATATGAGTATAAACTGCTGGCAGTTTTGAAGTTAATATATAATGGTTTCGCTTAGCTGAGGCTTAGTTTTTTGTAAGGATTTATACAAGATCCAACATTTTCATTGTTTACGTTTTTTTATATGGAATATGTAATATGAGAACTGGTTCTTACATAAGTATTTATACATGCGTACGTCATTGACGAGACTTTTGATTTGAGTTTTTTAGAGATTTTCAAGTTTTGTATGAGCACTACCTACATACATATTTGTCATATTTGTACATATATACATCATTGACCAGACTTTTGATTCGAATTCTTTAGGATTTTCAATTTTTTTACTATTCTATTATGAGGTTGTCGTCTTCAAATAGTGTACACATTCATTCTTGAAATTTAAACACAAACTTACTTCTTGCTGTATTTATACAAAGATACAAAGGCCCTTGCAATGGATGGATTTTTGTTTTGAATTTTACTTTCCATTCAGATAGGTACCAACATATACATATAGGTACATAGATATGTATGTGTAGGTATCTATCTGAATGAACTATGTGCAGAAATTCAATCAAAAATTGTTTGTAAATTGATTTATATTATTATTGATTGATTATATATTATTGATTTATAGTAACAAAGATCTTTTGTTTGTTTGAGGTTTATATAATAGGAACTAGTTGACCCACCCAGTTTAGCTCGCGGGAAAGAAATTTATAGTTAAACCAAAATATTTCTTTGTACTAATCTTCTATAGAATTGCTAAAAATACCACGGGTTTTTTACATTTGTAACACCTAATTGTTTAATTTTTAATTGCAATTATTATAGGTAGGTACTAAGTACAAGTTATGCATTCATGCAGAAAAAAAAATTTGAGATAACAATCAAATACCTATAACATTACGATGATAGAGACACATATTTGGCAAAATTCTGTCCGTCTACTAAATGGTTTGGCCAGTTGTCTTTAAATTTGGAATATAAGTTTATTTTGACATTCGACATAGGATTTTTTTAATTTCTTTTTTAGCTGATACTTGCGATATAACCGTCAAGTAAAAGCTTCTTTTTGTCAAAAACAGCTCCAAGAATTTTGTATGTAAAAAATCAATGTGCATTCAATTATGGTTAAAAAAAATATGACGGTGGGCTAAAACTGGCACCACCCATAGGAGTTTTTTTTTGGCATCGACTTTTCTGAGAACTGGTTAGGTAACCGATTACAGCCAAAATTGATATTAAGGAAAATGTAAGTAGCCTAAGTAATCTTACACTAAAATATATTTATATAGGTATATTTAAAAATAACGGCAACATTTAAAATAATGTGCTATACCTTTTTTAAAGCAAAAAGTCTGTTCAATCATATTATTTTTTAAATAAAGAATTTCAGAAAAAAGTAAATATATAAAAGGCACGACTGGTTTGCACGTACTTGCTCGTGTGTGCTAATTTGTTTATTTAGGGGCAGGTGTAAGCTTTTGTTTTCTCGATTGAAATTTGTTCATTCAGTAGTAATCGAATAGTTTTTTACTTGCGATTTATAGGGACTATAAGGCAAGTTATGCATTCGTAAAAAAAAATCTAACAATCAAACATGACATTACGATGATAGAGAAGTCAAAAAAGTGGGTACGGAAATTCCTTCCGTCTGTCTGTTTGTCTGTCTGTCTGTTCGTATCGATATCTACAGCCTAAACAGTTAGGCCGATTTGATTCAAACTTGGTACATAGTATTATTAGAGTGCTCTACTCGACAGTTTTTGGAATTGGCATTCTAGCTCCAAAACTAACGGTACCTGCCATATAACTTTTAATGAAAAACTTATTTTTCTCGAAAACGGCTCCTACGATTTTGATAAAACTTTTAGAATGCAAAATCTATCTTTTAGTTTAAATGGATTTTTGAGAAAAAGTTTTATAACGGTACCTCCCATATGACCGGTTTTTTTCAAATTAGACTTTCTCGTTAACTAATCGACGGATTTTGATAAAATTTTCAAAATATGTAGTTTTTTATGATTTAAATAATATTGCTTATTAAAATTTTCAAAAACATTTTTTTCTTAATTTTTAATTTTTTTTTTAAACTTATTTTATTTTTTGAATATTTTGACAACGATTTTTTTAATTTTTTCTCCTAGTATAAACTATAGATTTCTTTAAATTGACATACTCAAAAAAAAGTATATATATGTTTTCGAAAGTTTTTTCAAAAAACTGGTCGAACGATTTTGAAATGAAAAATTTATAAAATAGAAAACAGCAAGAGAAATAAGATGGCTTACCACATTTTTTCCAAAAAACGTTATGAATAGTTTTTTTTTGATTTCATTAAACAAATAATATTTTCCCCCAAATTTTGTTTTATATTGCTCGAAAGCAAATTTCGTTATTTATATTATTATTTATTTATCGTTATTTATTTGAAAGCATTTTATGATCGTAACAGCATACAGCATACAGAATAAATAATAAGGACGCCTATGATAAACACATAAACATGCAAAAACAACTAACAAATAAAAAAAATACTCGATTACCTACTGAATGCAAAAATTTCAATCAAGAAAACAACGCAACTCAACGGTCATATGGCACTTCCTTTACTTTTAGGCCTACAATTTAAATTTCAATGTCCCCTCTGGGGAATGCCAAAATAATCACACACATCAAGTTTAAAGATAATCGCTTAAGCCATTTAGGCTGCAGCTCGTTATACATACCTACTGACAGACAGACAGTCATTTTTTGTCGATCACTTTTTTTAGACTTCTCTATGATCGTTATGTCATGTTTCATTGTTATCTAAATTTTTTTTTATATTCACAAATTCTAAACTTTACCTTATAGTCCCTATAATCGCAAGTAAAATTAAAAAAAACTGTGTAAAATGTCAAAATAACCTTAAGTTCTAAATTTGAAGTCGATTGGCTCATCGGTTTAGGCTATAGTCCAAAATACATCCGTACAGACAGACCTACAGACAGACGGACAGAATTTTTCCAGCAACTCAAATATGTTTCTCTATCATCGTAATGTAATGTTTGATTATTATCACAATTTTTTTATGTTCACGAATCCTAAACTTGACTCATAGTCCCTATAATCACAAAGCTACTCGTGCATAAAATTCAACATCAACGATAACGAAGCCAATGAAATGAAAATTCAAAAAATAAAATCATTGTCGATCCTCTTCGTTGTTCACCGTCACCGAGAACAGGATATAAGTTAATACGAACAATCGAAAAATTGAAATGCTGACTTGCCTTGCACGCGCAAGACAGCATTGGACATCGAAATTCTTAGAATTGTTTCCACAGCAAAGGTGAACAATTCTAAGAACGATAGCAGCAACATCGTGTCGCCGTTCTCATTAATTTATGCTTACGTTATCAATTAAATTGTATTTAAGGTTTAGTTTATTAAGGTCTTGGCTAAGTATTGAATTATTGTTAAACAAAAGCGGTAGCTATGCCGGATAATTGAATAAAGTTTTTTTTAAAATAAATTAATGTTATAAGTTTTAACTGGCGCCCGAACAGGGACCTTTCACGGAAACTTAAGTGGTTATAAAAATTTTTTTAAAAGTGTGTTTCGTTAAAAAAGTCCCCAAGTGGTACGCGAACGATTCAATTTTAAATAAAAAATTAAAAAGTCCCAAAGTGGTACGCGACAACTTAAGTGCTAGTGATCGGTCTCAAAAAAGAAAAAAAACCCTGAAAGTCCCCAAGTGGTACAAAAAATTAAACATCCTTAAGTGATTAATAAAAACCCTAAAAGTCCCCAAGTGGTACGAAAAAATTAAACATCCTTAAGTGATAAACCTAAGTTCCAAAGTGGCACTATTAAAAACTGTTGGAGAAAAATAAAAAGGGCCCCTTAGTAGCAGAAAATCAGTGCAAAAAGGACACAGTCGAACTGGAAGCCGCTCCAATGTTTATCATCATATTGACGTTGTAAGAAAATTTATTTTTACGAAACTAGTTGTTAAAAAAAAAAAAAAAAAAAAAAAAAAAAAAAAAAAAAAAACCATTTAATAATTACCTGCAAATAATATTTTTTACCTTTTTGATAATTACCTTAATAATTAAAAATATTTTCAAATATTTAAAGTGAAAACGATTTAATAATTACCTATAAATATTTTTTTTTATTTTATATCCTTAATAATCAAAAACATTTTTTCAAATCCTTTAAAGTGAAAATTATTTTATGATCATCGACTAATATTTTTATATCTTTATGATTTAAAATATTTTGTATTGTTGAATATATTTCAAATTTTTAATTAATACAAATACTTTCTTTTAGTTTTAGAAAAATATTTTGAAAACGCTTTAGAATCATATATATTTTTAAATAATTAAATTATAGTCATACCTCGAGTAAATTTAAGAAAAAATAATGGCGAATCAAGAAAATCTTCTCAGACCTCCCGTTATCCCACAAAATGTTCCTAGACTTCCAATTATCCCACAAAACCAAAATCCTCAGATCCAACAAAATGCCAATAATGGTATTACTCGTAATGAACTACAAAATATGGTAACTTCTATGGTAACTCATGCCCTCCAAACAGATGGTAGGCGTATTGTTCATTCTATAATGAACCCCAACTCTGATCAATTCGCAGGAACTGATCAGGTTATTAACGAAGATCAACGAAACAATCTCTCGGATCTTGATAAGATACCTGATGTTGTCAAAACCTTGAGAGAGTTTTCTGGACAACCAGGCGAGTTTAGTTCGTGGCGCAAAAGCGTCGAAAGGATACTCAGAATCTATGATTCTACAAGAGGATCCCCAAAATATTTCGGTATCATAAATGTGATTCGAAATAAAATTGTTGGACATGCAGACCTTGTCCTTGAATCCTACAATACACCTCTGAATTGGGAAAATATTTCCAGGTGCTTAACGCTACATTACGCAGATAAGCGTGATCTGGGAACACTGGAGTACCAGTTAACGTCTTTGGTACAGGGTAATTCTTCTGTACAAGACTTTTACCAAGAAGTTTACTCCCATCTTTCATTGATTCTTAACAAAATCTCCTCTATGGAAATGGGAACAGAAGCATTAAATATGCTAATGCACGCTTATAGGGATAAAGCCCTAGACACCTTTATAAGGGGTCTTAAAGGCGATCTGCCCAGGCTTCTCGGCATCCGAGAACCTTCAGATCTACCCCAAGCTCTGCATTTATGTTTGAAACTGGAAAATCAAACATATAGAACACATTATGCTGTTGCAACTAACAATAATGTTAAAAGAATGCACAATCCTATCCCTCCAGCACTCCCTCCTAGACGACCAGATAGAAATATGTTACCAAATCATCAAATCCCATTCTATCCACAACTTGCTAATTTCGCACATTATGCTCCTCGTCCCATACCAAATTATAATCATCGCCAACTCCCATTCAATAATAATGTTCCACGACAACAACCCCATAATAGCTTTAATAATCAACGTCAATTTCAAAACCAGACACAAGGAAACAATTTCAGACCACCTCCAAGGCCACAACCAAGAGTTGAGCCAATGGAAACTTCCACCATAAGAACAGCCCAAGTAAATTATGCAAATAGACCGCAACAATATCAAGAGAGATGGCCACCAGCTCCAAAGAGACCAAATCAAATGCCACAACAGCCAAATTATCCTAATAAACTCCAAAGAAATTTCCACATTGAGACCTCTACTCCTCAAGAATATCCTTCACCTCAATTAAACCCCTCAGTCCAAGAGATGGAATTACAACAATATTATGCCTTACCGCAGTCTTATGATCAGCAATATGATCAACAATACGAACAAAGTTTTAGTAATTATATCGAACCACTCACACAAACAGATGAGAACAACACTGAGATCACATCTGAGCTTAGTGATATACATTTTTTAGATTAGCCAGCTCTTCACTGCCATACATAGAAGTAAAAACAAGCGGTGGAGAAGTGCTGAAAATTTTAATAGATACAGGATCGAATAAAAACTATATTCAGTCTTCTTTAGTTAAAAACCCTAAACCTAACGACGAAAAATTCTATGCTAACTCAGTTGGAGGAAAAATAGAAATTTCTCATCATACTTTCGTTAATTTGTTCGGAATAAAAGATCTCAAAATTAAATTCTTTCTTATGCCACATTTAAAATCTTTTAATGCTATCCTCGGAAATGATAGTCTAAAAGATTTATCCGCAATTATCTTTACTCGTCAAAATTACATGACAATTAAAGGCTCTATTAAAATTCAAATTAAGCAGCTCGCTGCACAATCAGTCAATACTTTGTCGTTGAGAACACAACATATGACGACTGAACAAGAAGCCACTATAAAAACTCTTGCATGGAAGTATTCAAAATTATTCGATGACCCAGATGAGAAATTAACTTATACTACTGTTGTAAAAGGAGAAATCCGAACAACTTCAGATTCACCCGTCTACACAAAATGTTATCCGTATCCAATGACTCTCAAAGATGAGGTAGAAAGCCAAATTCAAAAACTTCTGAATGACGATATCATACGCCCTTCTAGATCACCGTACAATTCACCCGTGTGGATTGTCCCCAAAAAGGCAGACTCTTCTGGCGAAAAAAAGTTTCGGTTGGTGATCGATTACCGCAAACTTAATACTATCACAATTCCTGACAGATACCCCATACCTGAAATCAATGAAGTGCTCGCGCAATTGGGTCAAAACAAAATTTTCACGGTCATAGACCTAAAAAGTGGTTTCCACCAAATCCCACTCAAAGAAAAGGATATTGAAAAAACAGCCTTTTCAGTGAATAATGGCAAATATGAATTCACCCGCCTTCCTTTCGGGTTGAAAAATGCGCCATCTATATTTCAAAGAGCACTAGACGATATATTAAGGGAGCATATCGGAAAAATATGTTTCGTTTATATCGACGACATTATCATATTCAGTAAAAATGAAGAGTCACACATACAAAATATCGAAACAATCTTCCGAACTTTAGAAGCTGCTAACATGAAAGTACAGCTTGATAAATGTGATTTCTTTAAAAAAGAAGTCGAGTTCCTTGGGTTCCTTATCTCTTCAGATGGCATTAAAACAAACCCAGAAAAGGTTAATGCAATACTAAATTTTCCACACCCCAAAACACTCAAAGACTTGAGATCATTTTTAGGATTGTCAGGGTACTATCGTCGTTTTGTTAAGGACTATGCCAAGTTGGCAAAACCCTTGACAGCTCTTTTGAGAGGGGAAGATGGACGGCTGTCCAAAAATCTTTCCAGTCGAAAACTAATCCACCTAAACGAAGAGGCAATAGAAGCTTTCACAAAATTAAAAAACTCTTTAGCATCAAAAGAAACTATACTTTCCTACCCAGATTACAAAAAAGAATTTGAACTTACTACAGATGCTTCAAACTACGCCCTCGGAGCAGTCCTTTCACAGGAAGAGAAGCCAATAATGTTTATTTCACGTACAATTTCCAAAACTGAAGAATCATATGCCGCAAACGAAAAGGAAATGCTAGCCATTATATGGGCTTTGCAAACTCTCCGAAATTATCTCTATGGTTCAGCGAAGGTCAAAATTCTAACTGACCACCAACCTTTGACATATGCTTTGAGTAGCAAAAATCAAAACTCCAAAATGAAGCGTTGGAAAGCAGCATTGGAAGAATACAACTATGAAATGCAATATAAGCCTGGCAAGGCAAATGTTGTTGCCGATGCACTTTCAAGACCACCCCTTGATGCCCAGGTTAATTCACTTACAGCTTCACAGCATAGCGATGAAAGTTCCTCACACGAACTTATACCTGCGGTCGAAACGCCGATTAATGCCTTCAGAAACCAACTTATTCTTCTTATAGGAGACGAAAATTCTTACCAACTTCAATACCCTTTCTCTAGTTTCCGTAGACATACCTTTGTGCAACCTCAATACACGAAAGAAAATCTTATTTCAATATTTAAACGATATTTAATCCCCACTATAGTCAACGGACTAATGACTAACGAAAGAACAATGGGCATTATCCAAACTATTTACCCCCTTTACTTTAAACATTATAAAGTCCGCTTCACGCAAACTAAAGTTACCGACTTAACAATCCAAGCCGAACAAGAGGAACAAATTTTAAAAATCCACAATAGAGCCCATCGTAATGCACGCGAAAATAAAGCCCAATTAGTTCAAAGTTATTTCTTTCCCCAAATGAACTCAAAGGTAAATAAAATAGTAAATCAATGTCAAATATGCCATGAACACAAATATGATCGTCACCCCCAAAAACCCGAGCTAAAACCAACTCCTATACCTCAATATCCAGGTCATATTCTACACTTAGATATCTACTCAACAGAAGGAAATTTAGTTCTTACCGCCCTTGATAAATTCTCTAAATATGCTCAGACGAAACTTATTAAGTCAAGAGCCGTGCAAGATATTTTAGAACCCTTAAGACAGTTATTGTTCAGCTTTGGTGTTCCAAAAATAGTTGTCTTCGACAACGAGAAATCTTTTAGTGCAGCTTCCGTCTGTTTCTTGTTAAAGGATCAACTTAAAATTGAGATTTACAAAACTCCCCCGCATTCCAGTACAATCAACGGACAAGTAGAGAGATTTCACTCTACGCTTTCGGAAATAATGCGTTGCCTAAAAACTGAAAAAATCCACAAATCATTCCTAGAGCTTTTAGATAGAGTGCTCTACTCGACAGTTTTTGGAATTGGCATTCTAGCTCCAAAACTAACGGTACCTGCCATATAACTTTTAATGAAAAACTTATTTTTCTCGAAAACGGCTCCTACGATTTTGATAAAACTTTTAGAATGCAAAATCTATCTTTTAGTTTAAATGGATTTTTGAGAAAAAGTTTTATAACGGTACCTCCCATATGACCGGTTTTTTTCAAATTAGACTTTCTCGTTAACTAATCGACGGATTTTGATAAAATTTTCAAAATATGTAGTTTTTTATGATTTAAATAATATTGCTTATTAAAATTTTCAAAAACATTTTTTTCTTAATTTTTAATTTTTTTTTTAAACTTATTTTATTTTTTGAATATTTTGACAACGATTTTTTTAATTTTTTCTCCTAGTATAAACTATAGATTTCTTTAAATTGACATACTCAAAAAAAAGTATATATATGTTTTCGAAAGTTTTTTCAAAAAACTGGTCGAACGATTTTGAAATGAAAAATTTATAAAATAGAAAACAGCAAGAGAAATAAGATGGCTTACCACATTTTTTCCAAAAAACGTTATGAATAGTTTTTTTTTGATTTCATTAAACAAATAATATTTTCCCCCAAATTTTGTTTTATATTGCTCGAAAGCAAATTTCGTTATTTATATTATTATTTATTTATCGTTATTTATTTGAAAGCATTTTATGATCGTAACAGCATACAGCATACAGAATAAATAATAAGGACGCCTATGATAAACACATAAACATGCAAAAACAACTAACAAATAAAAAAAATACTCGATTACCTACTGAATGCAAAAATTTCAATCAAGAAAACAACGCAACTCAACGGTCATATGGCACTTCCTTTACTTTTAGGCCTACAATTTAAATTTCAATGTCCCCTCTGGGGAATGCCAAAATAATCACACACATCAAGTTTAAAGATAATCGCTTAAGCCATTTAGGCTGCAGCTCGTTATACATACCTACTGACAGACAGACAGTCATTTTTTGTCGATCACTTTTTTTAGACTTCTCTATGATCGTTATGTCATGTTTCATTGTTATCTAAATTTTTTTTTATATTCACAAATTCTAAACTTTACCTTATAGTCCCTATAATCGCAAGTAAAATTAAAAAAAACTGTGTAAAATGTCAAAATAACCTTAAGTTCTAAATTTGAAGTCGATTGGCTCATCGGTTTAGGCTATAGTCCAAAATACATCCGTACAGACAGACCTACAGACAGACGGACAGAATTTTTCCAGCAACTCAAATATGTTTCTCTATCATCGTAATGTAATGTTTGATTATTATCACAATTTTTTTATGTTCACGAATCCTAAACTTGACTCATAGTCCCTATAATCACAAAGCTACTCGTGCATAAAATTCAACATCAACGATAACGAAGCCAATGAAATGAAAATTCAAAAAATAAAATCATTGTCGATCCTCTTCGTTGTTCACCGTCACCGAGAACAGGATATAAGTTAATACGAACAATCGAAAAATTGAAATGCTGACTTGCCTTGCACGCGCAAGACAGCATTGGACATCGAAATTCTTAGAATTGTTTCCACAGCAAAGGTGAACAATTCTAAGAACGATAGCAGCAACATCGTGTCGCCGTTCTCATTAATTTATGCTTACGTTATCAATTAAATTGTATTTAAGGTTTAGTTTATTAAGGTCTTGGCTAAGTATTGAATTATTGTTAAACAAAAGCGGTAGCTATGCCGGATAATTGAATAAAGTTTTTTTTAAAATAAATTAATGTTATAAGTTTTAACTGGCGCCCGAACAGGGACCTTTCACGGAAACTTAAGTGGTTATAAAAATTTTTTTAAAAGTGTGTTTCGTTAAAAAAGTCCCCAAGTGGTACGCGAACGATTCAATTTTAAATAAAAAATTAAAAAGTCCCAAAGTGGTACGCGACAACTTAAGTGCTAGTGATCGGTCTCAAAAAAGAAAAAAAACCCTGAAAGTCCCCAAGTGGTACAAAAAATTAAACATCCTTAAGTGATTAATAAAAACCCTAAAAGTCCCCAAGTGGTACGAAAAAATTAAACATCCTTAAGTGATAAACCTAAGTTCCAAAGTGGCACTATTAAAAACTGTTGGAGAAAAATAAAAAGGGCCCCTTAGTAGCAGAAAATCAGTGCAAAAAGGACACAGTCGAACTGGAAGCCGCTCCAATGTTTATCATCATATTGACGTTGTAAGAAAATTTATTTTTACGAAACTAGTTGTTAAAAAAAAAAAAAAAAAAAAAAAAAAAAAAAAAAAAAAAAACGATTTAATAATTACCTGCAAATAATATTTTTTACCTTTTTGATAATTACCTTAATAATTAAAAATATTTTCAAATATTTAAAGTGAAAACGATTTAATAATTACCTATAAATATTTTTTTTTATTTTATATCCTTAATAATCAAAAACATTTTTTCAAATCCTTTAAAGTGAAAATTATTTTATGATCATCGACTAATATTTTTATATCTTTATGATTTAAAATATTTTGTATTGTTGAATATATTTCAAATTTTTAATTAATACAAATACTTTCTTTTAGTTTTAGAAAAATATTTTGAAAACGCTTTAGAATCATATATATTTTTAAATAATTAAATTATAGTCATACCTCGAGTAAATTTAAGAAAAAATAATGGCGAATCAAGAAAATCTTCTCAGACCTCCCGTTATCCCACAAAATGTTCCTAGACTTCCAATTATCCCACAAAACCAAAATCCTCAGATCCAACAAAATGCCAATAATGGTATTACTCGTAATGAACTACAAAATATGGTAACTTCTATGGTAACTCATGCCCTCCAAACAGATGGTAGGCGTATTGTTCATTCTATAATGAACCCCAACTCTGATCAATTCGCAGGAACTGATCAGGTTATTAACGAAGATCAACGAAACAATCTCTCGGATCTTGATAAGATACCTGATGTTGTCAAAACCTTGAGAGAGTTTTCTGGACAACCAGGCGAGTTTAGTTCGTGGCGCAAAAGCGTCGAAAGGATACTCAGAATCTATGATTCTACAAGAGGATCCCCAAAATATTTCGGTATCATAAATGTGATTCGAAATAAAATTGTTGGACATGCAGACCTTGTCCTTGAATCCTACAATACACCTCTGAATTGGGAAAATATTTCCAGGTGCTTAACGCTACATTACGCAGATAAGCGTGATCTGGGAACACTGGAGTACCAGTTAACGTCTTTGGTACAGGGTAATTCTTCTGTACAAGACTTTTACCAAGAAGTTTACTCCCATCTTTCATTGATTCTTAACAAAATCTCCTCTATGGAAATGGGAACAGAAGCATTAAATATGCTAATGCACGCTTATAGGGATAAAGCCCTAGACACCTTTATAAGGGGTCTTAAAGGCGATCTGCCCAGGCTTCTCGGCATCCGAGAACCTTCAGATCTACCCCAAGCTCTGCATTTATGTTTGAAACTGGAAAATCAAACATATAGAACACATTATGCTGTTGCAACTAACAATAATGTTAAAAGAATGCACAATCCTATCCCTCCAGCACTCCCTCCTAGACGACCAGATAGAAATATGTTACCAAATCATCAAATCCCATTCTATCCACAACTTGCTAATTTCGCACATTATGCTCCTCGTCCCATACCAAATTATAATCATCGCCAACTCCCATTCAATAATAATGTTCCACGACAACAACCCCATAATAGCTTTAATAATCAACGTCAATTTCAAAACCAGACACAAGGAAACAATTTCAGACCACCTCCAAGGCCACAACCAAGAGTTGAGCCAATGGAAACTTCCACCATAAGAACAGCCCAAGTAAATTATGCAAATAGACCGCAACAATATCAAGAGAGATGGCCACCAGCTCCAAAGAGACCAAATCAAATGCCACAACAGCCAAATTATCCTAATAAACTCCAAAGAAATTTCCACATTGAGACCTCTACTCCTCAAGAATATCCTTCACCTCAATTAAACCCCTCAGTCCAAGAGATGGAATTACAACAATATTATGCCTTACCGCAGTCTTATGATCAGCAATATGATCAACAATACGAACAAAGTTTTAGTAATTATATCGAACCACTCACACAAACAGATGAGAACAACACTGAGATCACATCTGAGCTTAGTGATATACATTTTTTAGATTAGCCAGCTCTTCACTGCCATACATAGAAGTAAAAACAAGCGGTGGAGAAGTGCTGAAAATTTTAATAGATACAGGATCGAATAAAAACTATATTCAGTCTTCTTTAGTTAAAAACCCTAAACCTAACGACGAAAAATTCTATGCTAACTCAGTTGGAGGAAAAATAGAAATTTCTCATCATACTTTCGTTAATTTGTTCGGAATAAAAGATCTCAAAATTAAATTCTTTCTTATGCCACATTTAAAATCTTTTAATGCTATCCTCGGAAATGATAGTCTAAAAGATTTATCCGCAATTATCTTTACTCGTCAAAATTACATGACAATTAAAGGCTCTATTAAAATTCAAATTAAGCAGCTCGCTGCACAATCAGTCAATACTTTGTCGTTGAGAACACAACATATGACGACTGAACAAGAAGCCACTATAAAAACTCTTGCATGGAAGTATTCAAAATTATTCGATGACCCAGATGAGAAATTAACTTATACTACTGTTGTAAAAGGAGAAATCCGAACAACTTCAGATTCACCCGTCTACACAAAATGTTATCCGTATCCAATGACTCTCAAAGATGAGGTAGAAAGCCAAATTCAAAAACTTCTGAATGACGATATCATACGCCCTTCTAGATCACCGTACAATTCACCCGTGTGGATTGTCCCCAAAAAGGCAGACTCTTCTGGCGAAAAAAAGTTTCGGTTGGTGATCGATTACCGCAAACTTAATACTATCACAATTCCTGACAGATACCCCATACCTGAAATCAATGAAGTGCTCGCGCAATTGGGTCAAAACAAAATTTTCACGGTCATAGACCTAAAAAGTGGTTTCCACCAAATCCCACTCAAAGAAAAGGATATTGAAAAAACAGCCTTTTCAGTGAATAATGGCAAATATGAATTCACCCGCCTTCCTTTCGGGTTGAAAAATGCGCCATCTATATTTCAAAGAGCACTAGACGATATATTAAGGGAGCATATCGGAAAAATATGTTTCGTTTATATCGACGACATTATCATATTCAGTAAAAATGAAGAGTCACACATACAAAATATCGAAACAATCTTCCGAACTTTAGAAGCTGCTAACATGAAAGTACAGCTTGATAAATGTGATTTCTTTAAAAAAGAAGTCGAGTTCCTTGGGTTCCTTATCTCTTCAGATGGCATTAAAACAAACCCAGAAAAGGTTAATGCAATACTAAATTTTCCACACCCCAAAACACTCAAAGACTTGAGATCATTTTTAGGATTGTCAGGGTACTATCGTCGTTTTGTTAAGGACTATGCCAAGTTGGCAAAACCCTTGACAGCTCTTTTGAGAGGGGAAGATGGACGGCTGTCCAAAAATCTTTCCAGTCGAAAACTAATCCACCTAAACGAAGAGGCAATAGAAGCTTTCACAAAATTAAAAAACTCTTTAGCATCAAAAGAAACTATACTTTCCTACCCAGATTACAAAAAAGAATTTGAACTTACTACAGATGCTTCAAACTACGCCCTCGGAGCAGTCCTTTCACAGGAAGAGAAGCCAATAATGTTTATTTCACGTACAATTTCCAAAACTGAAGAATCATATGCCGCAAACGAAAAGGAAATGCTAGCCATTATATGGGCTTTGCAAACTCTCCGAAATTATCTCTATGGTTCAGCGAAGGTCAAAATTCTAACTGACCACCAACCTTTGACATATGCTTTGAGTAGCAAAAATCAAAACTCCAAAATGAAGCGTTGGAAAGCAGCATTGGAAGAATACAACTATGAAATGCAATATAAGCCTGGCAAGGCAAATGTTGTTGCCGATGCACTTTCAAGACCACCCCTTGATGCCCAGGTTAATTCACTTACAGCTTCACAGCATAGCGATGAAAGTTCCTCACACGAACTTATACCTGCGGTCGAAACGCCGATTAATGCCTTCAGAAACCAACTTATTCTTCTTATAGGAGACGAAAATTCTTACCAACTTCAATACCCTTTCTCTAGTTTCCGTAGACATACCTTTGTGCAACCTCAATACACGAAAGAAAATCTTATTTCAATATTTAAACGATATTTAATCCCCACTATAGTCAACGGACTAATGACTAACGAAAGAACAATGGGCATTATCCAAACTATTTACCCCCTTTACTTTAAACATTATAAAGTCCGCTTCACGCAAACTAAAGTTACCGACTTAACAATCCAAGCCGAACAAGAGGAACAAATTTTAAAAATCCACAATAGAGCCCATCGTAATGCACGCGAAAATAAAGCCCAATTAGTTCAAAGTTATTTCTTTCCCCAAATGAACTCAAAGGTAAATAAAATAGTAAATCAATGTCAAATATGCCATGAACACAAATATGATCGTCACCCCCAAAAACCCGAGCTAAAACCAACTCCTATACCTCAATATCCAGGTCATATTCTACACTTAGATATCTACTCAACAGAAGGAAATTTAGTTCTTACCGCCCTTGATAAATTCTCTAAATATGCTCAGACGAAACTTATTAAGTCAAGAGCCGTGCAAGATATTTTAGAACCCTTAAGACAGTTATTGTTCAGCTTTGGTGTTCCAAAAATAGTTGTCTTCGACAACGAGAAATCTTTTAGTGCAGCTTCCGTCTGTTTCTTGTTAAAGGATCAACTTAAAATTGAGATTTACAAAACTCCCCCGCATTCCAGTACAATCAACGGACAAGTAGAGAGATTTCACTCTACGCTTTCGGAAATAATGCGTTGCCTAAAAACTGAAAAAATCCACAAATCATTCCTAGAGCTTTTAGATAGATCCGTATATGAGTATAACTGCACGATTCACTCAACAATAGGAAAGAAACCGATCGATGTATTTTTCGGCAGAAATGTCAGCATCGACCCGGAACAATTCGAATTAGCAAGGGAAGAAAATATTCAAAAACTTCGTCAAAAACAAGAAAGTGATCTGAAATACCACAATAAAAAAAGAAGCCCTATTAAAAATTATTTGCCTGGTGAAGTCATTTTTACCAAAATAAACAAAAGGTTAGGTTCTAAGCTTACACCTCGTTACAAAAAGGAAATAGTCAAAGAAAACAAAACAAAAACTATAACAACAGAATCTGGTAGAATAGTGCATAAAGCCAACATTAAAAGCTGAATTTTATCTTTTCGCAGGTACCTTATCTCTTTCGTCATGACAGAAATTAGAATACTCGACTATTCTAACTCAGAGATAATAGTTCTTAGACATGGACTTGCGAGAATCCAAACTGGAAACGTAAAATTTATCCACATCATAGAAATACCCCCATACGAAGACTTCATAGCGAAAACCTCATCCCTCCTATACGAACAAATCCCACCTAAAAATTCCTTTTTTCCCATCCTAGAACACGAACTCAAGCATACTAAGAGCCTTATAAATAATATTAAAATAAACAGATCAAAAAGATCCCTTAACTTTATAGGCTCAGCCTGGAAATGGGTCGCAGGTAGTCCGGACCATGATGATTATGAAGTAATGGTTAATAAAATAAATAATGTTTTGGAAAATAATAATAACCAAGTTTTAATAAACAAAGCATACGTTGAAAGAATAAACAAATTAACCAATATAACTAACGAAATAATGTACGAATTAAAAAAAGATAAATCCTTTGTTAACGAATTAGTATTAAGTCTACTTTATAAAACAAAACTTATAAAAGAGGAAATAATTAATGTCATATATGCAATAGAACTAAGTAAGAAAAATATTGTAAGCTCAAATATACTTTCTAAATCAGAAATTGATATAATATTAAATAATATAAATAAAAATAAAACAAATGAACCTTTTAGAAATATTGAAGAAACATTAGAATTTGCCGAAATAAAAGTCGCTATGGACATATCATCTATTCTTTATATTTTAAGCATCCCAAAAACGGGAAATGAAACATATGAAAAACTTACCATAAAACCATTGATAAAAAATAATAATATTGTTAGTAAAATTTCAAATACAAATATTTTAAGGAAAAATAATATGATATTTGGCATAAAGAATGAATGTAAAACAATAAATGATTTATCCCTGTGCAAACAATCTAACATTATAGACTTAAGTAATGATAAATGTATTTATAATTTAATAAGAAACGAAAATGCTACGTGTAAAAGAACGAATAGTCAACACATCCCACAAGTTGAGGAAATAGAACCAGGAACGATGCTCTTAAACAATTTCGATGGCAACATAGAAGCAGATAATATCACCAGATCATTAAACGGCACCTATCTCATTAAATTCTCCAACACTACATTAAGAATCAGGAATCAACAATATATTGCTGATGAAATAACTAAAATCAATGAACTTCCACCCCTACTACACGCAGTCTCCGAAGAATCCGAAATAGAAGAAATCCTGTCCCTACAACTGATGAAGGAACTCCATATAAACAACACCAAAACAATCAGCAAAATCCAGGTAGAAAAAGATGTTCATCAATACTTAAATTTTTCTTTATTCGCAGTTACATTTTTCGTCCTGATAATATTAATGACGAACCATATGAGAAGAAGAAAGTTTACTGGGAAAATCACACCTGTAATCATTCATCCTGAAATAAAACTTGAAAATTCGACACCTTCAAGCAATTCTGAACATCCAACATTCTACAACCTGCCGCACTTTTAACACGAGGACGTGTTAATTCAGAGGGGAAGAGTTAATACGAACAATCGAAAAATTGAAATGCTGACTTGCCTTGCACGCGCAAGACAGCATTGGACATCGAAATTCTTAGAATTGTTTCCACAGCAAAGGTGAACAATTCTAAGAACGATAGCAGCAACATCGTGTCGCCGTTCTCATTAATTTATGCTTACGTTATCAATTAAATTGTATTTAAGGTTTAGTTTATTAAGGTCTTGGCTAAGTATTGAATTATTGTTAAACAAAAGCGGTAGCTATGCCGGATAATTGAATAAAGTTTTTTTTAAAATAAATTAATGTTATAAGTTTTAACTTATACACAATACACATACACATGTGCTTATTAAGTTTTCCTTTTTAGTATCTCCCTCACCCTCCCTCACACCATCTACCACACCGACAACCGACCGATCGACCTGAATTTAGCTGAACATTTTATCAAAGTTAATATAACAAGTATACCTACGTAAATACACACATTATGTAGGGATGTATGTAGGTACATACCTAAATATCTACCTACCCTCGAATGTTTTATATGAAAAAAATATAAAACTCAAAATAAACTTATCAACCAGCTTAAACATATACCCACCCCCCAGACACCATTCATTTACAAAAGTCGTTTTTCTTCTTTTTTGTCAATCCTTTTAACTAGCCATCTCGTCGCCCTGCTTGTGTGAAGCAATCCAGTTGTGCAAAAAAAAACTATACTCGCATCATTGTATATATGTAAACTGCAAACTGCAAAGAGTAAAGTACATGTTCACAGAGTTTCTCTTAGAATTCTCTTTGTTCGACTCGTTCGCCTCTTTCAATTTACCAAGTTAATTTTCCCTAGAGCCGCTTGGAGCGCCACGGTCCACATGTCACCATGATAGTACTATAGCAGTCTATATACAATGTAGACTGCTATAGTACTATCATGACGACCGGTGGACGGTGGCGTTCCAAGCGGCTCTAGGCCACCGTCCACCGGTTGTCATGATAGTACTATAGCAGTCTACATTGTATATAGACTGCTATAGTACTATCATGGTGACATGTGGACCGTGGCGCTCCAAGCGGCTCTAGGGAAAATTAACTTGGTAAATTGAAAGAGGCGAACGAGTCGAACAAAGAGAATTCTAAGAGAAACTCTGTGAACATGTACTTTACTCTTTGCAGTTTGCAGTTTACATATATACAATGATGCGAGTATAGTTTTTTTTTGCACAACTGGATTGCTTCACACAAGCAGGGCGACGAGATGGCTAGTTAAAAGGATTGACAAAAAAGAAGAAAAACGACTTTTGTAAATGAATGGTGTCTGGGGGGTGGGTATATGCTTAAGCTGGTTGATAAGTTTATTTTGAGTTTTATATTTTTTTCATATAAAACATTCGAGGGTAGGTAGATATTTAGGTATGTACCTACATACATCCCTACATGTGTGTATTTACGTAGGTATACTTGTCACCATGATAGTACTATAGCAGTCTATATACAATGTAGACTGCTATAGTACTATCATGACGACCGGTGGACGGTGGCGTTCCAAGCGGCTCTAGGCCACCGTCCACCGGTCGTCATGATAGTACTATAGCAGTCTACATTGTATATAGACTGCTATAGTACTATCATGGTGACATGTGGACCGTGGCGCTCCAAGCGGCTCTAGGGAAAATTAACTTGGTAAATTGAAAGAGGCGAACGAGTCGAACAAAGAGAATTCTAAGAGAAACTCTGTGAACATGTACTTTACTCTTTGCAGTTTGCAGTTTACATATATACAATGATGCGAGTATAGTTTTTTTTTGCACAACTGGATTGCTTCACACAAGCAGGGCGACGAGATGGCTAGTTAAAAGGATTGACAAAAAAGAAGAAAAACGACTTTTGTAAATGAATGGTGTCTGGGGGGTGGGTATATGTTTAAGCTGGTTGATAAGTTTATTTTGAGTTTTATATTTTTTTCATATAAAACATTCGAGGGTAGGTAGATATTTAGGTATGTACCTACATACATCCCTACATGTGTGTATTTACGTAGGTATACTTGTTATATTATCTTTGATAAAATGTTCAGCTAAATTCAGGTCGATCGGTCGGTTGTCGGTGTGGTAGATGGTTTGAGCGAGGGTGAGGGAGATACTAAAAAGGAAAACTTAATAAGCACATGTGTATGTGTATTTTGTATATCCTGTTCTCGGTGACGGTGAACAACGAAGAGGATCGACAATGATTTTATTTTTTGAATTTTCATTTCATTGGCTTCGTTATCGTTGATGTTGAATTTTATGCACAAGTAGCTTTGTGATTATAGGGACTATGAGTCAAGTTTAGGATTCGTGAACATAAAAAAATTGTGATAATAATCAAACATTACATTACGATGATAAAGAAACATATTTGAGTTGCTGGCAAAATTCTGTCCGTCTGTCTGTAGGTCTGTCTGTACGGATGTATTTTGGACTATAGCCTAAACCGATGAGCCAATCGACTTCAAATTTAGAACTTAAGGTTATTTTGACATTTTACACAGTTTTTTTTAATTTTACTTGCGATTATAGGGACTATAAGGTAAAGTTTAGAATTTGTGAATATAAAAAAAAATTTAGATAACAATGAAACATGACATAACGATCATAGAGAAGTCTAAAAAAAGTGATCGACAAAAAATGACTGTCTGTCTGTCAGTAGGTATGTATAACGAGCTGCAGCCTAAATGGCTTAAGCGATTATCTTTAAACTTGATGTGTGTGATTATTTTGGCATTCCCCAGAGGGGACATTGAAATTTAAATTGTAGGCCTAAAAGTAAAGGAAGTGCCATATGACCGTTGAGTTGCGTTGTTTTCTTGATTGAAATTTTTGCATTCAGTAGGTAATCGAGTATTTTTTTTATTTGTTAGTTGTTTTTGCATGTTTATGTGTTTATCATAGGCGTCCTTATTATTTATTCTGTATGCTGTATGCTGTTACGATCATAAAATGCTTTCAAATAAATAACGATAAATAAATAATAATATAAATAATGAAATTTGCTTTCATTAGACTAGTGGCTAGGGCTCAACCGAGCAATATAAAACAAAATTTGGGGGAAAATATTATTTGTTTAATGAAATCAAAAAAAAACTATTCATAACGTTTTTTGGAAAAAATGTTGTAAGCGATCTTATTTCTCTTGCTGTTTTCTATTTTATAAATTTTTCATTTCAAACTCGTTCGACCAGTTTTTTGAAAAAACTTTCGAAAACATATATATACATTTTTTTTGAGTATGTCAATTTAAAGAAATCTATAGTTTATACTAGGAGAAAAAATTAAAAAAATCTTTGTCAAAATATTCAAAAAACAAAATAAGTTTAAAAAAAAAATTAAAAATTAAGAAAAAAATGTTTTTGAAAATTTTAATAAGCAATATTATTTAAATCATAAAAAACTACATATTTTGAAAATTTTATCAAAATCCGTCGATTAGTTAACGAGAAAGTCTAATTTGAAAAAAACCGGTCATATGGGAGGTACCGTTATAAAACTTTTTCTCAAAAATCCATTTAAACTAAAAGATAGATTTTGCATTCTAAAAGTTTTATCAAAATCGTAGGAGCCGTTTTCGAGAAAAATAAGTTTTTCATTAAAAGTTATATGGCAGGTACCGTTAGTTTTGGAGCTAGAATGCCAATTCCAAAAACTGTCGAGTAGAGCACTCTAAAAATACTATGTACCAAGTTTGAATCAAATCGGCCTAACTGTTTAGGCTGTAGATATCGATACGAACAGACAGACAGACAAACAGACAGACGGACGGAATTTCCGTACCCACTTTTTTGACTTCTCTATCATCGTAATGTCATGTTTGATTGTTAGATTTTTTTTTACGAATGCATAACTTGCCTTATAGTCCCTATAAATCGCAAGTAAAAAACTATTCGATTACTACTGAATGAAAAAATTTCAATCGAGAAAACAAAAGCTTACACCTGCCCCTAAATAAACAAATTAGCACACACGAGCAAGTACGTGCAAACCAGTCGTGCCTTTTATATATTTATTTTTTTCTGAAATTCTTTATTTAAAAAATAATATGATTGAACAGACTTTTTGCTTTAAAAAGGTATAGCACATTATTTTAAATGTTGCCGTTATTTTTAAATATACCTATATAAATATATTTTAGTGTAAGATTACTTAGGCTACTTACATTTTCCTTAATATCAATTTTGGTTGTAATCGGTTACCTAACCAGTTCTCAGAAAAGTCGATGCCAAAAAAAAAACTCCTATGGGTGGTGCCAGTTTTAGCCCACCGTCATATTTTTTTTAACCATAATTGAATGCACATTGATTTTTTACATACAAAATTCTTGGAGCTGTTTTTGACAAAAATAAGCTTTTACTTGACGGTTATATCGCAAGTATCAGCTAAAAAAGAAATTAAAAAAATCCTATGTCGAATGTCAAAATAAACTTATATTCCAAATTTAAAGACAACTGGCCAAACCGTTTAGTAGACGGACAGAATTTTGCCAAATATGTGTCTCTATCATCGTAATGTTATAGGTATTTGATTGTTATCTCAAATTTTTTTTTCTGCATGAATGCATAACTTGTACTTAGTACCTACCTATAATAATTGCAAGTAAAAATTAAACAATTAGGTGTTACAAATGTAAAAAACCCGTGGTATTTTTAGCTATTCTATAGAAGATTAGTACAAAGAAATATTTTGGTTTAACTATAAATTTCTTTCCCGCGAGCTAAGCTGGGTGGGTCAACTAGTTCCTATTATATAAACCTCAAACAAACAAAAGATCTTTGTTACTATAAATCAATAATATATAATCAATCAATAATAATATAAATCAATTTACAAACAATTTTTGATTGAATTTCTGCACATAGTTCATTCAGATAGATACCTACACATACATATCTATGTACCTATATGTATATGTTGGTACCTATCTAAATGGAAAGTAAAATTCAAAACAAAAATCCATCCATTGCAAGGGCCTTTGTATCTTTGTATAAATACAGCAAGAAGTAAGTTTGTGTTTAAATTTCAAGAATGAATGTGTACACTATTTGAAGACGACAACCTTCATAATAGAATAGTAAAAAAATTGAAAATCCTAAAGAATTCGAATCAAAAGTCTGGTCAATGATGTATATATGTACAAATATGACAAATATGTATGTAGGTAGTGCTCATACAAAACTTGAAAATCCTAAAAAACTCAAATCAAAAGTCTCGTCAATGACGTACGCATGTATAAATACTTATGTAAGAACCAGTTCTCATATTACATATTCCATATAAAAAAACGTAAACAATGAAAATGTTGGATCTTGTATAAATCCTTACAAAAAACTAAGCCTCAGCTAAGCGAAACCATTATATATTAACTTCAAAACTGCCAGCAGTTTATACACATATATACAATGAACAAAACAAGATACTGAATTATTTCATGTTCTCCTTCGGTTTTTTCTTGCCTCACATTGTCACATTGCACATGCGCAGGAAACTAAGCACAAAGCATAACACTAAAAACCATGCTCTTAATTCTCTCTCACTCAAATAAAATGTCCTACACTAGCACTCCAAGCGGCTCTAGGGAAAAAGATTTTTTCTCGTCTCATGATAGTACTATAGGCAATGTATATACAATGTTCGGTTCATGAGTATCTGCAACCTTCGCCACTTCACCCTTCCTGTACACAAACTCACCCGTGAGTGCACTCAACAATCACCGTATGGACAGGCACTAAGGTAGCAATCTTTTTTCAAAGATATCCACGTACACTGTTGGTCCATTATGCTATCGATTTTGTGTATTTGATGAACGCCGTAAAAAGAAAAACATCCCCATGCCATAATTTTTGATCCACCATGTTTGATTAATCTCCATCCTCAACAATTTAATTAACCGTGCTGCCCCTCTCTTAAGAAAGCTTAAAGCAGCGTTCACAAGCAGAGAAGACAATGGGAGAATAATCAATTGTCTTGTTTGAGCTTCTTGAACGGGGTGGATGATGTCGATATTGTCCTCAGAGATAGCTCGGCAGGCTAGCTCGGAGGACAATATAATGACAACTGTCTTGTCCTGGAAACAATTGTTCACATGCAACAATGATTGTCTTGTCCTATTGTCCCATGTGAACCACGCTTAAGACTGGGTGTAACTCAGAACAGAACTTAGAACTCAAGTAAACGTACTTGTATGCATTGGTGTACAAGAAAAAAAAACTTTTTCCGTGCTCTGAGCTCTGAGGTTCAGATGAGAAGCATGGACGTTTTAAAACGTAAATATTTCTTCTCTTCGTATCATCCACTTTTTTCTTTGTGTTGTTTTGTTTTCGATCCCCATGATCATCAGCAGCGATGACGACGCGACGACCACGAACAAATTAAATGCATGGGATTCGGCATGGGCACTAACAACAAACCTACCTGAGCTGGCCTGGGTCTAGAAAAAATTACAAATGAAATGACCTTTTTTGTTTTTTGTGATGTTATTCCTTTCTGTGACTATCCTAGCCCATAATGTGTGCCTAGGAATTCGTTGTATTTTTTTATTTATTTATTTATTTAAACTAAATTGCTGAATAAGACACTATCAATACGCACGCACTTGCTCCTATGTGCTTAATCTTATTGGACGGCAAGATTTTTTATTGAAACAAGTAACATTTAATTGTATAATAAAGAATTTATGAAAAAAGTATTTCGAACATTTTAGGTCGGATTTTGATAAAATCCTGTTTTTTTAGTTTTTTGATTTTTTTTTTAATTTTGGTATGCAATTTTATAGTGATTATAAAATAAAAAAAAATTTGATTAATTTTAAAAATATTGATTTTTCAAAAAAAAATCAAAATTAATTTTAATTAGAAAAAAAGTTATTCCAAATTTTGATATGCAGAATTAATTTTGCTATCTAAATCTTCTCAAATATAAAATCTGACAGAAATCCAAAGAGCCGTTACCGAGAAAGCCAAAAATTAAAATAACCGTTATATGAAATGTACCGTTAATAGACTATTTCTGTAAATTTGGTTCTGATTATGCAATACCTAATACCAAAAAAAAAAATCCTCAAAAATGTTCATCAAAATTGTTG
Organism: Platycheirus rosarum; assembly: GCA_963971375.1. Taxonomy (NCBI): domain Eukaryota; kingdom Metazoa; phylum Arthropoda; class Insecta; order Diptera; family Syrphidae; genus Platycheirus; species Platycheirus rosarum. Next base: position 87,662,149 of record OZ020508.1, on the reverse strand, counting down.
GAGCCGTTTTTGAGAAAAATAAGCTTTCCTAAACGGCGATATGGCAGGTACCGTTATTTTTAGGCGTAAAAATAAAATTTCAATTTTCCCTCTTGGAAATGCGAAAGAATCACACACACCAATTTTTTTGACTTTGGGTTCAATTTCAATACATTGCGTAACCAGAAAACCTTTTTTTACCTGGTGCAGATTTTCCTAAGAAACATAAAATCTATTGTTTTTTCCTGTTTTAGTACACAAATAAAATATAAATTAACTAAACCCAAGTAAAATCGTTTTCATTCATAACCTTTGCAGCTTAAAGCAATAAGACCCTTCTTCCTATTTTAACTTGCTGCGGGCTTCATAAAATCTGTGCGTTTTTCTGAATAATTGTCATTGGTGTTATTCTTCTACGTATATTTTGAGAGTGGGTACGAAAGTAACACGGGGCGGTTACAATATTGAACTTTAACAAAACCCTGAGACTGAATACGTTCATTCTTAAATGTTGAAATCTTCGCAATTCGGTCCTGAATGCACCCACAAAAATCCAAATGTCAAAGTGCTGAATTGTGTCAGATAAAGTTGAAAATGTGAAATTTGGGTCCTGTCGTAAATTTTTTTTGTCGAGTTTTCTTTGTATTATTTTGAATAACATCTTTGTAAGAAAGTGGTAGTTCTCTTATTAGAGTTCATTTTTACTTGCGATTATAGGTACTATAATACAAGTTATGCATTCGTGCAGATTAAAAACTTTGAGATAACTATCAAACATAACATTACGATGATAGAGAAACATATTTGAGTTACTGGCAAAATTCTGTCCGTCTGTCTGTCTGTTTGTTTGTCTGTCTGTCTGTTCGGATGTATTTTGGAATGCAGCCTAAACAGTTTTTTGTTATTAACGGTACCTGTCATAAAACCGTTATGTAAAAGCTTATTTTTTTCGAAAACGGCTAAAAGAATTTTTATTAAAAAAAATCAGTGTACTACTGTAGGTATGCATTATATTTTGGTGAAAAGAAAATTTTATGGTGGGCTAAAAACGGTACCTCCCATAGGACCGGCTTTTTTTTCTTCGACTTTTTCGAAAACTGGTGATCCGATTACAATCAAAATAATGATATTCAAGAAGATGTATGTAGCTTGAGTAATTTTGCATTAATTTTTTTTTCGAAAACTTTTTTTTTGTATTTTTAATAATTTTTTTACATTTTTTTTTTTTGGAAAAATCAATATTTTAAAAACGAGTAAGTGAATTTTTTTTAAATTTTGTTTTTAAATGTACGTCATTTTTGTGCTTAAGTTTGTATTCTTGAATTATTTTTTTTAATTTTTTAGAAAAAGTTGTTAAAAAAACCCCGTTTTATTTAAAAACGGCTCTAACGATTTTGAAAAAAAAATTCACACTTTTTCACATTTTTTAAGGAAATAAAATGGCGTTTAAATTTTTCCGCTGAAAACTATTTTTACCAAACAGTTTTTTTTAATTTTATTCTCAATATAAAAAAAAACGAGATGTGGACAGTTGTTACATTTTTTGAGTATATACCAATGTGACAGTTCTTGTTTTGATCTTCAATGAATAATGTAGGAACTTTCAATTGATAAATAAGTTTAAAATGCCAACAAAGAATAAGGAAAACCTCTCGAGGAATGATATCCAAAAATATCATGATAAAAGCAGCAGAAGATGTCCTTAAAAATGGCAAATCAATTCGAAGTGTTTCAAAGGCTTATAATATCTGCCACGTTACTTTAAGTCGTTTTGTTCGGAAAACTCAATTTTCTCGAGACTCCCCTGAGGACGCTGTTTACCCAGTTATGAGATACAGGCCCCACAATAGAGTTTTTACAAATCATTACGAAGTATGTATTTATAAAATAAAAAAATCATCGAATTGTTTTTATTTGATTTCTTTTATTATTGGAGAAGTACATAAATCATTGTGCCGATCTAAACTATGGACTTACGACCAGCTGTGTTCGAAAGCTGGCATACCAGGTGGCAAGCCATTTATAAACTACAAATGCCAGCTACTTGGAATTTGAATCAGATGACAGGTGAAGAATGGCTCAAATCTTTTCTTAAACGCAACAAAACTCTTGCCATTCGAAAACCTGAGCCAACAAGTTTGTCGCGATCAATTAACTTCAACAAGCCTAATGTGTCAAAGTTTTTCAATAATTTTCTTGATGTTGTGGATCGTTTCGTTTATTTATGTTTTTATTTAAAAAGGAATCTTATTTATGTATGTTTGTTTTTTTTTTTGTTGTTTCTGTGATTGAAGTTACGTTTTACGTATCTCAAGGTACTTACTTTTAACATTGTTATGTGATTTTTAAAATAAATCTGAAGATAAACCAATATTTCTTATTTATTTTATTACATTTATGTGGTCTTACAACCGTCCCTTCATCGTGTTACAATCGGTACGGCATGAAGTACCGTTGTAACATTTGACTTTCACCTCATTTTTCCGTCATAGAATTAGAGAGGGGATAAAGTTGGATGGCAAATTAGTATTTAATGGTAGCCAAATGTCCACTCGTCAATATATGTATTGTTTTATTTTGTTATGTCTTTTAGTTTAAGAGTTATGGTACAAAATGTACAAATTGTTACTTTCGTACCCACTCTCCCCTACTACTTGTATCTGTCATAAATCTTTGATTTGGTATGCATATACATACATATGTAAATGTATACCTACATAATGTATATCGCTCATACTGAACATCAGAAAAATTATTTTATTTCCAAACTCCAAACTAAAATAATTTTTTGCATAGAAAACGAAATGAACCTAAAAAACCTAACAAAAGAAACAACCTTCAAACAATTCAATTTGCATCATAGCTACTTTCCTACATACCTTATTTTTTTTTGCTTTTTTCACCTTTCCTTTTTTGCGTAAAAATAATTACAACTACTTGCATGAGCGATCGATCCGCTTGTGTAGCACCAAACGCCTTCCTTTTCTGTGAAATGGCCCAAACCAAAAAAAAAACTGTCACACCAAAAAAACAGGCCCACAAAAAAATACTTCCTACTGCAATCACACTACCAATAATATATATCCCTTCACCAATCATTCAATGAGTCTCAGTAGAATTCGAAATTACAAATGACAAATGAGGCAACCAAAATGAGAGAGACACACAAAAAATATCAGAACCAGCCAGGGTAGAGACATAGAGTAACTATACTATAAAGAGGGAAATCTACTGCCTTCGTTTGACAATGCCTACAAGCTGGTCAAATAAGTATTGGTGTAGAACTGTCAAATAATTGACGCCGTCTGAGTGTGTAGTAGTGCTGAACTGTCAAATAATTGAAGCCGTCTGAGTGTGTAGTAGTCAAATATTTGATCTCTTTTTTTGAGTTTCCTTTTCTTTTTCACCACGAACTTGGGCATGTTGGAAGATACTTGATAATAAAAAGCACCATCCCGAAATTTGATGTCATCAGTGACCCAAACTGACTAAATTAAATTACCATTTTTGGAAAGAATCCGAAGTGTTAGTGGACTTAAAATGTATAATAAATCAATCAGATAAGACATTGGACCAAACCTGCATCAATTGAAACTTACTTTTCCGTTTTTTTTTTCTAAAACGGAAATTAATTTTTTCAACAAGGTTCACTGATGACTAAAAAATACGAAAGTCGCTATCTTGTTTTCTTGTGTCATGAGGAGACACTAGCAAGTTACTCGAAAGCAAGTTGTTATATATATATATATATATATATATAAACGTTTAAAACTGGTTAAACAATATTCAAGAGTTTCAACCATTTACCTGATACCTAAACTGACGATAGTCTTTGTATATAAAATCTATAGTACTATCATGAAGACGATTTTTTTAATTTGAACTCAGCTCATGTGAGGGCACTACAGTAGCCTAAGTGGATTGTAGTGGAAATGAGTAGAGAAGCAAAAAAGTAAGACCAAGAAATATATATTGGGTAAGAGAGTGTGTTTTTTGGAGGATGTGGCTTGTAGATACATTTGATCAAGTTCAGTACAAGTTACATACATAGTTGTTTTGGTTTTGTTTTTTTTTTTCTTAGGAATATGCAGTAAGATACAAGTCTACCGATATAGGTAAACAAATGTGTGTTTACTACTGAAACTGAAAGTATTCTTACGTTGCTATGTTAATATGAATTCTTTATTTTAGATTCAATAAAGAGATCGCAGACAGAAAATTCTGAGGGAGAAACATAGATACATACATATCCTTAGTTAAATCCTTATTAGCGATATTGATGTTGTTGACCTTGTTTTGTGTACTTTTTTTACCTTCACTATTCACTTACCTACAATTTAAATGTTGAATTTTTTGTTGTCGTTGATTTAACACACACATTCTTATAATTAACTACATAGTTTTATGTTTGCTGTGAGAAAAAATTTTCAGATTTTGGAATGCAGTCTTATAATATGCAGATAAGATGTTAAATAAAATTAATTGATAAGTTTTACAAAAAATACTTAAAATTAAAAAAAAAATCTATAATTAGTTAGGTATACCAAGATATAAGTTAGAAGAAAAAATATTCAAAATGTTGGTAAAACTTATTAGAAATTCAAAGAGTCGTTACAGAGAAAGGGGGAAAGACGAGTTATATTCGTAGTGGGAAACATACAAAAAAAAATCCATCATTAAGGGCAATATTTAGGAGAATTATGAAAATAGATAACTTCTCGATAATTTCCTTACCTTACTCAATACTTGTTCCAAGAATGTATCAATACATCTAAATATTCAAGCAATATCAGCAAATACTATTTTCCACCCCTACCTTATTCGTCTACCATCAATTCAAAACGTGACAGCAAAACATGTTCCAAGGATACATTCATATATTACCTACCAAACAATAAAAGCATATACCATATTTCCACCCCTAGCCTAAGTAAATTATACGCCTTCTTCACCCTCTTACTGTGATATTCACTTATATTTTCTCTTGGTACAACATGCCTCTTCATTCTCTTACATTCCACAAGTTGTGGAAATTAGTTCTGCTTCAGCTCTATAGAGGGACTACACAAAAAATCTCCCCATGATAGTACTATAGATTTTATATACAAAGACAGAACATATCTTTTTACATGTTAAACTTCACGTAAACATTAGCTCATTTTTTTAGGCATTATTACATCAAACGTAGCTATAACTTTCAACTTTATTAATAGGTAATTAACGCAAATACAACGTTTATTGCATGCTTTTTAACTTGAACTCTGAGCTGAAGTTAGAAATAAAAATCCAAGTGCATATCAACAAACACTTTTTTAGCATTAAGAATAAATTTAATTTAATCAGATTTCTAGTTTTGTGGTATTGCTGGTATTTTGTTGAGAAAGCTCAATTAAGTTTTCCTCTGGCAATTCGTTTTTTTAGTGGGCTTTTGTGATTCCGGTGGGTAAACAAGTGTTTATATTGAGTGAAGAGAATAAAAATAAATAATATTTTCCTTACTACTACAAATTAAAAATAAGAAATTAATAGATAACATAAAAAGTATGAAGTGCTTTTAAGGTACAAAAATAACTAACGCAACAATAATTTTTGTTGCATTTTCAACGTGATTAATCGATTAAAACACCAACGATGTAAGTTTGTCAATTTCTTGTTCTGCTACAGTAGTGCATTTATTAGATACATGTTTTTTCCACGATTTAATAATATTTATACTCATGGCAAATGCTTGATTGTATAATCATTTATTTCATATAACAGTGTGCACAGTTCCACAAGAAAAGACTTCAAAGCAGTTGGCGAATGCAACAACACGATTCCTTTCATTTCGGAGAAACTATTATTAGACAGAAAAGCTTTAAGGGCGAATTGTAAAGAATATTAAACTTGAACCAGCTGTAAATTAGCTTTCAGTGAGATTCTTTTAAGATTGTTCAGGGAAGACACAAAAAATATTAAGGGTATTCATGCAATCGCCGGAAATTTGTTTAAATTTCTATCCTCGTAAACGAAGTCAAAATTTGTATGTAAAATAAACCTGATAAGCCGAGAAAAAAAACTTCATGATGCTAATTGTAAAATTGAGAAAATCGAAATATTTTCCAAAACAGTTATTTATTTATTCACATATGTAGCTAAAGACTAGCTTCAAAAATAAGTACTTATGTCTATAATAAGAGTAGAATAAGATAAATACAAATTTGATTGAAATTTAGATGAGCAATTTAATGATTGGTTAAATAAGTTATAACATCTATTATTACGAAGATTAAATTATTTAAACATTTTGTTTAAAGGAGAAAGTCGTATGAAAGTTTAAGATATTTCTGCAGCTAGGTTTCTTTGTACTTTGGTTTTTATTAAAATTTATTCGAGACAAAGGTACAAAGTACAAATCGCAGAAATCTTTTTTGAAAACGTTCCAACCTTGTTCTTATATGGCACTCGTAATGGAGTGACCAAACCTGGCAAGAATGGGGCGAACAAATGTTATAAAAGCTGTTTTGTAACACCAGGGTCTGAAAATTTTTGTGACTCTCTTAATCCAACCTAGAATTGAATTAGCACTATTTGATATGGAGTTGATGTACTGAATAAATTCAAGCTTTCGATCGAATAAGACACCATGTTACGTTTTTCATACATGATAAGGAAATTCCATTTAAAGAATTATTAAATGGAATTTAATTTAATTTTCGCTAAAACCAAGATTTTTTAGCTTTTTAAGCAAGATCTTTTGCGAGAGTTTTTCAAATGCCTTATACTTAAGCCCATAAAGACGCAGTTAATTTCTTTCTTTTTTTTAACTGCATCAATGCAAATTTCCCTTAGCTCCATAAGAAACGTTACAGCAGATCAGCCTTTTGTAAAACCATGTTGATTCGGAACAATTACTGATTTGACATAGAAACACAGAGATTCACAAATAACAGCCTCAAAAATCTTCGGATAACCGATAGTTTAGCTATAGGCCTTTAGTTTTGAAATTCGTCTTTTCTACCTTTTTTGTGTAGAGGGATTATTGAAGGATTTTTTTTTCAAATGCATGGAAATTGACAAGAAAACAGAGAACAATTAAAAAGAGTTGACAATGGTAGAAGCAAATTATTTGCGCATTTTTTAAATAATAGAAGGTATACCATCCGGCCCTGGTATAGAATTCTCGTCAAGATTAGATATAAACTTAGCAACGTTATCAGAATTAATATTGAAGTTCATATCAGTCGATTAAGAGAAGGACTTCAAAAAGCCAACATTTTAGTTATTTTCGTCAAGTATATCACAGTTCGAAGTATCACAGATGTTAGTATCACAGTGGAAGGTACTTTGAAAAAGTTTGCAAATAATTGTGTAATATCACTAGGGTAATGACTAGTTATATCATTTGACTTAAGAACAGACGGATATGGACAAGACTTCCTTTTACTATTTATAAATTTCCAAAAATATTTTGGATTCATCTTAAGATCTTGAACCTTCTGCAGATAGTTTAATGATTTTAAACTTGAAGATCTATTAAAATTTTCACGAGCAAGGCAAAAGTTTTCAAAGTCTGCTTCACTTTGAGATAATTTGGAAACTGACCAAAAATTATTTCTGTTCTTAAAGCTTTTAATTTCGCTATCGTACCAATCTGGAGCTAATGATCTTGATTTTACATTGTATATAAACTGCCTATAGTACTATCATGAGACGAGAAAAAATCTTTTTCCCTAGAGCCGCTTGGAGTGCTAGTGTAGGCATATTTTATTTGAGAAAGAGAGAAATAAGAGCATGTTTCTAAGTGTTATGCTCTGTGCTTTTTGGTTAGCTGAATCAATCTGCCTGATGAACATGCATGTTGTTGGAAAAATGTGTGGTTAACCTACATTCTTGGTGAATTTTAAGAGGAAATCTCTTTGAATTATACAATTTTGTTGACTTATAAGCAATTTAAAAAAAGATGCTTAAGAAGGTGAGATGAATTAACTTGATGTTGATGATGTTGCTTACATTGTTTGTATATGCAATACATTTGTATATACATTGTTTTGTATATCACTGACGTCATTGATCAGACTTTTGAAGTGATTTGTATATAGACTTTTGTTAGGATTCATACACGATCCAACATTTTCGTTGCTTACATTTTTTATATGCAATACATGTACAAGTACATAATGTCATTGACCAGCCTTTTGAAGTGGTTTTTTTTAAGATATTCAATTTGGGTTTATTTGCTACCTATAAATTGAACGTCTATATACAATGGATTTTACAGAAGTTAGAGGTACAGACTAAAAAAAAACAATCAAACAAAACATTGTAAAATTCAAAGACCATAGTGTTAACAGTTAAACAATTATTGACATATGACCAATCAACTTCTGACAGCAGCATATTCAATTTGTTAAAATCTGTCTTTTTAAAATTAAAAGTGTATGTGTTTTCGTTAAGGTCGTAATGAAATATTTAATCAAAAGAAAGAGAAAAAGATAAAGATGGATGATGGTTATCTTCACTTTAGTAGTGATCTGTTGATTTTTCCACAACAATATAGTTACGTCAGATACTTCACCCTATACCCACATCCCGTTACCCCAAAAACTCCCCTTTTGCCTAACGGAACATTAAAACGTTACTTTTTGCACCTCTCACATTTCCTCTTTGCCTAACAGCATATAATTTTTGCAATAACTGTTTCCCACCATTTTGTGCCGACATTGCAAAACGTGTCGTGCAAGTAAACACCCCCATTTCCCCCTTTCCCCCTTGCCAATACAATACAGACAAAAATATTCATATTTCATTGATGCCAAATGAAAAATGAATATTTCGTAAACAAGTGCATTCTATTCCCACGGGATGCACTCAACACAGCGGCCTTTCATTTTGCATTTAAATAAATAAAAAAACTGTTTGTAAAATAATTAAAATAAATAAATAAAGAAAAAAAAACGTTTAAGTTTTTTTTATTTCAAAACGCTCACCTCGATACATACATTGGCGCAGTCGGTACTTTTCGAGTACGCGAAATTAAACCGAAACGAATAAGTTATAAGTTTTTCGCGCTTGACGTCAGTCATTAGATTCGAAAAGAAAAAGAACTCAAGCTTCCGAATAAGAAAGTATTCCGACAAAGGAACAACAATATTTCGATAAAGAAAAATACGACCAGTGCGCATATATTTTAGAATTTTCGATAAAGAAAAATAAAAACAGTGTGCATATATTTTAGAATTTTCGAAAAAGAAAATAAAAACAGTGCATGTTTTAAAAAAAATTTAAAAAGAAAAAAACTGTGTGAGTGTTCAGCTCTTTGAACAAACATTTTTTAACAAATAACCACGGCTTTAAGCACCGCACTAACACAAATTGTGGCTAATATGACAACATCAAGTGTCAGGACAAAGATAGAAAAGGAGATTCGTTACCTGACACCTTTCCAAGGAGAAAAAGGGACGCACTCATTCGCATCATCAGTGGCGAAAATTCTTGCAGACTATACATTAGAATCTAACAAGAAACAAGTGTTTGAAGTTATTTATGACACAAAAATACAAGGAACAGCAAAAAACCTTTTGGAAACGGACCCTCCAACAGAGTGGACCAAGTGCCTGGACAGATTAAAACAGCATTTCCGAGCAACAAAAGATGAACTCACAATGACAAAGGACATAGGTTCCTTAAGGACACTGCTAATCTTCCTAATGACAATATCAATAACAATGACAACAGGACAAAAGATTGATACACAGAATTTAAACGAAGGTAACGGATTTATAACAATTAGAGGCGAAGAAACAAAAGTCATTAAAAGTTTCGAAAACACAATGTTGAGAACTTAAAAGACAAAAATGAATACACAACTATTATACATGGACTAAACGAACTAGGACAAAAAAAAGAGCCTTATTTAATTTTCTTCGAACAAGTTTAAAATATTTAGCGGGAACAATGGACTACGAAGACGAACACGAAGTGAAAACAAGACTTAGCCTAAACGAACAAAATAATAAAAATTTAATCGTTGGGTTAAACGACCAATTTAAAATAAATTCTGAATTTTACGAAAACATTCACAATATAACAAAACACATAAGCAAACAACAAACAGACATAAAAAAACAATTTTTAACAATAAGTAACGCAATTGATAACCACAATGCAACACGCATTTCAGATACAATACGATATCCAATTACTTAGCAATCAAATAAAAAAAGTTAAGGAAAGCATTCTCTTAAGCCAGCTAGGTCTTTTAGGAAAGGATATCTTGTCACTAAAAGAAGTTGAAAATTTCAATATTACATTCGAAAATTTTAAAGACATCAAGAGTTCAACTATATTTCACAAAAACCAAATAATCTTTGTTATAATGATCCCAATGTACGAAAATACGAAATTTCATCGTGTATTTATAGAACCAATTCCAAATTCTGAATTTCTTGAACTTAATTCTATTTACAAAACAATAATAACTGATGGATAAACTAATTATAAAGATGAAAGTAAAATTCAAAAAAAGATAACCTAAAAATCATTGAATATGAATGTATTAAAAATATTTTTGAAAAAAATACAAGTTGCAATTTTATAAAAAACAAAAATGTAGAAATAAAGCAATTAGCAAATAACATTTTAATATGCATAAAACAACTATTGAACAAAACTGTAACAATTTTACATTAGAATTGATGGGCAATTATTGTGTTGAATTTGAAAATTGTGTAAATATAAATAACATTAAGTACGAAAACTTTATATATTATGAAAGTTTTATAATACCTAGCTTAAGTAACGTAAAAATCAAAACAATTGATATGAATTTTTCTACCGCTGAAGTTAATACAAAACAAATAGAAAACCGAAAGCAAGAAGATATTAAATTGAATCATTAAATACATACGAGCATACATTATAGTTTTTACTTATTAATTTTGAGTTTAATTATTGTATTTTTAATTACATGTTCCACAAAAAGAATCACAAAAAATAAGATTAAAGTCAATATTCAAAATAGTGATTCTACAGAGCAGAATCCTAAGGGGGGAGGAGTTACTTCAGATACTTCACCCTATACCCAAAACTCCCCTTTTGCCTAACGGCACATTAAACCGTTACTTTTTGCACCTCCCACATTCAATATTTGCCTAACGGCATATAATTTTTGCAATAACTGTTTCCCACCATTTTGTGCCGACATTGCAAAACGTGTCGCGCAAGTAAACACCCCCTTTCCCCCTTGCCAGTACAATACAGACAAAAATATTCATATTTCATTGATGCCAAATGAAATATGAATATTTCGTAAACAAGTGCATTCCATTCCCACGGGATGCACATAATTTTATACATTACCTGTAGATTAAGTATAAGTTGTAAAAATCAGTTTAGTTCTAAATTAGGGATGCAAACATCGTAAAAACACATCGATGGTTCGATGCATCGATATTTCCAAAAAAAACATAGGACCTCAAAAACATCGATGTTTAGAACTTCTAATTCGACAAGCAACTTGAAAGGTGCAGCCATTTGGTCAACACAGCGGCCTTTCATTTTGCATTTAAATAAATCTAAAAACTGTTTGTAAAATAATTAAAATAAATAAATAAAAAAAAAAAAAAACCTTTAAGTTTTTTTTATTTCAAAACGCTCACCTCGATATATAATTATATCTTCATTACAGGTTGCGAAAATTAGATCCAAGGTTCTTCCATTGCAATTAGAAACATTGTTAAATTAGCGTAGTCCAAAAGAGTTTAAACCATCAATGATCAATTAGTTTTGAATCACCATCACCAGATTTAAGAGGTCCGGTTATGTTAACTTTTGTTTCAGGACATCGTAACCAAGCAAATTGCTCATTCTAATAATTTATTGATATATGTAGATAATAAATTCAAACGCTTAATCATAAATATCACAGCGACTTCTTGGCACTATATACATATACAGTAACAGGGTAATCGTTTTTGTTATTTAAAGATATTTTAACGCAGAAAAATTCATTGTCAAGGGCTACAGGAACATTTACTAGCGTAGATACGAAAGAAGATCTTACAGCATTAAAGATTCCACCTCTCACGGTATCTATATTCGGATCTGAATACCGGTCACGTCTAAAAACATTAAATGTGCTATCAAAAAGTTCGCAGTGTTTGATACCAGCAAACAGCCATGTTTCCGTGAGAGAAATGAAGTCATAAGAGCAGGTGTGAGAGAAGTTCTCTCACATTTTGATAGAACATTTTTTTTTATGGCGACGATGTACATGTCTTGTTAGTTTGTTTTGAAAAGGATTACGTACATAATTCCTTTTGTTTTCAAATAGTTGATTTAATATTTCCTGGGTAACATACAGTTTAAAGGATTGTAGTCATTACATTTTGTTTGAAGTTTTTCAATTTTTAATTTGGCATTTGAGAACAGGAAGTGACGAATTTACAAATATTTTCGCAGCTAGTTGCTGGATCAAAATTGGATAGAAATAAGCATTTAAAACTTTGTGCTGCCTTAAGTTTAAATAAATAATATAAATTAACTGGCTCCTTAAGGAGCCAAGCCCTAGTGTGTGTGTTATTAATCTGCAAGAATCGAAGGGACCTACACTTTCCGAACGGCTACATGATATGCACTTTTTCGAGACAAATTTTACTTTTGGAGGTTTTGTCAGTTCCTCGCAAGAGGTAGTACCCCGGAAAAAAAGTGGCCATGAGCGGGATTCGAACCCAAGCTCATTCGCTTAGCAGTCCGACACACTAAACACTAAGCCACGGGGCACTACCTTCTGTTGGACTTCATTAATCGAGGTTGAATTGCCGAATTGCCCTAAATCGCACATTTGACTAAAGTTAAGTCACAATGAAGTTGCAGCGAACATTTAACGAACAAATGGTTGAGCACCAAAATAATTCTTCGGGAAAAAACCCTAAACGGGTGAATAAGAGTCCCCTCATATGGTACAAAAAATGTTTGTTTCAACAAGAATCCGTCATCATTTTTTGGCGTCAAAGTTATCCTACTCTCCCCAAAGTATATAAAGCGTATGTACATAAGTCCACGTAAATATGTACCAAACAAATTGTAAAATTCTCGAAAACTAGAACACATAAAATCATCCAATTTTCAGTGTTCCAGTAGGAGTTAATAGAAGTAACAAACACTCAGAAAATGTAATACTAAATTAAAAAAAAAAAAAAAAAAAAAAAATTATTTTTATTTTAATATCTTAAGTATTAACTATTATCATTGAGTACCCATTAGCATTTCGTTAAAAAAATATTTAATTTTGATTTTTAGTTTTGATGCACTTTTCACAATAGTCATTTCATAACTTATTGGCCAAAAACAATGGCGGTGCGAAATAAGACCCCAGACAAAACGGGCCCAAAACCAAAAATTAAATAAGGCCCAAAAAATGAAGTACTTTTTTCATAATGAAATAAAACCATATTTTTCTTTATGAAATTACGCCCAAAAAAATGAAAAAAGACGCCAAAAATGAAATGAAAGAAGACCCCAATTTTTTGAAAAAATAATATATATAAAAAAAATAAAAAAACCAACACACGCCGCCCCCCTACAACCCGCCTGCTTGGGCTCACACAACACACTTAGGCTAAACTAGTTTTGCCTAGGCATTTCTTGAGATTTTATCTTCCAATCAGTATGAAGAACGTATGGGGGGCATGCTGCCCTTCTTCATATTAACATTTATCAAAGTCGGACATATCTTTAAATTTGTTGTTTTTGCTGGCTTTTATTGCCAATTTTTGTTTTCGACATAATATTTTTGTGGGGTCTTATTTCATTCTTTGATATTAGGGGCTTTTTTCATAATGAAATATAACCCCAATTCTAAAAATTAAATTAGGCCCCAAAAAGTGAAATTACACTCCAAAATAAAGATTTTTTTTGTTGTTGTTGTATTCTTAATATACTTTTGGGGCCTTATTTCATTTTTGCTTTTGGGGCCGTTTTGTCTGGGGCCTTATTTTACACCGCAAAAAAAATATTTTTTATGTTTAATAAATACAAGAAATGCTTGAAACTAAAATTATGGCTACTCTTAGAATGTGGAGTGAGTCGTGATCGTAAATTCTTGATATTGAAAATTTCGTTACCTGAATTTAGGATTTTCAAAGCCTTTCATTTTTAGTGGTTTAGACTTTAGAGTACATGTTGTATATAGTTACTAGTTCTTGGAGTTAGATCTTGTGATAGCACAATAAGTTTTTTATCCCTTCCTATTCAATCGTCTTGTTTGCTGCTTGTTTCTGGCTTTTTGTGTGTATCAAGCATTGTTGAGTTTCTTTTGCAACTCCAAAAACGCGACAGTTTTCCGTATACCTTAACAGTTTACGAACGAAGCTAAATAAGGAAAGGTGGCATTCTTTTGGGCAATCATAATGGTTACCCGCGCATTTAATGCAACATGAATCTTTCCGACAGTACGCTTGCGTATGATTAAAACCTTAGCAGCATTATTGTCCTGTGGAAGTAGTTTTGTGCTCTTGAATTGAAAGAATTCAATTTTGGTATTATAACTCAATTATGTTTCTTCCACATCCTCGACAAAACAATTAATTTTAGCCAATTTTTAACGGTTTAGCTCAGTTCCATGTAGTCGTATATTTCTTGCAATTTGCATTAAATCAAAACAAAACCTTTTAAAATTCTAGTTATCATCCGTTCGATGCAAGTGCAGTATGTTCATTGGATTGTTGCTGGTAATCACGTTTATTTGCCTAGTTGATTACTGGGCAAAGAAACCGAAGAATGATATGATGAAAAACATACCAACAGTCAGAAACCTACCAATTATTGGAGCTGTTTCTGAACTGGCATCATTCAATGCGGAAAGTAAGTTGAATTTTCTGAAATAAAAAAAAAATGTTGAGTACTTATTTTTTAGATCTGGCTTTGAAGTTTAAGACCTTCGGTAAAAGATATGGCAAAGCGTATAAATCCTGGATTGCACACAAGCTGATTCTGAATACCTCGGATCCTAGGCATGTTGAAACGATTCTTAATAGCCCAGAGCATATTTCTAAACATATGTTATACCTGATGTTGAGAGAATGGTTAGGTCAAGGTTTGCTACTAAGTGATGGAGTCAAGTGGCAACACAAGCGGAAGATTATAACACCGACTTTTCACTTCAAGATTTTGGAACAATTCATCGAAGTTTTTGATCAATAGAGCACTGTTTTGATTAATAAATTAAAATCTCAAGCTGACGGAATAAGTGTTATAAATGTTTATCCCTTGATATGTTTAATGGCTTTGGATATTATTGCAGAGACCGCAATGGGAACGCACATCCAAGCCCAACATGATGAGAATTCGAGATATGTTAAGGCCGTTAATGAGTAAGTACTGATTGAGTAGATAAATGATAATTCTTAGTTGATTTTAAGCAATTCCATCAATTCTATTTCGTTTATAGTGTCACCGATATTCTTGCAATGCGATTTTTGAAGCCACACCTTGCACTTAAAAAGGCTTTCAAGTTTTTTAAGCCAAAACTCTACAACAAACAATTAGAAGGAATTCTATATATGCATCTGCTTACGAACCGAATCATAGAGGAGCGCCGAAAGACCCTATATAAATCAAATACAGCAACAGGTAGAGAGAACTTAACAACAAATGAGGAATTAGAATTGGGTGTTAGGAAAAAAATGGCTTTCCTAGACGTGCTTCTTCAATCAAAAACTTTAAGTGGAGAACCCCTGAGTAATGATGAAATTCGTGAAGAAGTTGACACATTTATGTTTGAAGGGCATGATACTACAACCTCGGCAATATCCTTTACATTGAGAGCAATTGCTACTCATCCTGAAGTTCAAAAAAAGCTCTTCGAAGAAATCATTGATTTATTCGGAGGTGATTTAGATAAGGCAATTACATACCGGGATGTTCAAAATCTAAAATACATGAACTGTGTTATAAAAGAGGCATTAAGATTATATCCACCTATTCCCGCCATTGGAAGGCTTATTAGGGAGGACTTTAAATTGCGTGAGATTGTTTTTAGTTTTTTTCAGAAATGATTCGTACTCATTTAATTATATTTTTTTGCAGATAATTGTACAATTCCGGCTGGTACTAATGTTATCATAATTCTATGGGAGGTTTTACGTGATCCAGATATTTATGAAGATCCATTAGCTTTTAAGCCTGAACGTCACTTAGACAACAACCTAAAATCCACTCCTTTTACTTTTATTCCATTTAGTGCTGGACCGAGGAATTGTATTGGACAAAAGTTTGCACTGCTCGAAATTAAGTGTGTATTGACAAACATATTGAGGCACTATGAACTTCTTCCATTAGGTGAAGATGTTGAGCCGTCCATTAAAATAGTTTTGAGATCGAAAACAGGTGTTAATTTAGGCTTAAAACCAAGGCTTTACTAAGTATATTATATTAGAATAAATAAAACTAAATCGCTTAAGCAGCTTAGTATCAAGCATACTTATTGTATCAAAAATTATTTGTTTAAGGTATTGTAATTATGCACATGGAACCGGGACATAAATATAATCTCAATTAAGATAAGATGAGCCACTATATAAATATAAAAAGATATAATAACCTTTGAAGCAGCCGTGTTTTATATGAACTTAAGGCTGGGTGTACCTCGAAAAAAATGGATGTGTTTTTTTTTTATGTAATTAACGCGCGCACAAGGGATTATGTGTTTCCCTTTTAATGTAGAACACACTGCGCGGGCATTACGAAGATAGGGAGGGGAGAGATAGGAGGTGCCGATTAACATTGGTTTTGAATGTTAGCAGATCAAAATGGCAAGGGAAAATCTCGCCGGGTAAACCATTCCAAATTCGTGCAATTTCAGCGGCATAAGAGAGCTTCATGCCAAACTCTATCAAATGCCTTGGAGATATCAAGAGCAATAATCTTCTTTTTTTTATAATTAACGCGCGCACAAGGGACTATTTCTTTCCCTTATGATGTGACACACTGCGTGGGCATTAGGAAGATAGGGAGGGGGATAGGATGATAGGAGGTTTCGATTAAGATTGGTTTTGAATACTTGCGAATTGAAATGGCAAGGGAAAATTTCGCCAGGTAAACCATTCCAAAGTCGTGTTGTACGGCTCAAGGGTGAACTGATAGGCATTCCTAGCAAGACAAGTATTACGGGCGAAACTTTTAAGGGGAGGAATGCAGCTGGCTACTCCGAGTGAACATTTTTTATAAAAGAAACGATAAAATAAGGAAAGACATGAAACATTGCGTCGGTGTTCAAGAGGGGCAATTGTTTCAGCGGCAGTTCTATTTCCTATCAATCTTAACGCTCGATTTTGAATTCTATCAAGCAGGTGAAGCGATGTTTGTGAAGTACCAGAGGTGGGAGTTATACTCGAGTTTAGGGCGTATAAACGCTTTATAAATTGTAGCCAGATCAGATGGGGAAAGTACTTCTTACACAGATACAGAAAACGTAAACACTTTGCAGCATTCTTAGCGATCTCAAATATATGGTCGTTCCAACGGAGGTCGTCGTTGACACACATACCGAGTACTGAGAGCCTTTCGGTTTCTTCGATGTAAGTGCCATTCATGGACAATGGCATTGGGGGTATGTTTAGCTTTAACGACAGAAGACAGCATTGAGTTTTCGAAGCATTAAACTCCACACGATTCTTATTTCGACATTTGACAACGCTGTATAAATCGGAGTTTAATGAGCTTGACATACGGTACCGTTGCAATTGTACGTCCGAAGGCGAAGGACGTGAATTATCGAACGAATATGAAAAGCTGAGGGTAGAGTCGTCAGCAAAACAGTTAAAGGGATTAGAAGTAACAGACAGAAGATCATTTATAAAAATGAGGAAAAGAGTCGGAGACATAACAGAGCCCTGGGGCACACCAGCATTTATTTTGTGGGAATCAGACTTGAATCCGTCCAATACAACTTGTATTGAACGGTCCAGAAGATAGCTTCTAATCCAACGAACAAGAGTATTATCGATCCCATGCATGCATTTTCGATAAGAGAGCTTCATACCAAACTCTATCAAATGCCTTGGAGATATCAAGAGCAATAATCTTACTTTCACCAAAGCGATGTAAAGATTTGTTCCAGTGGAACGGTTGCTGCGGAAGCCATACTGACGGTCATGGATAAGCTTTCGATCTTCGAGATATTCCTTAAGCTGACGGTTAATCAGTGTTTCCATGACCTTAGAAAGAAGGGATGTCAGTATTATGGGTCGGTAGGAGGAGGGGGAGGATGGGTCACCTTTCTTAGGGACAGGCTGGACAAATGCTGTTTTCCATCTTCTAGGAAAGATTCCAGAAGAGTAGGAGCGATGGAAAAGCTTACGCAGTGGCTTTGTCAGTGTGGAAGAACACCTCTTCAGAAGAATCGGGGGTATACTATCCGGGCCAGCGGATTTGTGTATATCGAGTTCTTTGAGAACTCTTGCTACTGTACGAGTGCGGAAAAAAATCTGTCCCATGGAAAAATTTACATTCTCAAGTACAGGAGGGGCAACGTTGCTGTTAGGCAGCGTGGAGCTGGCAGCGAAATGGGCGGCAAGCAAGTTTGCCTTCTCTGAAGAGTAAATAATTGGTTTGTTATTGTCGATGAGCGTTGGAACCGAAGATGTTGAAGAGTTTTTAATATTTTTTACAAATGACCAAAAATTTTTACTGCCTTTGGGACACTGCAGAATTTTTTGCCGTAATTTTTGGTCATGCAAAAATTTGGTTCTTTCAATAACGGAGTTGCATGAGTTTCTTGCTTGTTTGTGCTTTTTCCGATTTTCCTCTGTAGGGTTGGCTTTGTTAGAACGGAAACTTACTTCTTTGAGCCTGATAGCTCCTTTACACTCAGAATTAAACCAAATTGGCGGATAACTTTGTTTTATTTTAAAAGGTATTTTCACGAAATAAATTTTAATATTTAGTTAACAAACAAGTCTTAAAATTTTTATTATAATAATCTCTTATTTTCCAAAATTGAAGGTTAGAGATCAAAAAAAGGTATACATTTGTCGTTCTCTCTTATCTTAAATCTTGGGTTTTTTTGTCTTAGTAATTTTAATTTTATTATTTTTCTTATTTTTGTGTTAGAATTAAATTGAGTCAGTACCGGGAGTAAAACTATTTTTTTTTAAATTAAACTTAATTTTTCATCGATTCAGACGCATTTTTCTGGATTTTACCGTGTTTGAACAGGTGTCACTTCTTCAATTTTCAATATAATTCATCGAAACGAAAAGAAATAAAAAGTCCAACTCAAATTTTTACAACTAAAATTATTATAAAAAAAATATTTTTAATTTTTTCGGTTTTAAACATAAAAAAATTAAAAAATTGATTTTTGTTGTTATTTTTTAAATCTTTGTGAATGTTTTCTTTGGTTTTCGAATTTCAATTTTATTCTTAGTTTTATCTGGAAGCTGAGTTTTCAAGCTCGGGAGTAAAACTATAGTTTTTAAAAAATATTGTTTTTAAACACTCTTATCGCTGTTTAAAAAAACTAAAATATCGATTGACTTTATAAAGAAAGTAACGTTCTAATAATTTTGGTTTTGTTTTTTTATTTCTTTTTTAACATTTTCATCAACATAAGTTTAGGATTAATTAATTAATGGTTATTCCTACTTCAGACCAAAGACAGACCGCAGCATAGGGGGGTTGTAAGGGGCAGAATATCCTTCATAAAAACGGGACTTGTCCTGGATAAACCTAATTATACTGTAGGTAAGATTGGGTTTATACCATCTAACAAAAAATTGGTAAAAATTCATTTATACACAGTGTCCCTAATTCGTTTTTAGGATTTTAGGGAATGATTCTTGGATATATTCTAAGAAAAAAATCGTTCGGCAGTAAAGGCCTTTCTCCAATTTTTATATCATTTATCGGGGATTTAAAAAAGGCTTCCTTTGGTGTACTTAAATCCCCGATATATTATATAAAAATTTGAGATAGATACTATAAAAAGATTTTTTTCTTAGAATATACCCGAGAATTATGTCCTAAAATTTTGAAAACAAATTAAGGGACACCCTGTATAGAAGAGCATAAGTAAGAAAAGTAGGCATATAATTATCAACAATGTGTAAAAAAAGCCCTGAACCGCTGAAATTAAAAAAAAAAAAATTGTTTCTATTGTTGTTTTGTTTATAATTTTGTGTGGCCATTTTTCGTATTCAATTCGAATCTGTTTTATTTTTGGAGATAGATAAGTCGATCATAGGGAAGTCTAAGAAATTAAGACAGACAAAATAAATAAAAATATAGACCAGCCAACGATGCAATTATCATATCAACTTGAACTAATTTTGCTCTCCAGGTCCAGGTTTTTTTTTCAGGTAGCTAATTGAAAATAAAAAAAATACAACAAATTTTTAGATAGCCACAGAAAGGAAGAACATCACAAAAAACAAAAAAAGGTCATTTCATTTCTAATTATTTCTAGAGCCAGGCCAGAGGCAGGTAGGTTTATTGTTAGTGCCCATGGCCATGCGTTTAATTTGTTCGTGGTCGTCGCGTCGTCATCGCTCCTGAGGATCGAAAACAAATATAAACGCAAGGAAAAAAGTGCACATTCATTTTCTATGCGATACGAAGAGAAGGAATATTAACGTTTTAAAACAACGTCCATGCTCCTCATCTGAAGTCTGAATGAACCTTTGAGCTTAGAGCACGGAAAAAAGAGAATTTTATTTGTGCACCAAACACCAATACATACAAGTACGTTTACTTGAGTTTTGAGTTCTGGTTTGAGGTACACCCAGCCTTAAGGTTTATTTTTCTTTAGTAATTCGAAGATGATTTGGAAGTTCCACCTTTGAAATGGCCAAGAAACTGAGTCGTTTTGCTAGACGCTATACTCTGTTCAATTTATATTTTCAGTACAGACCTTATGGAAGAGAGCTTTCCAACACACACACACTGGTACCTGCAAGTGTTTCCATCGCACTCAATTTAAGAAAATGTCATTTAAATACAAAAGAGAACCCTGAAATACATTGAAATTGTTGTTGTAATATTTCATTTAACCCACGTACTTTCCACCAGGACCTGTCTGCTCTCCGGCTGCGAGGAGGAGGAGACTGAATGAATATCAATTTGCCTCTTGCTTATTGGTTTATTAAAAAAAAAACACTACTGCAGAGTTACCATTCGCCATTAATGGAAATTATAATACCTTTTTTCTTTGGTTTTTGTTATGAAAGTTCCAGAAGTGAAGCTTTCTTAGAGCGAATGAGAGCATATTTTAAGTTTAAAGAAAAAGGTGTTGTCACTATGTTTTTTTTTTGCTTAAATCTTTTCGCTTTTATTTTTATTAAAAAAACGGTTAAAATAAAGATACATAAGGCAATATTTGTTGGCAATTTTTTTCAATTGCGATTATAGGTACTTTAATGCAAGTTATGCATTCGAACACAAAAATAAATTGAGATAATAATTAAACATGACTTTACGATTGAGAAACGTATTTGATTTACTGAAAAATTATGTTTGTCTGTCTGTGCGGATGTGCGGATGATGACCGTTCCTACGATTTGAAAAAAAAAAATCCTGCTCCTTTAATTTTTTTAAGGAAATAAAATGGCGTTCAAATTATTCCGCTAAGAACTATTTTACGTACTTTTTTCGACCAATCAAATGCCAAAATAAAAACTTTGAAATTCCCTTAATATTTTTCAAATTTTATTAGAGCTGTGAGCTGTGACCGTCGTGCAATGTATTTAAGGAAGAATTTCTATTTGAGCAAGTTTGAATAAACAGTTGGTAACCATACCTACATTTATGTGAGAATTATACCAATTTATAATGCCCAGTATGGCAACCATTTGATAGCTTAACACCCATAACAGTAAGAGTGAAAGGCAAAAATATAATATTGATTTTCAAAAAAAAAAATCAAAAATTAATTTTTATTAGAAAAAAAAGTTATTAAAAAATTTGATATACAAAATTAATAAAGCTACACAGATCTTCTCAAATATAAAATTTGACAAAGTTCTGTTCTGGCAAACGCCGTGTTCACACGTGTCAGTTAAGGAAGAATTTATTCACTGGTGGAAGTTAAGTTTAATCTACTATAATAAAAAAAATATTTTCTTACTGCCCTGGGTGGTTAGTTACCTATTTAACATCCCTCTCTCTTTTTATTAACATAAAGATAACTTAAATACGAAAGTTTCTGCACAAATTAATCATGAAGGGGGGTACAGGCCCCCCTCGACTAAACTGGTTTAAGGTCCTGCCTCCCGAGCTGGACTTAAACCAGAGCAACAACCAACACAATAAACGGAAAAATAAACGCGCAAAAAATGAAGACGAAGACTATCCAGAACTACCTGTAGTTAACAATAGTCGTGTTTTATGGGTAAGTGTATACCCAGCGCAGTAAAATTTTATACAACAACAAACAATAAGTGTCGTTTATTAGGTTAGTGAAATTAGTGAACATAATAAGTTGAGATAAATCTTGGAAATAAATGTCAACGAACTGGAATGTAGAACAAAAAGGATATGTTCGTTGAGTATCATGATACAATATTACAAGACAGCGCCTTCCAGTATTTTGACGTCACCAGTGACCCAAATTGACTAAATTAAATGAAATCTTTGGAAAGGATCCAAAGTGTTAGTTGACTTAAAATGTATATTGAATCAATCAAATAAGACATTAGACAAAACCTGCATCAATTGAAACTTAACCCTGTCATCAAGGGTCACTGATGACGTCATGGTTGGATATTCTCCGGATGTCTCTGTCCAAGAACTGAGTTGAATTTGGAACACACCCTTCTAAATTTATTTAACAAGACGTCAGTGTTGTCACTTCGGGGGTTAAGTTAAAAGTGAATTATGGAGTGAATAAGCGTTTTATTGGGACTTCCAATACTGTGCTAGCTATATATTACCAATAAAACACGGCTAATGATAACAACATCCTGCGCTACATAGTAGTAACTGGAATGGAAAAAACTGGAGATACAGATAAATTGGGATCTTGAGCATATATCGAAAGACATACTGGAAGGCAAAGCCATGAGGTCAGGAGATTTACTTCTAAAAATAATGAACATTTACACAGCAGAAAAATTCCTCAAAGTGAAACGAATTGACTCAATCCCAGTATATGTAACTAATCACTTAAAGTGAAAACATTTATATTTTTTCATTTTAAATAAATTTTTGTTTTTACTAATTATGTGAGTTTCTTGTAAAGTAACAATGTCAGGCTTATGTTTAGCAATTAAATGTTCAAGAGCATGTTTATTGTTTGAGAAACCTTGGATGTTCCATTGGAGGATTAATAAACCCATTGTCAATTGAGTCATTATTGTATTTTGGGGTCTTTTTTTAAGAGTAATATATTTGGCGTATTTTCAATATCGTTTGAAATTGAATTATTACAGAGATAGAAATGGTTTCATTAGTATTTTGGATTTATTCTTTGTTTGTGTGTGGTTGAGTTTTTTCGGGTTGTAGATGAAAGATGAGTAGTTTCGAGTACTTGTGTGTTTGAGTCGTGAGTAGTTTCTTTAGTGTGATTATCATCAAAGATAGCCCAAGCATCACGGACTGTACAGGTGTACAACGATGATCGGCTTTGATTTTGTTTACCGATTTATAACGAAGGAATGCGTGACAGGCGGAGTCGTTTAGTGGATGGTTTTCTTCTTTGCAATCAATGCAATAGACACGTGTACATTCATCTTGATTTTGAGGTAGAAGCAGACAGCGGTTTTTGTAAAGAGCGGGAGTAGTGCACCTGTTTTTCGTATAGCCAAGTTTTTGGCAAGTAGAACATCGCATGGGGTTTTGTACACACTCTTCCACTTTGCAGTTCACCCAACCAATTTTAACTTCGTGTGGTCTGCGAATCAAGTCGAAGGTTAGTATTGCCGCACCTGTTGGCACCAGAAGATCGTTTTCCTTTTTCATCATTTTTTTCACACCGGTGACTTTAAATCTTTTAAGCTCCAACAACAAGTCCTCTTCGGTTATTTCGGTGATGTGCTTTGAAAAAAATTCTTCCTTGAACAGAGTTGAGACTTAATGTTTACGATTATTCAAAGGCAAGGATAGGCATACTCGTTAAAAATAACATTCCAATTAAATCGCATACTACTCTGATACAAACTTGCTACACCAAACCATTGAAATCCCCGGAAGAAAACCTATAAAAAAAGAAATATGTATAGGGAACATGATTTACAAATTAGTTCGATTATGTAGAATGGTATTCCTACGGCTACTGATAATTACCACCATATCATAATGGGAGATATGAAAGCTCATAACACCTTATGAGGTTCAAACACCACTAACAGTGTAGGAGCCTTATCCTGGGCTCATAATTTTAAATGATGGATACCCAACTTTTTTCAGCACTAGAAACACCTTTTCTGCAATTGACGTCACTTTTGCAACCCATTTGCACTGGGAGGTTTTAACCCATGGAGCAAGTAAACACCATATACCATTTATTATACGCACTCCAGAACAAAGTTTGAATCCTAAATTTACTTCTCGATTCAAAGAAGAAATTGCAAAAGGGAATCAATTAACTCAAAAAGAACATCATGGGAAACTTTCATTAACACTATGAATCCATCTCTAGATATGACAATTTTGTGGTGGCGTATTAAATGCGTCCGATCTCCTAAATTAGCGCGTAAATTTCCGTATTTGCTGTTGGATGAAAAATTACAAATAGACCCAGTAAATAAAGCAAATACTTTTGCAGATAAATGGAAAAACTTTAGTGCTGATAACACCTATCAAAGAGGGTAATTGAAGACAAAAAAAACTTTAATCTACAAGATCTTACACCGCTTACAAACCCGAACTCATGTGAACTTTTAGCAGAAGAAATAACGGTAGTTGAACTGGACATGACTCTCAAAACGGCAAAAGGAACAAGTCCATGTGACGACAAAATTACTTATAAAACGATAAAACTATGCGATAATAGCGTCAAAGATAGGATTTGCTTTCTTTTGATGGTATTCTATCGACTGGAACTTTTCCACATGACTGGAAAAGACCAAAACTGAAGCCGAAACTGATTCCGAAATCATCAAAAAATCATCATGATTTCAATGAATACCGCCCATAAATGACTTTTATAAGTTCAAGAACCTTTCGAGTTAACGTTGACGGATATAACTCTTCAATTTTGACGTTGGATAATGGGACGCCATAAAGATCACCTCTATCAGTTGTGTTATACAATGCCTATATTAACTCACTTATAGTCAAACTTTCTCACCTAATACAAAAACTCTACTTTATAGGATTAACATTATCGAGGTAAAAGATACTTTACAAAAAGCTGACTTGACAATGTTTAACTGGGGGAAAGATATGCAGAAAAGGGAAATGCATTTGCGACCCACTTGTTCTTCGAGACACAACCATATCCTTAAAAAAGAATTAAGAATTCTAGGAGCAACATTTAGTGGAAATTTAAAATTGGATACCCACATTAAAAACTTAGTAAATACTCTTAAGCGAAGAAATAACGCATTAAAAGTGATTTGCTCTAAGCGAAAAGACCACATATTGAAACTGCACTTCAAATAGCGAAAACATTGATCGAAGGTACGTTACAACATAGTTTAACTACATTCATGTGGAAAATTAACAGAAATATTAACAACATTAATACAGCCATCAATGAGTGCATTAAGAGCTTTAAAAAGTACGAATATAGAAGCTCTTAGACTGGAAGCAGGGTATGAATCTTTCGTAAATTTAGGGAAGAGAAGGGCAGTGAACTAAATCAGTAAAGCACTGACAGACATAACTCATCCACTATTCAAAGCATCTAAAGAAGTAATTTCTAACTCTAAAACTAATAAAAAGAATTCCATCTCAGCTCTTAGTAAAATGGTGTCCTTAGTATCTCTCCAAGGTATAGTTTCTTCCGACATACTCTTCAAAGCAGACACACCACCTTCTTGGAAAAGAAACATATTAGCGATAAATACCAAGCCCGCAAACTACAAAAAGGAAAACACCCCGGGACAAAACTTTAAGGATGCTTCATAAAGAAATGATTGCTACTATCAATGCTGATAGAATCTTTTACACATACGGCTCACATAAGGAGAATAACTGGTGCTCATACGCAGTCATCGAATATCAACCAAATGCACATACACAGACATCGATTTTGCACCAAGGTCTCTTGCCACAAACTACCAACAGCTACATTGCAGAATTAACAGCAATCTACAAATTGATATCCATTGCTCAGAACAAATCTGGTCGATCTTCAGATCATCAGAAAACATACCCCAGAAACGAGCCGAAATCCTGAACCCTTCAGACATGAAGTCACTTCAACTCCTTAGAATTGCTACATCTGCTCACCATAAATTCGAGGATATGTAAAAAAAAATTTATTTAATTTATTTTTTCTTTTTTTATCTTAAATATCGTTAACTTAAAAATGTATCTTATAATTAATGGTTGTTTGTTTTCTTTTTTCGTTTTTCTTAATAAATTTTTTTCCATTCTTAAAAGACGACATCATATGGCCTGGCTGCCCAGACGCCTTTTAGTAAATAATTTATAAGTTTATTGTAAGTTATTTGAACAAATAAATATATAAATAATAAAAAAAATTTGACAGAAATTCAAAGAGCCGTTACCGAGAAAGTCCAAAATTAAAAAAACCGTTATATGAAAGGTACCGTTAATAGACTTTTCCGGTTAATTCAATTAATCAAATGATAGCCAATATCAACAAAAAAAATCTCAAATTTTTTTATCAAAATCGTTGGAGCCGTTTTCGAGAAAAATAAGCTTTTTCCTAAACGGCCATATGGCAGGTACCGTTATTTTTAAGCTTAAAAATAAAATTTCAATTTCCCCTCTGGGGAATGCCAAAATAATTGCATTGCATTAAAACAATTATTTATTGATTAATTTTAACAATATTGATCTTTAAAAAAAAAAAATCAAAAATTAATTTTAATTTGAAAAAAAAGTTATTAAAAAAATTTGATATGCAGAATTAATTTGGCTACCTAGATCTTCTCAAATATAAGATTTGACAGAAATCCAAAAATTAAAAAAACCGTTAATAGACTTTTCTCGTAAATTTGGTTCTTATAAAATGATAGCCAATACCTAAAAAAAAATTCTCAAAAATTTTCATCAAAATTGTTGGAGACGTTTTCGAGAAAATAAGCTTTTCCTAAACGGTGATATGACAGGTCCCTTTGTTTGTAGGCCTAAAAATAAAATTTCAATTTTCCCTCTGGGAACTGCCAAATGAATCATACACACCAAGTTTGAAGATAATCGATTAAGCCGTTTAGGCTGCAGTTCTTTATACTGACAGACAGACAGACATTTTTTGCCACTAACTTTTTTAGACTTCTCTATGATCGTAATGTCATGTTTGATTGTTAACTCAATTTTTCTTATATTCAGGAATTCTAAACTCGCCTTATAGTCCCTATAATCGGAAGTAAAAATAAAGCTCGATAGACGCCTATGAGCTGGGCCCTAGGCATCCAGTTCGAATAAGCGAAGAGGAAGACGGTAAAAGACAACGTGGCAGACCTTGTTTGCGTTCGAAAGATGGTGTAGACAAGGACGCCTGTAGCCTTGGGATGCGCAATTAGATGGCATAGTTCAGCAATCGGAATGTAAAAGAACTTGTTGAAGGAGGCCTTGACCCGATTCTGGTTGTTGCGCCGATGATGATCATATACAATACCTAAAAAATGATTACACAAACAAATATTTTTTGATCCAATAGAATATTCTGTGGAATATCATTATTTGACTAAAATGTATTTCAAACTGTCTAATTTGTTTTTGTTTAAAATAATCTTTTGATTTATTTTTATCCACTTACGACAAAGTAAGCTCACAAACGACAACCCAATATTCAAGTGTTTCTTTATATTCTTCCAACAAAGATCAGTACAGGCCTTATGGGAGAGCTTTTTCCAACACAGTGGCGCCCGTCATTCTGTTTATTAAAACAATTACCCTGAAATCCACAATAAAACTAGTGCCTTACGAAAGCATTGTTTTTGTATTTTTTTGTGTAAGCCGCGCTTGTCCAAACGTCTTGCTAACTTCGAAATCGAAGCTCAAAGGTCGAAGGAAAACTGAATCATAAATTTCACAATATTCCACTTCCACCCTTGTTAGTGTGCATAGAGTAACTATACTATATAAAGAGGGAAATCTACTGCCTTCTTTTGACAATGCCTACAAGCTGGTCAAATAAGTATTGGTGTAGAACTGTCAAAAAATTGACGCCGATTGCGAGTATAGTAGTGCTGAACTGTCAAATAAATTGACGCCAATTGGGAGTGTAGTAGTTAAATAATTGACCTCTTCTTTTCAGTTCCCTTCTCTTTTTCACCACGAAATTGGGCGTGTTGGAAGATACTTCTTAATAAAAAGCGCCATCCCGAAATTTGACGTCATCAGTGACTCAAACTGACTAAATTAAATTACCATTTTTGGAAAGAATCCAAATCCGAAGTATATTTAATCAATATATCAGATAAGACATTAAACCAAACCTGCATCAATTAAACTTACTTTTCCATTTTTTTTTTCTAAAACGGAAATTATTTTTTTCAACAAGGGTCACTGATGACGTAAAAATACGAAAGTCGCTATCTTATTTTCTTGTATCATGAGAAGACACTAGCAAGTTACTCGAATGCAAGTTGTTATACCTTATTATTTTTTTTCCTGCCTTTTACAGATTATGTGCTTCAAAACTCTATATAAACGTTTAAAACTGGTTAAACAATATTCAAGAGTTTCAACCATTTTACCGTATACCTAAACTGACGATAGTGTATTGATTGTTTTAACAATGAATTTAAACAAGCATTCGGTCAGAATATTTATTTGCAAGATTGTATAATACAAAGTAGCTATAAAGGTATACTTTTTAAAGATAAATTATATTTCTTCATACCCTATTATACTCGCATACATAGGAGTAAAAGCCTAGTCAAACAGAGCGCGTTCTGACGCAGCGATGTAATATATGTGCCTGGTGAATTAAGTTATTCTTAATTTGTTGTAGAAATTTATAAATTACTCTTTTTTTTTAATTATTTTGTGTCATTTAATATTGTACTCTTTAAATGAAAAAAAACTTATAATTGGCATTTAGTAAGAATGTGAAAATCAAGATTCAAATATTAACGCGCTGCGGATACCTCTCTGTCTGTCGTTCTCTAACGCCGTGTTTAGAATGCCGTTGTAAAATAATTTCAACACAGCGTAAAATAATCTCAACAAAATATTTATCCTACAAACTTAAAAAGGAAAACACTGCATTATATTGGTTTATATTAGAAAATTGTACACATTATATTTTTTCGTACGAATAGACCTTGTGTACATGATTCCTTTTTTCGGTTGTTTCTTCAAAAAAGGAATCATGTACACAAGAAGGTCTAAGAAAATCACCTTAAGCCTTAAGGAATACATTTCGAACACATCCCGCTCGATATGGTGGAGGTGGGTTTCTAAAACGTCAACATAACAGAAATCAAGTTATAGGTACAAATTGTTTTCGATAGAAAATTTTATTAAAATATATCAATATGAACATTGAAGCAAATTGTTCAGTGAATATTGTGTAATGATAGTGACAATGAGAACTAGTTATGTATGTGCTTATTATCATTAATAAAGCGAATAAGCAGTTTAATTTTGTAAAAAGGACACAATAATAGAAACTCACCTCACCGTTTTTTTCTTTTTTTTTACGCGGACAATGAATGATCTACAAGAGAGAACACGAAACAAAATGAATGATATACCAAAGCAACAACGAAAATTGAGGGTGTTGAGGCGTGGAACGTACGAAAGATTTTCCTTTATATAAAATATTTACTCTATGTTAGTGTTGACTGTTAAGTCTTGACTCACATAAGTGCAAAAGAGATATAAAGTTGAGAAGAAAAAAACATTTTACCCTGTGAGTTGAGGGTAATTTCTTCATTGACTTTTTTGGCGTTTTTCTTTTTTCTTCTTTTTTATCAATCTGTTGCTTCATTATGTTTTCGGTGCTTGTAGAGTCGTTTTCGCTGTGAGCTAGCTAGTTTTTTTTAAACAAAACATGCTTTAACTTTTAAACAAAAGCAGTTAGCGGAAATATTATTATCCTTGTTGCTGAGGACGAATTTTGATCTTGAGTAGCTGCAGCTGTTTTTTTTGACAAAATGTACTATCACTTTTAAACAAAAGCATTTAGCGGAAAAGTCATTTAAAATAATAATAATTTAATAAAATAATTTAATTTGCCACAAGTTTGTCATATAACTTTTTTATCTTTCTTTTTTTCAAAGATTCAATCGTTCATGATTCGGTCATTTCAAAGATTCGGTCTTTTCAATCAATCATTTTACCAATCAATCCCATATCTACCCTCTTTCTCTCGTTTCAATTTATACCCATGCCAATATTATTTGGCAAAACGAGAAAGCCAACTGGGACGGCCTGAATATTTTTTTCCGAAACTTTAACTGGTCACTATGCTTCCTCGATAGTGACATTGATGCCAGTGCTGAAATGATCACAAATGTGATTCTTCTAGGGATGCGTGCTTTTATTCCTAACAGAGTAAAAAGCATCAAACCTAAAGAAAAGTCTTGGTTTAATTCTGAGTGTAAAGAAGCTATCAGGCTCAAAGAAGTAAGTTTCCGTTCTTACAAAGCCAAACCTACAGAGGAAAATCGGAAAAAGCACAAACAAGCAAGAAACTCATGCAACTCCGTTATTGAAAGAACCAAATTTTTGCATGACCAAAAATTACGGCAAAAAATTCTGCAGTGTCCCAAAGGCAGTACAAATTTTTGGTCATTTGTAAAAAATATTAAAAACTCCTCAACATCTTCGGTTCCAACGCTCATCGTCAGTAACAAACCAATTGTTTACTCTTCAGAGAAGGCAAACCTGCTCGCCGACCATTTCGCTGCCAGCTCCACGCTGCCGCATAGCAACGTTGCCCCTCCTGTACTTGAGAATGTAAATTTTTCCATGGGACAGATTTTTTTCCGCACTCGTACAGTAGCAAGAGTTCTCAAAGATCTCGATATACACAAATCCGCTGGCCCGGATGGTATACCCCCGATTCTTCTGAAGAGGTGTTCTTCCACACTTGCAAAGCCAGTGCGTAAGCTTTTCCATCGCTCCTACTCTTCTGGAATCTTTCCTAGAAGATGGAAAACAGCATTTGTCCAGCCTGTCCCTAACAAAGGTGACCCATCCTCCCCCTCCTCCTACCGACCCATAGCACTGACATCCCGTCTTTCTAAGGTCATGGAAACACTGATAAACCGTCAGCTTAAGGAATATCTCGAAGATCGTAAGCTTCTCCATGATCGTCAGTATGGCTTCCGCAGCAACCGTTCCACTGGTGATCTAAGGGCATATCTCACCGAACAGTGGAACAAATCTTTACATCGCTTTGGTGAAAGTAAGATTATTGCTCTTGATATCTCCAAGGCATTTGATAGAGTTTGGCATGAAGCTCTCTTATCGAAAATGCGTGCTTTTGGGATCGATAATACTCTTATTCGTTGGATTAGCAGCTATCTCCTGGACCGTTCAATACAAGTTGTATTGGACGGATTCAAGTCTGCTTCCCATAAAATAAATGCTGGTGTGCCACAGGGCTCTGTTCTGTCTCCGACTCTTTTCCTCATTTTTATAAATGATCTTCTGTCTTTTACTTCTAATCCACTTAACTGCCCATCAGTTCACCCTTGAGCCCAATTTCGGACGTACCGTGAAATAAAGAGATTCTTTTTTTAGCCGTACAACACGACTTTGGAATGGTTTACCCGGCGAGATTTTCCCTTGCCATTTCAATATGCAAACATTCAAAACCAATGTTAATCGACACCTCCTATCTCTCCCCTCCCTATCTTCCTAATGCCCGCGTAGTGTGTTATATTAAAAGGGAAACAAATAGTCCCTTGTGCGCGCGTTAATTATAAAAAAAAAAAAAAATGACATACCGGTCATCGAAATGTTGTGTTGTGACTTTTGAATGTGATTGTGAATACAACATTTTGCATGGTTTCCATATGTGATATGTATCTCTGCATTTGGATCTATCCGACACCAACATCGACATCCGTATTTCGTCAGTAAATCATTAGGTTAAGTGTATGTATCTGTGTATGTCTCTCTCTCTCTAGTCTCACTCTCTTTGTAAAATAAATACTTAAATTTCAGTTCAGTTTCACTTTGTTTCGTTCATTTATTTCAATCATTCTCTATCTCTGGTCTGGTTCTTTTTGTATTGTGTATTTTGTATCCTGTATTGCATTCAATGATTGATTGAATTTCAGTTTCGTTTTCCGCATCGTATCGTTCTCGTTCATTTGAAAAGTATTGAAATTGTGAACGACCGACATATGGAAGTGTGATTGCAATCATCAATACTTTTCAGTGAACGGGTCATAAAGACCGAATCAATCACGATTGACATAGCTCTATCGCGTTTGCGAATTGCCTATTTAACATATCAAACTTAACGTAAATATTCTACGAAGGAAAATACTTCAAAAGAACAATTACAAAAGATTGCCAATTACATGGAAAGGCATCCAGACCTACATATATACATATTTATGTATAGGCCTTACAATGCTTTTTACCCCTCGCGTGTGCTGTAAAGAAAATAATATTCACTCGCGTCGTAGGATGAATGATAAAGATACCCACTCGCGCTGAGGAAAAAAAATAAATAAAACGCATTCGCATAGCAAATTATCCTCTTATCTGTCCCAGGACCTTTGTGCTAAGCTTAACTGCCTCTTTCTTATCTACTGTAGGCATTGTATGACCATCTAATGCTTGCGGTAAATGGATAAGGGCACCTGAGTTTTTATTATTATATTATATATTATTTTTTTTTTATTGTGCTGAATGTTTAAATTGATTTTTTGTATGCAAGCTGTCTTATGGGCATAACACCTAAGACAGTTTGTTTATTACCAATGTTAATTTGGATTTTCACTGCATGGTTCGACTTAGTCAGAATTGTGTTTTGTGTGTAAGTATTTTTAAAGGGTAAGTGATTTTTGTGTCGTGTATTCTAATGTTCGTGGTTTAAGAAAGAATTTCTTTCACGTGTACGTCTACACTGTTCAATACAGGCCAGCTGTTTTGGCATTAAGTGAAACTCAGGTTGGAGTAAATACTGATTTATCAGAATTTGCTCTACATGGGTATAGCTTGGTGCCATTACTCTTTTCCCATCATGGTCTCGTGGTCTATGTTAGGAATGATATTGCTTGCCAGAGCCTTCCCCAATATGGGCAATGTTCCAACACGGACTTTAACTCCTTGTGGCTCAAATTCACTGTTCAAGCATGTCATTCATTATTGTTTTATTTACAGGAGTCCAAATCTCGACAGTAATTCGACTTGTAACGAGTTTGATGCACTGTCTGATTCCATCTCGAAAATTGTTTCCCTTTGTCCTCGCACTGAAATCGTTATTGCGGGCGATTTTAATGTACACAATTGGCTCTGCTATTCTGGTCAGACAACACCCGAAGGAAGGTTTGTCGAGCTCTTTGCCGGGTTACATCACCTTACCCAACTGATCGACTCTTGACTTGTTTCTTACTTCTCACCCTGATAAATATACCATTAGTGTAACTTCTCCATTTGGCACTTCAGACCATTGTGGCATTTCAGCTAATTTCTCATCCTACACCCCTCCAGTTAAAGAAAAACTTCCCACCAGGACCGTTGGGCAATACGAGAAAGCCAACTGGGACAGCCTGAATATTTTTTTCCGAAACTTTAACTGGTCACTATGCTTCCTCGATAGTGACATTGATGCCAGTGCTGAAATGATCACAAATGTGATTCTTCTAGGGATGCGTGCTTTTATTTCTAACAGAGTAAAAAGCATCAAACCTAAAGAAAAGTCTTGGTTTAATTCTGAGTGTAAAGAAGCTATCAGGCTCAAAGAAGTAAGTTTCCGTTCTTACAAAGCCAACCCTACAGAGGAAAATCGGAAAAAGCACAAACAAGCAAGAAACTCATGCAACTCCGTTATTGAAAGAACCAAATTTTTGCATGACCAAAAATTACGGCAAAAAATCCTGCAGTGTCCCAAAGGCAGTAAAATATTTGGTCATTTGTAAAAAATATAAAAAACTCCTCGACATCTTCGGTTCCAACGCTCATCGACAATAACAAACCAATTGTTTACTCTTCAGAGAAGGCAAACTTGCTCGCCACCCACTTTGCTGCCAGCTCCACGCTGCCTCAAAGCAACGTTGCCCCTCCTGTACTTGAGAATGTAAATTTTTCCGCACTCGTACAGTAGCAAGAGTTCTCAAAGATCTCGATATACACAAATCCGCTGGCCCGGATGGTATACCCCCGATTCTTCTGAAGAGGTGTTCTTCCACACTGGCAAAGCCACTGCGTAAGCTTTTCCATCGCTCCTACTCTTCTGGAATCTTTCCTAGAACAGCATTTGTCCAGCCTGTCCCTAAGAAAGGTGACCCATCCTCCCCCTCCTCCTACCGACCCATAGCACTGGCATCGCTTCTTTCTAAGGTCATGGAAACACTGATTAACCGTCAGCTTAAGGAAGATCGAAAGCTTCTCCATGACCGTCAGTATGGCTTCCGCAGCAACCGTTCCACTTGTGATCTGATGGCATATCTCACCGAACAGTGGAACAAATCTTTACATCGCTTTGGTGAAAGTAAGATTATTGTTCTTGATATCTCGAAGGCATTTGATAGAGTTTGGCATGAAGCTCTCTTATCGAAAATGCGTGCTTTTGGGATCGATGATATTCTTGTTCGTTGGATTAGAAGCTATCTTCTGGACCGTTCAAAACAAGTTGTATTGGACGGATTCAAGTCTGATTCTCATGAAATAAATCCTGGTGTGCCCCAGGGCTCTGTTCTGTCTCCGACTCTTTTCCTCATTTTTATAAATGATTTTCTGTCTGTTACTTCTAATCCACTTAACTGTTTTGCTGACGACTCTACCCTCAGCTTTTCATATTCGTTCGATAATTCACGTCCTTCGCCTTCGGACGTACAATTCCAACGGTACCATATGTCAAGCTCATTAAACTCCGATTTATACAGCATTGTCAAATGGGGTAATAGGAATCGTGTGGAGTTTAATGCTTCGAAAACTCAATGCTGTCTTCTGTCGTTAAAGCTTTACATACCCCCAATGCCATGCCATTGTCCATGAATGGCACTTACATCGAAGAAACCGAAAGGCTCTCAGTACTCGGTATCAGATCACTACTCAGTGTTCAATTTATCTCCCTTTCCTCTTTTACCCCAAAATTCACGTTGTTTCAATAACACTAAATGGCCACTTTTCAACAATAACCTTCATCTTACTTAATTGAACTCAACACTCAATTCAGATTTAAACTTAACAGTTTGAAACCGTCTCAAGAGTTCTTCAATTCCAGAAAAAATAAATTTAGGGAAACCTCAGAGGAAATCAATTTTGGCAATCGAACGCTCACTAGTACAATTGAAAAAATCGAAGCTTTTAGTCAATACTACTCAAATCTTTATTCTCTAAAAACTCCTCTATCTGACACCCAAAACCTTCAACTGTGCTTTTTCAGCCTGGAACCCAAACGTAACTATTAACAATTTTACTCCCCTTAACAAATCCGATTCCACCACCATCGAACCATCTGCTTCATCTAGTCTTATTGAGTGTCTTATAACTTCTTCAAACAATAAAAAGTCGGCTGGGCCTGACGGCTTCTCAAATTTCATTATTCGTAAGGCTAGGACCATCTTGGCCAAAAACGTGACCCCCAGTTTTAACAGCTGTTTAAATAACAGCAATAGCATATAACACGCTAATCTCATTCCCTTAAAACAAATCCAATCCCATTCTTTTAGAAAATTTCGAACAATCTCCATGCTTTCAAACATCGGTAAGATTGTCGAAAAAATTCAATGGTTCTTCGACGATACAATACTCACCCAAAATCAGCAATTCGGTTTCAAAAGAGGCCAATCTACCGATCATGCTCTCCTTGTTCTCCAAAACTAAATCCTAAACAACCTTAGGTTGAAACAATGCACAGTAGCACGTACAATTGATCTAACTTAAGCGTTTGACTCAGTCTGGCAAGCGGGTCTTATATATAAACTTCACCTACGGCACCTGCGGGACAGGCCGATATAATGACTGTGTTGCTGGCCATGCAGGCCCAGTTAACCAGCCTACAACAACAGCTCGGAAAGCAAGAGGAAAGACTAGACCGTGTCTACGCTTACCTTCCCAGCTTAGGGCAATTTAAACCATAATGGGCGCGCTGTACGAGAACCCCTTTAAAATCCTGGCTGTGAATGTAAATTCACTAATCAGGACCGAACGTAGAGCAAATTTGTTCCCATTGTTGCATGATCACAGTCCAGATGTCTTTTTGGCTAGCGAAACCAAGCTAAACCAGAAACACAAACTGACTCACAATAATTACAATATCGTAAGAAGGGACCGGCCCAACTCCACTCGTGGGGACGGTGTTGCTATCTTTTTACGAAACGGTATTGATCATAAGGTCATATATAATAGTGAAGTGCGAAGATTCGAGATGCTAGAAGCTTGCATCATATGCATTCCTCTCCAACATGGGAAGCAAATGTATGTGATAGCAGTGTACGCACCAGAAGTACCTCAAACTGCAAATTTTATAGCAGAGCTCGAAAAACTTTTCGAGTGTCTTAGTCTGCACTCGGATGAAAATTACTACATTATCGCTGGGGATTTAAATGCCAAGCACGAAGATTGGGGAAATCAAATCCAAAATCTAAGGGGATGCCATCTTTTTAATTGGATGGGTCGACATCATATTGAGTTTAAAATCGACCTCCTTGCTACAGATAGACCATCGTTCCCAAGGAGCGGTGCTTTTCTGGATCTCTTACTGTTAGACTCAAGACTGACAGTAACTGACTCTGTCAGCCAACATGCAAGAAATTGTAATTGACAAAAAAGTGGCCTTCTGACAAGATTAAAACTCTTGTACAGACGGTTCACTGACAGAAACGATCTGGAGATTAGGACACTGAAGTCGTCAATCAAAAACGTCAACTCGCTCATAAAGCAAAATTACAGATTGTCTATTAACTTGTACTGGGATAACAGAATTCGAGCCGTTAACTCTAGCGACCCGAGTATGTTTCCCGAGATTAATAAAATCTTCAGAAAAAACAATCAAAACGATCTTCCGTGTCTTAAGCTTCCGAGAACGACAGACAATGAAAACATACTCCTGACCGCAGGAATAGATCTGGGGGCCGCCGTCTTGTATGACGATTTCTTTGTGGTCGAAGATCCATTGGAGAAGGTTGAGACAGTGGGTTCTGCTTTTCAGCAAGGGTATAAGGTGAATGATTCCATTTGCCCGAACCACGACCTGGAGAACAGAGCTCTGCTGAATCACTTTTACCTTCGAAATAGCAACACGCAATGGCGATCTGAGAATCTTGGTTTTACCAGGTTCAATGAAGACAATCTGGCAAACGCCACCATCGAGCTAAATGGGCCAAGTTCCCTGCTCATCTCGAAGGTCGAACTACAAATGATCTTCGCATCACTAAAGAAAAAGAAGTCAGCAGGAGTCGATGGTATACCCAATGTTGTACTACGACATCTCCCTGAGGAAGCAATAGACATATACACAACACTCTTCAACAACGCGCTGAATAATGCATATTATCCTGTGAGCTGGAAGACAGCTGTGGTACATCCTCTCCCGAAAAAGGGAAAGGACAATTCCAATCCGGCAAATCTCCGGTCGATAAGTCTTCTTCCGAGTATCAGCAAAGTATTCGAAAAAGTTATCAATAGGGTTCTGTCCAAGTGGTCCGGGGACAAAAATATAATTGCAGACACCCAGTTCGGCTTTAAGGCGGGACATGACACAATTCATGCCGCGTCTAAGTTAGTATCTGCTGTCCAATGGAACAATGCTAAAAATCAATGCACGGGTGCCTGTCTGGTTGATTTGAAGAAGGCTTTTGACACCGTATGGCTAGAAGGTCTTTATCTGAAGCTAACCAGATGGGGCATAAGTATACAACTGCTATGTATGCTTTACGACATGCTTAATGGTAGAAAGTTTGTTGTCAAGAGCGGCAATATAACATCTACCACAACGTTTGATATTAAAAACGGTCTGCAACAGGGAGCGGTGAACTCGCCGATTCTCTTTAGTATTTACACCAGCGATCTCATTGGGAGTCGAGCTCATGCAATTGCGTATGCCGATGATTTAGTTGCGTACAGAACAGGTCCAAAAGTTGAAGTCATCAGAATTCTCTTGCAACGTGATTTCGATAAAATTCGACAATATTGTAATGATTGGAAGCTTAAAATCAACTTCCAGAAATGTGAAACTATCCTGTTTAGAACCCCTTCGTCTGGGGCCTCTAGGGATACGAGAAAGAACTGGCGCAAGCTAGTGATCGCTGAGCCACATGGACATCCACTGGCGAGTAAAGATGTAGTAAAGTACCTTGGCATCTGGTTAGACCAGTATCTGTATTTCAACCGACATATAGAGACTGCTCTGACCAGGGCTAGGGGAGCTTTTGCTCTGACATTACGGTTGTTTTATAGCAGCCGCCTTGACAGCAGAGTGAAAGTGATTTGCTACATGGCCCTCATTAGGCCGATGATTGCCTATGGATGCCCTGTGTCGTTCAACGTTGCACCATCTCTAATGGAAAAGATTCGGGTGTTCGAGAGACAGTGTCTTCGCACTTGTCTAGGACTTTACAGAACACCAGAGTCGGAGTACAAACACTATTATTCCAACGAGGTCCTATACAACGGGGCCAATACAAGCAGGATAGATAACTTTTAAATTAAGCTCATTCACGGACACATTGCAAGAGCGATGGCCTCAACTAATGGACAAATCTTCGGGGCTTAATACCACCAAGATGAATATTTTGAAAGTACACGTTCGAGTGGTTTTATCCCGCCCGAGGCTTTCCTATACTTAGATAGTCGAGGGTTAATTCAGGATAGATCGGCGATCCCGTTGATCTACCACGTCGGCCGCAGAACAGTCAATAGGCGGCTCCTTTACGACCGAGACATAGTCGCTAGAAGCTAAACAGAGCGCCTCCGATTCAGTAGGGCAGTGCCCGATTTGGATCGGAAGGAAGTCATTAATCAGGTCCACCAGTTTTGGTGGCTTAATTAAACCAGATAATTTTAGTCGACTATCGCCTATGACTGGCTTGCATAATGTTTTAGGTATCTATAAGATTGAATAGGGCAGTTGTGGCGGCACCAAAAAAATAAATTAAAAAAAAACAAAGGCTGCTGTGGCTGTTCTAGATTTAAGTATTTTAGGTTTATTTTAAGTTATTTTAAGTTATTCTAAGTTAATTTTAAGTACTTTAAGGTAGGTTAAGAAAAAAAACCGATACAGTTTACCCAGTTTTTGTATTTTTCTGGGTGAAAAATAAAACCCGCTAGTTATAATTTATATATAAGTTAGTTTAAAGCCGAAAGGCAATTAAAATTAAGATATTGATTAATTTAGAGCGCCCAAATTGGGCCAGTAAGTTAATTAAGTTGATAGTGTTAACTAGTTTTTTTAATATTTTTTCTAGACTTAATTAGTTATAAGATTTAATGCAATAAAAAATAATTGAAAAAAGAAAAAAAAATGAACCTCCATGTAAGAACTGCTCTTCGAAATTGCAGCAGCTGCAATTCTCGAACATCTACTCAACTCGAATAAAGTTGATAGGAAAACAAAACTCCTGATTTAGAAAACACTCATTCCACCTGTAATGACTAATGACTAATGTTTTTCTGTACTGGTTCCACATAACACCCAATGCAGCGTTAGAACTCCAGAGGTTCGAAAGGAATGATTTATCAAGATTGTGAAAGCCGTTATCCAGAGACAATATCTAACATGATTGCAGATTATTTAAAAAGTGTCTTTGAAGACAACCCTTCGCAAAGCACTTCCTCTTCTATTTCTTTTAATACTCAACAGTACACACATCTTAATTACATAAACTTTTCAATCTCCGAAGTTTCCATACATATATTTTAAAACTCGATGAATGTTTCAGTCCCGGTCCAGATGGTGTACCGTCATATATGTTAAAGAAATGTGTGTCTTACCTATCTTATCCGCTATTTATTCTTTTCAATTAATCACTTCAAAGTTCCTAATTTCCTTCTCTCTGGAAATACTCTTTTTTAACGCCAAACCATAAAAAAGGTCCTTAGAATTTAATTATAAACTATCGTCCTGTAGCGAAATTATCCGCTATTCCTAAATTGTTTAAATCGTTGGTCTGTGACGTTCTATCTTTTAATTGTTCTACTGTTATATGTGAAAACAAACATGGTTATGTAAAAAAGAAATCAACAGTCACTAATTTATTGCAATTTTCAACAGTTTGTACAGATGCTTCTGAAAAACACTTGCAAGTAGATTGCACCTTTTCAGACTTCAGTAAAGCTTTTGACAAAATGAGTAGTGAAATACTTTTACACAAATAAAAAAAAATGGACTTAACGACGGCTTTGTCTTATGGATTGCTTCATACCTAAAGGATAGGTACTACAGCGTTGTATTTAAGAATAACCGCTCACATCAATTTAATGTACATTCTGGTGTCCCTCAGGGAAGTCATCTTGGACCTGTGTTATTTGTTTTATTTATTAATGATCTCCCTTCTGTTTTAAAGCATTCAATGACATTATATTTCGAGCAATTGACAACAGCGCAGACTGTGAACAACTGCAGCACGATTTAATTAAATTTTGGGAATTGTGCAATAATAATCGTTTGTTTTTAAATATTGACAAGATTAAGACAATGTGTTTCACACGCAAACATAATTTACTTATTTATAACTATGTGTTGAATTCGTCTAATTTGTGTAAATTATCTACTTTTTCCGATCTTGGAATCCTATTAGACCCAAAACTATCTTTTATCGATCACTATAACCACATCATAAAAAAGCAAACAAAACACTTGGGTTCGTCAAAAGATTTTCTCGTGAGTTTCATGGTCCATATGTTGTCAAAACTCTCTATGTTTCATTTGTAAGACCAATCCTATAATATGGTTGCGTTGTATGGGAGCCATACTACTCTACTATTCACATTAATAGAATAGAAAGCATCCAACGAAGATTTTTAAGATTTTCTCTTCGTTTTCTTACTTGGTCTGAAAGAATTATATTACCTCTATGCATTCAAAGACTACAACTGATAAACCTCCCATCTTTTGCTGTTCGTAGAGAATATTTGCAGTTCTACTTTATAACTACAATAATGAATGGATCTATTTCATCACCAACAGCTCTAAAACGAATAAACTTCAATTTGAGTTGGAAAAGTTTAAGAAGAAATTTGCCTCTTCACACAATATGCAGCTCATCAAATTATGGCGAGAACAGTCCTCAATCAATTAATCAAAACTTTTAATAAATTCGCTTATCTTTTTTTTTTTTGTTCAAATGACAACTTTAAATCCGAAGGCTTTAAATATAATTTCTTTTTTCAAAGGCATTGAAACTTTGTATTCAATTTATTTAGAATTTAGATATTTAAGTATATTAAAGTAGGTATATAAATATAAATATTGTAATGTTAACGTTAGCATTTAACGTATTAATAAACAAATAAAACCAAACCAAACAGGAAAATCATACGAAAATGTATATCAAAAAATAGACGACCCTCGGGAAAGTGGTTTCAAAATAAAAGTCTATATGAGGAATCTGGAATTATTCGTATGATTAGCTACATAACCGATCTTTCAAAGAAAAAGAATTTATACTCTCCAACATCCTCCAGAGTACATTTGCAGATAACATTAACTTTTCGATTTCTGATATATTCTATATCTCATGATACACAGAAATACAAGGTATGCTCACTTTACCTGATTATGCGTGTGACGTCACATTCTTTTGATTATTGTTTTTAGGGAGTGTAAATAAATGTATTAATTTGCCCAATTTGTTATTGTTTTTTTGAGTTTATTGTTCTTATAATCATAAAAAAATTGTTTAAACCTTCAATTTAAAAAATAATACTTACTTAATAAATAAAATAATAATAAAAGAAGAATTCGACGTCATAAAATATCAAGATGGCGATTTGTATGCGTCTACTGAGCATACCTTGTATTTCTGTGTATCATGCTATATCTCTCCTATAAGCATCTTGTGTGAATATTCAAACACATTAGGTTTGTTCGATGTTCCCCGCCCCAGTGCGCACTGGGGACTGTCAGTGCATCAAGTCAAACTGCCAAAAAACTGCATAACTGCTCCGGTGTTGATTTAACATCGAACAGCTCAGTGCAACATCTCTATTTTTTGACATTTCTTTCATTTAAATTTGTTTTCTTTAAACGGTGGCAAATAAATAGAAGTTAATAAAATGACCCACGAAAGCAATATTTTGTCTATACACACATTAATAACATAAAACCTACGAGATAATCAAAGAAATATTTCATATCATAAAATAACACACCAAATTTGCAAATAAATTCCTCCATTCTCTGAAAAGGAACTTCTGCCAACAGCTGATTTGAATTTAAATTTTGAATTTTGACAGTTCTGATATCTTACACCAAGAAAATACCTGGGTCGCATGAGGGTGCACTCAGTGCGTGCCCGGTGTTCACATCGAACACAGTGCAAAAACACTGGGGCGAAAAAAGTGTCACATAAAACACTTCAGTGCGATTTCAGGGTACAACAGTGCGCCCCAGTGCTGACATCGAACAAAGCTATTTTGTAACCGCAAGAGATGATATCTCCTTTCTCTCACCGTTTTTTAAAAAACGCCTGCATAACAATTATAGAGGTTAAATTTCAGCTCTTCATCCCAAATTTTCTAAATACAAACAAAAACAAAAACATATTCTTTAACATAACAAGAAAATGCTAATGATTGTAATGAATTTGTGTTCAAATAATTACGAGTTAACATAGGGACTTTTCACAATGTAAATAAATGTAAATAATGTAAATAAAAAAAAATATCTAACGAAAGTCCATAGCGATATTATATAAATTAAATGTGATCATAATAATTCTAATGAAGTCCAATAACACTAAAAGTTACTCATTATGTATGTTCAATAAACAACACATTAATTTCAACCATGTATGTATGTAAATATCTATTCTTAACAAACTGAAATTAAGATATATTATGAAGTAATTTTACATAGGCTTGTGGCCTGTACTTACATGTATGTATGTATATTATTAACAGATTCGACCCTCTATTTCGTTACTTCTTAGTTTGCTCTTTTTCTGCTTCTTCCTATATCTATCCTTTTCATTTTCTAGGTTAACTGGCTGAACACAATGAGCTGAAACGGAAGACGGAGTTGAATTGAATTGAATTGAATTTTATTGAGGCCCCGATTGCGGTTGTCGATTAGTTAATCGATAATCGACTCTTTTCGATTACCGGCCGTCGATTACTGTTTTTCGTATTGTGAATGTCGACTACGATCGACATGCTTCGGTTTGACAATCGACAGTTGTCGTGCATAATTTTCTGATCGACAGCAGAATTTGGATGTCTTCTTTTGATTAAAATTTTATTATTTTATTGAAATTGCCATTTTAATGTAAAATAAACAAAACTTCACAGGTCAAAAGAAATTTCATACATAAAACCAAATGAGCATTTTGGTAAGGTTAATGGAAACAAATCAGGACATAGAAATGCCTCTGTGTAAAGATAAAATGCGAAAAATTTTCTTTGGATTTTTTTTGAGTTTGACTCATTTTAATTAAATTGAATTATAAAAAAACGCAAACCAAAACAACAAATGCGAACATTTATTTGTAAACACACTAATGAACTTTCAAAATCGTTAAATATGCACAATATATTTTAACATTATTCACAATAACATATCATTGTTCGATCGTCGATCGTGGTCCACAATACCAAACACACAACCTAATCGACCTAATGGACAACCGCAATCGGGGCCTGAGTTTTTTTTTTTTAAAGAGTTACAGACTGGTGTATATCTTCAATTAATTTTTTTTTTAATCTTTGCTATTACTACGTTTTCATTAGAGTCGAAATTACATGTCCGTCTGCCAGTCTATTATTTCTACGTAAATGTTAAT
The DNA here is from genome assembly GCA_963971375.1 of Platycheirus rosarum. Taxonomy (NCBI): domain Eukaryota; kingdom Metazoa; phylum Arthropoda; class Insecta; order Diptera; family Syrphidae; genus Platycheirus; species Platycheirus rosarum. Next base: position 87,617,984 of record OZ020508.1, on the reverse strand, counting down.
AGTGTGATGTGGCAACAAGTTTAGATACATTTTGTAAATTAACGCCATCTGTTGGATTCATTGTGTACAACAACCAACATTTATTGTGTACAACAACCACCATTTATTGTGTACAACAACCATGCTCCTAGAAGTATGCTACATATTTGCAACATGTTTTAACTTAGTACTAAATCGAACTTGACGAAACAATTCGAGACTCGAATTAGTACCGAAAGCTTAGATTGTGCCAGAACCAGACAGAAGCTTCCAGAAGCTTTTAAAGTTGTATAAATACAAGAGTAGATTGCATTGACAGTTCAGTTTATTTTCGAAAGTGGAATTGTTAACAACTGGAAGTATTAGTAAAAAGTGATTGAATTGAGATTAAATAAAGTGTTGAATTATAAAAACGTATTTGAATTGTGAATAAGTGAAATAAGTTAAATTGGTGTTATTTAAACTGAAAGACGTTGTGTTTTATAAAATAAAGAGATTTGTTTTATTATTGTAGAATTTTGATTGAGTTTTATTTGTCGAACCCCAGGCCAAAATATCACATTGGTGTCAGAAATTGGGGATAAAACTCAGTAAAGTGCTAGAAAATTCCATAGTGACATTTTCTAAAACAGTTTCGGTGACTCATTTAATTGTGAAAGTGGAATTTTCCAGAAACTATTGAACTGATTGTGCTATAAAACTGTGAATAGCGAGTATTTTTGTTAAAAATAGTGTTGGAAAAAGATCTTTCTAGAAGAGACATTAAAATAAAACTGACTGTGTTTAAAACTGATAGTGTTTAAGTTACATAAAATGGGTCGCAAATTAGAACAATTGACAACAGCTGAGTTGAAAGAAGAATTAGGAAAACGAAATCTTCAGACTTCGGGGCTGAAAAAGGAACTATTGCTCCGACTTCAGAATGCTATCACTCAGGATGGTGGAGACCCCGATACCATGTTGTTCGATGTTGAAGAACAAGGGAGAGAATGCACAGTAAGTACAGCCGATGAAATGCCTGCTTTCATGAAGTTGCTTCTGTCGAAATTCGATGCTCTGGAAAGTTCCTCGAAAGAACAAAAGAACTTTCTCGAAGGACAAAAGAATTCGTCAAAAATGCTGCAAAAGCAACTAAGTGAACAAAAGAACGTTCTCGAAGAACAAAAGAACGTTCTCGAAAGTAAGTTCGACGAACAAAAGAATTCTTTAGAAGTTCTTCAGAAGCAACTAAGCGAACAAAAGGATGCTCTCGAAAACAAGCTAGATGCGCAGAATGTTCTCTTCGACAAAAGACTCCAAATAGTAGATCAGAAAATAGAAAACTTAGAAGAAAAGTTCGGAAAGCAAGTAGAAAGTGTAGAGCAACAATACGAACATCTAGCTAAGGAAGTTGATTCTTTGAAGAAGCAGAAGGTTCGGGAATATTCGAGTGACGGTCCACGAAGAAAGGAAATGCAGCCCCCTGTCTTCGATGGTCAAACATCATGGCCAATTTATAAGAGGCAGTTCGAAGCTGCCGCCTTGACGAACAACTGGGACAACGAAGACAAATCAATTGCTCTTACGCTTGCGCTCAGAGGAACAGCTGCCGAATTGCTGCAGACCATTCCTGAAGACAAACATCATGATTATGATGCCATGGTCAAGGCAATCGAGATGAGGTTTGGCGACGACCACATGCAGCAAGTTTACCGAGTCCAGTTGCGCCGAAGGGTCCAGGCAAGAGGTGAAACGCTACAACAATTGCAAGCTGACATTGAGCGCTTGGCGAATTTGTCTTATCCCAATACCAGCAGGGAAATCATAAACGAACTGGCAACCGATGCGTTCACTAATGCCATTGCAGATGGAAAACTACAAATGGCTGTGAGAATGGCAGGTAAGAAAACGCTCGCTGAGGCTTTAGCATTTGCCCTGACAATGGAAGCAGCAGACCAAGCTTCGCAAGGTAGCCATCGCGTCAGGGAAATGGCTACGCTAGAGTGCTCATGTCAACGTGTCGACATTGAAAGACAAAACCCGAGCACTGTTCGAGGTCAAATGAGATGCTGGAATTGCAACAAGCTAGGACACCTACAGCGACAATGCAGATCTATGCCTAGACAGGTAAGCTGCCCACATTGCACAAGGAGGAGGCAGAATGACGAAGCATCTGGCAGGAATAACACTCACACTGCTGGACAAGCTTCTGATCAACAGCAGGCGGGAAACGCCTAAGAACCAACTTCGCGGGGCTGAAGTTGGTTGATGGAATCGACGCCCCCAGGACCATCATCCAAGTTTCGCAAACTACACGCTGCAGCAAGAGCTTGACAGTGGAGACAGTCATCAGAAACAGAAAATGTGTGGCCACTATCGACACGGGTGCCACAGCCTCCATAATCAGAAGAGACCTTGTTCAGACATCATGGCTACATAACACCAGCTGCTACACTCTGAAGACAGCTACGGGAGAAGCAGCAAAAGTATACGGGGAGGTATTTCTAAAGATACAACTGGCAGGGTTGACCTTCTCACATGCATTCTTGGTAGCCGACATATGCGACGAATGCATCATTGGAGTGGATTTCATGAAGGCACATGAGGTAATCATAGACCTTCGAATGCAAGTATTAAGGTATCGAACCGTTGAGATCCCTATGGTATACGGAAACGAGAACGCTGTGAATCTTCGGGCGGTTATAAGCAGAGATGAAGTCCTACCACCTTCTTCAGAGACAGTTCTTTGGACGCGTTTGGAGGGTGATCCTGGGAACCACCGATTCTATTTCATTGAAGCAGATAATAAAGAGGACTTTCCAAGCTATATCGTTGGAAAGATTTTAGTGGAACCAAAGAAAAACATGGTTCCGGTAAGGCTGATGAATCCGAACAAACACTCCGTCAAGCTCAGACAAGGAGAGGTGATTGGAAGATGCGTACCCATTGCAGCCATATCGACAACATCTGGGAGTGATTCTGCGAGTCCTCTTTCTGCAACAAAATTGGCTGAGGTATGTAATGCTATCCTTGGAAACTGTGAGCTAAATCAGGAGCAGAAAACCATGGCCAAAAATCTCATTGGCGAGTTTGCTGATATATTTGCATCGCAGGATGGAGACTATGGTCCAACACACCTAGTACAGCACCGAATAGACACCGGCGATAGCAGACCGATCCGACAACCTGCTAGAAGACTTCCATTGGCAAAACAGCCGGAAGTCGATGAGATGATATCAACCATGGAAAAAGACGGTCTAATCGAAAGCTCAAAAAGTCCGTGGGCATCACCCGTTGTACTAGTAAAAAAGAAGGACGGCAGCACTCGATTCTGCGTGGATTACCGGAGGCTCAACGATGTCACCAAGAAGGACAGCTACCCCTTGCCTCGAATAGATGACACCTTGGATACCCTTTCTGGAGCGAAATGGTTTTCCACCCTCGATCTGAAAAGTGGTTACTGGCAGGTACAGATCCATCCAGAAGACAAAGAAAAGACCGCTTTCACAACGGGAAATGGACTATGGCAGTTTACCGTTATGCCATTTGGCTTGTGTAACGCTCCAGCCACCTTTGAGCGTTTAATGGAACGTGTGTTACAGGGTCTGACATGGAAAACCTGCCTGGTGTACTTGGATGACGTCATCGTTGTGGGAAAGACGTTCGCTGAACATCGCGACAACTTGAGGGAGGTGTTTACACGACTTCGAACTGCACATTTGAAACTAAATCCAAAGAAATGTGCTCTGTTCAAAGCTGAGGTGAAATATTTGGGACATGTGATATCATCAAATGGAGTAAACACTGACCCGGAGAAAATCGAAACCGTGAGAAATTGGCCAGTTCCCCAAGATAAACACCAGCTGAGGAGCTTTCTCGGTCTCGCCACTTATTACAGGAGGTTCGTCAAAGATTTTGCCGGAATCGCAAAGTGTCTGCACCAGCTAACTGAGAAGGGTAGACTATTTAAATGGTCAGGTGAGTGCGAAAGAAGCTTTCAACATCTAAAACAGCGACTTTGTGAGGCACCAATACTAGCTTACCCCACCCCTGGCAAAACATTTATTGTGGACGCGGATGCTAGTAACGTGGGTGTTGGAGCAGTTCTGTCGCAGATACAAGATGGGCAGGAGAAAGTGGTAGCCTATTTCAGCAAAGTTCTGTCGCGACCAGAGAGAAACTACTGTGTAACCAGACGGGAACTCCTTGCTCTGATACTGGCGACAAAACATTTCCATAAATATCTGTATGGACAGAGATTCATCCTGCGTACCGATCACGCCGCTTTAAAATGGTTGCTACAGTTCAAAAATCCTGAGGGGCAGGTAGCAAGATGGATCGAACGATTGCAGACTTACGACTTCGAAGTACAGCATCGCAAAGGAAGACTGCACTGCAATGCGGACGCGCTTTCCCGCAGACCATGTGAGCCCAGTTGCAAACATTGTGCGCGAAAAGAGGAAAAGGATGAAGGTATATCTGTCCAGAGAATAAGAGCCGAACCTGTAGAGGGTTGGAGTGCCGAAGAAATTCGTAATGCACAAAAAGAAGACCCTGACATCGAGCCAATCCTTGCATGGAAGGAATCTATGGAGAAACCAAACGCAAGAGATATCTCCGACAGAAGTCCTACTTTAAAAGCATACTGGGCGCAGTGGGACTCTCTCCATGTGGAAGATGGTGTTTTGCGAAGAAAATGGGAAATGCCGGATGGAAGATCCTTTAAGATGCAGCTTGTGGTTCCACGATCGAAAGTAGAGGAGATCCTACGAGAAATGCATGCTGGAATATCCGGTGGGCACTTGGGAATCAACAAAACATTGGAAAAGGTACGGGAACGCTTTTATTGGCTAAGCGTGAGAAACGATGTAGAGAGCTGGTGTCGAAAGTGCATAACATGCGCAGCTAGCAAGGGACCCAAAGTCAAAACACGAGGTAAAATGCACCAGTACAACGTGAGCGCCCCTTTTGAAAGAATCGCCGTTGACATCACAGGCCCGTTCCCGGAAACTGAAAACGGTAGCCGTTACATCCTTGTTGTCATGGACTACTTCAGCAAATGGCCGGAGGCTTTTGCGATACCCAATCAAGAAGCTAAGACCGTTGTCGAGCAGATAGTGGACCACTGGGTCTGCAGGTTCGGGGTGCCTATGGAATTGCATTCCGACCAAGGGCGAAACTTCGAGTCGAAGGTATTCCAGGAAGTATGCGCATCACTCGGGTTAAAGAAAACAAGGACAACACCTCTGCATCCACAGTCTGATGGAATGGTAGAAAGATTTAACAAGACCTTGAAGGAACATCTGTCCAAAGTCGTGAACGAGAACCAACGGGATTGGGATCGGCGAATTCCTTTATTTCTTATGGCCTACCGGAATGCGGTTCATAGTACAACTGGATACACTCCATCCGAAATTCTATTTGGACGAACTGCCCGGCTTCCAAGTGAGCTAAAATTCGGATTTCCTATTGAAGACCCAAAATGCGAAGAGGACTACGTGTTGGATCTTAGAGAAAGGATCAACGACATTCACCAGAGAACAAGAAACAACATAAAAATTGCGAGTGACCGCATGAAGACCAGATACGATGCGAGAGCAACAGCACCTGAATTCAATGAGGGAGATCTGGTATGGCTTTATAACCCACATCGCAGAAAGGGAAAATCGCCCAAGCTTCAGCAGGACTGGGAAGGTCCCTACCAAATAGTTACGCGCATTAATGACGTCGTTTTCCGAATCCAACGAGGACCAAGAGCAAAAATGAAAATTGTCCATGTGGATCGACTGCATCGTTACCACGGAAACAATGATGATGTGCTTGTTCGGGACGAACAAAACTAAGAGGGGGACAATGTGATGTGGCAACAAGTTTAGATACATTTTGTAAATTAACGCCATCTGTTGGATTCATTGTGTACAACAACCAACATTTATTGTGTACAACAACCACCATTTATTGTGTACAACAACCATGCTCCTAGAAGTATGCTACATATTTGCAACATGTTTTAACTTAGTACTAAATCGAACTTGACGAAACAATTCGAGACTCGAATTAGTACCGAAAGCTTAGATTGTGCCAGAACCAGACAGAAGCTTCCAGAAGCTTTTAAAGTTGTATAAATACAAGAGTAGATTGCATTGACAGTTCAGTTTATTTTCGAAAGTGGAATTGTTAACAACTGGAAGTATTAGTAAAAAGTGATTGAATTGAGATTAAATAAAGTGTTGAATTATAAAAACGTATTTGAATTGTGAATAAGTGAAATAAGTTAAATTGGTGTTATTTAAACTGAAAGACGTTGTGTTTTATAAAATAAAGAGATTTGTTTTATTATTGCAGAATTTTGATTGAGTTTTATTTGTCGAACCCCAGGCCAAAATATCACAATAGTTTTCTTTCAAATAACTAGCCTTCCACTGTGATTAGGCACACAAAGCAAATACGTGCGACCCAGTCGCGCCCTCTTACCTGTTTATTTTCTTCTTTGACTTTTTATAATGTCAACTTTGACGTTTGTTATTAAATCTTTTTTAATTGTGATTTAATTGTTTTCAAATAAGGTGTGTTCGACTTCACATTTCATAAATTACAACCTCATTACGTCGAAATTACGTGGAAATGAGGTAATTTCGAAATGTGATTTTGTATGGGAAATGAGATGATATTTCGATGATAAATTTGGAAATTTGATACGAAATTAGCTCATTTGGCCTAATGAAAACGTAGTATAAGAATAGCTGACATCTGCGGCTATAATGTATTGCCTGCTTTATCTTTTACTTTAGATTGCCTCATGGCTGTCATTTACAAAGTAGTGTGGTTTGCTCTTGCTCAGAAGCATAATACAAACATTTGAGAGTGATGAAGTATCACCATATAGATATACAATTAAATACTTAAATCAAATAAGTATTGGTGTAGAACTGTCAAAAACTTGACGCCGATTGAGAGTGTAGCAGTGCTGAACTGTCAAATAATTGACGCCAATTGAGAGTGTAGTAGTGCTGAGCTGTCAAATAATTGACGCCAATTGAGAGTGTAGTAGTCAAATAATTGACATCTTCTTTTCAGTTTCCTTTTCTTTTTCACCACGAAATTGGCCGTGTTGGAAGATACTTCTTAATAAAAGCGCCATCCCGAAATTTGACGTCATCAGTGACTCAAACTGACTAAATTAAATTACCATTTTTGGAAAGAATCCGAAGTGTTGTGTATATTAAATCAATCAGATAAGACATTGGACCAAACCTGCATCAATTAAACTTACTTTTCCGTTTTTTTCTAGAACGGAAATTAATTTTTTCAACAAGGGTCACTGATGAGGTAAAAATACGAAAGTTGCTATTTTGTTTTCTTGTATCATGAGGAGACACTAGCAAGTTACTCGAATGCAAGTTGTTTTACTTTATTATCTTTTTCCCTGCTTTTACAGATAATGTGCTTGAAAACTCTATATAAACGTTTAAAACTGGTTAAACAATATTCAAGAGTTTCAACCATTTTACCTTATACCTAATGAATGATTTTAAACAAGCATTCGGTCAGAATATATATTTGCAAGATTGTATTATAACGGGTGATTTTTTTGAGGTTAGGATTTTCATGCATTAGTATTTGACAGATCACGCGGGATTTCAGACATGGTGTCAAAGAGAAAGATGCTCAGTATGCTTTGACATTTCATCATGAATAGACTTACTAACGAGCAACGCTTGCAAATCATTGAATTTTATTACCAAAATCAGTGTTCGGTTCATTCACCGTAACGTTGCGTCCAACAGCATCTTTGAAAAAATACGGTCCAATGATTCCACCAGCGTACAAACCACACCAAACAGTGCATTTTTCGGGATGCATGGGCAGTTCTTGAACGGCTTCTGGTTGCTCTTCACTCCAAATGCGGCAATTTTGCTTATTTACGTAGCCATTGAACCAGAAATGAGCCTCATCGCTGAACAAAATTTGTCGATAAAAAAGCGGATTTTCTGCCAACTTTTCTAGGGCACTGACTTTGGTAATAAAATTCAATGATTTGCAAGCGTTGCTCGTTAAAAAGTCTATTCATGATGAAATGTCAAAGCATACTGAGCATCTTTCTCTTTGACACCATGTCTGAAATCCCGCGTGATCTGTCAAATAAAGTTACTCATTATGTATGTTCAATAAACAACACATTAATTTCAACCATGTATGTATGTAAATATCTATTCTTAACAAACTGAAACTATTTCGTTACTTCTTAGTTTGCTCTTTTTCTGCTTCCTATATCTATCCTTTTCATTTTCTAGGTTAACTGGCTGAACACAATGAGCTGAAACGGAAGACGGAGTTGAATTGAATTGAATTTTATTGAGGCCCCGATTGCGGTTGTCGATTAGTTAATCGATAATCGACTCTTTTCGATTACCGGCCGTCGATTACTGTTTTTCGTATTGTGAATGTCGACTACGATCGACATGCTTCGGTTTGACAATCGACAGTTGTCTTGCATAATTTTCTGATCGACAGCAGAATTTGGATGTCTTCTTTTGATTAAAATTTTATTATTTTATTGAAATTGCCATTTTAATGTAAAATAAACAAAATAACATACTTCACAGGTCAAAAGAAATTTCATACATAAAACCAAATGAGCATTTTGGTAAGGTTAATGGAAACAAATCAGGACATAGAAATGCCTCTGTGTAAAGATAAAATGCGAAAAATTTTCTTTGGATTTTTTTTGAGTTTGACTCATTTTAATTAAATTGAATTATAAAAAAACGCAAACCAAAACAACAAATGCGAACATTTATTTGTAAACACACTAATGAACTTTCAAAATCGTTAAATATGCACAATATATTTTAACATTATTCACAATAACATATCATTGTTCGATCGTCGATCGTGGTCCACAATACCAAACACACAACCTAATCGACCTAATGGACAACCGCAATCGGGGCCTGAGTTTTTTTTTTTAAAGAGTTACAGACTGGTGTATATCTTCAATTAATTTTTTTTTTAATCTTTGCTATTACTACGTTTTCATTAGAGTCGAAATTACATGTCCGTCTGCCAGTCTATTATTTCTACGTAAATGTTAATAGTTTTCTTTCAAATAACTAGCCTTCCACTGTGATTAGGCACACAAAGCAAATACGTGCGACCCAGTCGCGCCCTCTTACCTGTTTATTTTCTTCTTTGACTTTTTATAATGTCAACTTTGACGTTTGTTATTAAATCTTTTTTAATTGTGATTTAATTGTTTTCAAATAAGGTGTGTTCGACTTCACATTTCATAAATTACAACCTCATTACGTCGAAATTAGGTGGAAATGAGGTAATTTCGAAATGTGATTTTGTATGGGAAATGAGATGATATTTCGATGATAAATTTGGAAATTTGATACGAAATTAGCTCATTTGGCCTAATGAAAACGTAGTATAAGAATAGCTGACATCTGCGGCTATAATGTATTGCCTGCTTTATCTTTTACTTTAGATTGCCTCATGGCTGTCATTTACAAAGTAGTGTGGTTTGCTCTTGCTCAGAAGCATAATACAAACATTTGAGAGTGATGAAGTATCACCATATAGATATACAATTAAATACTTAAATCAAATAAGTATTGGTGTAGAACTGTCAAAAACTTGACGCCGATTGAGAGTGTAGCAGTGCTGAACTGTCAAATAATTGACGCCGATTGAGAGTGTAGTAGTGCTGAGCTGTCAAATAATTGACGCCAATTGAGAGTGTAGTAGTCAAATAATTGACATCTTCTTTTCAGTTTCCTTTTCTTTTTCACCACGAAATTGGCCGTGTTGGAAGATACTTCTTAATAAAAGCGCCATCCCGAAATTTGACGTCATCAGTGACTCAAACTGACTAAATTAAATTACCATTTTTGGAAAGAATCCGAAGTGTTGTGTATATTAAATCAATCAGATAAGACATTGGACCAAACCTGCATCAATTAAACTTACTTTTCCGTTTTTTTCTAGAACGGAAATTAATTTTTTCAACAAGGGTCACTGATGAGGTAAAAATACGAAAGTTGCTATTTTGTTTTCTTGTATCATGAGGAGACACTAGCAAGTTACTCGAATGCAAGTTGTTTTACTTTATTATCTTTTTCCCTGCTTTTACAGATAATGTGCTTGAAAACTCTATATAAACGTTTAAAACTGGTTAAACAATATTCAAGAGTTTCAACCATTTTACCTTATACCTAATGAATGATTTTAAACAAGCATTCGGTCAGAATATATATTTGCAAGATTGTATTATAACGGGTGATTTTTTTGAGGTTAGGATTTTCATGCATTAGTATTTGACAGATCACGCGGGATTTCAGACATGGTGTCAAAGAGAAAGATGCTCAGTATGCTTTGACATTTCATCATGAATAGACTTACTAACGAGCAACGCTTGCAAATCATTGAATTTTATTACCAAAATCAGTGTTCGGTTCATTCACCGTAACGTTGCGTCCAACAGCATCTTTGAAAAAATACGGTCCAATGATTCCACCAGCGTACAAACCACACCAAACAGTGCATTTTTCGGGATGCATGGGCAGTTCTTGAACGGCTTCTGGTTGCTCTTCACTCCAAATGCGGCAATTTTGCTTATTTACGTAGCCATTGAACCAGAAATGAGCCTCATCGCTGAACAAAATTTGTCGATAAAAAAGCGGATTTTCTGCCAACTTTTCTAGGGCACTGACTTTGGTAATAAAATTCAATGATTTGCAAGCGTTGCTCGTTAAAAAGTCTATTCATGATGAAATGTCAAAGCATACTGAGCATCTTTCTCTTTGACACCATGTCTGAAATCCCGCGTGATCTGTCAAATAAAGTTACTCATTATGTATGTTCAATAAACAACACATTAATTTCAACCATGTATGTATGTAAATATCTATTCTTAACAAACTGAAACTATTTCGTTACTTCTTAGTTTGCTCTTTTTCTGCTTCCTATATCTATCCTTTTCATTTTCTAGGTTAACTGGCTGAACACAATGAGCTGAAACGGAAGACGGAGTTGAATTGAATTGAATTTTATTGAGGCCCCGATTGCGGTTGTCGATTAGTTAATCGATAATCGACTCTTTTCGATTACCGGCCGTCGATTACTGTTTTTCGTATTGTGAATGTCGACTACGATCGACATGCTTCGGTTTGACAATCGACAGTTGTCTTGCATAATTTTCTGATCGACAGCAGAATTTGGATGTCTTCTTTTGATTAAAATTTTATTATTTTATTGAAATTGCCATTTTAATGTAAAATAAACAAAATAACATACTTCACAGGTCAAAAGAAATTTCATACATAAAACCAAATGAGCATTTTGGTAAGGTTAATGGAAACAAATCAGGACATAGAAATGCCTCTGTGTAAAGATAAAATGCGAAAAATTTTCTTTGGATTTTTTTTGAGTTTGACTCATTTTAATTAAATTGAATTATAAAAAAACGCAAACCAAAACAACAAATGCGAACATTTATTTGTAAACACACTAATGAACTTTCAAAATCGTTAAATATGCACAATATATTTTAACATTATTCACAATAACATATCATTGTTCGATCGTCGATCGTGGTCCACAATACCAAACACACAACCTAATCGACCTAATGGACAACCGCAATCGGGGCCTGAGTTTTTTTTTTTTAAAGAGTTACAGACTGGTGTATATCTTCAATTAATTTTTTTTTTAATCTTTGCTATTACTACGTTTTCATTAGAGTCGAAATTACATGTCCGTCTGCCAGTCTATTATTTCTACGTAAATGTTAATAGTTTTCTTTCAAATAACTAGCCTTCCACTGTGATTAGGCACACAAAGCAAATACGTGCGACCCAGTCGCGCCCTCGTACCTGTTTATTTTCTTCTTTGACTTTTTATAATGTCAACTTTGACGTTTGTTATTAAATCTTTTTTAATTGTGATTTAATTGTTTTCAAATAAGGTGTGTTCGACTTCACATTTCATAAATTACAACCTCATTACGTCGAAATTAGGTGGAAATGAGGTAATTTCGAAATGTGATTTTGTATGGGAAATGAGATGATATTTCGATGATAAATTTGGAAATTTGATACGAAATTAGCTCATTTGGCCTAATGAAAACGTAGTATAAGAATAGCTGACATCTGCGGCTATAATGTATTGCCTGCTTTATCTTTTACTTTAGATTGCCTCATGGCTGTCATTTACAAAGTAGTGTGGTTTGCTCTTGCTCAGAAGCATAATACAAACATTTGAGAGTGATGAAGTATCACCATATAGATATACAATTAAATACTTAAATCAAATAAGTATTGGTGTAGAACTGTCAAAAACTTGACGCCGATTGAGAGTGTAGCAGTGCTGAACTGTCAAATAATTGACGCCAATTGAGAGTGTAGTAGTGCTGAGCTGTCAAATAATTGACGCCAATTGAGAGTGTAGTAGTCAAATAATTGACATCTTCTTTTCAGTTTCCTTTTCTTTTTCACCACGAAATTGGCCGTGTTGGAAGATACTTCTTAATAAAAGCGCCATCCCGAAATTTGACGTCATCAGTGACTCAAACTGACTAAATTAAATTACCATTTTTGGAAAGAATCCGAAGTGTTGTGTATATTAAATCAATCAGATAAGACATTGGACCAAACCTGCATCAATTAAACTTACTTTTCCGTTTTTTTCTAGAACGCAAATTAATTTTTTCAACAAGGGTCACTGATGAGGTAAAAATACGAAAGTTGCTATTTTGTTTTCTTGTATCATGAGGAGACACTAGCAAGTTACTCGAATGCAAGTTGTTTTACTTTATTATCTTTTTCCCTGCTTTTACAGATAATGTGCTTGAAAACTCTATATAAACGTTTAAAACTGGTTAAACAATATTCAAGAGTTTCAACCATTTTACCTTATACCTAATGAATGATTTTAAACAAGCATTCGGTCAGAATATATATTTGCAAGATTGTATTATAACGGGTGATTTTTTTGAGGTTAGGAGATCATGCATTAGTATTTGACAGATCACGCGGGATTTCAGACATGGTGTCAAAGAGAAAGATGCTCAGTATGCTTTGACATTTCATCATGAATAGACTTACTAACGAGCAACGCTTGCAAATCATTGAATTTTATTACCAAAATCAGTGTTCGGTTCATTCACCGTAACGTTGCGTCCAACAGCATCTTTGAAAAAATACGGTCCAATGATTCCACCAGCGTACAAACCACACCAAACAGTGCATTTTTCGGGATGCATGGGCAGTTCTTGAACGGCTTCTGGTTGCTCTTCACTCCAAATGCGGCAATTTTGCTTATTTACGTAGCCATTCAACCAGAAATGAGCCTCATCGCTGAACAAAATTTGTCGATAAAAAAGCGGATTTTCTGTCAACTTTTCTAGGGCACTGACTTTGGTAATAAAATTCAATGATTTGTAAGCGTTGCTCGTTAAAAAGTCTATTCATGATGAAATGTCAAAGCATACTGAGCATCTTTCTCTTTGACACCATGTCTGAAATTCCGCGTGATCTGTCAAATACTAATGCATGAAAATCCTAACCTCAAAAAAATCACCCGTTACAAAGTAGCGATAAAGGTATACTTTTTAAAGATAAATTATATGTCTTCACACCCTATTATACTCGCATACATAGGAATAAAAGCCTAGTCAAACAGAGCGCGTTCTGACGCAGCGATGTAATATACAGTATAACATATCCTAAGTTACATATAGCGCGTTTTCAACGCCGCGTCAAGTTCCACTCGGCATCAAATTTTTTGATCATTTACAAATTATTTTTCTGACGTCGCGTCGCGTTAATTCTTTGTTAAACAGAACGCGTTTTTAACGCGACGTAGAAATGATTTTACGTAGTGTTCAGATTATTTTGACGGCGTTCTAAAGAAAGATTTTTTTTTAATATTTTGTGCCTGGTGAATTAAGGTATTCTTAATTTGTTGTAGAAATTTATCAATTACTCATTTTTTTACTTATTTTGTGTCATTTAATATTGTACTCTTCAAATGAAAAAAAAACAACCTATAATTGGCATTTAGTAAGAAAGTGAAAATCAAGATTCAAATATTAACGCGCTGCGGATAGCTCTCTGTCTGATGTTCTCTAACGCCGTGTTTAGAATGCCGTTTTAAAATAATCTCAACAAATTATTTATCCTACAAACTTAAAAAGAAAAACACTGCATTATATTGTTTTATATTAGGAAATTGTACACATTATATTTTTTCGTACTAATAGACCTTGTGTACATGGTTCCTTTTTTCGGTTGTTTCTTCAAAAAAGGAATTATGTACACAAGAAGGTCTAAGAAAATCACTTTAATCCTTAAGGAATACATTTCGAACACATCCCGCTCGATATGGTGGAGGTGGGTTTCTAAAACGTCAACATAACAGAAATCAAGTTATAGGTACAAATTGTTTTCGATAGAAAATTTTATTAAAATATATCAATATGAACATTGAAGCAAATTGTTCATTGAATATTGTGTAGTGATAGAGACAATGAGAACTATGTATGTGCTTATTATCATTAATAAAGCGAATAAGCAGTTTAATTTTGAAAAAAGGACATAATAATTCACGGAGTTTCTTCAATTCAAACAATTTGTGAGAATTTCACAAAAAAACCACCATCGGAAGACGACGACAACGTGCCTGATGAGAATTGTATCTTGTATCAAGTATTCTCCGTCGTTGGTGGTGTTTTGTGAAATTCTCACAAATTGTTCGAATTGATATATTTTAATAAAATTTTCTATCGAAAACAATTTGTTTGTACCTAACCTATAACTTTAACTTGTTTTCTGTTGTTGTTGTTGACGTTTTAGAAACTCACCTCATCGAACACAAAACACAATGAATGATATACCAAAGCATCAACGAAAATTGAGGGTGTTGAGGCGTGGAACGTAAAATATTTACTTTATACACCAGATGTAGTTTTAAAACATACGTTAGTAGAAATGGAGTAAGAGCAAGAGGAGCGAGAGCGCCTCAGTAGAGTTATCGTGAACTTATCAATCATTTATAGAGTAAAACATGTTTAAGTTTAAATGAACGAGTCAGATATATGCTTTTTCGACTCAGCTGTCAAATTGAATACATAAGCTTTCTGTTTTGTGATTATTTTGTAAGAGTATACAATTTTTGATTTTATAATTTTCAGTCTTGTTTAGTGTTTTTTATGTGTTTAAAAAAATTAATAGTCAGTTATTTAGTAGATAACATATATATGTACATAAATTTATAAATTAAATAAAATAAGGAAGTACCGTCCACCCATTTCGTACATAGTGAAATTTTAGTTTTATTTACAAATTTGAAAAATTAATAATCTTTAGGAAATATTTTCCTCTGGAAAAGCTAGCCTCCGGTCTGAAACCATAATGACTTGTTTTCATTAGCCACGTTTATGCCCTGGAAGGGCCTTGTTATAAAAGGGGATTTGGTTTACGATTGAATCCAAGTCCAGGTCCATCCCTGCCAAGTTGAGCAATCTCATTTTCCAAAGAGAGACCTGCTTGCGAAGAAATCATGTCTTTAATAAGGTCATTACTCAGTTTAGCAATAGTGTTTTTAAGGAGCGTTAGTGCATATCACAAAAACGGAATGTTGTTTGTATCTCTGTATATAGTTTCGTTAGGCTGGCGTTTGGTCCTGGTTTGGAAATTTTTCCCAGCGCAAAAGCGTAAGATTTTCCTTTCTAGGTTAACCACCTTGGTATTTCATATTGTTTTTAGGAAGTTTATTATGTACATTAATGTTAAGCGAGATATTTCTGTTTTCAAGTACTGTGCTCATTGGCCCTTTGCCGCAAGCATTACGGAAGCAGATCAATTCTGGTTTACGGTTGTTGATATTAATCCCCCATGTCTTGTAATAGGTGTTAATAATGTTAACATGTTTTTGTAGTTGGTTCAATGCCTTAAGGGGTGAACTGTGACTAGAGTATGCGATGGTTTCATCAGCATACAATAAGCTTGTTGATTCTATATTATTATCCACTAAGGAATAGGGGAAGTCATGAAGGAATAGGTTATACAGGTATGGGCCCAGAATGGAGCCCTGGGGGACTCCGCTGTCACTGGGGCATATGTTTGATTTAGTTCCCTGAATTTGGATGTAGAACTTCCTGTCAGTAAGGACGCTGTCTATTAGGTAAGTAATATAAGGAGAAAAATTGAATGTTACTATTTTCGGTAGTAAGCCAACACGCCACACGTTATCAAAGACTTTTTCGAGGTCTATCGAGTAGGCTACTGTGCAACGTTTTGATCTAAGGTTTAGGATAATATCGTTTTGAATTTTGAAAAGAACTGGGACCGTCGAGTGACCTTTTCTAAAGCCAAATTGATGATCAGGGATGGGTTCAATTGGATTATCAATGTGTGAATTCAGGTTGTTTAGTATAATTCATTCAAGCAACTTCCCAGTTTTGGATAGTAATGAGATTGGTCTAAGATTAGTCACCTCTGGGTTGTCAGGTGTTTTTGGGATGGGTAGGATCCTTGCTGTTTTTCACGAAGGTCGGAAAAAACCGTTGTTTATACAATTGTTCACAATTACCGTAAGGAAGTTAATCGCGAATGGAGACAACTTTTTAAGGGCAACATTTGAAATGCCATCCGGGCCCGATGAATTTTTGGGTTTAAATTGATTTATTATGGTTGAGATGCCATGCGTGAAGTTGTTTGTAGCCACTGGCTTCAGTGCGGTGTTAACGTTGTCAAAGGCTAGTATATGCTCTGATTTGTTAGCACCGATCTGCCTCGATGTAAGTATTATTCTTCCTCGGTGATAGAAGGGTTAAATTGGAGGATTTTTTCAGAATATATTTCTTGAAAATAACTTTCAAAGGCGGTCACAATGCTTGCTTCGTTTGTTGCGGCCCACTGGCAGAAGTAACAATTGGAAGAATCAACTTCTTCCAAATACCTCTTGTCGGCGACGAGACGCATGCGGCGCCGACTAGCGTCATAGCGCATTAGGTAAACCAGGGCGTACCGGGTATATGCGGATTAAGGAAAAAGTGCACGAGGGTAGGAACACGTTAGCACAAATCAAAAGGAAACAAAAAAAAAAAAAAACAAATTATAAATACTTTTATTTTTTATTTATTTTCTTGGTTTTCCACTAAAATACAAACACAAAACAATGAACAAAACCGTCGCCTCAGAGTTTTGGAGGCACGAACGCGAATCAGGAGCGGGTACTACCTACGCACGCGCGAATTTTTCTTTATTTAATTTATTTCACATATAATTCTTGAACGTTTTATCGTTCAAGAGTTATACATAATAAATAAAAACACGAAAACGCGCATTTGGTAAAAACAAATATGTTTGTAAACGAAAATAATTAGACAGACATCTTGGCATTTTTGACATTTAAATTGAATGACACTGCACTACAATTTTACAGATAGGGAAATTCCCTTTCCGAAACCATTAGGTTAGTGTCTGAGATTAAGAAAAACGTTTGCGGTAGACCGGAGGGCACAATTTTCGAAAAGGGAATTGACCTAAGTATATACCGAACAGCTGTTTGCAGAGTTTGATTTATGGGTAGTCAACGAACCCAAGGCGAATGCTGTAAAATGAGAACGTTGTATAAATAAATAAATAAATAAATTTATTGGCGCGACAGCTCCTTGAGGAGCCAAGGCCTAGTGACTTATACTCTCAACCATTCCTGTGTGTGTGTTGTTACTCTGCAAGAATGGAGAACGTTGTATATAATAACATAAGGTTTGTTCCCGATAATTATTCGCAGAAAATTCGCAGCTGTCAGATTTTTAAGTAGTGGGGATATTTTCTCTCTTTGAGAGATTTCTACGAAAAAAGTACGGGAACGCTTTAAACCAAAATATTTGCAGCATTCTTTCCTAGTGTTGCTTAACCATCGATAGTATTTATTTTCGATATCGTCGATAGTTTTGAATAAAATATCGATAGTACTGATACTATCGATCTATACATTTATCAATTGAATAGGCCCAAATTATGAATCATCAAATTCGATGGCTTGTTCAAATTTTTAGATTTATTACCGCCTATCTATAAAACAAAAGTGAAGCTTACCACGTTTTATGAATACCCTTATGGCTAAAACCCAATCACGCTTCAGCTTTGGCTTCGTCACGTTACATTTCACACGCTTAAAGTGACATTTTATAAATTTCGATTGCTGTTTTTGCTTTTTTTTGTCAAAATGAGCAAAAGTTCAACCAGTTTCTACTTCAGCTTTGTATTTGAATCACGTTACCGTGTCTTGTACACGAACCAAACGTAACGTCAAAGCCAAAGTAACATTGTGCTAAGATGTAGTGATTTCCTATGGTTGAACTTATAAACGTCAAATGAAACCGAAGCTAAAGCGTGATTGTGTTTTAGCCATTAAAGCCTTTCAATTAAATTGTAAAAAGTTAAAATCGAAAAGATAACAGCACGAGTGGCATTCTTCTGCAATAGGTTTTATTCGCTTATTAACAGTATCAGTTAACTTTTCAAGTACATCCCTGCCTTCAACAGTTACAACCTTTACATAATAACGCTTTCGACTGCGGAAATTCCTCGTGTAAAAGGAAATTGTTGTGTTCGAAATTTCAAAGCACTCAGGAAGCTGCAAGATTTTATCTATTGCCTGTCAGTGCAGCAAGACCTTTTTGACCCTCCCTCATAGCTCACATATCTCAAGCTCATATCGAAAATCTGATAATCGTTTTAGCATATAGTATGAGCTTTTCCCACAGGTTTCAATCTCTTGAATAAGCTCAAGCTCAAAATGTGAAGGTAAGTTTGAATTATTTAAACTATCGATAGCCGTTCGATTGTTTTTTAAACTATCGATGTAGCCGATATTTTTTACTATCTATACTATCGATAAACTGTAGGAAGTTCGAGCATCACTACTTAAATGTCAAAAGATTGGTGGAAACTAATTACTGCGAAACGATTTTTAAAATGTTTTTTTTTTATTATTTCAAGGGAAATGTTATGCCTATTTGTTGCATCAGCTCCAAAAACAAAACAATTAGTAGTTTTGTAGGTGCCTCCACGCTTCCAGCAACAATTCTTCTCTGCTCCTTACAAACAGCTAGCTTTAGAAGACTCAACTCACACTGCTCTCTAACAATTGTCTGAACCCTGAACTAAATCAGGAATCTGGACTTCGTCAACAATATTCATGGAAAAGTTCACAGAACCACCGGTTTTGTATGTTTTTTTTTATAAACTTTTAAAAATAACTGCAATCTTTATCAAACGTGTCGTATATTTGATTATTTATTGTCTTTTTTTTCAATTGTCAAACTGACGTTTGGCTGCTACTTTTTTCTGCCTTCAAAAATTTCTTGAGCAGAAATTCGCAGGGTGGGGAAATTATTTTCTCTCTCACGAGCTCTCTCTTCTGCGATTTTCTACGAATTTTTGGTGTACGGGAACAAGAATTAGCAGAAATTCGTGAAAATTCGTACGAGTTTGCAGATTGGGAACAAAGCTATAGACTACGAAAAACGGAAACGGGTCGAACGATTCATCCGTTGAAAACGGGGTTGAATTTAAAATCAAGACACCACCGGTTAAAGGTGCGCCGAGTGCAAATTAAAAGTTAAGCTGTCAGACGGGAAATAAGTAATAAGAAAAGTTAATATATTAAGTACGTATGCAGGTATTAAGAAAAGTGATAAAAAAAAAAATCATAGTTCGGTGTTTTTTTTTGTTCTTTAGTTTTGGTTTGTTATATGCTGGTTCGACCAAAGACGAATAATTATTTGTAGCGATTTTGTGCGCTGAGGAAAATTTATTTGGTGTAAACTTTGAGCTTGTCATTAGGCATAATAGATAAAGGGGTAAGTAAGTGAGAATATTAGGCGAAGAATAAATGCATATTAAGTATGAACCACTTTTATTGGTAGGTGAATTCCACCAATTCCATAAACTGCAAGGCCATATTCCTGTTCAGAAAAATATAAGTGGTGCATTGAAAGCAACCGAAGAACTATTTGCGGCGCAGGTCGAAACGAAAGAATCCCACCGGGGGAAGGTGGAAACCCGTGACCAACCCGGGTTCTCAAGGAACGGGGAGGGATAGTTAATCGTTTTTTTGTATTGAAAGAATAAAAAGAAAGCATTGAAGTAAAAACAGCTGGGGAGTTATTAGGTGGAATTCACCCCTATATATGTATATAATTATTTTTATACGTGCAAATATAATAATTGCACAAATACACCAAAATTACGATATCCAATTTGGGAGTCATAGCGACTTTGGATGAAGAGAAGGTGGCAAGCCTGTGGAGCCACCCCTGTTTGGCAGAGAAAATTCCTTTAAGCTGCATGTTGGAACGAGGAGGCTTGCCAGGGTCAACGTTTATATATATATATATATTTTTTTTTTGATTTTGTTTAATTTCACTTTTTTTTTATATCACTATTTTACCTGATTATTATATTAATTATCATATTATTTTTTTTTGTGGCGAAATTTTTTTATGTATGTCAAATTAAGTTACGATTTATGTAGATAAGCAAAATTACTTTCTTTTTGCCAAGAACGAAGCGAATTTCGAAGGAGATTGTGGTTCAGTTTAGTGAATACGGGATTCTCTGCCAATCACTTCCTTCATTAGGCGACATTTTGCGCCCGGGTATGGTCCTACTACAATTGGTGGTGGAAGCTAGGCACGATTAATGTATTTTGAAATAGGTGACGTCCGTTCGTAGGGGAGAAGATCCCCCCCATATCCGGCGAGCTTAGCCGCGCGTGCCAGCGTGCCAACGCCCTCGTGGTGGACATTCTATCCCCTCTCTTCCCTTCCTTCCTACCCTAACCTAACTCTCCATCTCCCCCTATCCACCCAGTGCCCACTAGTTCAGTTCCTCTTGCCTTTGGCCAGTCCCAAGTCCGTCCTATTTAGCTACCTCCCAGCTTAACCAACACTCTCCTCTTTCCTTCCACAATTCCCATTCCTTTCCCTTCTTCTCCCACTTCATCCCTTCCTCTATTACTCTACAATACTCATCCTACTGCCCAATCCCTTGTCCAATTCGGCCAGGTTTCTTTTCCTCCCTGATATCCTTTCTTGGTCCGATCTCATACCTTCACACTCCTTTCCCATACCTTACCATATCCCGACAGAGACCTACCCTCCTTCCTATCCTATCCTAACCCATCCCATCCTAATCGTCTTCCTAATTTGCCTATTTTACGTTGTTGAATGTAGTGTTATTGACCACAATCCTGTTGCAGGTAAATTTCTTTGTTTTCCCGCTATTCTATAGAATTCTTTTAAGGCTTGGGGGCCCGGTTTAATTTTGGACAGTCTGTAGCTTTGCTGATTTTTGAGCCAAATATTTACTTTTACTTTAATTATGTTATTAAGGAGGGATATATCGAGGTTAGGTTCTTTATAATCCTAATTAATCCTTTTGAGGTTGCTATGGTAGATATGCTTAAGTCTTCTTTGCCATGAGTGTTTAACGTCGTATAGGTTTTCAATGTCTCGTGGGAGATTTTTGTATTTTTTGAAGTTCACAAGCTGGCAATATAATGCTCGATCTCGTGATTGGTAAGGCATGTCGCATGTAGTAAATTCACATCATTCAGCAGATTGTTAAGGGAGTATTGGAAAGGATTCCAGTTAGTGTTTTTATATGATCTGGACTCCCTTGAGTTCAGTAAGCAAATGGAGGCTCGTCCAAATTGAGTTCTAATAGCGAGTTTCATTGAAGAAAAGATTTGCTCTTTCTGTCAAAAGATTTGATCCTTTTCAGTTTTGAGTTTCATTGCAAGAAAAAGAGCAAATCTAGATCAAATCTCAACACAAAAGATTTGATCTCTGATGGGGTGGCAGATTTGATCTGAATGCACACATACATGTAAATAGTCTTTTCGGTCAGACGTCAAATGGAATATGTTTTGTAATTTGTTGTTTGTTGTTAACTTGTGCCAGCCTGTGTTAAGCAATAAAATCAACAAATAGCAATAAAAGAAACAAAATAGTAATAAAAGATGTTTTTGAAGTCAGAAAATACCAAAATGGCATTTTGAGTGAATCAACAACTGTGCATAGATATTTTTGTGTGTCGTCAAAATACTGTGTGTGCTCGTCAGATAATCACCAATACTACGATTAAATCGTAAAACAAGTTTCATTGAAAAGAGCAAATCTGAATTTTGAGATCAAATCTTTAAAATTTGAATGAAACTCGCTATAAGAACACTGGGCAGTGTTCTGTGGATGTGGGAAGAGTTAAAATTTTATAGTTATGATCTAAATGGTTGAGCATATGGTTGGAGATTAGAAAGTGGTCTAGGTATGACGAGCTCCTAGGGAAAGAAGGGGTTGGTGCTACGATGTTTGCAAAAGACGGCTTTTGAGACTCTTACCATTCCTCAATGCATTTGCAATTGCAATTGTGTTTAGAGTCTACCCAAGCTGGACTTCTAGCATTTAGGTCTCCCCCCATGATAAGTCCGTCGAAATTGTTTGCTAAGGATTCTATTTTGGAGAGTTAATTTTTGAGTAGTGCCGAAGCGCAGTTGGTTGGGAAGTATGTTAATCCTAAGAGGATTTTTTGTGGGCAGTTGATGATTGATTGTCAACCGTATAGAACTGTAGTGTATTTTTAATAAAAATTGTAACACCCTGGTGCTCGTCATTCCTGACAACATTATAGGAGTTAAGAAATACTTTATGTTTATAGTTTAAGTGAATTTCTTGTATAAAAGCTATGTCAATTTTGTTCGCCAGGAGAATTTTATTTAGTTCATTTCTCCTCGCGTGATTAACCAATGACGAAATGTTAAATTGTAGGAGTTTTATTTTCATTGCGTTGTTGTTACCATCAATTCATTGACGAGCTCAAGGTACGCCAATTTCCTTTGGGTTACGGAGGAAAAGTTTTTAAGATTGGTCATTGCATTCGCAATTGAAATGCCTTTAGACCTTTTAACTTTTGCTTCCGTGAGTAGTTTTCTTTTCCTCACTTTGTAGGTTTTGTATGCTTTGCAGCCCCTATAATTTGAAGAATGGTCCTCTCCGCAGTTGATGCACTTTGCCTTGCTTTCAGCCGTTCTGAGAGAAGGGCACTCTACCGGGTCGTGCTTACCTGTGCATTTTACACACTTGTAGTTGTTTGCGCAGTTTTTAGCGAGGAGTTCTGGCAGCGTCTGCACAGTAGAAGACCCTTAATGCCTCTGGGTTTCTCCCAGTTTACCCTCGTGTTAAACAAAAACTTAATTTTAAGCTCCTCTAAAATTTCACTTTTAGTGAAATCAGGCGTTAAGCCTCTGAGAACCAGATTAGCAGTTTTGTCCTCCCCCCTCGTGCAGGAGTAGGCCTGGAATTCTTAATTTTCTCTGAATATTTGAAGTAGTTTATTGTGAACTACACTAGTGTCTACATGAAACCGGCTAGTATTGCCTTTATTTATAATTTTATACTTAAATACATTAGAATTACTATTAGGGTCTGAAACTTGCTTCTTGATATTAACATTTTTCATTATTATGGGTGGACAGTACTTACCCCTGAGCATGTCCTCATCAAAGTTGTTTGATATGTTGGTGCTGGTTGTGGGTTGTTGCAGTGTTCCCAGAGTGTCCTCTTCGGTGTCTTCAGGATAAGGGTCTTCGTCACCTTTGTTGTGAAATTGTCTTTTTTGTAGTTTGAGGTCGCCCAAGATAGCGAACCTTTTACTGCTGGTGGATTCTTTATTAATCTCAGTGAAAGTCCTGGTTGGGATTGGTGCTGATTTTCTTTTAACTTCTATCTATTTTTCAAGAGTGTCACCTTGGGGCCTCTGTAGTTTATAAATGTTTGTTCTTTGGTGGGGGGACTTCAGTGTTAGTTAAGCCACCGCCCTTCAGCTGTAATAGCATCTGCGCAGCACGCATTTGGTTGGGACTATTTAAGCCTGTTGATGGGACATTATATTTGCACTTTGAACTCTCTTTTTTTTAGAGTTGGGGTTGGTGGTGTTCCCCATGCGGAGACAACCCACCTCGTGTTGATAAAAAACTACCCTCAGGTTTTGTTTTAATTGAACAATATCACTTTAAACAGAATCAGCTTCTTATTAAGTTTACTTTAAACTTGAAAATTACTTAATAAAAGTGAAAAAAACTTGGATGTTAGTGGATAAGATTTCCACGTTTACTTTATGAAAAGAATTAAATTTATCGTATAGTATAAAACGCACACGTATGTATGTATGTATGTAAATTTGTTCATACTCTCGTTTACAATTTTATTATAATTACTTAAGTCTACAAGATTACAATTATTTTAAGAGAATAATTTGTAGCATTTATATTTAAATAAAAAATAGGGTTAATGCTTCATTTTATAAAAAATAAGTTGGATGTGAATAATAACAATGTGGGGTGACAAATAAATAATTTACTCTTTATCGTTAACAGAACTATGTTTGAAATTAAGTAATACGACTTCAAACAAAAACATTAATAAGGAAAGATTTAAAAAAGAAACTAACAACAATTTATAGGGAACACAATTTAAAAAAATAGTAATTAAAATTTTATCAAACAACGTTTTATCAAACAACGTGTGTCTCGGCCAAACCATTGTAACTATATACATTGCCTATAGTTCTATCATGAGACGAGAAAAAATCTTTCTACCTAGAGCCGCTTGGAGTGCTAGTGTAGGGACATTTTATTTGAGTGAGAGAGAATTAAGAGCATGGTTTTTAGTGTTATGCTTTGTGCTTAGTTTATTGCGCATGTGCAATGTGAGGCAAGAACAAACAGAAGGGGAACATGAAATAATTCAGTATTTTGTTTTGTTCATTGTATATATGTAAATAAACTGCTAGCAGTTTTGAAGTTTATATACAATGGTTTCGTTTAACTGAGGCGAATAGTTTTTTTTGTAAACATTTGTGCACGATCCAACTTTTTCATTGTTAACGTTCTTTTTATATGGAATATGTAATATAAGAACTGGTTCTTTCATAAGTATTTATACATGCGTACGTCATTGGGCCTGCATACACGAGACTATCTCAACCCGGGGGAAAACCGGTTTCAAACCTTACATCAAGCACACATGGGATGAACCAGTCTGAGGGAAGAAAATGTATACATGAACTTCTTTCCTATGTGTTTGTATTTCTTACTTATTTTTCAAAGCCCAAACTGTAAAAAATTGTGTGTGTATTAGTTTCAGTCTTCGTTCATCCACTCAAAAGTTGGTTGAAGATTTCAGTCGAATTTATACCACACGTTTCCCTTTTCTTGTCCAGAAAACCGGTTTCAGTCCGGATTGAATAGTCTCGTGTGTGTTGGCTCATTGACCAGACTTTTGATTTGAGTTTTTTAGGATTTTCAAGTTTTGTACGAGCTCTACCTACATACATATTTGTCATATTTGTACATATATACATCATTGGCCAGACTTTTGATTCGAATTCTTAGGATTTTCAATTTTTTTACTATTATGAAGGTTGTCGTCTTCAAATAATGTACACATTCATTCTTGAAATTTAAACACAAACTTACTTCTTGCTGTATTTATACTAAGATACAAACGTCCTTGCAGTGGATGGATTTTTGTTTTGAATTCAGATAGGTACCTACATATACATATAGGTACACACATATGTTACCTATCGGTTACCTATCGGGTACCTATATTCTTTGAACTAATATTCTATAGAATTGCTAAAAATACCACGGGTTTTTTTAACTCGCATTATATAGTAGGTACCTATAATCGCAAGTAAAAATGCACTTGCCTTATACAAGTATCTACCTATACATCATTAAAGTACCCATAACTACGAAAAACCTTTTTGGGAAACCCTCCGAAAAGTCTGATTTTTTGTATAAAATAAAAAAAAAAAAACATTTTAATAAATTTTTTTAAGCAAATCAAAAGAATTTAAAAAAATGCAGGACGACATTTGCCGGCCCGCTAGTAATACCTATATATTTTTAACAAAAACACTACTACACAACTAGACAAACAAATTAGCGCAAATAATAGGTAGTCTCTCTCCACCTTTTTCTTATATTTCCACATTGTAGGTATATGAACTGTCTACTTACTACTTACTATACAAATCTGAAATCAATTTGCAAACAATTTTTTTTAAATAAATTTCTACGCATAGTTTGCACTTAATTTGAACCTTTTCGAATGGCAAGCAAAATAACAAAAATCAATTTCATCAAGGACGTTTGTATATATCCAGCAAGAAGTAAAATTGTGTTTAAATTTCAAGAATGTATGTGTATATTTTTTCAAAGTGCCAACCTTCATAATAGTAAACAAACAATCAAAATCCTAAGAATTCGAATCAATCTGATCAATGACGTACGCATGTATAAATACGATAATAGGGAAGTCGAAAAAAGTGGGTCAGAAAATTCTGTCTGTCTGTCCGTATCGATTCCTACAGCTTAAACGGTTGGGCCGATTTGATTCAAACTTAGTATATAGTATTTTTAGAGTAAATAATATTGTTTATTAAATTTTTCAAAAACATTTTAATTTAATTTAATTTTTAATAATTTTTTTTAAACTTATTTTGTTTTTTGAATATTTTGAAAACGAATCTATATTTTTTTAATTTTTCTCCTAGTATAAACTATAGATTTCTTTAAATTGACATACTCAAAAAAATTTTAAAACATGTTTTCGAAAAGTTTTTCAAAAAACTGGTAGAACGATTTTGAAATGAAAAATTCATAAAATAAAAAACAGCAAAAGAAATAAGATGACATTTTTTCCAAAAAAACATTATGAATATCTAATGTTTTTTTAATTTCATACAAATTTTATTTGTTTAATATTTTCCCCAAAATTTTATTTCGTATTACTCGGCTAAGCCCTAGCCATTAGTCAAATAAAATTAGGTGACAACCTACATACATACCTTGGTATTTTAAAGCGTTTCATCATCATAAAAGCACTCAGAATAAATAAGGAAGCCTATGATAAACACACTAAAACAACTAACAAATAAAAAACTATTCGATTACTACTGAATGCAAAAATTTCAATCAAGAAAACAAAAGTTTACACCTGCCTATAAATAAACAAAACCACTGTGTTAACTTTTAATATTGTCTCTATACCCACTCGCTTAACAGTAGTTGGAATGTGTATCTTAATTTTAGTACCTCCATTAATACTTAATTAAGTTATTTTAATTAATTTGATTTCAAAAAGTAAATTATTGTTATTGGGACATAGATAGATATTGCATAAAACTCTTACTGTTATGGATTTCAATAAGCTATCTCCATTTTATTTTTTCCTTAAAAAAATTGAAGGAGCAGGATATTTTTTCAAAATCGTAGGAACGGTTTTTAAATATAACGGTTTCTTAACAACAATATTCGAAAATATTTTGAAACAAAATTACCTACA
Organism: Platycheirus rosarum; assembly: GCA_963971375.1. Taxonomy (NCBI): domain Eukaryota; kingdom Metazoa; phylum Arthropoda; class Insecta; order Diptera; family Syrphidae; genus Platycheirus; species Platycheirus rosarum. The sequence goes on along the minus strand of OZ020508.1, from coordinate 87,590,596 downwards.
TCTTCCTGAATAACAATTTTGATTGTAATCAGATAGATAGTTTCCGAGGTACCGTTTTTAGCCCACCAACTTATATTTTTTTCAGCAAAATATAAACCACACCTTCAAAAGTACACTGATTTTTTGTTCATACAAATCCTTGGAACCGTTTTCGAGAAAAACAAGCTTTAACTTAACGGATATAAGACATATACCGTTAATGTTTGAGCTAAAAAAAATTAAAATAAGGCCTTTGTAGAATGTCAAAATAATCTTATGATATAAATTTGAAGGTCTTGGTGGAATGTACGTGGGTTAAATGAAATATTACAACAACAATTTCAATGTATTTCAGGGTTCTCTTTTATATTTAAGTGGCAATTTCTTGAGTTGAGTGAGGTGCAAACACTTGCCGGTACCAGTGTGTTTAAAAGCTCTCTTCCATAAGGTCTGTACTGAAAATATAAATTGAAGAGAGTATAAAAAACTGCAAAAGCTAATAATCCTATATATTTATGTGGTTGTTCCTTTGTCGTGCCGCTTCAAACCACAACGATTCTAAAGAAGTTGCACGTCAAAAAAACATTCAAATTAAATCTTTGTCAAAAAGACGCCTGCACTTAAAAAGGATTAGCACATAGGAGCAAGTACGTGCGACCCAGTCGTGCCTTTTATTTATGTTCACGAATCCTAATAACCTATTCACACTAAGTTCGTTTTGGCTATTCGTTTACTAAAACGAGTAGAGCGTTCACACCAAACATTTACTCGTTTTTGTTTGACATTTCAGTTGTTTTGGAAAAAGTTATCAAAACGTTGATACAACATGAATGAAGTATAATCATTGGGAAATAATAATTGAACTTATAAATACGTACTAGTACTTTCTGGGAGCAAGAAATATTGGAAAATGATACTGAATATTTCAATATTTTCAATATTTCATTTTCGAATGTATCCGAGCACGTTTGATACGTTGTGCAGCCATATGAGAAATTTGGAAGTTCAAGATACTAACTATAGAAAGTGCATTCCATTAAAAATAAATTGCACGACTGGATCGCACTTACTTGCTCTTACGTGCGGTCACAGCTTGAAATAAAATTTGAAAAATATTAAGGGAACTTCAAATTTTATATTCGATTTTTCTGACTGATTGTTTGAAAAAAGTACGTAAAATAGTTTTTAGCGGAAAAAATTTAAACGCCAATTTATTTCTTTAAAAAATGTGAAAAAATGTGAATTTTTTTCAAAATCGTTACAGTCGTTTTTAAATAAAACGGTTTTTTAACAACTTTTTTTAAAAAATTAAAAAAAATAATTACAGAATACAAACTTAAACACAAAAATAACGTAAAACAAAATTTAAAAAAATTCACTTACCCGTTTTTAAAATATGGATTTTTCAAAAAAAAAATCTTTTTTATATTATTAAAAATACAAAAAAAAAGTTTGCGAAAAAAAAATTAATGCAAAATTACTCACGCTACATATCTTCTTGAATATCAATTTTGATTGTAATCGGATCACCAGTTTTCGAAAAAGTCGAAGAAAAAAAACGGTCCTATGGGAGGTACCGTTTTTAGCCCACCATGTAATTTTCTTTTCACCAAAATATAATGCATACCTACAGTAGTACACTGATTTTTTTTTAATAAAAAATCTTTTAGCCGTTTTCGAGAAAAATAAGCTTTTACATAACGGTTATATGACAGGTACCGTTAATTTTTGAGCTAAACAAAATTGAAAAAAGTCCTTTGTAGAATGTCAAAATACCATTAAGTTCAAAATTTGAAGACGATTGGCCCAACCGTTTAGGCTGCAGTCCAAAATACATCCGTACAGACAGACAGACAGACAGACGGACAGAATTTTGCCAGCAACTCAAATATGTTTCTCTATCATCGTAATGTCATGTTTGATTGTTATCTCAAAATTTTAAATCTGCACGAATGCATAACTTGCGTTATAGTACCTATAATCGCATGTAAAAAGGGTAGCCATAGCAATTTTTGTGCTAGGATCATCTGCCGAATACAGGACTATCTCAGCTCTTTTTGGTGTAGGTTGTTTCTACAGTATGTGTTATTGTAAAAAAAATCTGCCAGTAAGTTTGGCGAATTCTTCAACCACAATATTTATGTGCATACCCACTTACTCAACAATTAATAAGTTGTGAATGGTTTTGCAAAGCTTGGATTCCCTCAATGTCTTGGAGCTATTGGTAGGTCAATAGTTATTTTATATTCTTAAATTAATTTTGCATTTCTTTTATATATGGTTGTCATGTTGAGATACAACCCCCTGCACAAGATGCTCTAGATTACTACTTTTACTAGCTGTGGTTGATTATCGGTAAGAATACAAATAGGAACTTTCCTCTTACAACAAAAATAATCCCTCTATAGGTTCTTATACATAAACGTTGGAACACCAGGGCGTTGCAATGATTCCCAAATTTATGAAAATTCCTATGTTAGTTAGCAGCATAATGAACCTATTCTAAGGGAAATGTCTACATGTATCAATATGTGCCATAATTTATAATCGGAGACTTGGCATTTAGGCTTTCTGAATCCTTAATAAAACCGTTTTTTTTCTTTTAGCATCGCAGCTTCAATAGTAGAAAAGCACTTTAATTACGCCCTTTCAAAATGTCGAAGAGTTGTAGAGAACTGTTTTGGGCGTAATGATAATAAAAGCATGTTGTGTCCTTCATAATTTCCTTAATGTTAATAACGACAAAATAAATATTCACTGGTTGCAAAATGCCACTAATAATCCGCAGAGAGAGCAACCAGAATATGTAACCCAAATTGATGATGCGAGGATAACACCTTCTCTTATAAGGAATGCCATCAGCAAGCATTCAGGTAGGTCAATTAACTTATATATAAGTATATATATACTAGCTTCGACCCGCGACTTCGTCTTCGTCTTTATATCTCTATATTTCTGTGTATCTACATATATCTCTGTGTCTCTATTGTGATTTTCTTTTGGTAAAGACGGATTTTGATCTCAGATTTCGGATTTTGCCTGCCCAACATTGTATATGAACTTCTATAGTACTATCATGGTGACATGTGGACCGTGGCGCTCCAAGCGGCTCTAGGTAAAATTAACCTGGTAAATTGAAAGAGGCGAACGAGGCGAACAAAGAGAATTCTAAGAGAAACTCTGTGAACATGTACTTTACTCTTTGCAGTTTGCAGTTTACATATTTTTTTTTGCACAACGGGATTGCTTCACACAAGCAGGAGCAAAGAAGAAAAAGACTTTTGTAATTGAATGGTGTCTGGGGGGTGGGTACATATATGTTTAAGCTGGTTGATAAGTTTATTTTGAGTTTTATATTTTTTTCATATAAAACTTTCGAGGGTAGGTAGATTTTTAGGTATGTACCTACATACATACCTACATAATGTGTGTATATACGTAGGTATACTTGTTATATTATCTTTGATAAAATGTTCAGCTAAATTCAGGTCGATCGGTCGGTCGTCGGTGTGGTAGATGGTGTGAGCGAGGGTGAGGGAGATACTAACAAGGAAAACTTAATAAGCACATGGATATGTGTATTGTGTATATTCTGTTCTCCGTGACGAAGAAAAACGAAGAGGATCGACAATGATTTTATTTTTTGAATTTTCATTTCATTGGCTTCGTTATCATTGATGTTTAAGTTTATGCACAAGTAGCTTTGTTATTATAGTTTAGGATTCGTGAACATAAATAAAAGGCACGACTGGGTCGCACGTACTTGCTCATGTGCTAATCCTTTTTAAGTGCAGGCGTCTTTTTGACAAAGATTTAATTTTAATGTTTTAATGTTTTTTTGCAACTTCTTTAGAATCGTTGTGGTTTAAAGCTCGAACGAACATGCGTCACGATAAAGGGATAGACACATAAATATATAGGATTGTTAGCTTTTGCAGTTTTTTAGTGTATATTATCTTTCCACTTGTTTTTTACTGCTTATAATATGATTTACTAATTGAAAGATATAAAGGACTTTTTTTTCAGTTTAATGTTCATTTTGGCATGGAAAAATTTGAGCAAATTAATTAAAATAGCTTAATTATGTTTGATAGATCGATAAACTTATGGTGTGGGTAGGTATTAATGGAATTTAGTAAGGATATTAGGTACTTATAATAAGGTTGGAAGGAAGGTAGGTACTAAAATTAAGATACACATTCCAACTAATGTTAAGCGAGTGAGTATAGAGAATATTAAAAGTTAACACAGTGGTTTTGTTTATTTAGGGGCAGGTGTAAGTTTTTTGTTTTCTCGATTGAAATTTTTGCATTCAGTAGTAATCGGAAAGTTTTTTTTTATTTGTTAGTTATTTTTGTGTGTTTATCATAGGCTTCCTTATTTATTCTGTGTGCTTTTGTGATGATGAAATACTTTAAAATACGTACATATGTATGTAGGTTGTCACCTACTTTTATTTGACTAATGGCTAGGGCTTAGCCGAGCAATACGAAATAAAATTTTTGGGAAAATATTAAACAAATAAAATTTGTATGAAACCAAAAAAACCCAATTCATAACGTTTTTTGGAAAAAATGTTGTAAGCCATTTTATTTCTTTTGCTGTTTTCTATTTTATGAATTTTTCATTTCAAAATCGTTCGACCAGTTTTTTGAAAAAACTTTTTTTTTAATGATGTATAGGTAGATACTTGTATAAGGCAAGTGCATTTGTACTTGTGAATTTTTACTTGCGATTATAGTTACTATATAATGCAAGTTATGCATTCGTGCAGATAACAATCAAGCATGGCACTACGATGATAGAGAAACATATTTCAGTCACTAGCAAAATTCTGTCTGTCTGTTCTTATGTATTTTGGACTACAGCCTCCTCCCCTCCCATAGCAAAAAAATCTTTAGTTTCTATAGAAATTTGTTATTATTTTGCAGCACCAAAGTTATCGTACTCTACCCGAAATATGTAAAAAGAAATTATAAAAATGTGGTTTTTGTAAATTTTAATTTTCTCGAAAAAAAAGAATACGTAATAGCATCTAGTTTTCAGTGATCAATTAGGAATTAGTAGAAGTAACAAATGCTTAAATAAAATTTCATTTCACATCATCTTAATTTTGAAAAAAAAAACTCAATAAAAACTATTTTTTATTTATTTTTTTTTTCTGAAATTCTGAGTTTGAAATACCTAAGTTTTTTTCAAATTTGTCTGTAGCTATTTAAAGGTTTAAAAAATAATATGAAAGAACAGACTTTTGGCTTTAAAAAATAGCACGTTATTTTAAATGTTGCCGTTATTTTTAAATTTATATAAATATATTTTAGTGTAAGATTACTTAGGCTACTAACATTTTCCTGAATATCAATTTTGGTTGTAATCGGTTACGTAACCAGTTCTCAGGAAAGTCGATGCCAAAAAAAAACTCCTATGGGTGGTACCAGTTTTAGCCCACCGTCATATTTTTTTTAAACCAAATTAAATGCAGATTGATTTTGTACATACAAAATTCTTGGAACTGTTTTTGATAAAAATAAGCTTTTACTTGACGGTTATATCGCAAGTACCGTAAATATTTCAGCTAAAAAAGAAATAAAAAAATCCTATGTCGAATTTAAAGACCTGAACAAACCGTTTAGAATTTTGCCACTGACTCAAATATGTTTCTCTATCATTGTAATGTTATATTTGATTGTTATCTCAAATTTTTTTTTCTGCACGACTGCATAACTTGTACCTACCTATAATAAGTAAATAAAAAAAAATAAGTAAAGTAAAAATTAAACAATTAGGTACCTATTACAAATGTAAAAAAACCCGTGGTATTTTTAGCAATTCTATAGAAGATTAGTTCAAAGAAATATTTTGGTTTAACTATAATTTTTTTTCCCGCGAGCTAAGATGGGTAGGTCAACTAGTACCTATTATATATAAACCACAAACAAACAAAAGATCTTTGTTACTATAAATCAATAATATATAATCAATAAATAATAATATAAATATATTTACAAACAATTTTTGATTGAATTTCTGCACATAGTTTATATGTATGTACCTATATGTATATGTAGGTACCTATCTGAATGGAAAGTAAAATTCAAAACAAAAATCCATCCACTGCAAGGACGTTTGTATCTTTGTATAAATACAGCAAGAAGTAAGTTTGTGTTTAAATTTCAAGAATGAATGTGTGTACATCATTTGAAGACGACAACCTTCATAATAGTAAAAAAATTGAAAATCCTTAGGAATTCGAATGAAAAGTCTGGTCAATGATGTATATATGTACAAATATGACAAATATGTATGTAGGTAGTGCTCGTACAAAACTTGAAAATCCTAAAAAACTCAAATCAAAAGTCTGGTCAATGACGTACGCATGTATAAATACTTATGTAAGAACCAGTTCTCATATTCCATATTCCATATAAAAAAAAACGTAGCCAATGAAAATGTTGGATCGTGCATTGTATATACATTGCCTATAGTACTATCATGAGACGAGAAAAAATCTTTTTACCTAGAGCCGTTTGGAGTGCTAGTGTAGGGACATTTTATTTGAGTGAGAGAGAATTAAGAGCATGGTTTTTATTGTTATGCTTTGTGCTTAGTTTCCTGCGCATGTGCGATGTGAAGCAAGAAAAAACAGAAGAACATGAAATAATTCAGTTTTGTTCATTGTATATATGTATATAAACTGCTAGCAGTTTTGAAGTTTATATACAATGGTTTCGCTTAGCTGAGACGAATAGTTTTTTGTAAGGATTTATACACGATCCAACTTTTTCATTGCTTACGTTTTTTTTATATGGACTATGTAATCTGAGAACTGATTCTTACATAAGTATTTATACATGCGTACGTCATTGACCAGACTTTTGATTTGAGTTTTTTAGGATTTTCAAGTTTTGTACGAGCACTACCTACATACATATTTGTCATATTTGTACATATATACATCATTGACCAGACTTTTCATTCGAATTCCTAAGGATTTTCAATTTTTTTACTATTATGAAGGTTGTCGTCTTCAAATGATGTACACACATTCATTCTTGAAATTTAAACACAAACTTACAAAGATACAAACGTCCTTGCAGTGGATGGATTTTTGTTTTGAATTTTGCTTTCTATTCAGATAGGTACCTACATATTCAAATAGGTATATGCATATGTATGTGTGTGTACCTATCTGAATGAACAATGTGCAGAAATTCAATCAGAAATTGTTTCTAAATTGATTTAAATTATTATTGATTGATTATATATTATTGATTTATAGTGACAAAGATCTTTTATTTGTTTTAGGTTTATATAATTATAATAGTTACTAGTTGACCTACCCAGCTTAGCTCGCGGGAAAGAAATTTATAGTTAAACCAAGATATTTCTTTCAACTAATCTTCTATAGAATTGCTAAAAATACCACGGGTTTTTTTACATTTGTAATACCTTATTGTTTAATTTTTACTTGCAATTAAAGGTAGGTACTAAGTACAAGTTATGCATTCGTGCAGAAAAAAAATTGAGATAACAATCAAATACGATGATGGAGAAACATATTTGAGTCACTTGCAAAATTCTGTCCGTCTACTAAACGGTTTGGCCAGTCGTCTTTAAATTTGGATTATAAGTTTATTTTGACATTCGACATTGGATTTTTTTAATTTCTTTTTTAGCTGAAATATTTACGGTACTTGCGATATAACCGTCGAGTAAAAGCTTATTTTTGTCAAAAACAGCTCCAAGAATTTTGTAAGTAAAAAATCAATGTGCATTCAATTTTTTTGTTTGTTTTAATATGACGGTGGGCTAAGACTGGTACCACCCATAGGAGTTTTTTTTTGGCATTGACTTTCCTGAGAACTGGTTAGGTAACCGATTACAACCAAAATTGATATTCAGCAAAATGTAAGTAGCCTAAATAATCTTACACTAAAATATATTTATATATATTTAAAAATAACGACAACGTTTAAAATAATGTGCTATACCTTTTCTCTGTTCAATTTCAGAAAAAATAAATATACATATAAAAGGCACGACTGGGTCGCACGTACTTGCTCCTGTGTGCTAATTTGTTTATTAAGGGGCAGGTGTAAGCTTTCGTTTTCTCGATTGAAATTTTTGCATTCAGTAGTAATCGAATAGTTTTTTACTTGCGATTTTTAGGGACAAAAATATTTTTTTTTAAATTTTTAATAATTTTTTAAAAAACTTATTTTTTTTTTGAATACTTTGAAAACGAATCTATAGATTTTTTAATTTTTTTCTCCTAGTATAAACTATAGATTTCTTTAAATTGACATAGTCAAAAAAAATTATATATATGTTTTCGAAAAGTTTTTCAAAAAACTGGTCGAACGATTTTGAAATGGAAAAATTATAAAATAGAAAACAGCAAAAGAAATAAGATGGCTTACAACATTTTTTTTCCAAAAAACGTTATGAATAGTGTTTTTTGATTTCATAAAAAAATTATTTGTTTAATATTTTCCCTTAAATTTTGCCACTAGTCTAATGAAAGCAAACTTCGTTATTTGTATTATTATTTATTTATCGTTATTTATTTTAAAGCATTTCATGATCGTAACAGCATACAGCATACAGAATAATTAATAAGGATGCCTATGATAAATACATAAACATGCAATAACAACTAACAAATAAAAAAAATACTCGATTACCTACTGAATGCAAGAATGTCAATCAAGAAAACAACTCAACTCAGTCATATGGCACTTTCTTTACTTTTAGGCCTACAATTTAAATTTCAATGTCCCCTCTGGGGAATGCCAAAATAATCACACACACCAAGTTTAAAGATAATCGCTTAAGCCATTTAGGCTGCAGCTCGTTATACATACCTACTGACAGACAGACAGTCATTTTTTGTCGATCACTTTTTTAGACTTCTCTATGATCGTAATGTCATGTTTCATTGTTATCTAAATTTTTTTTTATATTCACGAATTCTAAACTTGCCTTATATTCCCTATAATCGCAAGTAAAAATTGAAAAAACTGCTGTGTAAAATGTCAAAATAACCTTAAGTTCTAAATTTGAGGTGATTGGTTCATCGGTTTAGGCTATAGTCCAAAATACATCCGTACAGACAGACGGACAGAATTTTGCCAGTAACTCAAATATGTTTCTCTGTCATCGTAATGTAATGTTTGATTATTATCACAATTTTTTTATGTTCACGAATCCTAAACTTGACTTATAGTCCCTATAATCACAAAGCTACTTATGCATAAAATTCAACATCAACGATAACGAAGCCAATGAAATGAAAATTAAAAAAATAAAATCATTGTCGATCCTCTTCGTTGTTCACCGTCACCGAGGACAGGATATACACAATACACATACACATGTGCTTATTAAGTTTTACTTGTTAGTATCTCCCTCACCCTCGCTCGAACCATCTACCACACCGACGACCGACCGATCGACCTGAATTTAGCTGAACATTTTATCAAAGATAATATAATAAGTATACCTACGTAAATACACACATTATGTAGGTATGTATGTAGGTACATACCTAAATATCTACCTACCCTCGAAAGTTTTATATGAACAAAATATAAAACTCAAAATAAACTTATCAACCTGCTTAAACATATACTCACCCCCCAGACACCATTCATTTACAAAAGTCGTTTTTCTTCTTTTTTGTCATTCCTTTTTTAAAACTAGCCATCTCGTCACCCTGCTTGTGTGAAGCAATCCAGTTGTGCAAAAAAAAAACTATATCATTGTATATATGTAAACTGCAAACTGCAAAGAGTAAGGTACATGTTCACAGAGTTTCTCTTAGAATTCCCTTTGTTCGCCTCGTTGGGCTCTTTCATTTTACCAAGTTAATTTTACCTAGAGCCGCTTGGAGCGCCACGGTCCACATGTCACCATGATAGTACTATAGAAGTTCATATACAATGCTATTACTGTAAAAAGTATGGTCACATGAAAAAGAATTGTTTCAAGTTAAAAAATCGTGCTGGTCATAGATTACATTACGTGGAAGGTGCGGAGGCAGATGGAGCGGAGGCTGACGAAAGCTTTGATGGTGAGGCTTGGCTGGGTATGCTGAATTATGTTAATGAGGTTTGTTTTGGGAACATTAAGGGTTAAGATATTGGTTGATGAAAAGTATGTTAAGTATGAGTTAGATACAGGTACATCTGCCACAGTTATTTCCTAAAATTTTGTATTTATCATATTTTAAACATATTAAATTAAATGATGTTTCTAGATCCGTAGAAGTAGTAACTGGAGAGCGTGAGTTACGAACCCCATTTCCGCCAACTCCCAACATCAGTAGTATCAACATCAGCTACACACTCAAGTTCAATAAACATAATGTAGAACAATGAACTGCAATAAACTGTAATGCAAAGTTGACAATAAGCATTTCTGGAAATAACGCCTAATCAGCGTCTGCTAAATTTCCGGCGATTCTTAGAAATCACCTAAGCAAATAATAATTATTAAGTAGGTTCAATGTTAAGGCCAAACATATTGTACATTCATTATCATTTTGTCTTTCAATTAATAAAGTTATATTTTTTAACGCAAATCCGCAACCACGACCTTTAACTCGCGTGGTCGTATTGGGCAGTGTAGAGGTTATGGTCAAGTCAAAGAGGTGGAATAATCCAATGCAATTGACAATGCTGGTCATCAAAAGTAAAAATAATTTTATACCTTTGCTGTGATAACATTATTTTCAAGTTAAAAAATTATTTCGCCGATGTTATAAAAAATTGGAAAAGCCGATTGTGAGTTTTGAGGCCGATGTGATTTTAGATGAAAAGGCTAGACCAATAGTTTATAAGGCATACTCAGTCCTGTTCGGGTTGCGAGAAAAATATATTGCAAAGCTTGAGAGACTCATAGGCATTGGAATTTGCATTTTGGAAATAGTCAGACACAGTGATTGGGCAAGTCCGCTATTTGGCGCCATGAAAAAGGATGGTGAAGTGAGGTTGTGTATGGATTGCAAAGTCTCCATAAATAAATGCATAAAGACCGAGCACTATCCGCTTCCCGAGGATATATTATCGGATTTAAGTGGTTATACTTACTTTACAATTCTTGATTTGACAGGTGCTTTTCAGCAGCTAAAGTTGAAAAACTCTTATAGAGAGTACTTCACTGTGAATACGCCTTTAGGACTGTTAAGATTTACTAGACTTGTTTATCTAGCTCAATTTTTCAGGAAGTCATCGACAAAATTTTAAAAGGTCTAGCTTATTCATCTGGATACATAGATGATATAATCGTTAAGGGCACAAGTTTAGAGTTAGAGTGCGTTAAGAAAACAAAGATGTTTTAGGAATGTCACAAAAGTATAACGTAAAAATTAACATTTATAAATGTAATTTTTTTGAACGTATAGTCAAGTATTTAGGATTTGTTATTAGTGCAGCGGGACGCCATCCCTGCTCAGACAAAATTGATGCTGTCTTAAAAGCTACAAGGCCAATAGATGTTTCACAGCTGCGTTCTTATTTAGGCCTCGTAAATTATTATTAATTTGTTTTGTCAAATTTATCTTCGGAGCTACATGATTTATATGGATTGCTCAGGAAAAATGTTGAGTTTTCTTGGACTCAAAAATGGGATGAGGTTTTCGAAAAGACCAAACTTTTGCTGACGGGTGACAAGGTGCTCGCTTATTTTAATCCTCTCAAAGAGATAATTTTATCTTGCTACGCAAGTTTCTATGGCATCGGATGTGTCTTATCAATTATTGATAAAGGTAAAGAAAAGCCTTTGCTTTATGCTAGCAGTTCATTGAGTTCTTCTGAAAAACATTATTCTCAGTTTGAGATTTTAGGTTTTTATTTTCGCGGACGATATTCATATTAGATAAAGTTTTGTATTTTCGGAACTTACCGCGTTATAAGAAATATTTTCTTATTTCTTTCAACCCGACGTTTCGAAGAAGTTTCATACTTCGTGGTCACGGGATGAGTCTCATCCCGGGTCGGGTAGAAAGAAATAAGAAAATATTTCTTATAACGCGGTAAGTTCCGAAAATACAAAACTTTATCTATTATTCTCAGTTGCATAAAGAGGCCCTTAGTATTAAATTTGCTGTTACAAAATTTAAAAAGTTTATTTTTGGCAGAAAGATAACTATCTTTAAAGACCACCAACCATTAAAACACATTTTTGAGGAGAAAACACCTACCCCACCTGTTGCAGCTTCAAATTTACAAAGATGGGCTATAGAACTCTCAATGTATGATTATTGCATACTATACAAAAAAAGGTGCAAATAATTTGAATGCAGATGGTCTGTCCAGATTGCCATTGCCTTATAAATCGGGAGATGAGGAAATCTTTATAAACATCTTCAATTTTTCAGATGAAATTCCATTAAACTTGCATGAAATAAGAGAAGAGACAGAAAAGGATAAAATATTAAGCGAAATTAAAGAGTGCATGGAAGTTAATAAATGGCCTGATAGAAAAAGTTTTGAGTTTAAAACCTTACTTTTTAAAAAGAAATGTCTTAGAGTTAGAAAAAAGAGTAATTTTTTATGGCATGCGAATTGTGATACCTCTTTCTTTGAGAAATTCAATCTTGGAGTTATTGCATGATGGCCATATAGGAATAGTTCGCATGAAAGAACTGGCTCGTTCGTTGGTTTGGTGGCCTAAAGTTGATAAAAACATTGAAAATTATGTAAATTCTTCCTGTAGTTACAGGAAATTATTTTTCAAAACATGAGTTACAAGAATGGCCAAAATCAACTTTTCCCTACGAAAGAATCACATTTTTTTTTTTTTTTTTAAAGACAAACATTTTTTAATCGTAGATAGCTACAGTAGGTTCGTTTATGTTTATATCATGAGAAACACTAACGCAAATTCTTTAATTGAAAAGTTAAGAACAAATTATGCAATTTATGGATAATTTTTTTAATATAATACAGATACAGGAATACACCAAACAACGTTCGAAACTCCTGCTAGTTTAATATTTAGTTTTAAACTTAGAACTAAATTAGAATTTCTGAAATAAGACAAATACAAAGAAAACCAAGAAAATTGTATATCATTATGTCAGAAATTTAAAAAAGGGGAAATAAAGGGAAATTCGAAAAATTCATTAAGTGGTTTCCAGCTGTGATCGTTAAACAAATTTCTTCATATGTATATGTCATAAAGTTCAAAGACAATTTGCGACAAGCGCATGTAAACCAAATTAAAAGAAGGTTTAAGAAAGCAGCGTTTACTTCAGAACACTTATCCATACGAGGAGGTTTGTCGAACGAACACGGCGATGCTAATAAAACATTAAACAAAAGACGATCATACACAAAAAGTTTATATCCAAAACCATCGTTTGAAAGAATCAAGAACATTTTGAATAAAAAGAAAATAAATTACAAGTACTAAGCTAAGATAAAACAAACAAGTTTATTTGAATTTATCATTTTTTTACATGCGATTATAGGGACTACAAGGCAAGTTTAGGATTCGTGAATATTAAAAAAATTGAGATAACAATCAAATATGACATTAAGATCATAGAGAAGTCTAAAAAAGTGATCGAGAAAAAATGTCTGTCTGTCTGTCAGTATGTATAACGAGCTGCAGCCTAAACGGCTTGAGCGATTATCTTCAAACTTGGTGTGTGTGATAATTTTGGCATTCCCCAGAGGGGAAATTGAAATTTTATTTGTAGCCCTAAAAAGAAAAGTAGGTGCCATATGAAAATTGCATTACGAAAATCTAATTTTTCTCGAAAACGACTCCAACGATTTTAATGAAAATTTTTCAGAATTTTTTTGTTGGTATTGGCTATCATTTGATTAGAACCACATATATGGGAAAATTCTATTAACAGGACCTTTCATATAAGGGTTTTTTTAATTTTTGGCTTTCTCGATTATGGCTCTTTGGATTTCTGTCAAATTTTATATTTAGGAAGATCTAGTTAGCCAAATTAATTCTGCATATCAAAATTTTGAATATATTTTTTGTCTAATTAAAATTAATTTTAACATTTTTTTTTGAAAAATCAATATTTTGAAAACTAATCAAAAAAAATTATTTTTAAGTTTACAATCAAATGTATTGTAATAAGTTCTAAAAAACTGCATACCACAATTTAAAAAAATAACTTTTTTTTACAAAACTAAAAATAACAAAACCGGATTTTATCAAAACCAGTCCTACAATTTTCGAAATACATTTTTCATAAACTCCTTGTTATTTAAGATGTGTGATGGCATACTTCATTTTTACTAAAAACCGTTAAGTATTGTGGTTTTTAATACCATGTATATGTTCAAACTGTGTAAGAAAAGGTGGAATTATTATATATTGTATGAAAGCACATATTATGTATTGTTAATAATGAATGTGCTTATGCATAACCTAGTCTTAAGCTCTACTTCTGATGTAAAGGAGTCTCTTGTTAAGCATCAAAGCGGTCGTTTCTTTTGGTATACTACATATTAGTCAGAACTTAATTGACAGATGACAGCCCTTTTGTGTTTTTTTCACATTCAATAAAAAAATGTTTTTTGACAACTCTTGGAGTTGTCAAGAAAACTTGATGCGACTCTGGGTAAAGTTCCATGAACACGGAAAGCCCAGTTTAAACGACACCACCTCCGATAACGGATTCAGGCTAATTGACTTTGCTGCGGGACGAAATATTGTAATAGCTAGTACCAAGTTCACACACCTCAACATTCACAAAGGGACATGGAGATCCCCTGATCAATCAACTATCAACCAGTTTGACTACATTGCGATCGATTAAAGGCACTACTCCAGTATATTGGATGTCCGAACTTTCCGAGGGGCAAAGGAATCCTTTACCGCCAGAATCAAGTATTGAGAACCAGTGGCAACATTGCCAAAATTCCATCATGGAAGCCGCCACTGAAGTGCTGGGTTTCACACGACCACCACAACAAAACCCTTGATTTGATGATGAGTGTCGGCAAGCACACGCAGATAAACAAGAATCATACAAGGCTGTGCTGCAGAGAAGGACCAAAACTGCCCGTGCGCTCTACAAGCAGAAGAAGAAAGAAGAACACCGACTTCTCAGAAAGAAAAAAAGGTATCATGAGAAGCACGCGATCGAGGAAATGGAGAGTTGTTATTACAGAAATGAAGTTCGAAAGTCTTACCAAAAGTAAAAAGAAACTGTCAAAGCTACAGAGCTCAAACTGAAGCATGCAAAAACGATCAAGGAAACATCGTAGTGGAATCTAAGTAGATGCTGAAAATATGGAAAAACCATTTCTGCAGACTGTATACCGACTATCATGAAACGAAATCAGCTGTCAGGCAGAATGGTCCATTTTTATCTGAGTGAAGTAGACCAGCAATTCGGCCCACTACATCTGGATGAAGTAAAGCTAGCTATATCTAAGCTTAATAGCAACAAAGCCGCCGGAACCGATGGCCTAGCTGTGAGCTCTTTAAAGCTGCAGGCGATAATTTGGCCACAAGTATGTACCAACTCATAAGCAAAATTAATGAAACCTCAGCATAATTTGCCCGATCCTTAAAAAAAGACACCTTCTAAACTGCACCAATTACAGTGCTATCAGTCTCCTCAACATCGCCTACAAGATCTTTTCTGCAGAGTTGGGTGAACGCCTAAAGCCATTCGTCAACAACCTAATAGGTCTATATCAGTGCCAGGAAAGTCCACAATCGACCAAATATTCACATTACGGCAGATATTGGAAAAACCCAAGAACTTCAAATCGATACTAACCACCTTTTCATCGATTTCAAAGCCGCCTACGACTGCATTTATATAGACGAGTTGTATAGTTTAATGTGCAGTTTTAACATCCCTGCCAAACTCGTCCGCGTGTGTAAAATGACGATTGAAAACGCATGCTGTTACGTCAAGGGCGGTAAAAACCTAACCGACACCTTTGAAATCAAAAAAGGATTTAGACAAGGCGATGCGCTGTAGTGCAACTTTTTCAACATCATATTTGAAAGTAATAATTTGAGGTTTTTTCTCTATGCTGTCATCAATTATTTGACTAATTAAATAAAATTAAAAAAATATTTGTTATAAATGCTAATTTTAAATTAAAAAAAATATTGTTTTAATTTTATTTAATTATTCAAATACTTGAAAGAGCAGTGCAGAACTCTCGCGCCAACACCATAGGCACGATCTTTCAAAAGTCTGTCCAATTACTCGCATACGCCGACGATAGTGACATAATTGGACGAGCACAGTGTGATGTCAGTAGCGCTTTTGTGAGTATTGAGACGGAAGCGGCGAGGATGTGTTTAGCAGTCAATGAGGGCAAACCCAAGCACATTCCATCATCAAGAAGAGACACCCAACATCGACGTCTTGGACAAAACACAATAGACAGCTATAACTTTTAGGTAGTTAAAGACTTTGTCTACCTGGGTTCCGCTTTTAACTCAGACAACAACACCAGCGCTGAAATCAAACGAATGAAATTAGAAGGCAATTAAATTAAGTAGCAAAGCCCTCCCTCGGGCAACTAAATGTTCCCTTCATAAGACCCTCATCATCCCAGTCCTGCTCTATGGTGCAGATGCATGGACGTTGTCAAAAGCGGATGAGGACGCATTAGGCTGCTTCGAGAAAAAGGTTCTCGGTGTGATTTGTGATCCCGTATGCATTAACGGAGAGTGGAGAAGAAAATACAATGAAGAGCTGTATGTACCGGCTGAACAGTGACGCAGATCTAGCCAAAATAATCAGATAGCAGAGTCATATAGAGCGGATGGACATCAATGCTACGGCCCGGAAAATCTTCGAATTCACCTCAGGTGGCGCTCACAAGTTGAAGAGGACTTCAACCGACTCCACATGCGAAACTGGAGTTAGCTAGCTAGGGACCGAGCTGGCTGGAGAAGCTTGTTGGTTGAGGCCCATGTCCACTCCAGACTGTAGCGCCACCTAAGGTAAAGTAAGGTAACTCTTAATGCCATCTACTCGTGTATTTATAAAAATTTACATTAAATTTACAAACTCACCACTGGTAATTTTCCATTTCTGGCACAATCTAAGCTTTCGATTGTTTGTGCCTTTCGTGTTCGAATTCGTACTCAGTCGGGACATATTGCAAAGATGTATCATATTTTTAGGAGGTTTGTTGTGTCATTTTATGACTATTAATTTGATAATAATTATTATTTTTATAATATTATATAATAAAAATTATATAATATTACAGGCAGGTATTTTTTTCTATTTTGATTTAAAGAACACATTATAATATTCTTGGTCTGCCTAAGACATTAATATAATAAGACATTTAAGGTCACTTATTTTATCTCTTGATATCTACGAAGTGGATTGTCTAATAAATAAATAAATAAAATACAAAGAAATTCAAAATCTATAAATTGATACGGGAACATTGAACATGAATTTTGTCGTATGCTTTTCGCCCTACGTATGTACTTTGGAACTCCAGGAACTCTGTGATTATATTCATCAAATGAAAGATAATCTCGCGCACATTTACAGAATGTATTGTTCTTTCATATTCGTTGAGTATTTCCGGTGTTAGAGTAATTAATTATATGTATGTAAGTATTATATTATTATTCCTAAGATAGATGCCTTGTTTAGTTTCATTGCAGCCACAACATCAAACGAAAAAAATGTAAACAAATTATATCTGGCAATACTCATCTCAATCAGCGTTATCGCTGTGGCAATTCTGCTGCCAGTTTACTCTCTGTGCTACTTATTTTCATTCCCTGAAACAAAATAATTCATCAAATTAAATGCCAAAAAGTATGCTCATCTGTTTTCGGCCTTATCCTCTCAGTAGTTGTCGTTCTTATTTCTTTTTTCTATGATTTGAACTGTATTTTTTGGCTTAAAAAATCATAACTCACTACACACCCTTAAGAAATTTCCTACTCTACTCTTCCTATAATACAAAAAATAGCCATAAACTCTTGTCAAACTGCTGTCTAAACAAAGCAAAATATACTAACCTTTTTCGAAACATTAGTCTATCGCGCTCTAAGATATAATTCATACACATATCTTTCCTATTCTCTTACACTTGCTTTTGACACACTTCTCTTCTCTATTTATTTATTGTTACGAGAACGCGTGTCCTTTTTTCTACCCCCACCCCAACACCAAACGATTAGAATCCGGAACCCAGATAGTAAAATCAAACATCAAAGTGTAAGTGTTAAAGGAAAGAACAGCAATTTCAGTTTAAATTCGGCTGTGAAAAAAATTAATAATAGTTATTTATAAACCTTGAAAACAGAAAAAAAGCAACTGGCATTGCTATTTGCCCTTAAAAAATATTAAATTCGAATAAATAGCATATTTTCGAACAAAAAGTGTTGTGAAGTAAAGAAAAGTTATTTTCAACTTCGATTATATATCCATTTTATATATTCACCCATTCTCCCTCGTTTTTAATAACCGACCCTTTATTTGCAGCTCACGCGATCCTTTTATATGTGCCAAAGTGAAATTTGAAGGATATAATAATTAATTTTATTTTATTATTAATTATTGTAAATATTATACATATTGCTTCTGAATTTTATATTTTACTTTAAAAAAAAATACGCATGCACTGGAAGAAGAAAAAATTATAAAACAAACAGAACCAAACGCCATCGTGCATCGTTGAAGTTTGGCGAACGAGAAAGAATTTTGGCTGCCATCGCCATCGTAAATCGTTGCTCACGCTGTGAATAGTGCTCCGCTTTGTTTTCCTTATTTTGCCAATTTTCCTCTGTTTATCCTTGAGAGACGGGATTTGTTGGAAAAAATCAAATCATCAATTAATTGGTTTCAATTTCATTCATTTGCATTTTCATTGGAAACGCTTCTCAAGTTTAAAGCAAAATGTATGGTAATAACATGAATGGCTACGCGCCACCATACGGTTACAACGGGTACAGACAAAGGTAAACTATTTTTTTTTCTTATTCTAATCGCTCTATCCAAAGAAATTTAATATTCAGATCTCTGTACTAAGTTTTCGATAAAACGTGCAAACAATTCAAGAAAAAAGAAAACTGAATGGTCTTGCGGGGGGAGAATCAATTAAAAGAGCTCGATGGAGTGCACAGTGCAGTTTTTACTGATTTTATTTTGTAGTACATCGTTTGTTGTGAATGCAAATTATTGATTTTTGCTTTTACTATAATATAATAATCTTTTCAAATTTCCATCAAAGAAAAAAATGAAACCTAACCTAGAAGGAATGAGTATTGCGAAAAATTATGGTGCGCGTCTAATAGGCGGGAGTTTTTTCTTATGCACCTCAACACATCCTAGCACGGTTAATGGTGGATTTAATGATTGTGTTATATTTTGTATGTACATTATGTATTTTGGGAAATAATGGTCCATTTCGCATAATAATAGAATTTGCAATTCTATGAAAAAATACGAGCGGGTGGTGTATTGTAAAACACATTTAAACAACTACATATATCTACAAACAAATCATCAATTTGTATTTGGAATTAATGTGGGTTTTTGCTTCTATATTTTGTACAGTTTTGCTTTGGTAATATCTACCAAGCACCATTCATTCTTGTATCTTGATTTCAGTTTGCTTGCAGGTAGTTTTCAACGTGCTTTTTCAAAATATAGCTAGGTAAAATAAAATCCCTTGCATCAATAAATTTCAACTTCTTTATACCGAACAAGAAATTTACTTTGTCCAATGATCCTGTTCTGAACTGTTCGATACAGGAAAGATCAGCCTGTTCTGCAGAACTTTCTGTATGGGAACTGCAAAATATTCGACATTTCGGATTGTCATTGCTCATCAATAACTTTTGCTTAAATCCAACGTTAAAAGCGTTCAGGTAGATATATTTTGTAGAAATGTAGAAATATTGACTATTCAAACATGTTCGTATGTCAATTCGTTACCAAGATATGACGCTTCGAAAAAAGGTAATTTTTCGAATTTCACTAAAAAAAAATTGCAAAAACTGCAGATTTGTACCTGCTTTTTTTCTGTTAAGCTAGTATTAGACGGTAATTGTAATGTGTCATTGCCGTGAACCTGTGACGTAGTTGTCTGTCCTGAGTGTCACGTTGTGTGATTTTCGTTGTTTTGCATGTCATTGCCGCAACAACATTAATTTTTAGGTCACTGCAGTGACAAATTGTCGTGACTGTGTGTTAGCCCTGGCACCGTTGATGGGACACCGTGACACGTAGCCTGTCGCTGCCAGAAATGTGTCCCAACCGTGACACGGCAGGAATTTCTGCCATGCCATTATTTGTCACGGTTGGGCGTTCGGAGTTCAACGCCCTTTTATTCAATATCTTTGGTGGTGCTAGCGGATTTGCAATTTCGTATACCCAAAATACGAGTTGACGGCGAGATGATGAAAAAAACATTTTGTTTCAAAGATTGTTTTCAATTTTAAGAAATATTTTAAGCTCGTTCCTAGAATTTTTGTTCTCAAACGACGTCAAACGTGTAACGGCAAATTTTAAAGGCTGCGTTTCAACGCCACATTGTAGTATACAGCAATACTTAACCCATAAATAGCGCGTTTTCAACGCCGCGTTGAACTCGACAATTACAAATAATTTGTTTGACGCGATTAGATTATTTTTTTTAAAAACGCGCTTTTTCATATTCCAAAAAATCAAAATGTCCTTAATACGATCAAAGAATTTCCAGATGACATTTTTCAAACCCATTTTCGTATAACCAGATCTACATTTCAAGTAAGCCCCTTTGTATTTATAACTGTTTCTTACAAAAATTACACAGAACTTCCAACAGTTTGTTTTGAACGAACTTAAGCCATTTTGGAAAAACTCAAATTGCGGACGGCCGAAAATAGATATGTATGAAGCTGGCAGTCTACCTCACTATTTAAAAGCTTTAAAATAATTAATAAATAATTAATATAAATTTTATTTTAATTAATTTTAAATTTATTTATATTAATATGCACCAGACCACATTTTGGACTCATATTCAGTCCTGTGAAAGAAAAATACTTAATTTCATATTAAAAGCTAAGCAAACAAAATAATATTACGATTATAAATAAATTTAATTAAAAAAATAATAACTCCTCTGCCATTTTCGTGCAAATTCAGCAACTAAATAAAAACAAATGCATACTAAACCGCAAGTTGACTGTCGTTTTACTTTTATGAACACAAGTGTTGCCATGCTCACGCAGAGTTTATGCTGTTTGTTTACATTTATGAACGCAATTTTGGCAGTACTGCTGAAATTTTACAATAACGAACTCAGCTTACCTTTGTCACGGCAATGACGGTGGTAGGACCTATTTTATTGTGACGTCAAAGTGTCACGGCAATGATACATTTCAAGGACCGTCTAATACTAATTTTATGCTTTAATTATAATCAAATGTTGTTATTACAGGTTTTTTCCACATCATAAGAGAGCAAAATGTTTCTCTCTCCTGACGATTTTAGTTTAAAAAATTTCTTTCGGCAGTAAAATGAGTTTCAGTTACGTCAGTTTCAAATTTAAAAAAAGATCAGTTGGGATATCAAGGTCATCACATCAGCTGTCATGTTTTCCGTTTTAATATATTTTAAAAATATTTTGCCTTGGTTGATTTTCTCTCTGATGAAGAGTATTATCGCATCGTATAGTTGTTGAATTTGGTGAGTTAGGGATAAGTTATTCAATCAAGTTGGTTCTTGTGTGGCGGCAGTTAATGTGCTGTCAGTGTCGATCTCAAGCTCGTAGACAAGTTCGCGCACAAATAATTAAGCAAACGTCAAAAAAAAATTATAATTGTTATCGCGAGTGTTTAAAAAAAAAAAATATTAATACACACTCGTTAGAGAAACCGAAAAAAACCCCTCGCGTGTGCTGTAATAATAATAAATATATCCACTCACTTTGTCAACGGCCTTGGCTCCGATAAAGCATCGCTTCCCGTGAGATCAGCGAAATCAAGCATCGTTGCGCGTGGTTAGTGGAAAGATGGAGGCCCGTCCGAAAACCAACTGCGTGCTGTTGACATGTGTTATGTGTTTTCTGTTTTTTCCGTCCTCTTTCTTTCTTCTGTTCTGTCCTGTATCAATGTCGTCTTGTGTGTTGTCTTGTAATTGTCTGAGCCGATGGCCTCAGTAGCCAGTGCTCATAAGTGTCTCTGCTTCGTAGATTTATCTACGGAGCAGATCAATATGTAATGTAATGTAATATCCACTCACGTCGTTGGAGGAAAGAAAAAGATGCCCACTGGCGCTGTGGAAAAAAAATAAATAAAACGCATTCGCATAGCAAATTATCCTCTTATCTGTCCCAAGACCTTTGTGCTTAACTGCCTCTTTCTTATCTACTGATGCCTACAGTAGATAAGAAAGAGGCAGTATGACCATCTAATGCTTGCGGTAAATGGATAAGGGCGTCTGAGTTCGTCTTATTGTGCTGAATATTTAAATTGATTTTTTGTCTTATGGGCATAACACCTAAGACAGTTTGTTTATTACAGAAGTTAATTTGGATTTTCACTGCATGGTTCGACTTATTCAGAATTGTGTTTTGTATGTAAGTATGTATTTTTAAATGGTAAGTGATTTTTGTGTCGTATATTCTAATGTTCGCGGCCTACGAAAAAATTTCTTTCACGTGTACGTCTACACTGTTCAATACAGGCCAGTTGTTTTGGCATTAAGTGAAACCCAGGTTGGACTAAATACTGATTTATCAGAATTTGCTCTACATGGGTATAGCTTGGTGCCATTACTCTTTTCCCATCATGGTCTCGTGGTCTATGTTAGGAATGATATTGCTTGCCAGAGCCTTCCCCAATATGGGCAATTCCAACACGGACTTTAACTTTTTATTGCTCAAATTCACTGTCCGCAAGCATGTCATTCATTATTGTTTTATTTACAGGAGTCCAAATCTTGACAGTAATTCGACTTGTAACGAGTTTGATGCACTGTCTGATTCCATCTCGAAAATTGTTTCCCTTTGTCCTCGCACTGAAATCGTTAGTGCGGGCGATTTCAATGTACACAATTCCAATTGGGTCCGCTATTCTGCTCAGACAACACCCGGAGGATGGTATGTCGAGCTCTTTGCTGGGTTACATCACCTTACCCAACTGATCGATGTGCCAACGCGTATACCGGATGTTTGGGCAAACCGCCCAACTTGTTTCTTACTTCTCACCCTGATAAATATAGCATTAGTGTAACTTCTCCATTTGGCACTTCAGACCATTGTATCATTTCAGCTAATTTCTCATCCTCCACCCATCCAGTTAAAGAAAAACTTCCCACCAGGACCGTTGCAATACGAGAAAGCCAACTGGGACGGCCTGAATATATTTTTCCGAAACTTTAACTGGTCACTATGCTTCCTCGATAGTGACATTGATGCCAGTGCTGAAATGAACAAATGTGATTCTTCTAGGGATGCGTGATTTTATTCCTAACAGTAAAAAGCATCAAACCTAAGGAAAAGTCTTGGTTTAATTCTGAGTACTATCAGTAAAAATGTTTGGTCATTTGTAAAAAAATATTAAAAACTCCTCAACATCTTCGGTTCCAACGCTCATCGACAATAACAAACCAATTGTTTACTCTTCAGAGAAGGCAAACTTGCTCGCCGCCAATTTCGCTGCCAGCTCCACGCTGCCGCATATCAACGTTGCCCCTCCTGTACTTGAGAATGTAAATTTTTCCATGGGACAGATTTTTTTCCGCGCTCGTACAGTAGCAAGAGTTCTCAAAGATCTCGATATAAACAAATCCGCTGGCCCAGATGGAAAGTAAGATTATTGCTCTTGATATCTCCAAGGCATTTGATAGAGTTTGGCATGAAGCTCTCTTATCGAAAATGCTTGCTTTTGGGATCGATAATAGTCTTGTTTGTTGGATTAGAAGCTATCTTCTGGACCGTTCAATACAAGTTGTATTGGACGGATTCAAGTCTGATTCCCACAAAATAAATGCTGGTGTTCCTCAGGGCTCTGTTCTGTCTCCGACTCTTTTCCTCATTTTTATAAATGATCTTCTGTCTGTAACTTCTAATCCACTTAACTTCGTTCGATAATTCACGTCCTTCGCCTTCGGACGTGCAGTTGCAACGGTGCCGTATGTCAAGCTCATTAAACTCCGATGTATACAGCATTGTCAAATGGGGTAATAGGAATCGTGTGGAGTTTAATGCTTCGAAAACTCAATGCTGTCTTCTGTCGTTAAAGCTAAACATACCCCCAATGTCATTGTCCATGAATGGCACTTACATCGAAGAAACCGAAAGGCTCTCAGTACTCGAAATGTGTGTCAACGACGACCTCCGTTGGAACGACCATATATTTGAGATCGCTAAGAATGCTGCTAAGTGCTTAGGTTTTCTGTATCGGTGTAAGAAGTTCTTTTCCCCATCTGATCTGGCTACAATCTATAAAGCGTTTATACGCCCTAAACTCGAGTATAACTCCCACCTCTGGGCAGGTGCTTCGCAAACATCGCTACACCTGCTTGATAGAATACAAAATCGAGCGTTAAGATTGATAGGAAATAGAACTGCCGCTGAAACAATTGCCCCTCTAAAACACCGACTCAATGTTTCATGTCTTTCCTTATTTTATCGTTTCTTTTACAAAAAAATGTTTACTCGAAGTAGCCAGCTGCATTCCTCCCCCTAAAAGTTTCTCCCGTAATACTCGTCTTGCAAGAAATGCTCATCAGTTCACCCTTGAGCCCAATTTCGGACGTACCGTGAAATATAGGGATTCTTTTTTTAGCCGAACAACACGAATTTGGAATAGTTTACCCGGCGAGATTTTCCCTTGCCATTTTGATCTGCAAACATTCAAAACCAATGTTAATCGACACCTCCTATCTCTCCCCTCCGTATCTTCCTAATGCCCGCGCAGTGTGTAACATTAAAAGGGAAACAAGTAGTCCCTTGGCGCGCGTTAATTATAAAAAAAAAACAAAAATTATGTAGCTAGAAAGTAAACAGTTACTGACTTTCATACGTATTACTGGCCCGGTCGGCATCTCAAAAATCCGGAAAATTGTTCTTCTCCAGTGTAAATTAGTTTCGTGTTCCAATGAAATGGAACCCTTATTGCAAACAGTAGATCATCTACGTAGACTGCTACAACATAAAGCATCTTTCCCGCTGATATCCTCAAGTATATACCAGGATCAACTTTTAACTTTATAAGTTCGAAACTCTGCAATGCTGCATCCAACTCCATTCCTTTGTGTCATCGCAGTACCCCAAAAATATGCAGCTTTCCGACTTTGCTTCAAACTTTTAACGACATTGCTTCGGGACATGGACCATTGCCTTGCATCGAAATACTGGGAAATGACTTAGATTTAAGATTCGTCCAGAAAATTCCTCAGGAGTGACACCAGTCGATGAATTGCTGGGAGAACGGTTGACTACGTAGACTACAGTTGAAATTGCTTCAGCCAAAAACTTTACTTCAAGTCCAGCATCGAACAACATGCAGTGTGCCTTCTCAATGATTGTTCGATTAGTTCGCTCTGCCAAAGCGTTTTGTTTTGACGTGTACGGTATAGTTGTCTGATGACGAATTCCACATTCCTTGAATAGTTTATCAAACGATCTGTTGCAAAACTCTGTGCTGAAATCTACAAATCTTTGAAAAGCCTCAGAATTTGCTTTCAAAAAATAAACGAAAATGTTCGTGCTGAAATCATCAACAAGAACCATAATGTATTGGGCACCTTCACGGGAAACAACGTCATTGGAACCACAAATGTCAGTAAATAAGTTCCAAAATTTCAATTGTTCGAGTCCTTTTTCCTTAAAAGGTTTTCGTGGATGTTTGCCCTGTACACAATCCTCACAATTCTCTTTGTTGATTTTGCTTAAGTTGACAACATATACACAATCTTTTAACTTCGCTAGACTATCGAAATTGAGGTTACCCATACGACGATGTCATAATTTGCTGTGTTCCGCTTTCGCCTCCTTGACATTAACATTTGCCATTAGAATCACACTTGTATTCGGACGATCCAATTTGAACATATCACCAACATGCGAGGCAGAGGCAATCAATTGTCTATCGCTACTGTATATTGTACAGCCCTTTCGATCGAAATGCACGGAATTCCTTTTTTTTACTATCTGACTTACTGAAAGTAAATAGACACACAATTCAGGGATGTACAATCCGTCGTTAACAGCAACATCTCGGATATCATTCTGATCAGTAACACGCAGACTCAAATCACCCACCTCTGCTACAGACAGGTGCGAGTTATTAGAACAAATTATCTCGCTGGTTGAACAATTTCACTGAAGCAATCACGCTTGCTTAATCTACTAGTGAGCGGAGGCCCCGGAGTCAATGTACCAGCCATCGTTTCCTGTACAAGGGGTAAAAACAGTATACAAACCATGCGACTTGAAATTGCTTTTTGATTTGAAATCATTGTTACTTTTGGCCTTCCTTGGGCAGTTTAGTGAAATATGTCCAAATTCTCTACACTCGTCGCATCCCGTGGACCAAGATTTTTTCTTTGCTTTCTACAAAGAACACTGCAAAGCCTTCTGAGCCACCCTGATGTTCTTTGAAATCCTGGAGTAATTTTGTTTTTATCACATCCGCCGTGATTGCTATACCTGAGCTTTCGAGTCCCAGGATCATCGGACAATACTCATCCGATAATCCAGCAAGCAGCAAAGTGCCAATCCATTCGTCACTAATCTCCATGTCCACTGACCAAAGCTTTAAGCAGTACTTACGATTTTTTTTTAACGCATGACAACAGAATCGCTATCTTTCAAACGTGTGGTTATGAGGGTTCAACTCTACGTGTCAACCCTGAGTCCTCAAACGCTCGTTCCAGGTTGTACCATAATTTCGCAGTTTTTGCAGACTGCACATGGACTAAATTTGTTGGTTCAATCAAAAGAATAATTTTCGCTCGGGCTTTCGTAATTTTCTTGGCGTCCGGTGTCACATTAGCTACATATTCGATATATTCCCAAAGCTATTCAAGTTTCAGATAGGTCTAAACCGCAAACTTAAAGGAATCCCAAATTTCACATCCTTTAAGCTTTTCGATCGACGGGAACACGTTCTGTGACATTATGAGAATCTGCAAAAATCTTAAGCTTGGAATAAAATTAAATATTCGTCCTTATAATTTAACTTTATCAAGCAAGGTCTGGTCCCATAACGTGATAAAAATCAGTTTAAATTATAACCCAAACGTGCTTAAGCTTGAATCGTTTTAAAAGACTGAACTTACATATATTGTGCCTGGACACATTGACGGAAAGTCGCAATGCCTCACCGCTCATATCGTGGCTACACACAAAAATAAACTTACTTCATGATGTAAGAAAATTGAAAGCAGAGGAACAGTTGGAAAGTAAAACAAATATAATTTTTTTCGAATAAGTTTATTTTATTTGTTATTTTCTCCGTCTCTTAGTAACCATTTTTAAGTGCCTGTCCAGATGCGTTGTTCCCACAACGTTGTGTCGGTCGTTTCTAGGCCAAGGAAGTGAGGAAGAACAAGACAAAATACTCATCAAGAAAACTGAATTTTCTGCTTAAGCACAACAGTTTCGTTTCCAACCCATTCCGATTTTTTTCATTATTTTCTTGTCGCCAAGCTGGAAGGTACTCTTTTTATGAAGTTAAGTGTTGTTTTGCTACGTTCAGTGATTCAATTTCTAGCATTCCGCAACACAAAATGGAAAAGTGCCAGTGAGTAATAATAAGAACGTATAGACACAACGTGTTATAACCACAACGGCATAGAAACAACACGTATGGACAGGGACTAATGTGTGAATGAAAAATGAAAAAAAAAAAATGGAACCAAACGGAGAAAATAAAAAAAATGAACCTGCTTCTTCGACGACAAAATAAAAATCTGATTATCTGTCAAAAATGAAACGATATAAGAATAAAACTAGAATCAGTGCTCAGAGTTTCATAAAAAATTATGAGATTCGTGTTGATTTTTGATTTTCCAACCCATCTCTTTCCCTCCTACTAAAAATCATTCTATCTCTTTTACATTTTGATTCAAGTTTCATGCGCATTTGCGTCAATGTATCCAGGCACATAGAAAATTATAAAAAAACGAATGAGGGAACAAACTACTATATAAAATAAAAAATCGAATTCCAAGGTAGTAAAACAATATTCCCGCAAACGGAAAAACGATTAAATGGGTAATTTTTTTTCGCCGTAATCAACGGGCGGAGTTTTTTTTTTTGAGATTTGTGGTATACAAATTGGGTGACTGGACTCAATACCAATCTGACAGTGAAAAAAATACTCAGATATGACTTCTACATTACGAGATATAGGCATATGGAGGATTGAGTGAAAAAAACTATTTTCTGACACGCGACCCTCCAATCCACTCCTGGAGGCGCAGTTATTTTTTCAATTATTTTGTGGGGGCGCTCCAAATTACTCGCTTATATCACTTATTAATTGCTTTTCGGCATAAAAAAAAAACACATTAATACTAAAACTATAGACTTCATTTTTCATCCAGACTAATGGGTGATTCTTTGTGAGGTTTGATTTATAATGTAAAATAAAACACATAAATTTAAAAGTGAACTTAAAATTTGTATTATCAGTTAAGAGAACAATTCATGGCATTTACTTTATGAAAATGATGTCATGTAAATGTTGGCCACGACGACGTCTGAGGTGGTCCATTCGGAAGGTCCAATTTTGAGTGACTCGTTCGAGCATAGCGACTGGTATCTCGCGAATAACACGAGTTATGTTGGCTTCCAAAGGATCAATAGTAGCTGGCTTATTCCTGAAGAACTGAGGCTTTACATACCCCAGAGAAAACAGTCCAAGGGTGTGATATCGCACGATCTAGGTGACGAATTAACCGTAGCAAAACGTGAAATTAAGTGCTTACCAAAATGATTTCTCAAAAAGTCCGTTGTTTCACGCGCTGTATGGCTCGTTCAGGTGCGCGCACAAATCGAAAATAAAAGTAAAAAAAAAAAAAAAAAATTGCGCATTGTTGTCGCGAGTGTTTAAAAAAAATACACGTTTGAGAAAATGAAAAATACCCCTCGCGTGTGTTGTAAAGAATAAAATAATACCCACTCGCGTCGCTGAAAGCAAGAAAAAATACCCACTATCGCTGTGGAAGAAAAAAATAATATACACTCGCGTCGCAAATACATCCTCTTATATTTCCCATGACCTTTGTGCTTAACTCCCTCTATCTTATCTACTGTAGGCATCGTATGGCCATCCAATGCTTGCGGTAAATAGATAAGGGCATCTGAATTTGTCCTTTTGTACTGAATGTTTAAATTGATTTTTTGTATGCAAAGTCAAAATTAATTTCCGTAATCAACAAACTGTCTTAGGTGTTATGCCCATAAGTCAGCTTGTTGATTACGGAAATTAATTTTGACTTTCACTGCACAGTTCGACATTGTCAGAGTTGTGTTTTGAATGTAAGTATTTTTAAATGGTAAGGATTTTTGTGTCGTGTATACTAATGTTCGCGGTTTAAGAAAGAATTTCTTTCATGTGTACGTCTACACTGTTCAATACAGGCCAGCTGTCGTGGCTGGAGTAAATACTGGTTTATCAGAATTACCTCTACATGGGTATAGCTTGGTGCCATTACTCTTTTACCAACATGGTCTCGTGGTCTATGTTAGGAATGATATTGCTTTCCAGAGCCTTCCCCAATACGGGAAATGTTTCAACACGGACTTTAACTTCTTGTGGCTCAATTCACTGTCCATAAGCATATCATTCATTATTGTTTCATTTATAGGAGTCCAAATCTTAAACTTTAAACGAGTTTGATCCGCTGTCTGATTCCATCTCGGAAATTGTTTCCCTTTGTGCTCGTACTGAAATCGTTATTGCGGGCCATTTCAATGAACACAATTCCAATTGGGTCCGCTATTATGCTCAGACAACACCCGGAGGAAGGTATGTCGAGCTCTTTGCCGGGTTACATCACCTTACCCAACTGATCGATGTGCTAACGCGTATACCGGATGTTGATGGGCAAGCCGTCCATACTCTTGACTTGTTTCTTTCTTCTCACCCTGATAAATATACCATAACCTCTCCATTTGGCACTTCGGACCATTGTGTCATTTCAGCTCCAGTCTTCCACTCATCCAGTAAAAGAAAAACTTCCCACTAAGACCGTTTGGCAATACGACAAAGCCAACTGGGACGGCCTGAATATTTTTTTCCGAAACTTTAACTGGTCACAATGCTTCCTCGATAGTGAAGGAACTCATGCAACTCCGTTATTAAAAGAACCAAATTTTTGCATGACAAAAAATTACGGCAAATAATCCTGCAGTGTCAAATTTAAAGTAAAGTAAAAATTTTTGGTCATTTGTAAAAAATATTAAAAACTCGTCAACATTTTCGGTTCCAACGCTCATGGACAGCAACAAACCAATTGTTTACTCTTCAGAGAAGGCCCATTACGCTGTCAGCTCCACGTTGCCTCACAGCAAAGTTGCCCCTCCTGTACTTGAGAATGTAATTTTTTTCATAGGACAGATTTTTTTCCGCCACTCGTACAGTAGCAAGAGTTCTTAAAGATCTCGATATACACAAATCCGCTGGCACGGATGGTATACTCTCGATTCTTCTTAAGAGGTGTTCTTCCATACTGGCAAAGCCACTGCGTAAACTTTTCCATCGCTCCTACTCTTCTGGAACCTTTCCTAGAAGATGGAAAAACAGCATTTGTCCAGCCTGTCCCTAAGAAAGGTGACCCATCCTCCCCGTCCTCCTACCGACCCATAGCACTAACATCCCTTCTTTCTAAGGTCATGGAAACGCTGATTAACCGTCAGCTTAAGAAATATCTCGAAGATCAAAAGCTTCTCCATAACCGTCAGTATGGCATCCGCAGCAACCGTTTCACTGATGATCTAATGGCATATCTCACCGAACAGTGGAACAAACTTTACATCGCTTCAGCGAAAGTAAGATTATTGCTCTTGATATCTCCAAGACATTTGAAAATGCGTTCAATACAAGTTGTATTGGACGGATTCAAGTCTGATTCCCACAAAATAAATGCTGGTATGCACCAGGGCTCTGTTCTGTCTCCGACTCTTTTCCTCATTTTTATAAATGATCTTCTGTCTGTAAGTTCTAATCCACTTAACTGTTTTGCTGACGACTACCCTCAGCTTTTCATATTCGTTCGATAATTCACGTCCTTCGCCTTCGGACGTGCAGTTGCAACGGTGCCGTATGTCAACCTCATTAAACTCCGATATATACAGCATTGTCAAATGGGGTAATAGGAATCGTGTGGAGTTTAATGCTTCGAAAACTCAATGCTGTCTTCTGTCGTTAAAGCTAAACATACCCCCAATGCCATTGTCCATGAATGGCACTTACATCGAAGAAACCGAAAGGCTCTCAGTACTCGGTATGTGTGTCAACGACGACCTCCGTTGGAACAACCATATATTTGAGATCGTTAAAAATGCTGCTAAGTGCTTAGGTTTTCTGTATCGGTGTAAGAAGTATTTTTCCCCATCTGATCTGGCTACAATTTATAAAGCGTTTAGGTATACGCGCTAAACTCAAGGATAACTCCCACCTCTGGGCAGGTGCTTCGCAAACATCGCTCCACCTGCTTGACAGAATACAAAATCGAGCGTTAAGATTGATAGGAAATAGAACTGCCGCTGAAACAATTACCCCTCTCGAACACCGAAGCAATGTTTCATGTCTTTTCTTATTTTATCGTTTCTTTTACAAAAAATGTTCACTCGAAGTAGCCAGTTGCATTCCTCCCCTTAAAAGTTTCTCCCGTAATACTCGTCTCACTCTTCACCCTTGAGCCCAATTTCGGACGTACCGTGAAATTTTTTAGCCGAACAACACGAATTTGGAATGGTTTAGCCGGCGAGATTTTCCCTTGCCATTTTGATCTGCTTACATTCAAAACCAATGTTAATCGGGACCTCCTATCTCTCCGCTCCCTATCTTCGTAATGCCCGCGCAGTGTGTTCTACATTAAAAGGGAAACACATAATCCCTTGTGCGCGCGTAATTATAAAAAAAAAAAAAAAAAAAACCGAGCGATGTTACCATTGACGGTAGCATCTAATTTGACTCAATTTGGAGACGCTGTTGTGGTGTGAGTATTTCCATGATGGCTTGCCAAATGATAGTGAACAAAAATGACAGCAGTTTGATATAGGAGACGCGTGATCTGTCAAAAAAAGCCTATTGAAAATCAAACCTCACGATGAATCATCCGTTCTGCTCCGCTCTCTGCGACAATGTCTCGGTCGTTAAGGAGCCTATACACAGACTTGGGCCGACTCAGTAGTTCAACGGGATCGACTTTTTATCCTGCCTGAGCTCTTTATATTCATCTGCGCGTGTCCGCGTTTATTGATACTACTGCATTGCTCGGTATGGAGCATTCTTATGTAATTAATAGCAATTATTTTATCCGAAATGCTCCTCCTGCCTAAAGCAAGCGAAATAAATTCCTCCGCTTACCAAACTACTGTAATCATTAAGTTCTCAATTAACTACGTTAACTACACTAGTAACGTATGTAGTGTAGTAGAAGTAGAACTAACAAGTGTTTTGTTTGAGTTTGTGACATTTAGCCAAACCTGCTCTCAAAATAACCAAAGTGCCCTTTCACTTCAACCTTTAAGAAAATCTGTTTGTAAATAGAGAGTGATGGCAAGAAAAAAGAAAGGATGTAAAAGGAGTTACTGATGAACTTTTAATTTAAGGCCTTGCATTTCAAAATGGGAGGGAAAAAAAGAATTCGGCGAGGAATCCCACATTCGCGCGGTACGGATAAGAAACAATCCCTGTTTTTGAATGTGCGTCAGCTGGGATCAAGAATAAACTTATTTAAATACATTCATAGTTTGACGGTTGAATCGAATCGTTGAATTCGGCGAGGGATCCCACATTCGCGCGGTACGGATAAGAAACAATCCCTATTTTTGAATGTACGTCAGCTGTGGTAAAGAATAAACTTATTTAAATACATTCCTAGTTTTACGGTTGAATCGTTTCAGGGATGAAATGAATCTTATTTCGCTAGAACACTGTTTATAGAAATAACAATATATATGATTTCCTAGGGTCAACGACTGATTAATCTCTCGAATTAACAAAGCTTTTGATGATTGCTTTTTGAAACTATTGTGGTTTTTACTATCTATTGAATTTCGCTGCAAAGTTGGTCGATAATTGACAAATGAAGTTAATGTAATATTTTTCTTTGTTTAGCTAAAACTTCGGCTTTGTATTAATAATATTTACATAACTTACTACTATATTTTTTATTGTATTCGCTTGCTTGTTTGCATGAAATTCGCTGCATGACATTTTGATGCAATATGCTTTATTCATTAAATAAATTTATCTTTACATAACTTTACTATATTCAGTGAATTCAAGTGAAAATTTAAATTAAAAAATAAGCATAAACTAATAGTATCTGTGCATTTTAATATACCTACGTAAATACATACATATAATAATCTGTTTTGGTGATTGTGCGATATCTTTAACAGAACAACAATAACAAAAAATATAACAAACAACATGTATCGGTAATTTGTGCACCTTCATATAAAGTAAAATAATCATTCAATTTTGTATCATAGTCATGCCATTGACATTTCATTTGTATCCTTTCAGAAACCTTTTAAACTTGTCTTATGTTTTATTCTGGGTGTTGCTTCCAGCAACAGCAGTCTTAATTATTTGTAAGTAGGACTACAAATTTCCTGCAAATATGTATAAAGGTGCTTATTAGAATACAAAACTAATTTAAATCTTTCTAAATCACTTACTTTTAGTATCCTTGTTCAGTTTATGACATAATAATTAATAATTTCATTCATTTGAAATTATTTGTTATTTTTTTCAAACAAATGCAAATGTTGCTGATGCCACTGTCATCAATACTGAGTATTTTCCCAGATAATTTTTTTTAAATAGAACTCAGTATGATTTTAAAGCGTACCTTGAGTGTTTTGTAAATAGTCATCATACCCATGTGCAGAGTGCCACGAACAAATAGGATATTCTCTCCGTTGTCGCTTTGCCAAGGGACGACTCACGTACAAATTCAGAGAAACTTCTTTAAGTATATACTGAAGGATAAGAGTATATATGTATGTACATAATTATTACGTGTATACATTGCGGAAGAGATACAGGAGGATCTATTTTTGCTTCGTTATTGTTGACTTACATATCGGTAATCAGAACAATACTTGGAATAAAGATACTCTGTATTGTGTCTCATGGAGTCAGGAAGTGTGGCGACAGAAAATCTAACGAATAAAAATAGATAAGAATAGAATGAACAACAGACAAATATTCGATTTTCTAGTAAACTTTTATTGAAGTAACCAGAAACAAATGTTATTTCAACGTTTGCTGCAACAAAATATCAAAGTAATATTTATTAATATTATTTTAGGTGTCAGGCTTTTCTGGTCACTTTCTTCTTCTGCAAACAAAGCGAATTTATTTCATACTTGCTTCCAACGTTTCGTCAGATTTCAGGGGAGTTTCATAAATAAAATTGTTATGGATTTTACACAAATTTGTAGATTGGAATTTAAAAATTAGCAATTATTGTCCCGAAATTATTTCCATATTGAACTTAAAACATTTAAATTAATTATAATAAAGTCTAATCCTGCGGTACGTCCAAAATTGAGCTTAAGGGTGAACTGATGAGCATACCTTGCGAGACGAGTATTACGGGAGAAACTTTTAAGGGGAGGAATGCAGCTGGCTACTTCTAGTGAACATTTTTTATAAAAGAAGCGATAAAATAAGGAAAGACATTGCGTCGGTGTTCTAGAAAAAAATTTCTTGCATTGATACAGAAAACCTAAGAACTTAGCATAATTTTTGGCGGTCTCAAATATACGGTCGTTCCAACGGAGGTCGTCGTTGACACACATACCGAGTACTGAAAGCTTTTCGGCTTCTTCGATGCAAGTGCCATTCATGGACAATGGCATTGGGGGTATGTTTAGCTTTAATGACAGAAGACAGCATTGTGTTTTCGAAGCATTAAACTCCAAACGATTCCTATTACCCCATTTGACAATGCTGTATAAATCGGAGTTCAATGAGCTTGACATACGGTACCTTTGCAATTGTACGTCCGAAGGTGAAGCACGTGAATCACTAACGAATATGAAAAGCTGATGGTAGAGTCGTCAGCAAAACAGTTGGGTGGATTAGAAGTAACAGCCAAAAGATCATTTATAAAAATGAGGAAAAGAGTTGGAGACAGAACGGAGCCCTGGGGCACACCAGCATTTACTTTAAGTAAATCAGACCTGAATCCATCCAATATAACTTGTAATGAACGGTCCAGAAGATAGCTTCTAATACAACAAACAAGAATTTTATCGATCCCAAAAACACGCATTTTCGATAAGAGAGCTTCATGCCAAACTCTATCAAATGCTTTGGAAATATCAAGTGCTTAAAGTATTAGCATAGCTACTATTAGGCTTACATTCTATAGACCAGTAATCCTCTAGCATGTAGTGCCCCGTGTCTTAGTGGTTAGTATGTTCGACTGCTAAGCGAATGAGCCTGGGTTCGAATCTCGCGTATAGCCACCTTCTTTTCTGGGGTACTGCCTCTTGCGAGTATCTGACAAAACCTCCAAGAGTAAAATTTGTCCCGAAAAAGTGCATTATGTAGCCGTTCGTACTCGGTGGTAAACTGTAGATCCCTTCCATTCTTGCAGATTAACAACACACACACATGAATGGTTGAGAGTATAAGTCACTAGGCCTGTCGCGCCAATATTTTTTTTATTTTATTTTATCTTCTAGCATAAATTTTTAAACATGTATGCACAGTAAATGTAGGGAAATATACATAATACGTCTTTACATAGTACATTCAATATAATTTGTGTATATGAAACAATATCTTGATCACCCAATTTCGCGCTATATATTATTATTTTCTTACCTCCGCACAAATGTGTATTTTGGAGATTTGCTTGCAAAAATTTTTGACTTAGGTATATCGATTTAACCTTGTGAACACAATGTAGCTACAATGGTTAGTAATAGTGATAATAATAACAGCGTAAAATTTTAAAGATTTAATACCGACTCTAAATCAAATATCAGAGTCGACTCTAAACAAATATTTTAATATAGATATCATGTATGTGGTTCGTCTCCTACTGTGTAGTTGTTAAAACAATAATTATTTTTAATTTTTAATTACAAAAACAATAATTTTGTTTTGTATTTAATTAAATTAAAAAACAAATTTAACACAGTTTTTTATTTATTTAGAATGCAACGCGTTTCGGAATAAATTCCATCGTCAGGCGTAGTCGAAAGTTTGGGATGTACTCCCAAAGAGAGAATACATCCCAATTTTTATTTAATTAAATAATAAAAAAAATTCAAAATTATTTCGTTTTTGTAATTAAAAATTGAAAATTAAAAATAATTATTGTTTTAAATATTTTAATACGGAATTTATACCTTACCTTACCTTAGGTGGCGCTACAGTCCGGGTGGACCTGGGCCTCAACCAACAAACTTCTCCAACCAGCTCGGTCCCTAGCTAGCTGCCTTTAGTTTCGCACGTGGAGCCGGTTGAGGTCCACTTCCACTTGTGTTCGCCACCTGAGTCTCGGTCTTCCTCTACTGCGCCGTCCCTCGGGGATGGGTTCAAAGATTTTCCGGGGCTGAGCATTGATGTCCATCCGCTCTATATGACCCAGCCATGAGACTCATACCATAGAGCAGGACTGGGATAATGAGGGTCTTTTAAAGGGACAATTTAGTTCCCCGAGAGAGGGCTTTGCTACTCAAATGCCTTCTAAGCCCGAAGAAGCAGCGATTAGAAAGAGTTATTCTTCGTTTGATTTAGCGCTGGTGTTGTCTGAGTTAATAGCAAAGAGTTAATTAAGAGCAGATATGTTGGATGTCTCTTCTTGATGACAGCATATACTTGGTTTTGCCCTTATTGTCTGTTAAACAAATCTTAGCCGATTTCGTCTCAATACTCACAAAATCGTTACTGAAATCACGCTGTGTTCGTCCTATTATTTCAATATCGTCAGAGTATGCGAGTAGTTGGACGGACTTTTGAAAGATCGTGCCTCTGGTGTTGGAGTGAGAGTTCTGCACTATTCTTTCAAGTATAATGTTAAAAAAGTTTCATGACAGCACATCGCCTTGTCTAAACCCTTTTTTGACTTCAAAGGTGTAGGTGAGGTCTTTGCCGACCTTGACGGAACATCGTACGTTTTCCATCGTTATTTTACACAGGCGGACGAGTTTGGCAAGGATGTTAAAATTGCACATTGCTCTATATAACTCGTATCTATTAATGCTGTCGTACGCGGCTTTGAAGTCGATGAAAAGGTGGTGTTTATCGATTAGAAGTTTTTGGGTTTTGTCCAAGATCTGCCGTAATGTGAACATTTGGTCGATAGTGGACTTTCCTGGCCTAAAACCGCACTGATATGGACATATCAGGTAGTTGACGAATGGCTTTAGGCGTACACACAATACAGCAGAAAAGATCTTGTAGGCAATTTTGGGGAGACTAACACCCTGTAGTTGGTGCAGTTCAGAGGATCTCCTTTTTAAGGATCGGGCAAATTATGCTGAGATTCCATTCATGGGGCATATTTTCTTCTAAGCATATCTTGCTTATGAGTTGTTGCATACTTATAGCCAAGTCATCGCCTGCAGCTTTGAAGATCTCGGCAACTAGGCCATCAGCTCCGGCGACTTTGTTGCTCTTAAGATTAGATATAGGTAGCTTTGATTCACCCAGATGTGGTGGGCGGATTTGTTGGTCTACTTCAATTCTGGTCCTTCATGCAGCGCCGCCTTGTAAGCTTCTTTTTAAGCTCCGTGGGCTTGCCGACACTCATCATCAAACTAGCGGTTACGTTGTGGTGGCTGTAAAGGGAGGCTATTTGAAACTTGATCGGAAAAGGACGGAGATTTCTTGCGATTGCACCCGTACGACGTTAAACTTCCTCACAGTATTACCTCTTCTTGGTGTTGGTCGAGATATCCTCAGTCGTACTTTGGCTACAACTAGGTAGTGGTCCGAATAAATTTTTGCCCCTCGGAAAGTTCGGACATCCATCATACTGGAGTAGTGCCTTGCATCGATCGCAATGTGGTCAATCTGGTTGACAGTTGATTCATCAGGGGATCTCCATGTTTTTTTGTGAATGTTGAGGTGTGAGAACTTGGTACTATCACAATATTTCCCCTGCAGCAAAGTCAATTAGTCTGAATCCGTTTGTCCAGGAGCTCAAACAACATTTCTTTGGTGTCGTCATCTTTTTTCCACTGTGGGAGCTAGCGCGCATATAAGGCTTATATTGGCAAATTTAGCCTTGTCGCAGATTGTATGAGGCATTCGTTGACACATTTGTAGTTCAAATCCTCCTGCTTGGCATAAACCCAAACCTGGAGGACCAGGTCCTTATTATGGCTCCAAGAACGAAGAGCCGGATAAACCGCTCCTTATAGAACTGAGCTTCGAAAACGTCGTAGTAGCCCATATAAGGTGTTCAGCCTGACTAGAACTGTAGACGCCACCGTTGATTCCATCTAGAGAATTCTTCCGCTGCCGAATGGGTGCAAGAAGTAGTGCCTTAGTGGTAACACTCCTCCCCCCTCTCGTTTGCTGCTACCAACAACCTTCCAAAGGGGCTGGAATCCAATCTCCAGTTTGGTAATAGGCACCCAATGTTTACCAGAGGTGGATTGTGGGTACTTGTACCCTCTTGGGAACACATGTCTACACTTTGAGGCTTTAATAGTCGGTATATTAATTTAAAAATAATTGACTCCGAAACATGCCTTATATTTATTAGTCTGGTCTTTTGATAATGGGTGTTTAATTTATTCTGTCTCTCGTCTTTCTGCCTTTAAAGTCTTCTGATTTTAAGCTAGCCCTTTGGATTAAATAGCAATCGCTCTATTAACACAAATTTAACGTTTGCAAGTTTTAAACTTTTCGAAAGGTAATCTATTAAATAAATTATAAAAACATTTATTAGCGCGACAGTCCTTAAAGAGCCAAGACCTAGTGACTTATACTCTCAACCATTCCTGTGTGTGCGTTGTTAATCTACAAGAATGGAAGGGACCTACAGTTTACCGCCGAGTCGGAACGGCTACATGAGATGCACTTTTTCGAGACTAAATTTTAGTCTTGGAGGTTTTGTCAGTTTTTTGCAAGAGGCAGTACCCGGGAAAAGAAGGTGGCTATGAGCAAGTTTCAAACCCAGGCTCATTCGCTTACCAGTCCGACACACTAACCACTAAGCCACGGGGCACTACAAAGGTAATAATAAAAAAAATCGATATATCTAGGTATACCCAAAAGTATACAACCGGCAAACTCATATTTAAAATACATGTATTCATAAATAAAACTTACTTGCTCACTGCCAGTCTTTCTCCTTAAATTGGTTTCTTCGAAAGGGATGAAGTAATACTTTTAATTCGGGTGGTGCATGGTTAAAAGAACCTAAAAACAAAAAACATTGAAATGTACAATATTTTTACAATTTACAAACTGTTTTGAAGGTATAGGGATCAGACGCTAGTTTCATCTTGATTCTTTGCAAATATTCGATTTTTGGTTTTGTTGATTTGTTGGTATATTTTGTGTTTAATGTTCCCTAATTTTGGCATAAAATCTATGTCACGGCCTTGACACCCTCCTTTTATAGTTGCCTGTATCACATAGTTTCTGTTGTTGCTCTCTCACTGTGCTTTAGAGGCAGCTTACTCAATGTCGCCAATATATACACGCAACAGAAACATTACGACGCTCATAGAGTAGCCAAAATTGCTACATACATTTCTTATGTCCCCGGCTACTCTTAAAAGTGTTGTTGTGCTGATGATTTTTGTAATCATTTGAATACATTTTAAATGGATCCTCAAAAGCTCTATCAACCTACTAAAGAGGTATTTAAAGGGAGATCCAAAGGAACATCCTCCGGACTCAACCACTAAATCACTCCATAGAACTTGTGCAAATATTTCTTTTTGATGTGTACCCTTTGTGGCTCCATCGCAGCTTCTGATATACATTGAGTTTAGTTGACCAAAGGAATCTCTTTTCAAATCTGTTTTCAATGTTGGCATTCATTTTTTTTTTGTGTAAAGTCATTCTGTGAGCAAGAAATCCTTCTATTAGGGCATTTTAACCACAATTGATGAGGACGATTCACTCAAGTTCGATATGTTTAACCAGCGTCGCAGTGGCGGCAATTGCGACTTGTGTATTCATACATTCTTTTTTTTTTTGCAAAATAATTGGCTATAGAATAGAACAACTCCTTCAATGGCGACACAATAATAATCAATTTTCTAAAAGGCGAAGGTTGATTTTAGTTAGTTAAACTGCTCTTGGAACTAAACCCAATTTTATATATTGCTTAGAGATGTATGCATATAAACATATGAACATTCAAGCATTGCTCGATTTATCGTCGGAAATGTCAGTCAACATCATCATATTCTTACTTTTGTGAGCAGATAACAGACAAGCCGACTTTCACTTCAATCGAAAACCTGGTGAGTTTTCCATGAAGTGGCTCGTGAGAACTATCTTTTGCATAAATCATTGATCCTTGTGAGTATTTGTATGTGCTGATATTGTTCTGTTTTGTCGTCTGGAAAATAAAAGTAAAGAATGTCTCATACATTTGCATTCGATTGGTAAAGTTCAAAATCGGTTTGTTATATTTTTGAATAGAATGATGATGTACGCGCATTGTGATTTTGCTACAAGATTCGAATCTTCTAATTTATTTATTACATTTCTGTTGTTTCACACCTGATTTGTGTTTTGGAATGACATGTTTGGGTTACTTATTTTGATTTCGAATGTTTTAAGTAACCACACCAATGTGGAAATGTAAAAACATATTTTAAGATAGAGCAGTTTTTTTTTGAGCGTTATAAAGTAGAATCTAAAGATTACTCTTCTCATATTGGCAAACCATCAGGTCAGGACGAATAATCATCCTTAAGTGATCGTAGGATTGTTTCCTGTTCCTCTGAGATATTATAACACTTAACTAAGTTAGTTATTTAAGTAATTAAAATATTCTGTATCAACACTTATGAAAGACCCACTAAAGGAAAATTAGATCCAGAATTCACTTCTCCTTCCTTGCCTTGCTTCCTTAACGTGTGTCCAGACACATTTCGGGAAACATTGTTTAAAAAATATTTCTGAAATGTCCCATTTGTGTAACAAATATTTCAAGAATATTTCATAAATGTTTCTAAAGGTTTTTTTTTTGGAGTGTGGACGCTTGCGAAAAACATTTCTGATATGTTTCTTTGTTTCCCATTTGCTCTTTATCTTTGGAAATAGTTTAGTCGACAGGTAGTTTCAGAAAAAACAAGTGAGAACTCAATGAAACTTTGGGATGTTATTCAGAGAGGGTTGATCAACATTTTCTGAAGTTTTGTATCCCAAATACCTCTGCAAGTTTAGATTATGTTTTTCATCAATAACTTTTTTTCCATTACGCTCTAGGGCAAAAACATTGAGAATATTTAATAGAACATTAAATTCTCTACAACATTGGCTCACATATGTTTGTATGTCAATTCGTTACTGAGATATGGCGCTTCGAAAAAGTAATTTTTGAAATTCCTCTAAAAAATGCATAATTTCACCTTATTTCTTCTCTTAACCCGAATTATAATGTATTTTAGTTAAAATCACCATCTTTTGAGTCAACAATTTCAAATCATGTTGGAATGAATATGAGTTTGGTTTCCACACAAAGAAACGTTTGTTTAAAAAACATTTCTGAAATGTTTATTTGTTTCCCATTTTATGTATGAACATATCCAGTTTTGTACTTCAAGATTGATTGTAAACAAAGTAGCGATCACAGCATCATGAAAAAATACAAAAAAGATATAAACAAAAACTTGTCAACTAGACTAAAATCTTTGAAAAATATAAAAAGTTTTCCGTTCGGAAGGGGATACAGAGAAATATTTCATAAACATTTCAGAAATGTTTCTCGAATCGTCTAGACCTAAATAAACATTGGAAGTGCGATGGGATGGGCCGGGCAAAAGGAGGATGAATATCTGTGAGGTGTACTACGGTGATTGTGCAAGAAGACCACCTAAGCGGAAGTCTTGGACTTTCGACACGTAAGTGAGCGACTTGTGACAATCAACTAGGCGATTTTAACGACAAAATAGGTAAGGAGAAAATCTCTGGTAGGACTGTCGGAAAACATAGCCTATACGACACAACGTCTGAAAACGGACTTAGGCTAATTGACTTCGCAGCGGAACATAACGTCACCATTGCAAGCACACGATTTCCTCATCTCGATATACACAAAGGGACTTGGCGACACCAAGATCAAAGAACCGTCAACCAGATTGATCACGTTGCGATCGATGCAAGAAATGCCTCCAGTATCTTGGATGTTCGCACCTACCGAGCAGCTAACATCGATTCGGATCACCCTTGTTGCAGCAAAGGTAAGAATGCGAATAACCCGAACACCACAACAACGGAGTAATAATGTGAGGAAGTATGACGTCGGAAAGCTGCAATCGCAAGAAACCGTCCGAACCAATGCCGATAGAATATCCCGTAACCTCTCAATAAATCCAGTACCGCCAGCATCAAGTGCCGAAGACCAGTGGCAACACTGCCAACATCAGAGATGCCGCAACTGATGTGCTAGGTTTCACCAGAGCACCAACACGAAACCTCTGGTTCGATAACGAATGCAGGCAGGCCCATGAAGCCAAACAAGCGGCATATAAAGCGGCGCTGCAAAGAAAGACGAGAGCTGCTCGCGAGCATCAGAAGCGCGCGATCGAAGATATTGAGAGATGCTACTCCAGGAACAACGTGCGGAAGTTTTACCAACAGGTAAAAAGAACGTGCGAAGGAAAAAAAACACCCGCACAGAAGCCTGTAGAGATAGGAATGGAAACCTCGTAGTAGAATCACAGTCGGTGCTGAGTACATGGAAGGACCATTTCTGCAGACTGTTAAACGGTGATGAAGACTAAAATCCCGCTGTCAGGCAGAATGAACCATTCAACATGGACGATGACAGACAAAACTTCCGTCCACCTGACCAAAATGAAGTAAGGATAGCAATATCTAAACTAAAAAACAACAAAGCTGCTGAACCCGACGGACTAACCGCCGACCTTTTTAAAGCGGCCGAAGATGAACTGGTGGAGTGCATACACCAACTCATCTCTAAAGTTTGGTGATGAGAAAGTATGCCTGATGAATGGAACCTCAGCATCGTTTGCCCGATCCACAAGAAAGGAGACCCTCTAAACTGCGCCAACTATAGAGGAATTAGTCTCCTGAATATCGCCTACAAGATCCTCTCTGCCGTACTATGTGAACGCCTGAAACCTTTCGTCAGCAACCTGATTGGCCCCTATCAGTGTGGTTTCAGACCAAGAAAGTCCACAATCGATCAAAAGTTCACGCTACGGCAGATCCTGGAAACTACCCAAGAATTTTAAATCGATACCCACCACCTCTTTATTGATTTTAAGGCTGCGTACGATAGCATTTATAGAGACGAGCTATACAGAGCCATGTCAGGTTTTGGCATTCCCACAAAACTCGTCCGACTGTGCAGGATGACGATGGAGAACTCTCGCTGCTCTGTCAAGGTTCGTAATGACGTCACATACAGAAGCTTTTGAAGTCAAAAAAGGATTCCGGCAAGGTGATGCGCTATCGTGCGATTTCTTCAACTTAATACTTGAAAAATAATAAGAAATTCGCAAGTCAATTGTAGTGGGACAATTTTTTTCAAGTCTTTGCAATTGCTAGCATACGCTGACGACATAGACATCATTGGCAGAACTCGGCGAGCTGTCACTGGAACGTTTGCTAGCATTGAAGCTGAAGCGGCTAAGATGGGACTAGCAGTCAATGAGGCCAAAACGAAGTACCTGCTGTCCACGAAAAGGGACAAACAACACCGGCGGATTGGACAAAACATCACAATAGACAGGTACAACTTTGAGGTAGTTAGGGACTTTGTGTACCTCGGATCCGCTATAACATCTGACAACAACATCTCGTCAGAAATAAAGCAAAGAATTACTCTTGCCAATCGCTGTTTCTATGGGCTTGGAAGGCAATTGAGTAGCAAAGCCCTCTCTAGAAAGACAAAGGAGACTCGGTATAAGACCCTAATCATCCCAGTCCTGCTCTATGGCGCCGAGGCATGGACTCCATCTAAAGCGGATGAAGATATCCTTAGTCGTTTCGAGCGTAAGATTCTTCGGACGATTTTTGACCCTATCTGCTGTAACGGGCTTTGGAGGAGAAGGTTCAACCAAGAACTATACGAGCTGTACAGCGACATTGACCTGGTCAAAAAAATACGCATATCACGTTTAAGATGGCTAGGTCATGTAGAGCGAATGGACAACAATGCTCCGGCTCGCATGATCTTCGATTCCACCCCAGAGGGTAGACGCAGTCAGGGAAGACCTCGCCTTAGGTGGCGCGCTCAAGTGGAGGACGACCTGAACCAACTTGGAGTGCAAAACTGGAGGCAGCTAGCCAAAGACCGAGCTGGCTGGAGAGGCATGTTGGTTGAGGCCCAGGTTCGTCCCGAACTGTAGCGCCCCCTAAGTAAGTAAGTAATTGAGCGAAGCGTTGTATCAAATCAGCGATGAACTAGAATGCTTATTACATTAGGCAGACAAGTAAAGATGTGAAGGCAAGAGCAAATTCCACACTTTTTGGATATTGATGAAAATA
Source organism: Platycheirus rosarum (assembly GCA_963971375.1). Taxonomy (NCBI): domain Eukaryota; kingdom Metazoa; phylum Arthropoda; class Insecta; order Diptera; family Syrphidae; genus Platycheirus; species Platycheirus rosarum. Next base: position 87,545,782 of record OZ020508.1, on the reverse strand, counting down.
TGAAAGCTCTATTATAACAAATAAAGTATATATTTCTCTTCAAAATGTTCACCTTTCGACCAAGCTGTCGCGCCAATAAATTTATTTAAACAAAAAATTTAACTCATTCATATAAGTAATTATTAAGGAATTGAAATGTATGGACCATATTTAAAACTGAAGGTCAGATGCCTAATGTGGTGTCTGATGATATTTTGTGAATCGGATTGGGTTCTCAAAGCCAATATAATTTAATGGTATGGCAAATAAAATTCTTATGTAATCGATAGGCCTTCTTTTATAATCTTAATTATTATTTCCTATACATTATTTAATAAGTAGGATATAATTATTTTAGCATGCGATCAGAATAGAAACAACAATTTATGGAGTGTACGTGTTTCCGAGACAAATTCTTTGACACGAGAATCTCAATGTCTTCTACACATACATACATATACATATACATAAATACCTGTGTTCGATAAATTCAAAGTTCTGGCTTCCTTTCTTTTTAACGTTTTGGAATCGATTGTTCACATGTCAGCCACTGATTTCCGATTTCACGTCTTGGGAAGAGTAAGTAAACTTATGTTTTATTTATGAGAAGATTGTGTAAACACAAATGTTTATTACTGTATTAGTGACGTTCAAAACACTGAAGCTGTCTTCTTTAATATATTATGCTTCTCCACATCCGTCCCGTATATCGCTTTACTTTTTACTGTTGTAGGTATAATTTAAGGAAGTGTCGCCTCTATGATAAATACTCTACTTAATCTACTTAAGTTGTTTGGTCACATGAAGTTAGATGTAGCGATTGTTTGTGTTTGTTAAAGCACACAGAGATAAAATCCCAGATTTGAAAAATAAAAAAAGAAGGCTTTTACCCGTAGGTTCACTTTGCGGTATTGATTTATTCATAAAAAGGAGATTCTTGAATAAGAGTTGAATAAATCGACGTTGTAGCCATATTTAAAATTGTAAAATCTTCTGACATTTTTGATGTTGCTGCAATTTAAATATGTTACATTGGGTCATTTCAGTAAATTATCAACAGATTTAAAATTCAAATACAAAGTTTTCGGTAAATGTTCATTTTGATAATCAGACAACTGGCTACTTTCTAAAATCTTATTTCGGTACCTACATTCACAGGTATTAACTTCACATGGGAACTAACTTTACCACTAGTAAGAAATAATTAAACTTTTTCTCGTGAATTAGGTTACTAATTATAAGAGTGAGAAATAACATAATCTAAAGATCGTGTGAAATAATTTCCCATTAATATGTGATAATTTCTTAATCTCAAGAGATTAAAATTGTTGAATAAAGGAGGAATATATAGATATAAAGATAAAAGGTAACAAAAAAAGCATAGTTGATTTAATAAACACCATTTGTCTGCAATACATATAATTTTCTTGACCTTCAGCAATCGTTTGGAACTGAGTTTTTATGTTACATTCAGCACAAATTTTCAAAGTCTTACAAGTTAACAAGACAATATTAGCTGCGTTTTATTATCAACCAAGTTCTATTCTATATGGATCTTTGTCGACAATAAAACGATCCAGATCCAGACCAAGAATTTTTTTGTGTTCAATTCCCATTACAATATTGCAAAAGTGCCATCTATTTTTTCAGAATTAGTGTTAATTCTTGTTGAAAGTAAACGTTTTTTAACGTTCAATGTAATATAAACACTTGATTCTTATTCACTCCACATTTCATGATAAGTAAATATTATGTTTTATTTTTATTTCTAATCATTCTAAAATATTATTTCAATCAATAAAGAACTATAAAGAAAATAATTAAAGCTCTCTTTTATTTTCTGTTTTGTACCTGCGGTAAATAAAGATTTTCATTAGATTATGAGACTTAATTGTACAACAGAAATAAATAGAGAAATTAGTAAAAAAGAAAGAAATAATTTTACGTAAGGATAATGAATGCATCAAAATCTAATATTGTTAAATTAAACAACAACAATTATGCAAACTGGAAGTTCAGGATGGAGTTGCTGCTTCGCAAGCAAAATTTGTGGAAGAAGGTGATTCTAGGAGAAAAACCAAAACCAACTAGCGATAATGGTGTGATGACGAATCAAAAAGATATTGATGATTGGGAAGATTTTGACGATGAAGCAAGAGGAACTATTGGTTTATGCGTTGATGACGATCAACTTGCCCATATTCGTTTGGGAACAACATCAAAATCGACCTGGAATGCACTTAAGAACTACTACGAGAAGAACACACTAACCAACAAAGTATTTTTGATGCGATTAATTTGTTCATTAAAATTGGAAGAAGGTGGAGATGCAAAAGCACACATTAGCAGAATGTAAGGCTATTTTACAAAACACGTGATATTGGCGAAGAAACTTTGTCCGACAATTGGAGTGCTGCGATGCTACTAAGTAGCTTACCAGAAGGTTATGACACCTTAATAACTTCATGGAATCGCGGAAAGAAGAGGATATAACTTTTACTCTAGTACAACAAAGAGTAATAGCAGAATATGAAAGGCATTCAATTGCAAATGGGGGTTCACAAAATTCTGTTTTGAAGACTGTAGCCAACGTTGTTGTTTGCTATTTTTGCCGGAAACCAGGTCACCAAAAGAAATCATGTGAAAAATATAAGGAATGGCTTACAAAACAAAACTTCAAAAAGAGGGATGTCAAATGGACCCATAAAGTAAATTTAGTTGAAGAACCGTTGGAAACGAAGACAAAATCAAGCGAAAGTTCAAAAGACTTTCTTTTCAATATTGGCCAAAGACACAAATTCGGATGGATTATCGATTCAGGAGCTACTCGACATGTAGCAAACAATGAAATTTTGTTTCTGATATTGACAAGACATACAAAAGCTTTGTTGAACTTGCGAATGGAATCTCAACAAAAGTTCAAGGAATTGGATCAGGAACTTTGACATTTTTGGACGAAAGTGGTAATGTTCGTCAAGCGGAGGCATCGGAAATTTTGTATGCTCCAAGTTTAACGGGTAACATGCTTTCTGTCAAACAATTTACCAAAAATGGACTACGAGTCGAATTTGATGAATCAAAATGTGAAATAAAGCATGAAGGTAAGCAAATTGGTGTTGCAGATATAGCTCTATATGCTTTACGACAACCTTACAAAGTTTGTGCTCTGATTGAACACAATGAAAATTGTATTCATCAGTTACATCAAAAAATGGGGCGCAGAGATCCGAACGCTATCCGAAAAATGTGTGCTGATGGATCTATTTAAGGATTAAATATTGTCGACTGCGGAATCAAAGAAGTTTGTGACGTCTGTATGAAAGGAAAAATGACAAGGCTGCCGTTTTCAAAACAATCTAAAAGTGAATCGTTGGCGCCTTTAGATTTGATTCATACAGATGTATGCGGTCCTATGCAAACAGCTACACATGCAGGAAAACGATACATGGTGACTTTTATAGACGACTATTCATGTTATACAATTGTTTGTTTGCTTGCACAAAAAGGAGAAGTTAGAAACAATAAAACAGTTTGTGGAATTTTGCAAGACAAGCTTCTCACAAAAACCTAAAATTTTAAGATCTGATCGTGGTGGTGAATACACTGGAAGGAGCCTTTCAAGCTTCCTAAAGTCAGAAGGAATTCAGCAGCAGCTTACAGCAGCGTACAGCCCACAACAAAATTGAAAAGCTGAAAGGAAGAATCGGACGTTAGTGGAGATGGCAAGATGCATGTTGATGCTGAGTTACCAAACAGTTTTTTTTTTGGGGAGAAGCTATATCAACTGCCAATTTTTATTCAAAATCGTGTAATAACCAGATCGACAAATACAACACCGTATGAGCGATGGAATGGTTTCAAGCCAAACATTGAACAATTTCAAATATTTGGGTCGAAATTCTTTGTTCATGTACCAGAAATAAAAAGACGAAAGTTAGACAACAAGGGAATCGAAGCAATATTTTTGGGATACGATGAAAAAGCTAAAGCTTAAATGTTATGACAAAATTGCAAAGAAAGCGGTTATCATTCGTGATGTATGTTTTTGTACCTCAACACTAAACAATAAAAGCAATGAAGTCTCGGTTGAGCTGTCGAAATCTAAACGAAAGGACTCATCACACGAAAAATCACATGTTCAAGAAGAAGGATATGTCGCTCAGGAGGAGATAGATAAAGACAGTGAAGATATTGAAACATATGAAATGACAGACCAAACAGACAAAATAAATCATAAAGTTCAGAAGCGTTTTTCAAAAGGATCGAACAAAGGCGTTCCACCGAAGCGTCTTATTGAAGAAATTAACGCAACTAAAGAAGTAACCCAACCATCTAACTACAATGAAGCAATCGAAAGTGATCATAAAGAGCATTGACTTTCAGCGATGCAAGAAGAATTGGAGTCACACGAAGCTAATACCACATGGGACCTCGTTGTTCTGCCACCCGGGAAAAAGGCGATTGGTGGAAAGTGGGTATTTAAACTCAAAACTGGACTAGACGGACAAATAGAGCGATATAAGGTCCGATAAAACATTATTATCAGTCGCACCAAAGAAGAAAATGATTGTTCATCACTTAGATGCAAAAACGGCTTTTCTTAATGGAAATCTCACAGAAACAATTTATATGAGATCATCACAAGGCTATGAAAGCGGTTCAAAGGTTTGTTTATTAAAAAAAAAGTATTTATGGACTGAAACAAGCAGCGAGATCGTGGAACAGTGCACTTCATAAAGTACTAGAAGAAGCACAATTTCAACAAAGCTGTAATGATCCATGCTTGTATATAAAGGAAATTGATGTAGATGATATAGTTGTGGCGTGTACATCGATTGAACAAATAAATCAAATTCCAGATATTCTACAAAAACATTTCAAAATTCAAAATTTAGGACCGTAAAGCACTACTTGGGCATGGAAGTTATAAAAGACAAAACTGGTAACTTTTCAATTTGCCAATCATCTTACATAGCGAAAATTGCATCAGATTTTGGACTTCAAGATGCAAAACCAGCCAGGACACCTATGGATACAAGCTACGGTAAAGTGGAATCAACTGACCATTTTGAAAATAATTCACAATACAGACAATTAATTGGACGACTGTTATATTTATCAGTTAACACCAGACCGGATATTTTAGCCAGTATATGTATTTTGGCACAGAAAGTTTCAAGACCAACCAATCAACACTGGAATCAACTCAAACGTGTTGTCAAGTATTTAAAAGGGACGCAATATATGAAGTTGATGCTAAGCAACCTATAAACGGAAAATCAGTCATTATATGGTTATGCTGATGCCACTTCGGCGGATGACAAGATTGGACGAAAATCAAATAGTGGCAGAATATTCTTCTTAAATGGAGGTAAGCTGGTCATGCAACAAGCAAAATATGATTGCATCTTCCACATGTGAAGCGGAATTCATTTCAATTGCAGAAGCAGCTAAGAAAGCAAAATGGTTGCGTCAACTTTTAGAAGAAATGCATGAAACAATTGGAAATCCGACACTCATCTATGACGATAACCAAAGTTGCATTGATTTGGTACGTGATCATAAATTTTCATACAGAATAAAACACATTGATACGAAGTACAAAATGATAAGAGATCTAGGAAGAAAACAAATTATTGAATGTGAATATTGTTCTACCGAAGAAATTGTTGCGGATCTTTTGACAAAGCCATTACCTCAATCGAAACATATTTATCTAAGGAACAAATGTAATATTATTTGAACGAGGAGGAGTGTTGAAAGTAAACGTTTTTTTAACGTTCAATGTAATATTATAAACACTTGATTCTTATTCACTCCACATTTCATGATAAGTAAATATTATGTTTTATTTTTATTTCTAATCATTCTAAAATATTATTTCAATCAATAAAGAACTACAAAGAGAGTAATTATGTAAAGCTCTCTTTTATTTTCTGTTTTGTACTTGCGGTAAATAAAGATTTTCATTAATTAATTAATAGAAAGCAGGATCCCAAATTGTTATTGTAATACGTGTTAAGACTAATCCAGATCCAGATCCGAAGATTATAAAACACGGCTATTATCCCACAAAATCTTAAGGTTTTTTCAAACATTTCAGAAATGTATCTTTGTTTCTGAAATATTTTTTTTAATGTTTCTGAAATGTTTTTATGTCTGGACGCTTAGCGAAACATCTCTGAAATATTTCTCTGTTTCGTCTTCCGAAAGGAATACTTTCTTTATTTTTCAAGCATTTTAGTCTGGTTAATAGGTTTTTTGTTTTTATTTTTTTGTTCGTGATGACAAAACGCGACGCTATGATTGCTACTTTTTTACAATCGATCTTGAAGTACTAATAAACATTTCGAAATGTTTCTGAAAGCGTCCACCTCTAAATGTTTTTAAAACAAATGGGAAACATTTCAGAAATGTTTTTTTAAAACAAATGTTTCTTTGGCGTGGACACACCTTTACATACAACACAGATACATATATTCATCAGTGGGGTTAGCGACAACATATGAACCAAAAAAAAAAAAAAAATTAACTAAGGCCATAACTGCAATGTGAACTAACTCCATATGGTGTATTATAGTTTACGTTTATTTATATCAGAAGGATTCTTAAATGCAAAAGTAATATTGCATAAACGTTGAATATGAATATTTTACATTTCCGTCAAATTACAAAATTTAAAGCATTTGTGGTCCATAAATGGAACAAAAATACAATAAATAACAAAAATGTATCTTGTGAAAAATGCTACATAATATTTTTGCTCCCCTTCTGATAAAATATTTATTATTCATTTAATCGTACAATTCATTACATATCACAAAAATATGCATTAACAAAATATTTTTTTTAAATAATTTTTCTTTTTTTATATTTCAGCGGTGGCCGAATATGGGGGATGTCCCATTCTCTGCCGTCCGGAATGGTTTGTATTTTATTATCTTAAAATATGTTTTTTTTTTTATTTGATTTGCATCTGTCTTGTTTTTGCATTGAACAATTTCGTTCGTCTGTTCATTGAAAAATTCATTGTAAATTCTTTGTTCGTGTTATTGAATATTTTGTTGTTAACATTAAAATTTAAGACAGATTTGAAAACAAATATTTTTATATTTTTAAGTTTGTTATTTTTTTACTGGGGCACACGCTTTTTCATATATATGTATGTAATGAAAAGTTAATATAAAGTTAAACAACATACATTTGAGAACAAAACATATACATACGATAACAAATATCAGCAAAAAATAACAGTACACACAAAAAAAATTATTAAAATCACGTCAAGGGTGCAAGAAATAATTGAAAAGGTATTTAAAATGAGGTCGCTAACGCTATGAACGCGGTTGGAATAAGTCAAGAGAAACAGACTAATTTTGTTTTGCATAGCAAACAAGCAAAAGAAGCAGTCAGCGAAAAAAAAATCGCGACAAACTGTGGGTTCTCATCGCAAACACTTGCTTACCAATCAGAAACTCCACAGAAGAGTTCCAATCAAATCCAATCTCAATAGTCTAAGATCCGGTATAAGAAATATATACCCTCGTCTGTTATTTAATGATAATAAAGAAAATATGCTAGATCATGTATACGTTGATGCACCGTAAATATCTTGCCTAGCTCTATCTGGTGCCGATGAAGTTAAACAATAAAATGTTTAATAAAAATTTGTTGATGACTGCCCTCATTTGTTATTTATGAAAGTCGAGCATCAACTGAAAGGATATACCCCAAGGCATTGAAAAAAACATAGGTTGCCTATCATCCTCTGGTGCCAACTGTAGGGTTGCCACGTATAAACATGAAGGTTAGCTTAGAAAATATACATATGAAAATAAATATGTATGTATAAAAAATGTATAGCATTTTTTTCCAAACATTACATAAACTACACTTGAACTTCAGCATGCGCCAAATCACGACGGAAGCCTGCAATTTAAAACTTATAAACAATGAACAGTTTTAACCAAGTGACAAAATTAGTATTATTTTGCCGAAAAAAGTTAGGTAGATTGTCAACTTTGCGGTTTGTGCAGCTGATAACATTCTATATAAAAAAATTCCGTAGAAATGGCGCTCCGCCTGGTGCGGTCTTACCTTAATGTCAAATTCCATTTATAAACCATTTAAGCTTTAAAATTACGTTTAGGTGCAGTCTCTCTGGGAGAATAGAAGTACTGTTAGAATTACACCTGACTTTACTCCAAAGACATGTTTTTCATTCAAAAGTTAACTGCAAATTCTCCTGAGCTTCTTATGGTGACAAAATCTAACTTATTTTCTTACTTCAAAAAAAAAAATCAATGCACTGAAAAACTGGCCTTTAAAAGGTCAAAATACACTAATGCCAAAAATCCAAAAGATACCAATTATTATCAAAATGTAAAATGAGGAAAAAACATTCTCTGCCATTATTTATTAGAAAACGAATATGTAAATTCATACCCACGTATTTCCTATAATCTTCATGCTTGAACATCTCTGCATTTTGGTATCCACTCTATTCAATAAGTATGTTTTTTTGTATTTGTATACTCTTTTTAGCAGATGTCTTAAATTAAACCTGCTACTAAGTAACAGTTACTAAATACTCTTAACTCAACATCGACTTGTCTTTATTATTATTAGAATGCGCACGAATTTAAGCTAGCAGACATCGCAACGGATTCATTGGGTCAACTCTTTTGATTGTATGTGGCAACGTCACCGGATTTGTTGCCGCACCGGACGAAATGGATTCTATGGCTTAGGCCCTTAAGTAAATAAATAGTAATTTAATAACTTAGTTAAATGGAATATGAGGGATTAATTCATTCCTTGATACCGTTTCAAACCCCAAAAACCGATAAGTCTTGATTCTGGGTCTCTTGACTTGTGTCTTACTTCTCACCCTGATAAATACACAATTAGTGTAACTTCTCCATTTGGCACTTCAGATCATTGTGTCATTTCAGCTAATTTTTCATCCTCCACCCACCCAATTAAAGAAAAACTTTCCACCAGGACCGTTTGGCAATACGAGCCAACTGGGCCGGCCTGAATATTTTTTCCGAAACTTTTCTGGTCACTATGCTTCCACGATAGTGACATTGCTGCCAGTGCTGAAATGATCACAAATGTGATTCTTCTAGGGATGCGTGCTTTTATTCCTAACAGAATAAAAAGCATCAAGCCTAAAGAAAAGTCCTGGTTTAATTCTGAGTGCAAAGAAGCTATCAGGCTCAAACAAGTAAGTTTCCGATCTTACAAAGCCAACTCTACAGAGCAAAATCGGAAAAAGCACAAACAATCAAGGAACTCATGCAACTCCGTTATTGAAAAAAACAAATGTTTGCATGACCAACAATTACGGCAAAAATTCTGCAGTGTCCCAAAGGCAGTAAAAACTTTTGGTCATTTATAAAAAATATTAAAAACTCCTCAATATCTTCGGTACCAACGCTCATCGACAATAACAAACCAATTGTTTACTCTTCAGAGAAGCCAAACTTGCTCGCCGCCCATTCCGCTGCCAGCTCCACGCTGCCTCATAGCAACTTTGCCCCTCCTGTACTTGAGAATGTTTTTCCGCACTCGTACAGTAGCAAGAGTTCTCAAAGATCTCGATATACACAAATCAGCTGGCCCGGATGGTATACCCGCGATTCTTCTGAAGAAGTGTTCTTCCACACTGACAAAGCCACTGCGTAAGCTTTTCCATCGCTCCTACTCTTCTGGAATCTTTCCTAGAAGATGGAAAACAGCATTTGTCCAGCCTGTCCCTAACAAAGGTGACCCATCCTCCCCCTCCTCCTACCGACCCATAGCACTGACATCCCTTCTTTCTAAGGTCATGGAAACACTGATTAACCGTCAGCTTAAGGAATATCTCGAAGATCGAAAGCTTCTCCATGACCGTCAGTACGGCTTCCGCAGCAACCGTTCCACTGGTGATCTGATGGCATATTTCACCGAACAGTGGAACAAATCTTTACATCGCTTTGGTGAAAGTAAGATTATTGCTCTTAATATCTCCAAGGCATTCGATAGAGTTTGGCATGAAGCTCTCTTATCGAAAATGTGTGCTTTTGGGATCAATACAACTTGTATTGAACGGATTCAAGTCTGATTCCCACAAAATAAATGCTGGTATGCACCAGGGCTCTGTTCTGTCTCCGACTCTTTTTCTCATTTTTATAAATGATCTTCTATCTTTTACTTCTAATCCACTTAACTGTTTTGCTGACGACTCCCCTCCCCTCCCTATCTTCCTAATGCCCGCGCAGTGTGTTCTACATTAAAAGGGAAACAAATAGTCCCTTGTGCTCGCGTTAATTGTAAGAATTGTAAAAAAAAAAAACAAATAAATAAATAATTCCTGTGTTTCTGAATTTGTTTTTATAGCACAATATTGTAGGATGTTGCCTTCTTCATGGGGTACTCAGAATCGCTTCTCAAAAGATGGAAATTTCAAGCGGTCGGGATTTAATTTTTCTATTATGGTGATTTTGACTTGAAGGCTTCTTTGAATTTTGAATTTATTGTACTCATGGATGTCATTTGGCCACTGGCCATCTTTACGGCTGTACAGTAACTAGCTCTTAATAGAGAAGAGAACATTTAACGATATTTAATACTTTTTTTATTTGTTCTTATTCTATATTCACACCAATTGGCGACATCAGCGCCACTCATTGCAAATTGTGCAGCAGTTAAAAACATGATGATAATTCATGAGAGTGCTATAGGCAGTGTTTATACAATGGTTTATGTATAGATAAGAGACATCTATATAATCACATAGGTACAAAAACAAAATTATCAAAAAACTAACCTTACAAATCCTTTTCCCTTTGATACAAAACATACACACACACCATCACTCAGTTAAAAAAAAAAACAACAAAAACTCAAGTCAACTTATGTTTATGTGCCTTTGTTCATATGCCTGTCAACATTACTTACTTTAAAGAAACTTTTACATAATCTAATTACAAAAAAATTGATATTTTATTTTAAACAAAATAAGTTTAAATTAAATCACCTTCAACTTACTATTTCTCTCACTTTATGTAATGATGTACTGTGAATGTTTGTTAATTCAAACAGTTTGTTTGTTCAATATTTTAAGTGTGTACAATGTTTTTCTTTTATTGTGTTACATTCAATTCATTCGATTTAAAACGATTCGATTCGACTTCTGGCTATATATGAAAAGCAATCGCCGCCATAGTTGAAAAATCAAATCTTTGAAAATTTTCAGTCACGTTATGCGTTTTCACCGCAGGACACAGACTTCACATCCTCATATCCAACATCTTCGTCACTTAATTCTCGTCGAATGTATGGGGATTTCCAAACCAATAGTGCAATGGGCTCTGTTGGTAATATGGCAGCTATGAGTGTAAATTCTTTAAGTGGAGGACCATCGTTAAATAACAGCGGAACAAACCTAATAGTGAACTATTTGCCACAAGATATGACGGACCGTGAGTTGTATGCATTATTTAGGTCAATTGGACCTATAAATACTTGCAGAATAATGAGAGACTTTAAGGTAAGGGTAAGACAAAAGATATCGGTTAATTGAGAAATAGAATAGAAACGTTAAGTTCTGTTTGCTCAGAAATTAAATAGATATGATGTAAATTGACTTTGGATCTGTACATTTCAGACTGGATACAGTTTTGGTTACGGTTTTGTCGACTTTGCGTCGGAGGCAGATTCGCAACGCGCTATTAAAACCTTGAATGGAGTTCAAGTTCGTAATAAGCGACTTAAGGTAAGTGAAGTCATTCTTAATCTTTATCAATTATTAGTTTTCGCAATATTGTCTTTACAGTGGTTTAAACCGTTTCCATAAAATTACACGCAGTTTTATTTTGTACATACTACATATATCCAAACAACAATAAATCATTTTATGTTTTAACTGCCCAGCAAAAAATACTTAGCTCCCCAATAGTCCAGCAACTTAAAAAAAAACATAACCACGGACCGATATTAGTTTTCGCTGCAGAATAAGTTTGGGGAAAGTATAGTAGTTTAAATGTTTCATTCGTATCATTATGCCAGACAATTAAAAATAGAAGCATAATACCTTTAAATGACAGTTTTAGGCATGCCAAACAATTATTTTATATGTGCTACGTATAAACTTGAGTAAACATCAAAAACTTGAGAAAAATTCAAGCGCCTGTTGTTCAGGCGTTGAGTATAGTTCCCTAATTATAAAATGATGTGTTCTTTATTCCCCAACATCTTAGCACCAACAAAACACAGTGCAGGTCTCGAAATAACAAAAACTCAGGAAGAAGTACTTGACCTCTGCAAAATAAAAATCAAGGAAACAGCTACTCTTAACAAAAATATGTAAAGCAAATTTTCTTTCTTTTATTCCCAGAGTAAAAGTAAAAGACATTCAAGTTCATTTTCATTTTATACATAAATTTATACTATATGTTTGTGTATGCATTATGTAGAGCAACAATACACTATACCGGATCTAATTTACCTTAAAGGTATACTCTGCCATTACCGCACAGCAAAGTTACGAAAAACAAAAATATGAGATGACTCTAGGACGCCATACAAAAAAAAATTATATTAAAACACAATACGTGCATACAAAAAAAGACACCGTACAGAGACGGCATGGCATGATTATTATGCGGATTAACCGAATCTATCGCAACAATGCTTTTTCCTACAGCTTTGAAAAAAAAGAAATCCTTGCAGACACTCCATAACATGACAGTGCCAACCATACGCCTAGTTCTTTATAGTTTCACATTTTCCTGGCATAACACACTCCATACCATACACAAACATTCGGATGAAAATATACCAGCCTCTTTCCTTTCTTAAATCTTATAGTAGCGGGCAGTTATTTGGATATAGCCACCCACCACTTCTTCCAAGAAGTCGGCAATTATAATGGTGTCGTGTCGACTGCGACTACGATGGTGTAGATGGCCGTCCCTCTTCTGTTTAAATTGTGCATGATTTTTTGTATGTGATCATAAATTGACATACAGAAGAAGTTCTCGTTTGAGCCTTATATGCTCAACTGAATCATTTGTTAAATATACGTAAATATCGTTTTTTGGATAGTACAAATTTTATGCATCTTTCATGAGATGTGTTTGTTGTCTCGACACTTTGTAAATACGAGAAAGGAAATAGCTTTTACTTTGACGTTAAGGTTTTTATAGCATGTAATAAATGTATCTATTTTTAATTATTGTTACAGGTTTCGTTAGCACGGCCAGGTGGCGAACAAATTAAAGATACAAATTTATATGTCACGAATCTTCCACGAACCATTACCGAAGAACAGCTGGATGTCATATTCGGTAAATATGGACAAATTGTACAAAAGAATATTCTTCGCGATAAACTTACGGGAAAGGCTCGAGGCGTAGCTTTTGTAAGGTAAGAACCGTTATATAATAGAATACATTTTGCGAAGTGTAACTTGGCCTCATGCAGTTGTAAAATATATGCACATACATACTTATGTATATCCATTTATCTCAGTTTTTTGTATCAAACGTGAAAATAATTTGAGGTTTTTGTCTCCATGTTGTCATCAATTATTGAATAAATAAATTAAATTAAAACAATATTAGTTATAAATGTTTATTTTTAATTAATTTAAGATTAAAAACTATTAATCAATGTATAATTTATTTTAAATAGCGACGCGCGTTTCGGACAATTTGTCCATCTTCGGGCTAACTTAAATATTTTTATTTAATTTAAGTTAAATAAGTATTTTAGTTAGCCCGAAAATGGACAAATTGTCAGAAACACGCGTCGCTATTTACAATAAATTATATGTTGTTTAATAGTTTTTAATCTTAAATTAATTAAAAATAAACATTTATTATTGTTTTAATTTTATTTATTTATACAAAAACGTGAAAAGCTTAAAAATTCGTAAAATATCTTCAATAACCCAATTCGAAAGAAACAAACAAGAATGTTTGAACCATACATTCTAGTTGCCAAGATCAAAACTCAACGACTGCGTTTGGGTAGGAATTCGTCATCGATTGTTCTCAGCTTGAGTATATCATATCTTAAACCTATACTATACACCCTTATTTATAGCCCAGTCGGAATGTGCAATTGAAAAAGAAAAAAATAGAAAGGGTTCTTTTCTTTTTTTTTTTTAATCGTAAGGAAACTCATAAGTCTGCTATTAGACGATGAAACTGGATGCATGCACCTTGTTCGAATTCTTCTTTGTTATTTCATCCTCTGTCGCAAGCACCATTACGAGATGAATTTAGTTTCATGAAACCATTTTGACAGTTCTCTTTCATTTTCGTTTTCCATAATCATTTGCAATGAATCTGCTCTTTTAACAATGTCGATGTTATGAATGTGTTAAACCACATGCACATTTTTGCTGGATTCATAAAGACATAAGAACTCCAAATTAAGTTCTTTAGTCCCCAAAAAATTACTTTCCACTTTATTTTCACTCGTTTTTCTTCGTTTACCTTGGGCCTCATTAGAAGTCTACTCTGAACATAACGAAACCAAGTCGTAAAGAATAAATAAACAGCGAACAAGATAACTGAAAAACGTCAAACAGATTCTTCGAAGATGGTAACTGTGCGACACAGGACAGCTCTTTTTCTGTCTCATCTTTTCGATTTTTTTCTATCTATTGCACTTACTATGTGCGAAGAATTCGAAAAAGGTGCATGCATTCAGTTTCATCGTCTAATAAATAGCAGACTAAGGAATATAAATTTCAATTTTCGAATTCCAAAGTCCTTAGCGTTGGCCGCCATCTTGAATTTAAGGTAAATTGATTTTTGTTAAGTAAATCGCTTATTTTCAAATTTTGACGAAAAATGCACAAAACAAAATGTTTTCAGAATTTAATTTTCTACAATTTTGGTTTGAATACATTTGCCTACGCTTGATAATTTTCGAGTTAATCCTTAAAATAGGATTAAGAGTATATCCGCATATTTGCCCGGCGTAATCTTTGTACATTCCGCTGACATGGAAAATATAAGATAGGATTTGTTTTTCTTTTTTAATCGTTAAAGGAACTCATAAGGAGTAAAAAATTGTACTTTCGAGTTGTTAGGAATTCGGCCAGCCGCCATTTTGTATTTAAATTTAATTTATTTTTGTTAAATATCTCGTTTATTTTTACTTTTGGCGAAAAATTGCATTTGATGTTTTACAAATGCAATGAAACAAAAACTTCAGAATTAAAAATGGCTGGCTTATTATTGCTTTTTTATTTTATAACTATTCGTTATTCAACTCAAGAAGAAAACCGTTTATTGAGCATCAAAAATTCATTTCATAAGCATTTCAAATATCGCTGCTTTTATAAACGTTGTTGCATCCCTAAATGCAAATGACAGAGGAAGAGTGTCAGTCCTTCACCAATACTACAATATAATCATGAAACAAGTTTCATTGAAAAGATCAATTCTTTAAAATTTGAATGAAACTATCGACTAATTTCACTTACTCCCTTCTTTTTAAGTTCATGAAAAACGTGGATACATTTTCAGACTAAGAAATACATATCTCGAAGATAGATAGAAGGTATACCTCATCAAAAAGTGCTACTTATCTCTCGATCATTTTGGCGAGAGTAATATTGCACAATGCCTATCTTTGTATGCAATTGATAGGGATACGCACGAAGCCGTTTAATCGAACATGCGTTCTCTTGGACTCGATAAAACTTCTTCGGTTCCAGATTCTCATCCATGTTCTTCGGATGTGGAACTGCAACGATAACGACCAACATTGTTTAAGAAATTGCGCCGAATTTAATGCTTAAAAAACTTAATGTTGCTTTTTGTCGTTAAAGCTAAACGAATCTTTCATGCCATTATCAATGATTGGCACTTGCATTCTCTTATTTTTTGGAATGTGCATTACAGACCACTACATATTTGACGTTGCTAAGAATGGTGCTCATTACCTTCTTGAACAGAATTAAAAAAGAGCTTTAAAACTGATTGAATACCGTTCAATAAGGGACAAATTGACATCTCTTGGATTTCAATATTTAATAGCTTTTTCTATAAACAATGCTCTTGCGAAATACCCATCTCTTCTCAAATCCACCTTTAGATGTCTGAAGTGTACCACAGCTTTCACCAAATAAGTACTTTAATTTGTTTTTAGTACATGAAATAGCAATACCAGTGACTATTATTGACTGCTTGGTTCTTTATGAGAGCGATTAATTTCTAACATATCTTGTAAGCTCAAAAAACAAAAAAAATACTGGCAATGGTCTTACATACATAATATATCACGATCAATATCCTTTCAAGTTATACCAGTTCTTGCATCCAGGTTTAGGGTTTGTCCAAGTCTACGGTT
Organism: Platycheirus rosarum; assembly: GCA_963971375.1. NCBI lineage: Eukaryota > Metazoa > Arthropoda > Insecta > Diptera > Syrphidae > Platycheirus > Platycheirus rosarum. The sequence goes on along the minus strand of OZ020508.1, from coordinate 87,529,447 downwards.
TTTTTTTGTAATCAGAAGAATCAAGTATTTGAATGGGCTTATGAAATAACTCAAATTATTGTTTGCTTGTGAATTGCGTTGAGCTGCTGCAAGCGTGAAACCTTGTGTTTCTTACTTTATTCCCTGATGACGATCACTACCTGCATATGTTAATGATACCCAAAACTAATAATATTAAATAAATACAACTTCATATAATGTTTCTAACATATTTCACTTTTATTTACTTAAGGTTCAACAAACGCGAAGAAGCCCAAGAAGCAATCTCGGCTTTGAACAACGTTATACCAGAGGGTGGTTCACAACCATTATCTGTGCGCATTGCAGAAGAACATGGAAAGGCGAAAGCACACAGCTTTATGACAGCACCTCCCGTGCCAGCGAACATGAATATGAACATGGGCATGAACATGAATATGAATGCCTACAACTCAATGGTGCACAGAGGTAGACCAAAAACACGTTTCCAAAAAGTACATCCATATCAGAATCCTAATTTTTTTTAAGAAGTTCATAAATATTACAGACAAAAAACTAAATCTATCATCTTCTGATATATAAACAAAACTCGATTAAAAAATGTATTAATATTATACATACGTAGGTTTAAAAAGATTGCGGGATTAATATCTTATTCATTACCAATAAAAGAACTAGTATTTTTCTTGTTAAAAGAAAAACAATATTCAAAAGTAGTTGAATATCTTCTGTAAGAACGATCCAACTGATTAATTTTTTTTAATTTCCTCTGTCTCTTAATTTAATATTCAATGGCTGCCTATATGCCAAGGAGATCTGCGGAGGAAGTTCAATTGGATTTAAATGATATAGGGTACACATTTTTTGAATTTTGTATCCCCACTTTTTTTTAAGAATATGACAATTTTTTTAAGTTTGTTTATGTGTTATTTTTCTTGGTGATGGAACACCTGAATTTTCACCTATATTTCTTTAATTTGGAGTCAGTTATACATACTTAAGCGCCGCATTTAACCTTTGGAAAGTAGCATACATAAATTTGATTCTTCATATTTTTTTTTACTAGCCCTTGAAAATTAAAGATTTGTTTTGTATCTACATTTTAAATAAAACCAGTTCATTAATAATACATAAGCAAATATTTTTATTTTGTTTTGAGAAAAGAATAGTTTTATTCTAATTTAGAGTTAGTATATTGATATTTCAGGAATAAATACAAATTGTCAATGTTAAAAATTTTACGCAAAAGCAATTAATTAGAGACAAAATAGGAATAATATTTATGAGTGTATAATATACATAATAAACAAACTTGATTCAAATAACGTTACAAGTTCTAATTATAATACATTACATACATTTATAAAATTATAAACATATTTCAAAACGTGAAATTATAATAAAAAAAAATTATAAATGTGGATTTTTTTTTTTTTTTTTAGATAAAAGTTATGGACAACTATGGAAAACAAACGCAAAACATTTATAATTAAATTTATGTTGTATCTTTAAAGTTGTCGGTTCAGTTGAAAGTGAAAGGAATTTCTATTAGTATGTAGTTTTAAATTTGTTCAGCTTAAAATCATAAATATGGTTTATAAAGCTTGTAAATGTTCTTTGGTATTGCCCTTTCAATTTTTGTTTTACAAGTAAAATATTGAGCGATTTCAACATATTTCGAATCGGTTGGAAAGTAATATTTTTCATCAGTGCTGGACAAACAAATGTTTTGTTTGACTTTGTGATTATTATGCAAATCTGCTCGGAATTTCAATGAGCATAGTTACCAAAGTTCCTTAATTTCTTATATCATCGCTTTTTATTATTCTGGTTTCATTGAAATCATCTAATTTTTTTCTCACATGTTGCAAATTAAAGTTGTCAACTTGAATCTCATTATTTCCGTTTGAATAAACTAAATTCTGTATCTTCGTCATTTAATGAGACGCTTAACACTAGCTTTCATTTTAATTCATAAATTGCAACTGCTTCCTTGACAGAATGAAATTTGTTCTTTGATCTTATGATTAAACTAAATAAAAATATTCACAAGAGGTTAAGGATATTGCTATCCAGTTGATGAAAAAAAATCGAGATATTATTGCCTTAAAAAATTATTTTATAAATATATTTTTGTATGTATACATTTATGTACTTTTAAGTAACTTTCAACGCCGTTTTGCTATATTTTTTCTCTAAAGTTTCTTTTTTGTGGTTTCATCTGCGGGTCGAATATTTTTTTTTATTTTTTTTTCTAGGGGATGCCTAACAAATGTTTATTACAAAATAAGTTTTTGAATATGTGAGTGAAGATAAATGTTGTGTAATAAATGATGTACCAATGCGGTATATATCTTTAAGCTAATCTATTTGATTGGGTTTATTTTTGTTCAATGCATAGTTATCATTATATGTACATTTGTACATACATTGTAAAAGAATGTTAATAATAATAATTTTGTAATTAAACATAGAATTCACAACATTTATCATTAAAAATTTAAATAAGCGTTTAGTCAACAAAACAAGAAAAGCCTGGATGAAGGTGAGATTTTTTTTTATTTTTTTTTTTTTACATTATATAAAATAAAAAACCTACTAGGCTAAGCTAACGTGTATGTATTATTCCAACGAGCTTTTACTTTTCTACTTTTTTTTTCTTCCGGGAACACAAAATAGAGTCTTCCTCTATTTTTTCTAGTAGAAGCTAGAATTCCACTACATTTATATACACCCTAATGAAGTGAGGATGTTTTGTTAACACGAATTTAAAATATATGAAATTTAAATTCGGTGTACATTAATTTTTAAATTTTATATTGTCTTTGATCCAATTCTATTTTAACTTTGCATTACTCTCTATTTACATGATACCAGCAGCCTTTAACCATTCGGGCCTCATCGATGGACTGTATAGGAAAAAATCCTATCATTATCCCTACTTATAATTTACATAAGCGTGTGTAAATATTAAGACTTAATAATAGGTTATTATAAAATAAAAACTTGGTATTAGAACATTTTCCAACATAATTATGTATTTCAGTTTCTTAGACGAATTTAAGCAAATCATTGTTTTATTTATTTTAGATAATTGAGTTTTTAAATAGTCGTTTAAAATTTAAGAAAAATACACAGAGTGTAATATATTACAACCGTAGATCTCTAATAAATTGTACCTTACATTTTCATGACTGAATAATATTAGTTTTTTTGTTGAATGTAGACTATTATTTTATTTGTTTTTTTTTTACAGTTTGCACAACGAATGAAAGTAAAGCTTTATTTTTGTCAATGTCGATACATAGTATTTTAAATATGAAATTGTGTGCAGTAAATATAATATATTTTTGGTTGTTAAATTGAGATTGTTTTTTTTTATAAAATTATGTATTTATTGTATGTATTTATTTATTTAAGATTTTAACAAAATGATTATTCAAATATTGAATGAAAAATAATTGTTTAATAAAATAAACAGACTTCCAATAGCGCTTAAATTTGTTATGATTGTAAAAAAAACAATTTATATATATACTTATATGGAAAACAAACTTAACAATAATGTTCAAATGGGGGAAATAATAATAAAGAGAACAAGAATCATATTATAAAGAAAATGTAATAACACAAAAATCACTATTCAAACAAACATTAACTGCCCAAAAAGATTTACAACTATTAGAGTTTTAGATTTGTAGGATTTTCACCAGAAAAATATTAATTACAAAAGTTGTAGCTGCAGAGCTATGACGATTCTTTAAACAAAACAAAAATAATCGAATACAGTTAGTAAGATATTAGAAATGAATATAGGAACGTCGATTGACCAAAATAACTAAACAAATGATCAATAAACAAGTAAACATTTATTATTGCAAAATAATTATAATGAATTCATATTGTTTTACTTGAATCAATAAAATAAACAATACACAGTAAAGGCTATCGTTCAGGTTTAATTAATTAATACCTGCTATTAAATGTTTCATTTGCCATGTCTTCATAAAAAAAGTTAAATAAAATAAGGGGTCCTACTCTTAAATCTCGATCCGAAAGTCATATCCAATCTTTGTATATACACTGCTTATAATACTCTCATGAAACAGCATTTTTAATGGCTACAAAGTCCGCGAAATTATATAATACTGAATGCCATTTGTATTCTGGTCATCTTCACGGCTAATCAATAACTAACACTTAATAGCTTTGTATATACACTGCCTATAGTACTCTCATGGATGTCATTTTGCCTCTGGCCATCTTGATCCGTTGATCCGTAACTAACGCTAAATAGTGGAGATGAGAACATTTACCGATATTTTACCAGTATTCAATACACTTTTGTTGTTTGTTCTTATTATATATCCACACCAATTGGTGATTTCTGCGTCACTCATTGCACTTTATTCGCAATTAAAAAATGATGCTTCATTATAGTACTAGGCAGTGTATATACAAAGTTATTAGTTAAAACAAGAACATTTGGTGACGTTTAATACACTTGTGCTTTGTTCTTATTCTATATTCACACCATTTAGCGATTTCAGCGCCACTCATTAAGAACAAAATTGTTCGATACCAAATGTGAACACATGAAGTCGATTCAAATTTCAAACTCTTGCTGTTATATGCTTGTATTTTTGTTTGAGGTTTTCCTGTAAACAAATCTTTTAAATATAATCATCATAATATTTTTGCAATTGTGTGAAAATAGTGTAATAAACTAGCTGACCCAGCCGGCGTTGCTCGTGTTTACCAAAGATTTCCTGAATACATGCCGTGCCGCTTACACGCATATGATCGTCAATATTGTAGTTGTGTGCATACACGCGGCAACAAAGAGAAACCAAAATGAAATTATTTATACTACTAAAGCATTGACGACCAAGTGAGTGACATTTTTATCATAACTCCGGTTCTAGACATCGGACAGCAAACAGATTTCTTATATGCATTCTTCAAACATGACATAAAAAAAAGTACGCGCACAAACATAATTTAGATTGTTTATCGAATTTGCAACGAAAATAGAGTTGCTAAGTGCGAAATTTCGAATTTCCCAACAAATGTGAGAATATAAAATTCGGAAATTCCGCTCTGAATTTCGTACCAATTATAATTCGTTTTCGAACGATGTAACTTTCGGGTCGGATTTCAGAGTAGGGCCCAAGGCGCCATTTTAAACCGACTTCTGTGCCCTTATTATATATTACGAAACGATCTGAAATTTAACGACTAAGTACATGCATAGACCGATTAAGTAAAACTAGAAAAGCGTAATAAAAATGTTGCCATACAACAACGAAAGACAAGCCCAAACAACTTCACACCTAATTAGAACTGTCAGAAATCTGTTTAGTTTTTTTTTCTAGTGCCACTGAAATGCAACTTATTTAAGATAATATAATATATATATAATAATAATAATAGAATTCCCGAAGCTCGAAACGAACGAAAACGAAATTTGAAACGACAGCCAAATGTCAGTCGTAAGAAAACAAAACGAGAATCGTTAATCTTATCACATTTTAACAATAAATAGCAAACTTTAACGATAATCGTTTTACATAACAAGGCCCCAGGCAACAAATCCCAACAGGAATTTGTTGCTGATGAGCGTTTATAGTAACCAAGTGACGCTGAGTGTTTCAGAGAATTCTTGCCATTTTCATTTAACTGTGTCCTGTGTGTTGAAGCTTAAAAAAAATGTATTGCAATTTTAATCAAAGCACGTCATGTCAGCCTTAAGTATTTCATTAGGCTGAGCTTTCATTAGACCAATTGAAAGTCAATTGAATTCTCTTAAGTGCCTGCAGTACATATCTAAGGCGCTTCAATTTCGTTAGGAATTTATTCTTCAAGTTCGGACCTTAAATTATTATTTATTAGATTATAGTTTTTTCGGTGCTTTAAGACTTATTGAATCCAATTTTTTTTTGTTAAAAGGTTCAGTTGAGTTCAGTTTTATTCTTTTTCGCACATATGTACGTGTTACAAAAATACTTCTATGTATCAAACTGAAAAGAAACGAAATTTCTTGTGGAATAAATGCATACATATTTTATTTTCGAGAGTACTACTAAATATAGAAAACACAATACATTTTTTTTCGAATTTAATCGAAAAGAGGTTTCTTCTGACTCTGAAATGTTCACCTACGAAAACTGGACTTTGAACTAAAAAAGGCTGATCCATTGTTGGTTAGGTTATACAATACTCCATGCTCATAGTATCTAGTTTTGTTTTTATTAAAATAATAAAATCACTAATATAAATAAATCACTAATCAACCTTATGCATTATGATTTATGAATCTTCGTTTAAGGTAGCGTATTAGTTGAAAAAATATAAATCCTTTATTTTTATAATTAAGTATTCAACCTTTAAAACTTACCAATATAACAAAATTTAAGTAAAAGATTATTTAAATTAAACGTAAATCTTTTAACAAATGTGTATCTTTAAGCACCATTTTAAAATTCCAAATACTATACAAATTTGGCCAAAAGTATTAATTTGATTTAAACTAATACAATTCTAATTTCCCCCAGTGAAAATTCTATCTCTTTGATGCTAAATTTAAGGATTAATAAGTATTTTTTAAAGTTCATTTATTATTTTTTATGAACCAAAATATCTTTGGAATTTAATGAGTATATTTCTTAACAAGTACCTTCCGATTTCATAAATATATATAAATCTTCATAAAAAACGCATAGGTATATAAATAAATATTTATTTATTTAATAAACCAGCCTAATAGTTAATATGACGAATTGGAGAATTAAAAAAATTGATACAACTTGTAAACTAGAATAAAATATTTGTTTAAGTACGCTCTGTTGATATTATAATGTAATAAATTAATGTATATATAGTTTATTATTATATATATATATACATTGTTTATATATTACATATATAAATTTATTAATTCATTAACGGTGAACATAATACAAATAATTATGGTTACAAAAGCAAAAATAAGACGTTAGAACTTATTAAATAAGTAGGTCAACCAATTATATATGTATAAAGTATACAAAAGAGAATATATGTAATATCTACTACATTTCTTTTCTTTCTCTTTTTTTCGAAATTTTACCTCGGAATGATAAAAGTCCTGTTCAAATAATTATTGCGATTATAACAAAAGAAAAATATAGTGCTAGCCGCGTTTGTAATCTTTCAATTTATTATTGAAAACAAGCAAATAAAAAAATAGATTAACTAAAACAAAAAATATATATATATATTGATCCTTGTAAATTATATACTGAAATAAAAAATATTTATAGTTACTTACATATACTTAAAAGTAAAACTAATTTGTATAAATTGACCCTTTTAACAAGCATACAAATTAAAAAAAAGTGAGATGAGAACATTGTACTTATTGTATTATTGCGTTTCAATTTTTTCTAAAGGAATTATATATACATATATAAATATATATATATTTGAGAAAAAAACAAGTGAATAAAAGAAATAGAATTAAAAGAAAATTGTTGTTTCTGTCTGTTTCTGTACTTGTTGGGTAAACATCGGGAAAAATGTTTGGCTACGAGTTTCTTGATGTTGTTTTTAGCATTTTCCTTTTTTAGCTCTGAGCTGAATAGTCTTAGCGAACAAGAGTAAAGTTCTCAACTCAACTCGAAAGTACGAATTTGTTTATCGCGGAAAGTTAAATTTGTTTGTTCAACAAAAAATGAGCAAAAGAAAAGCATAATGAGTTATATGACGTAGAGAGCACGGCGTTTTAACTTCTCCGCCATTTTACTCTGTTATTATTTTCTGTTCTGAACTTACAGATCGGGGCGGTCGTATCCAATTAAACCCAGCTGTTTCAATAAACGAGCGTTTACGACAAAATTTTCGGTAAATAGTCTGCTATTAGACGACGGAACTAGATGCATGCACCTTGTTCGAATTTTTCTTTGTTTTTTCATCTCTGTCGCAAGTGCCATTACACGATGACTTTAGTTTCATGAAACAAGTTTGACAGTTCTCTTTCATTTTCATTTTTCATAATCATTTGCAATGAATCTGCTCTTTTAACCCAAATAATATGTCCAAATTAAGTACCTTAAACCATAAAAAATTACATTCCACTTTATTTTCACTCATTTGTGTTCCTTTATTTTGAATCTTATCAGAAGTTTACTCTGGGCACAACGAAACCAAGTGATAAAGAATTAAAGAAAGCGAACAAGAGAAAAGAAAAACATCAAACAGATTCTTCGAACATGCTACCCGTGCGACACACGACAGCTTTTTTCCTGTCTCATGTTTTCTCCCTTTTGCACTTACTATGTTCGAAGAATTCGAACAAGGTGCATGCATCTAGTTTCATCGTCTAATAGCAGACATACTAGTAGAATTTTCCGAAAATAAGATTTTATCGCAAAACCTCTTTACAACGAATTTAGCATAATGATTGTTTTTCGACTCTAAAAGGCGTTTTTTTCTTCAACGACCTCTCCAGCGAAACAAGTCGACTAAACGCCATGGAAAAACTATCTGGCAACTTAACATCATCAGCATCCCACAACAAAACAATTTCATAACGGTTATTGACATACTTTACCCTACGCTCCATAACGTTCAGAGTTCGACTAGATTCTTTATTAACCAAATCACAATTGGAAGGTATAACACCGAATTCCTTCGTTGTAAAATGGCGTTTCACTAATTCGTGGAGTTCATATTCGATTTTGATGGCGTCATGTAACAAAAATCGCATCGCCGGCTTTGAAGCGTCATGAAAACTAGTTTTCAAAGCAAACGGCTCCTCATCATTAGGTCCGTTCGTCTACTTTTTGGGTTGTTTTAGGAAAACTGTCAAACTCTGAAGAGTGGGGATGAAAATTCTCAGAAAATAATAAATTCGCTCAAGTAAAAGAACGCTTTGTAGATCAATTCAGTGCAGATGAAATAAAAATTGTGAAATTTTACTAGGCCACTATGAGGTCATTTTATTATTTACTACGGATTTAACTTAAAAAAAATTTATTTAAAATTCTTCAAATACGAAGGCTTCACAAAACGTCAAATTTCAAATGTACTTTTGAGTTTGACAAAACTCACATTTCTCCCCAAAGAATTTATTTGGTTTAAAATCGGCAATTAAGGGGAAATGTTTTCCTCTTTCACAATCTCTGTTCACGAAAACTCGAAAGTGTGTAAACAAACAACATTCGTGTAAAATTGTTCAAAATAGTCTGTTTTAGGGAGTAGACGAACAAAGTTATTTTGTCTGTGCCGATGGCGCAAAAGGAACTTCGAATGATCTAACCCAACTAAGATCTTAAGTTTAGCCTCAACCAGATCTTTAAGCGGGAGCCCACGAAGATGTGGATACAATTCTTTTGATTCAGAGGTATTGGTCGACTGCATTGGAAGCTTAAAGCCTTTATGGTATCCACATTTCTCAAAAAGTATCGCTTTTTATTTCGAACACTAGAAACAACTAAAGTCGTTCTAGTTGATAATTCACTGCTTGATACACCTTTCCGCTGAAGAGTTAGTTCTTCGGGTTAACCCTAACCTTCGAGGCCAAGTTCATCGAATAAATGTTTTTCCATCATCGTTAAAGATGACCCTTCATCCAAAACTGCAAAGGCGTCAACAAACCTTTCAATACTCCAATAAAGCCGAACAGGATCTACCTTAAAAAGCACGGGCATCTCGGAACCTACATATGTATATGGTTTGAATTAAATTTTTAGCTAGGAACACATGGAGCGGCTGACACTCTTAACTTATTCTGCTGCAGGGGCGACTGATGTAAACTGATCCGGATAAACCACAATTTTTCTTTTTAGAGCACGACCTCCAAGCATTTTGAGCTGGGTCCAAACAACGAAAACATTTTTTGTGATCGTGCAAACGATAATCTCGAATTTGCCTCCACATTTAACGCAAGAAAGTTATGAAACCAGGACATGTAGGCAATAGCTGATGAGTCAACACCCGTTTTGTAGTTTCTGTGCCAACTGTGTTCTTTTGGGATCTAAAGTTTCCAAAGCCTTCACTACTTCGGAAGGCAAATAATCACTTTTTGTATAAGAACATTTGCAAGATCTTCTATTGATGCTCGAGGGTTTGACAATTGCTTTTTTTCGCCAACCCTGGTAAAGCCCAGCACCTGGTTTGCAAGACAGGTCAGTCATCTCAACACATACCCATCGTACAGTACAAGTCATAAATTCTGTTCCTCGACTTCAAATCAGCAAGAAATCCATTCACTTTAACAGCCTATAAATGTAAATTTGGATCGCATTTTCATTACAAAGCTGGAAGTTTTAGAAGATCTGCGTTAGCCCGTGAACTCCGACGTGAGAACGGTCACTGACCATCCGATATGCTTCTCTCTGAAAGGGTGTACGAAGACGAGCAACATGCAACATTATTTCCCACTGTACTTCCCTTCAACGGTCGTCTATCTAAAAACCTGATAGTACTAGATGATTCTGCAACTGGCTTGGAACTAACTGGGCGAACACAATGCAAAAACGGAGCTGCATGCGTATTAGCTGTCAAACGAGGACGTACGTCCCAGCTTGCAATGCAACTGCCCACAATGGCGTTGTGCAGTTTTTTGACATAAGTCAGATATCAGCCCATTTATTATAATACCTTGTTTACATCGCTTCTTTGTTTCTTCTTTTTTTGGCACAACAACGAATTGAATGAAAATTCGCGAAAGAAAATGCTAACACGGACTAAAAACAAGAGTTTTTATACTCCAAATGGGCCTCCGCACACGAGACTAGTTCTGCCGGAATGACAACCAGTTTCACTCCACTGCTCGACTGATCACGGGATGAATTATGCTGGAAGAAAATTTTGTATACTTGAACCATATTTCAATGTGTTTGTATTTCTGTGCACTCCTCAAAATGAAAAGTTGTGTGTGTATTAGTTTACCTCTTCGTGCTTGCACTCCAAACCAGGTAGAAGATTTTCTGCCGTCCCGCCCCACTCTGCTTCTCTCCCCTAAAAACTACTCCTACCCCAGGAAGAACTAGTCTCGTGTGCGGCGGCCCAATCATATTTTTCTTTTGTGGTAATGGATAATTTTTGAAACAACGCAGTTTATACAGATACATGAAAGTGTTGGAAATCGTGATAATCAAGATCAGTGTAAACATCAACGTACGTGTCTGTCCAAAAGAAGAATGAAGGTTCTCCTTTTTCGTTTTTTTGTGCTAAAATTCTAACTAGATAGGTTTCCTTTCAAAATTTGAAAAAAAAACAGTCAGCCATTCTTCATATGTCTCATCAGGAAGAAAAGTAGCCAAGAAATTTCAGGATACCTTTGGATTTCCTCGCTGTTTCCATATGTTCTACAATCAATTTTTAAAGTTCTTATTTTGAGACCATGTCAAACATTTTCTTTTTCAAACGAGAAACATCAAAGCTCAACCCTTTAAATATTAAAACTTTCATTCTTTCATTCGTTACTTCTTTCCCCTACTGATTTACACCTTTTACAATGTTTGTAAAAATAAGAATGAAAAAACTACCGAAAATAGGAATGATGTAAACGTACCTTATCAAAGATCTTTCAAAGAGAATGCCCCACTGTTGTGTTCCATTTGTTTCTTTGTGAAATGTCAAAAAACTGCACGTCTTTATTAAAAGTTAACCAACCTTTCCGTCTCCGTATTGCAACTCCATCTGCAGCTGCGTCCCATTGTGTTCGCAACATTGAATTTGTGTATATTCAACATTTTTGACATCTGTTCCAGCTCATTGTGTTCAGCCAGCTTCTGCTTTGTTTCCTCTAATTCATTCCTCGAAGAAAGAAGTTCTTCATCCCTTTGAGCAGCAGTCGCCTGAGCCACAACATAACAAATCTACTGTGGTGAACTTTTATCCTTTTTCAATATCATCTTTATGAACCTCTTCAACAAGAACAACTTCTTTAGGATTATCTTCTCTGGCTATCAGGCGACAAATATATGTTCGCGTTGAAGCTGAGTTGCTTTCACTTTCTGAAATTTCACTCGGTGTCAAATTTTGTTTGGTAAAAAACCATTCAATATATTCAAATGCCAATCAACTGATTTATTATATTTTATTTTATTTTGCACGTGTAATTAAATTTAATTGTAATTTAATGTAAATCTGCGATTGTTTAATTTCATTTTCTTAATCACCGTTTTTAACATCGTTATCAAAGCGTTTGAACTAAAGAATTCCTGCAATTGTCATTGTGACAGTGACATTTTCTGTCACTTCTGGTAGACTTCTGTACCGCCAATTTTGATCATCCTCCGAAGTACACCTGTAGATATTGGTGTGTATCTTCGTTTACTGACAAGAAAGCTCCGATCCCAAGGTATATTGTGCAGTGTAGGAAACCGTGTCATTGTTAGAACAGGTGTGTTTGCATGATGCTCAAAAGCAAAAAAAAAAAAGATACCTTCCAAGTCGGCACTAATCCATTTCCTAAATGATTTTTGGAAACAGTTATTGTACTCTCGAATGTTCTGGGGAAAATAATTCGATTCAGATAACGATTTCAATAGCTCCGGAGGTGCATCTAAGAATCAATTTAACTTACTCACTTCACACTTTTCCAAAGGATTTTCCCAACATTTTCTTTCGTAAAAACCTTCTGGTAATTACGAACTACTGAAAATTTAATCCAAATTAACCCAGCCGTTCTCGATTGATGAGTTACTACATTTTTCACACCATTTTTATTATATCAATACATATATATAAGATATGAACGAGCGCCTCACGACAATCCGCATCAAGGCTAAATTTGCCAATATTAGCCTTATATGCGCGCATGCCCCACCGAGAAAAAGATGATGACACCAAAGAAATGTTTTTTGAGCTCCTGGACAAAACATATGAGCAATGCCCCAGCTATGACATTAAAATTGTCCTAGGCGACTTTAACGCCAAGCTAGGTAGAGAAGATGTTTTTGGTGGTACAATCGAAAAACACAGCTTGCACGACACCACCTCCGATAACGGATTCAGGCTAATTGATTTTGCTGCGGGGCGAAATATTTTAATAGCTAGTATCAAGTTCCCAGGTTCCCACACCTCAACATTCACAAAGGGACATGGAGATCCCCTACTCAATCCACTGTCAACCAAATTGACCACATTGCGATCGATGCAAGGCACTACTCCAGTGTGATGGATGTCCGAACCTTCCGAGGGGCAAACATTGACTCTGACCACCACCTCGTTGTAGCCAAGGTACGGCTTAGGATATCACGACCCACGCCAAGAAGAGGTAATACTGTGAGGAAGTTTAACGTCGGACGGCTGCAATCGCAAGAAATCTCAAGATCCTTTTCCGATCGAGTCTCAAATAACCTCCAAAGGAGTCCTTTACCGCCAGCATCAAGAATTGAGAACCAGTGGCAACATTGCCAAAATGCCATCAGGAAAGCAGCGACTGAAGTGCTGGGTTTTACACGGCCACCACAACGAAACCCCTGGTTTGATGATGAGTGTCGGCAAGCACACGCAGCTAAACAAGAAGCATACAAGGCGGCGCTGCAAAGAAGGACCAGAACTACCCGTGCACTCTACGAGCAGAAGAGGAAAGAGGAACACAGTCTTCTCAGAAAGAAAAAAATGGAACATGAGAAGCGCGCGATCGAGGAAATGGAGAGCTGTTATTGCAGGAATGAAGCTCGAAAGTTTTACCAAAAGGTTCAAAGAAACTATCAAAAGTACAGAGCTCGAACTGAAGCTTGCAAAGACGATCAAGGGAACATCGTAGTGAAATCGCAGTCGATGCTGAGAATATGGGAAAACCATTTCTGCAGACTGTATAACGGCGATGACGAAACGAATTCCGCTGTCAGGCAGAATGGTCCACTTTCTTTATCTGGGCGGAGTAGACCAAAAATTTCGACCACCACATCTGGGTGAATTAAAGCTACCTATATCTAAACTTAAGAGCAACAAAGCCACCGGAGCCGATTGCATAGCTGCCGAGATCTTCAAAGCTGCAGGCAATGACTTGGCTATAAGTATGCACCAACTCATAAGCAAAATATGGTTAGAAGAAAGGATGCCCGATGAATGGAATCTCAGCATAATTTGCCCGATCCTTAAAAAAAGGAGACCCTCTGAGCTGCACCAACTATAGGGGTATCAGTCTCCTCAACATCGCCTACAAGATCTCTTCTGCTGTATTGTGTGAACGCCTAAAGCCATTCGTCAACAACCTGATAGACCCATATCAGTGCGGTCTTAGGCCAGGAAAGTCCACTATCGATCAAATTCACATTACGGCTGTAAGAAAGTGGAAGCAACTACGAACAAGAAATAAAGCAACGACTTCGGCGGTTTACTAACGACTCCATCAGTCAACATATTTATTTTTTGATAGTCTATACATTAGAGTTTGGCGATACACAAGAATTGCAAGCATGCAAAACTGTGTTGCGCGTGCAATACCTCAACTGTGGGACCAGACGTTTATAATTGATATTTTGGATACACGATATGCGTGAACCTGAATTTATTGAATTGTTCCCACAGTTGAAGTATTGCTGACAAAACTTTTAACATACTCCCCCCTTTGAGGGTTTTTAACTTTCTAAACTAAGTTTCTGTGGTTGGTGGTTGGGTGCTGTATGAATAGGGTAGGCACTGAAAGGCATCAAACTGGTGATGCACAGTCGCTGCAACTATATCGTACACATCAATTGTGCTTATTTTACCTCCCCGCGGTAACCACCGGGTACTGGTCTGACCATCCGGACATTCCTGCTAAGCTTATAAGCGCGAGTGTTGAACACAGAAAAAATAGCAACACTATAATGCTCTGCTTTAATGACTGTTCTGATCGATTCGCAGAAGTCTTGCACGATCCCCTCAGAAAGAGGACGTACGGCGGATGAGCCCAACGAAACAGACGCCCTAATGAGCTACTTCGCCGTATTTGGAGATAAGGTCATTAGGGCAATTCAATGCAAGTCAGGGCATTGAAATAGAGATGGTGGCGGATGAACCCTTAATGGGCCAACGGCAGCGCTCATATCCGCGAAGTGGGTTACTGACTCCGGATTCTCCGGTTCCTCTTGTCCAAGGAATCCAACAAAGGACCTGGCCCTCCAGGTTGGGGGTTGTGCGTGGGGTTAACAACCCTGCCACGGAAAAAAGAAAAAGTTGCGAAGCGACCAATAGCCTCGGAAAAGGATGGATTTACTGTTGACGACCCGGAAAAACGAATCAAGGACAACGACCTTCGGATCTGCACGTGGAATGTTAGAACTCTTAACAGACCACGTGCATCCAAACAACTAGCGGAGGCCCTAGACTGCTACAGAGCAGGAATTACTGTCATCCAGGAAGTGCGATGGAATGGGCCGGCAAAAGGAGGATGAAAAACTGTGACGTGTACTACGGTGATTGCGCAAGAAGACCACAGCGTTTATTTGGGTGCGGATTCGTCATAAGCGGTAGACTTAGGCAAGAAGTCTTGGGCTTTCGACACGTAAGTGAGCGACTTGTGACAATCCGTATCAAGGCTAAATTCGCCAACATTAGCCTAATATGCGCTCATGCCCCCACAGAGGACAAAGATGACGCCACCATGGATGACTTCTATGAGCTCCTCGACAAAACCTATGAGCAATGCCCTAAATACGACGTTAAGATCGTACTAGGCGATTTTAATGCCAAAATAGGTAAAGAGGAAATCTTTGGTAGGACTGTCGGAACACATAGCCTACACGACACAACGTCTGAAAACGGACTTAGGCTAATTGACTTCGCAGCGGCACATAACGTCACCATTGCAAGCACACGGTTTCCTCATCTCGATATACACAAAGGGACTTGGCGACACCCAGATCAAAGAACCGTCAATCAGATTGATCACGTTGCGATCGATGCAAGACACGCCTCCAGTATCTTGGATGTTCGCACCTTCCGAGCAGCTAACATCGACTCGGATCACTACCTTGTTGCAGCAAAGGTAAGAATGCGAATAACCCGAACTCCACAACAACGGAGTAATACTGTGAGGAAGTATGACGTCGGAAAGCTGCAATCGCAAGAAACCGCCAGAACCTATACCGATCGAATATCCCGTAACCTCTCAAGAAATTCAGTATCGCCAGCATCAAGTGCCGAAGATCAGTGGCAACACTGCCAACAATCCATCAGAGATGCCGCAACTGATGTGCTAGGTTTCACCAGACCACCACCACGAAACCTCTGGTTTGATGACGAATGCAGGCAGGCCCATGTAGCCAAACAAGAGGCATATAAAGCGACGCTGCAAAGATAGACGAGAGCTGCTCGCGAGCTTTACGAGTAGAAAAGACGGGAAGAACACCGCCTTCTCCAAAAGAAAAAGAGAGAGCATGAGAAGCGCGCGATCGAGGATATTGAGAGATGCTACTCCAGGAACAACGTGCGGAAATTTTACCAACAGGTAAAAAGAACATGCCAAGGAAAAAAACCCGCACAGAAGCCTGTAGAGATAGGAATGGAAACCTCGTAGTAGAGTCACAGTCGGTGCTGAGTACATGGAAGGACCATTTCTGCAGACTGTTAAACGGCGATGAAGGCCAAAATCCCGCTGTCAGGCAGAATGAATCATTCAACATGGATGATGACCGACAAAACTTCCGTCCACCTGACCAAAATGAAGTAAGGATAGCAATATCTAAACTCAAAAACAACAAAGCTGCTGGACCCGACGGACTACCCGCCGAACTTTTTAAAGCGGCCGGAGATGACCTGGTGGAGTGCATACACCAACTCATCTCTAAAGTTTGGTCAGAAGAAAGTATGCCTGATGAATGGAACCTCAGCATCGTTTGCCCGATCCACAAGAAAGGAGACCCTCTAAACTGCGCCAACTATAGAGGAATAAGTCTCCTGAATATCGCCTACAAGAT
The DNA here is from genome assembly GCA_963971375.1 of Platycheirus rosarum. NCBI lineage: Eukaryota > Metazoa > Arthropoda > Insecta > Diptera > Syrphidae > Platycheirus > Platycheirus rosarum. The sequence continues at coordinate 87,512,567 of OZ020508.1, read as the reverse complement.
CCTCTCTGCCGTACTATGTGAACGCCTGAAACCTTTAGTCAGCAACCTGATTGGCCCCTATCAGTGTGGTTTCAGACCAGAAAAGTCCACAATCGATCAAATGTTCACGCTACGGCAGATCCTGGAAACCACCCAAGAATTCCAAATCGATACCCACCACCTCTTTATCGATTTTAAGGCCGCGTACGATAGCATTTATAGAGACGAGCTATACAGAGCCAAGTCAGGTTTTGGCATTCCCACAAAACTCGTCCGACTGTGCAGGATGACGATGGAGAACTCTATAACATCTGACAACAACATCTCGTCAGAAATAAAGCGAAGAATTACTCTTGCCAATCGCTGTTTCTATGGGCTAGGAAGGCAATTGAGTAGCAAAGCCCTCTCTCGAAAGACAAAGGAGACTCTGTATCAGACGCTAATCATCCCAGTCCTGCTCTATGGCGCCAAGACATGGACTCTATCTAAAGCGGATGAAGATATCCTTAGTCGTTTCGAGCGTAAGATTCTTCGGAAGATTTTTGGCCCTATCTGCGTTAACGGGCTTTGGAGGAGAACGTTCAACCAAGAACTATACGAGCTGTACAGCGACATTGACCTGGTCAAAAAAATACGCATATCACGTTTAAGATGGCTAGGTCATGTAGAGCGAATGGACAACAATGCTCCGGCTCGCAGGATCTTCGATTCCATCCCAGAGGGTAGACGCAGTCAAGGAAGACCTCGCCTTAGGTGGCGCGCTTAAGTGGAGGACGACCTGAACCAACTTGGAGTGCAAAACTAGAGGCAGCTAGCCAAAGACCGAGTTGGCTGGAGAGGCATGTTGGTTGAGGCCCAGGTTCGTCCCGAACTGTAGCGCCACCTAAGTAAGTAAGTAAGTAAGTAAACTAAGTTTCTAACGAATATGGCCCTTTTTTATCCTTTAAATTTACATGGCCTTATATACACTTTAATTTTATCAATATTGTGTTCTTATATTAAAACTAAAAACAAAATTTACACAAAACAAAACAAATGTAACCATTATTAATTTACTGTTTACACAAAATTTATAAAATGCAAAATGATATTTAGTTTAACAATACAAAAGTAAGGTCATTCAATGACGTATATGTATTAAATATTTACATTAAATCTAGAAACACCACGTCTGGGAGCAGCGACTGGGTGTCTTCGTCGGTAGCAGTAAGCGAAGCCAATCCCAATCATGCCAGCCAATAACAAGTAGCCCAGCCCGTAATGATGGTAATCGTGAACATTAAATTTCGTTGTTGCGTCTTCTGATTGCTGCATCACACTGTCGATTTGGTCTTTCAGCTTCGAATTATCTATTTTTTCTATTTCCTTTATTTGTGGAGGACTGCTGATTTTGGATTCTGTGCATAGAGTAACTATACTATAAAGAGAGAAATCTACTGCCTTCTTTTGACAAGGCCTACAAGCTGGTCAAATAAGTATTGGTGTAGAACTGTCAAAAAATTGACGCCAATTGAGAATGTAGTAGTGGTGAACTGTCAAAAAATTGACACCTATTGAGAGTGTAGTAGTGCTGAACTGTCAAAAAATTGACGCCGATTAAGAGTGTAGTAGTCAAATAATTGACCTTTTCTTTTCAGTTCCCTTTTCTTTTTCACCACGAAATTGGCGTGTTGGTAGATACTTGATAATAAAAAGCGCCATCCCGAAATTGACGTCATCAGTGACTCAAAATGACTAAATTAAATTACCATTTTTCGAAAGAAGTGTTAGTGGTATTAAAATGTATATTAAATCAATCAATGTATATTTAATCAATCATTGCAGCAAACCTGCATCAATTAAAACTTACTTTTCCGTTTTTTTTTCTAAAACGGAAATAAATTTATTCAACAAGGGTCACTAATGACGTAAAATACGAAAGTCGCTATCCTGTTTTCTTGTACCATGAGGAGCCACTAGCAAGTTACTCGAATGCAAGTTGTTATACTTTATTATTTTTTCCCTGCCTTTTACATATTGTGTGCTTGAAAACTCTATATAAACGTTTAAAACTGGTTAAACAATATCCAAGAGTTTCAAACATTTTACCTGATACTGATTAAAGTGTATTGATTGTTCTAAGAATGAATTTAAACAAGCATTCGGTCAGAAGAACACCTACTTTGTATATTTGCAAGATTGTATTATACAAAGTAGCAATAAAAGTGTACTTTTTTAAAGTTAAATTATCTCTCTTCACACCTATTATATTCGGTTACACAGGAGTAGAAACCTAGTCAAACATAGCGCGTTCTGACGCCGCGTTGTAATATACAGTAAAACAAACATATCCCAAGTCACATAGAGCGCGTTTTTAACGCCGCGTCAAGTTCCACACGGCGTCAAAACGTTGCGTTGTGATAATTTACAAATTGTTTTTTTTTTAAGTCTTTGGTAAACAGATCGCATTTTTAACGCGGCGTAGAGATTATTTTACGCTGCATTGAGATAACTTTGACGCGGCGTTCCAAAAAAAAATTTGTTTTCAATATTTTTTGTTTGGTAATTAAGTCATCCTGAATTTGTTGTAGAAATTTATAAATTATTTTTTGATTTATTTTGTGTCGTTTAATATTGTATTGTTTGAATGAAAAAAAATAACCTAATTGGCATTTAGTGCCAACGTCTGTCTGACGTTCTTTAATGCAATCTTAAGAACGCCGTGTTAAAATAATCTTAACGCTGCATTAAAAACACCGCTTGTTTAACGAAGCCTTAAGCAAACGTTTCTGAGGCCGCTAAAAGTAAGTCATAAAACTTAACAACGCACTACAGACAAAGAAATTTACATGCATACCGTACTACTAGCAAACGTAAGCTACGTTTATGGCGATTAAGTAATAGCGCCACGCGATGCGACACGATTTGCTGCAAGCGATTAGTTACACACAGTTACCACAGTAACGCACCTTTAACATGAGCTGCGAACTGCAATCTAATGAAGAAAGTTACTAAATTATTAATTCTACGAACTTAAAAAGAAAAACACTGCATTTAAACGGTTTATATTGTTAATATTACATATTTTTTCGTACGTCCCAGAAAATCACGACAACGAATTGTAAAAGTTAATTCGCATCAGAACGAGATCCACAAGCATACATACTCAATCGCCTGAAATTTCGCTGGTGGTGATGCCCTTGCGATCGGACGAAATGTCGTCGCGTCCTACGACGCGAATGCACTTCGCCATAAAAGCCTTTAGAATAAGGTGGTTGAACACATCCCACTCGATATGTTGAAGTTTAATGGAGGTGAGTTTCTAAAACGTCAACAAAATGTATGAAATGTTTACATTTTAGCGCGATCTGAACAACAAGCAAAAAGCTTTTCAATTTTTCAAACGCTTAAAAGAAAAAAAAAGTAGCAGACATGGCAAATTGTTCTTCATAAGTCAGAGGCTAAAATCGTAAAATCTAATCTTAGTCTGTCCATATTCCCAGTCATCGAACAAGTCTGGCAAAAAAAGATGACTTTTTTAATCAATGAAAACGTGATATGCACATAGTTTATATTATAATCATCTTCACAAGCTCCGAAATTGTTGATTACTTCAGTGCCGATACACAGAGATACCCACGAACTCGCCAGGAAAGGAACTATAACATCAACCTTTTTCCATATAGGTAAATGTTCGAAAAAACATCTCAAATCTCGCTACCTTCTTTTGATTAGGTCAATACGTCGCTTAGGCTTGTTGTGTATTTTACAGACTTTTGAAAGAATGTGTCCTTGCGTGGGAATCCCGCACAACTCCCTCGTGTCTTCACATTTTCACTCTACTGTTCCAAGTTCGTGGAGCTGAAGGGTTTCCTCTTGAAGGACATTGATTTGTGGCAAAATGAAGTTACGAGCCCTGTTTGCGCTACACCTCAGAAAAAACTAATGCAAAAATTAACCTTCAATATAAAAAGCCAGCAAATTTGTGAATATATTTTTCCAAAATGTCACCCCTATAGTGCATACGCTTATTCAATGTACATATAAAAAACTAGATCGATTTGATGTGCATTTAATATTATTTTTTACATTAAGAAGGTGGTCTCCCAAAAATTGTTTTGAAAGATTGATTTGAACCGTGCTTCCCGGAACACTTTGAAGCGTGATCTGGTTTCGCGTTTGGTTTTCGCAACAATTTCATGTCATCCTTGCGTGAGATGCACCCTTTGGTAGGTAATAAGGTTTACGTAGGACAATGTTATGCTAATGGCTGCACTTTGCTGAATTTCCTTAAGAGATAGGAGTGATGGTTTCACACGGAAATCAACGATTTACCCCTGTGGAAGCACTCATATGCTAAAATTAGTCAACTCTTAGTCTAACCCTTCATTGTTTTTTGCTTATAGGAGTTTTGATCGATTTTTTTTTCAAATTGCCAAATGAACTTAAGTTTGTCAGAAGTATCTGACCGCAGGAATAGATCCGGGGAATTCCGTCCTGGACAACGATTTCTTTGTCATCGTAGATCCTCTGGTGATGGTAGGGTAAGGGTAGGCACTAATTTTCAGCATGTGTATAAGGATAAGGTGAATGAGTATATTCGCCCAAATCACGACCAATCGCCCAATTTTCTGACAGTTGTTGTCAACAAGAACAAAATGAAATGTAAAAATGAAAAAAACTCACCACATCGTTTTTTCTTTTTTTTTTTTGACAATGAATGAATACAAAAGAGAACACGAAACACAATGAATGATATACCAAAGCAACAACGAAAATTGAGGGTTTTGAGGCGTGGAACGTACGAAAGATTTTCCCCTATATAATATATTTACTCTATGATTCTGTGTAATTTGTAATCCAAGCGTTTATGTTGGTTTTTGAAATAAAGGAATTTTTTATTTCGACATTGTTTTTGTATTCCAGTTCCCCTTCAATGGTCAAAGATGGCATTTTGAGCAAGCAAGATTCCTTAAATTCGAGTAAGCCATTACCGAATACTGCAAGGCTTTCAGTAGAATCTTCGCATACCAGATGCTCAGTTGTATTGAAAACTGTAGAAAATATCCAAGTGTTTAAGTTGTGTAGTGCCTTCCAATAATCTGCGACAGGTATTTTATTTAATTTGCATTCGTGCAACGCATTGCTTTTATGATTTAGCAAGGCTATTTCACAACTACTCGTGACAGCTTGCTTTGTGTATGTAGGATGCAATTTTTTGCAGAGAAACTGTTGAGGTGATAGAATGCGGCATTGACTAAGTTCTAGCTCGGACAGCGGGAAAAATACATCCTTTGTCAATGAAATTGCAAGAAATTGGGATGTAACTTCAACTAAAAAGCTTGAGAACTCTTTTAAAATAGGGATCGGATGCACATTAAACAACTGGAACTCAGTCGTATCCACCAGTGGTAGTCGTATTTCAAAAACTACTGTTTCTTTAAGAACTCTCCCTTTAACAGACATCATCTTATACAAGTCAATTGTTGATCCCTTAGCCAGTGTCAATGTTGATGGAAGGTGCGCCTTAATTACCATAATTTGTTCGGTCAGTTGATTTGGGGTTATTATTTGTGGGTTTATTATTGCATGATTTAGATCCAGAAGCACATAAGAACATCTTGAACCTTTTCATAGTTCGAAATAATCAAAATCAAGTACGAAGTCAACGATTATTATTGCATGATTTAGATCCAGAAGCACATAAGAACATCTTGAACCTTTTCATAGTTCGAAATAATCAAAATCAAGTACGAAGTCAACGAAGCAATGTTTTGCTTAACTTCATTAAGGTCTAGTTTTTCTTTTATTGCATTTGTGATGCTCGATAAGTAGACATTTAAGGCTTGAAACTGTTGAGTTATTTGGATCGTATCGCGTTTCAAAAGATTTGCTGTAGAATCTGCAATGGAAGTCTGCTTTCGAATTAGAGTTCTTAGATGATGTTCGTGTTGATTTACAATGTTTATCTGATCCTCAATGTGCTTAGCATCTTCCTGATTAAGAACACCAAATAGACTACCTGCCAACTATCCTACAATGTCCAGAGGAGATCTGCGTGATCTGGTTCTTGAATTTTTTCCCATGTTGTAATTATCGAGGAGCTCGTTATTGTGCTCTATTATTGTGAGTCTATGTCGGACTTGCTCTGTAATTGGTTGGCAGTATACATGTTAAGCTACTTCTTGTCCACAAAGTTCATCAATTTGGTGAAGGTATGATTTTATCTGATTTAATTCATGAACATAAGTAGTTAGATTATAGTACACATAAATATTCCAATTGCTGTTAATGGTTTGTATTTTCCCAATGTCTTCAAAATATATGCCAGTTGCATTATCCAATTGAGTTATGTTTACGCGTTCAATTTTTTGAGACATTGATAGGGGAAGATTGATAAAACCATGAGGACCACAGAAGTGATTTGGGAATTTTTTTGACATTTGTCTTACACCGCTGATTGCTTTGTAGAGTCTCTTGAGCTTCATCTGTTGCAGTTTCATCTTCCATGGGCAATGGGCATAAATTGTGAATTGCACGCTTGAATGTCCCATTCTGCGTCTTAACAGTTGCAACGCGTACGAGGTCATCATTGCCTTTTATAACTTCCTCTACACGACCTAACTTCCATTTCATTGGCGCAACATTTGCTTTTTTATTACAACCATTGCACCAGGAATCAAGTTGACTGATTCATGGGTCCATTTAGATCTCTGTTGTAATAGGTGAAGATATTCAGTTGACCATCTTTTCCAAAAGTGTTGCTGAATATATTTTATTTGACGGAACCTTTTAAGGCTGCTGAGATTGCAATCGCCAATATCTGGTTCTGGTAAAGTTGTGAGTGGGACTCCAATCAAAAAATGACCTGGTATAAGGGCTTCTAGGTCATTTGCATCTGATGACATAGGAGTAATAGGCCTTGAGTTTAAGATTGCTTCTATTTGTATTATTTGTATTCCCGAAGGTAGCGCACTAGAAGACCCTTTGCAGACTTAACAGCAGCCTCCCAAAGCCCTCCGAAATGTGGTGAACGAGGTGGTATGTATTTCTAATTGATGCCTTGATTGCCTTGAGCTTGGAATGCCATTTTTAACTCCATCAGCTCATTTTGTTGCATTATCGCAAAATATTGTATGACACATGCCTCTTCTACCAATAAATCGCTTTAGTGCATAGATAAATGACTCTGACGATAGATTTCCCACCACTTCAATGTGAACTGCTTTTGTTGAGAAACACACAAATACCGCCAAATAAGATTTTGTTGGACCTTTTCCTCTTATATTGTAGTGAGTTTTAATAGGCCCACAAAAATCGACCCCGCAGTAATAAAAAGGACGGGATGGTGTGACTCTTTCTTTCGGTAAATTGCCCATGATTTGCGCTAACGGTTTTGGATTAGAACTAAAACATTCAACACACTTGAAAACTGTCTCTCGTGCCATTCTGCCAACCCTTAAAATCCAATAATTTTGCCTTGAAATTGCTATGAGCGCTCTAGGTGCTACGTGCATATGAGTTTTGTGCAAATTTATTGGAAACAGCTTTGTTATCCAATGATTTTTTGGCAATAAGATTTGATGCTTTGCATCCACCATAATTGATGCGGTTTTAAGTCTCCCACCAACTTTAATTAGCTTTGTTTTTTCATCAAAGAATGGAGTTAAAGATGCTATTCTGGATCCTTTATGCGCATTTAAACCTCTTTGAAGAAAACGGTAGTCGTCTGGAAATTCTCTCTTTTGAACATATACCCAAATCATTCGAGTACCATGCTGCAGCTCATCTAGGGTTAGCTGACCACCATTTCTGAATGTTTTGTGCTTTCTGCAGTTACTGTAAAAACGACAGCAGTATGCAAATATGTTTTGTAGTGTCCGAAAGGAATTTTTGTGATGGATACGTTCTATTTGGATATCATTATCGGTATTTGCTGACACTGTTAATACACCCTTCACCTTTCGGCGTTCTGGAATGTCTTCTGGAGCGAATGAAGGCCTTGTTTCCAACAATATCTCATCCGTTGAAAGAAAATCTGGGCCGCTAAACCAAGTTGGTTTATTTAGAAGTGTTTGTAGATCGAGCCCTCTAGATACAATATCGGCCGGGTTGATACTTCCCTTAACAAAATGCCATTGTTGTATCTCTGTGTTCGCTTGAATTTTGGCCACCCTGTTCGCAACGTAATTATCCCATGTGTAGGAAGGCGATCTTATCAATGCTAGTACCGTGGTTGAATCAGTATAGTAACATACCTTTTTTATTTGATCAGATAGTAGTGGGAGCAACTTAGCTACTAGTTCAACCATGAGAACAGCTCCTTGTAGCTCCAACCTCGCTATAGTAGTTGCCTTCAGAGGACCAACCCTTGATTTAGAATATAACAGTTGTGAATGAATAGCTCAATTATCCTCTACAGATCTTAAATACACACATGACCCATAGGCGTTCTGACTGCTGTCTGAGAATGCGTTCAGTTGGATGTTTCTTTTACTGCTTGGACAAAAGACATATCTTGGTAAGCTTAAATTTTTCAACATCGAAAAACTTTTCAAATAACGAATCCACTTATTTGCTTGATCATCAGGGACGTGGTCATCCTATGATAAATCTGTTTTCCAAAGCTCCTGCAAGAATAGTTTTCCCAGAACTATTACGGGTCTAAGTAGTCCCAATCAAATAACCTTGCAAGATTGGCTAGTACGGTTCGTTTGCATACTTTCTCGTATTGATTAAATTCATCAAAGTCAAATTTAAATTTGAATGCATCCAAAGAGGGATTATAGACCAATCCCAACGTTTTAATCACTTCAGATTGATGAAATGCAACTAGTTGATCTTTATGCTCTTCAGGAATCTTCTGCAATATATCAGGATGATTAGAACATAATTTTCTTAGCTCAAAGTGGCCCATTTTTAAGACATTGTTTACATCTGTTAATAGGTTTTTAGCCTCGTCTATAGTCTCAGCACCTGCAAGACAATCGTCTACATAAAAATAGTTTTTTATAATTTGCGATGCAAGAGGATATTGTTCCTCAACATCTTCAGCGAGCTTTACTAAGCATCGAGTGGCCAGATATGACGCTTATGCTGTACCATAAGTTACTGTGTTCAGCTGGTACAATTGGAGCGGACTGCTGCGTTCCACAAAATTAGCTGCAACATTCTATCACAAGGATTTACTAAAACTTGTCGGTACATTTTGCTAATGTCACCCGTGAAAACATATTTGTGCATTCGAAACTTGGTTATAATGGAAAATAAGTCTGGTTGAACTGTTGGACCAACCATTAAACTGTCATTAAGTGAATATAAGAGGTATTTTTAGTATGAAGTCTGCGTATAACAATTTCAGCTCTTGATTTTTGTCTAGTTTCCGCTCAAGCGCCAGGAAGCGCCTTTCAGCTACTTCGAGCGAGTCTCCCAAAATAACGCTTGGATCCTCTTTACATGGTAACCGCACAACAAACTGATGGCTATCATTTACTCTTACGTTTTTCTTGAAATGTTCTTCACAGTCATGTTCCTCTTTGCTCATGGTATTTGCTGGCATATCATGATTTCCCAGAATCTCCGCACCAATTTGTCTAAGAAGATAGCGTAGGACCTGTAGCTATGTGGCAATGAACGGAAGTTGACGTGTCTGTTGGTATTGGTATGCTTCCAGCCAATATCCAACCAAGCTTTGTATTTCGTAATAAAGGAAGATCATTTGAAATCTTGACTTCTCCTGGCAAGAATAGCTCAAAAAATATGCTGGCCCCTATCAACATGTCTAAACATTCATTCTTTAAGCTTAAAGGATCTGCCAGTCGTATATTAGTTGGAATTTTCCAGCGAGACATGTCAATTTGCGCACTTGAATGATAGTCACTAATGCGAGGCATAATGCTTGCCTCTATAGTTGCCTGGAATCCGGATGTTCTTGACTCAAACGTTACATTAGTGATGAAATCTGCCTTACATTCTTTAACCCCTATTCCCGTTACTGGCCCACTCTTGCGAAGTTGCTTGAGGCCCAACTGAGTGGTAAGGGATTGCGTTAAGAAATCTAATTGCGAGCCTGAATCTAGCATTGCACGGCAAGGGATGCTCGTTCCGTTGGATGAAATGCAGTTTATAACCGCTGTGGCAAGATATACCTGACGCATTCTTTCTGGCCCTGATGCAGTATTTGCAGATTTTGAGTTAAGGAAATTTTTATAACGCTTTCCAACATTTGTTGAATTTTCTGGTTTGTTGATCTGCTTATTTGGAGAGTAGTCTAGCTTAGCCTGCTGTGGATGAAGAAGTGTGTTATGTCTTCCTTCGCATTTTTGGCATCCTCGGGACTGGCATGATTGGGCGAAATGTCCTTTCTTCAGGCAATTCTTGCACAGCATCAGCTTGTACACAGCTTTTCCTCGTTCCGGACCTGTAAGAGACAAAAAATTAGTACAGTTATATATGCCATGCTTACTTTAACTGCACATATTGGCACTAGTGGCAGCGACTAACGCTGATGTTTTTTCCTCTCCTCACGACTGCAAATTGCTTCCAATGTTTGAAAACGGCCCAGGTTCGTCCCGAACTGTAGCGCCACCTAAGTAAGTAAGTTTGAAAACGTGATTCCACAAATTTAAAGAAAGCATCTAAGCTGGGACTGCTTCTGGGATCCTCTAAGTTTTGTTCGAACAGCGTCCTGCTCTCCTTGTCCAACTTTTGAAGCATTAGATAGACCACTATAGGGTCTCCAAGATTGGAGATTGCCTGCATTCGCTCCTTTGTTGTATCATTCAATCGTCTCAGACTGGAAGCTGTTCCAATTGCTGGTGATTGTGACAGCCATTTCGACAATTGAGCTGTTAGCAACAAGCTTCTGTTATTGAACCGATCAACAAGAGTATTCCTTGCCAGAAGTATAGCTTTTGCGCAGCAGGAATCGGTTGGTAATGTATAAGCTGTTTAAACAGATTATAAAATTGACGCCAGTTGAGATAGTTCCCATCGAACTTTGGCAACTCAATTTTGGGCAATTTTTTAGTTGGAGCGACTGGTGACTGTGATGGTTTCTCAATAGATTTGGGATTGTCTATTCGATCACACAGCTCCAGCAACGCCAGCTCAACTCGGTCTTGCACGTCGAAATAGCGTTCGACCTCGTGAATGAATATGTTTTGGTCGAGTCTCCTGAATAGTTCCACAACATCGCTCCAACTCCGCTCAATTGACCCGGACTTTATCTTGCAGTAAGCTTCGCTTTGTCCCAGAGCCAGCTTGGTGTCTTTACTTTACTTTACTTTACCTTCCCATCAGCAGAAGTTTTCTGAAGTCCGTTATCTATTTCGTCTATGCGAATGTTAAGATCACTTAACATTCGCTTTTTGATCTTTTGTATTGCTTCGTAATAGTCTTTTTTGAAGTACTGATGGTCAAGCTGTTCAGCGAATTTATCCCGGATAATGCTATCCGTCTCATCGAAGCTCTGCCAATTTGTTTCTAAATTGGCCCGACGCTCCACCAAGTAGCTTAAGGTTTTCCTTGTTTCGGAATCCTTTGCATAATTGCGGCTTACGCGGCAAATTTCATCTCCCAACCTTTCCTGGTTTTCAGAGTAATACTCCAAGTCCATTACACTAACACTTTCTGCTTGACTCATTTTTATTTTTTTTTTAATTCTTTAGTTCACACAACACTTAACCACGCAAACAACAAAAAAAAATCACTTGAAATTACAGTTATTTTAAAGAAAACAAAATAAGGCAGGCAACTAAACTTTTTTAGTTAAGTGTCCTGTCACGGTCGCCAAAATGTAAAAAAGTGGAAGCAACTACGAACAAGAAATAAAGCAACGACTTCGGCGGTTTACTAACGACTCCATCAGTCAACACATTTATTTTTCGATAGTCTATACCTTAGAGTTTGGTGATACACAAGAATTGCAAGCATGCAAAACTGTGTTGCGCGTGCAATACCTCAACTGTGGGACCAGACATTTATAATTGATATTTTGGATACACGATATGCGTGAACCTGAATTTATTGAATTGTTCCCACAGTTGAAGTATTGCTGACAATACTTTTAACAACGGCAGATCTTTGAAAAAAGTCAAGAACTTCAAGTCGATACCCACCACCTTTTCTTCGATTCCAAAGCCGCGTACGACAGCATTTATAGAGACGAGTTATATAGAGCAATGTGCAGTTTTAACATCCATGTCAAACTCGTCCGCCTATGTAAAATAATATATAATAATAAAAGTCCGTCCAATTACTCGCATGCGCCGACGATATTGACATAATCGGAAGAACGCAGTGTGATGTCAGTAGCGCTTTTGTGAGTATTGAGACAGAAGCCGTGAAGATGGGTTTAGCATTCAATGAGGGCAAAACCAAGTATATGATGTCATCAAACATCACCATAGACAGCTATAACTTGGAGGTAGTTAGGGACTTTGTCTACCTGGGCTCCGTTATTAACGCAGACAACAACATCAGCGCTGAAATCAAACGAAGAATAACTCTTGCCAATCGCTGCTTATTCGGACTTAGAAGGCAATTGAGTAGCAAAGCCTTCTCTCGGGCAACTAAACTGTCCCTTTATAAGACCCTCATCATCCCAGCCCTGCTCTATGGTGCAGACGCATGGACGCTGTCAAAAGCGGATGAGGGCACTAGGCTGTTTCGAGAGAAAGATTCTCTGGGTGATTTTTAGTCCCATATGCATAAACAGAGAGTGGAGAAGAAGATACAATGAAGAACTTTACCGACTGTACAGCGATACAGACCTAGCCAAAAGAGTAAAAATTCAACGTCTCAGATGGCTGGGTCATTAAGAGCGGATGGACATCAATGCTCCGGCCCGGAAAATATTCGAATCCACCCCAGAGGGACGGTGCAGTAGAGGAAAACCGAGACTCAGGTGGCGCACACAAGTGGAAGAGGACCTCAATGGACTCCACGTGCGAAACTGGAGACAGCTAGCTAGGGACCGAGCTGGCTGGAGAAGTTTGTTGGTTGAGGCCCAGGTCCACCCCAGACTGTAGCGCCACCTAAGAGAGAAAAGAGAGATATAGAAGATACACATAAATAAAATTGAAGGATCTGTGACGATCCTGATAAAGTGCTAACAGGGTACACAGTAGGCCATAGAGTATCTATACTATAAAGAGGTAAATCGACTGCCTTCTTTTGACAATGCCTACAAGCTGGTCAAATAAGTATTGGTGTAGAACTGTCAAAAAATTGACGCCGATTGAGAGTGTAGTAGTGCTGAACTGTAAAATAATTGACGCCGATTGAGAGTGTAGTAGTGCTAAACTGTCAAATAATTGACGCCAATTGAGAGTGTAGTAGTCAAATAATTGACCTCTTCTTTTCAGTTTCCTTTTTTTTCACCACGAAATTGGGCGTGTTGGAAGATACTTCTTAATAAAAAGCGCCATCCCGAAATTTGACGTCATCAGTGACTCAAACTGACTAAATTAAATTACCATTTTTGGAAAGAATCCGAAGTGTTAGTGGACTTAAAATGTATATTATATTAATCAATCAGATAAGACATTGGACCAAACCTGCATCAATTAGAACTTACTTTTCCGTTTTTTTTCCTAAAACGGAAACTATTTTTTTAACAAGGGTCACTGATGACGTAAAAATACGAAAGTCGATATATTGTTTTGTATTATGAGGGGACACTAGCAAGTTACTCGAATGCAAGTTGTTATACTTTATTATTTTTTCCCTGCCTTTTATATATTGTGTGCTTGAAAACTCTATATAAACGTTTAAAACTGGTTAAACAATATTCAAGAGTTTCAACCATTTTACCTTATACCTAAACTGACGATAGTGTATTGATTGTTCTAAGAATGAATTTAAACAAGCATTCGGTCAGAAAATATATTTGCAAGATTGTATTGTGATATTTTGGCCTGGGGTTCGACAAATAAAACTCAATCAAAATTCCACAATAATAAAACAAATCTCTTTATTTTATAAAACACAACGTCTTTCAGTTTAAATAACACCAATTTAACTTATTTCACTTATTCACAATTCAAATACGTTTTTATAATTCAACACTTTTTTTTTAATCTGAATTCAATCACTTTTTACTAATACTTCCAGTTGTTAACAATTCCACTTTCGAAAATAAACTGAGCTGTCAATGCAATCTACTCTTGTATTTATACAACTTTAAAAGCTTCTGGAAGCTTCTGTCTGGTTCTGGCACAATCTAAGCTTTCGGTACTAATTCGAGTCTCGAATTGTTTCGTCAAGTTCGATTTAGTACTAAGTTAAAACATGTTGCAAATATGTATCATACTTCTAGGGGCATGGTTGTTGTACACAATAAATGGTGGTTGTTGTACACAATAAATGTTGGTTGTTGTACACAATGAATCCAACAGATGGCGTTAATTTACAAAATGTATCTAAACTTGTTGCCACATCACATTGTCCCCCTCTTAGTTTTGTTCGTCCCGAACAAGCACATCATCATTGTTTCCGTGGTAACGATGCAGTCGATCCACATGGACAATTTTCATTTTTGCTCTTGGTCCTCGTTGGATTCGGAAAACGACGTCATTAATGCGCGTAACTATTTGGTAGGGACCTTCCCAGTCCTGCTGAAGCTTGGGCGATTTTCCCTTTCTGCGATGTGGGTTATAAAGCCATACCAGATCTCCCTCATTGAATTCAGGTGCTGTTGCTCTCGCATCGTATCTGGTCTTCATGCGGTCACTCGCAATTTTTATGTTGTTTCTTGTTCTCTGGTGAATGTCGTTGATCCTTTCTCTAAGATCTAACACGTAGTCCTCTTCGCATTTTGGGGTTGTACTATGAACCGCATTCCGGTAGGCCATAAGAAATAAAGGAATTCGCCGATCCCAATCCCGTTGGTTCTCGTTCACGACTTTGGACAGATGTTCCTTCAAGGTCTTGTTAAATCTTTCTACCATTCCATCAGACTGTGGATGAAGAGGTGTTGTCCTTGTTTTCTTTAACCCGAGTGATGCGCATACTTCCTGGAATACCTTCGACTCGAAGTTTCGCCCTTGGTCGGAATGCAATTCCATAGGCACCCCGAACCTGCAGACCCAGTGGTCCACTATCTGCTCGACAACGGTCTTAGCTTCTTGATTGGGTATCGCAAAAGCCTCCGGCCATTTGCTGAAGTAGTCCATGACAACAAGGATGTAACTGCTACCGTTTTCAGTTTCCGGGAACGGGCCTGTGATGTCAACGGCGATTCTTTCAAAAGGGGCGCTCACGTTGTACTGGTGCATTTTACCTCGTGTTTTGACTTTGGGTCCCTTGCTAGCTGCGCATGTTATGCACTTTCGACACCAGCTCTCTACATCGTTTCTCACGCTTAGCCAATAAAAGCGTTCCCGTACCTTTTCCAGTGTTTTGTTGATTCCCAAGTGCCCACCGGATATTCCAGCATGCATTTCTCGTAGGATCTCCTCTACTTTCGATCGTGGAACCACAAGCTGCATCTTAAAGGATCTTCCATCCGGCATTTCCCATTTTCTTCGCAAAACACCATCTTCCACATGGAGAGAGTCCCACTGCGCCCAGTATGCTTTTAAAGTAGGACTTCTGTCGGAGATATCTCTTGCGTTTGGTTTCTCCATAGATTCCTTCCATGCAAGGATTGGCTCGATGTCAGGGTCTTCTTTTTGTGCATTACGAATTTCTTCGGCACTCCAACCCTCTACAGTTTCGGCTCTTATTCTCTGGACAGATATACCTTCATCCTTTTCCTCTTTTCGCGCACAATGTTTGCAACTGGGCTCACATGGTCTGCGGGAAAGCGCGTCCGCATTGCAGTGCAGTCTTCCTTTGCGATGCTGTACTTCGAAGTCGTAAGTCTGCAATCGTTCGATCCATCTTGCTACCTGCCCCTCAGGATTTTTGAACTGTAGCAACCATTTTAAAGCGGCGTGATCGGTACGCAGGATGAATCTCTGTCCATACAGATATTTATGGAAATGTTTTGTCGCCAGTATCAGAGCAAGGAGTTCCCGTCTGGTTACACAGTAGTTTTTCTCTGGTCGCGACAGAACTTTGCTGAAATAGGCTACCACTTTCTCCTGCCCATCTTGTATCTGCGACAGAACTGCTCCAACACCCACGTTACTAGCATCCGCGTCCACAATAAATGTTTTGCCAGGGGTGGGGTAAGCTAGTATTGGTGCCTCACAAAGTCGCTGTTTTAGATGTTGAAAGCTTCTTTCGCACTCACCTGACCATTTAAATTGTCTACCCTTCTCAGTTAGCTGGTGCAGACACTTTGCGATTCCGGCAAAATCTTTGACGAACCTCCTGTAATAAGTGGCGAGACCTAGAAAGTTCCTCAGCTGGTGTTTATCTTCGGGAACTGGCCAATTTCTCACGGTTTCGATTTTCTCCGGGTCAGTGTTTACTCCATTTGATGATATCACATGTCCCAAATATTTCACCTCAGCTTTGAACAGAGCACATTTCTTTGGATTTAGTTTCAAATGTGCAGTTCGAAGTCGTGTAAACACCTCCCTCAAGTTGTCGCGATGTTCAGCGAACGTCTTTCCCACAACGATGACGTCATCCAAGTAGACCAGGCAGGTTTTCCATGTCAGACCCTGTAACACACGTTCCATTAAACGCTCGAAGGTGGCTGGAGCGTTACACAAGCCAAATGGCATAACGGTAAACTGCCATAGTCCATTTCCCGTTGTGAAAGCGGTCTTTTCTTTGTCTTCTGGATGGATCTGTACCTCTAAGTAACCACTTTTCAGATCGAGGGTGGAAAACCATTTCGCTCCAGAAAGGGTATCCAAGGTGTCATCTATTCGAGGCAAGGGGTAGCTGTCCTTCTTGGTGACATCGTTGAGCCTCCGGTAATCCACGCAGAATCGAGTGCTGCCGTCCTTCTTTTTCACTAGTACAACGGGTGATGCCCACGGACTTTTTGAGCTTTCGATTAGACCGTCTTTTTCCATGGTTGATATCATCTCATCGACTTCCGACTGTTTTGCCAATGGAAGTCTTCTAGCAGGTTGTCGGATCGGTCTGCTATCGCCGGTGTCTATTCGGTGCTGTACTAGGTGTGTTCGACCATAGTCTCCATCCTGCGATGCAAATATATCAGCAAACTCGCCAATGAGATTTTTGGCCATGGTTTTCTGCTCCTGATTTAGCTCACAGTTTCCAAGGATAGCATTACATACCTCAGCCAATTTTGTTGCAGAAACAGGACTCGCAGAATCACTCCCAGATGTTGTCGATATGGCTGCAATGGGTACGCATCTTCCAATCACCTCTCCTTGTCTGAGCTTGACGGAGTGTTTGTTCGGATTCATCAGCCTTACCGGAACCATGTGTTTTTCTTTGGTTCCACTAAAATCTTTCCAACGATATAGCTTGGAAAGTCCTCTTTATTATCTGCTTCAATGAAATAGAATCGGTGGTTCCCAGGATCACCCTCCAAACGCGTCCAAAGAACTGTCTCTGAAGAAGGTGGTAGGACTTCATCTCTGCTTATAACCGCCCGAAGATTCACAGCGTTCTCGTTTCCGTATACCATAGGGATCTCAACGGTTCGATACCTTAATACTTGCATTCGAAGGTCTATGATTATCTCATGTGCCTTCATGAAATCCACTCCAATGATGCATTCGTCGCATATGTCGGCTACCAAGAATGCATGTGAGAAGGTCAACCCTGCCAGTTGTATCTTTAGAAATACCTCCCCGTATACTTTTGCTGCTTCTCCCGTAGCTGTCTTCAGAGTGTAGCAGCTGGTGTTATGTAGCCATGATGTCTGAACAAGGTCTCTTCTGATTATGGAGGCTGTGGCACCCGTGTCGATAGTGGCCACACATTTTCTGTTTCTGATGACTGTCTCCACTGTCAAGCTCTTGCTGCAGCGTGTAGTTTGCGAAACTTGGATGATGGTCCTGGGGGCGTCGATTCCATCAACCAACTTCAGCCCCGCGAAGTTGGTTTTTAGGCGTTTCTCGCCTGCTGTTGATCAGAAGCTTGTCCAGCAGTGTGAGTGTTATTCCTGCCAGATGCTTCGTCATTCTGCCTCCTCCTTGTGCAATGTGGGCAGCTTACCTGTCTAGGCATAGATCTGCATTGTCGCTGTAGGTGTCCTAGCTTGTTGCAATTCCAGCATCTCATTTGACCTCGAACAGTGCTCGGGTTTTGTCTTTCAATGTCGACACGTTGACATGAGCACTCTAGCGTAGCCATTTCCAATGACGCGATGGCTACCTTGCGAAGCTTGGTCTGCTGCTTCCATTGTCAGGGCAAATGCTAAAGCCTCAGCGAGCGTTTTCTTACCTGCCATTCTCACAGCCATTAGTAGTTTTCCATCTGCAATGGCATTAGTGAACGCATCGGTTGCCAGTTCGTTTATGATTTCCCTGCTGGTATTGGGATAAGACAAATTCGCCAATGTCAGCTTGCAATTGTTGTAGCGTTTCACCTCTTGCCTGGACCCTTCTGCGCAACTGGACTCGGTAAACTTGCTTCATGTGGTCGTCGCCAAACCTCATCTCGATTGCCCTGACCATGGCATCATAATCCTGATGTTTGTCTTCAGGAATGGTCTGCAGCAATTCGGCAGCTGTTCCTCTGAGAGCAAGCGTAAGAGCAATTGATTTGTCTTCGTTGTCCCAGTTGTTCGTCAAGGCGGCAGCTTCGAACTGCCTCTTATAAATTGGCCATGATGTTTGACCATCGAAGACAGGGGGCTGCATTTCCTTTCTTCGTGGACCGTCGCTCGAATATTCCCGAACCTTCTGCTTTTTCAAAGAATCAAATTCCTTAGCCAGATGTTCGTACTGTTGCTCTACACTTACGAACTTTTCTTCCAAGTTTTCTATTTTGGCTTCGAATTTCTGATCGATTGTTTGAAGTCTTTTGTCGAAGAGAACATTCTGTGCATCGAGTTTGTTTTCGAGACCCTCAAATTTGCTTTCGAGAACGTTCTTTTGTTCTTCGAGAACGTTCTTTTGTTCTTCGAGAACGTTCTTTTGTTCTTCGAGAACGTTCTTTTGGTCGCTTAGTTGCTGCTGGAGAATTTCCAACGAATTCTTCTGCTCATTCTTTTGTTCTTCGAGAACGTTCTGTTGTTTTTCGAGAAAGTTCTTTTGTTCTTTCGAGGAACTTTCCAAAGCATCGAATTTCGACAGAAGCAACTTCATGAAAGCAGGCATTTCATCGGCTGTACTTACTGTGCATTCTCTCCCTTGTTCTTCAACATCGAACAACATGGTATCGGGGTCTCCACCATCCTGAGTGATAGCATTCTGAAGTCGGAGCAATAGTTCCTTTTTCAGCCCCGAAGTCTGAAGATTTCGTTTTCCTAATTCTTCTTTCAACTCAGCTGTTGTCAATTGTTCTAATTTGCGACCCATTTTATGTAACTTAAACACTATTTTCGCAACACAGTCAGTTTTATTTTAATGTCTCTTCTAGAAAGATCTTTTTCCAACACTATTTTTAACAAAAATACTCGCTATTCACAGTTTTATAGCACAATCAGTTCAATAGTTTCTGGAAAATTCCACTTTCACAATTAAATGAGTCACCGAAACTGTTTTAGAAAATGTCACTATGGAATTTTCTAGCACTTTACTGAGTTTTATCCCACTTCTGACACCAATGTGATATTTTGGCTTGGGGTTCGACAAATAAAACTCAATCAAAATTCCACAATAATAAAACAAATCTCTTTATTTTATAAAACACAACGTCTTTCAGTTTAAATAACACCAATTTAACTTATTTCACTTATTCACAATTCAAATACGTTTTTATAATTCAACACTTTTTATTTAATCTCAATTCAATCACTTTTTACTAATACTTCCAGTTGTTAACAATTCCACTTTCGAAAATAAACTGAACTGTCAATGCAATCTACTCTTGTATTTATACAACTTTAAAAGCTTCTGGAAGCTTCTGTCTGGTTCTGGCACAATCTAAGCTTTCGGTACTAATTCGAGTCTCGAATTGTTTCGTCAAGTTCGATTTAGTACTAAGTTAAAACATGTTGCAAATATGTAGCATACTTCTAGGGGCATGGTTGTTGTACACAATAAATGGTGGTTGTTGTACACAATAAATGTTGGTTGTTGTACACGATGAATCCAACAGATGGCGTTAATTTACAAAATGTATCTAAACTTGTTGCCACATCACAGTATTATACAAAGTTGCGATAAAGGTGTACTTTTTAAAGATAAATTATATTTCTTCACACCCTACTATACTCGCCTAGTCAAACAGAGCGCGTTCTGACGCAGCGATGTAATTTACAGTATAACATATTCCAAGTCACATAGAGCGCGTTTTCAACGCCGCGTCAAGTTCCAGACGGCGTCAATTTTTTTGATTATTTAGAAATTATTATTTTTTGACATTTAATATTGTTCTCTTTAAATGAAAAAAAAACCTATAATTGGCATTTAGTAAGAAAGTGAAAATCAAGATTCAAATATTAAATGCGCTGCGGATAGCTCTCTGTCTGACGTTTTCTAACGCCGCGTTTAGAATGCCGTTGTAAAATAATCTCAACACAGCGTAAAATAATCTCAACAAATTATTAATCCTACAAACTTAAAAAGAAAAGCACTGCATTATATTATATTGGTTTATATTACAAAATTTTACACATTATATTTTTTCGTACGAATAGACCTTGTGTACATGATTTCTTTTTTCGGTTGTTTCTTCAAAAAAGGAATCATGTACACAGGAAGGTCTAAGAAAATCACCTTAAGCCTTAAGGAATACATTTCGAACACATCCCGCTCGATATGGAATGACGTTTTAGAAACTCACCTCATCGTTTTTTTTTCTTTTTTTGCACGCGGACAATGAATGATATACAAAAGAGAACACGAAACACAATGAATGATATACCAAAGCAACAACGAAAATTAAGGGTGTTGAGGCGTGGAACGTACGAAAGATATTCCTCTATATAATATATTTACTCTATGGCATAACATTAAAAACCATGCTCTTAATTCCCTCTCACCCTTGTATATAGAACCTATAGTACTACCATCAGTGTTCGAAAACTAGCGCCATCTAGTTCGTCTACATCTCCCTAAAGTTTTTCTCTTAGTGGAGACCGCAACGTAGACTTTTAGTCGGGGAAATGTACTCAACACATATGCAATGTTAGAAAAAGACAGAACGACAAAGATATATATAAAGTAATAGCAGTCAGAAGGAAACAAACCATGAACACTTTTTCTTGTTATTTCATTACCATTTTCTTAAAATAAGCGATAATGAGAGAATGGAAGATAGGTATTTAGACAGGTATGTGAGGAGTTTTCATTTCTGCCTTGAAAATACACTGTTTTTGGTAGGGTTTTTTTTATAGATACGGCAACAGGATGAAATTTACCTATTTAACGATTTTGTTGAAATTTGATATTTGGTTTGGTTTTTTTGTGTACAATTTTGAATGGTTACCATGTTTGATTATTATATCAATTTTTTTAAGTCTGCAAAAATTTAATTTAAGTTGAAGTACCTACCTAGTTACTTATTTTACAAATAAAACACATTGTTTGCATATGTTTGTAACTATGTTATTGCTTTAGAGTATATTCACTTATCACGTCAAAAAATCTAGTACTAAATATACTACTAACTAATAAATATAGTACTAAATCTACTACTTACTACAAAATATAGTACTAAATATACTACTAAGTACTAAATCTAGTACCAAATATACTACGATAGTACTGAATTCTAGTACTAAGTACTAAAAATCTAGTACCAAAATACTATTGTACCAACAACATAGTACCAACTGGCACCAGTTTTATATTTAACTAGCGTTCAAAAACTGAACAATATATATTAAAACTTTAAAAAGTCGAATCCGAATATGGCAACATTGGTATTTGATTTTGGTATAAGAAATACAGAAAATACAGAAATAACAACATTTCTTTAAAAATGCAAAATCCAAAAAAATAATTGAAGACGCACACTATTGGTTTGTTTACGAAAAATCAAAGGGAAATCCATTAATTTTTGTTTCTCTTACTCTGCCATACCATATGGTCTAGTGTCACTTTTTGAACCTTTCACTCGTACTTATTATTCATTACTTCTGCCTATTATTGTACTCGTTCTAACTAAAGACTTTTTTGAAACAAACCATACAACCTACTCTTTCATCACTATATTTCTTTCTACTCTCCAAAACCCATACAAATGTATATCGTGTTAAGCAAAAAGCTATTGCAGCGACGTGGTGGCTCTACCTCGCTTAACTAGAAGCTGCCTCATGATACTACTATAGGTTTCATATACAAAGCTCTCACTCAAATAATATGTCCCTACACTAGCACTCCAAGCGGCTCTAGTCAAAAAGATTTTTTCTCGTCTCATGATAGTACTATAGGCAATGTATATACAATGCTACATCAGATACATTTTTCTGTTTCACAAATTCCACTGGAAGTGTTGTATGATAAATATGTAAGATGTAGATTTGAATATTCTGTCAAACTGACAGTAGTTGTTGATTTTCATTTAATTTAATGAATTTTTTTTTGTTTAAAATAGTATTTTAATAATTATAACTGAATAGAAAAATTACATTTTGCTTTGAATATTTTTGATTTATAAAGAATTTCTTGTGAATTGTGCTCAGTCAATAAAAACACATATGTAGTTCAAAATTTAGTAAAACGGAATTAAATGATACTTTCTTCCAATATTTCCAGTCTACAACATTGGTGAAGTAAAAAATATTCCAATATTCCACATTGCTTTTGTGAAACAGAAATGGTGTTACATTACTGTCAGTGTACTACAATGTAGTTAATGTAGCTCATGAGAAATAGGACCCAGGAGTATTAGTGGGACCTGAAATTGTTATTGATGAAAATCCACCAGAGGGTCTATTAACAGATCAGACTCGTAAATAAATTATATTCGAGAAAATCTCGGACGGAACCGGATTTTACCGTTTGATCTAGATGATAATCGATGTGTTAGTATTATTACCTTCGAGTTATACGAGTATTTAAACAAAAACTTTTTGCCGTTGCATATGAAAATAGGTACCTACTTTTGACAAAAAAAAAGTTTTTAAAATGTTTGTCTGTCTTTCTGATTGTTTGTTCCGGGTAATTTAAGAAATGGCTGAACTGATTTTGCAGATAGCCGCTATTGTAATGATTAACTTAAAGTATTTCAACGAGCACTAGGTGCCCCTGAAATCCTGTACGAAAATCCTTATTTTTAGACCGACTAGTGTGGAGATATGTATATCTACAAAAATGTGGTTTCTCTATGCCTTTATAATTTTCTAATCAACAATATTAAATTTACAGCCGTTTTAAAAAAAATTGCGTATGTATTAAAATGTTAAGCTTGATAGTTTCTTAGATATAGGTACTTGGACACTTGAATGGTCCCGTGCAACCCGGAAGGGCCAGCTAGTATTAAATAAAGTGAAAATAAATTTGTTTTTGTAATGCTTTTTTTTTAATTAATTATAGAAATGGAAATGGAATTTTGAAAATTGAGGAAACCCAAGTTTGTGCTGTCAATATAAATACAGACGTTCGACATAATAGCATTGCATCAATATTTCGTAAAATAAAAATATTCTTAAATATATATGTATAATTCTATATTAAAAGAAGAATTAAAGAACTTGTACTCGAAAAAAGAAAACACGTAAGAAATGCAGCAATCCCGCGCTCCTCAACACAAAACTATTTTGAATCACCTCTCCAGGAAACTGTAAAATGCAACCGGAGATTCAAAAAATCGTGAGATTTCTACTTATTTGGAAGGTCTATCGGCAGAAAAGTAGTGCCCCGTGGCTTAGTGGTTAGTGTGTCGGACTGCTAAGCGAATGAGCCTGGGTTCGAATCCAGCTCATAGTAATCTTCTTTTCCGGGGTACTGCCTCTTGCGAGGAACTGACAAAACCTTCAAGAGTAAAATTTGTCTCGAAAAAAAGTGCATCTCATGTAGCCGTTCGGACTCGGCTGTAAACTGTAGGTCCCTTCCATTCTTGCAGATTAAGAACACACACATAGGATTGGTTGAGAGTATAAGTCACTAGGTCTTGGCTCCCTAAGGAGCTATCGCGCCAATAAATTTATAATTTATTTTATCGGCAGAAAAAAATACAAATTATTCATTATGGAAGGCTGGACTGGACGAAGAAATGGCGCATTGTTCTTTTAGCTAAATGAAACCAAAATATTAATTTAATAAATATTTTATTTGAAGTGATCGTTATCAAAGGTAATGAACTATTGGTCTTGATCTCTTTACATAAATTGTAAAATAAATAAACAAACGGCATGAACTGTGATGCTGACTATGACCTCGTAGTAAATGGTTTGCGTGGTGTGATTTGCTTGTATATAAAATACACATAGTTGATATGATATGACTTTGTATTTTTCCAAAATTACAGTGTTACCGACGTTATCGTTATTTGCACTGCTACACTACTCCCTCTCTAGACTGAGAGATCAGTTCCATTGATGTTGACCTTGAAATATTTTGGGTAACGTCGTTCAACTTTGAATGGTCCGCTGTAAGGTGGCTAAAGAGGCTTACGCACTGCATCTACCCGGACGAAAATGTAAGTGCACTTGGCCAAATCAGGTTGAACGAACAAATGTTTTTGATGATCCGTGGTGAGCGTTGTCCCCAAGTTGAAACTTTTTTAGGCAAAGGGACAACTTGCGGACGAAGTCATTATCGTTAGTATTTTCCTGTCGAGAAGTAAAAAATTGACCAAGTATTTTAAGTGTCTTACCATACAACATCTCGGCAGGTGTTGCATTAATATCTTCTTTGCATGCTACTCGTAGGCCGAGCATTATCAAAGGGAGATCTTCCGACCAGTTAGCTGTCATCTTTGCTTTGAATGCCGCTTTAAGAGAACGATGCCAATGTTCTATCATCCCATTTACCTGAGGGTAGTAAGCGGTTGTTCGCAAGTAATAAACGCCTAGGATGTTGTTGAGTCGTTGAAATAATGTTGATACAAATTGCCGCCCTCTGTCATCACGTCAGACAGAGAGATGGGACACCAAAACGTAATATACAGCCTGCTACAAAAGCTTTGCTACACTCTCTGCAGATATGTCGCGGATAGGGATTGCCTCCGGCCACCGAGTTGCTCTATCGATGATGGTAAGCAAGTATATGGAACTATTTGAAGGTGGCAAAGGACCTACCAGATATATGTGTAGATGGTCAAAGCGCTCTGTCGGTCCGTCGTAGGGTTGCAAAGGGGTCCGATTGTGTCGTTGAATCTTATCTCGGAGTTACTTAAATGCAACGGTATCTGTGGCAAATCCCTTCATCCCGCCTGCATTGGTATTACTAAAAGAGCGAGTGTTTACTTGAAAGACATAAATAACTTTATTTTTTATTGTAATGAGTGCAAAAACATTTCAATCGGTGACATTATGATTGTGATTAAATGCCTTAGTGAGTCACTTATTAATGAAAACACATTAACTCAAAAAAAAGATTTTAAACCTTTCCAAAAAATTTGATCTCCTATTTAAAAGTGGAGGAGTCTAATTCTCAATCACAACAATCCTCTGCTCATTGTTTGTCTAAAATAAATAATCTGGAAAAACAATTCATTACCACCAAATCCTTAAGCCCTCTTCATGATTCTACGCTCGACTTGTCCATTGCTCTGTCCTCGGGTTTTAAATCGCTCTGGTCTGACATGGAATCTAAACTTAATTCCTTACATGCATCAGCCAAATTTATGAACACCAATTTAAATCAATTGCGATCAGATTTTGAGATCCAAGTGCAAAGTTCGTCGTTCCGCGTTCCACTTCTCCACACGCCCAATACTGACCAAACGCTAGCCGAGATTTTCACTGAGCTTCAAAACATAAACTGCACACTCTCTACTGTATGTGCAGCTGTAAGAAACCAGGAAAAAACAAAAGCTGGTATTCAAAATCATCTAGAAAATAATATGGAGTTCTTTCTAAATGATGCCCTTCACCAACAGAAGCAACCAATTTTGAAAACGAACAATACTTCAATCTTCGAAGAAAAACTTTCTGCCGAAGTCATGGACAGTGATCTTTCTGAACCTCAAGAAACTTCGGCAGTGGAAACAATCATTAAATGTGGACATGCTTGGAATTTATCGGACTGGAATAAAAGAGTCAGCAAACTGGATTCGTCCAATAACTCCTCGTTCATGTTAAAAAAACACACCTCGATTTGTTGATGTGACTTGGATTCGCTCCTACTTTATGCGTAAATTTGCATTAAACTTATGTGAATGTCAACCGATGTCATCAAGGTGCTTCAAGATCCAGATTCCATCCAAATACGAATGGATGTTCCATCACCCAAACGGATTCATTCAGCTTGGAAATATGCAACTTATAATGAACAGTAGCCCACCTTTTCCTAAACCAAAATCCAATAGCAAGCCCCAATCGGAAGTCTTTAGAAAGAAAAGTAAGAATCGGTCTTTAAAAATGGGTGTCTTCCTAACTTTTTTCTCGCTCATTTACGGACAGGCCCGTCCGCGCCATTATAGAATCCTGATCGTCAGAAAAAAACTTAAACGGAGTAAGGGGTCAAACATTTTTTTTTTGCACAAGGCTGAAAATGGTCTGATGTTGAAGAAGACGGTGTGAAAGAGAAGTTTTGAAAACGTCAGAAGGCTAAGTGGAAGAAAAAGGGGTGTCAGAAGATGCTAAAGTTGCAAAAAAAGTTGAAAATTTACCTGAGGGCGTAAACTTTTGACGATTTGTCAGTGTATTCGTGTATATATTTTATGATCAAATTCCGAAAGTCAGAAGGCAGACTGGAAGACTTGTTTTTTTTTTATTTTTTATTTAAAGAGAAGAACATAGATGTTTATTAGGACAAACAATTAAAAAATAAAACGGCAGCACCTAGGATGTCATGATGTAGCTTTTTTTGAAAACTAACAATCCAATCTTTAATATTTTTTGTAAGTCATGTTGTTTTACTTTAAAGTTTTTGAAACAATTAATTTTCAAATTATAAATTTTCGAAAAAGAAATTAATTTTTTTAAATTGATTTGTTTCAAATTTTTTTTGTAGTATTTTTGTTTTCAATATTCAATGCTTTTATTAGTTTCTGGTCTAACGTGTTTTCTAGTTTTTGAGAAAATCTAAAATAACTTAAACTACATTTTTCTGAGAAAAAACTTATTTTTTTTTAATATTATGCAAATAGTAACATATTCTTATTTAAGGGTATTGAATTAAAAAAACTTTGTTTCCCTTCGATCACCGGCATCAATTACTTATTACGATATTGGTGCTTTTTTGTTTAATTTTTATGAAACTCTGCAACTGCAATGAACAGTTGACTTTTAAAACCTTTAATTGCGCCTCTAGGAGCGGATTGAAGGGTTGCGTGCCAGAAAATACATTTCTTTCACTCAAACGTTTACACGCCTATATATCCTTATTTGGAAGTCATAAGTGAGTGGCATGCGCCACAAATCCCCCTAAAAAATAACGAAGCTTCCAGAATTGAATTGAGAGGTTTCGTGCCCGAAATTACATTTTTCACTCACGCCTACACACGCCTAGAAGTCATTATTTACAAGTCCTGGCTATGTGGTTTTGCACTGTCACATAGTGATTTTAACAAGAAATCATAATAACAACAACATTTTAAAAATTTTGCACTTTTTCAGCATTTTTTATGAAGCGCAAAAATGAAGCACGTCAAAATTGAAGCTAAGTGATGAAGCTTGCTCGAACATAATAGTGAAGTACGGAATGTCAATGCTTAAATGCTTACCGAAAATGCTACCGAAATATTATTCTACACTTGCGCCTTTCTTTTAATATTTTTAGTTAGGGTTGGTTAAATCCCATAAAATATTCTCTCTTTTAACCAGCTCTATAAATAGTTCCGTGTTTCCCTCACACATTTTGTTTTCGTTTGATTAAGCTCAAGTTTCTTGAGATTTCGGAGTGATCAAGAAATTATCTCAGTCATTTTCAATGGATCTGAGAAAAAAGAGCTCTCGGATAGTTCAGAAACATTGAACTAGCCTATTTTGTTCCTGTTAAATGTCAAGATGAAGCTGAAGCTTGAAGCGCAAGTTGAAGTTGAGTGAACTTGCGCTTCAGCTAAATTTCAAGCTTCAACTTCAGCTTCTCATTGTGTTGGCCTTATAGGGTTTGCGTATATTTAACTTTGACAGCGCTTAATTCTTCAGCTTCAGCTTCACCATTGTATTCAGCCAGTAAAAGAAACTCGAAATTTTAAAAGTACCAAATGAAGTTACAAGTGTAGATTTTAGGAAAATGCTTAATTGAAACTAAACTTACAACATAATAATTCTTAAAAACTAACTTAACCTACGGGAGCCGCCAGCGTACGTATAGAAATGCGCTTGGTGTTGTTTTCTTGGTATTTCACCATTTACTAGACATATCGTCCGCATTTTATTATAGTGCGCTCCATCATTCGTGGAAAGCGTGGGAATGATGAAATTGAATATTCGCTGCATTTGCTAGATAGAGCGATGAATATATGCTGCATTAAAATACCCAAGAAAAAAATTGTATTTAATTTGAAATACAATGAACCTCTGGCGCGAGTTTTTTGAAGGCGAGATCCACGTTGCTCTTCAGTTTCAGCGGTTCTGGAAGTGAAAGTTCTGTCGTGCATTTGCTGTAGGCGAGATCTGCGTTGGTCTTCAGTTTCAGCGGCTCTTTTTTCTCTTTTATTCCTTGCTTCTGATGATTTTCTTCTAAACGACGTTTTTTTAGTGACATTGTTGGAAAACTGAAGATATATCGAATCTTTATTTATTTTGTGATTGTGGAAAAAATGTTCATTGTGGAAGGAACGGTCGCAATCACTTGAAAATGAAAAAAGCATTTCACACATTTGACTCGACGAATATCATTTAAGTGCGAAAAGAACAATTCAATTGAGGGAAATGCGCTTCAAACTCTATTACTGTTGACTGTGTTTTGTTTTTTAATCATCACAAAAATATACATATTTACCAACCTCTTATTTTTTCAAAATATGTTTTCATAAAATTTTCAGCCAACGATTTATTCTCCGATTGATGTCGAGCGGATTTTTATTACTAGAAGTTGGCATATCAAGTCATTTTGGGTTAAAATGCACCAGAGAGGAGTTAAAGCCCAAAAAGTGAAAAAAGTGCCGATTTTCAGTAATTTTTAGTCGATTGCGAAGGGGGCGTGGTTATAGATTTTTTTGTTTTTATATCTATAGGGCATCCCAAACAACATCCAAACATGTTGTTTCAAAGAAAAAAAATCTTAGGGTGAATTTTTGGCCCATATGCATTAACGGCCACATAGGAGTATTTGCACCGAAAAGCTGGCTAAAATTCAATTTTCTAAAAACTAAAATCAAGAAGTAAAAGTTTGCTATAGCGGATCATAAATATACATGGGTCAACGCGCTGTAGTTTTTTTTCCTTCTTCATCGTGTGTTGTGATAAACTAAGTTCAAAGTTAACGGTTTGAATTTTTTGTATTTTTTCTTTGCATGCACGCTATTTTGTTAATGTTCTTCGGTAAGTGATTTCAAGTTGTGATATAAATCTTAATTTTTTTCAATGGAGAGTTCTATTGCAGGTATGTATGTATTGACATTTTAAAAATATTTTTGGAAACCCTGTGTTTTTGTTTTTGTTTCAATTCGGTTTCAAAGGCAGTACAGCAAAAAGTTGTCGTATTTCTTTTAATTTTTATGTGTTATTATTATTAATATTATGTTATTCTGTAATAGTTTGCACTTCAAAAGTTTGTTTGAATATTTCTCTTTGTAATGCAAAAAGATTTGGCTGCTACTAGCTGCTACGCGAAATTTAATGAACGTCTTAGTTTTTCGATTTCGTGTCAAAAAACACTCATACGCCACACACGCAACAGATTTAATAATTAGTTATTGGCTGTATACAGTTTTAATTTTTTTTTTTGCGAAAAAAAGATAGATACACTGTGATATATTTTTAGTGCAAAAATATGAGCTGGTAAGGGATTGGGAGATAGAAAGCAAGAACAAGTCAAGTTTTTATTGTGTTCATATCGTGAATGTTTTGTGTGTTTAAAAGTAACATTTTTCAGTTTATCATTTTATACATATTTTATTATACATCATTTTATTCATATTATGACCAGAAAATATTTATTTAATATTTATTTATTTATTTATTTATTTATTTCAAAGAAGTATAAACATTGCAATGATACAACAAGATTTGAATCTTTTAAAGTATCAGAGATTTAAATTACAAACTACTATAATAATTAAATTAAATAAAAAAAAAATTAATTAATAATTTAAATTAATAAAAAAAAAATATTATGGAAGAAAGTGGAGAGGTTGATATTAATCAAAAATTAAATTATTTAAAGAAATATTTGATAGATATTTCTTGCTTAAAAGAAAACCTTCGAAGTTATATGTCAAATGTAGCTAAATTTGTTTTCGATTTAAAGCAAAGATGGTTAGCCTCTAGTAGAAGAAAGGATTTGTTTTTAGAGGGTAATAAAGCGTGGCTTGAAGGCATTTTCACACTTCCAATTAATAGTGTCAGATCAGCAGCGCGACCTGAAAAGCCATTTGAACAATTAAGTGAAAGAATCAAGAGAAGAAAAACTGGAATTATCCGAGAAAAACTTCAAACTGAGGAGCTAGTTTTTGCAACTCAGATGAAATTAAGAAAAACTGGGAAGACTGCTGCTTAAAAAGTCTTTACAGAAATCCTTAAGTCCCCTGGAAGAGCGCAAAAGTACAAAAAAGCATATTCTGACAGCCTTACAGAGAAAAAAGAAAAATTTTCCATTCTAAAAGCTCTTTCTATGTTCATTGAAGCCGGACTATCGCGAAAGCAATATGAAATTGTAGCCGCAACGAATAAAGGTTTTTTTCCTTGTTACAGTATACTCCAAAAAGCTAAAAAGGATTGCTATCCCATAGAAGAATCGTATACTGTGACAGAAACATTGACTGAAATAAACTTGCAGGATTTATTGGATCACACTACAACTCGACTACTAATGTATATGCAGGAAGTTGTAAGCAGTCTTAATGAAAATAGATGTGCACCTCTTGAACTCATTACAAAATGGGGTTGCGATGGATCCCAGCAAACGCAATACAAACAGAGATTTTAAAACAGCTCTGAGTCAGATGCGTTTACATTTCAAACTTCGCTTGTTCCATTGCGTTTAGTAAGTGGTTCAAGAACCATCTGGCAAAACCCAACACCATCTTTTCCCCGATTTTGCCGGCCAATAAGAATTAACTTCGTTAAAGAAAGCACAGACATAACTAAAAGCGAAATCAGCTTTATCCAGTTAACAATCGATTCACTTAATATGACTGAAATAAGTTTCAACATTAAAGTAAAGCATACATTGCTTTTTACCATGGTTGATGGAAAAATATGCAATGCAATAACTGAAACTACATCAACACAAAAATGTTATGTTTGCGGGTCAACATCAAAAGACTTTAACAAATTAAATATAATGTCAAACGAAATTACTGAAAACTCTATTAAATTTGGTTTATCAATACTACATGCACGAATCAGATTTTTTGAGAGTCTTCTGCATGTAGCTTACAAACTTCCTGTGAAATAAAAGGCACGACTGGGTCGCACGTACTTGCTCCTGTGTGCTAATCCTTTTTAGGTACAAGCGTCTTTTTGACAAAGATTTAATTTTAATGTTTTTTTTGACGTGCAACTTCTTTAGAATCGTTGTGGTTTGAAGCTCGAACGAACATGCGTCACGATAAAGGGATAAACACATAAATATATAGGATTGTTAGCTTTTGCAGTTTTTTAGTGTATTATCTTTCCACTTGCTGCTTACTGTTTATAATATAATTTGCTAATAGAAAGATATAAAGGACTTTTTTCAGTTAAATTTTCATTTTGGTATGGAAAAATTTGAACAACTGGCATAAAGATTCGTCGGAATCAGCAGTATGGCAATAATGCTAGGTAAAGGGACCTTTATACGTCCCAATATGGGACCAATGGAATTTATAAAGGACTTAGGTACCTATAATAAGGTTGGAAGGAAGGTAGGTACTAAAATTAAGATACGCGTTCCAACTACTGCTAAGCGAGTAGGTATAGAGATAATATTAAAAGTTAACACAGTGGTTTTGTTTGTTTATAGGAAGGTGTAAGCTTTTGTTTTCTCGATTGAAATTTTTGCATTCAGTAGTAATCGAATAGTTTTTTTTTTATTTATAGTTGTTTTTGTGTGTTTATCAAAGGCTTCCTTATTTATTCTGTGCTTTTATGATGATGAAAAATACTTTAAAATACGTAAGTATGTATGTTATGTAGGTTATCACTTTCTTTTATTTGACTAATGGCTAGGGCTTAGCCGAGCAATATGAAATAAAATGTTGGGGACAAAATTTTATGAAATCAGAAAAACACTATTCATAACGTTTTTTGGAAAAATGTTGTAAGCCATCTTATTTTTTTTGCTGTTTTCTATTTTATGAATTTTTCATTTCAAAATCGTTCGACCAGTTTTTTCAAAAAAATGTTTTTTTGAAAAACTTTTTGAAAACATATTTTAAATTTTTTTTAAGTATGTCAATTTTAAGAAATCTATAGTTTATACTAGGAGAAAAATTTTAAAAAAAATCTATAGATCCGTTTTCAAAATATTCAAAAAACCAAATATTTTTTTAAAAAAAATATTAAAATTTAAAAAAAAATGTTTTTGAAAATTTTTATAAGCAATATTATTTAAATCATAAAACACTACATATTTTGAAAATTTCATCAAAATCCGTCAATTAGTTAACGAGAAAGTCTGATTTTAAAAAACCGGTCATATGGGAGGTACCGTTATAAAACTTTTTCTGAAAAATCCATTAAAACTACAAGATAGATTTTGCACAGAAAACATCATTTTGAAAGTTTTATCAAAATAGTAGAAGCCGTTTTCGAGAAAAATAAGTTTTTCGATAAAAGTTATATGGCAGGTACCGTTAGTTTTGGAGCTAGAATGCCAATTCGAAAAATAGTCGGGTAGAGCACTCTAAAAATACTATATACCAAGTTTGAATCAAATCCGCCCAACCGTTTAGGCTGTAGATATCGATACGGACAGACAGACTGACAGACGGACGGAATTTCCGGACCCACTTTTTTTGACTTCTCTATCATCTTAATATCATGTTTGATTGTTAGAATTTTTTTTTTTTTTTTACGAATGCATAACTTGCCTTATAGTCCCTATAAATCGCAAGTAAAAATGGCAAATAAGATCACAAGACGAGAAAGAAGCATGTAAAATCAGAAAAATTCAAATTGAACGAGAATTTAGAAATAAGCTTGGTCTTATTGTGGATATGCCACGAGCAGGTTTCGGCAATACAAATGACGGGAATACAAGTCGAAGATTTTTTAATAACCCTGAAATTGCCGCTGAAGTCACAGGGATTGATATTAACTTGATTTTTCGATTTAAAATTATTTTAAAAGTAATTTCAAGGGGTTTCAAAATTGATTCTAAAAAATTCAACATTTATGCAATGGATACAGCCAGACTTTATGTCGAGTTATACCCATGGCATCCAATGACTCCGACCATGCATAAAATCTTGATGCACGGGTCTATAATTATAAAAAGTGCCCTTCCTCCAATTGGTCAGCTATCAGAAGAAGCAGCAGAAGCCAGGAACAAACACTTTAGGAGAGCGTTATTCAGTTAAATAAAATAAAAATACATTCAACAAAAATATTCATATTTAAAACTTTCAGATTATATCGTCTTAATTATGCCAGAAAGTTCTCAAGGAGAGATTGTAACCAAGACATCCTCAATCGATTGTTGATCCTCCGATCCTCTGATCCTCTCATCAGTTCTCTTAGAAAGCTGCAATGCTTCTTCCAGAGGCTTCAAATACTGATGATAATCTAGTCTAGTTTTGCCTTCGTTTGATCTTTTTTTAACATCTGCGATCTCCAGTTATGCCATCCTTATCACATAAATGCATACTTGGAATGTTTTCAAGTGTAATAGTGTTACTAGGGAATAGACCCAACTCGGCGTTCATGGGTAAATTTATAAAAGCATCACTGCAGTAATGTAGCTCAATCTATAAAGTCAAATGTTCTAAGAGAATATCGTAAGTAAATATGGAAAAGTAAAGAAGTTAAGACCAAATTGTTACAAAATTTAACGGAATATTGCAGTTGCGGTTGCAAGAGTAGATACAGTTGTACTTTTTCCGATACATTTGGCATTTGCTAAGGGAAACAAAGCTTTTTTAAGATTCAATACTTTTCAAAATAAGAATAAGAAAGTTACTATTTGAATAATTTTACAAAAATTAAATTTCTCAAAAAAATGTAGTTTAGTTATTTTAGATTTTCTCAAAAATTAGAAAACATAAAGTTTTTAGTGTTAGACCAGAAATTAATAAAAGCATTGAATATTGAAAAAAAATAGTACAATAACAAAATTGTATGAAAAAAACAGGTTAAAAAAAAATTAATTTCTTTTTGAAAATTTATAATATGAAAATATTAATTGTTTAATTTTTTAAGTAAAACAACACGACTCACAAAAAATATTAAAGAATGGATTGTTCCATATATACAGTGAGTTCGTCAAACCGTAGCCATATGTATTTTTAATAATATTTTTTTTTTTTTTTTTTAAATCAATATTTTGAAAACGGGTAAGTGATTTTGTTAATTTTGTTTTTAGATCCACGTTATTTTTGTGCTTTCTTACATTTCCTAAAGATATAAAATGGCGTTTACATTATTTTACCCAATACAATAACGTACTTTATTCGAACAATCAAAAGTCACAAAAATCGAATAAATGCTTTGTGTTCACTTTAATTTTCTTTAATATTATTCTACAATGTGACCACACATATGAGCAAGTACGTGCGATCCAGTCGTGCAATTTATTTCATCTTTCGCCGTAGAAAAAAAAATCGTTGACATTTGTTTTCGAAGGCGATATATATATACGATAAATTGATTGCATGTTGGCACGCAATGAAGAATTGACATTTGCAAATCTATATTTTTCATAGCGATACGGTATCACAAGATTAATGAATGCACATACGCATATAATTAGTTTTAGTCATTAGCCATTGATGCGAATCTCTGAAGTTCAATTTTGGTTTTTATATTAGTTTCACTTTGAATTCGAAACAATAATGGTTTTCGTGGTGCTCGCTGTGCTAACGACCTTATTTCTCGTTTCACTATTACCGTCTGTCAAAATCCTATTAAGAAGATACCAACTTGCTTCTAAGTTCGGAGGACCACCGGCTTTGCCCGTAATAGGAAATGCTTTTATTTATCAAGGAAAAGAACCCCATGAGTACGCCGATTTACTTTACTCCTTTGTTGTCAAATACGGTGACTGCTATCGTATTTGGTTGGGACCAGAATTGAATTTGTTTTTTTCAAGCCTAAAAGACATTGAAGCTATCTTAGGTAATTGTCGTTTCAATAACAAATCAACTCAATATGATTATCTAAAGCCGTGGCTGAATCAGGGATTGCTGATAAGTGAAAGTATATCAACGTATTGTTTGATCGAATAGACAAAAATAATTTTTTTATGGTCACACTTATAGATCAGAAATGGATTCGTCGACGAAAGATCATCAATCCCGCATTTCATTATAGAACTCTGGAACAATTTGTTCATGTTTTTGATAAACATAGCAGACATCTAGTGAGTACTTTAAAGGGCCTCGATAATAGTAACCAAGTTGAGCTCTATCCATTTTTTTCATTAACAGCACTCGATGTTATTTGTGGTAAGTAAGTCAACAATATTCTTTTGTTTGTTATTATAGGCAATTTATATAGGTAGGAGGTAAGGAGGCGTATGAATCGTCGACAAAAAAAAATGTCGACTGAACAAATAAAAAAAGAAGAGCACGACTGGGTCGCACGTACTTGCTCTTATGTGCCTAATTAAATTGGAAAGCAAGATCTTTGCCAGAAATAAGTAACATTTGAGTTGAAAATAACACAGTTTGAACTTATAAAAAGTATTAAAATACTTAACGGATTTTAGTAAAAATGAAGTACGCCAGCACACGTCTTAAATAACAGGGAACTTATGAAAAATGTATTTCGAAAATTGTAGGACCGGTTTTGATAAAATCCTATTTTTTATTTTTAGTTTCTTAAAAAAATTACTTTTTAAATTTTGTTATGCAGTTTCTAAGAATTTATTAAAATACATGTGATTATAAAATTTAAAATAATTTTTTTGATTAGTTTTCAAAATATTGATTTTTCAAAAAAAAAATTCAAAAATTATTTTAATTAGAAAAAAAAGTTATTCAAAATTTTGATATGCAGAATTAATTCGGCAACCTAGATCTTCTTAAATATAAAATTTGACAGAATTCCAAAGAGCCGTAACCGAGAAAGCCAAAAATTGAAAAAAGCGTTATATGAAAGGTCCCGTTAATAGACTCTTTCCGTATATGTGGTTCTAATCAAATAACCAATACTAACAAAAAAATTCTCAAAAAATTACATTAAACTCGTTGGAGCCGTTTTCGAGAAAAATAAGATTTTCCTAAACGGTCATATGGTAGGTACCGTTATTCTTAGGGCTAAAAATAAAATTTCTATTTATCCTCTGGGGAATGCCAAAAGAATTACACACATCAAGTTTAAAGATAATCGCTTGAGCCGTTTAGGCTGCAGCTCGTTAAACATACAGACAGACATACAGACATTTTTTCTCGATCACTTTTTTAGACTTCTCTATAATCGTAATGTCATGTTTGATTGTTATCTCAATTTTTTTAATATTCACGAATCCTAAAGTTGCCTTATAGTCCCTATAATCGCAAGTAAAAAATAAAAGTTGTCAGCTTAAAATGCAGTCTATTGAAAAGTTGTCGGTTACAATGTCGACTTTCATTCAGAAAACACTTAAAAAGAGGAATGCTTTTTTTAATGTGTAAACTCAATTTTATTATTAATTAAATGCTATTAATAAAAAAGTTATTTTCCAAATTATCTATACAAAACGTAATATTTTCTATTCATGAGAATTTTTAACGAGCCCCTTACAATAAAATTTGTCTTTCCTTCCATATCGCCAGTCGCCATCGATATACATACTTACGGTAATAACTGTTCAATTTTTTATAAACCATAAACAAAACCTTGAAATACTCTACTTTGGTGTACTTGAAGCATAGTAGCTATTAGCGTTGTTCTAAAAATGAAGTAATCACGTTTACATATTTAAAAAAAAATTACTATTGGTACACCTCCTACTGGGATATCTTTCAGCATAATGTCTTTGAGCTTCACAATCTTAGACAACAGCTACACCTTAGCAGAAGTGTGTTTATTCTTCTCGACAGTAATTTGAAATCGTAATCTGTTGACGAAGTTGGAGTGTGAACTCCAACTGGATATAGTGTTTTAATTCAATTTTCAATTTCAATTTTTCAATTCAATTTAGTTTTCAATTGAAGGTTTTAATGCAAACTCCATATATTATGTTGTAATAAAAATAAAAATTTAAAAACATTTAAGGAGAAGACTAAGCACTAATTTTGGACTTTGTTGAATTAAAGAAATACAAAAATAAACTTATTGGCGACCATTCCTGTGTGTGTGTTTGTTAATCTGCATAATGGAAGGAACCTACAATTTACCGCCGATTCCGAACGGCTACATGAGATGCACTTTTTCGGGACAAATTTTTATGTTGTCAGTTCCTCGCAATAGGCAGTACCCCGGAAAGAAGGTGCTATGAGCTATGAGCGGGACTCGAACCCAGGCTCTTCGTTTAGCAGTCCGACACACTAATCCACTAAGCCACTAGGCACTTGTTGAATTGTTGTTGAATTATTAATTCAAAATAGCTTTTTACGGCCTTTAAGTCCACCAAAAATTTGCGTTACGTCCCGGTAACTCACTTTGAACTCTGTTACAACGTAGTATATAGAGTTTTACTTAAAATCTTGAATTCATTTAACTAAGTCTGGCCCTGGAACAAATATCTTTCTTTCCAACTTAATGTTACAAATTTAATCTTGTTGGACATAGTTCACACTTCACATTAGGTTTTTGTCAAAAACTTCATATATGTTGAACTGAACAAATCAAAAGTTGCATCTTGAGTCTTGACCATAGAAAAAAGAACTGCGACTCGTACCGACCATGCAATGCAAACCCTGACATTTTATTATGTGTATGTAAATATGTGTGAGAAGTAGCCATACGTTTCCTACTCCCCAAAACTGCAGACGTATTAGTAGCTCCATGAGAAATATACAAGACATTATATATTAAAGACATTATAATCAGATTGTACTCAACAACCGGG
This sequence comes from Platycheirus rosarum, assembly GCA_963971375.1. NCBI lineage: Eukaryota > Metazoa > Arthropoda > Insecta > Diptera > Syrphidae > Platycheirus > Platycheirus rosarum. The sequence goes on along the minus strand of OZ020508.1, from coordinate 87,474,210 downwards.
ATTGTCTAATTTTAAGTGGGGATGGGGGTGGATTTTGTGTGTCCAGCCTCTATGCTACGCTGGTATTGTCTTTGATAATTGAAGAATAGCCTTGAGCATATTCTCAACATTTTCCTCAAGGCTATTCTGCTAATGCTGGTCTTAGAAATCGTGAACCACACAGGAAAGCTGCAGCTGATGATAGGTCGGATGAGTTGCTTGTATATGAGCAGCTTGGTTGGTTGGCTTGGTTGGTTGGCTTGGTTGGTTGGCTTGGTTGGTTGGCTTGGTTGGTTGGCTTGGTCCAGTGCGCATTAGCGAAATTGACTTTCCTGAAGACCGCAAGTGCGTGTTGGTTAAACTTAAGCAGGTCGCTGAAATGTAATCCTAGATATTCGGCACGTTGGGGTGCCTATTGTTTTTTTTTTTTTTTTTTTTTTTACATCGCATTTCGTTGTTTCCCCTTTTCTTACAATTATTTCTGTTTACTTCCTTTATTTTTATTTTGTTTTTGTGTTGCTTTGTTTTTTAATCATTCGATCACTTCGCACATCTTCCTCTCTCTTTACTCGTTTTGCATTTTCGTTGAAAGAGCAATGAATTATTTAGGTCAAGGTTATCTCGCTAACGGTTTATTTCGCATTTTGTTTGTTATTAGAATCTATTGTGAAAATATATAGATAAAGATACTAGAATTAAGAATATTCTTAGTAAACTATTCGAAAATTGGCCTGTTAAAATCATTGTCGTCTAATGTAAAATTTGATTAGAATTTATGTAAATTAGTTTTTTATTTGTCTTTTTTTTATGTTTTTGAATAATGAAAGAATTATTTTGTTTAATAAAATTAATTTTTTTATATAATTCGTTTCCTTTTTATTTTCATTATAGTTGGTATGGGTAACGATGGCGAGCTAATCGAAATTCAAATGAACAAAAAACGAAATAATCGAAAAACTAAATACAAAGGCGAAAACACCATTCAGAAAGTTTTATCAAAATCGTAGGATCCGTTTTCGAGAAAAATAAGTTTTCCATTAAAAATTATAAGTTTTGGAGCTAGAATGCTAATTCGAAAAACAGTCAACAGAATTTTCTTACCCACTTTTTTCGACTTCCCTATGATCGTAATGTCATGTTTGATTCTTAGATTTTTTTTCTTACGAATGCATAACTTGCCTTATAGTCCATATAAATCGCAAGTAAAAATGGCAGCTCAATTTGTATGTATTATTAATGAAAACAGACAGTATAATAGAATTAATCCAGTACTTTGTCAGTTTATTGTATTCTTCTAAGGCCCTGGCCACGCAATAAGCGGCAAGCGGCAAAGAGGTGAAATGCTGAGCGGCAAAGAGGTGAAATGCTGAGCGGCAAAAATAATTTAAAACACATGACGTTATATGACGATGGCCACGCTGTCGTTGAGCGGAAAGCTGCATTTCTGAGCGGTAGCTCAGCTTTCAGATCTGTTCTGTTCTATTATTTTAGTGTAGTGCTGAGCGGCAAGGCATAATCAACACGGAAATTTTAATTTCAGCTGATGTCCTGTATTATGGCAAGACAGGCTTAAAGACTTAAAAAATAAAACGTTACCGACAACCTGTGGAGTGAAGTGGGAAATATGTGTATTTTTTCAGGTGAGTTTTACTTTATTTATATTTAAATTAAACAAATTTTCAGTTTAATGCCCAAAATTCAATAAATATTTTGTGAGCTCTGTTCTGATATTCAATGCTGTTTGATTCAAAGCGATTTAAAACACTACCGTGAACAGCATTTGACAACGGCATTTTCACAACTAACCGTTCAGCTGCTCAGGAATTGCCGCTCATTAAATGGCCAGCTGCCGCCTAAACTTGTCGCTCTGCCGCTTTACCGTTATGCTGCTTGCCGCTCATTGCGTGGCCAGGGCCTAAGATTCCCATCATTTAAAACAAGAAAAATATCTATAATTTGTTCATCGAAAAGTACAGCCACTTAAGAACTAAAAAAAAGGTTTCTTTTTAGAAAAAAGTTGTTTTCGTTATTTTTCCATTTCTCAAAAAGTAATTTTTTTATAACTAACACGCGCAAAAGGGGTTTGTGTGTACCTTTAAAATGTTTAAACACCCCACGAGCATTAGGGAAATAAGGAGGGATAAAAGAGGAGATACCGATGCACATTAGTTTTAAAGTTCTGCATATCAAAATGGGAGGGAAAAACTCAGCCTGGCAAAGCATTCCACATTCGTGTGGTGCGACTAAAGTAAGAATCTCTATACTTAACATTACGTCCGAAGTTAGGCTCCAGGGTTAACTGATGGGCATTCCTAGCAGGGCGAGTATTACGATTGAATCATTTCAGGGGAGGGATGCAGCTGGCTATTTCGCGAGAGCACGAAAGGCACGAAACATTACGGCGGTGCTGAAGAGATGTAAATGTTCCTGGTATTGTTCGGTCGCCTATCATTTTCAAAGCTCTTTTTTGAATTCTATATAGAAAACTGAAGCGTGTTATAGGAGTACCTGGCCAAATATGGGAATTATACTTGAGTTTAATTAATTAATTAATTTAATTATATACTGTAGCCTGATCAGACGGGGTGCATCTCCGAAAGAAACCTAAACACCTCGCAGCATTCTTTGCGATGTCAAATATGTGGTCATTCCACAGAAGGTGGTCTGTAATGCACATACCGAGAACTGAGAGATGTTCGGTTTCTGGTATGTTTTGCTTTAACGACAAAAGACAACATTGAATTTTAGAAGCATTAAATTCTACACGATTTCTTATTCCCCATTGTACAATGCTGACAAGATCAGAATTTAATTTTTTTTGTACACTTCAAATTCTTTGATGTAGTAAGCTTAGAGCAAGCTTTTTACTACAATCAGAGGCTCATCATAAGTGCATGTGTTAGTTGTTAGTAAAATTAAAATGTAGTAAAAATTAAAATTAAAAATAAAATTAAATTAAAATTAAAATGAAATCATACGGTTTAGAGCTTCATGTATGCCATGGTTTGTTTTATGAAAGTCAACATGCAGAAGTTCCGATCCACGCAGGTGATAAGATCCTCCACGGTAATTTAACCCAATACAGGCTAATAAATAAGGAGCCTCAATTTCGCCCTTAATAAGTTGATGAAAAAATATTATTAACACGCCTCTGCTGAAGGGTTTGCATCTGCAAAAGCTGTATTGTTCATATGGTGGCATTGTATATACACTGCATCATGAAGCATAATTTTTTAGTTCTGAAATCAAGTGCTGAAATTGTCAATTGGTGTGAATATAGAATAAGTACAGACAACAAAAGTGTATTAAATACTGGTAAAATATCGGCAAAGGTTCTCGTATCCACTATTTATAGTTAGTTCTGAATCAAACAGGAAGATGGCCAGACGAAAAATGACCACCATAAGAGTACTATAGAAAATGTATATACAATGATGGTGGCAGATTGAATGGATCGTTCCAAGGTAGACCTTTAAGGGCAAAACGAATGAAATTGTGTTGGATTGCTTCAATACGGTTCTTATGAATTAAGTAATAAGGAGTACATACCTATGAAACATACTCAAGGTGGGGGAGTACGTAGCAATTGTACAAGGAAAGAGTCATATATGGATCACTAAATTCCTTTGCCCAGAGTTTTATGAATCCTAGCATAGAGCTCGCTTTATTCACAATAAAATTAACGTGTTGAGTAAATTCAAAGGTGGAGGTAAAATGGACACCCAAATCCTTAAAACTAAAGAAGTGATAGTGTTTATGCTGGGAAATTTGATAATCGAATAATAATAATGAACTTATCATACGCTGCCGTTGCAGTTTCTGAGAGTACGTTCGTCAGCAAAACAATTGATTGGATTAGTTGTTTATGTTTCAGATAATGAGTCGTTGATAAATATAAGGAAAAGAGGCGGAGACAAAACAGAGCCCCAGATTGACTGCACTTTTTGGTGAGATAAACCATCAGATCACCATGGACCTGTTGCTACGAAAGAAGCTTTCGTTCTTCAAGATAATTCTTAATCTGAAAATTAATCAGCGTTTCCATGAGCTTAGAAACAAGGGACGTTAGTGCAAATGGTCGGTAGTTTGAGCGTGCAGAAGATTCGCCTTTTTCAGGGATAGGCTGGACAAATGCTGTTTTCCATCCACTCGGAAAGAGTCCAGAGAAATGGGATCGATGAAAAAGCTTACGCAAAGGTTTTTCTAGCGTTAAAGAACACCTCTTCAGAACAATAGCGGGGATACTATGTGGGCCAGCGGATTTGTTTATATCGAGATCTTTCAAATCTCTTGCGACTGAACGAGTGCGAAAGAAGATTGATCCCATCAAATCTAGATGGGATTCTAGAGAATTGACAGAGAACTGACAGCACGAGTATCGTTGAAGACGAGCGTAGGAACCGATGATGACGAAGAATTCTTGACTTTTTTTTTCAAATGACCAAACATTTTTACTGTCTTTGGGACTTTGCACTACTTTTTGCCGAATTTTTTGCTCATGTATAAATTTGGTTTTACGATTATTAAAATTGCAGGCCTTTCTAGCTGCTTGAACTTTTTCCGGTTTTCCTCTGTAATGATGGCTTTATAACAATGGAATTTTACATTTCTTAGCCTGATAACCTTCCTAGTCCTACAGTTCGAATCAAACCATGAGTTTTCCATAGGTTTGTTAATCTTCGACCTTTTTGGGATAAAATTTCTCATTCGTAAAAGTATTAAATTGGTGGTTTGACCTGCAATGTCAGGAATTCCGGTTGGCTCATCAACGAGCTGAGTAAGATGGTTTAATTCAGCAAAAATCTCAGCATACCTTTCTTTGGGTGTTGTCTGGCCAGACAAGCGAAGGCGACTGGAATTGTGTAAATTGAAATCGCCCGAAATAGCGGTTTCAGTGTGAGGGTAAAGGGAAACAATTCCTTGAATGGATTCAGACAAAGCATCAAATTCGTTAGAAGTTGAAACTCTGTCTTCTGTCTCTGGGCTTCTATAAAGTGCCACCGTACTCTCACCGTGCACCGTGTGGTGGCTCTGACGGGCAGATCAATTTGACATTAAAGCATCTGGTTTTCTGTTTTTGACTAAAAAGTATTAAGAACATTGAATTTTAAAGACATAATAAGTAGATACTTAATGATGTAACGTACAATTTTGAAAAAAAAAATATTTTGAAATTTAAAAAAAAACAAAATTTTGAGTTTGAAAATTTATTTTTAAAAAAGTTTTTCCTAAAACCGCTTTATTTAAAAACAAAACCGTTTATTCTTTTTTCTGTTTTAAGTAATTTTTAAAAAAAAAATTGCCTCTCCTGGCTAAACTTGTTTTTGGACATTAACACGCATTAAAACGAGATTTACTATACGTGAATTTACCGAATGGCTTATACGAAATTTTTATTGGCGTCTTTTTTTATAAACAGACACTATTTTATGTATTTTTATAATATTTTTTTTATATTTACTTCTTTGAATTCGTTAGAATATTTATTCCGAGCCATTTTATCACTTTTTATTTCAGCTCTTGCTTTAAGACACCCCGATTTAAAAAAACAACAAATAATTTTATTTTATTTTCTGCTTAAAACATCTTTAAGGAAAAAATAAATTGCACAACTGGATCGTACGTACTTGCTCATATGTTCACATCGTCGAATAAAATTTAAGAAAATTAAAGTGAACATCAAAGCATTTTTGTTACTTTGTGAGCTAAAAAAAATTGAAAAAACTCCTCTGTAGAATGTCAAAATAACCTTAAGTTCTAAATTTGAAGACGATTGGCCTAACCGTTTAGGCTACAGTCTAAACACATCCGTACAGACAGACAGATAGACAGACTGACGGAATTTTGCCAGTAACCCAAATATGTATCTTTATCATCGTAATATCATGTTTGATTGTTATCTCAATTTTTTTTTGCACGAATGTATAACTTGCGTTATAGTACCTATAATCGCAAGTAAAAATAAGTAACATTAACGCAGAAAAATAACAATATCTGAACTTAAAAAAGTGTCGAAACTACAGCACTTAACGGTTTTGAAAAATGTATGGAAACTGTATTTCGAAAATTGTAGGATGAATTTTGATAAAATCCTGTTTTTTATCTTTAGTTTTATGTATTTTTTTTTGAAATTTTGGTATGCAGTTTCTTAATATACATGTGATTATAAAATTTTAAATGATTTTTTTATTAGTTTTAAAAATTTTGATTTTTCAAAAAAAAAATCAAAAATTAATTTTAATTAGAAAAAAATGTTCAAAATTTTGAAATGCTGAATTTATTTGGCTACCTAGATATTCCCTTATATAAAATTTGACAGAAATCCAAAGATCCGTCACCGAGAAATCCAAAAATAAAAAAAAAATGTTATACGAAAGGTACCGTTAATAGAATTTTTTCGTTAATTTAGTTCTGATCAAAAGATAAACAAAATAACAAAAATATTCTCAAATTTTTTTTATCAGAAGAACAGAAGACATGAATAGTGTACATGTACTTTAGTTTTGTCCACTTGGTTTTTAATGAGTTTAAAATTATTTTTAAAATCACACTCAAATTAATAAAAAGACACTTGGGTTTATGCTTCAACGAATATTTCCGAAAAAAATGCCTAATAAATTGCGCATCCTGTGCTCTGACAACTTTAGCTAGTATTATACGGTCCTTGTTATGTGTCATTGCCATGACAATCCGACATCACTATGACGTAGTTTTCTGTCCTAAAAGTGTAACGTCGTGTGATCGTCATTGTTTTGCATGTCATTGCCGTGAAAAAAACAATGACAGGCACCGTGAAACGTCGCTTTAAGGTCACTGCAGTGACAAATTGCCATGACCCTGTGATAGCCCTGTCACTATTGATGGAACACCGTGACACGTACTCTGTCGCTGCAAGGACTGTGTCCCAAACGTGACACGGCAGGAATTTCTGCCATGTCATTATTTGTCACGGTTGGGCATTCGGGGTTGAATACCCTTTTATTCAATAGATTTGCTATAGTATTTGCAATTTCATATACACATAATACGAGTTGAATGCGAGATGATGAAAAAAAACATTTTATTTCAAAAAAATTGCAGAATTTTAACAAAATCAATAAAAAAATCCCGCTTTTCAAAAATACCGAAAAAAAAAGTTTTAAAATCCCGTCTGCTTAAATACTGTTTTTTTAAAATCCCGCCTTCTAAAATCCCGCTTGTTCAAAATCCCGATCTAATATAATCTCGCTTTTTAAAATCCCGACAAATCTCGACAATCCCGCTTTTTTTACAAAACATTCTTATTAAACTAAATAACAATAGATGTACATAGCTTGTATGCGCTTTTACTTTTTTATGAATTAAAAAATGTTAAAAATACTCCACTAAAAAGAAAATTCGTCGGAATGCTTTTAATCTTTACTGTGCACACACATTTGTTGTGCTAATATAACCTACAATATTGTATTTACTCTCGGGATGACATAAGGACAATAGGCACAATGTCCATGGACATTATGACCAATTGGAAATAGTCATAAGGTCCATGAACGAAATAGACATAATATCCATGGACCTTTTTTTGACATAATGTCTAATTAGTAAATTTTAAAAAAGACATAATGTCCACATAATAGAAATTCCAAACAAAAATCACAAATTCATTAAAAAAGACGGATTTATCTTTTGGAACGTAACTGTTATATGTTGTTGTTGATATAGAACCACAATGGGCGTAGGGACATAAGTCCCCGGGATATAAATCCCAGTCTTACGATTTGGGACTTATATCCCACCTTGTTAATGTTACTATGAAGAAGGAATGGGGGGGCATGCTGCCCCCTGCAACTCCCTGCTTGGGCTCACTATAGAATTACTTATTTATTTCGACACTTCTCATATAGATGTTTTCATTGCAAAAGCGAGATAATAAGAAACGGGATTATAAAAAACGGGATTATCAGAGACGGGATTTTAAAAAGCGGGATCTTAAATTATAAAAAGCGGTATTAAACCAAGCGAGATTTTTAAAACCGGATTATAAAAAGCGGGATATCGAACCCAACCCGTATGTATTACCACAAAAAAAAACATGTTTGTAAATTGTTTTCAATTTTGAAAAATATTTGAATTCGTTTCTAGAATTTTTATTGTCAAACGACGTCAAACGTGTAACGTCAAAGTTTAAAGGCCTCAATGAACAGAGCACGTTCTTACGCCGTATACTTCAACGCCACGTTGTAGTATACAGCAATACATAAAGAGCGCGTTTTCAGAGGGGTTGAAATAACAAATTATTTTTTTGATGCAGATTATTTCTTGAATTTTTTGAGAATGAAAGACTTCGTCAAACAGAGCGCGTTTCTTACGCGGCGTTAAGATTATTTACCGCGACGTTGAGATTATTTTGACGCAGCTTTTTAACGCAGCGTTTGAGAAATTTACACAGAGCTGTAAGCAGTGCGTTAAATATTTGAATCTAGGTTTTCATTTTCTTATAAAATATGTACATACATATGTACATACATGGATAAATTTATTCAAATAAATTTTCAATATTGTTACCATCTTCTTTGGAATCATTTCCGATGTTTGGCTATATGTGTCTCGTTCTACAAAACTATATTCTTACATGATTTATTATTTTCTAACACAATCCATCAGTTTTGTCCATGATAAGCAATATTAAATATGAAAATGACACAAAAACAAATATCAAAACAATAATTTAAATGACTTGATTCTCAAGAATAATCATTTCTTAGACGGCGTCAAAAAAATTGTTATTTTTTTCAACGCCGCGTCTCGATGCTACGATAACGTATTGACGCCGTGTTAAACTAAACGCGGCGTTGAAAACACGCTCTATGTGACGTGGGATTTGTATTGCTGTATATTAAAACACGGCGTTAAAATGCGGCGTCAAACCGCGTTCTGTTTGAGGAGAGAGCTCTGGCTCATCAGCCCTTAATTCTCGCATTAGTTTTTTGAGCAGAAAACTTCATTCTCACGTCGCAACAATTTTTATACCACACGGAACGAATTCTTTACGGTGGCCTTTAGTTGTTGTCGGAGTCATCGTCACTGCTGCTTTCCAAGATGTTGGCCGCAAGAATCGCAACCTCTACCATATTTCGTGTGGACATACTTAATGTGGCTTTTCACATTTGCCTTTAATAAATGTAATTTTAAATTTATTATTTATTGTTTATTTTAATTAAATTATTTTAGGTTATTGAAATACTTAAAAAACTCACGTCAATATTAAACCAATAACAACCAAGACACAATGACTCAATTGACTGACGCCTTGTGATCGTCACTGCTAAAAAATGATAAATGTCAATGGAGTTTAGGCTTACCACCAACGATCAGCTGTTTGAGAGTTGTCACGTCGTGTGATCGTCATTGTTTTGCATGTCATTGCCGTGATACCGAGACACAAAGATCACCGTGACACACTTTGACGTTCATTGTATTTTGGGACAACAATGTCTCATTCGCGTGATAGTCACTGTAGCTAGCCTTGATACGATTACCTTTGTCACGGCATTGACCTATTTTATTGTGACATCACAGTGTCACGACAATGACACATTAAAGGCTAGCTTTAGCGTAATTAAACGAATTGCATTGTCAGCATTGCCAATATTAACTTAGAAGTATAAAATATTGAAAGGTGGCATATTACCCACACTGGCATATTCGACCGACTTACCCTATTTTACAAACAATTAATGATTTAAAGAAATATGAACAAATGTAAATTCAACAGCATGATTTTGTGATAAGAACAAATAAAAATTATAAACAATAGTAGCAGCATTTTCCAGCTACTCATTATTTGATAATAGACATTCTACCAACGTTGCTGGAATAACAAAATACCCGCAAGAAACTCACCGACCATGATAATTTTATTGCCTTATTATTCTGTTTTACAATTTAAAGTATTCATTTTAATTGTATGGGTAACGATTTAAAAAAATTTTAAACAGATTTGTCTGACACATTTAATTAATCTGAAATGATGTGTCTAAATCTAAGTTATATGATCGGTGAATGATTAAGCGACGGACGATTTAAGAAGTGTCGTTAAACTTGAATTAATGAAAAACATCTTTACACATCTTTTCACTTAAGCAGATTGTGAGATCGAGGACAAGGAAAACCACATTTTTTTGCTTCCATTTAGTGTTATATTCTGATCTCGAACGGTTGACTTTTGATTTCGTTCAGAACTTAAGTGATAACTGTATAGCAATGATCTTAATAATTTTCACTCTTTTGATTATTTTTGTGGGTTTTTTACACTATCGAATAAAATATGGAAAGCTTATGAAATTCGGTAATCGTTTTCCGGGGCCACCGAACTTGCCAATACTAGGCAATGCACAATATTTCATTAATGTGCCTGTGGAAGATAATTTAAGAATCCTCGGCGAGTGGTTTGTAAAACATGGTGGAACATTTCGGGTGTGGATCGGTAAAGAGTTAAATTTGTTCTTTCAAGATAGAAAAGACTTAGAAGTTATATTGAGTGGGATTTCTTTTACAAACAAAGCTGCTGTTTACAATCTAATGGAACCATGGTTAAATGAAGGACTACTTGTGAGCAAAGGTAAAATAAGACTTACCATTTAAGTTTTGCGTTGTAAATATGTGAATATTTTTCCATTTTAGGAAAAAAATGGCACAGTCGTAGAAAAATTATTACTCCGGCGTTTCACTTTAAGATTCTTGAAGAATATACCAAAGTTTTTGATAAACAAGGCAAGGTCTTTTGTGATGTTTTAAAAAGTAAAATTTACTTACAGTCTTTCGAATTATATCAAGCGGTAAATCGTTTGACAATGGATGTTATTTCTGGTAAGTTCTCAGAAAAAATAAGTCGAACGATTTTAATGACATTTTTTAAATTTATGTTAAGCGTTTGCTTTTATTTGAGTAGTTTTTTGATTTAGACTAAAAAAAAAAAAAAAACTTAGGTGGATTAAAACTCAAAATAATGGCCAAAACAAGTTTGTATGGGGGCGTATGGCTCCCCTGCAACTTTTTCATACATTTTGATCTGATTTTTCAAATACATTTTTGATTTTTTCCTGCCTTATTTAAAAAATTTATTCTAAATGAATTAAAACCTATAACAACTTTTTTGGCGTTATTTCCATTTAAGATATTCAGATCTATCACAGAGTCCGTCGTAACAAATCTCCGAATGAATTGTTACGCTAAGATCTAAGAATCACGAAAAATTGTGTTCACAGAATCCGAATGGAATTGAAAAAGCATATTCAGTAAAACCACCTTCAATGGCTGTGTTCACATTTTTATTCTTTGGGTTGGATTCATTGCTGTTATTGTAATTAGCATGGTTATAAATGGCTCATAACATAGGACTGAAGACATTATGGAAACAGAGAAAATCCAAAGGTATCCTAAAATTTGTAGAAACATGTTTGTGATGAACAGCTGTGTTTCTCTTTTGCTTAGAATTTTGAGACCTGTTAGGTTAGGTTGGATGGGGTGATGATTCAGTCGAGGGAGAGTACGATAACTTGGCCGACAAGATTTGATAACGGAGACATAGAACAATGCAGTTTTTTGTGTTCGATTAAGAACTGATAGTTACATGGAACACATATAAGCTAATTTACAATTTCATTTCACAATTTTGAAAACAATCGGTCTAAACTTTTTTTTCCCGTTTTTTTTTATCAAAATTAGGACTTTAAATGCGAATTTCTCGAAAAACAATTAACATGAGTAATTTAATTTAAATGCAGGATTATAGAACAAAGAACAAACTTCTGGCTTTCAAATGCAGCATAGCAATTTATTGTAAATGTTGTCGTTGTTTCTTAAATATTTTTTTTTTCAATTTAAACCATTTTTTCTACAAGTGCCTACCTCCTAAACGGGGGGAGATAGACCCCCCCTCCCATAGTAAAAAGTGCCTTTTTTGATCCCTCTACAAAAACCCGTTATCAAATCTTATCGGCCAAATTATCGTACTCGTGCCTTCAGTCGAATCATCTCAATCGGATTTCAAAAATCCATTGTGGTCCCCACGTGGTGCGGAGAAAGGTGGGGAATTTGGGAGAGAATTAGTTATGGGGTGCCTCCTTAAACCATCCCGAGATTTTGATGAATTTCAGTATTTTTTTTAAATGGCTTGTTTTGAAACGTCGCCCCAGTTCTTCGAAGATCGAGGGCTGTTTTCAAGTCTGATCTAGGGTGGGGCATTTACAAAGGAAGTGCTATGAGCCCTTCTCTGCATCAAAATCTAGACACCCTCTGCATAAGTCTGATGTCCTAATGTCCATTTTACTCATGTGGGCCCATTGAGTTGTGACCTTTAAGGACACCAACCAAAAAGGGCAGTTGAAGTCTACCAAGCTTTTGAATGTATTCTGGATTTTACAACAATTGTCGAGTGTTGACCATCTCTCGTTTGCAGCTTTCAGGAAATTCTTGTGAATTCCTTTCATTTCCTTAAATGTCACACTGTTTGGGGAGCGGGTAACAAGGTTTGTTTCACCGATTTGCCGCAGGTCATTGCGACATCGGTCAATCAGTTTGGACTTAGAGACGTTTGACGATATGGCCTTGATTTATGACCCGTTTTTCCTTTCAGCATGCTCTAGCAGGCAAGTTTGTTAGTGCCACCGTCGTAAAATCTAAGTGCGATACAGTATAGTCAGTTTGGGTATACATGTCTATATAATTTTCTTTAATTTTATGACCATAATGGCCCTCATTTCAATTGTTGGTATGCCTTAATCTTAGGGCACTTTTGTTAGGCACTTTTGTTAGGTTGGAGTAGTCCTTAAAGCTGGGTGTACCTCAGACCAGAACTCAAAACTCAAGTAAATGTACTTGCATGTATTGGTGCACAAATAAAATTCTCTTTTTTCCGTGCTCTAAGCTCAAAGGTTCATTCAGACTTCAGATGAGGAGCATGGACGTTTTAAAACGTAAATATTCCTTCTCTTCCTATCGCACAGAATATGAATGTGCACTTTTTCCTTGCGTTTATTTGTTTTCGATCCTCAGGAGCGATGACGACGCGACGATCACGAAGAAATGATATGCATGGGCACGGGCACTAACAACAAACCTACCTGCCTCTGGCCTGGTTCTAGAAATACTTAGAAATGAAATGACCTTTTTTTTGTTTTTTGTGATGTTCGTCCTTTCTGGGGCTCTCCTAGTCCATAATGGTGTGCATAGGAATTTGTTGTATTTCTTTATTTTCAATTAGCTACATAAAAAAATTGGACCTGGAGTTGATATGATAATTGCATCGTTGGCCGGCCTATATTTTTTTTATTTTGTCTGTCTAGAAGACCGGCCTAGATTAATTTTAACGTTTGCCAACGTGTTTTTGACGTTAAACGAAGATCTTTTGTAAATTTTCATAAAATTTCTACAGTTTTTTTTTATTTATTTGGGGCCAAATTGTATAATGGAAAATGAATCCATATTCTTAGGCTTACAAGAAATCAAAAAATGAAGAAGAAAAAAAATGGAAATATAACCCTATACTAAATTGCTGAATAAGACACTATCAATACAAAAAAAATGGGCACGACTGGGTCGCACGTACTTGCTCCTATGTGCTTAACCATATTGGAAGGCAAGATCTTTGATTGAAACAAGTAACATTTAAGTACACGTTCTGAACTTATAAATAGTGTCAAACCCACAACCCTTAACGGTTTTTAGTAAATATGGAGTATGCCATCACACGTCTTGTATAATAATGAATTTATGAAAAAAAAGTATTTCGACGGATTTTGATAAATTCTTGTTTTTTATTTTTAGTTTTTTGAACACATTTTTTTTTAAATTTTAGTATTACAGTATAGTCAGTTTGGGTATACATGTCTATATAATTTTCTTTAATTTTATGACCATAATGGCCCTCATTTCAATTGTTGGTATGCCTTAATCTTAGGGCACTTTTGTTAGGCACTTTTGTTAGGTTGGAGTAGTCCTTAAAGCTGGGTGTACCTCAGACCAGAACTCAAAACTCAAGTAAATGTACTTGCATGTATTGGTGCACAAATAAAATTCTCTTTTTTCCGTGCTCTAAGCTCAAAGGTTCATTCAGACTTCAGATGAGGAGCATGGACGTTTTAAAACGTAAATATTCCTTCTCTTCCTATCGCACAGAATATGAATGTGCACTTTTTCCTTGCGTTTATTTGTTTTCGATCCTCAGGAGCGATGACGACGCGACGATCACGAAGAAATGATATGCATGGGCACGGGCACTAACAACAAACCTACCTGCCTCTGGCCTGGCTCTAGAAATACTTAGAAATGAAATGACCTTTTTTTTGTTTTTTGTGATGTTCGTCCTTTCTGGGGCTCTCCTAGTCCATAATGGTGTGCATAGGAATTTGTTGTATTTCTTTATTTTCAATTAGCTACATAAAAAAATTGGACCTGGAGTTGATATGATAATTGCATCGTTGGCCGGCCTATATTTTTTTTATTTTGTCTGTCTAGAAGACCGGCCTAGATTAATTTTAACGTTTGCCAACGTGTTTTTGACGTTAAACGAAGATCTTTTGTAAATTTTCATAAAATTTCTACAGTTTTTTTTTATTTATTTGGGGCCAAATTGTATAATGGAAAATGAATCCATATTCTTAGGCTTACAAGAAATCAAAAAATGAAGAAGAAAAAAAATGGAAATATAACCCTATACTAAATTGCTGAATAAGACACTATCAATACAAAAAAAATGGGCACGACTGGGTCGCACGTACTTGCTCCTATGTGCTTAACCATATTGGAAGGCAAGATCTTTGATTGAAACAAGTAACATTTAAGTACACGTTCTGAACTTATAAATAGTGTCAAACCCACAACCCTTAACGGTTTTTAGTAAATATGGAGTATGCCATCACACGTCTTGTATAATAATGAATTTATGAAAAAAAAGTATTTCGACGGATTTTGATAAATTCTTGTTTTTTATTTTTAGTTTTTTGAACACATTTTTTTTTAAATTTTAGTATGCATTTTTTTAGAATTTATTAATACATATACATGTAATTATAAAATTTAAAATGTTTTTTTTTCATTAGTTTAAAAATATTGATTAAAAAAAAAAAAATCAAAAATAAATTTTAATTAGAACAAAAAATTTATTCAAAATGTTGATATGCAGAATTAATAAAATACCTGAGAATTATGTCCTAAAATCTTGAAAACGAATTAAGGGACCATAAGTACTAAAAGTAGGCATTTAATTATCCAGAATGTATAAAAAAGCCCCAAACCGGTATTATTCAATTCGAGTCTGTTTTATTTTTGGAGCTTCCTTACAGCCATTTTTCAATTTAAAAATTGGACCGTTTTTATGGGTAATTTTTCATTGGAGCCAAATTTCACATACCCATAAAGATCATGTTATTCTTCTACGTATACATATATGTACCTATGTTGTATACTACTTGTTTCTGTCATGATCTTTGATCTAGTACACATATACATATGTAAATGTATACCTACAACCTACATATGTAT
Source organism: Platycheirus rosarum (assembly GCA_963971375.1). Classification (NCBI taxonomy): domain Eukaryota; kingdom Metazoa; phylum Arthropoda; class Insecta; order Diptera; family Syrphidae; genus Platycheirus; species Platycheirus rosarum. The sequence continues at coordinate 87,458,709 of OZ020508.1, read as the reverse complement.
ATCGCTCATACTAAACACCAGAAAAATTATTTTATTTCCAAACTCCAAACCAAAATAATTTGTTTGCATAGAAAACGAAATGAACGTTAAAAACTTTACAAAAGAAACAACTCAATTTAGTTTTTTTTCTTTTTTTTTACTTTCCTTTTTTCAAAAAAAAAAAATACAACTCCTCGCATGAGTGTGGCACTAAACGCCTTCCTTTTCTGTAAAATGGTTAATAAACCAAAAAAAAAAACTGTCACACCAAAAAACAGACCAACAAAAAAATACTTCCCACCGCAATCACCCTACCAATAATATGTAACTCTTCATCGATTCTTCAATCTCAGTAGAATTAGAAATGGCAAATGAGGCAACTAAAATCAGAGACTGAAAAACAAAAAATATCAGAACCAGCCAGGGTAGAGACTAGAGAGTAGTAAAACTATTTTTTTTTTAAATTAAACTTAATTTTTTATGAAAAAAAATTCATCGATTAAGACGCATTTTTCTCGATTTTACCGTGTTTGAACAGGTGTCGCTTCTTCAATTTTCAATATAATTCATCGAAACGAAAAGAAATAAAAAAAACAACTGAAATATTTACAACAAAAATTATTATAAAAAAAATATTTTTAATTTTTTTCAGTTTTAGACAAAAAAAAAACTTAAAAATTGGATTTTTGTTGTTATTTTTTAAATCTTTGTGAATGTTTTCTATGGTTTTCGAAGTTCAATTTTATTATTAATTTTATCTAAATGCTGAGTTTTCAAGCTCGGGAGTAAAACTACACTCTAATCACTGATTAAAAAAGCTAAAATATCGATTGACTTTATGAAGAAAGTAACGTTTTAATAATTTTGTTTTAATTTTTTTATTTTTTCCAACATTTTATCTTTTTACATCGACTTAGAAAATGTATGTAACAATAATAGTTTTTTTTATATTAATTTTTAAAAAATGGTCAAATTTGCGTTTTTTCCATAGAAAGTTCATTGCTAACGCACACAAATAAATTTGTAGTTCGAACGATTCCCGCAGCAGAATTTGGTGCTGTTCAGCTCTTTTACTTTGTTCTCTTCTATTTTTTGTTGTTGTTATTACATGTGTTCTGCTTTCTACTCTCTAGTCTCTACCCTGGCTGGTTCTGATATTTATTGTTTTTCAGTCTCTGATTTCGGTTGCCTCATTTGTCATTTCCAATTCTACTGAGACTGACGGATGGGTGAAGGGATACATATTATTGGTAGGGTGATTGCGGTGGGAAGTATTTTGTTGTGGGCCTTTTTATTTGGTGTGACAGTTTTTTTTTGGTTTATGGACCATTTTACAGAAAAGGAAGACATTTGGTGCCACACTCATGCGAGGAGTTGTATTTTTTTTTCGAAAAAAGGAAAGGTGGAAAAAAGCAAGCAACTAAGATATGATGCAAATTGAATTGTTTCTTTTGTGAAGTTTTTTACGTTCATTTCGTTTTCTATGCAAAAAAAAAATTATTTTGGTTTGGAGTTTGGAAATAAAATAATTTTTCTGGTGTTTAGTATGAGCGATATACATAATGTAGGTATACATTTACATATGTACATATATGTTTACTAAATCATACAAGTAGTATACAACATATACGTAGAAGAATAACATGATCTGAATGGGTACGTGAAATTTGGCTCCAATGAAAAATTACCCATAAAAACGGTCTAATTTTTAAAGTGACAAATGGTTGGAAAGCTAGTGAAAGGAAGCTCCAAAAATAAAACAGATTCGAATTAAATAATCAAATGGCCACACAAAATTATAAGCAAAATAACAATAGCAACAACATTTTTTTTATTTCAGCGGTTTGGGGATTTTTTTTACACATTTGTGGATAATTATGTGTCTACTTTTCTTACTTATGCTCTTCTATACAGGGTGTTCCTTAATTCGTTTTCAAGATTTAAGGACATAATTCTCGGGTATATTCTATTCTCAATTTTTTATATAATTTATCGGGAACTTAGAAAAGGCTTACTTTGGTGTACCTTGGCCCATTTTAGCGATAATTGCGCTGTTATTACTAACGATAGAAACTTTGTAAAGGAAATTGTGGCAAGTGGCAAACAATTTCTGTCTGTCTGCAGCTTAAACGGCCTAAGCGATTATCTTCAAATTTGGTGGGTGTGATTCTTTTGGCATTCCCCAGAGGTTAAATTTAAATTTTATTTTTAGGCCTTAAAATAACGGTACCTTCTATATGGCCGTTAAGGAAAGCCATTTTTCTCGAAAACGGCTTCAACCATTTTGATAAAATTTTTTGAGGATTTTTTGTTGGTATTAGCTCTTATATAATCAGAACCGAAAAAGTCTATTAACGGTACGTTACATATCATATAACGGTTTTTTTTAATTTTTGTCTTTCTCGGTAACGGCTCTTTTTGGATTTCTATCAAATTTTATATTTGAGAAGATTTAGATAGCCAAATTAATTCTGCATATCATTATTTTGAATAACTTTTTTGTTCTAAACTAATGAACTAATGAAAAAAAAACATTTTAAATTTTATAATCACATGTATATGTATTAATAAATTCTAAAAAAATGCATACCAAAATTTAAAAAAAAAATGTGTTCAAAAAACTAAAAATAAAAAACAAGAATTTATCAAAATCCGTCGAAATACTTTTTTTCATAAATTCATTAGTATACAAGACGTGTGATGGCATACTCCATATTTACTAAAAACCGTTAAGGGTTGTGGTTTTGACACTATTTATAAGTTCAGAACGTGTTATTTTTGTACTTAAATGTTACTTGTTTCAATCAGAGATCTTGCCTTCCAATATGGTGAAGCACATAGGAGCAAGTACGTGCGACCCAGTCGTGCCCATTTTTGTTTGTATTCAGCAATTTAGTTTAGGGTTATATTTCCATTTTTTTCTTCTTCATTTTTTTGATTTCTTGTAAGCCTAAGAATATGGATTCATTTTCCATTATACAATTTGAACCCAAATAAATAAAAAAAAACTGTAGAAATTTTATGAAAATTTACAACAGATCTTCGTTTAACGTCAAAAACTTGTTGGCAAACGTTAAAATTAATCTAGGCCGGTCTTCTAGACAGACAAAATAAAAAAAAATAGACCGGCCAACAATGCAATTATCATATCAACTTGAACTAATTTTGCTCTCCAGGTCCAGTTTTTTTTATGTAGCTAATTGAAAATAAAAAAATACAACAAATTCCTAGGCACACCATTATGGACTAGTAGAGGCAGGACCAAACATGCGTATGTCACAATTGGCTTGATGGGTTTTGGGCTAGGACCCCATCTCTTACCAAAAATTCTATTGCAAGTATAGAGAGCTTTCCTTACTCTTACTTTGATATTTTCTTTCCAGTCTAGTTTAGGGTCTAATACTAACCCCAGATATTTGGTTGTACCAGATATATGAAGTGGTGTCCCTTGTCGAAACAGTTATACTTGGGACGTTTCATTTCCTTGAAAACAAAACTAGTTCAGTATTGAGCGGATTTACATCCAGTCCGCAGCTATTGGCCTAATTATTGAACTTATCAAGGGTAGCTTGCTGAAATTCGCACAGGGTGGGAATAAATTTATCTGATGACATAAGAGCCGTATTTCCGCCTAGGCTAACAAGGCTGCAGCCTAGGGCTCCCAGCGTTAGGGGGGCCCCTCCTTGACAAACAACCGAACTAAAAGAGTAAAAAAAAGGTCGTCAGAATGGTATTAAGCGGCGTAAAATATTGTAATAAAATAAAAGTATTTTAACGCCACTCTAAAACTTATCCATGTATTCGCCGACCCACTGACAAAGTAACATGTGTGTAAAGTGTAAACTTACAATAACGCTACACTTCCAAACATGCACGAAAGTAAAGTAAGACCTCTGGTTTCATGGTGGCTCCGTCGGCAGAAAACTTTTTCAGTTTCTGTAAGTCGGCTTGAGGATGAAAATTTTATGTGATAACGCCATAAGAAAACATTGGTACAAAATTCTATACTTTAAGACTTAGGAACTTCGTGCCTCTCTATCGCTTATTCCACGCTCTCGCTTGCACGCTCGGCTCAGGCAGAACGTTTTTCATGTGTCCAGCCAGCGTTCATCGATTCATAACACATTATCACGCCAAAAACTGTCTATGTTTTTAGGCAGGGCACTTGTCGCTTGCTGAATAGTAAACAACTTGCATTATTGCCAGGTGTACGTGATTAAGGAACATTTTAATCTCATTTGTTCGTTTATTCGTTGTTCGTTGGTCGCTCTCATGTGAACCGTGCTTTAGACTTAAATTACACACTTTTTGGAGTAAAGAACACAAAACCTTTTTATTGAATTTAATTCAACAAAAACTTCACAAAAAAAACAACAACTAGCAATAGTTTTTGTTGTTGCAATATATTTTGTACTTAAATTATTATTTCAGCAAAAAAAAAATCCGTTCCAGCCCTATGTGACACATAAAATGACTTTTAATACAATTTCAATGATAATTGAATTATCACTGATCGAACTACCTGATCATTGAAATATTGAAAGTCTGGTATGTATAGGGAAGATTGTGATTAAATAATAATTTAGTTCATGGGGTTTAATGTAACGGGTGATTTTTTTGAGGTTAGGATTTGCATGCATTAGTATTTGACAGATCACGCGGGATTTCAGACATGGTGTCAAAGAGAAAGATGCTCAGTATGCTTTGACATTTCATCATGAATAGACTTACTAACGAGCAACGCTTGCAAATCATTGAATTTTATTACCAAAATCAGTGTTCGGTTCGAAATGTGACAAATTGACGAAAATGACAAATTTTGTTCAGCGATGAGGCTCATTTCTGGTTGAATGGCTACGTAAATAAGCAAAATTGCCGCATTTGGAGTGAAAAGCAACCAGAAGCCGTTCAAGAACTGCCCATGCATCCCGAAAAATGCACTGTTTGGTGTGGTTTGTACGCTGGTGGAATCATTGGACCGTATTTTTTCAAAGATGCTGTTGGACGGTGAATGGCGATCGCTATCGTTCGATGCTAACAAACTTTTTGTTGCAAAAAATGGAAGAACTGAACTTGGTTGACATGTGGTTTCAACAAGATGGCGCTACATGCCACACAGCTCGCGATTCTATGGCCATTTTGAGGGAAAACTTCGGAGAACAATTCATCTCAAGAAATGGACCGGTAAGTTGGCCACCAAGATCATGCGATTTGACGCCTTTAGATTATTTTTTGTGGGGCTACGTCAAGTCTAAAGTCTACAGAAATAAGCCAGCAACTATTCCAGCTTTGGAAGACAACATTTCCGAAGAAATTCGGGCTATTCCGGCCGAAATGCTCGAAAAAGTTGCCCAAAATTGGACTTTCCGAATGGACCACCTAAGACGCAGCCGCGGTCAACATTTAAATGAAATTATCTTCAAGTAAATGTCATGGACCAATCTAACGTTTCAAATAAAGAACCGATGAGATTTTGCAAATTTTATGCGTTTTTTTTTAAAAAAAAGTTCTCAAGCTCTTAAAAAGTCACCCGTTAGTATCGAACAAAACAATCACTTTTTAAACTTCTCAAATTATCAAAATTAACAACTAGATTTTTTCAATGATGAGTTTCAATGAAAGCTAGAACTGGCCCATAACTTGAAATTGTTTTAATTTAATTTTACTCAAAAGCAATACAGTCTTAATGCAAACAGAGAAATATAAAACAAGTTCCTCTTATTGGCTTTGTGCGAAGTTCGATTATTCGATTCATAATCGATCGACGCACTCACTGTTGATAAAAAAGTTTGTCGGCTCTGAAAATACACTAAAAGCTCACTGAACAATATTGAAAAAGCATTTATTTTAAATATCAGTCAGTCATCGTCCAAAGTTTGTATTTGTTTTTTTTTCTTTTTGATGTCAAAATGGTGACAGTTCCCTCTTAGTGGTAAAAATGACATTGTACGAAAGAAAGATTTATTGTTAAAATAACTAAAGTAACATAGACTTAATTTCCTAAACCAAAATGAAATAATTTTGAGATAGAGGAGGGGGCCTAAAATGCCAATAGCCTAGGGCCCCTGGCCCTCTAAGTCAGGCCCTGAAGACAATGTCGTCTGCGTAAGCCACAACTTTGACGCCGGTAAGAATTAGTTTGACTAAAATCACATTGACGACCAGTAACCAAAGCATTGGAGATAGAACTCCACCCTGTGGCGTTCCTTCAAAAGTTCTGACCGTAAGTTTCTTACCACTTAATTCAGAATTTATAATTCGTGTTTGGAGTATGCAGTCTATCCAGTCAGATAGTAGTAGATCATTGTTGACAGAGTCAAGGGCTTAACGAATCGCTTTGTATTCGACGTTATTGAAGCCCCTTCAATGTCAAGAAAAGCATCTAAAGTAAATTTTTTTAATTGGATTGATTTGTCAATAAAACCCACCACTTCTTCTCAACAGATTTGCCCCTCATCTTACCATGTTGGGCCTACGAGAAAGCATTGTCTCTTAAGCGAATGTGGGTTTCAATTATTCTTTCTAAAGTTTTTAGAAAAACCGATGATAGGCTTTGTGAAGATCTGTTCCTCAGTAAAATGTACTTTAACTACTGTGATTAATTTATAATCAATTAGAAAGCTATGTTTGTCATATTAATATATTTACTCGTTACTATTATTATTCGATTTCTGTCACTCGAAGTGTGCATATCAATAAAGATATTTAAAAATCATTAACTACAAGACTGTGTGTTGTTTCAAGTTCAATTTCAGGGATTATTAAATTGGCGACGAGTTAAATATAAAACATGGTATTGGAAAAAAAACAGGTATATATTTATTAACATACAATAGAAACGGAAAAAAAGGTATGCCAAAATAAAAAGGACAAATTGTTGTAAAATTGAAAATGATAAAAAAAGGGAAAAGATGCAAAAAAGTTTATGCACGGAAGAAAATAGAAGATAATGGAATTTATTTGCAAAAAAGTTGATGCAAATAAATGGTAAAGATTCAAAACGGTTGCAAAACAGTTGATGCAATATTGTTAAAAAAAAATTAAATAAAAGAACTAACACAAGAAATATGTTAAATCTTTTCAATTTTTGTTTTTACTTTTTAAAGGTGATACAAAAGGGAAGTAAACGAAATTGCAAAAAAGTTTATGCAAAAAAGAGAAAGAAGTTTCTTTAATAAAAGAATTTCATCAGAAACGTAAGTCATTTTCCATGAAGTTATATGAGGTAACTTTTGTACAATTACAGGATTGAATTTTGGTTATTTTGTTTTGTGGTGCAAAACATGAAGATAAATATTAAAATGATGAATGACACGATTATAAAACCATTTTTGTGCGAGGTAATCGACAAATCAATGATTCGATTGGAGTGGGAAAAGTGGAACCGAAGTTTTGAGTTATTCCTCAAATCAGAAGAAATTGTTGATGCAGGTAAGAAGAAAAATAAACTGCTTCACTTAGGAGGACCTCAACTTCAAGAAGTAATTTTAAATATTCCGGGTACATTGGTTGAGAAACCTGCCGATGGCGAAGGGGATGTATTCACAATGTTGGTCGAAAAATTGAACAAGTATTTTAGCCCAAAGAGAAATTCTACATTTCGGAGAGAGTTTCAACAAATTTGTAACTAGGCTGCGAAACCAGGCAACTAAGTGCTCCTTTGGTGATACGCAACAAGAAATTTTGAACATTAATTTAAAAGACAAGATTATAGATGTATGGGCTCTAGGGGACCTAAAAAAAACGACTTCTTGAAAAAGAACACACTCTGGATGAAATCAAGTAAATGTGTCTTGTGCATGAGCAAATTAGATGTCAGATGGACACAATGGCTTATTCTACCTTACCAAATGAGGCCAATAAGGTTTTTGCTACAAAGAGAAGGTTTAAAAGGTTTATTTAAAATGCAACAAGTGCGGATTCTTGGGACATTTTGCAAAAATGCGCAGAACAAAATCAAACAAGCGTAAAGATATAACTTGGGATAGTTCCAATTTTGCACGACGAAGAATTGAGAGTTCGAAAATTCAATTTGTTGAAGAGGAAGATGTAAGGAAAAAGGAGATTGCTGGAAAACATGTTAATGAGTACGACTGCTTGCAAGTTACAAACGATTTTATTGAATCTGTGAGTGAAAAAAATTTCTGTTTTATTCTGGATCACGGTTCAATTTATTGAGTGAAAGTGATTGGGAATCATTTCGATCAAACTCACCAATTTTGGGAAATCTTCGAACAGAGTCTGAAAATCGATTTAGGGCGTATGCAGGTGAAGAGTTGCTTGAAGTTAAGTTTGTGTTTGAAGCTCCTATTAGTGTGGATAATCGAAGAGAAATCATTGCGTCTTTTTATGTCATCAAAAACGGCAAACAATCTTTACTGGTTCGAGAAACGGCAATTAAATTGGGTGTTTTGAAGCTTGGGTTTGGTGTGAATCAACTTGAGGTTATGCAAGCCTTTCCAAATCAATATCAATATCAATAATCAATTGATACCTCTGTAAGGCCAATCCAGCTGCTTTAGAAGACAAAGTTGAGGCTAAACTCAAGGAGGCAATCGAGTTAGACATAATTGAACCGGTGCAAGGACCTAGTTCTTGGATTTCTCCTATAGTAATTGCTTATAAAGAATCTTTCGACTCCTTTATGACCAAATTGAAAGGGGCACAATATTTCCCTCGGTTGGACCTAAAAAATGCGTACCACCAGTTGGAACTGGCTGAAGAGAGCAGATAAATCACAACCTTTATAACCCATAAGGGATTATTTCGGTACAAAAGGTTGTTGTTCGGGATCAATTCAGCTCCAGAGATATTTCAAAAGGTTATGGAAAGCATTTTGGTCTCCTGTCAAAATACGCTCAACTATTTGGATGACATAATAATTTTCGGGCTTACGAAAGACGATCACAACAAGGAACTTAAAAAGGTTCTTAATATTTTACATGAAAGGGATGTGACTATAAACAAAGAAAAATGCATTTTTAAAGTAAAGCAACTAAAGTTCTTGGGTCATATTTTATCAAACAATGGTATTTCTGTAGATCCTGAAAAAGTTAAAACCGTACTTGAGTTTCGTTCACCTAACTCTAAAGAGGAAACTAGAAATTTCTTGGGACTCGTGACATATTTGGGAAAATTTATACCGGATTTGGCAGATGTTACAGAACCATTTTGAAAACTCATAAAAAAAGATATAAGATTTGTTTGGAATGATGATCAGCAGCAGGCGTTTCAGAAGTTGAAGGACGCACTCATTAAAATACCAACACTTTCTTATTTCAACTTTAAAAATCAAACTCGCTTGGTAGCTGACGCAAGTCCAGTGGCTTTAGGAGCAGTATTACTTCAATTTCAAGGAGACAATCCGCAAGTCATTTCATTCGCTAGCAAAAGTTTGTCGGCAATTGAAAGACGGTATTCTCAAACAGAGAAAGAAAATTTAGCCTTGGTTTGGGCAGCGGAACGTTTTTACTACTATCTGGAAGGGATTGAGTTTGAGTTGGTGACTGACCACAAACCATTGGAAGCCATATTCAAACCAACATCCAAACCACCAGCTGTGATTGAACGGTGGGTTTTAAGGCTTCAGTCGTTTAAATTTAAAATTATTTATCAACCAGGGAAATATAACATCGCAGATTCACTTTCGCGACTCTGTAAGATTGAAGATGATCGTTCATTTGATATTCTCAGTGAGCAAAATATTTGTGCTATTATAGAAGCGATGGTTCCACAAGCTCTAATAATAACAGAAATAGCACCAATAATGTTGCGGATGAAGAACTTATGAAAGCCTTAGAAAATACGAAGAAAGATGACTGGAGCATGGTCGCTAAAAACAAGTATCTTCCATTTAGGTGGAAATTTTCCGCTTTAGGAAATATTCTTCTGCGAGGCACTAGGATTATAATACCGATAGCTCTTCGAACAAGAGTATTAAATTTTGCTCACGTAGGCCATCCAGGGGAGACGGTTACTGAGAGCAAAAGTTTGGTGACCCTCAATGGACAAGGACGTGACAAACTGGGTGAAGAGCTGTCGCGAATGTTTATTAGTTTCTCGCCCAATACCACCAGTGCCTATGATACGTCACGCATTTCCAGATAGTCCTTGGCAGTGTGTGGCGATGGATTTGTTGGTCCCACTACCCAACCACGACTTTGTTTTGGTTGTGATAAACTACTATTATTATAAAGAAAATAACTTCTTCAGAAATTATTTTAATACTGGAAGAAATGTTTAGCCGATTAGGATTTCCCAAATCAATAAAAGCTGATAATGGACGACAATTTGAAGCGATGAATTCAAAAGTTTCTGCAAAAACAACAACATCAATTTAATAACTTCACCCCCATATTGGCCGCAAGCGAACGGCGAGGTAGAAAACACGAACAGGTCTATATTAAAAAGGCTTCAAATTGCCAATGGAAATGGAGCCTATTATAAGAAGGAAATAATTCCTACCTTATATTTCTAGAGTTTCTGTAGGGCTTTGAAATATCTATTTCATGCTCTATTAAGAATGTTATCGTTCTATGGTCTGAGAATGTAACATTGCTTGAGACTTTCCAGTTACTGACCACAATGGAGTCAGAATTTGTAGGAAGTGTCAAATCGAGCACTTCTCTTCTACTTCTAGTAATGAAGGTTGCTTCACTGCCTCTCTTTAGGATCAATAATTTATCTTTATAATATGTTTAAAAAGTGACTCACCTTGCGTTGGTGTCAGAAATGCTCCATTGCAGATGGTGGGAATTGGCATCACATCCCGCTAGTAGGCTCCAACCGATCCTACTCACTACTGTCGCCAGTTCTTTCAATACATTTTGGTTTCTACCTTAAGTTTCTTGGTAAGTTCTTTATTAGTATTGTTCTGCCTAACCTTTGTTGAATATTACCTTGGTGAATTAAAATCCGACAGCTGGACCGACTGACTTCAATTTTTCGGACGCTTCCCCATAACTAACATAACTAATTCATCCGCAGCCACACATAAATATTGGATTATTGGAAAGCATAGGTGGGTGGAAAACTTTGATCAGTTTTTCTTCTTAACATAAATCCGAACCACCTATTGTAACAAGGATTATGTACCAAATAGAAGGTTAATGTCGAAACCCCTTTGTACACTAATAGCCAAATTTTGTCTTGCTTCTAAATTAAAAAAAAATTTATTAAGTCAATTATAATAATTAAAAAAAGTAAACAAGAAAATAAGAAAAACAATAATAATAACTAAAAAAAATAAAAAGAAAGAAGGAATTAAGGGATTCCGACTTTATTGCCAATTTACCATATCAAATATAAACGATGTCGTCGATATGTGGTGCTCCGAATTGTTTCCTTTCGTCCACAACTGACTTCATACCCTCCAATGGGATTTGTAATTTGCAGTTTCATCCCATATGTACTTAGGCGTAGTACTAAAACGATGTTGGGTTAAATTCGGAGAATTTTCACCTACTTCTGCAACGACTGTGCTTCAATTTCATCTGCTGACATCATCAATTTCATCTAAAATCTGAGATTCGTCACCGCACGCCATAAGGGCTTTATATAATCGTTTCACAAGAACTTGGATGCCATCAACACAACACTTAAAAAAATTAGACCATAAATTAGAGGCACAATCTAAACGTAAATACGCTTCTGATGTGGCCTCCGAAATTTCAAATATTATGTTATCTTTTGAATCTCAAATCAAAAGCCTAGAGAACGAATTAAAGTGTTATCTGGTTGATCTTAAGGAATTGATGTCAAAGGGCTTGTTAGCAATATCATTTATAACTACTATTCTTTCTAATTATGACTGGAAGATGCTATCGATCCAATCTGATGTTGGAGCAATAAAAAATATTTTGGAGATATATAGGTTTCCCTCCAAGATATTATTCAAGAAATTCGTTACCTAAACTCTAAATTGCACAAGGTGAGGAGCCATCAACCCAACGTGTCCTTACTTGACGAATTCTTGATAATTAATTTAGACCACTACATCGATCCTATTTTGAACGGAATAAAAGATGATTATTCTTCAGCTTTTCACGAATTTCTCACGAAAGGCTCATAACGCTATCGTTCCTGAAGCAATCTTAGCGTTTCAACTTCCCAAACCGAAGACATTAACATTGCTGATCCAGCTCTTATAACACCTGCCTCTGCTACCAGCCTAATCGGACCAGATGTTCCTAGAGGCCCTACCATTTCGTCACCTACCATCCTCCTCACAACAATAAAGTTCATGATCGTAATATTTTAACACCAGCCTCAAGATCAACACCCCTAACTGAAGTAACACCAATTTTTAAATTTGCAACCTATTAGACCTTATCTGAGTGAGCTCTTCGTTTAAGACTGGGTGTACCTCAGACCAGAACTCAAAACTCAAGTAAACGTACTTGTATTTATTGGTGCACAAATAAAATTCTCTTTTTTCCGTGCTCTAAGCTCAAAGGTTCATTCAGGCTTCAGATGAGGAGCATGGACGTTTTAAAACGTAAATATTCCTTCTCTTCGTATCGCACAGAATATGAATCTGCACTTTTCTTCCTTGCGTTTATTTGTTTACGATCCTCAGGAGCGATGACGACGCGACGAGAACGAAAAAATTAAATGCAAGAGCATGGGCATGTTTTGACCAATGCTAAACCTTTTAATGCTGATACAGCAGTAAATTATCCATTTGGATAATTTAATCATTTCCTTTTGCCATTAAGTCTTTAATACAGATCCAATCATAACTAAATGTAAACAGACAAAATAAAGTGTAGCATTTCATAATTAAATGTAAACAGACAAAATCAAGCATAGCATTCCAAAGCTAACAATAACATAAATATAAACGGAAACCAACCCATTTCCTTTTTTCGATTCAAATACATCAATCTGTATGTGACATAAAAAATAAAATGTAAGCATCGATCTTCGTATGAGCATGGAACAACGATCGATACTAAAATAGAAAAGTATCTTTCAAATAAGCTCGAGTTGAGCATAATGAATAATATATAAGTTAGTCTTAAGAAGTACTCACCAACAGATAGTTCGTGTATTTATCTGAAATAAATAAAAATATTAATTGATTAAAACTGTGTTAAATATTTTAATTGAAGTTTGTCATAAAAATCAATAACAAAACTGGCACTAACAACAAACCTACCTGCCTCTGGCCTGGCTCTAAAAATAATTAGAAATTAAAGGACCTTTTTTGTTTTTTTGTTATGTTCTTCCTTTCTGTGGCAATCCTAGTCCATAATGGTGTGCCTAGGAATTTGTTGTATTTTTTAAATTTTCAATTAGCTAAATAACTGGACCTGGAGAGCAAAATTAGTTCAAGTTGATATGATAATTGCATCGGGCCGGCCTATATTTTTTTTTGTCTGTCTAGAAGACCGGCCTAGATCAATTTTAACATTTGCCAACGTGTTGTAGACGTTGAACGAAGATATTTTGTAAATTTTCATAAAATATCTAGAAATTTTTTTTAGTTTATTTGGGGCCAAATTGTATAATGGAAAATGAATCCATATTCTTAGACTTACAAGAAATCACCCAAAAACAATGTCCAATTTTTCATTATGAAAAATTACCCAATGTGAAAATAGAAATATAACCTAAACTACATTGCTGAATAAGATACTATCAATACAAAAAAAAAAGGGCAGGACTGGGTCGCACGTGCTCCTATGTGCTTAACTATATTGGAAGGCAAGATCTTTGATTGAAACATTTACGTACAAAAATAACATTTAAAAGTAATGCCAAAACCACAACCTTTAACGGTTTTTTAGTAAATATGGAGTATGCCATCACACAACTTGTATAATAATGAATTTATGAAAAAAGTACATCGAAAATTTTAGGACGGATTTTTATAAATTCTTGTTTCTTATTTTTAGTTTTTTGAACAATTTTTTTTTTATTTTAATATACAATTTTTTAGACTTTACTAATTTACATGTGATTATAAAATGTTTTTTTTATTAGTTTCAAAAATATTGATTAAAAAAATTACTAGTTGTGGTCTTTTCCAAGTATCATAAAATATGTGTGTTTTTTGCATAACTGTCATTGATTTATATTTTAGTTATATAATTAAAAAAAATGTTATAACGTTATGTTTATTACGTATTTTGTGGAGAAAATTGAACCCAAGGTCAAAAAGTTTGCAAAGGCAGAAAAAATGGAACAGACTAAAAACTAAATATCTTAAAATTTGGAGCTATTTTTCAATTTAAAAATTGGACTATTATCATGGGTAATTTTTCATTGGAGCCAAATTTCACGTAACCATTCAGATAATGTTATTCTTCTACGTATATGTTGTATACTACTTGTATCTGTCAGAGATCTTTGATCTACTATACATATACATATGTAAAAGTATACCTACATCATCCCTCATACTAAACACCAAAAAAATTATTTTATTTCCAAACTCCAAACAAAAATAATTTGTTTGCATAGAAAACGAAATGAACTTTTCCACCTTTCCTTCTTTGCGAAAAAAATACAACTCCTCGCATGAGTGTGGCACCAAACGCCTTCCTTTTCTGTAAAATGGTCCATAAACCAAAAAAAAAAACTGTCACACCAAAAAAACAGAACCACAAAAAATACTTCCACCGCAATTACCCTACCATATGTATCCCTTCACCCATCCGTCAGTCTCAGTAGAATTGGAAATGACAAATAAGGCAACTAAAATCAGAGACTGAAAAACAAAAAAATATCAGAACCAGCCACGGTAGAAACTAAAGAGTAGAAAGCAGAACACATGTAATAACAACAACTACAAATAGAAGAGAAAAAAGTAAAGGAGCAGAACAGCACCAAATTCTGTTGCGGAGATCGTTCGAACTACAAATTTATTTGTGTGCGTTAGCAATGAAATTTCTATAAGAAAAACGCAAATTAGACCATTTTTAAAAAAAATTAATATAAAAAAAAACTATTATTGTTACATACTTACATTTTCTAAGCCTATGTATGTAAAAAGAAAAAATGTTGAAAAAAAATAAAAAAATAAAACCAAATTTATTAGAACTTTACTTTATTTATAAAGTCAATCGATATTTTAACTAATCAGTGATTAGTGTGTTAAAAAACAACATTTAAAAAAAACTATAGTTTTACTCCCGAGCTTGAAAAGTCAGCTTTCAGATAAAATTAAGAAAAAAAATGAACTTCGAAAACTAAAGAAAACATTCACACAGATTTAAAAAATAACAACAAAAATCAATTTTTTAAGTTTTTTTTTGTTTAAAACCGAAAAAATTAAAAATATTTTTTTTATAATATTTTTTATTGTAAATATTTGAGGTGGTCTTTTTATTTCTTTTCATTTTAATGAATTATATTGAAAATTGAAGAAGTGACACCTTTTCAAACACGGTAAAATCGAGAAAAATGCGTCTGATTCTATGAATTTTTTTCATAAAAAAATAAGTTAAATTAAAAAAAATAGTTTTACTCCCGGTATTGACTCAATTTAGTTCTAAAACAAAAATAAAAAAAATAAAAGAATTAAAATTACTAAGAAAAAAACCCCAAGATTTAAGATTAGAGAAAAAGAACGATATATTTATAACTTTTTATGATCTCTAACTTACAATTTTAGAAAATAAGAAATTATTATAATTTTTGATTGTCTTATTATTTGTTCCCAACAAAAATTTCAAAAACTATGAAAAATACAGGAAATAGGTCTCACCGTCGCGTCGGGTCGCATCGGTCGTTCACGTCACCATCCCTTTTCAATGGCAAGTTTCCTTTCCGCTACCTGCCGCCGCCGCTGCGCCGCGTATGTACTTATATGACTGAAATTAATAAAAAAAGAAAAAAAGTAAGAACTTACCTACAACTTGCAAACGAAAAAAAAAACAAGAAAGATTGATTGATCCCTCGTAGCCTCCTTCTCTTTTTTGAAGTTCTGTTATGAACTCTCTCATGTAGTTATTTTTAAATTAAACTTATTTTTTCATGAACAAAAATTCATCGAATCAGACGCATTTTACCGTGTTTGAACAGGTGTCACTTCTTCAATTTTCAATATAATTCATTAAAAAGAAAAGAAATAAAAAGACCAACTCAAATTTTTACAATAAAAAATATTATAAAAAAATATTTTTAATTTTCTCGGTTTTAAACAAAAAAACTTAAAAAATTGTTTTTTTTTTGTTATTTTTTAAATCTTTGTGAATGTTTTCTTTGGTTTCCAAATTTCAATTTTATTCTTAATTTTATTTGAAAGCTGAGTTTTCAAGCTCGGGAGTAAAACTATAGTTTTTAAAAAAATATTGTTTTTAAACATTCAAATCGCTGTTTAAAAAAGCTAAAATATCGATAGACTTCATAAAAAAAGTAAAGTTCTAATAATTTTGGTTTTATTTTTTTATTTTTTTTCAACATTTTATCTTTTTACATCAACTTATGTTAATTTTTAAAAAATGGTCTAATTTCCGTTTTTTCCATAGAAATTTCATTGCTAACGCACACAAATAAATTTGTAGTTCAAACGATCTCCGCAACAGAATTTGGTGCTGTTCTGCTCCTATACTTTTTTCTCTTCTATTTGTTGTTGTTGTTATTACATGTGTTCTGCTTTCTACTCTTTAGTTTCTACCGTGGCTGGTTCTGATTTTTTTTTGTGTTTCAGTCTCTGATTCTAGTTGCCTCATTTGTCATTTCCAATTCTACTGAGACTGTACTATGGAATGGGTGAAGGGATACATATTATTGGTAAGGTGATTGCGGTGGGAAGTATTTTTTGTGGGTCTGTTTTTTTGGTGTGACAGTTTTTTTTTTGGTTTATGGACCATTTTGCAGAAAAGGAAGGCGTTTGGTGCCCCACTCATGCGATGAGTTGCATTTTTTTCGCAAAGAAGGAAAGGAAGAAAAGTTCATTTCGTTTTCTATGCAAACAAATTATTTTGGTTTGTATGTATACTAGATCAAAGATCTTTGACAGATACAAGTAGTATACAACATATACCTAGAAGAATAACATGATCTGAATGGGTACGTGAAATTTGGCTCTAATGAAAAATTACCCATAAAAACGGTCCAATTTTTAAAGTGACATATAGCTTCAAAGCTAGGTAAAGGAAGCTCTAAATATAAAACAAATTCGAATTGAATACGAAAAAAGGCCACACAAAATTATAAGCTAAACAACAATAGCAAAAATTTTTTTTTTTTAATTTCAGCGGTTTGGGGCTTTTTTTACACAGTTGTGGATAATTATAGGTCTACTTTTCTTACTTATGCTCTTCTATACAGGGTGTCCCTTAATGCGTTTTCAAGATTTTAGGAAATAATTCTCGGGTATATTCAAGAAAAAAATATTTCTACATTAAGGGCCTATCTCAATTTTTATATAATTTATCGGTAATTTAAAAAAAAGGCTTACTTTGGTGTACCTTGGCCCATATTATCGATAAATAACGATTTTGATGAAATTTTATCAAATTTTATTTTATATTTGAGAAGATTTAGATAGCCAAATTAATTCTGCATATCAACATTTTTAATAACTTTTTTGTTCTTTTTTAAATTTATTTTTGATTTTTTTTTTAAATCAATATTTTAAAACTAATAAAAAAAAAACATTTTAAATTTCATAATCACGTGTATATTAATAAAGTCTAAAAAATTGCATACCAAAATTAAAAAAATTAAAAAAACTAAAAATAAAAAACAAGAATTTATCAAAATCCGTCCTAAAATTTTCGAAATACTTTTTCATAAATTCATTATTATACAAACGTGAGATGGCATACTCCATATTTACAAAAAACCGTTAAGGGTTGTGGTTTTGACACTATTTATAAGTTCAGAACGTGTTATTTTTGTACGTAAATGTTACTTGTTTCAATCAAAGATCTTGTCTTCCAATATAGTTTAGCACATAAGAGCAAGTACGTGCGACCCAGTCGTGCCCATTTGTATTGATAGTGTCTTATTCAGCAATGTAGTTTAGGGTTATATTTCCATTTTTTTTCTTCTTAATTTTTTTGATTTCTTGTAAGTCTAAGAATATGGATTCATTTTCCATTATAAAATTTGGCTCCAAATAAATTAAAAAAAAAATTCTAGATATTTTATGAAAATTTACAAAAGATCTTCGTTTAACATCAACAACACGTTGGCAAACTTTAAAATTTATCTAGGCCGGTCTTCTAGACAGACAAAATAAAAAAAAATATAGGTCGGCCAACGATACAATTATCATATCAACTTAACTAATTTTGCTCTCCAGGTCCAGTTTTTTTCAGGTAGCTAATTGAAAATAAAAAAATACAACAAATTCTTAGGCACACCATTATGGACTAGGAGAGCCACAGAAAGGACCATCACAAAAAACAAAAAAAGATCATTTCATTTCTAAATATATCTAGAGCCAGGCCAGATGCAGGTAGGTTTGTTGTTAGTGCCCATGCCCATGCATTTCATTTTTTCGTTCTCAAATAAACGCAAGGAAAAATAGTGCACATTCATATTCTGTGCATACCAAGAGAAGGAATATTTACGTTTTAAAACGTCCATGCTCCTCATATAAAGTCTGAATGAACCTTTGAGCTTAAAGCACGGAAAAAAGAGAATTTTATTTGTGCACCAATACACACAAGTACGTTTACTTGAGTTTTGAGTTCTGGTCTGAGGTACACCCAGCCTTAAACTTAGGCGGAAATATCTCAATACAGGCTCCGATCTCGATCTTATTAATTATTAGAACTCCAACTCTCCTTTTTCAGAATTTTGTGAATCTCTTTACCATGAACATTTCAATGTCATGCAAACCAACGTTATATCTGACCCCAAGAGATTTTTCCACTTCATCATTGTTAAAAAAAAGTACGATAGCTATCCCTCCACTTTAACATATGTATATGAATTCCAGCTCAGATAATTCACAAAAAATCTCCAACTTATTTGCTCAATTTTTTAGTAATCCGATTATTCCCCGCCCAATTTTGAATATTCTTCTTATCTCAAGAATTGTAACCAAACATCCTGAGCTTCAATCGTCATTCCATCGATAATTATAGAAGATAAGAACAATAAATTTAATGGTGATTACAGCGCTGGCCTTGACGGTTTGCCAGCAATAATCCTAAAAAAAGATCTTTACACTTGATCACAAACCTGACTATTATTTTTCAACTTTCATAATTTAAGAAAAGCTTCCCTTATCATTGGAAAAAAACTTTCATAATCCCCATTCACAAAAAAGGTCCTAAGAATGATAATTAAACTTTTTCAAAGTCTTTGTTTATGATACAATGCTGTTTTACTGTAAGCATATTTTCTCCACTAACCCACATTTATTTTTAAAAGAAGTAGATCAACAATCACCAATCGAATAGATTTTGTCTCCGGCACAGTTTGTTCTGTGGAAAACATACCGAAAACAGAAAGTTTTACGGTTTCTTCGAAGCAAGTACCATTCATGGACAATGGCATTGGGGGTATGGTAAGTAAGTTATGATATAAGTACGGAAAAATTAACAACAATTATAAAAAACGCAGTTGATCAGTCGGGTCCAAAGAAGCTAAATTGTGCGATTAACAACTCAAAACTTCCAAGGTACAAGGACTTAATTAAAATCCGTAATGCTTCAAGAAGACATTGGCAAAGATATAGAGTATACATTTATCAACAAAATGTAAAGTTTCTTGTTTCTATCGAAGATCTTGCTTTCCAATGTAATAAGGCACATAAGAGCAAGTACGTACCCAGTCGTTCCCATTTTTTTAAATTAAATTAGAGAAAAAACTAACACAAATAAATTAGATACATATGATAATTCAAGCATTTAACAAAAATAAATTAATTAAAAAGTGTTTAAAAAAACCAGATTGCCCTACATGTGGGCAATATGGCGCACCCCTGAGGGCAAATTTGTGGGACCTTTTATTTTCGATTTAAACGCCCAAATCCATCGCAGATGTTTTTAAATGCAGTACAGAATTCGTGGGACCACTGTCCACAAAGGACATATTGCATCTACTCGTATTTTTTGGTGTAGTCTTCACCACATCTAGCGCAAATGTTCTCCCCGAAATCTTCGGGCCCATCCGACTCGTCGGTTGGATCTCAAGATTTTCTTCGTCTGATGACGTCAATGAGCGCCGCTTCATTTCATTTTTTTGTTGGCCTTGCAAGTTTAGTCTTAAGACACTAGGTATGAAACTATAATTTACATGAAAACTTCATACGGGCATTATGGGCGCAGCCGCGTCATAATGCCCTCACAGCAACTGCGCCATATTACCCAAAAAACATTTATTCACAACACATTAAAAAAAATGGGCACGACCGGGTCGCACGTACTTGCTCTTATTTGCCTAATTACATTGGAAGGCAAGATCTTTGACAAAAACAAATAACATTTACGTTGAAAGTAACACAGTTTAAACTTACAAAAACTATCAAAACCACAATACTTAACTGTTTTTGGTAAAAATGAAGTACGCCACCACACGTCTTAAATAACAAAAAAAATCATAAAAAAATTATTTCGAAAATTGTAGAACGGATTTTGATAAAATCCTGTTTTTTTATTTTTAAATTTTTGAAAACATTTTTTTTTAATTTTGGTATACAGTTTTTTAGAGTTTATTAATATACATCTGATTATAAAATTTAAAATAACTTTTTTTTCTAATTAAAATTAATTTTTTTTTTTTTTTTTTGAAAAATCAATATTTTGAAAAATAATGAAGAAAAATAATTTTAACTTTAATAAAGATCTTCCTCTCCAATGTATTTAGGCACATAAGAGCAAGTACGTGCGACCCAGTCGTGGCCATTTAAATTATTAAAAATACAAAAAAAAGTTTTCGAAAAAAATTAATGCCAAATTACTTAGGCTACTTACATGTTCTTGAATATCAATTTTGATTGGTAATCGGATAACCAGTTTTCGAGTCGAGGAAAAAAAAGCGGTCCTATGGGAGATACCGCTTTTAGCCACCATATTAAACTGTTTTTTACTAAAATAAAACGCTTGCGTTTTCGAGAAAAATAAGCTTTTACATAACGGTTATATGACAGGTACCGTTAATTTTTGAGCTAAAAAAAAATTCAAAAACTCCTCTGTAGAATGTCAAAATAACCTTATGTTCTAAATTTGAAGACGATTGGCCAAACTATTTAGGCTAATGTCATGTTTGATTGTTATCTCAAAATTTTTAATCTGCACGATTGCATAACTTGCATTATAGTACCTATAATCGCAAGTAAAAAGGAACAAAACATCAGATTAAAAATAAAACAAATTGCCGGTCTGAATAACATTTTAATCTTATTTAAATTGTGTGGTAAGTTTTGCTGTCGCAGTATTTGCCAAAAGCAGTCTTATCAGACTTAAATTGACCATACAATGTCAAAAGCATTGATAATTACTTTTTTTTTATTGAATGCGACCAATAAAGTCGATTAGATACTACCTACTATACCATCCCGAATCAAAGCCTAAACAGTGTTAAATTATTAATTTACCTGCGAAGACATAGTCTAAATGCTGCTAGTAATTATTATTGTTGCATTTTTTGGTGCAGTAAGTGCGTATTTATATTTGAAGTTTGCTCGCACGCTTAAGTTAGCCAAAGCGTTTAATGGGCCACCGAGTTTGCCAATTATAGGACATGGTCATCTTTTTCTGGGGAAACCCCCTGAAACTTACATGGCTCTCATAACTGGATACATTGAGCAATATGGAAACACAGTTAAGATCTGGATAGGGCCGGAATTCAATATCCTCACGGGAGACCTTAAGCTTGTTGAAATAATATTGGGAACAACGTTGTTCAACGATAAGGCTCATGAATATAAGACCATGGAACCTTGGCTAAATGAAGGCCTGCTTGTAAGTCGAGGTTTGTTTCCTTCTGTATAAGTTAAATCATTATATAAAGGACTGTAAGTGGTGTCTTTTTCTCACTTTTTTCTCATTTTTAACTGGGGTTGGTTTTCTAAGGCAAGAAATGGTTCCAGCGCAGAAGAATTATAACACCAGCATTTCACTTTAAGATACTGGAGCAGTATATTGATGTTTTCGATCAAGAGAGCAGAAAGATGATTGAAAACTTACAGTCACAAACTGATAAAGATTCCATTGACTTATACTTCTTTGTGACTTTATGCACTTTGGATACAATATGCGGTAAATAATATTTTACTTCATTTCAAGGGATTATATAAAATTAGAATTATGTTATAAGGAAAGAATTATTATGGATATGTATGTTTTTTTTGATAAATTAAAACGGTGTTTGCTTACATACTTTTCAGTCAATTGAAATTATAATTTAAACGTTAATAAAATAAATAAATAAATTAAATCGTTGAAGTGGCGAATGACCTCAGGCGATTGAAATGTTTTTTTTAACGACAAATTGATAACTTAGGTACATACATTTTATTATTCAATTTATAAATAAATCAAAAAAGAACAACCGTTTATAAACATATTTTTGACAGCAAAACAATTAAATTTATATTAAGTCATCACATAAGATCTTAATAATGAGCGTATTTTTTTTAAATTATCAATTTTTCTAATACCTTCTCGAATTGACTTTTGTTTATATGACAGAAGCATTGAACATTTATTTTATCGTTTCTTTTATAAAAAAAATGTTTCTCGAGGTAGGTAGCCTTCTGCACCCCCTACCCCTTTAAAATTTCACCCCTAATACTTACCTCGCAAGGAATGAGCTCAATTTCGGACTTATAGTGTAAGAATTCCTTTTTTAGCCAAACAACACGAATTGTCCTTTACCGGGCGAAGTATTTTCTTGCACTTTTAATTTGAAAGCATTTAAAATCAATGTTAATCGGCACCGTCTGCCTTTTCCTTTCCTAATTTCCGTTAGTTAGTGCGTTAAACAATTGTATGTGTCACTGATTTTTTTTAATGATTTCCAAAATTATAGAATTATAATAGGACGTTTCTAACACCGAATTATTATATATATATTCTATTTGATATCTTACTTACTTACTTACTTAGGGGGCGCTACAGTTCGGGACGAACTCGGTCTTTGGCCAATTGTCTCCAGTTTCGCACTCCACGTTGGTTGAGGTCTTCCTCCACTTGAGCGCGCCACCTAAGGCGAGGTCTTCCTTGACTGCGTCTACCATCTGGGATGGAATCGAAGATCCTGCAAGCCGGAGCATTGTTGTCAATTCGCTCTACATGACGTAGTCATTTTAAACGTGATATGTATGCGTATCTTTCGAGAGAGGGCTTTTCTACTCAATTGCCTTCTTAGCTCATAGAAGCAGCGATCGGCAAGATTAATTCTTCGCTTTATCTGACGACATATTGTTGTCAGATATTATAGCGGCTCCTAGGTAAACAAAGTCTCAAACTACCTCAAAGTTGTACCTTTCTATTGACACCACGTACTTCGTTTTGGCCTTATTGACCGTTGTCCCATTTTAGCCCCTTCAGCCTTAATTTTAGCAAACGCTTCAGTGACAGCTCGCCGAGTTCTGCCTATGATGTCTACGTCGTCAGCGTATACTAGCAATTGCACAGATTTAAACAAAATAGTCCCACTAGAATTAACTTGTGAGTTTCTCATAATTTTTTTTTAAATTGAAGAAATCGCACGATAGCGCATCACCTTGCCGGAATCCTACATAGCCGGACGAGTTTTGTGGGGATGCCAAAACCAGACATAGCTCTGTATAGCTCGTTTCTATAAATGCTATCGTACTCTTCTATCTACAGGCTTCTGTTCGAGTTTATTCCCTTGGCACGGTCTTTTCAACTGGTGGTAAAATTTCCGCACGTTGTTCCTGGAGTAGCATCTCTCAATATCTTCGATTGCGCGCTTCTCATGCTCTCTCTTTTTCTTTTGGAGAAGCCGGTGTTCTTCCCGTCTTTTCTGCTTGTAGAGCTTGCGAGTAGCTGTCGTCTATCTCTGCAGCGCCGCTTCATATGCCTCTTGTTTGGCTGCATTAGCCTGCCTGTATTCGTCATCGAACCAGAGGTTTCGTGGTGGTGGTCTGGTGAAACCTAGCACATCAGTTGTGGCATCTCTGATGGCTTGTTGGCAGTGTTGCCACTGGTCTTCGGCACGTTATGCTGGCGGTAATGGTTTTCTTGAGGTTACGGGTTATTCGATCGGCATAGGTTCTGGCGGTCTCTTGCGATTGCAATTTTCCGTGGCCGCTGCGAGGTCAATTAGAATAAGTCCATTTCAGATGTTGTGCAGTGTAGGCCTATGTTTTCCGACAATCCTACCAAAGATTTCCTCTTTACCTTTTTTGGCGTTAGAATCGCCTAGTACGATCTTAACGTTATATTTAGGGCATTGCTCATAGGCTTTGTCGAGGAGCTCATATAGAAGTCGTCCTTGGTGGCGTCATATTTGTCCTCTGTGGGGGCATGAGCGCATATTAGGCTAATGTTGGCGAATTTATCCTTTGATACCGATTGTCAGAAGTCGCTCACTTACGTGTTGAAAGCCCAAGACTTCTTGCCTATGTCTTCCGCTTATGACGAATCCGAATCCAAATAAACGATGTGGTATTCTATCACAATTACCGTAGTACGCGTCACAGTTTTTCATCCTCCTTTTGCCCGGCCCATCTTATCGCACTTCCTGGGTGGCAGTAAATCCTGCTCTATAGCAGTCTAGGGCCTCCGTTTGTAGTATGGCTGCACGTGGTCTGTAAAGAGTTCTAATATTCAACGTGCAGAACCGAATGTCGTTGTCTATAATTTGTTTTTCCGGGTCGTCAAGAGTTAATCCGTCCTTTTCCGAGGCTATTGGTCTCTTCACAACTTTCTTTTTTTGAAGAGATCTGCAAAAGAATTGCCAGGCTAATTCCTCTTCGTACCTTCAAACTTGTTGCCCTTGCCACATTCTACTATGTTTTATAATTACGTAAGACTTTCTTTTCTTAATTAATTAGCAGCTTAAAGGGCTTTTTAGTAAACACCATAAAACGAATCCGTATTTGAGTACTTGTAAGACCAAAGTTGTTCCAGCTGATGCTGGATTTGAAGATTCTTGGCAACTATATAGTTATTAGATTCTTTTGGGTTTTAGCAACCTCCTACGTATTTTTTCCTCCATACTTTTATCAGAATTTGAAAGGGAGAAATGTTTGTAAATATTGTAAACATTGATGTGGTTTGCAATTTGAAAAAACATTCCCAAATTTCTATGTACGTTAGGTCCGCTATGCGGAATCAAAGTTCAAACGAACGAGTTTTTTGTTTTTATTTCAAAACAGTGGGGCCTCTTAGATGAAAAAATGTTTTACAAATTTATAGCATTTAGCGTTTGGAAGTTACATCACTTCAAAGTGTTACGTGTTCTCAAATGTATGCACTTTTTTCTGAATGGTGCTTACTACCAAAATTATTTATAAAACTTGCCTTAACCTCGCATAACTTAAAAAAATTTTGTTCTCTATCCATGGACCCAAGTTAATCCCTGGATCTCCAAGGTGGTGTGGAAGAAAGTACACATTTTCGGTACGCAAAAATCGATCCTATCTGTACATTATTTCCAACTAGTATGGTCGTGGTGCAGCATCCTTAAAGGAAATATACCGACAGATGCTAAAGAGAGTTATTATTAATAATCTTATTATTATGTTTGGTATTATTTATTACTTTTATAATTATTATAATAATATTACTTATTATAATCAATTTTATTATAATAACTAGTATAATTAGTATCATTGTTAGTATTATTATCATTGTTATTATTATTATTTTCATTATTATTACTATTATAATTATTTTTTATACTTTTATTAGTATTATTATTATTATTAATATTATAATTATTATTATTATTATTATTATTATTATTATTATTATTATTATTATTATTATTATTATTATTATTATTATTATTATTATTATTATTATTATTATTATTATTATTATTATTATTATTATTATTATTATTATTATTATTATTATTATTATTATTATTATTATTATTATTATTATTATTATTATTATTATTATTATTATTATTATTATTATTATTATTATTATTATTATTATTATTATTATTATTATTATTATTATTATTATTATTATTATTATTATTATTATTATTATTATTATTATTATTATTATTATTATTATTATTATTATTATTATTATTATTATTATTATTATTATTATTATTATTATTATTATTATTATTATTATTATTATTATTATTATTATTATTATTATTATTATTATTATTATTATTATTATTATTATTATTATTATTATTATTATTATTATTATTATTATTATTATTATTATTATTATTATTATTATTATTATTATTATTATTATTATTATTATTATTATTATTATTATTATTATTATTATTATTATTATTATTATTATTATTATTATTATTATTATTATTATTATTATTATTATTATTATTATTATTATTATTATTATTATTATTATTATTATTATTATTATTATTATTATTATTATTATTATTATTATTATTATTATTATTATTATTATTATTATTATTATTATTATTATTATTATTATTATTATTATTATTATTATTATTATTATTATTATTATTATTATTATTATTATTATTATTATTATTATTATTATTATTATTATTATTATTATTATTATTATTATTATTATTATTATTATTATTATTATTATTATTATTATTATTATTATTATTATTATTATTATTATTATTATTATTATTATTATTATTATTATTATTATTATTATTATTATTATTATTATTATTATTATTATTATTATTATTATTATTATTATTATTATTATTATTATTATTATTATTATTATTATTATTATTATTATTATTATTATTATTATTATTATTATTATTATTATTATTATTATTATTATTATTATTATTATTATTATTATTATTATTATTATTATTATTATTATTATTATTATTATTATTATTATTATTATTATTATTATTATTATTATTATTATTATTATTATTATTATTATTATTATTATTATTATTATTATTATTATTATTATTATTATTATTATTATTATTATTATTATTATTATTATTATTATTATTATTATTATTATTATTATTATTATTATTATTATTATTATTATTATTATTATTATTATTATTATTATTATTATTATTATTATTATTATTATTATTATTATTATTATTATTATTATTATTATTATTATTATTATTATTATTATTATTATTATTATTATTATTATTATTATTATTATTATTATTATTATTATTATTATTATTATTATTATTATTATTATTATTATTATTATTATTATTATTATTATTATTATTATTATTATTATTATTATTATTATTATTATTATTATTATTATTATTATTATTATTATTATTATTATTATTATTATTATTATTATTATTATTATTATTATTATTATTATTATTATTATTATTATTATTATTATTATTATTATTATTATTATTATTATTATTATTATTATTATTATTATTATTATTATTATTATTATTATTATTATTATTATTATTATTATTATTATTATTATTATTATTATTATTATTATTATTATTATTATTATTATTATTATTATTATTATTATTATTATTATTATTATTATTATTATTATTATTATTATTATTATTATTATTATTATTATTATTATTATTATTATTATTATTATTATTATTATTATTATTATTATTATTATTATTATTATTATTATTATTATTATTATTATTATTATTATTATTATTATTATTATTATTATTATTATTATTATTATTATTATTATTATTATTATTATTATTATTATTATTATTATTATTATTATTATTATTATTATTATTATTATTATTATTATTATTATTATTATTATTATTATTATTATTATTATTATTATTATTATTATTATTATTATTATTATTATTATTATTATTATTATTATTATTATTATTATTATTATTATTATTATTATTATTATTATTATTATTATTATTATTATTATTATTATTATTATTATTATTATTATTATTATTATTATTATTATTATTATTATTATTATTATTATTATTATTATTATTATTATTATTATTATTATTATTATTATTATTATTATTATTATTATTATTATTATTATTATTATTATTGTTGGTTGGGTGCTGTATGAATAGGGTAGGCACTGAAAGGCATCAAACTGGTGATGCACAGTCGCTGCAACTATATCGTACACATCAATTGTGCTTATTTTACCTCCCCGCGGTAACCACCGGGTACTGGTCTGTCCATCCGGACATTCCTGCTAAACTTATAAGCGCGAGTGTTGAACACAGAAAAAATAGCAACACTATAATGCTCTGCTTTAATGACTGTTCTGATCGATTCGCAGAAGTCTTGCACGAGCCCCTCAGAAAGAGGACGTACGGCGGATGAGCCCAACCAATTGGACCAACGGTGGCGTCAACAGTCAACGAAGCAGACGCCCTAATGAGCTACTTCGACGTATTTGGAGATAAGGTCATTAGGACAATTCAATGCAAGTCAGGGCATTGAAATAGAGATGGTGGCGGATGAACCCTTAATGGGCCAACGGCAGCGCTCATATCCCCGAAGTGGGTTACTGACTCCGGATTCTCCGGTTCCTTTTGTCCAAGGAATCCAACAAAGGACCTGCCCCTACAGGTTGGGGGTTGTGCGTGGGGTTAACAACCCTGCCACGGAAAAAAGAAAAAGTTGCGAAGCGACCAATAGCCTCGGAAATGGATGGATTTACTGTTGAGGACCCGGAAAAACGAATCAAGGACAACGACCTTCGGATCTGCACGTGGAATGTTAGAACTCTTAACAGACCACGTGCATCCAAACAACTAGCGGAGGCCCTAGACTGCTACAGAGCAGGAATTACTGCCATCCAGGAAGTGCGATGGAATGGGCCAGGCAAAAGGAGGATGAAAAACTGTGACGTGTACTACGGTGATTGCGCAAGAAGACCACAGCGTTTATTTGGGTGCGGATTCGTCATAAGCGGTAGACTTAGGCAAAAAGTCTTGGGCTTTCGACACGTAAGTGAGCGACTTGTGACAATCCGTATCAAGGCTAAATTCGCCAACATTAGCCTAATATGCGCTCATGCCTCCACAGAGGACAAAGATGACGCCACCATGGATGACTTCTATGAGCTCCTCGACAAAACCTATGAGCAATGCCCTAAATACGACGTTAAGATCGTACTAGGCGATTTTAATGCCAAAATAGGTCGGAAAACATAGCCTACACGACACAACGTCTGAAAACGGACTTAGGCTAATTGACTTCGCAGCGGCACATAACGTCACCATTGCAAGCACACGGTTTCCTCATCTCGATATACACAAAGGGACTTGGCGACACCCAGATCAAAGAACCGTCAATCAGATTGATCACGTTGCGATCGATGCAAGACACGCCTCCAGTATCTTGGATGTTCGCACCTTCCGAGCAGCTAACATCGACTCGGATCACTACCTTGTTGCAGCAAAGGTAAGAATGCGAATAACCCCAACTCCACAACAACGGAGTAATACTGTGAGGAAGTATGACGTC